>CM030358.1:191846138-193109400 GCA_017893485.1 Hemerocallis citrina
TCAAAACCACGTAAAAAGCACGTAAATTCCCAGGGATTGAAATATTATATTTTAGTTGACTGAAATCAATACGGAAAATATATAAATAGTACGAATCCAAAATATGGAGTGAAACACATTACAAAAATATACGTGCGTAACACCCAGGGGCAAAATTGTAATTTCCAATTTTGCGGGTGTTACACTCTCCCCCCCTTAGAGTAGTTCCGTCCCCGGAACTTGCTAGGGTAAAGGTTGTATTTTGTACACGTCAAAGAAAATTTCAATCTTGTTAAAAAACATATAGGATAAGATACTATAGTATCATAGAAATCAAAATCAATATAAAATGAGTGCTCATAAGAAAATTTCATAAGATAAATCCAGAATAATAAATGAAGAAAATATTTGTTGAAATATTAATTTAATAAATGGCAATTTAAAACTTGGCAAAATACGTAAAGTAATAGCAGATATAAACGGGTAAACATAAAGTGACATAAATAAATGAAAGACAAATTTTAAGTTTGAAAAATAGGTTTAAAATATCAAGACTAAGGAAGATAGACAAATAATAAATATTCAAATGATTTAATACCATAAGAAAATATTTATTTGAAAAACACTGAATATGGAGAAAAAATCTACAAAATAATTTGAGAGGAAAGTGTGTAAGGTATCATGAATGACGGTTCAAGCCAACCACGCTTTCACTGTGCCACTCTGATACCCAGGGAAAAATGTGCTCGCATACACTCTCATATTAATGTATACGAGGGGAACATCATGAGTGAAATTGAATGCAAGTTCAATAAGAACTTCATTCACGACTCCAGTCATCCAAAAGAAAGAGAAAACATCAGTGCATAGAGCAACACAAATGTAAATCACTTACATTTAAATCTCTATAGATTGAAACTCACACTCTAGTGTCTGCAGGAATAATATTGTAACTACTCACTAAAGTGTCACGGGTTCTAAACTATAGTTAATGATCTTACTACTCTTCCTAAACAAATCTTTAGTCTATCAAGTTCTGATTTACTTGGGTTAGCCGTAAGAGTCGGTTCCCAGCTAGCGGTGGTCCGAAGATGCTTAAATACCGTGTCGCTTAGGGTTGTTTACACCTGGTTGACAGAAGGACTCTCTTGGTTTGTTCCCAAATTTATTGTCACTTTTTATCGTTCCTTATAAACTTGTACTACTTGTGAAGCATGCTCTGATACCATCTGTAACACCCCGAATTTCAAATAAGGACAAACTCGGGATTTCACAGGATCTTTACTTCACTTCGTACAATTTTACAAGGAATTTAAAACTTTTCATTCACAATACATCAGAGTTCAATTACAACTTGGTTTTACACAGCGGAAGAATGATATTTACAATAAAACATTTACAACATCTTTAAAATAAAAGCAGCATCAGCATATCCACTTCATAGCTTCATGTATGATCCTTTACCTGCATGTCAATCTGTGGGCACGTCAGTTATTTACAACTGACTAAATGTTATACACGGCTATCCTCTCTATGCCGGGAATAGTATAACGATCTCATACTTTAACAAATCACAAAAAGATTGAATGAACAAATAAAGTGTCAAAGTGATTATTCTAAACATAAGTGTATGTCATGCCTTAATGCCTAATGCACACAATTCTACACGAGGATGACACTAATGCACACTTGTTCGGATTCTATGCATCCCATACTACATAGGTCCGAGGGCAAGCGCCTACGTTCTTCACAATACAGGGCTCGATCCCTCGCCATGAAAACTACCCGGTAGCAAAACAAAGTTCAGACTATTCCACGAATGTGAATCCCAGCCTTGGAGTCCACCAACAGCTGTTATAACAGATTCCACATCGTACGAACCGTCCCGTATGTGACCCTCTAGCCCAGTATATATATATATATACATTGGAGACGGTAAACACAAAGATCCATCCGTCCGACTACTCAAGATCCCGGAGTCCACCGCTGACCCGTCCTCATAGTTCCGGACTAAAATATAATAATCCGTCTCCCCCAGGGCAACCTCAGTCCACCAACTGGGTCTATAGTCTTGGAGTCCACCAACAACTATATAGAGCACCCCACTTACGTTTCCCTAAATTTACTACATCTTCACTTATGTGCCTAAATTTTCTTAAATTCAAGACATGAATAATTTCCATTGAAAGAATTAGTCTTACCTCCCACCGGACTTAATCAACAAATGCGAGATAGCCCCATGGCCATATCTCCAAATCATATCTCAAATATTTCTTTCAATAATGCCGGTATCGGGGTCTTACTAACTCTAGCTCATAAACTTTCATGTACAAGAAGCATGGGTATTCACACCCTTTCATAATCATCTCTTAAACCTAAATGATTTCATCTTTCAATTTATTCACAAAAGATCACAATCTTGTCTTAACACTTATCTACAAGTATTCATTTCTTAGTCTTGCCACTAATCATGATCTAGCTATTCATAGCAAATAATAACTCATTCACAAATTTCAAACTCATATGATATCTTATTACATCACGATTTATAATTCCTTAATAATAATTCTTTCTCATGAAACCATTTTATTCAACATCGATCTCCCAAAAAATTTATCCTTTTCACAAACATGATTTTATCACTTGCAATCTCATTTGCATCTCTACTACTATAAAGGAAGAACCTCTTAGTGTAATTTGTCCTCAACCTAAATAATTTCGAAAGTGAACCAGTTCTGGACTAACTTTGGTAAATATTTTCAAAAGTTGGACCAGTCGGGTAAATACTTTCCACAGTGGGTCAGTTTCGGGAATTATTTTCTTTTTTTTTTTTATAAAACTTCTTAAAACCCAAAAAAAAGTAATTGGACACCGTGGGATTCGAACCAGGCAACACAGACGGCAACCACTTTAGTGGTACCCCACTGACCAAGAAGTCTTTGTGACTTTCTTGTCATAGAGGCAGGCCGAAACTCTCATGTATCAACTTTCGGGTTCTGGGTATTTTAAACAAAATCAAAACAAATTGAGGATTATAAGTTTCGAATCCCGCACCTACTACCAGCAACAGTGACAGCCCTATGGCTCACTCACTAACCAATAGATCTACTTGCAACTACTGATTAAAGATTGTATTACTTTAGTTTTGTTCATACTGTTCTCAGATTGTCTCTTTTTACCCCAAAAAAAAAATCGTTTATCCCAAGATCCAACACTTTATGATATTGATATAAACTTTTAGACTGAGATAAATTTTAAAAGAAAACATTAGCAAAACTCATTTCAAACTCTTTTTAAAATATATTTTTATTTTTAAATAATCTCCCTTCTCATTCTAGATATAGATTTTGCCTTTATCTCAAAACTTGATTTCTAAGAGTTTTATTCATGAAGACTAGTTTATGTGCTCCCCATCAAACTAATTAAACTTGGCAATAAAGACGAACAAGTCTCTTAATCATCAAGGATAATTCTTTTATGAAAGAAAATTTTATTTTTACATAACAACATGCAATAGTAGATATATTTTGTGATAGCATTCTAATTTATCTTTCTTCCTTCCTTCATTTGACTAATCATGGTATCAAGTATAAATTTAGTATAACACTATTACACATGAATCGTATATTCAACACATACAAATTTCCTAAGCATATAAACAAGATTCATAATATAAAGCATTTCTTCTTTTTAATTAGCATGATATTATCTATAATTAGAAAGTAGAGAACACCCACTTTTATGTTTTACTACTCATTTTTCATCACATACAAAAGTGTAAATTAAATCTACTTTTCATATCTCATTCAAAACATACATTCTCCCAAGATGAAGTTTTAACATGAATCATGGTATCAAACATCAAAATCCCATATTATTCATAGCATGTATTTTAGCATAAAAAATTACCTACATAACAATATCATCTCATAAGATTAATTTATAATTTTTAGCATGATATTTCTACAACTAGAAAGTAAGAAATCACCCACCTTTTGAAGCTTGAACAATTGGAAAAATGATCACCACTTCTACCTCCAAGACTCCTAGCTCTTCTCCTCCTAGCAATGGCCTCCTAAGCACAACACTCTCTTCTCTCTTTCTTTTCTTTCTCTTGATTTTCTATTCTTTTTGGTGTGTGAAATGAGAAGAAGAGAGGTGCTATTTATAGGATATGTAGAGGGTTCTATTTGCAAAATTAGCCACCTAATAAATTACTAAATTAATTCTCCAACTCTTCACATTTTATAACTCTCAAACTCCCATCTTTTGGTTTGTCCACCTCTTCACATCCTAAACTCCCCAACTAATTAAATCCCCTCTCCTCTCCCCACTCCAAGACCGGTCACCAGCACAATCGTGCTGTTGTTGTTAACCCCATGGGACCCAATGTGACATCCACGTCACACTTGACCGAAGTCAACATCTTCCAAACGCAGCCAAGCAAGCTTGCTTGCTATTCTCATTTTTCATGTGGGCCCCCAAGCTTCCAAAGCCACGTCAACCAAGCACAAGCACTCAGCATAGATTTGTTATTTCTGTTTTACTTGTTCACATGGGCCCTCCATCCTGATTTCTATTTCATCCCATCTTAATCAACATATTAACATACAAACTTATGGTATATATATCAACCCATATATATATAACACTTATATATCATATATTTATACTATTAAGAAAATTTGTTTAATTAAAATTTATAATGCAAAAATGTACACACATTTTATTAAATTCATTTCGAGAAAGGATGCGCGCACCGAAACACGTGCGTCAAAACACGTAAAAAGCACGTAAATTCCAGGGATTGAAATATTATATTTTAGTTGACTGAAATCAATACGGAAAATATATAAATAGTACGAATCCAAAATATGGAGTGAAACACATTACAAAAATATACGTGCGTAACACCCAGGGGCAAAATTGTAATTTCCAATTTTGCGGGGTGTTACACGACCTCCGAACTCACTTGAATGGATGGCGAGCCCTTGAGGGAGTCCATCAATCTGAGCACCTAGGGATCTCGAGAGTCCGGACCCCTTGTAGACTGAGGACTAGAAGATCCCCTCCCTCGAGGAGGCGTAGAGAGTCCCCTGAACATCATCGGCGAAGAATTCATACTCCAGTAAGCCGAGCCACACCTAGGGACCACCAAGCTAGGGGATCACCTGTCACAAGGGCGGAGTTCCAGTATTTTCAAGAAGCCATTCTGTGGGCCCTCAATGTCGCTCCCAACCACGAGCAACGGGTGCCCAGTCCTCAACCTATCCCGAGCCATCACCACTGCACTCCTAGTCCTCTTCCACGAGATAAAGAGGCGCCTTGTCTGACTTGACAGAGAAGAGAAACAACGGGCGAGGAATTTTTGCCCGAGCAGGCCTCCATTCTCTCGGACCATCATGGAAGCTCCGGTCCTGGAAAACTTCAAGCCCCCTAACTTTGAGTCATACAATCGGGAGTCGGACCCCGTCGACCACATCGAGAGTTTTAAAACTCTCATGATGATCCACCAGGCTTCGGATGCGCTCCTTTGTAATACCACCCCTGCCACGCTGAAGGGGCCTGCGACAGAATGGTACTCTCGACTCGCCCCGAATTCCATCTTTCCCTTCGATCAGTTCGAAGGGCTCCTCCTTACTCATTTTGTGAGTAACCGTCGGGCCGAGAAAACAAGTGCATCATTGGTGACCCTCAGCCAAAGAAAGGGTGAACGCCTAAGAGATTACGTTCGGCGCTTCACCGCCGAAGCCCGGTCTATTGCCTCCCTCAACCAATCAGTAGCCTCGGCGGCATTTGAGCACAACGTCACTAACGCCGACCTCAAGGCGTCCCTTGCCAAGAAGCCTCCACGGAACTTCTCAGAACTCCTGCTTAGGAGTGAGAAGTACATCCGAGTGGAAGAGGCTCTCAACCCCCCCCCCCCCCCCTCTAGAGGAATCATTTTTCGGGAACAAATGGAAGAATACTAGCGAAGAAGGGTCCCAGAAACTTTAGAGGGACGACAATGGTCAACGCCGCCCAGCTCCTCGTTTTGAGAAGTTCACCCCCCCCCCCCCCCTCAACGCTAATATATCAGTAATTCTTATGGAGGTGAACAAGGAAGGGCTACACCGCACTCCCCTTAGAATGAATACCCCTGGCAAGAAAAGAAACAAGGATAAGTGGTGCCACTTTCATAGGGACCACGACCACGATACGGATGATTGTCGGGTTCTCAAAGAGGAGAACGAAGAGCTCATACAACGGGGACACCTAGCCAAGTTTGTTCAAAAAGACGGGGTCAATCATCCACCCGAGGAGCCTACAAGCAAATAGAGAGGCCCACCGAGTTCTAAGATTCCAAACCTGGGGCCATCCTCCACCTTATTCATGGAGATCCAATGGGTAGAGAACCAAACTTCTCCTAAGAGGCCTTCACCCTATCGTAGAAGTAGGTTCAGTTTTCAATAAGGCCGATGCTTGTAACACGGCCAAAAGCATGTAATAATGGCTTACCCTATTGAAGCGGCCACTTAGTTTGTTTCAATAAAACTTAGCATTTTTCTATTAAAAATTATTGCATTTGCCTCATTTCTATCTCTCTGGGTCACATCTACGACCCGTTAAATGCTAAGTTCGGAGTCCAGCTTGTCCTACAAGGTTGCTCTCACAACTTAGTAAGCTCAAAAGACGAGTTTGGAGTCCAACACTTGGTTCGACGTTGCTTTAGCCGCTTGCAAACAAGCAAGTGCGGGGCAGCTCACCATCCAAAATTGCTCCTACAACTCATTAACTCTCTTAACAACAAGTTCGGAGTCCAATGCTTGGTTCGACGCCGCTTTAGCTACTTGCGAACAAGCGAGTACGAAGTAGCTTACCATTCGAAATTGCTCCCACAACTGTTGATACTCTTTTAAACAACAAGTTCGGAGCTTAATTCTACCCTAGAGTTGCTCTTCAAACTTGTCTCCCAAACGGCTCCCTCCTAGAGCCTGGTGAAGCTCTTTGCTCCGCTCGCCTCCTGAGCGGACCTCTTCTTAACGAGTTCAGAGCTAAAACTCTCTCCTAGAGTTCTCCTCGAACTTGTCTCCCAAATGGCTCTCTCCTAGAGCCTAGTGAGGCTCTTTGCTCCGCTCGCCTTTGGAGCGGACCTCTTCTTAACGAGTTCAAAGCTAAAACTCTCTCCTAGAGTTCTCCTCAAACTTGTCTCCCAAATGGCTCTCTCCTAGAGCCTAGTGATGCTCTTCGCTCCGCTCGCCTCCAGAGCGGACCTCTTCTCAACGAGTTCGGAACTCAAGTCTCCCCTAGAGTTGCTCCTCAAACTTGTCTCCCAAACGGCTCCCTCCTAGAGCCTGGTGAAGTTCTTCGCTCCGCTCGCCTCCCGAGCGGACCTTTTCTTAACGAGTTCAGAGCTAAAACTCTCACCGAGAGTTCTCCTCGAACTTGTCTCCCAAACGTCTCTCTCCTAGAGCCTGGTGATGCTCTTCGCTCCGCTCGCCTCTAGAGCGGACCTCTTCTCAACGAGTTCGGAGCTCAACTCTCTCCTAGAGTTGCTCCTCAAACTTGTCTTCTAGACGGCTCTCTCCAAGAGCCTGGTGAAGCTCTTCACTTCGCTCGCCTCCAGAGCGGACCTCTCCTCAATGAGTTCGGAGCTCAACTATCCCCTAGAGTTGCTCCTCAAACTTGTCTCCTAGACGGCTCTCTCCTAGTGCCTGGTGAAGCTCTTCTCTCCGCTCACCTCCGGAGCGGACCACTTCTCAACGAGTTCGGAGCACAAATCTCCCCTAGAGTTACTCTTCAAACTTGCCTCCCAAACGGCTCTCTCCTAAAGCCTGACTATGCTCCTACCGCTCACCTCCTGAGCGGCCTTCTTCTAAAAGAGTTCAGACCCTAACTCGTCTAGATATGCTCCCTAAACTCGCTCCCAAGAACGGACCTCCCCTAGAGTCTTGCAAAGCTCTTCTCAACTTCATGAAGGCGAAGATGTTGCGAGACTATCTTGACCTTGAAGAAGGATGATTCTCCAACTCATTTCTGAAGAGAACTTATAAATCTTCGAGGAAGCTTCGAAACAAGGGGTCACATGGCCCAATCCGACCTCCGTAGCACTGGGAACATCGGTTACAATACAGTTGCGTCGAAGCTCTCCTGGACTTCGACAACGTGTGCCGAGCACTTTTGCCACCGACGTCCAAATGCGAGAAAAAGCTCTCCTGGACTTCGGTAATGTGTGCCGAGCACTCTTGCCAGCGACCTCCAAATGCGAGAAAAAGCTCTCCTGGACTTCGGCAACGTGTGCCGAGCACTCTTGCCACCGACGTCCAAATGCGAGAAAAAACTCTCCTGGACTTCGGCAGCGTGTGTCGAGCACTCTTGCCACCGATGTTCAAATGCAAGAAAAAACTCTCCTAGACTTCAGCAACGAGTCCTAAGCACTCTTGCCACCGAAGCTCAAATTGGAGAAAAACTCTACCTCAAGATCAACGGTTGTGATTAAAGCAAAAAAGAGAGAGTCAATGGTCAAACATTGACCAAGTCAACAGTCAACTATTGACCGCCACGTGTCAAGCGGCCGAAGCTCTTTCCTAGTTCAGAAATGCAACCTGGGCACTCTTGCCACCAACCCTCAAATTGGAGAAAAAATTCTACCTCAAAATTCGTGCTCAATCACGATCAACGGCTAGATTCGAGGAACAAACAAAACAAAACAAAAGTTCTACTAAAGGGTTAACGAGTCAGGTTCAGACCCGTTAGAGGCCCAAACCCGCGACCCCTACCCTTCTTCTTCTCCTTCCAAGTTGGGCACCAAAAATCCAAAGCGTCGAGCTCCTTTGACTCGAAGCCTTGCCGAGTTCGACCTCCATGCCACTATCCCCGAAGCATCACCTCCACTAGGCCAAGCTCCATCACCGACTCGTCGAGCTCCCCTTCAATGTCGCCGAGCTCGTTGAAGCTTTATCAAACTCCGAGCTCGAGCTCCCCTCCTCGCCATGCTCCTTCCTGGTTGAACCTTCGTCGAACCCCGAGCTCGAGCCCCCTCGAATGAGCTTCGCCGAGCTCTCCTCTACCTCGACGAGCTCAAGCAGCTGAGCTCCTTGCCGAGCTCTTCCAATCGCCGTACTCCGAGCTCATCTCGACTGAGCTTCGAACCCAACATCGAGCTCCTTCCACGACGAGCTCTATCACAATGCCCTCGTCGACCTTCACCCATGTCGAACTCCCCCACAGTCGAGCTCCTTCAACTCCAAGCTCCGTCGAGCTCGAACTCCCCTCGTCGAACCCATCACCAAGCTCCACTCGTCAAGCTCCTTCGCCGAACATCGAGCTCTTCTACTTGCCGAAGCTCATGCTCCCCTCCTCCGTCGTCAACCTCGCCAACTTCCCACCTCCGTTGCCATGTTCTCTGTCGAATTTTGAAGTCTCGTCGAACCCATAGCCGAACTCCGCTCGCCAACCTCCAATGCCGAGCTCTGCCTCTGCCACCCCTTCGCGAGCACCGACATCGAACTCCCCCCGTTGAGCCCTCCTCCAAACTCCAAGTCGAGACGGAGGCATGGTCGAGGAAGGAGCTGAGGAGAGAAGAAGAAGGCAAGAAAGAAAGAAGGAGAGAAGAAAGGAGAACGAAGGAGAAAAAAAAAGACTCAATGGGGAGCCGTTGACCACGCCACGTGTCAGCATTGTGGACTACGGCAGCTCGATCCGAGCACTCGTGCCGCCGACCCCCCAAATAAGAGAAAAAATGGCTCCTTCCGATGCGCGTTCGCCTGATCATGATCAACGCACAGGATCGCGCCACGTCATCAGGTATTTATCTATTCATTTATTTAATTAATTAAATGAATTAATATTTTAAAAAATCTGAAAAAATATTTTAAAAACGAGAAAAGTTAATTAAAAAATTCTTAAAATAATTATTAATTCAGAAAATAATTTTAAAATTCTGAAAATATAATTATGAAATTAGAATATTTAATTAATGTTTTTGAAAATTAATTATTCATATTCAGAAATTGAATAAATAATTCGAAATAATTCAGAAAAATCTGAAAAAATAAAAAAAATCCAAAAAAAAACCTGAGAATAATTTTGGTCATTCTACAAGCTCAGATTGACACCGTTACACCTCGAGCAAGATCCAAACTCTCTTAAGAACTCCGATAAAATTCCGTACGCCATTAGAACAACAAAACTACTCCTCAAAGGCTGTTAAACTCAGTCTTCGGGAGTGGGGAGCTCGTGATATGGCTAAAAATAGTATTAAATAGGAACCGTTCAAATCGGGCACAAATTTTAAAGCTCTCAGGGGTAAAACGGTAATTTCACCTACAAACAGGTCTGAAATAGGAACTAGGTCTTTCTTCAAATCCCAATAACCCATAAACGGATCTGTCATATTGGGTATGGGTAGCAACCCGTTACAAACCAACCCAGATGGATAAAGAGTAATTCAAATTCATGGTTATCTCTATGAAACGATTTAAACTCTACATCTTATCCAAAAACACCGGAAAGTAGAGATTTATCCTTATCTCGAAACGGGTCCCTAAGGCAACTATTAAATACCCCACTCCCCCCCACCATAACAAGCAAATCAACCTTTTTATACCAAAAGCTCTTTTTTAATCTTTCTGATTACTGACAAGAGCGTCGGAGGGTTCATCGCCGGAATCCATCCTAGTGTATCAAACTTTGTGCAGGTACGCGGCAGTAGCGAGAAACTAGTCAACACGTTGGTGAAGGTCAACAGGTTTGCTTTATTGTTTTCAAAAAGAACTCACAAATTTATCTATTTGCTCCCACACCCGAAATCAGCAGCAATATATATATATAAATATATATATATATAATAAAATACAAAGAAAGCTATCAAGTGGCTCTCCTTCAATCCCCTCCAAAATCAAATGTCCAGATCTAACCCCACAAAACACATTTTCCCCCCTAAAAGTTTCCCCGAAACAACTCATTTATTTATTTAATTATCTCTCATCCTCCCAAAACAACTCCTTTATTTATTTAGTTATCTCTCTCTCTCTCTCTCTCTCTCTCTCTCTCTCTCTCTCTCTCTATCTATATATATATATATATATAAATATATATATATATAAATATATGAAAACATGGACTTTTATTTACAACTAATTATTGTCATACTATTTAAACTTGAGCTACATAATTGTTGATTTACTGTGTACAAAGCTTTTCATATGCTGTATCGTTCTGAAGACGTGCCGTAGGCACGTGTCCATGGACAAATCTAGTATATATATATAGGGTATGAGCAACTTTCTCATTTAGTAAATATGAAATTGATGATATGGCATACATGTGATTGGAAAATTCTTAAAAGGGTTAGTTGTCCAATATATCACATGCATACCACATAATCAATTGCTCATTTACTAAATCAGCGTATATGTATATATATATATATATATATATATATATATATATATATATATATATATATATATATAGTCTCTTTCCATTGTGTACCACCAATGGTGCACATGGCGTGTGCACTCGGCCTTTGGGCGTTCATATCGAAGATCCGAACCGTTCACATTGATCTACACATCTAAACCAGTCTAGTCTCAGGGCCGACCCAACACTTATTGAGGCCTAAAGCCAACTCCGAAATGAGGCCTTTTAAAAGCTTGTAATAATATTTTGTTAAAAGTAATATATTTTTATATAAATGTTATCTTTCGGGCTTTTAGAGATGCAAAATCATTTATTATATTATTGTAATCAATTTCGGACTTTTTGGTATGTGAGGAGGCCTATTTCGGGCTTTTTGGTATGTGAAGAGGCCTTTATTCTTTAGGTTTTTTTTGGAGGCCTGAAGCTCTAGATTTGGTTGCTTTACCCTTGGGCCGGCCCTGAGTCTAAATATCTAAAATCAAGATATCTGAAATTCATTTGCTCATGCGTTGAAGTGTTACAAAATTGTATGGCTGAATATCATTTTTTTTTATAATGACATGATGGATGGGCAAATGAATTTCAAATGGCTTGATTTTACATATTTAGCCTAATTTAGATGTGTAGATCAATGTGAACGGTTCGGATCATCGATATAAATGCCCAAAGGCCGAGTGCACCCACTGTGTGCACCATGGATGGTGCACAACAGAAGGGAATTATATATATATATAAGTGATCATGTGAGAACTAGTTCTCACGATAAGATTCGTGTGAACTCCTTACATAGCCATCACACAGATGATTTGAACCGTTCACTTTGTTTAGAATGACTAAATTAGTCTAAATATGTAAATTCAAGTTATTTAAAATTCATTTGTCCATCCATCATGTCATTATAAAAAATAACGTTATTCAACCATACAATTTGCAACATTTTAATGCATAGACAAACAAATCTCAAATGACTTGATTTCTCTTTCGTATACTAATTTAGACATGTAGATCAAAAAGGACGGTTCAAAATTTTCAATTTATATGGCTTGATTTTACATATTTAGCCTAATTTAGATGTGTAGATCAATGTGAACGGTTCGGATCATCGATATAAATACCCAAAGGCCGAGTGCACCCACCGTGTGCACTATGGATGGTGCACAACAGAAGGGAATTATATATATATATAAGTGATCATGTGAGAACTAGTTCTCACGATAAGATTCGTGTGAACTCCATACATAGCCATCACACAGATGATTTGAACCATTCACATTGTTTAGAATGACTAAATTAGTCTAAATATGTAAATTCAAGTTATTTAAAATTCATTTGTCCATCCATCATGTCATTATAAAAAATAACGTTATTCAACCATACAATTTGCAACATTTTAATGCATAGACAAACAAATCTCAAATGACTTGATTTCTCTTTCGTATACTAATTTAGACATGTAGATCAAAAAGGACGGTTCAAAATTTTCAATTTATATGGCTTGATTTTACATATTTAGCCTAATTTAGATGTGTAGATCAATGTGAACAGTTCGGATCATCGATATAAATACCCAAAGGCCGAGTGCACCCACCGTGTGCACCATGGATGGTGCACAACAGAAGGGAATTATATATATATATAAGTGATCATGTGAGAACTAGTTCTCACGATAAGATTCGTGTGAACTCCATACATAGCCATCACACAGATGATTTGAACCGTTCACATTGTTTAGAATGACTAAATTAGTCTAAATATGTAAATTCAAGTTATTTAAAATTCATTTGTCCATCCATCATGTCATTATAAAAAATAACGTTATTCAACCATACAATTTGCAACATTTTAATGCATAGACAAACAAATCTCAAATGACTTGATTTCTCTTTCGTATACTAATTTAGACATGTAGATCAAAAAGGACGGTTCAAAATTTTCAATTTATATCCGGAAAAAGGTTCATAGTTGGTTCTCATCGAAAGAGTTCTCACATGATATTTTATATATATATATATATATATATATATATATATATATATATATATATATATATATATATATATATATAATTCTTAGTGCAGAAGATATTCAACCATATGCTGATAAGTACAATTACCTTCATGTAGGCTTAATACAAGTCACTTTTAAACCTTTGACACTTCAAGGATTGAATATATCTTCTTTTTTTTTTTGAAGAAAAGGTGGTGTTTGGCCACCCTGTTTCATTAATAAAAGATTAATAAAACAAATAAGGGATTAATACTGAGCAACCTACAAAGTCCTACAATCAAAACAAAAGTACATAAACTCCACCCCGAACATGGAGGGTGGGACAAAAGAAATATAGACTAGCCGCAAAGAAATACATCATATCCCCCCAACAAACCTCGAGGTGGTTGATATCAATGATCATAGTAGGCCGTGCTGGCTATTAATCGATCGTCGGCCCGATCTCGATCTCCTCATCATCAAACTTCTCTACCTAGAATACACTTGTGATCCTTCTCCTGGGACCTGCTGCTGCCACATTAGCTCAAAATGAAATAAAATGCATAATGTGAGTCAAATTACCAGAAATACTATTGCAAGTTCTACAAAAGTAAAGATTATTTTTGTGTAGCCAGAGAACCCAAGTTATTGCGGCGATAGCGATATACCATGCTTCTCTCATAGAACCCCTCTCCGACGCGAACTTTGGGCCTACCCACAAGTCCTCATATGTACTAGTGTATTGAGTTGTTCCTAGGGCACTGAGTACTTCTACGAGTACCGCTTTGCTCCTAGGACACTGTAGAAAAATATGGTCTCTAGTCTCCAGGGCAGCGTGGCAGAACTCGCATTGAGAGTCCACACTCGGTTGGTGCTTAGCGAGGTTTTCTCTAGTCAGGATTGCATCATTTAGTACCAACCATAAGAAAGCTTTTATTTTTAGCGGGGCTTTCGTTCTCTAGATGACGGTTGACCACTTTGGGGTACATCCCCTACAATGGATGCGATTGTACATGGAGTGAACCGTGAACTTGCCGTTCTTCTCAAATCCCCAGATTTCTTATCGGGATCCTGAGAGCAAGCAATTCCAATGTTGGTGATATAGGCCTGAAGTTTCGTTAGTCTAAGCTGAGAACCTAGGTCAAGCGGTTATTTGAAAGATGGCTTCCAGGCACCTCTTTTCCAGGCTGCGGCCACCGTGCAGTGTGGTTGTGCCGTCTGCTCATATAAATTGGGGAACAGGATTCTGAGTGTGTGATCAGCACACCACTTATCCCACCATAATCTGGTGAGTCTGCCGTTACCGATAGCTAACTTCACACAGCTATTGAAGGGTTCATAAGCCTTAGTGATGCCTTTTCAGAACTAGGAAACCCGATGGCCTATCCTGAAGCCCAGATTTCTCATTCCATTCTCACGCATAAATCCCTGAACAAATTGTTGCCACCCTTCTCCATTAGGGTGGAACACTTTCCACCACCATTTACCCAGCAGCGCCAGATTCACATCTCAAGGATCAATTACACCTAGGCCTCCATGTATCTTTTTCATGCACACCTTCTTCCATTTAATGAGGTGATATCCTCCTCGGTCCGGATCTGTCCCTTTCCATAAGAAACGTTTCCGAGTCCGGTCAATTCTCTGGATTACCCATCGCGGCAATTCAAAGAAGGAGAGATAATAGGTCGGAAGGTTTGAGAGGACTGCATTAATAAGCGTGACTCTTCCTTCCAAAGATAGGGCCTTGCCTTTCTAGCCTGCTAGCCGTTTCTCAACCCGGTCAATAATGGGTAGCCAATCCGCCTTTTTGAGTTTCCCAAGTCTTAGCGGCAATCCAAGGTACTGAATGGAAAAACACTCGGTGGAGCAATTGAGGATTGTGGCATGTTCAAGAGCCTTTTCTGGAGTCAGGGCAATGGGAATGAGAGCACTTTTGTGAAAATTAATCCTGATGCCAGACCAAGTTTCAAAGCAATATATAATTCCTTTGAAGATGGTAGTTTTCCCTAGGTTGCTATTGCTAAATAGAAGAGTATCGTCTACATATTGGAGTATAGAGCATCCTTGGTGATTGACTCCCTTGGCTACTGGTACGATCCAACCTGCTCTACTGCACTTAGCCATCATGGATCTTAGAACGTCTGCCACAATGGTAAAGAGAAGGGGTGAGAGCGGATCTCCTTGTCTGAGCCCCCGTTTGGAGGAGAATGGGTGGCCTGATACCCCATTTACCAAAATAGTCGTTTTGCTGGTGGTAAGACAAGTATGGATCCATCTGATCCATCTGTCCCCGAAATCTCTTCTAGCAAGTGCTTCCAACAAACAGTCCCATTCAATAGAGCCATAGGCTTTTCTCAAAATACAACTTCAGGAGGTAGCTCTTAGAATTAGAAGTGTGGCATTGATGGATAGTCTCTTCAGCCGTTGCTATACTGTCCTGAATACATCCTCTTTTAATGAATCCCGTCTGGTCTTGACTAATGAGGCCATCCATTACCTTTCCCAGTCTACTAGCGAGAGTCTTGGTAATGATCTTTACAGAGCAGTTAAGGAGGCTTATGGGACGGAAGTCTTCTTTCTTAGGAATCAGCACAATCTCCGCGGAGTTGAATCTCCCTAATTTGAGTTTATGTTCGTAGAAGTCTGCGAATACCTTCAGCAAGTCACCTTTGATTTCCTCCCAGAATATCTGATAGAATAGTATCAGGAAACCATCTGGACCTGGAGCTTTATCTTTTCAAAGTTGTTGGACTGCCTTCCAGAACTCCTTCTCAGTGAAGGGTGCTTCGAGGGATTGCAGCCTAGGATCGGAATTGCCTGCTTGGTCTTGCCAGAAATCATTTTGTAGAGGGACTCTCAAGTCCTCTTTGTGCCCAAAGAGGCGCTTGAAGTGGGACTGGAAAGCCAGCTTAATAGCAACATTGCCTTGTACCATTCCGGAATCCGAGTGGATCGAGGGAATGAGGTTAGATCTACATCGGGCGCTGGCAACTCGGTGAAAGAATGCTGTGTTCGCGTCTCCCTTTTTTAGCCACGAAATTCTGGATCGTTGTTGCCATTTGATTTCCTCATTCCTGTAGAGTTGGTCAATTTTTTGTCTGAATTGGAGCAATCGATTCCGCTCTTCCTGTAGCAGATCCCTAGTTTCTTCAATCTTCTTAAGTTCCTCAATTCCTTCAAGAAGGAATTCCTTTGCTCTCCAAATCAGCGCAAATCTGGTCCGGTTCCATTTCCTGAGCTTGCCCCTGAGTCTGCTAATTTTTTCACACCATATAGCGGATGCCTCACCACCCTTGGTTGGGCGAGACCAACTCTTATTGACCATGTGGTGGAAGCCTTGGATTTCTAACCATGCTTTCTCGAACCGAAACTTTGACGGTTTTCTAGGTTGGTCTTCCCCGAAGATAAGAAAATAGGCACATGATCTGAGGTTAATTTAGGGAGTGATTTAGCTGATGACAACAGAAATTTTGTCTCCCAGTCCATGGAGACCAAGATCCTATCTAACTTAGCTAGAATGGGCACCGCTTGCATGTTCGACCAGGTAAAAAGCCTATCCGAGATGGGGATGTCAACCAATTCCAGGTCCGTGATGACCTCATTAAATGCTTCCCTATTGAGGTCACTGGATCTTCTGCCTCTGTGTTCTGAGGAAAATCTAGTAATGTTAAAATCGCCCCCCACCACCCAAGGGTGTGGCCAGTGTGCTTGGATCGCTCTTAGTTCCGTCCAGAAGGTCGTTCTAGAGGCAGAAGTATGCGTTCCATAGACCACCGTAACCGATTAAGTCCACCGGTCGGATTTTCGCTGTAGAAATACCGACAAAGAAAATTTCCAGTGGAGCTCGTCTAAACAACAGAAAATGTTAGGGTTAAACCCTAGGGCAATGCCCCCAGACGCCCCAACTGATGGGGACATTCTCCATTCAGAGACTCAATTTTCCCCTACTCTACTAAGTCTAGACATGTGTGAAAGTTTGGTCTCTTGGAGACCCACAATGTTAGCCTTTGACCTAGCTATGACTTTCTTAACCATTTCTCGCTTGCCCCGCCTACCGAGACCTCTAACATTTCAGAATAGGGCCTCCATTAACTACGGCTAGGGGAGGGAATGGGACTCATTTTGGACGCCGAGTTCAAATTAAGAATAACCCTATCGGTCTCCCATCCTCTAATTTGATTAAGGAGGAGGGCATTCCTATCAATATTGGTAACCGCAAGACCACAGGTTTCAGCTAGATAAAAAATCTCATTATCAGTCATGAAATTAAAAACAGAAGCTAGGAAAGAGCATGTACCTTCGATGCTTGTCTTAGTCGACTTAGCAGCTGCAGCTATCTCTAAATAGTCGTCTAGGGACTCCTCAGTAGCCCTCTTAGTGACTTTCTGAACCCTGAATCCTGTGCCATCTAATGGTTGTGAGTGTGGGAAAGAAGAGGGTACAAACTCCGGTGAGATACCCGTAAGATCTTCAGCCAGTCCCTCAGAGTCAAGTGACTCTCCTTCTAAATAATCACAGTCATCATCGAGATTTAGTTTATCATCTCGATCTTCTTTGTCTATACCAGTAGGTGAGATGGGGATAATCTTAATTGGGCTTGAGTATACACGCGCTTCTATGGGTTGTAGTTCTCCTTCTTTTAAACTAGACCCCTCATTGGGCCCATTTAAAAACTCCACACTTAAACCCCCCCTATAGCCTCCGATGTATTAGGCCCATGCCCAATGTCGATATTTAAAGACCCTTCAGATCCACTTTTTTCTCCACTCTGTCCTCTCCTTCCCTCTGAGTCGAGAACAGGATAAGTAACCCTGTTATTGGGGCACACCTTATTCACGTCTCTGACCCTTTCGTCGGAAGATGCTCCACGTGGTGCCTTCCCAATGGCTGGCATCGCGCTCGAGACTTGGGGCATTGTAATCGAAGGGGTAAGCGATGTAACCAAGATCATTGGCACTTTGAAACTCTCTTCGTTGCTTTTACCCATACTCTTCCCCTTCAGCTCATTTTCTCTTTGAGCATTCCTCTTTTCCTGTACCTCTACCCCTACCCTTATGCCTCTCTCATTTGGGACGAAGTCTCTGGCAGCGCTCTGTCCTTTGGTCGTCGTCTTCCCTAAAGTGGAAGTCTCCTCTCTCGACTCTCGACCCAAAGCTACCAACTGTCGCCCTTTTGAAGTTCGACTTTGCATGTCAGTTTGCATGTTGTTTTCCAAGGTGCTTTTGCCATGTGTTGCTCTTGTACGATCTGCCTCCACTCTCTGCTCCCCTCGCCGCTTCCACCCACCAACTTCGAGGTGTTGACTGCCATTTTGGGCTTTCTTTTGCCTTTCCTTTCGAAGGGGCTCTCCTCGAGCGTGGAGACTTCCCAAATCAGGTCGTGAGAGTAGATCCACCGTTTTCCTTCCATCTGGGCTGTTGGATCTGATGGTCAAGCCTCGTTCTCGACCATCATTGATCGGAGAAACACGCCCTGGTTCTGATCCCTCCGCCGTGTGTTCATGGCTATGCTCCTTCCCTCTCGCCGCTCTGGTGAGCTCCCTGTGCGCCCGTTTCACTTCATGAGCCCCATCAATGGTCAAATCCCACTGAGGTGAAACCACCTATTTGTATGAACGGTTGTCTCTGAGCGCAAATGAAGGAGTGGGGGAAGTGATGGCTGAAAGATCTGTCTCTGACTCCGCTCGCTTGTCGAGCACAAACCAGATCAGGTACGACCCCTCGAAGGAGAACACCTTAGCAAACTGGGGCATCAAGGCGATGTTGGCACTCCTTATGAGTATCCTCGCCGACACAATCTCCGAGCTGCGAACTGTTTTCTCGTCAATCTCTTCGATGGAGCCGAAGTCGGTGACGATCTCTTGAAGGGCCTCCCTCTTCCAAAAGTGTAGTGGCATGTTGTGGATTCAAATCCAATACTTTTCGCCTTATGGTAGCTTCGCTCCAAAACTTGGTGACCATGCAAAAAAATCCAAACTGAAATGGAAGTCCACTATTCCCATGCCAGTGACTTCGAGCACCTTCTCCGGCGACGGAAAGGACACGAGGAATTGTAAGTGACACATTTTCTTTACTACCCAGTCTCTGTGGGTCCTCATTGGCCACCTTGAGTTAAGAGCTTGGAGGAGGTGTGTCTCCTATGGGCTCCCTGACCTTACTCTGGCAATTGCACACCATTGCCGGAGCCATTTTTCTTCGTTCTTAATTGTATCCAGGCTCTTGGCTAACCGAATAAAGGTTGGGTTATCGGGAGACCTTTCTCTGCTCACCAGGCGTTCGTCATCATCATTCGTCTCTACCACATTTGTACACACATACGAAAGGTGACCCCATTTCATACACTTGAGATATCTTCTTTTGTGCAATCCTTCCTGTAATGGCCCAAATAGCCACAGTTGAAGCATGGTACATATTTCCTCTTCCCTTTCCTTTGTTTCTTTTTGTGTTCGAGTTGGGGGGTGGGGAAATTGCTCTGTCTCTTGTTTTTCTTGTTGATAACTTGAATCCATTGTTCCCCACCTTCGAGAGAGTCAACCTCCTCTGTAATCCCATTTTGCGGCTCCCCATCGTGGGCCCACTCGACACCGGGTTTAGGAGCAGGGTTAGGGTACCTCTGTGGTGGTGGAGTGGAGTGGTGGTGGTTGAGGTGATGGTTAGTACTCGTGGGGATTTGTAGAGGTTTTTGTTGTGGCTTTTGATGTTTGTGGTGGTGGGTAGAAGCTGAAATATTGTTGTATGGTTCCCTCTCTGTGTGGGTGACGGTGGACTGGGGGGGGGGGGGGGGGGGGGGGGGGGGGGGGGGGGGGTTACGCCCGTGGTGGCCAGTAGGAAGGACCCTCTCTATGGGCTCATCCCCTGTATAGCCTCACTTCATGGGGATGATGAATATGGCCACTCCCCTCTAGTTGTTGATGCGCACTACGGTGTGCACGCGCCGAGGAGTGCGCTTGTCTGAGCCTCTGGGCTTCCCCCGCCCGGGGGGGGTGTGGGGGGGCTGTTGGGGGGGAGAGTTGATGGGAGCAGAGGTTGTGGTTGGCTAAGCAGACGACGACTGATGAGGGGGTGGAGGGATAGCAGGCATTGGTGATTCTGTCGTCGGAGGGTTGAGGGGGTGGCGGGCCCTCTCATTGGGCCCGCACCCACTCAATTTGAGTTCGGAGAGCATGGTGGGTAAGAGTGTAAGGGGAAGAGAGGAAGGGGGAGAGCTGAGGAGCTATGTTGGCTGCGAAGAAGTTTGTGGTAGGGGTTAGGTTTTTCATTTTTTTCTCTTTGGAAACTACTGATGGGTCTTTTTGTTTTGTAGGTAGTTCATATTGTTGGGAGAAAGAAGAAGAAGGAAAGCAAGAAGACAAGGTAGAAGTGCAGCTGGGAGAGGGGAGCAGACGCTCCGGTGGGCGGGAGGGGGGTCTGGTGGGCGGGAGGGGGAGAGCTCTGATCCTTCATTCCTGAATGTTCTCATTCTTAATCTGTTATAGGATTGAATATATCAATATTAGCTAGTTTGAGAGATGCTTGATGCCTTGATTGGTCTCGGTCATTAATGGGTATCTTGGAAATCAGTTTATGCCAAAACTCCTGATTACTTTAATGTATTCCCAGATTTAAGTTTATCATTAACAGATCCTAATATATTAGAATCTGTCCGTCTTAATATAATGACTCATGGGTATAATTTCTTACCTGGATCAGAAACAATAGCAATTGTTTATAGAATTCAATATAAAATTTTAAGCACTCTAGCTCAGAAGGCTAGATTTCATACACCACAAGGAAAGACCATTTTAATAGTAACTAATTTACTTTCATCTAGAATTGCTTTTAATAGACAAAAAAAATGGGATGAAGTAACTTTTCCTGATAATTGGGTTATACCCCAAGCTGTATAACCATGGTCAATTGTTAATCAAGAGGTCGAACAAATTATCCAAACAACTGATGGTGATGTACAATTAGCATTTAATCCACATAGGTTAATAACTATTATTGATGCTTCAAGAATATCTATTTCTCGATCTCTATCTATGGGATCTCCTTCTATAGGGGAAAGTGAAGTACAAGCTATAAGAATTTCAAAAGCTAACATACTACATCTGGTATATAAAGAAAGGGATAATACATCCCCAACTAGCTTTGAAATGAGCTTTCATATATGATTATTATTAATCGATTTAAGCCCAGGAAGTAATTTATGACAATTCCTTAATAAAGAATTTGAAAAGAAATCGAATGCCCCATTTCATAAATGGTACTATGGTAGTATGAGAGAAGAAAAATGACTATTTTTTAACAATAAATATTATGAAATTCTCGAATAAGAGAATAGATTAGAACATTTTGTGCCTTGGTTCTTGAACTATTATATCATAGAATAAGAGAAAAGATTAAATGTACTAGAAGAACACTTTAAACAGTGGAAAATTGGCATGGGCAAACCAATCATACGATTATATCCTCCTTCAGAACCATGGAGGATGTCAGGAATTCATGCTTCTAATATAATGGCAAGTCCATATATTAAAGTATGTAAAAAGGATGATGAACACTAAAAGAGTTTAATAAACTTTTTAAGCAGCACAACTACTGTAATCTACACTTTGAAGTAGTTAGACAACAGTTATCTAGAATTGAAGATATGATTACAAAGCTTGTTAATAAATTAGAAACAAAAATTCCTGATTTTACTGGTATTGGGAGTAAAGTTGTTATATAGAAAAATAGACAAGTAACATTACAACCTAATCCAGAAATATCTGGATTCAAATTACAAAAGGAAGGATCGAGTTCGAAAGATATTACTTCTGATGTACTAGAGGCTTTAACAAGAAAATTTAAAGATTCAAAATTACAAATCATTGAAGGCGAACCATCAAAATATTTTGATAATAAGAATGATATACTTTCTACTGAAGACATTATTTCATCACAAGAATTAATCGATCTCAATCAAATCAGTAATACTGAAAGGCAATTTAGAGAAATTAATAAAATTTCTGACCCAGAAGGATAGAAAACTATTACTATCCACAACCAACACCAATGGATGTGTTATTTGAAGAAAATGATGTTTTTTATGCAAAAAGAGTTTAGTGTCTCATACATATATGAGTGGAATATTGATGGTTATACTGAAAGCCAAATTAATAATCAGATACATCTAATGCTGATGTTTGCAACTATAGTTAAACAGAACGGTAATTCTGATAAGTCCACTGCTGCTTTCATTACTTGTGGTTGGTTTTACAGGAATTCTGAAAGGTTTGTGGCAAAATTATTTAAGTGAAGAAAATAGATACGATCTACTAAACAAGAAGGTGAACAACCAAACGAAGATGTTGTTTACATTGTTGATCTTGCTATTCTCGACCATTTTACTGGTGAGATAGGTGAGATAGGTGATCAAGGAGAAAACATTAGGGCTTTATTACAAAACCTCAGATGTCCTACCTTGACCCATTTTAGGTGGTATAAAGACACATTTCTCCGTAGAGTAATGAAACGCAGTGATGCTAATAGCATACATTGGAAATATAAATTTGTTGAAGGACTTCCAAATCTATTTGCCGAAATAGTTTGTACCTATCTGCAACATCATGGAGGAGGGGTGATTTACTATGCAAATCTCACATACGGTGAATTAAAAAATGACTGTGTAAAAGAAGGATTAGTCATATGTAATGATTTAGAATTACAAAAACAATACAACAACATAAGTTGTCAGAAAAGCAGTAGTTAGGGGAATTTTGCCAACAGTTTGCTTATGGGAAAGATTATACACCCACAAATCATAAGCCAATTAAGAAAGGTAAAAGACCCTACATTCCCAATAGGAAGAAGAAGAGGAAAAAGGATAAATATTATCCAAAAGAAAGACAATCCATTTCTAGAGCACAAAAGATTAATAATACCAAGAAGGCCAAGTGTTATAAATGTGGATATATGCCACTATGCAAATAGATGTTATACTAGAAAGAAGATCAATGAGATCGAGGATGAAGGTTTACGAAAATAGACTCTGAAAGGAAAAGAAATCTAAAATGAGGGCTCCGGACGTTGATAATGTCTATAAGTTTTCAGAAATTCTGAAAAGAATAGAAGAAAAATAAAGTAAAACTTTATTCTTATCCGATTTAAGTAATTAACAAGATTAATAATATCAAAGAAGAAGTTTAACATCTTAAACAAGAAAATAAATATATATTATCTATATTAGATGGTAAGGAAGAATCTTCCCAACAGAATCTTATAAACGAAGAATTATCTAACCTACAATCTTCTAAATAGTTAAATGTGTTACAACAAGTAACATCTCAAAAATGATATATATCTATGACTTTGGTAATAGCCAAAAATCATATTATACCAGATCTTATAGCACTCGTTGACAGTGGCGGAAAAAAAAACATAGACATTTAGTGGTTCTAGTGGTAAAAAGTTTGATGTTAATTATAAATTAATAGATACCGATATTTGTAGTAACAATATATGCATCTCAACCCCATTTTTACTAGTAAAAGACTTATCCCAACAAGTTATACTTGGAACACCATTCTTGAATTAAATTATGTCAATTATACAGGTAGATAATAGCGGTAATACTGCCTCATTTAAGGAAAAATCAATGGTTTTTGAATTTATTACAGATCCTCAGACAAGGATACTGTATGAAGTAAAAGATATTTTCTTAAAGAAACGCAAATTAGCTATCTTAAAAAATAAATATCTTATGTTCAAATTGAACAAAAATTAAAGAAAGAAAAAAAAAACCTAAAGATTTAATAAATAAGTTTTTGAGAAATTTAAAACTACTACTTGTAGTTTTGTACCAAATGCGTTTTGGGATAAATACCAACATATTGTAACTCTTCCATACGAAGAGAATTTTGTCGATAATACAATTCCCATTAAGGTTCGACGTTGTCAGATGAATCAATAATACCTTGATTTATGTTAAAAAAAAAAAAAAAAACCCTATTAGAGAAAAAATTAATTAGAAAATCATATTCCCCATAGAGTTGTACTGTTTTTTATGTTAATAACAATACAAAAAGAGAACGAGGAGTTCCTCGCTTAGTTATTAATTATAAACCTCTTAATAAGGTATTAAAATGGATAAGATTTCTCATTCCCAATAAAAGGAATTTATTGAATCGTGTTCATAGTGCAAAAGTATTTTCTAAGTTTGATTTAAAATCTGGCTATTGGCAAATTCAAATAGAAGAAAATGATAGGTATAAAACATCATTTACTGTCTTTTTTGGGCATTATGAATGGAATGTTATAGCATTTGGATTTAAAAAATTCTCCATCTAAATTTCAAAATATTATGAATGATATTTTATAATATTTTTAATCTCTGCACGAATTTCATCTTGTCATACATAGATGATATTTTAGTATTTTCAGATAATTTAGATCACATTTTAAGCATCTTGAAACACTTTAAAACTTAGTAATACGGAATGGTTTGGTTATATTTGAACCAAAAATGAAATTATTCCAAACCAAAATTAGATTTCTTGGTCATAATATTAATCAAGGAAAGATCATCCCTATTGATAGAAGTATTGAATTTGCTTCTAAATTTCTTGATGAAATTATAGATAAAAAAACAACTCCAGAGATTCTTGGGAGCTCTGAATTATGTGGCAAATTATTATAAAGATATTGCTAAAGACACAATTCTTTTATACGATAGATTAAAAAGAATCCATCTCCTTGGACGACTCAACATACTGAGGCAGTCAAAAGAATTGAGGCTAATGTTATACATTTGTCATGCACACATTTAGCAAATCCAAAATGGTATAAAATTGTGGAAATTGATGCCTCAAATCTTGGATATGGAGGAATTTTGAAATAAATTCATCCAGACACCAATAAAGAAGAATTGGTTAGGTTTACATCTGGAAAATGGAATCCAGCCCAGTAAAATTACTCCACTATTAAAAAAGAGATGCTTTCTATTATTAAATGTTTACATAAATTTCAAAATGATTTATTAAATCAGAAATTTCTACTACGAACTGATTGTAGCTCTGCTAAGAGTATAATTGAAAAGGATGTTTAAAATCTTACCTCTGAACAAATTTTTGCTCGTTGGCAATCTGAATTATCAGTTTTTGATTTTATTATTGATTATACTAAAGGAGAATTTAATTCTTTACCTAATTTCCTTACTCGTGAATTTTTGCAGGGTAGCCATGAAACACCAACAGTCTCCAGATCGGGGAAAGGGAAAAGGTGGAACAGGATGTTATACCCCCTCTCATTCATCAGGGTCAAACTCACGGAGAACTATATGCAAGACATGAATTAATAATTCTTACAATATCAAAAGAATTAATGGGATTATCTTCAGCAGTTGCTAGTAATACGTGAGTAACTAATGATTAAACTCCTACAATCACATTTGCAAAAACCCTTCAGAAAGAGCAACTTAGTCAAACTAAGGATGCTTCAAAATTTATTAATATATCTCATTATTGGATGAGATAGAGAAACTGAGACAGAAATATTTGGATAATAATTATTATCCTACCAGGACTAATAAGTCTAGGCAATGGATGCATATGGTACTACAACAGAAATAAGTAATGTTTGATCATTACCATCCTTATTCTAATGACAAATTGCCACCTAACTTTAGCAAATGTATTATCAAGTAAGTAATGGCTCCTAGAGAGTGGGGTTTCAATACCCATAGAGCACTACCTTTAATCAAGGTCGATGGACAACCTCAAGTAATTAATTATTGGGATTATGTATTCACCTTTTACAAAGTATTTCTCATCGATAATCCTAAGGGAAAACATACATGGTTTTTTAAATTATGTCTTATAGCCCTTAATAAAGGGGTATCAACTTGGTTTTACAACTGGTGGCACAAATATGGTGCTGACCTAGAAATTTTACCAAAACCTATTATGTATAAAACAAAGGGTGTCAGCAATGCCAGCACCAAAGTATTTGGAGAAAAAATACACTTTTATAAAGTAACGAATAAGAACGCGCCAACAACATTAACTTACCTTCATCTAGATTCTTCTTTTCTCCTCTATATACTGTAGTCTGAAGTAGAAGCAAGGCATCGTTGGCTTGTAATATTTATATTTTCCTACGCTCTATTTGTATTATTCATGTCTAGTTTAATGTGTGCTGAAAAATATTCGAAGCTTGAATAAAGATTGAAGAAGTTATTTGCTAAGGCTACGACTTTAAGTTGTAAGTTCTTTTTCGCTTGTGTATGATTTGTTTATTTTAGATCCTGTACATATAAAAGAAATAAAGAAATAAAATAAATAAAAGAGAGAATACTAGAGAAGATATTTCTATAGGTAGCTGCATCCATATATGTTAATAATCCAACTATTGAAATGTAAAGTCAATAATTTACGTTTTGAATTTGTACATCAAAGATGGAGTTGTATAGTATCCAAAGAAGAGGATTTCTTGTTTAAGCATTGTTGCTCGGTGTGGGAGAAATTAGATGATGAGTTCAGATTTTTAGGAAGAAACTATAGATCTAACTATAGAATTTGGCTAGAAAATTATGGTTGAGAACTCCTTACCATTGAATCTAAATTGTTGGGAGCGCTTGGATCTGGATTGGACGGCTAAGATCTTTTCGGCGAACCTTGCAACAAGTCTTAAACAGTGGGGTTGGCCCTAGAGATAGACCTCTGATGCTCAAGTCAGTATCTCAGAA
This sequence comes from Hemerocallis citrina, assembly GCA_017893485.1. Taxonomy (NCBI): domain Eukaryota; kingdom Viridiplantae; phylum Streptophyta; class Magnoliopsida; order Asparagales; family Asphodelaceae; genus Hemerocallis; species Hemerocallis citrina. The sequence continues at coordinate 191,873,211 of CM030358.1, forward strand.
ATAAAGGATTGCATTTGGCGGGAAGAGATTGATTACCTCTTACTGATTGAGGGAGGAGGTTATTTATAGGTTAAGAATTTTGCTCCTTAAGAAAGATCTCCGAACATATGTTTCAGAGATTTGGTTGAATATCCCCCTGGATAAGGGATAAAATCAGTTATTCAATACTCGATTTGGGAGATTTGATTACCAGCTGTAATTGGCTAGAAGTACCGCTTTCTTAGGCTGCCTAATCAACTAGCCTGGTTGAGCTAGTGGGCCTAGATGCGGCCCATGTTCCTCATATGGGCATGCAACACTATAAAATTACTGTTATGCCCTCGAGAAGCTTTAAAAATGCATGCTAGGATTGTGTAACTCTAATTTTTCCCGTATCATAAGCCCCACACTCCTGAATGTTGGGTACTGCAGCATTCGAGGAGTAGTTTGATATTTTTCGGATGATCAGCAGGACCTACTGCAGCTGCAGGGACCCATGGAATCGTGTTTGGGGCTCCTTTGGATACTTGCAATTTATTTAGAGCTTCTAATAATTTTTCTAAAAATTTCTGGAAACTTTTTAATTAAATTTTCCAAATTTCATTTAGTTTTTGAATTTTTAAATTAATTTTCACAAATTTATAATTAATTTTTGGAATTTTAATCAAGATATCAAGGGGGCTCGAATTTCGAGGAGATCCAAAGGCCCTTCTTGCTCATTTGTGCTAGGATGCTTGAACAACACATCGAGCACCAACCTCCAATGTGCTCGGCTGGGTTGACCCCCAAGGGGGTTTGACTGAGCCGAACAATGAGCTCTGATTTTCGTGTTCTTCTTGCAAAGAATTCGAACGACACGTCAACCACCGAGCATATGAAAATAAACACTTTTTTAGAGGGGCTCAAATGACACGCCGAGCACCAAACCTATGAAGATAGACATTTTTGGTGGGCGAATCAAACGACACGTCGAGCACCGTGCTTATGGAGTTAGACATTTTTTTGAGAGGACTCGAACGATACGTCGAGAACCGAGCCTATGAAGATAGGAATTTGTGTATGTGTGCGTGTGTGTGCGTGTGTGTGCGTGTGTGTGTGTGTGTGTGTGGGGGGGGGGGGGGGGGGGGGGGGGGATGGCTCAAACAACATGTCAAACACCGAGCATGTGAGAAATAGGTGTTCTTTTGTGAGGGGCTCAAATGACTCGTCGAGAACCGAGCCTATGAAGGTCAGTATTTTGATGAGGGACTCGAACGACATGTCGAGCACATAGCCTATGAAAATAGAATTTTTGGAGAGGGTCTCGAACGACACGTCAAGCACCAAGCATATGAAGATAGGAATTTTCTAGTAAGGAGCTAGAAGGACACATCGAGCACCGAGCCTATGAAGACAAAACATTTTTTTTTGTGAGGGGCTTGTAGGACACGTTGAGTACCAAGCCTATGAAGATAGGCATTTTTGGTGGTGGACCTCTAACGACACTTCGAGCACCGAACCAGTGGAAAATATGTATTTTTCAGTGCGGAGCTCAAACGACACGTCAAAGACCGAACCTATGAAAATAGACATTTTTGGTTGGGGGGGGGGCCTCGAACGACACGTCAAACACCAGGCGTATGAAAAATTGGTTGTTTTTGATGGGGGGCTCGAATGTTATGTCGAGCACCAAGCCTATGTACATTGGCAATGTAGAATGTTGGGGCATCGGTTGGTAGAGTCTTCACGCTTAGAAAAGATTCCTTGAGGATGGTCATCCGAATGGCAGTGTTGTGCCGCATCATGAATATATTTGACATGATGTGCCACATCATTGATGTATTTGATGTGGAGAGCCACGTAATTGATGTAGATCTAGGGGTTTCATGCGTCTCTTGGGTTCTATGGTTGGATAGATGAAGCGTGGTTGACAGAGATGATACCACGTCATAGCTTGTGGTTATTGAGGCATCTTTCTAGATTCTTCTCCTTCTCGATTCTTCTCCTCCTCTCTCTCTTTCTATATATCCTCCACCCCACTTCATTTTTCTCTTTACATTTTCATTTTTTCTCCTCAGAGCTTCTCTCTCCTCTTTGCTTTCTCTCTATAGTTTTCCGATTTCAGTGAGATTTTCGATATCAAACGTCATAAGTTTCGTCATCTTCTTTTGCAGGTAATGTATTTTTCCTCAAATAATGAATAAGGTTCGGTCCAGTGATGTAGAGTCCCGAATTTTCAATATAATATCTCAGAAATACGTTGCACAATTCCAGAATCAACTTCAATGTAATCATGAACATAGAAACTAAATACAGGAAAAATTAAACTTTTCATTACATCAATTGTTTACAAAGCACAGCAAAAAATAAAACACCTTGAATTACAATTTCTTTCTTTTACAACACATTCTTTACAATTTACATAAGTCATATATCATTCTACCCCATGCATCCAAATCCCAAGCTAAAGGTACCTACCTGTAAAACATGAGGCTAGAGATAACCCAAACCCCCAAAACTACAGGGGTCAGCCATAACGGTGTGAGTGACATAAAAGGAAAAACAACATGAATAAAACATAAGGTATAGAGTTATAAACAACATGTATCAACAGTAGTAACGTATGGAATAAAAAATAACAATAAATAAAACATGAAAATATCGAGTGAAACTAGACTAAGTGTCAAGTGTAGGAAAATAGAAAAAAATCATGCATAAAACCATGTCAAGAAATACCAATGCTATATGCTAACTCTCCAATGCATACTTGTCAGATTTTATGCATCTCACTCTACATAAGTCCGGTGTAAGCCTTTAACGTTCTCCACTTGATAGGGTTTAATCCCTCGCTATGCAACTAATCCTACTACGATGACTAATACGAGATTTAGACAATCTGCAAGTATCGGTTCTTGCCCTTGGAATACTGGAGGCCAATCCCACTTCGCGAATCCTTCTGTGGCCCTTACGTCCATCGTCCCGGAAAACTGGGGATTGCCTCACTCCGCAGGTCATCTTGAAACCCTTATTGCACAAACATTCCATGAGCGTCGCTCTCGTTCTCGGAATACTGGAGATTAATCCTACTCTACGGATCATTCTGTGGCCCTTACGACCATCGTCTTGGAATACTGGGGAATATCTCACTCCTTGGATCATCCTGAAGTCCATAACCTATGTTTGCTCTCATTTCATCATCTCACCATCTAGTGTCTGTCCTTATCTTGTTAAGTTAATTAATTATTTAATAGACTGCGAATCTCTTAGACTTGGTGTACCCTACCGGGCTTAACTCAACTGAACAACAACCAAAATCTCAACCGTCGGTACTTAAGGCCCCACTCAATCTCTAAAGACTCATAGCTCAACCATCAATACCAAAACTTCCAATAAAACTCACAAACCCATTATCAAAATGATTATATGAAGAAAACTTCTTAAATCAACAAAAATACAAACCTATATAATGTACTCATAAAATTCCAAAATTCAAATAAAATATTAAATCCATTAAATAACAGAGAACCATATTTTGAAGTCGTAGAATATCACAAAACATCGATTCCTTCGAAAACTATGAATATCTCTTTTTATAAAGTCATAGGAATGTAATTTAAATTCCATTATAAACAAAATATAACGTTCTGTAAAATACTGAAATCTGTAGTAGAACATCATCTAAAATAGTAGATCAATAATCCATAATATCGAGGAAATAGCCGTTTAAAGACACGAAGAAAAACTCAACAAAACGACTCAAAACAGCAGGTGCAGTCGACTGCCCAAATAGTTCAAAAACAGGGCAGTCGACTACCCCTATTTGAAAATTCTTAAAAAATAGCATAGCGGTCGACCGTGACTGCAAGCTCTTAAACAGCCAGCTAGAACTTTGTGCATATTTTCAACTGATACGTCGATAAATCTTGGTAAAATCAAAATTAAACTTCCTAAGATGCTAAAGTATAACTTGTACAACATCTATGAGTTTATAAAACAATAAAAACACATCAAGATCTTAAAGAAGTGATTTTTCACAAAAATCTTCAAAAACAGTATATGTGAATGTGAATATGTATATGTGTGTATTTGTGCATTAGTTAAGCATCCAGATCTGTTCAATTAGATGTAGTATAATGTTCAAAACTATCTCAGTATCAAACAACTCAAATCCAACTCGAAAATATCACAAATTCACAAAAATTCAATTTCGGTCATAAACCTCCAGACCCGAAAACCAAAACCCCTCTTTCACTTCAAAACTTGATCTTTTGATCCAATAAACCCTTTCATAACTTGTTATACACAAACCCTACTGATCCCAATAGTTTACTCATGAATATAAGCAATTAGAACAACCATTCAACAAGTTTTATGCATCAATATTATCAACAGTGTGTATATACATATCCAACAGTAAAAGATCCCATTTTTGTTCAAATTGTGCATTATACAACATACATACTCGTTATAACCAATCAAATCAGTAAGCTCATGAAAGAAAGCAACCTACTCATGATTAAAATGCAATATAACAATCATTCATCAAGTTCTTTACTCATCAAAATCTCCAAACAAACCACATACATACATAGACAGTGAAAGATTCTTCTTTAATCAAATTTTGTGAATTATGTGTCCGATAACCAATTAAATCGGCAAGCCTTATACACAAAACAACATACCCATGATTTCTATTAGGTTCTTAACAATCTCAAATTATCTATATAAAGTTTTAATCATCAAAGCATAGGTTCCATGAAAAGATTCAATTTTTAGTTTATCTATTTATCAAAATTTCATATTATCATCATGCAATCCTTAATCATGCTTTCTAATACACAATCATCACATACAACATGCTTAGAATAATAAGAAAACAAATATATGTCACTTACCTTATTGAAGCATCAACCGAAGATAATAAAGAAAATAAGAAAATCCCTTCTTTCGCAAGAAAACCAAGATCCTCGCTTTGAAACTCCAAGAAAATAATAATAAAGAAACCATTTTGTGTTGTGCAGCAAAGAGACGGTTGCACCTTACCTTTAATAGGCCGGAAATCAAGGTATCTAGGTTTTTTAATAGATTTGCAAAATATCTCTTTTAAATGTATCTTTACATATATAAATCCTTATACTTGAAAATTAGATAAAACACACTTAATTGAGATTTAAAAACAAAACAACCTCCCTAATATTGGCCAGCACTGTTTTTAAAACCAGAAAATGAAATTGTACTTTTTGCCCTCTAAGTGGCAATTTTGCAAAAAGACCCTCCTTTATCAAAACTTGCAAAATAAACCAAATTTATCTGAGTAGACTAGGCATCATGCTCAGCCCAAAAATCTGAAAATTTAGAGTTTTCACTCCAAGTGGTAATTTATCACAAAAGTCCCTCTTTTATAATATTTGCAAATAGGTCAAATAATATTCGTAAAAATCTAGAAAATTTAGAAATAATAACTACTAATACATATTAGATTTTCCAATTAAAATTTATGACTTTTACTTTCTAAGAAAACATTTGCACAAGATCCACTTAAATTCCATATTTGCAAAAACACCATATTTGTTTAAATCATTACCAAATCAACTCTAAATAAAATTTAAATAGATTTTATTTTCAATGATGACCATGGCAAGCCCAATAATCATTAAAAATGAATTTTCATTATTTGTTTGAGATTCAAACGGCTTTTTACATAAAAGCCCATCTTTTCGAAGTATTTATAAAATAGTTTCTATACTTAGAAAAATCCCAAACTTTAGGATATATTTAATTATAAATAGGAGAATGTATCCAGAAATTTTTAAATGGATATTTGCACCAAAAAATATTTGCACGTGTTTTGCACGTGTAAAATTGAGAAATTCATAAAATAGTCAAATAAATTTAGATGAATCTGAAAAATAAAATATCATAAATAAATGAGAAAAATCAATCATTAACCATAAAATTTTAAGATTCAAAATTTCCTAACTTTGCACATGTGTTGCACGTGCAAAATTGCAATTTCAAGAAAATAGTCAAAATAGCCAACTTTACCAATTTAATATTATTTAGTAATGCAAAATAAATCATTTTATTTTGTGGGGTGTTACAAGTGATTTGGTCTCCACGTTTGGCCGAGAAGAGAGTGAAACAGAGTCGGCTCAATCCAAGCGGTTGGAGGTAGAATGTCGAGCGTCATCGTCCAAGAAAGGGGTTGAGGTTCAGGGGTCGTCTTCTGAGAAAGAAGACATAGTTGAAGTGTCTCCTGTCGAAGCGGGGATGATTTCCATATACAAACCGTGCATCCAAGGTCTCCGAAGCGCAAAAGGATGAAATCAGTCCTTTCCCAGGCTAATCTATCGACAGCAGTAAAGCCCAATGAGTATTTAGACGGTCGCAGCTTGAATCAAGTCCTCAGGATCTTCAGGACTTGATTCGTTATCGCGATAGACATCCTTCGCCTGGACAGTAGCTCTTCGAAGCCGATCAAATACCTAATATATTGTCGGGGGCCGACCTTTTGACGATTCGAAACATCTCCTTCATTTCGAAGGAGTTTGAGCTCTTCCTTTCTGGACCCAGCATCCGATCTACCACTTTACATGCTCCACGGTTCAGTGTGTTCCCCATCGATGCATTCCAATCGGGCCTGCATCTGTTAATCCACTCCTTCATCAAGGAGGTGTTGAACTGGTTCAAGGTGTGTTCGATGCAACTAGGTCCGAACTCATGGAAGCATATGATTAGTGTAACGCCCCTGCCCCGTGCACGGAAAATTTATACAATTTAGAAGAAAAATTATTTATAGTATAGTACAACTGCCCACCACAGGCTGCCTCTCAAAAGGTGGTTAACCGGATTGGTAACTCTTGATCATAGAAAATTATATTTATAGTTATTATATTCTTTGTAGAAATCCGATATGGGACTAATTTACTTTACTTTTTCTCTTTCTCTCTTTTCGGATGAAACCAACAAATCAAAGAGGTCCCCCCCCCAATGAATCTGGCCACGTCACCCTAAGGTGGCGTCAGCCTTTCAACTACACACAGCACAAGTGATGTTCTTTTCCAAGCCGTGGGACCCCCCCCCCCTCCTCACTATTCAATTTCACATATATTTACCATCATGCCACCATACTATATATATATATATATATATATATATATATATATATATATATATATATATATATATATATATATATATATATATATATATTATAGTTATTTTGAAATTACGGGGTGTTACAATTAGCTTCCTATTCCTATATGGGAAAAGATGCGTGGCACTGAGTTTGAAGATTTTTCGGCAGTGCTTTGGTCTTTGCTCTCTCCAAGTGGGGCCCCTTCGGACCAAGGAACACGCGGTTCAAGATCACCTTGACTCTGTCAAGGACTACAGGTCCAAGTATTCCATCCCCATATAGTGAGAATTCAATGTCCTAAAAGTCAAGCCCCTAAGGAGATGGAGTAAACAAAGGAGGAGTTAGAGGCATTCGAATGCCTGTATGCTCAGGTGGGGGGGTCATGTGGACCAAGTTTAAGGAGAAGCACATGGTTAAGTGGGGGTTGAGTCTGCCAGCCCCAGGTAGGTTTTCCTTGTAGTAATCTTTTATTCCTTTTCAACTCTATCAAACTTTTCTTTTCTTTACAGACATGATCAACGAAGAAGAGGTCATTGCGTGGAGACTTGAACTGGCAAGGAAAAAGCCATATGGCTCGAAGAAGAGCCTTAAGAGGCCGTCTGGTTCGACCTCAGCACCCCCGACTTTGAAGAAGGCAGTTGTACGGCCACAGAAAGCGTAGCCTAGCCATCGAGGGTCCCTTCGAGCCCATCAGCCTTCGCCATGACCGAGCTAGTCCAAAGCCCCCTCATCCTCTGATCCATGCGGCACAGGTTTATGTTTTCGTTTCATGGATCCGATCTACAAGCTTGACTAGAAGGTGATGATCACCAACTCAATGATAGAGGCCAGGATCGCGGTCGAGGAGACGGACAACTTCGCCCCACCCTGGGTTCGAGAGAAGCTGGTCATGAGACATTCGAGTCCAGCTATTTGAAGTGGTCACAAGTCGAGTGTGTGGTGAGTAGCCGACCTCTTCACTCTTTCCAGTTTGTTTTCGCACTTTTTTAAAGTTATTGGTGTTTTTCTTTGCAGACTACTCTTCATGGGGACAAGATGAAGAGCCAGCATGAATACGAAATGAGGTGCTTCCAGTGTAGGTTGTGAAGGTCGAGAAAGAGTGTTTTGAAACTAAGAAGGCCCTCAGATCTGTAGTGGAGAAAGAGAAGGCCCTTCACATTGAGGTGACCTCGCTCACCGCTGAGCAGAAGAGGTTGCTGAAGGAGAGGGGGGAGCTGGAGACCAAGGTGAGAAAGGCAGTAGCGGCGGAGATGGAGGCTATATGAACATAGGCCCACGACATGGTCATAGCTGCCAAGGATTGGGGCTATAAGAAGACGATAAAAGATGTCGATGAGCGGGAGCCAGGCTTCTGAGGTTCAGGATACAACTTCCCCCTCATTGAGGGGAGGATCCAGAGGATAGCTGGGGTGACTCAGAATGAAGGATCGCCCAAGATCAACAAGGAATAGGGTACCTCGACCCCCCCCCCCCCTCCAAAAAAGGAAGCTTAGGAAGAGTGAGCCCCCGAAGTTCCCCGTTGCAGGAAAGAGGAGCCCCCAACCCCTTTTATTTTTTGATTAATAAATACTCTTTTTGCCGAATCATTTTTGTTTTTGTCCGAGTTCTTGACTTTTCTAATTAGATCCTCGAAAATTTGAAGTCGATATTAAGTGTTTTTGTGCTCGTTGTGACTCTTATGTTTATATTAAAGATTGTTATGTACACTGAGGGAGACCCCCAAGGTGCCGAGGTAGCTTGCCCTCTTAAGAAGTTACGGGTAACCGAGTTGGGGCTCGCTCTTTTGTGCAAAACATAGTATGAGGCAGAATCGGAGTTTACTCGATTGAAGGTTGTGCTGACTGGCAGAGATGCTGAACTCGTTTGTTGTCATGATGAGTTGCATGAGACCACACTCAAGAACAAGAGTTTGAAGGCTGTGTTGCTCGAGAGGGACCAGGAGATCACTCTCCTGTGTGGGGATTGTCCAATAGGTTTTTCATTGCCCCCCTCGGTGGAGAAAGGTAGCTCTAGTGAGGAAGTTCTGCTGAGGGAGTTACTCATCGATAGGGAATTGGCAATTTATCGTCTGTAAGAGAAGTTGGAAGGGGGGGTTCTAACGTGGAGTGATCCTTATCCTAGTGGTTGGCTGTCACTTCAAGAGTTGTCCATGAGGTCCCGAGTGGTGCCTAGAAATCCAGGGGACGCCCAAAGCGGAGTGGCTGGTTCATTGAGCATGATGTCTACTAGGGGTGGGCTATGCCCTGGCCATTATGACCTTCAAACTCATTCTGTTGGATTAGTCCCTCCTTCCAACCACAACCATTCGGGTGATCCGAGTGAGTCCTCTCAGATGAGGAAACGAACCACAATTGTTTGAGACATAAGTGAACGGAGTGGGGAAGGAAAGTAGGGCGCCCCGACATGTGTTTAGCGGTTCAAAATTTGTGTAAAAGGTGAACCAAGATATTTCAAATGTATCATCGAGCTTGTAATAAGATATTTTTCATTAAATGAAGATCTTTTCTAACTGTTTGAGCATTGTATTTTGCCTTCCTTGCATTGTGGCCTTTTGGCTAATGTTATCGTGTAGTGGGGGCCGCTCTAGAGGGGAACAGGACTCTGAACATACTTGTATGCGAGTTGCAAGAGAGACTTTGAACCATGAGTTTTGAACTCCAAACTTGTTTTCTTTACGGGTCAACGAGTTGTGGTAGCATTTTCGAGTGGCGAGCATTTTTTTTTTTTTTTGGGGGGGGGGGGGGGGGGGGGGGGCTTTTTTTCTGGCTCTCAGGATGAAGGGTATCTTCTGCTCGAATATACTTATCACTCCTTTCTAGTAGGTCAGTGAAGTCCCTAGGAGGCCTCTTGGCTAGAGATGCTTTGAGCTTTTTGTAGGAAATATCGTGCGGAAAGGCAACTGCTGCTCGCTAAATCAAGGGAGGAAATGAATCTGGCCTAGGCTGGGCAGCACTTGACAAATTCTTTGGGCGACTCTCTTTCCTTCTGCTTTAGCTCGAGTGGGGAGGAACTTTTCTTTATTATTCTTGCGATTGGTGACGAAGTGAACTAGGAAGAGATCCTCGGGCTTGTCGAAAAAGAAGATAGACCCTGGAGAGAGTCGGGAGTATCATTACCGAGCTGATCCTTTCAAGGTTGCTGGAAACGTTTTGTACATAAGCAAGTCAGAGGCTTGATAGATCATCATGAGTTCTAAAACTCTCGATGTGGTCTACTGGATCGGACTCATCGTTATATGAGTCGAAGTGAGGCGCTTTGAAGTTTTCTCGGCAACATAGGCTTCTAGAATGGGCATGCTAAATGAATGTTGGGAGGGGCAGTATGCTTTACCGCAGAGAACCTCCTCTTGATCAATACGGGCTAGGCAGTCTTCCATCTCTAGGAGACAATGCAAGACTGGGTTTCCCGTTCCTCGGAACAGGTTGACCCAGAGGACTCTTCTCTTTGCACAGTTGAAGGTGGTAGATTGCTTGTCTATCAACCCCTGTTCGGGGTGACTTGGAAGGCTTGGAGAATTTCTTCCTTGAAGTTTTGAAACTCAGCCCTAGTGATGGGAGCCTCCTCTTTTCTATGGTACTTAGGAGCCTGTTGGGCTCCAATGGTTACTTTGGCCCCACAGTGAGGGTGATCGTTAGAATTTCTGTCTGCGGGGAGAAGGACTTCTCCTGCTTCCTTGGTGCTCGGAGTGGGAGACCTCGTCTCTAGTACACTTTTTTTCTAAGTGTTGACGAATGTCCATCCCTTGCTGTTGGTTGTTGATGACGACACATAGATAAGGTGGAGTCAAGGGCACCATGGGAGAGGAGGCTATGTGGATGGTGAACCGGTCCTCAATTAGGTAAGATTCTGGGCAAGCTTCAGAGTGGTGTTCTAAGCAACGTCGTTGGGAGTCTGTCGACACAGCCTTGCTAAAGGAGGGGGTGGGGGAGATGGCAGGCAGAGGGCCTACGACAATGGGCGTGGAGGTTGCCCAGGAGTAGGAGGAGGAGGAAGAGGAAGAGGAGGCTCAGCTTGATGGCTAGCGGTCATCATCTTCCTTCCTTTAGGGGCCATAGCTGGAAAAAAAGAGTGGTTTTCTCGCGAGTGAGGTCTGATCGAAGAGTACGATTTTTGCTTTTTCCATAGACAGTACCAATCTTTTGCTATTTTTTCGGTGGGTGAGAAATCAGATGATGAGTTTGGATTTTTGACGAAGAAACTATATATCTAACCGTCGATCTTGGCTAGAAAATATGGTTGACACGTATTGCTCAATCTGAATTGTTTGGAGTGCTTGGATCTGGATTGGACATTTGAGATGTCGCCAACAAACCTACAACAAGTCTAAAATATCGGGATTGGCCCCGGCGATAGAACCTCCAATGCCCATGTCAGTAACTCAGAAATAAAGGAGAACTTGGCTTTGGATTGATTACCTGTTACTAATTGAGAGGGGGGGGGGAATATTTATAAGTTTTGAGTCTTTCTCCATATGAAAGATCTGAGAACGTATCATTCTTAGATTTGGTTGAAGATTCATCTGATTAAGGGATATAATCAGTTATTGAATATTTGATATGAGAGATTTGATTATTAGATGTAATTGGTTGGAAATCCCTCTTTCTTAGATTATAAGTAAGTCTTATCTATTGGCCTTCTTGAGCTAGTGTGCCTAGATGCAGCCCATATTCCTCAAATGGGCCTATAGTACTGTGAAATTGTCGTTCTACCCTTGAGAAGTTTTAAAATGTGTGCTAGGATTGTGTAACTTGGTTTTACCCGTATCAAGCACCAAGAGGGTTGTTATGCTGCAATGATCAAGATCTTCTAAAAATCAGGAAGACTAGGAAGGGAACATTCTTTTTCTTTTCTTTTTTCCTTTTTCATTTATTTCATTTTCTGTTTTCTGTTGGACATGGCTAAATTTTATAAAATCATGCAAAAACACCTTCTACTCACATCTTCTAAAGCATTCCATATAGGAGGTTTCAACGAGAGAAATTAAATCACATGAGCTATGTAATCGTTGATGAATACAAACTGTGACTAACTCATGTCCGGCCCTTTTATAAATACGCTTACCATGCGCCACCTCCAAATTAGGAACATTTCTACCAGGATCCTTCCATTGATGATTCTAATCCTTCAAGGTGAAACTAGAGCTTTATCATTTATCAAATTGACAATGTTAATAGATACTGATCAATTTAATTTGTTGATTTCGGAAATGATACGTTAGAAGAATCCCCAGCCTCATTGCATATGCCTCAACCAACTCTGGAACATTTCCCTCATATTTTGTCGTTGTTGCTTGAAGTATTTTCCATTGTGAATTCTGACAAGACCATGCGTTGCCACATCACTATAAGAAAAATGGGTTGCAGTGACAGACAAAATATGTCACCTCATATAATAAATCTGTTACTGATTATGAACTGTGACAAATTCAAATATGTGACATTAAAATGCGTTAACATAGATCTTGTGATAGAAAAATAAGGAAATGTGACAAATTAAAAATTGACAAGTTCCCCTAAAAATACTGAGACATATATTACCTCACATTAAAAGGCGTCACCATAGACATTATAATAGAAAAGTGAGTAAACATGACAAATTAAAGACGGATATTAAGTGTCACTTTATGTGAATAAAAATGTCAAAAAGATAAACTGCTTCACATGAGAATCAGACCTTGAACTCTCAATCAAATTAGAGGAAAAGGAGTTTACCACTATGCTAAGGGTATTTAATTACATTTCTTTCATATTTTAACTTATACCAGGTTTTTAAACTTTTTTTATCAAAGATCTATCACTATAGCCCACCTATAATGACAGATTTTAATGTCACCGTATATAAAGTTCAGCAATTTTTTGGAGCAAGCCCGGCAATTTTTTGGAGCAAGTCCGGCATTTTCAAACGTCAGGCTTGATATTCTCAACGTTTCACAAAACGGCATCGCAAACTCAGAGTATACCCTTGCCAGGGTTGATGACCAGCTAATCTCGATGTTTTGCCAAACATCGGGTCTGCTGGTAGATTGCTTGGCGTTTTAAACGCCAGGTTTTTTTATGTTAATTATTTTTTAAAAAATTACATTTATAGCTACCCGACGTTTCATATTTATTATTTAAATAATTCATCAACTTACCTCGGAGTTTTCCAAAACGAGTCGGGGTATATATCTATATAATAAAACACAAAGAAAGCTATCAAGTGGCTCTCCTTCAATCCCTCCAAAAATCAAAGACCCATATCTAACCTTACAAAACATATTTTTTCCCCAAAAGTTCCCCCAAAACTCAAATTCAAATCTCCCACCCAAAACAACTCCTATATTTATTTAAATTTTTTTTTTCTCTCTCTCCCTCCCTCTTCTATATAATATAAAAAAATTAAGAAAATAATTTTTTAAAAAAAATTAAAATATTAAAAAATTTAAAATTTTAAAATTTTAAAATTTTAAAAACTTTAAAAATAATTTTAAAAAACCAAAAAAACATATAATATGTTTTTTGTTCTATGTTTGCTACTTCAATTAATTTGCTGGACCTCCAAAACTATTTTTTATGATCGAACAAGGTGCACCGTTCTGAAAACGTGCTGTAGGCACGTGTCAACGGGCAAACCTAGTGTGTGTGTGTGTGTGTGTGTGTGTGTGTGTGTGTGTGTGTGTGTGTGTGTGTGTGTGTGTGTGTGTGTGTGTGTGTGTGTGTGTATGATAAGGTTAACACAGAGATTGAAAAATATTATTGGATTAATTATAACTGAGTACAATGTCTAATTGTCTAATATATATATAGGAAGGAACCAAATACTAAACTGATACATAATCCAATATGGGACTAAACATATATAATAAAATATCTAACACCCCCTCTCAAAATCACGGTGGGTCGAACAGTATGAGTTTGCCCACCAAGTACCCAAACCTCTGAACAGTGTAGAATTTGGTGAAGAAGTCTGATGTTTGCTGTGAAGATGTAACAGGATGAGTGAAATGGTCCATGCTTCAAAACGCTTACGAACATAGTGACAGTCTATCTCTATGTGCTTTGTTAACTCACGGAAGACTGGGTTGCTGGAAATGTGCAATGCACTCCGGTTATCACAATAAAGATGAGTAGCTCCTATGAGAGTGACACTCATATATGATAACAGCCAACGAATATGAACAATCTCTCTAGTAGTAGTTGTCATTGATCTGTACTTAGCTTCTGTGGAAGAACATGCAACAACTGCATGTTTCTTACTTCGCCATGAGATCAGCGAATCACAAAGAAATAGACAGAAATATGTGGTAGACCGTCTGGTAGTAGGATCACTCACCCAATCTTAATCAGAATATGCACTGAGTTCCAGTTTGGATATAGAAGGCATGAATAATGAGCGAGTGATAGTTCTCCAAAGATATTTAATGATCCGAAGAAGATCACCGTAGTGAACTGATGTAGGAGCGGAAATAAACTGACTAACAACACTGACTGCATGAGCAATATCAGGTCTGATCATGCATAAGTATACAAGCTATCCAACAATCTGCCTGTATCTAGTGGGATCTGGAAGGAGCTCCCCATCTGTGGTATGAAGCTTCACATGAAGCTCTACGGAAGTATCGGCTGATCGACTATCAGAGAGGCATGCAACAGAGATAATATCTTATGTGTATTTTTTTTGAGAAATGAGTATGCCCCAAGATCCATGGGCAATCTCCAGACCTAGAAAATAGCGTAGTCTACCAAGATCTTTCATATGGAACTGTTGGTGAACGTAGTTTTGGGTGGATGCAATGCCAGCGGATTCATCCCCAGAAATAAATATATCATCAACATATAATAGTAGAAGTACTCTCCTCTGTAGTGATGACCGCAAAAACATAGAGTGGTCCTGTAAACTCCGACTGAAACCAGCCTGGGTGACGGCGAAAACACTCAAACAACGACAACCGCATTGGCCTCCTGATCATTTAGCATACATGGCAATCCAATGTGAAGCCACATTGAAGTACGTCGGTGTGAAGTTGAAAGGTCATACAACCATACTGCACAGCATCAACTAAAAGAGGTGTTGGAGGGTTTTTTTTTTTTTTTTGGATAGGAGGATAGAGTCGCAAAGACTCCAGCCAATCACTATATTATTAATCATAATAATTGTACATTAGATAAGTTTATGAGAGCAAGAAGTAAAACAAATCTGAGAAAAGAAAAGTACAACAATACAATAGGGCTATGAGAGCATCTGCAGTCGTTCTCTTAATTTCTAAAATTTGAAAATTTTGACGAAAAAGAGCTGTAGTCATTCCCTATATTTGGAAAAAAAAAAGTTTTGTGGAAAAGTAGGCTTCTATATTTGAGTGAAGATATAGAAAATTTTCAAATCTAGAAATCGTTATATGTTCTTACATCCGTCGATTTTTTTCATCTGAGATCTTTCGCGCGCAACAAGATCTCGCGTTCGGGCTAATTTTTTTTAATTTTTCTCTTTATGAGACACAAGATCATCCTGCGTTCCACAGAAACACAAGATCTTGTGTACCACAAATTTTTTTCAAAGAAATCATGGACCGCAAGACCATCTTGCGTCCCAATAATTTTATTTTATTTTTTTAATTTGGAAGTTCTCGTCCTACGTGAATTTTAAAAAAAATAAAAATAAAAAAAGTTTGAAAGCTTTGAACGGGATGCAAGATCATTTTGATTCTCTTGTATTTTTTTCCAGAATTTGACATTTTTGACTACAAACGGCTGCAGCCAATACTCAAATTTCCTATTTCTATTCCCCAATTACAGAAATTTTGAATCTCAACGATTACAGATGCTCTGAAGCACCCCTAATGTAATATCCCAGAATAAGATTATATATATATATATATATATATATATATATATATATATATATATATATATATATAATTTATTTTTTTTAAACTAAGTTAAGACTTGAATGGATTGGTGCAAGATTATTGAATTGAATTGAATAACCATGCACATTTGTGCACTAGGGTTAGGGTTAGGGTTTGGTGACTTAGGGTTAGTACCCTAGGGTTAAGCTAACCCTCATCATGATGTGAAACCCTAGCACTAATCTTGAAGAGATCCTAGGGTGGACTTTGTGCCATGTGACATCTTCATGAAGACTCCAAGTAGAATCTTGAAGCTTCTAGTCATTGTTGTGTTGTCTTAATCTCACCCACACACCTCCACTCACTCCCACACTACCCCATCTCCACCCTACACCATTTTCGGCCCAATCTCCAACCCTAGCTCCCTCCATCTTCTATAAATGACCCCCTTCACTCACATTCTCATTCTCTTCTCATGTTTACCTTCTTTTGTTTCAAAAAAAAAGAGGGGGGGGGGGGGGAGGGGGGAAGAAAAGGTGGAGTCTTTGAAAAGAGGAGAAGGAGAGGAGTTGTAGGGGATAGCCAAACTCTACAAAGCAAGTGAGTAAAGAGAGAGAAGCAAGCAAGCAAAGCTACAAGGAGTCTCTTGCAAACAAAGTGTGGGTGATTCTCTTAAAACTCAAAAATTTAGTTCTTTTTGTGTATGTGATTTTAACATGTAGTAGGAGTTAAAAAAATCTTGGTTACCATGTGTGATTATTTACATGCTAAGAAAAAAATAATTTGTATGGTAGAATATCTCTTTGCATGAAATTTTGTTAAAGAAACATGTATGAATAGGTGAGTTTGGGAATTTCTAGCTCTCAAACGGTATGGAATTTGGAACTCAAATTTTGGGAACTTGTTTTTCTATGTATCTAGAGCTCACATGAATTTTTTCATAATATTTGGAATCCATCTAATAGCCCAAACACCAGTCCCAATTTTGGACAGCAACCAATGGCAGAAACTGCTGTTTTAAGAAATTCTGTCATGAATTCCAAAAATCATAACTAAATATTGGTTGGGTATTTTTAGCTGTAAATTTTCATAGATGTTCTTGTATGTGTTTAAAACCATAATTCCAAATTTTGTACTATTATGAAGTTGTTTGATGCCTCAAAAAATTGCTAAGATCCAACTGGTCTGAGAAGACAGAACTAAAGATTTCTGTTTGGGGACTGATGTTCACGCATGCATAACTACTTGTGTATACATGATACTGCAATGAAATATTTTCAGTAGTTTTCCATATGTATCTATCTTCTAAAATTTTGGAATTTTTAAATAGCATTTTATAAGGTTTAAAAAATAAATTGTAAGTAGAAGTAGAAACCTTGTCTGAAAAGCAGTGGAAACATTGTGCTGTATTTGAAGAGCCATAACTCTCTGCATACTAGAAGTTTAGATGCAATTTTTGGACACCATGTAGTGGTATATGTCTAGTTATATATTATTAAATTTCATGAGCTTTATACAAGGTGTTGATTTTATATGGAATTTAGACTAGACTGTGTTCAATACCGGGTGCTGATTGCATAGTCTGTACAACTGTGATTTCTGGAAAAGTGTGTTTGGAATTTGCCAAAGTGATGAACTAGGGATTTGTAGTAGAGACTCTAATCTTTCTAAAAAAACCCAGGAACTTGAAATTCCAAGTTGTTTAGTAATTGATATAATTTTTCAAAGTGCTGGACAGATCCAGTCACCATTAGAAGTCGTCACCTTGCACATGTGTGACTTGTTCTCAACTATTAAGTGTTGAATTGAGAGTTAGGGGTATTCCTATACCCCAATACTTGGTTTTCTTTTTTGTGTCTTAGGTTGATTAAGACACGGGTAGAGACTTGAACAACATTTGATTCGTTGATCTTGTCTAAGTTAGTTGCCTACACTTATCAACCATTAGGCCAACTTAGGAACTTCCGCCTTAACGATTGAAAGTGACTAACTCGGGCGCCGACGAAATCATGGGAGAAGATCACGGGCCGAGTTGAGGACGAGACTCAATGGGGGGAAGTGGTGAGCAAATGATTGCCTTGCTGGAGCCGCGGGTTGATATACAGGAACGAGGATTTCTAGTAGGGAAGCCGCTTGAGACTCGGCATAACTTAGACTAGGAATCAGTTGGCGACCATGCCCTTGTAACATGTCTAGTTAGAATTAATGTTAGTTAGTTTTGATGTCACCTAAACTACATTAGTTTCTAGCGAACTAGTAATCGGGTAATGTACTCTCCTGTCATTAGGAATACGTGTTGCAGTGCGTATCTTGCACTGTTGATTCCTGAAGTACCGTGGTAAGAAAGGGATGGGATTTCCTAGCGGATAGAAGGATTAGAACTTCGAGGCCATAAATTTCTATGCTGGTGGACACGAACGGATCATATAGGCTGCAATCCTGTGAATCTTCGGTACCATAGGTATGCTGCGGTGTATCTTCAAGTTCGTCATGGCTTTTAAGTGGGGTCCGGGCGTCGGGCACTTGTGGGAAACCGAGACACCACTAAGTAACTGCAGAAATGGATAGGGACCAATTAATCTGCAACCCCATCAACCACGATCTATCTATCAGGAACAAGACGAGTACAAGAGTTGGTTGCATCGCGAGGGTTCAAAACCCTGAACTTAGAGACAACAGCTTAATTTGGAAAGTTTGTAATATATGCATGCATTTCCAAAGTCTTGCTTGCATTAGATTAAGTACATTTTGACCTGTGCATTAGAGTACTAGGGCATGTCATACACGAACACCTTGGACCCAACTCCACTTTTCCTTCTTTTAGTCACTTTTTCTATTTGCTTTCAACCTTGATTGTCTAGTTTGGAGATCGCTGCTTTTATCAGACTCGCGTCAGTAGAATTACTTACGTGCCCACTTTTTTAGGTTCTAGATTGCCAAAAACCCAGGGAGCCCAGGAAGCGCAAGACAGATGGTGTGCCCAAGTGACAGTATTAAGTGTTCATCCTTTACATTTTGGTTATTTTTGTAAAATTCAGATTTGTAATTTCTGAGACAGTGTATAATTGTAACACTTGAACTTGTACATCATGGAATAAAAATTATTTAAAACTTTCTGTTTTTTCCTATATTGTGACAGTTTGAAGGACGGATTCTGGTTTGTGTCACGAATCACCAGTGTGGGGATTCAGGGCGCTACAGAGTTGGTATCAGAGCAACCTTCAGACTATAGTCCAATATAACAGGGGGACTTGGATGCCACTAGGAGAGTTGGGTTTAGCCAGTAGTAGATTGTTATAATTTATATTGTTGTTCTTTTTCAACTTATGTTTTATAATTTTTTATATCTGGACTGATTCCTATATTGTTTTCTCTTAACAGATAGCAGGCGCACCAAATGGATTGGCAAACGGGATCCAAGCTAGAACGGATCCAGCTACTCCACCTCCACCTTCACAACCCACTGCCGTGGAGCAAGCCATCAGCAGACGATTCGGGGGCCTTGCCGCATACCGATGGAGTCATGGGCACTTGGAGGACCGCCTAGAGAATTGCGGCCATGCCCTGTTGGCCACTGATAGGCAGGTGGCTAGACTGAAGAGGTCGAAGAGGTGGCTCTCAAGGAAGATTATGCTGATAAGGCATCAACATATGGAGTGGATGGCTCAGTTAAAGCTTAGGCTTGGAGAGCTGCAGTCCAAGGTTGCCCAGCAACAGACATAGTTAGAGCAGTTGGAGACCACTGAGCACTCTGCTACTGGCGATCACCATGTCAGGGACATGTGTGACCTAGCCCTGTGAGGGATCTTAGGATGTCTTGTTTTGATGTTTTGATGTATAAATGATAATGCTTTCTGCCAGCACATGATACATGTGGTAATGTTTTATAGTGTAATGTTTTGTCTACACCGATGGTGGTAGTGTTTTGGTTGTACAAATGGAATGCCAAATATAACCTTTCTTATGTATAAATGAAGAACTAATATTTTGAGTAGTTGTTGTATGGTATGAGTTTACACTATTACAGCAAGGTAGTAATAAGAATTAGCTAGGGTTGGTATTTGGGTCGACCGGGCCGGGTCGGGTCAGACCCGCCCGTGTTGAAGGTTGACTTGGGCGGGTTCAGGTCAGGTCGGAGGCTTAACCGGGCCTGTTCGGGCCAGGTCGAAGAGCTGAATTCGTGACCCGCCCAACCCGTGAACCCTTTCGGGTCCAACTCGGGTCAGTTCGGGTCAGGCTGCGGGTTGCCCCAGTTAGAGAGTGAACTTTTTTTTTTACTTAAAAAAATTTAATAATAAACATTAAAAATCATAATAATAATAATAAGATTGAAAGAGTGAAATTGCCAAAAAAATGATATATTATTCATATGATTTCAAGTTATACAAGTTTCATAATTTGTAATAAGAAATAAAGATTTCACAAATTTGTTTTATACACTAACAAATTTCTTATATACAATTTTAATTTACTTCAATTTTCCTAATTTGAAATAACAAGCAAAAATTTAACAAAATTTTTTATCTATTTACAGTTGTCTTCAATTTGATGGCCTTCAATTTGTTGTTGTTGACTTGTTGTTAGTCTTGAATTCTTCATTTTGGTTGTTGTTGTTGTTGTTGTTGTTGTTGTTCTACCGGCGAGATGGTCCCACTTGTGGACGTAGATAATGCTTTTCCTTGTGTCCTATCTTCAGCCTTCAACCTGTCTTCTGTGCAAACGAGTATCTCTAACAATTGGGATTTCAAGCGATTCTTGTAATCAGTTAGAACCCTACCACTTGAAGAAAATGCACTTTCAGAAGCAACTGTAGAGACAGAAGGAGTTAGTAGATCTTTATCCATATATTTAAGAATACTATAAGTGTGTTCATGGTCTTTCCACCATTGTAAAATATCTAGTGAAGAAACAGAAGACTCAGAATCTTGTTGGTTATACCAATTTAATTCATTTGGTTGATTAGTCCTAGGTTTTTTGGATTGAATTTGTGCAAGTAAATTAAATGTTCTATCATCAAATTTACTCTTACCCTTACCTTTAGAAGTAGAGAAGAAGAACTAACTATAGAAGTTGTACTACTGGAAGTAAAAGATCTATCATAATAATCATACAAGTTATTTAATGTAGATTCAAATTTAACTAAAAAAGAAGCGCAATCAATTTCAGTTTCTTCATCCCCAAGTAAATTAAAAAACATTTCAATCAAACTCTTCGTACCTTCTAATTTGATACGAGGATCCATAACGGCAGCAACACAAAACAACATAGGAGGAGAATTAAAATACTTCAAAAATTTTGTGTATGCAGGTTTGACAATATCACCAACAAAGCATCATTTAACATTTCGTTAAAAGTTTGCATCATAGTAACTATTGAAATAAAAATGCTACTAGAAGTAGATTCATATGATTTTGAAAATTTTAAAGTTGCGGTTTTAAAATGTTCTAAAAATTTCAACAAAGATTCGGCAAAATACCAATCGGGGGGTGTCATTTCAAAATTTGGCATATTTTTTGCGATACAAAAATTATTTATACATGCTTTATATTCAGTAACAGCATGTAGTAAATCAAAAGTAGAGTTCCATCGGTGTTTAACATCCTTTGGAAACTTTCTAAAAGGTGCATTTGAAATCCTACACCAATTTTTCCATTCTTGAAATACGGTGCCACTTAATGCAATAAAATGTACACAATTTCTAATTTTAAGTATATATGGGTCGGCTATTTTTAATGCATCTTGAACACATAAATTTAAAATATGACATGCACATCTAACATGAAAAATATTGTCAGATGGAAGGTTTAATGTGGATTTTAAAATACTAATTGATGCATTGTTGTTAGATGCATTATCAAAATTAATACACATAAGTTTATCACGAATATGAAAAACATCACAAATTTCTAAAATACGGTTTACTATTCCAACACCACTATGGGGATAGGGCAACGTGCACGGCAAGTGATATGATTCTTTTTTGAAGAATCCAATCATTGTCGATCCAATGATAGGTTATTCTCATCATTGGAATATTGTTGCAACCCGTCCAACAATCCGAAGTTAAACTAATCTACAAGTTAAACTCCATAAAATTGCAATCAAAGCATCCTTCATTTCATTGTACGTTTTAAAACAATCTGATTTGCAAGTATTTCTCGGGATTCTTCTAAAATGAGGATTTTAGGCCGTTTGATTAAAATTTTCCAAGTCCCTACTCTAGGGATAGAAAAATGGTAACTCTTCCTTTATTACTAATCGGGTCATTTCCCGACGAACAAGATCGGGATCATGAGGGTGGCTATCAACTAGACCGGTCCTAGGGTGGATTTTTTGTTGGCCAGGTAGGTCAACAAGAAGTTCTTTATGCACACTTAGGATGTGTCGCTTAATTGTGCCCGTGCCCTCACCCCTCTTCCATTAGCATTGCTTAGAACATGTTTTACAAACTTTTAAACCTATACCCGGAGTTTCATCGTCCGGGATACAATCGTAAAATTTATGTCAATCACTACTTTTCCCTCTAGTTTTCCTACAACTAGGGGGTTGTGGTTCTTCTTCTAATTGTATATCTCCTACAAACTCATCATATGTACCCTATTGTTGGGTAGGAGGATCATGGTACTCTTCGGCGGGCTCATTATGTGGGACAATTGGTGGCCTGCGGGAAGTGTCAGTGGAATCTTTCTCACTTTGGCTACGACCGCTACCGCGTGATCTAGACATGTTTATATGTAGTAGTATATGTAAAAAAAAAACTACACAATGTAGGGGCGATAAGTTACAAAAAAAATCTAGAAAACAAGAGGGTTGTGAGAGAGAAGATGAAAAAACCAACAAACAAACAAGATACCAAAAATTATAACTACAAAAATAATAAAAATTGAAGATGAGGGATATGAAATTTTGATACCGTTCACCGTGGATACTCGCATATAAAAAAACCCGTGAAAAGAAGAATAGAAGTAGAAGTAGAAATCTGGAATTGAAGACTCGAGGAGAGCTTGGAGAAGAGTTGAAGACTTGATCACTTGGAGTGGGAGGAGAGTTCAAGACTTGAAGACGTTGTTGAATTTTGAGTTCGATACGATTGGAATTTGATCGTGTATATGTCTTGCTAACTTCTTTGTTCAATTGTTCACAAATTGAAATGAATTGAGTAATAATAGTAGAGAGAGTAAGAGAGTAAGGTGTGAATTTTTTGTTTGAATTTTGGGGGTATTTATAGGGTTAAAATTTAAAAAAAACACCAAAAACAGCTAAAAAAAACTGTTACAATGGCTCTCGGGAGTACAGCAACGGTCTGCGACAGTTGGACCCGCGGGTCAACGGTCGACCCGGAGCGGGTTGAACGTTTGACCCGTACTGGTCAAACGGTTCGCAACCCGCAGGTCGACCCACCGGTTGGCAGGTGGGTTGGCTTTTTTTCGCAGGTTACCGTGTCGGGTTATGAAGGTTGGATTCGTTAATTTAGCGACCCGGGTTAACCCGTTAACGTTAACGGGTTCGACCCGAACCGGAACCGTTGTTTCGCGGGCCAGGTTAAACGAGCGGGTCGCGGGTCGATTGGACCCATTTGCCATCCCTAGAATTAGCTTTCAAATGTCTGGAAGAACCCGAAACAGCCGAAGCGGGCAAACAGAAGGTGAAGGCAGCGGAGCCAACGACGTTGGTCTCAACATAGGAGCAGAATTTGCTCGACTGTATCAAATGCTAGAGCATTCATGGATGCAAACAGAAACCAAGCACCACCAATAGCAGCACCAAGAGTCGCTCAAGGACACGCAGCAGCAGATCCAATCAAAATGGTCGAATCTTTCAAGAGAATGAAGTCGCCAGTCTTCGAGGGACAGGCTGACCCGACCGCCGCAGATGACTGGGTACGCCAAGTAGAAACAATGTTCGAAGTCCTGATGACACTAAAAGATAGAAAAGTTCGGTTGGCTATAATTCTACTGGAGAAAGACGCCGGGGTGTGGTGGCAATCGGTAAAGCATGGCTGGGAGAAGAACCAATAACATGGGAGGAATTCTTGAAGGAATTCAGGGAACACTATTTTCCCTTGGACGTGCAGAAGGAAAAGGCAATGGAATTCCACAATCTGAAGCAAGGGAACATGTCAGTCAGAGAATATGAAACCAAGTTCACACAGTTGTTGCGATATGCACCCGAGATGGTTCAACAGGAGACGAAGAAAGCCAAGAGATTTGAACAAGGGCTTAGACCAGGGTTGAGGTCCAGAATGGTGCCTCTGGCCATACGCAGGTTTGACAAACTGGTGAGGTGAGCGACTGCAACAGAGATGGACATGAACCAACGCCAAGCACCACAAGGGAGAACCGAGACTTGGAACTGGAGGAAGAGGCCTGCCCCAGCATCGAAGTTCAAGAAGCATGGCAGGAACCAGAAATTTCAAAGGACAGGGGACAAGATGGGAGGACGCAAGCTAGGAAGCTATTTCCTCTGTGGGGAACAGGGGCATTTCAGATATCAGTGCCTAAGGTATGAAAGGAGAACTGTTCAGACGTGCTACCATTGTAGGAAGGAAGGACATATTAGGCCGAATTGCCCCCAGTACCTGAAGAGCAATAGCAAGGCAGCATCAGGAACCACTAGTAAGGGAAAGCAACCTGTTCGCCAAGGTCGAGTATTTGCCTTGAAAGAAGAAGACAGAGAGAACAATGAGATCATGATCACTGGTATGTGAAGGATCATTGTAATAAGTTTTGGTTGTATTTTGAACTTTTGTTTGAAGAAGTATTAATGCAGGTTGTAACTCTTCTGAAACGGAAGTATATATATCACTGAAATTTTGGCTACTATTTTGTTCGATAGTGAATCAACTCATTCTTTTGTGTCCAAATCATTCTCAAGAAAGTTAAGATACACCCAAGCAGCAATTCCAGAGTTAGCCTTAATGGTAGCTACACCATCAGGGGCAACTCTCACTACATATCAATGCTATAATAACTGTGAGCTTCAGATTAACGAAGAATCTCTGGATATCGATTTGTTAGAATTGGATTTCGCTGGAACAGATGTGATTATTGGCATGAATTGGATGTCGAAGCATGAAGTAAATATCTACTGCAAGAAGAAGAAGTTAGTCATCATAGCTAAGAGAACGGAGCTCGTGTTCCACGGAGGAAAGAGGCCCAAGGAAGTGATTATTGCAGCCACTAAGAAGATGAAGATACCTGAAGAAGTGAAGAAGATACCAGTAGTGAGGGATTATTACTCGTATTTCTGGAAGAATTACTGGGACTGCCCCCACACACAGATGTAGAATTTAGCATTTTAATCCAACATGGCAGTGCTCTAGTATCGAAGACACCTTACAGGATAGCACCTGTGGAGCAGAATAAAGTCAAGAAACAAGTTGAAGAACTATTACAGAAGGGACTCATCAGACCAAGTGCGTCACCGTCGGGAGCACCAGTTTTTCTGGTTAAGAAAAAGGATGGGACTGTAAGAATGTGTATCGATTATCAGAAATTGAATAAAGTCAATGTTCGAAATAAGTACCTGACTTCCAGAATCGATGATTTGTTCAATCAGCTTCAAGGAGCAGCCATATTTTCCAAGATCGACCTACGGTCCGGTTATCATCAAGTTCGAGTTAAGGAAGAAGATGTACCCAATACAGCCTTTCAGACACGGCATGGGCACTATGAGTTTTAGTAATGCCATTCTGAGTGACCAACGCTCCAGCAATCTTCATGGACATGATGAAGTGAATCTTACGGTCGTTTATCGACTCATTCATCGTGGTCTTCATCGACGATATTTTGGTGTACTCAAGGACAGAAGAAGAACATGCGGAACATTTGATCACAGTATTGAGCAAGTTACAAGAGCATCAATTTTACACCGAATTGTCCAAGTGTGAGTTCTGGGAGTCGGAAGTTGCATTTATTGGCCATATCCTTTCTAAGGAGGGATTGGCTACAGACCCACAGAAGATAGAAGCAGTCAAAGAGTGGCCACAGCCGAAGACAGTAAAGGAGATAAGAAGCTTTCTGGGTATGACTGGATACTACCGGAAGTTTATTTAAAATTATGCCAGGATAGCAGTGCCGCTCACAGCATTAACCAAGAAAAATTAGAGCTTCGACTGGACAACAAGGTGTGAAGAGAGTTTCCAAGAGTTAAAGAACAGATTGATCTCTGCACCCATCTTGGTCTTGCCTCAAGCTAACAAGGGGTATGTTATCTACAGCGATGCATCATATTTGGGATTCGGATGTGTGCTGATGCATGAAGGGAAGTTCACAACCTATGGATCGAGAAAACTCCGACCTCATGAGAAGAACTACCCTACTCATGACTTGGAACTAGTAGCCATAATCTTTGCTTTGAAGTTGTGGCGACATTACATCTATGGAGCGAAGGTAGAGATGTACACAGACCACAAGAGTTTGAAGTATATATACCAGCAGAACTGCAGAAGAATCTGAATCTAAGGTAGAGGCGATGGTTGGAAGTCTTGGAAGACATTAGGCCAGAAATCCTGTATCATCCGGGAAGGGCCAATGTCATAGCTGATGCACTCAGCCGGAAAAGGAGTATTGCCACACTTACTGTAACAAGAAAGGAGCTAGAAGATGAGATCAGTCAAGCAGGCATCGAGGTAATTACTCAGGACTTGAGTGCAGTTTTGGCACAGTTAGTTTTACAACCGAGTTTGAACAAGTAAGTGAAGAAAGCTCGGACAGGAGACACAGAGATCGAAGCACTAAAGAAGCAAGTGAATGAGGGGGAACTTTCAGTGTTCAATATAAGAGAAGGATCGCTCTGGTATGGCAACAGGTTGTGTGTACCAAGGGATAAGAAATTGAGAGAAGATATCATGAAGGAGACTCACTCCACACTACTTGCAGTGCACCCTGGAAGCACCAAGATGGTCTGCGATGAAGCAAAACATAGCAGAATTTGTGTCCAGATGCCTAACATGCCAACAGATCAAAGCCGAAAACCAGAAGCCAGGTGGATTGTTACAGCCTCTACCCATTCCAGAGTGGAAATGGGAGAACATTAGTATGGACTTCATCACCGGTTTGCACAGAAGCTCTAAGGGAAATGACTCAGTTTAGGTCATTGTAGATCGGCTAACAAAGTCCGTGCATTTTCTGCCAATAAAGACAACCTGGTCACTTAAGAAGTTAGCAGAAGTTTACATTGCGAACGTAGTGAAGCTACATGGAGTACCAGTATCAATAGTTTCTGATAGGGATGCGACGTTTACATCTTGATTCTGGCAAAGTCTGCATTCAGCATTAGAGACCAGGACAGATGTTAGCACATCTTTCCACCTACAGACTGATAGACAGATCGAAAGAGTCAACCGAATTCTTGAACTTATGCTCAGAGCCTGCATTATGGATTTCGGAGGAAGCTGGGAGAAGTATCTACCCTTAGTAGAATTCGCTTACAATAATAGCTATCAGGCAAGCATTAGCACGGCTCTGTATGTAGCATTATATGGAAGGAGGTGTAGGACACTCGTGTGCTGGTACGAAGTAGGAGAACGATAGATGTTTGGATCGGAGATCGTACAACAAACCACTGAGAAGATCGAGCTTATTCAGAAAAGATTGCAGACAGTACAGAGCAGGCAGAAAAGCTACGCTGACAGTCACCGAAGAGAATTAGAATTCGAAGAAGGTAACTTTGTATTTCTCAAGGTCTCACCAGCAAAGGGTGTGCTCAGATTCGGCAAAAGCGGGAAATGGCACCAAGATACATCGGGCCATATAAGATTCTGAAGAAGATCAGGAAGATGGCCTACAAGTTGGAGTTACCAGCAGAACTGTCCCGGGTACATGACGTATTCCACGTCTCAATGTTGAGGAAGTACATACCAGATCCAAGTCATCAACTGTCAGGGATTCCTGAAGACTTGCAAGTTAACCTCTCATACAAAGATCAACTGGTCAAAATCCTTGACCGTTAGGAAAAGATACTAAGGAACAAAACCATTCCGATGGTGAAAGTTCTCTGAAGAAATCAGTTCGTGGAGGAAGCCACTTGGGAACCAGAGAGCCGTATGAAAGCTTCTTTTCCTGAATTTTTTGAAGTATAATGTGTTTTTTCTCTTTTTCTCCCAACTAAGTATAGTTCTGAGGACAGAACTACTCTATTGAGGGAGTGATATAATATCCCAGAATAAGATAAAATATTTATATATATATATATATATATATATATATATATATATATATATATATATATATATATATATATATATATATAATTTTAAACTAAGTTAAGACTTAAATGGATTGGTGCATGATTATTAAATTGAATAACCATGCACATTTGTGCACTAGGGTTAGGGTTAGGGTATGGTGACTTAGGGTTAGTACCCTAGGGTTAAGCTAACCCTCATCATGATGTGAAACTCTAGCACCAATCTTGATGAGATCCTAAGGTGGAGTTTGTGCCATGTGAGATCTTCATGAAGACTCCAAGTAGAATCTTGAAGCTTCTAGTCATTGTTGTGTTGTCTTAATCTCACCCACACACCTACACTCACTCCCACACTACCCCATCTCCACCCTACACCATTTACGGCCCAATCTCCAACCCTATCTCCCTCCATCTTCTATAAATGACCCCCTTTACTCACCATCTCATTCTCTTCTCATTTTTACCTTGTTTTGTTTCAAAAAAGAGGGGGGGAATAAAAGGATGAGTCTTTGAGAAGTGGATAAGGAGAGGAGTTGTAGGGGATAGCCAAACTCTATAAAGCAAGTAAGCAAAGGGAGAGAAGCAAGCAAGCAAAGCTACAAGGAATCTCTTGCAAAACAAAATGTGGGTGATTTTCTTAAAACTCAAAAATTTAGTTCTTCTTGTGTATGTGATTTTAACATGTAGTAGGAGTTAAGAAAACCTTGGTTACCATGTGTGATTATTTACATGCTAAGAAAAAAAAAATTGTTTGGTAGAATATCTCTTTTCATGAAATTTTGTTAAAGAAATATGTATGAATAGGTGAGTTTGGGAATTTCTAGCTCTCAAACTGTGTGGAATTTGGGACTAAAATTTTGGGGACTTGTTTTGCTATGTATCTGAAGCTCACATGAATTTTTTTCATAATATTTGGAAGCCATCTAATAGGCCAAACACCAGTCCCAATTTCGGACAGCAACCAACGGCAGAAACTGCTGTTTTAAGAAATTCTGTCATGACTTCCAAAAATCATAAATAAATATTGGTTGGTTATTTTTAGCTGAACATTTTCATGGATGTTCTTGTATGTGTCTAAAACCATAATCCAAAATTTTGCATTTTTATGAAGTTGTTTGATGCCTCAAAAAATTGCTAAGTTCCAACTGGTCTAAGAAGACAGAACTGAATGTTTCTTTTTGGGGACTGAAGTTCACACATGCATAACTACTTGTGTATGCATGATATTGCAATGAATTTTTTGTAATTGTTTTCCATATGTATCTATAACATGATTCTAAAATTTTGGAATTTTTAGATAGCATTTGATAAGGTTTCAAAAATAAATTGTAAATAGAAGTAGAAACCTTGTCTAAAAAGCAGTGGAAACTTTGTGCTGTATTTGAAGAGCCATAACTCTCTGCATAGTACGATTTTAGATACAATTTTTGGACACAATGTAGTGATGTATGTCTAGTTATATATTATTAAATTTCATGATCTTTCTACAAGGGGTTGATTTTATATGGAATTTAAACTAGATTGTGTTCAATACCAGGTGCTGATTGCATAGTCTGTACAATTGTGATTTTCTGGAAAAAAGTGTTTGGAATTTGCCAAAGTGATGAACTAGGGACTTGTAGTAGAGACTCTAAGCTTTCCAAAAAACCCAGGAACTTGCAATTCCAAGTTGTGCATTAATTGATATGATTTTTCAAAGTGTTGGACAGATCCAGCCACCCTTAGAAGTCGTCACCTTGCACCTGTGTGACTTGTTCTCAACTCTCAAGTGTTGAATTGAGAGTTAGGGGTATTCCTATACTCCAATACTTGGTTATTTTTTTTGTGTCTTAGGTTGATTAAGACACGGGTAGAGACTTGAACGAAATTTGAGTCGTCGACCTTGTCTAAGTTAGTTGCCTACACTTATCAACCATTAGGCCAACTTGGGGACTTCCGCCTTAACGATTGAAAGTGACTAACTCGGGCACCAATGAAATCATGGGAGGTGATCACGGGCCGAGTTGAGGACGAGACTCAATCGGGGGAAGTGGCGAGCAAGTGATCGCGTCGCCGGAGCCGCAGGTTGATATACAGGAATGAGGGTTTCTAGTAAGGAAACCGCTTGAGACTAGGCATAACTTAGACTAGGAATCAGTTGGCGACCATGCCCTTGTAACATGTCTAGGTAGACTTAATGTTGATTAGTTTTGACGTCACCTAAACTCCATTAGTATCTAGCGAACTAGTAATTGGGTGATGTACTCTCCTGTCATTAGGGATATGTGTTGCAGTGTGTATCTTGCACTGTTGATTCCTGAAGTACTGTGGTAAGAACGGGATGGGATTTCCTGGCAGATATGGGGATTAGAACTTAGAGGCCGTCAAGTTCTATCCTGGTGGACACGAACAGATCATATGGGTTGCGGTCCTGTGAATCTTCGGCGCCATAGGTATGCTGCGATGTATCTCCAAGTTCGTCACGGCTTTTGAGTGGGGTCCGGGCGTCGGGAACTAGCAGGAAACCGAGATACCACTAAGTGACTGCATAAACGGATGGGGACCGATTAATCTGCAACCTCATCAACTACGATCTATCTATCAGGAACAGGACGAGTACAAGAGTTGATTGCATGGCGAGGGTTCAAAACCCTGAACTTGGAGACAACGGCTTGATTTGGAAAGTATGTAGTATGGGATGCATACATTTCCAGAGTCTCGCTTGAATTAGATTAAGTACATATTGACCTGTGCATTAGAGTATTAGGGCATGTCATACACGGACACCTTGGCGACTCCACTTTCCCTTCTTTTAGTCACTTTTTTTATTTGCTTTCAACCTTGATTGTCTAATTTGGAGATCGCTGCTTATATCAGCCTCGCGTCAGTGGAATTACTAACGTGCCCACTCTTTTAGGTGCTAGATTGCCGACCCAGAGAGTCCAAGACAGATGGTGTGCCCAAGTGACAGTAAGATAGAGGAGCAAGGACAACCTCCAACAACATGGAAAAGGATACAATGGTGCGACTTAGCGAAAACAGCAAACATCCACACAACTATAAACTCAGCACAACACGGCAGAACATATGAAGCAACCACAAAATTGGCCCAGCACAATGTCGCTCAAAGGAAGCCGAAACCACCCAAAAGACACCAAACAGAGCAAACATAAGGATATAAGGGAAAATAAAACAGTAGCATAAGAAGAAACATGACATAGCCTAGTAGATGATTACAAGAGAGAGAAAAAACTCCAAACACCTTACAGCAAAGAAAACATAAGATAGAGGAGGGTAAGCAAAAGAAGCAGAGAAACGAGAGGAAAAGATTTCCAACTCGTTGCTACAGTAGCCCAGTGAAAGAAAGACAGAAAGTATACCAACAAAAGGTAGTAAGGAGACAGTTCGCAAACAAAATGAGGACAGTAGGAGGCCAAAATGTGACAATAACCTCGGAGATAGCCTCAACACCTTGAAGTTGGAGTTAGCCTCAACACCTTGAAGTTGATGAATTACAGACTGTGAATCGATCAACTACAAGAAAAAAGTAACAACCGGGTAATCTTTCCCCCTCTATTTGCATAGACAAAGTACGCATCAGCAAGGACCTTGTCTACAAACGTCAGTCTACAAGAACACACGGACATTGGCCAGTACCAATTCACAATTTGAATCCGTTGAGACAATTAATTCCAGTAGCCAACTATCAAAGGTCAAAAGCACCGTCGAAATTGACTTTGAACCATCCATTGGCTGGAGCGAATCATCTCCTAATTAATTATACCCGAGTCATCGTCATATCTGTTCAAGTTAGCAGTTTGATAAGGTGAAGTCCCATGCACGCGCAACCAATCCATCAATTGAATATCGCCCATTTTTGAACACATAATTAATATTCCTTCATTTTCCGTAGGAACCAAGCTACCGGCATGGACACACAGATCGATCTCCTCACTTTATTGTTTATTGTTTATGCCCGTCTTACGTCTTACAAGCCCGTAAGACTCAATTAAATCCAGTTTGAACTTAAAATCAAATTACTAGTTTCAAGAATAGCTAGTAATGCCATTTAGCCTAAAGAATGCACCATCTATTTTTCAAAATAAAAATGGATGATGTATTCTTAAAACAGAAGAAGTTTGTTGTAGCATATATAGATGATATTCTAGTTTTTAGTAAAACGAGACAAGAACATTGTGGTCATTTACAGATCATTATTTCTAAATTCATTAACCATGGATTAATTGTAAGCAAGAAGAAAATGCATCTATTTAAACCTCGGATCGAATTGATTGGAGTAATTATAGGACAAGGAAAAATAAAACTACAACCGCATGTAGCCCAAAAGGCCTTCCCAGATAAATTAGAAACATTATAACAAATTCAATAATTTTTAGGATTCGTTAATTATGCTCGTCCTTTTATTTAAGATTTTGGTTAAATAGCAGGTCCTTTATATGCAAAAACTTCACAAAAATGCCAAAGACACTTTAATCAGGAAGATATTAAATTAGTTCAGTAAATAAAATAATTAATAAAAAAACTTCCTGAATTAAGCTTGCCATTAGATACAGACTATTTAATAATTGAAACAGATGGTTGTAATACAGGGTGGGGAGCCACTCTTATTGCCAAACCAAATAAATATTCAGACTGAGATACTAAAAGAATCTGTAGATATGCTAGTGGAAAATATAGAGAAAAATGTAACATTAGTAGCATTGATGTAGAACTTCTAGCAATCTTTTATGCATTAGAAAGTTTTGAATTATTTATTATTTCCAAAACAGAAATTACTCTTAGAACTGATTGTGAAGCAATAGTTTCTTTTTCATAATAACATGAATTTAGATAGTAAACGTAGTTCACAAAGGCGTTGGTTAAATTTTATTGACCGATGTTCTACCCTAGGCACACGCATTAACTTTGCTCATATTAATGATAATACTAATACAATTCCTGACACACTTGGTCACCTTGTCCATCAGAGGCACTTGAAAGCGTGGTGGACCTAGTTCATCCAAAATACGCTAACTTTCCCAACCCTTTTCTTGATTACACAGACTCAGATTTTACTTTATTCCAATTTCTTCAAATTTGCTCTATAGAGGCATTTAGTAGAAGCATTGATTGTATATATGATCAACATTTTTTATTCGAACTAGAAGAATAGTTTGATGCTTTTGAAGATGGATATGAAGGACTAGTTAGAAGACAGTTAATTACTACAATAATTGATCATATCCTTAAATTATCAGCACATTATTTGAACATTGACCTTATGAATATTGATAATCAGGAACAGATGGAGAGACAGCCACCAAGGCCCGGTTTACCATTAAATAATAATTTTTCATCTAATCAGACCATGCTAGCAAGAACAAGGCAAGAACAACTTAGATTCGGTAACCAAGAACTAATTGTCTTTCCAAATAGAAATATCTTTTAAAACATTTTCTCATATTTCAGTTAACAAAGAACAGAAATGCATTCTAGATAATCTTTGAATTACATTTAATAATAAAACCAGAAGTATTTTCTGGCAGCAATGAATGCTTTGTCAGAACTCTTTAATCAGACACAAAGAAATTTTAAATTTTATGTTGTCTTAAAGGGAAATTTAACAGGAGCTTTCCATACTATGATAGAAGTTTTAGACAGTATTAAATATTTTAAAGATCCATTTTATAAAGGGTTTAATAACCTATCAAAAGCATTAGATGTAGCCAGAAAGCATCTATGACTTAACTATTTTGTATCTCCTTCATTAAGAACTGTTTATGAAGCATCTTTAGATTATTCGGTAGCTAAAGATGAAAAACTTTATTTTGTGATCACTGTGAAGCCATGACAAGAACTATTAAAAAATTAAATGAGAATATTAAAAGTTTCCACCAAAGATTTATTTCATACCAAGTTTCCTCCAAAGACTGTACCCTCAGTCAAAAATCAAAATGGTGAGATTGGTGAGCTTTCCCATTTGAATGCTACAAAAGATACCATTGGGTCTAAAATTCCAATGGCTATTCCAGAGCAGATGGCTACTGGTAAAGACATCTCAAATTCGTCCATGGTTGTGGCTTTGCCAAAAAGCCAAAATAAAGGCAAAGCCCTAGAAGCAGAAGATGTCGTAAGAACATATGATTATACTCTGCCAGAAGAAGTTACGAGAATAGATGATTTTACTCAGATTATGCAGATACTTCAACAAATTGAAGAACTTCGGAATATGCTAGAACGTCCTAAGCCAAAGAAGAAATCAACTAAGAAAAAAAAGAATCTTTAAAAGCAATAATTGCCGAACAGGTGTCCCATGCACTAAACAACACATTATCAAAAGAGGGACAATCAGACACCATGATAGAGAATAAAGTAGAAAAGAAGATTCGAGAAGATAAGAAAGAAAAATTAAAGACAGACACATCAGGCACAGATGTCAGTGGTAACAATGAACCCGTGTCTCCACTATCTTTAAATTGCATAGCCCTTCATAATTTAGACACATAAAAAGGCAGATGAAGATGCTAGAAAAGTGACTTACCAGAAGCAAGTGACACATCAAATGGAAGGCTCCATTATTGAAGAACCTCCTAGAAAAAAAAAGATTCTCTACATACAGTTAGACATGTCAAAAGACTTTCATCATTACTAAAGACTCCAGACTCTACCCTTGCCTATAAATAGCAAAGACCCCTCAAGACTTCAGATCATCGAATCATTTAGAAGAGAGCTAAATCTCCAAGTCTCCTCCTCCTTCCTTCATCCACAAATATTCCTCTTGTGAACATTTTGTAAAATACCAAGGATCCAAGGTGTGTAAGATTGGCGTGTACAAAGGCTTGTAAGATTTCCTTGTAAGTTTCTCTTTATCTTTCGGGATTCTCGAAAAGGAAATCCCTTAGCTTAGTATGTTTTATGTCCCCTTAATGTATAATAATAATTAAGAAAGTTTTCCTTTTGTTTTCTTTTATAGCATGACTTAAAACACTAGACTTCATCTTTGATTTCTTTCATTTATGCGTATTATAACAGCATGACTAAGCTTTAAGGATATCTTAGTATTCACGAGTGACCCTATAGGCAAAGAAGATCGAAAGAATGAGAGAAGGCCATGAAAGTGCCAAAAGGGAAAGTGGTTATGTTCGGCTGAAAAGTTGAACAAAGCATGGTTCACCTTGATATGTCTTAGATAGGAAATTAGGGATCATGAATAGTTTTAAAAAATAAAAATAAAAAGGGACATAAAAACATACATAAACAAAGGGGAAGTACCAAATAGGGGATACACACCTAAAAATTTACACCGCACATACTTTAATTTTGCTTTCGGCTCTTTCTCTTTTAGTTTTGTTTGGTCAGGTGATAGATTACATAATAAATATACTAGACTTATTTGAAGTATTATCAAAAGAACCAGAAATAAATAAAGCCTTAGAAACATATTATCCTAATAACAGTATTATGAATCTTAGAACTTCTTAGAAAGAAATTTAATAGAATACCCCCCCCCCCACCCACCCACCCACCCACCCCCCCCCCAACCCACACACACAACCTTTTTTTGTATTAGAGCATTATAATTGTCACGCCCCGCTTTCCAAAAATACGGAATACGAGTACATGACATTGGCCCAGCGAATGACTAACGTCACCCATAAGTTGTTTATCCGATCAACTCAACAATATCATCAATACAGAACAATTGTGCAGGCAATAATCATAATCTCATGAACAATAATACTTAGAATAAAACAATTTAAAAAATAAAAATACAATAATAATCCAACATCTGGAAACAAATAGCAATATTCGGGACATAAATCCAATACAATAATAATCCAATCCAAATAATAATAAATCTCAATACATTAAGTTCAATAAAACGATAAGCAATTAGAAAGCATTAAATCTTCAGAATGTCTGTTCTCCAATTCTAGCAGGTAATTCTTCATGATCACCTGTGAACACTTCATCTAAAAAGAAGAGAAAAATTGTCCTTAGAGCAAGTCATGGACAGCAAGCAGAGAAAGCAGGGAACAATGGAATAACGATATAACAATGATTTCAATGGATCGATAGGAATCAATAACATGGGACAATAATCAATATCATGATAGTCGATACAATGGCTATAAACAATGATTCAATATCCGGTAATAATAATCAATGATCAATAACAATAACACTTAGCCAATATTCGATATCAATAGAAACAATGAGGAACAATATGCAGTATCGATGTCGTGTCAACTCTTAAGTCCATTATGCATTTTAATCCTAACTAATGCATGTACTATTGCATCCCATTCTACAGATTCGATGCATACAATCAATTTCGTTTAGACTTAAGTGATGTACTCGGTAGATCACATACTTGGCAACGGTAAATACTATTCACCTTTTGGTGTACAATACGGTCTTCGACAACGATACGGTACACGATAGATTGGGTTATGGTCATAATCTACAATTCCACGACAAAACAATAGCCGAAAAATTAATTGGGTAAACATGGGCCCCTCCTCCGAGTACAGTCTCTACTTTGTCCACTACTTAAATCATCCTTTAAACCCCAACTTGTTAATTATTTTATCAATGCAACAATACAATATGCAATTAAGGGACATTTCGAAGACAATAGTATCAATAGGGGAATAATAGGTTGGTAACATGGAATAAGACAATTAGAATGATGACAATAACTCATTGGTTTTATGCAATGCAACATACATTAATTCATACAATATTACGATATAGGAATAACTAATCTATTTAAACTGAAAAGTGAAATTCATGACAGCAAGAGTAGTCTGTACAAAAATGCAGTTTTCCGCTGTTTCAGAACTCCAAAACTGAAACTGTTAGAAATTCTAGAAACTATACTTCCCAACGAATCCAACTCATATTTAAAGTTCAAATTCCGACAACTATAGCTAGGTCAAATACATTGTTCTTTATAGATTTCATGTTCAGGCAGAATTTCGACATCATGTTGTTAAAATTTTAGAATCAGCAAAAACTCAATATTAAATTCATTAAAAATATTTTCTAGACTCCTAAACATGATTACTAACAATCTGAAAATTATCAGAGCAAAATTTTATCATTTGATTAGCCTTTTACCAGTTTAAACATGAAACGTACAAGAATCAGAAAATCTGGAAATAATAACAAATCTGTAGTAAAATGGGGCATAACTTTTGTTAAACAATTCTGAATTCAGAAATTCAAGATGTTTAGAAAACTAGAAAGATAAGGCTACAATTTATATTCAGAAAGTAATTTATTTTAAGATTATTTACTGGGTCAAAAATAGCAGACAACACATGGCCAGCAAGCACGATACAAGTTTTAGGGTATTTTTCATGAAATAATTTAATTAAACATGATGGGTATCAATTCTATTAGTCGATGAACCTCTCAATCAGCATGAAGGGTATAAAAATTTGGGAAATAAGATTAAGAACACATACATACATCAAGTTATCATCAATCAACCATCAATCGATCAAACAACATACAACCTAGCAATTCTCTCTACAATAATTTATTTGTATGACAATTAGGTGAACAACCTTATTATCAATTCTATCTGCACACATGAAAGAGTCAATCTTTGAAGTCAAAAGTAGCACGATGTCAAGAATATTAGAGTTAGCTCGTGTAAACCCTCAATAGACCCAACGAAGATAATCAATTCAGCGATATGATAACGAATATGATCTACTTGCAAGAATTTCAGTGAACTTTGAATCTGACTCAATTAACAATTCAAGGGGACATTGAATTGCCTTATAAACGACGAAATCGAATTCCAAGAATAACGGGATAAGGATCCCGAAGCAACGAGCACGAACCGCGAAGAGACACGTGCACTCTACATGCAAAAGATTCCACAGCAAAACACTCCAAAGCAGTGTATCAATCTCTTTCCTCACAAACTCCAAACAGCAAAACCCAAATCCAATTCCCTCACACAAAATAGCAAACGGCTGATCACTCCACAAAAGAGCACACAACAAAATAAATGCCCCTTCTCTAATCCCAAACAGCAATGAAAGGAAGGGGAAGAGCAGTGGCAGCTCGACTGGTTGGCAACAACGGAGGTGGACGATGGGCAGATTGGCAGCGAGGGCGGTCTTCGAGTGCAGTGGTCGAGGTTGTTGTTGTTGAAGGAAAACATAGGAGTAGTGCAGTGAAGGGGGTCGACGGCTTGGCTCGAGCAGGAGGCTCAACTGTGTGAAGGCAGCTCGTGGGAAGAGGGTGTCGAGCGGTCGAGGAGGCGATGGGTTGACGATGACGATGATGAGAGGATGGTGGAGCGACGGTGGTGATGGTGGTCGAGGCTTGGGCAATGGCGGCGTTGGGTTGCTCTGTTTCGATTCAAAATAGAAGAAGGGAGAGGGGGGAGGCGAGCAATGGCATTGCAGAGCAGCACTATCGACAAGACGCGCTCGAGTGGGAGGCGCGACAAGGGGCTCGAAGGTCGATGGAGATTGGAGGGCGCTTCGGTGTGACAAGGGGAAGAAGGATCGGGGGTGAGCGAGGAAGAAGAAAGGTGAACAGGGATGGGGTTTGAACAATGAAGGGTAGGGGGTTTTGGAGGCTGCACAGTGTAAGGGGCTAGGGTTAGGGTAGTGATTAGGGTTTGGGTAGTATAGGAAAAAGTGTGTGTTATTGGGTATTGGGTTTAGGGTATAGGGTTCCAATAAGAAAATGTGTTACAGGGTTTTGTGTTTTAGGCTTAATAAAATAATAATAATAACAATATTAACAATCCAAATAGTAATTATATAAAATATAAATAGTTGTTCAATTAGAAATAAAAAATAATTTTAAAATATATCATCATTCGAAATAAATATAGATTTCGATTAGAAAAGATTTTAATAGAAGATCCAAATCAAATTTAACACAAAATAAATTTATAAAAATCACATTATAGAAAGTACACGGAAAATATTTATTAGCGAGAATGGGGGTTACAATAATAGATCCTTCTAAACTTGAGCATTGTTTAGACCCATTAGACCTGATTCAAAAATAGACCCTGATTTCTCATTGTTTAGACTTAATAGTTGCTTCTCTTGGAGAAAAGAATCAACTATTAAAAGAAATTGGGAAAGGTGATGGATAGTCTCATTAGTGGCGAACAGACTGGGTTCATTAAAGGTCGATGCATCCAGGATAGTATAGCCACGACTGAAGAAACTATCCATCACTACCATTTGTTGAACGCTAAGAGCTACCTCCTGAAGCTGGATTTTGAGAGGGCTTATGACTCTATTGAATGGGAGTGCCTCCTGGAAGCGCTTGCCAGTAGTGGATTTGGAGAAAGGTGGATCCGGTGGATCCACATGTGTGTCACGACCAGCAAGACTACTATCATGGTGAATGGGGTCTTGGGTCATCCTTTTGCATGCAAACGGGACCTTAGAAAAGGAGATCCACTTTCCCCTCTCCTCTTCACCATTGTGGCAGACGTTCTGCATACTATGATGGCTAACTGCAGGCAGGCTAGATCTCACCAGTGGCTCATGGAGGTAGACGTCAAGGTTGCTCAATACTCCAATATACTGACGATGCTCTTCTGTTCGGAAATGGGAACCCCGGGAAACAACCGCCCTCAAAGATGTTCTCTATAGTTTTCAGGCGTGGTCCGGGCTCAGGGTGAACTTCCACAAAAGTGCCCTCGTCCCCATTGCCTTATCCCCAGAGGAGGCACAAGAAAATGCCTCGATTCTCGACTGATCCATCCAGAATTTCCCTATTAAGTATCTGGGGCTCCCGCTGAGGCCGGGAAAGCTCAAGAAGGCTGAATGGATGCCCATCATTGATCGAGTGGAGAACCGTCTTGCAGGTTGGAAAGGTAAAGCCCTATCCATGGGAGGGAGAGTCATGCTTATTAATGCAGTCCTATCAAACCTTCCTACCTATTATACGTCCTTCTTCGAGATGCCACGTTGGGTTATCAAGAGAATTGATCGAGTCCGTAAGAGGTTTTTATGGAAGGGCACGAGTCCTGATAGAGGCAGATATCACCTCATTATATGGGAAAAATCATGCATGAAGAAGATACACGGAGGTTTAGGTATTATTGACTTGCGCGATATGAATCTTACATTACTGGATAAGTGGTAGTGGAAAATATTTCACCCTAATGGTGAGCGCTGGCAAGACTACCTACAGGCATACCTGCATGGGAACGGTATGAGGAACCTGGGCTTCAGGGTGGGCCCAGGTTCTGGAAAGGTATTGCTAAAGCATATGAGCCTTTCAATAGTTGTGTGACGTCTTCCATTGGTAATGGCAGACTTACCCGATTCTGGTGGGATAAATGGTATGGGGATCATACAATTAAAGCTATGTTCCCCGATCTGTATGCTAGGGCATCTCAGCTGCATTGCACGGTGGCCGAAGCCTGGAAAAGAAGCTCATGGAAATCGGCCTTTAAACATTCGATGGACTCAAACTCTCATATCAGGCTCATGGAGCTTCAGGCCCATATTGACAACTCGAGTATTACTCGCTCTCAGGGGCCAGATAGGAAATACTGGGGTTTAGAAAAGAATGGCACCTACACGGTTCGCTCCATGTACAATAGGATTCATTTCAGGGGGTGTCACCCGAAGTGGTCGGGTATTATTTGGAAGGCGAAAACCCCGCTGAAAATAAAAATTTTCTAATGGCTGGTCCTGAACGATGCAATCCTGACCAGAGTGAACCTGGCTAAATGCCAACCCAACATCAATTCATTCTGTGGTTTCTGCAATGCTGTTCCCGAGACTAGAGATCATCTTTTTCTGGAATGTCATAGGAGCAAGGCAGTCCTCGTTGAGGTACTCAGCGCTTTGGGTACCCTTAGGTGAGAAACTATTTATAGGTGGAGATTTCAATGGACATGTAAGAAGATAACATGGAATATGAGATGGTGCATGGAGGACATGGATTTGGAAATAAGAACGATGGTAGAAAGGATCTATTAGATTTTGCGGCTTCGTATGATCTTATACTAGCAAATACTTATTTTAGGAATAGGGAAGAACATTTTATAACCTTTAAAAGTGGGGCAAATAAGAGTCAGATTGATTTTTTCATCACTAGAAATGTAGATCACTTGACATGTAAAGATTGTAAAGTTATACCAGGAGAGTGTTTAACCTCACAATATAGATTAATGGTATTGGATGTTAAGATTGGAAACACATATATGCAAGGAAGGAGACTAGAAACCCAAGAATTAGGTGGTGGAATTGAAGGGAAACAAACTAGAAGTTTTTAGAGATAAAGTACTTAAAAGAGCATCATGGAATTGGAAAGAGGAGACAAATATGATGTGGACTAAAATGGCTACATACATAAGAGAAATTTTAATGGAGGTACTTGGAGAATCTAAAGTTAGAGAGTTGCTAAATAAAGAAACATGGTGGTGGTAAGAAAAACTCCAAAATATTGTGAGAGAAAAAAGATCAATCTTAAAAATATGGCAAAAGAATATAAATGAAGAGAATTTGGAGAGATAAAAGACCGTTAGAAAAGAAGTTAAGAAAGCGGTAAGAGATGCAAAAGAAAAAGCTTATGATGATTTATATACAAAATTAGAAACAAAAGAAGGAGAAAATAACATTTATAAGCTTGCTAAACAAAGGGATAGAAAAACAAAAGATGTGGATTGTAACACCCCGAATTCCATTTACATGTAATTCGTAGTACAACAAGATCTTTAACTTCATTTCGTACAATTTTACAAGGAAAATAAATTTTTTTATTACACAACAATGTTTATTGCAGAGTTACACAGCGGAAGTCAAATAAAATACAACATGAAATACAACTCTAACATCAGCAGCTTTAATCATGAATATAATCTTTATCATCAACCGTCTCTAAGTCCTTGCTAATCCAATCCAAGCCCTGCACTAAAAATCTGTGTTGCTTACAACCAACGCAATATTATAAAACATTGATCCTCACTATGCCATAGTATAACGATTCTCTTACTTTAAGTGACATTCCTAAACATGTCAGTGTATGATATAACTTAATGCTTAATGCAGATGTTATACTATAATGACACTAATGCATATTGTTCGGATTCTATGCACCTCATCCTATATAGGTCCGAGAGCAAGCACCTACGTACTCCACATTAAAAGGTTAATTTAATCCCCCGCCATGAAAAATTACTCAGTAACAAATCAAGTTTTAGATATTCCATGTGTACAAATTCCAGCCCTGGAGTCCACCGTCAAGCTTATACGGAAATCCTCGTCGTGCGAACATCTCGCAAGTGTCCCTCTAGCCCGATATACGCATATACACTGGAGAATGGCCTCCCATCCGCCTGACTATTCATGATCCTGGAGTCCACCGTCAAATCAATCATAGCCCC
Organism: Hemerocallis citrina; assembly: GCA_017893485.1. Taxonomy (NCBI): domain Eukaryota; kingdom Viridiplantae; phylum Streptophyta; class Magnoliopsida; order Asparagales; family Asphodelaceae; genus Hemerocallis; species Hemerocallis citrina. The sequence goes on from CM030358.1 coordinate 191,915,691, forward strand.
GGATTTAATTAAAGCTCATTTCAATCGCAAGCAACCACAGTTCCGGAGTCCACCGTCAAACTGGGTTTATAGTCTTGGAGTCCACTGTCAGACTATATAGAGGCAACTCACTTACGTTTGCCCAAGTTTTATTACATCTCCACTTAGCGCCTAATCCTTAAGTTTAAATATGAATAAATAATACTACCTAGAGCTAGCTTACCCTCCTACCGTTCTTACTCAAAAATACCAAGAACGACAGCCCATATTGGCCACTTCTCAAATCAATTATTCATTTTCAACATATGCTGGTACCTGGGTCTCACTAAGTCTCTAGAATCAACATTTTTTCATGTTCAACATTATGGGGTACGCATACCCTATAATTCATATTTTCAATTTCGTTTATTCTCATCTCAATCAATCCTTTCATTCATTCGTATTTACCAATAATGAAGTAAACATTTCTTGATTGATTTTACAACCAACAATTTATTACCAAGTCCCTTTGATTAACAAAACTCATTTTCACATATATTTATTCTTCAAGAATATATTCCAAATATAAAGTTCATTTTGATCAATAAAACTCATATCATATTCAATCATATTTCAATTATAAATCTCAATTCTATTGAAAAGATAGATTCGTTATTCCCATAAAAGATTCTACTATAACTTCGTAGTTAAAAACACTTAGAATCATCCTCAATTACTTCATCTAGATTCATTTGCAAAACAGTAAGTTCAAAACCAAAAAATTGCAGTTCATGCTTCTTGTAAAAATCATAGAAAATTATATACTTCACGAAACTTTGTGTTCTTTAGATCAAAATAAAGGTATACAGGTCTACTCCAATTTCTTAGTTATAAGTTTCTCCAAAATACTATATCTATAACCCTGAATTCTTCAAAATATACAGTAGGGTTGAAATATCGAAATACTGCCACTTGTTCAGTCTTGTAAAATTCATTATTAATTCAGTTCTTTGTGAGAAAAAAAATGATTTCTTAGACTTTAAAGAAAGTTTAACGAATCTACTACAAATTCTTAGTTTTGACTTTTCTCAAATTACTTCATTTACGTACTGAAATGATCAAAAACCGAAATGTGTACAGATTTCCAACAACTAATCGACTGCCAACCAATCCTAAGTTTAGATTTTATTAAAATAGTAAACGACCTCCAAATTTATGAAATTTTAAAGGGATGTTCCTGAAATATACAAGATGCTCCCATAAAAGTTTTAGTTCTAGTTTCCAACTATTTTATTAAATATGATTTCTTGAAGTGCAAACAAAACTCATAACAGCAACTTTCTTTACATAGATTAACAACTTTGTGTATGAATCTATCCCCCAATTTATTCAATCTAATCATGATGTATTACATTGCACCCAACAACATCATTTCAACCTTTCTTCATAACAATCTTTCAATTAGCATGCATTTCTTTTCATACTCATATCTATCAAATATTCCAAATAACATCATCACAAAATTAATTACAATTCATATGAATTATCAATTTCATGCATCAATATTCCTACACATGCATACTACTACATTTTAGAAAGTTCAAGAATCACCCACCTTAGTTGAGGAAGGGAAAGTGGAAGAAAACTCCTTGGATGTTGCTCATAGCTCCAACAAGAATAAGACTTCCTTCTCCTCCTTAGCAAGCACCGAAAACTCTCCTTCCTCCAAGCAAGAACTTAAGCCACTCTTTCTTTCTTTTCTCTCTTTCTTTTCTTCTCTTTTTCTTTTCTTTCTTTGATTCTTGTGAATTGTTCATGAAATAGGATGGGCTATTTATAGGGTCAAATGGGTGAATGAAGAGACACCCATTACCCAAAATTAATCACCCACTCACCATTACTCCACAAATCACCACCTCTTCCCCTTCATATGCATGGCCAAAACCCTTTGAATTTTCCACATGTGCACATTTCTCATGCTTTTGTTTATAGTTCAAATGTATATATTTGTTACATAATAAGTGTGGTGACAATTTCAAAAGTGTATTTAATATAGAATTTTATCATGGGCTTTTAAAATAGATTAGGGCTTATGGATTTAAAATCAAAATAAATAACTTAAATAAAAAAGAGAATAGATATGCATAATTCTTAGAAAATTTTTATGGACTAAATTGCTTAAAATTTGAGCGTGCAATGCACGTGCAAAAATAAAAAAATTTATTCTGAGAGAATGAAAACATTCATAAATAGTCAAAATAAAATACGTAGAACATTTATAATGTTACAGATATTTCACGTAACGGAAAATATACGTAATCGACACGTGTATTGAAAGCACGTGCAATATACGTAAAATACAGAGATTAAAATAAATATTTGAGTTGGTTAAAAATAAAATAAAAATGAGTTTTGAGAAAACGGAAAACATATTAATAATCAGAATATAAAATACGTATGATATTTATATAAAAAAACGTTACGAATATTATTCGTAACGGTACAAAATACACGTGCATAACACACGATGGCAAAATTGTCATTACTCAATTTTGCGTGGTGTTACATGGATACAATTAGGTGTATTAAGAACGAGGGTTCAAGAGTCTTAGTAAAAGATGAGAAAATTAAGGAAAGATGGCGAAATTACTTTGAGAAGTTATTAAATGATATGAAACATCCCAAAATGGAGACAATTACTCGTACATATAGCATTTTTAGGAAGAGCAACTGCTAATTCTAAGAGTAAATGTAAATTCCAAATAAATGAAGTTGTAGACTTGTTAAGTAGTAAAGAAATCAAAATGATAAAGCCTCTAGAATACAATTTAGTAAGACTAGCAGGACTAGAAGAGAACCTAGATAAATTTATTGAACCTACTAAGACTATAGTCCCACAAGAATCCTTAATATATACAGATACCCAAGGACAAACTAGTGTAAGATTTACAGACTATGTCCCTCAAGTTAATAGAAACTAGTATTATACACGTGCTGTGCACGTGGGAAAATTGGGGAAATGAAAAGGGAAAAAAAAATTATCAACACGTGCGTTGCACGGGTTGGGTTAAGGACAAATTACACTAAGGCCTTCTTCCATTATAGTAGTAGAGATATGAGCGACATAGAAACCAATTTAGAATCAGACTTAGTCCATATAGATTGTATGCAGACAATGGAATTGGATACAGATAAGATATTATATCTCAAAGAATTAGGACTAACAGAGTTAAGTACAAAGGAATTATTAGAATTAGAAGAAACCCACTACAGAGATAAATCAATCAGTGAAGAAGAATTCTTGTATTATGATACAGATAAAAATATAAGGATAGGAAAATTACAAGAAGAATTGGTTACAGAAGAAAACATGACTCAAGTCTCAGAAATATCCTATCAGAAAGATTTAGTAGATAGTGGAATAGCTAGTTAAGCGACATCTCCATCTCCATTTAATAGAACTGTCCCATTACCCAATAGAACATATGGAGCAGGTAATCCACCTAGAATTAGATATTCAGAACCTACAAGTCAAATACATCAAAATAATCAAAAGAAGTTCTTTATTATATACTACATTTTGATTCTGCCAATTGAACACAACCAATTTGAATTTGATGATACAACTGGAAAAAAAAATGGGTAGAAAAAATTAAACTTATTAGATATCATTAACTCCAGCATTTAATAAGTTCTACCTATCATTGGATTTGAACCAATGACTCCCGCTGTACGAAAGCAATACTCTAACCACTGAGTAAAGTAGGTTATTTATCATTAAAAAAACCATACATCTCTCTTGGTATATCCAAATAATAGGTAGAAACATAAACTGAAACATTCTGGATCTACAAAGATAGTTATTAAATCGTTAGCACCACATAAAAGCATTCCTCCTGGAGTAACTGTTAATACGTATAGTCATTTCTGTACATTCAATGTACTCTACGGATAGAGGAATACATAGAGTTGAACCAGAGAATAAATATAGAAGTAAAGGGAAAAGACAACACCTAGAACAGCCAATAAAATTCCAAGCTAAAGGAGAGGCTCTAATTCTAAACATGGAAGCACATGACCCGCAAAATTGGTCAAACATACTAGACGTCTGGAAATATACAGTAATAGGAGACTACTATAGGGCAACTCAAAACATAGACTGAGGAAATGTATAAATATTTAGAGACTTATTTAGGTGAAAGTGAATGAGCAATGTGGGAAGCATATAAAGACACTTAAGTAATAGAATACAATACATTGTTAGGATTAGGAGCAACCCATATAATTTTTTAAATAAGATCTATAGTTTAGTTACAGGAGAAGACCCCAACTCAGGTCATATAGTACCACAACAAGAAGCCATAAGAAGTTTAGAACACTTAAGTCTATATAAGGGGAAACATATTAACAAATTCTTAAATGATTATTTTTACTATACATGTATTTTAGTCAATGCTTTCAATCAAGAACTAAGAGACAAATTATTTAGAAAATTACTAGGTGCATTAGGAACAGAAATAGCTGATAGATGGAGAAATGAACCAGGAATTGCTGTAAATCCAAATTACCCTTGGTCTATAGGGCAAAGAATACATAAAAATATTAAAATAAAAGTGTACGGAAAAATAGATACAAAAACAATTAAAGCATTCAGATTACGGATTTTGTAAAGAAATTTATACTCCACAGACTTATGGAATTGGAGAAAGTAGTTCAAGAAAGAATAAGCAAAGGAACTATAATTATTATAATTATAAGAAAGATAAATATCAGAAAGAAAAAAAGTATTTCTCAAGAAAATTTGATTGGCGAAAACCATATTTAGATCCGCAGAAACATGTTAGAAAATTCAAACCAAATAGGTTGTACAGAAATAAATTAGAATGCTTAACATGCGAAAGTCCTAAACGTATGAGCAGGACTTGTCCTAAAAGAATAAATAGACATCATAGAAATAACACATTAGTAGAATGTACAAATGAAGACATAATAAATATAGATGAAACTGTATCATATACAGAATCGATATATTCTATAATCACCACAGAACACATAGAAGAAGAACAAATAGAAGATGAACATAATGACTTTATAGATAGTTTTGTACCACACCAAAAGTAGATATACCAGACTTTGCAGAGTTAGAAAACTTAGATCTTATGAATATAGAAACTACAAGTAGAGATTCCTGTAAACATGATTGTGTAATAAATACATGAATGGATAATATACCATGTTCATTTTGCAAATGGTATCCTAGCAGAGAAAATCGAACAAAATGCTCTAAATGTTATAAAAAATGATGTATGAAGTGCACGATATATGGACAAACTTTTAGTCCATTAGTGGCTCGTACCTCAATACATATAGATGAATTAAAAATATTAAGAAAGACAATAGAAAATCTGGAAGATACACTAAAAATCTTATATAAAAAAAAGAAATAATTGAGAATAGATTAGATAAAGGAAAACAAGTAATAGAACATCCTTTAGAATCTTTAGAAATCAATAGAAATGAATTAGTATAGATATGTAATAATGAAGATTTAAAAACCCTATATGTAAGACTTATAGTTAGAGTAACATTACGAGATCAAATGTCTAGCACTGATAGACACAGGATGCAGTAACTGTATTATTAATCAAGACCTAATACCCAACCAATACATTGTTAAAGCCCAGAATGCAGTAAGGGCTCAACAAATGGATGGACAGATTTATATATATGATAGCTTATTAGCTCCCAATAGCAAGATTAGATTTGAGACAGATTGTGGAGAGAGTAAAGAATACACATTACCAAAAGATAGTACATGGGTAAGACCACTGACCTAAAGAGTAGGCCTAATCTTAGGATTGAGTTTTCTATTAAAAGATAATAGTAGTATGCTTATTAGCAAAGATTACTTGCAATTACAAAGACATACGTTATTTACTCATGTCTTTATTGAAGATGAACCTGCAATTTAATAAACCAGTAGATGAAAAAGAGTGTGAATGTACAAAAGAAATACAGTGTCAATTATAGTGTAAATGAAGATTCGGAAGTAGGAATAGAAATCACTAATGTCTATGTCAATGTAGAATAGGTATATTACACTCCAGTCAATGAACAAGACATAGAACAGATAATTTCAAAATTAGAAAAATTAGGAATAATAGGAGAAAATATAAAAGATATTGGGAAAAAGATAAGGTAGTATGTAAACTTAACATAATAAATCCTGAATATAAGATTCGATGCTAAGATTAATGCAACTAATCAAGACTTGGAAGATTTTTAAATGCATATTTCAAAACTCTTAAAATTAGAAGTAACCAGAAGATTTGAAAGCCCGCACAGATCAGCAGCCTTTACAGTAAGAAATCATACTGAGATAGTTAGAGGAAAGAGGAGAATGGTTATTAATTATAAAATAATAAATGATAACACAATAGATTTTGGTTATGATATACCAGATAAAACCTGACTAATAAAAGAAAATTCATGTACATTTTTTAGCAAATTTGACTTAAAATCAAGGTTTTTGCAAATTATAATGCATCCAGAAATTGTAGAATGGATAGCATTCACTTTCCCAGAAGGTCATTTTGAATGGCTAGTAATGTCATTTGGCCTCAAGAATGCACCATCTATTTTTCAAAGAAAAATGGATGATATATTCTTAAAACACAAGAAGTTTGTTGTAGCATTTATAGATAATATTCTAGAGACTTGAGTCATGTTTTCTTCTAGTTCGAGTTCTTCTTGTAATTTTCATATCCTTATATTTTTATCTGTATCATAATACAAGAATTGTTCTTCACTAATTGATTTATCTCTATAGTGGGTTCTAATTCTAATAATTCCTTTGTACTTAACTCTGTTAGTCCTAATTCTTTGGGTATAATATTTTATCTGTATCTAATTCTATTGTCTGCATACATTCTATATGGACTAAGTCTGATTCTAAATCGGTTTCTATGTCGCTCAAATTTCTATTAACTTGAGGAACATAATTTGTAAATCTTACACTAGTTCATCCTAGGGTTACCTGTATATATTAAGGATTCTTGTGGTACTATAGTCTTAGTAGGTTCAATAAATTTATCTTGGTTCCAGTCTAGGCATGCTAGTCTTGATGAATCAAATTCTTGAGGCTTTATCTTTTTGATTCCTTTACTACTAAACAAGTCTACACCTTTTATTTGGACTTTACAATTACTCTTAGAATTAGTAGTAGCTCTTCCTGAAAATGCTATATGTACTAGTAAATTATCTCTATTTTGAGCTGTTTCATTTCCTCTGGTCTGAATCCCAATGTGAATATGTTCCATAAAATCTTTTACGGTCATCATGAAGTCTTGGCAACAATAAAATATTCCTGAGTTACTATTCATATATACTTCTATACTAGTTATCATACATTTTTGTAATGTCATTTCATTAATCATCATATAGTGTAAAAAATACTTTGCAACCTAATTTTTTCTCATAAGACCTTTGATTCCTATAATCATTAGTCCCAAATGCATAAAAGAATATTTGGAATTTCTTAATTCAGTGCCAGCTGTCAGACTAATTAAAGGTAAAGTTACAACCAAATTTCCTAAACAGCTTATCGCATGTTCTCTATTGTGTCTAAAAAATCTGGTCTAAAAATTAAATCTACTAGTCTGGTATAATATTCTTGGATTGAGTATGCTCAATCCTTCCCCTTGAAACCTTTCATAGTTTTGTTCCGGATCTATAAGTTCATCTAATTGAATATCATAATTATTTGATCTTCTGCTAAATAATTGTTCTAAAAGAGGTCTTGTACTACTTTTAGATTATTGATCTGATCTAATTGTTCTCGAGGGGACTAAAAAAGCTTGAACGTCTGTTTCGTTTCTATTCATTCTGGCTTTTGGGCAGGAAATCTAAATGTTGGTCTAGATTTTCTAGTTATAACTTCTTTCCATGTAGGTTCTAGAGAGATTTTTCCTAAACTAGTTGTAATTTTAGTAGGTTCTTCTTGTAAATTTCCCTCTTGTGCTTTAGTTACTTGTTTGCTAACTTGATCTAATTTTTTATGTAATTGAATTAAAAACCTTATTATAGTACTATTCTGAATACTAATTGTTTTGTCAGCCTGTGCCTGAGGGGTATAAGCAATGTATCCCTCTGATTCTTGGAATGTCTTTGTGTATTATAATGCCTCGCTGTTTGGATCAATCACTAACTAAGGACAATTTGTTTGATTTCATCTAATCCACGCTTATTTTGTTCTGATACTCCTTGTACGTGTAGGTTGACTTCTTTTGACAGATCTCTGAATTCTCTATCTTTCGGTTCTAATTTACTGTCTATCTTACTATATTTTTCTAGCTAAATAACGATTTTGATGTTTGATATAATCTTACTTGTTAGATATTTCTTGTAATAGTTGATTATTTTCTCTAAGAGAAGCAACTATTAGGTCTAAACAATGAGAAAGCTGGGTCTGTTTTTGAATCAAGTCTAATGGGTCTAAACTATGCTCTCAAGTTTAGAAGGATCTATTATTATGCTCTGATAAATTTCTTCCTAAGAAGTTCTAAGATACCTAATATTGCTATTAGAAAAATATGTCTTTTAAGGCTTTATTTATTTCTTGGTCTTTTGATAATACTTCAAATAAGTCTTTTATATTTATTACATAATCTATCACCTGACCAAACAAAATGGGAAGAGAATGAGTCGAAAGCAAAATTAAAATATGTGCGGTGTAAATTTTTATGTGTGTAGCCCCTACTTGGTACTTCCCCTTTGTTTATGTATGTTTTTATGTCCCTTTTTATTACTCGCTTTTTCTTTTTTTTTAAGTATTCATCATCCCTAATTTCTCATCTAAGACAAATCAAGGTGAACCAAACTTTGTTCTACTTTTTAACTGAACACAACCAATTTTCCCTTTTGGCACTCTCATGGCCTTCTCTCATTCTATCGACCTTCTTTGCCTATAGGGTCACTCGTGATTACTAAGAAATCCTTAAAACTTAGTCATGCTGTTATAATACGCATAATGAAAGAAATTAAAGATTCGGTTTAGAGTTTTAAGTCATGCTATACAAGAAAACAGAAGGAAAACTTTCTTAATTATTATTATACATTAAGGGGACATAAAACATACTTAGCTAAGGGGTTTCCCTTTCGGGAATCCCTAAAGAGAAAGAGAAACTTACCAGAAAATCTTACAAGCCTTTGTACATGCCAATCTTACACACCTTGGATCCTTAGTATTTTACAAAATGTTTACAGAAGGAATATTTGTGGATGAAGGAAAGAGGAGGAGAGTTGGAGCTTTAGCACTCTTCTAGATGCTTCGATGATCTGAAGTCTTAAGGTGTCTTTGCTATTTATAGGCAAAGGGTAGAGTCTGGAGTCTTCAGTAATGATGAAAGTCTTTTGACATGTCTATCTGTCTGTGGAGAATCTTTTCTTTTCTAAGAGGTTCTTCAATAATGGAACTTTCCTTTTGATGTGTCACTTGCTTCTAGTAAGTTACTTTTGTAGAGTCTTCATATGCCCTTTTTACGTGTCTAAATTATGAAGGGTTATGGAATTTAAAGACAGTGAAGACACGGGTTCACTATCGCCACTGACATCTGTGCCTGACTGTCTGTCTTTAATTTTTCTTTCTTATCTTGTCGAATCTCCTTTTCTACTTTATTTTCTGTCATGGTGTTTGACTGTCCCTCTTTTGATAATGCATTCTTTAGTGCATGGGACACATGTTCAGAAATTATTGCTTTTAAAGATACTTTCTTTTTCTTAGTTGATTTCTTCTTCGGCTTAGGACGTTCTAGCATATTCCGAAGTTCTTCAATTTGTTGAAGTATCTTCATAATCTGAGTATAATCATCTATTCTCGTAACTTCTTCTGGCTGAGTAAAATCATTTGTTCTGACGACCTCTTCTTCTGCTAGCTTTGCCGTTATTTTGGCTTTTTGGCAAAGCCACAGCCATCAACTGATTTGAAATGTCTTTACTGGTAGTCTTCTGCTCCGAACTAGCAATTGGAATTTTAGACCCAATGGTATCTTTTGTAGCATTCAAATGGGAATGCTCACCAATCTCACCCTTTTGATTTTTAACTGAGGGTACAGTCTTTGGAGGAAACTTGGTCAAAAATAAATCTTTTTGTAAATCAGATATAATCTGATGCAAAATCTGTTTTTCATGGATCAAACTATTAATATTCTCATTTAATTTTTTAACAGTTCTTGTCATGGCTTCACAGTGATCACAAAATTAAAAAAAAAAAATCCTCTTTCATTTTTAGTAACCGAATAATCTAAAGGTGCTTCATAAACAGTTCATAAGGAAGGAGAAACAAAATAGTTGAGTCTTAGATGCTTTCTAGCTACATCTAATGCATCTGACAGGTTATTAAACCCTTTATAAAATGGATCTCTAAAATCTTTAATACTGTTTAAAACTTCTATCCAAGTATGAAAAACTCCTGTTAAATTTACTTTTAAAACAACACGAGATTTAAAAATTCTTTATGTATGATTAAAGAGTTCTGACAAAGCATTCATTGCTGCAAGAAAATACTTCTGGTCTTTATTATTAAATGCAATCCAAAGATTATCTCGAATGCATTTTTGTTCCTTGTTAACTGAAATATGAGAAAAAGTTTTAAAAGATATATATTACTATTTGGAAAGTCAATTAGTTCTTGGTTACCGAATCTAAGCCGTGCTTTCCTTGATCTTGCTAGCATGGTCTGATTAGATGCAAAATTACTATTTAATGGTAAATCGGGCCTTGGAGGCGGTCTCTTCATCTAATCCTGATTATCAAAAATATTCATAAGGTCAATGTTCAAATAAAGTGCTGATAATTTAAGAAGATGATCAATTCTTGTAGTAATTAACTGTCTTCTAACTAATCCTTCATATCCGTCTTCATAAGCCTGAAACTGTTCTGCTAGTTGGAATAAAAAATGTTTATCATATATACACTCAATGCTTCTACTAAATGCCTCTACAGAGCAAATTTGAAGAAATTGGAATCAAGTAAAATCTAAGTCTATGTAATCAAGAAAAGGGTTCGGGAAAATTAGCATATTCTGGATGAACTAGGTCCACCACACTTTCAAGTGCACTCTGATGGAAAAGGGGACTGAGTGTGTCAGGAATTGTATTAGTATTACCTTTAATATGAGCAAAGTAAATGTGTGTGCCTAGGGCAGAACATCGGTCAATAAAATTTAACGAACGTCTTTGTGAACTACATTTACTGTCTATCATCTTATTATGGAAAGAAACTATTGATTCACAATCAGTTCTAAGAGTAATCTCTTTTTTGGAAATAATAAATAATTCAAAATAGTCTAATGCATAAGAGATCGCTAGAAGTTCTGCATCAATACTACTAATGTTACCTTTTTCCCTATACTTACCACTAGCATATCTACAGATTCTTTCAGTATATCGGTCTGAATATTTATTTAGTTTGGCAATAAGAGTGGCTCCCCGCACTGTATTAGAACCATCTATTTCAATTATTAAATAGTCTGTATCTATTGGCAAGCTTAATTCAGGAAGGTTTTTTATTAATTGTTTAATCTGCTGAACTAATTTAATATCCTCCTGATTAAAGTGTCTTTGGCCTTTCTGTGAAGTTTTTGCATACAAAGGACCTGCTATTTTACCTAAATCTTTAATAAAAGGACGAGCATAATTAACTTATCCTATAAAGGACCTGCTATTTTACCTAAATCTTTAATAGAAGGATGAGCATAATTAACTTATCCTAAAAATTGTTGAAATTGTTGTAATGTTTCTAATTTATCTGGGAAATCTAGGGCCTTGTGTGCTATATGCGGTTGTAGTATTATTTTTCCTTGGCCTATAATTACTCCAAGGAATTCGATCTGAGGTTTAAATAAGTTGCATTTTCTACTTGCTTTTAATAATCCAAGGTTAATGAATTCTGAAATAATGATCTGTAAATGACCACGATATTCTTGTCTCGTTTTACTAAAAACTAGAATATTATCTATATATGCTACAGCAAACTTCTTGTGTTTTAAGAATATATTATCCGTTTTTCTTTGAAAAATAGATGGTGCATTGTTGAGGCTAAATGGCATTACTAGCCATTCAAAATGACCTTCTGGGCAAGTGAATGATGTTCATTCTACACTTTCTAGATGCATTCTAATTTGCCAAAAACCCTTATTTTAAGTCAAATTTGCTAAAAATTGTACATCCTTGAATTTGATTTATTAGTCTGGTTTTATCTGGTATGTCTTAACCATCTGCTATTGTGTTATCTTTTAGTATTTTATAATTAATAACCATTCTACTCTTTCCTCTAACTATTTCACTGTAATTTCTTACTATAAAGGCTGATGATCTGTGTGGGCTTTCAGATCTTCTAATTACTCCTAATTTTAAGAGTTCTAAAATATGCATTTTAAAATCTTCTAAGTCTTGATTAGTTGCATTAATCTTAGCAGTTCTAATCTTATATTCAGGATTTGTTATGTCAATTTTACATACTATCTTATCTTTTTTCCCAATATCTTGATATATCTTCTCCTGTTATTCCTGATTTTTCTATTTTTGAAATTAGTTGTTCTATGTCTTGTTCACTGACTAGAGTATAATTTACACGTTCTAGATTGACATAGTCATTAGTGATTTCTATTCCTACTTCAGAATCTTCATATACACTATCTATTATTTCATGTAGTTGACATTGTCTTTCTTTTGTACATTCACACACTTTTTGTTCTACTGGTTTATTAATTCTTCTAGTCATTGTAGGTACATCTTCAATAAAGACAGGAGTAAATAACGTATGTCTTTGTAATTGCAAGTAATATTTGGTTATAAGCATACTACCATTATCATTTAATAGAATACTTCATCCTAAGATTAAGTCTACTCTTAAGTTCAATGGTCTTACCCATGTACTGTCTTTTTGGTAATGTGTATTCTTTACCCTCTCCACAATTTGTCTCAAATCTAATCTTGCTAAATGGGGCTAATAAGCTATCATATATATAAATCTGTCCATCCATTTGTTGTGCCCCTACTGCATTCTGGGCTTTAACAATGTATTGGATGGGTATTAGGTCTTGATTAATAATATAGTTACTGCATCATGTGTCTATCAATGCTAGACATTTGATCTCGTAATCTTTTACTCTAACTATACATCTTACTTTTAAGGTTTTTAAATCTTCATTATTACATATCTGTACTAATTCATTTCTTTTGATTTCTAAAGGTTCAATGGATGTTCTATTACTTGTTTTCCTTTATCGAATCTATTCTCGATTATTTCTATTTTTCCTATAAGATTTTATGTGTATCTTCCAGATTTTATATTCTCTTTCTTAATATTTTTAATTCATCCCATATGTATTAAGGTACGAGCCGCTAATGGACTAAAAGTTTGTCCATATATCTTTTCTATGCACTTCATACATCATTCTGTATAACATTTAGAGCATTTTGTTCGATTTTCTCTACTAGGATACCATTTTGCAAAATGAACATGGTATATTATCCATTCAGGTATTTATTACCCAATCATGTTTACAGGAATCTCTACTTGTAGTTATTCATAAGATCTAAGTTTTATCACTCTGCAAAGTCTGGTATATCTATTTCTGGTGGGACAAAACTATCTATGAAGTCATTATGTTCATCTTTTATTTGTTCTTCTTCTATGTCTTCAATGGTGCTTATAGAATATATAGATTTTGTATCTGATACAGTTTCATCTATATTTATTAAGTCTTCATTTGTACATTCTACTAATGTAATATTTCTATCATGTCTATTTAATCTTTTAGGCCAAGTCATGCTCATATGTTCTGGACTTCTACATGTAAAGCATTCTAATTTATTTTTGTACGGTCTATTTGGTTTGAATTTTCTAACATGTTTCTGTGGATCTAAATATGGTTGTCACCTATTAGATTTTTTGAAGAAATACTTCTTTTTCTTATAATTATAATAATTATAGTTCCTTTGCTTATTTTTTCTCGAACTGCTTTCTCCTATTCCATAAGTTCGTGGAGTATAAATTTCTTTACAAAATCCGTAATCTGAATGCTTTAATTGGTGCCCGTATCTGTATTTTTGTACACTTATCTTTTAATATTTTTATTATGTGTTGTATTATTTGCCCTATAGACCAGAGGTAATTGGGATTTGCTGCAATCCCTGGTTCATTTCTCCATCTATCGACTATTTCTGTTTCTAATGCTCCTGGTAATTTTCTAAATAATTTGTCTCCTAGTTCTTGGTTAAAAGCATTGCATGAAATAAAAGTATAGTAAAAATAGTCATTTAGGAATTTCTTTATATATTTCCACTTATATAGACTTAACTGTTCTAAAATTCTTATGGCATCTAGTTGTAGTCCTATCTGAGTTGGGGTCTTCTCCTATAACTAAACTTTGGATCTTATTTACAAAATTATATGGGTTTGCTCCTAAGTGCATCTATAGTAGTTTGCTATATTTGCCAAATTTTCATATTTTAAGAAACGAAGGTCTGCAGTCGTTTGCTATTTTGCCATATTTTGGCAAAATCACTACAGTTCATTCTCATATTTGAGAAATGAATTGGCAATCCTCAAATTATAGGGGACGGAACATAGTTGTTCCATCTCTCTGGTTTTTTTTTAATGGGATCAGACGAAACAAGTTGTTTCGTTTGACCCTTTTTTTTATGATCAGATGGTATAATTGTACCGTCTGAACAAAAAAAAATCAAAATTAAAATCATAATCAGAAAAACCGTCAAACGAGACATGTTGTCCCGTTTGAAGCCAAAAATGGCTTGGACAGGACAACATGTCCCGTCCAGCTCCTTTGTAAGCTTTAGCCCATTTAATCTTAGCATAGTGTATTAATTAGGTAGATTAGTGTATATTTTAATATTTAATTTATTTAATTTACCAATTTTAATATCTAATCATTAGTTAATTAACTTAAACGTTATGTAAAAAAAAGGACGAAACAAGATGTTCCGTCTGAGCTTCTTTTTTTATATTTCTTTCTCAAATTATAGCAAATCACGACTGCAGCAAATTACTCTTTTTGCTATATGCTATTTTGCCATATACTCATATTTCAGAAACCCCATTATGGATGCTCTAAGCCTTACAATGTATTGTATTCTGTTACTTGAGTGTATTTATACGCTTTCCACAATGGTCATACACTTTCACCTAAACAAGTCTCCAAATATTTATACATTTCTCCAGTCTCCATGTTTTGAGCTGTCCTAAGTAGTCTTCTATTATTGTATATTTCCTGACGTCTAGTATGTTTGATCAATTTTGCGGGTCATGTGCTGCCAAGTTTAGGATTTGAGCCTCTCCTTTAGCTTGGAATTTTATTGACTATTCTAGGGGTTGTCTTTTTCCTTTACTTCTATATTTATTCTTTGGTTGTTGATATTCTGAATATTCTGAATATCTAATCCTAGGTGGATTACGTGCTCCATATGTTCTATTGGGTAATGGTACGGTTCTATTAAATGGAGATGGAGATGTCGCTTCAGTAGTTATTCCACTGTCTACTAAATCTTTTTGATAGGATATTTCTGAGACTCGAGTTCATGGGTGTGTACTAGTATGGTTGATGCTCCTTTCACAAAGTTTTGTACAAAGTGTGCGAAACACTGATTAGAAATGTGACGAAAAGAGAGAGACAAGAAACCAACGAGAGTTTGTGCAACTTGTATAGTGATGTCGCCCCGCTTGAAATTGAAACCTATCAAAACTTTTAATTGCTTCTCAGAAAGGTCAGTAACCCAGAATGGAGATATTTTTACTGTTTCAGATTACTCAGGTTTGGATACATATACTCTGCTGTTTGACACTATAACAATGGCCACAATTTTAAAGTCAACATTAACGAGGGATTATGAAAGAATTGTTTACTGCGCTTGATTAACTTTACTGGAAGTCTGAAACAGTGATTTCCTAAGGAATGTTTAGATATTGCCTTGGATATTGGACTCTATTTAGTGTTTACAGCAACAAAATTGACCTCAAATGAAATATTGAAAACATTGAACTGGATTCATACCACCATTATTTAGCTACTGAATCCGAGAAGTGCAAAATAAGTATCGATATAAGATAAAGGGGAAGCAAATTAAGATTAAACAGAAACATCAACCTGACTACCTGAGAGCTTACAAATTGTATAAATCAATGAAGTTCTGCAGAAACATAGCATGAGGAAAGAGCTTGTGACGATAAATACAGAATCGAGCTCTAGGAAGAAATCAGATTTATATCACCTATTATATAGTGCAAAAATAACAAAATCTAAAGAACCTCCAAATCCAGTAAATGACAACATTAAACAGCTAAATTTAAAAACAATAAAACATGAGCATGTTTGCCATCAAAATGTTCACAACTTCAAAATAGGCTGAAAAAGTTGAGCAATCAAACATCGAAGATTCAGATACATAATTTAAAGCAAATTAAACATAAAATATCAAGTTCAAGTTGACTTCATAAAACAGGAAACATAGATGAAACCAACTAAGCAAATCGGGAAATTACTATTTAGTCCACCTCCTCAATCTTGGGACCAGCACCGCTGCCTCCAGCTGAAGGCTCATCTTCATCCATACCTCCACCCATGTCAGCACCAGCACCCTGATACATCTTTGCAATGATGGGGTTGCAGATGCCCTCAAGCTCCTTCATCTTGTCATCAAACTCATCAGACTCTGCCAACTGGTTAGCATCCAGCCACTGGATCGCCGCCTCAATCGCATCCTCAATCTTCTTCTTGTCTGCACCATCGAGCTTGGAAGCAATCTTTTCATCCTTAATGGTGTTCCTCATGTTGTAGGAGTAGTTCTCCAAGGCATTCTTGGACTCGACCTTCTTTTTGTGCTCCTCATCTTCGGACTTGTACTTCTCTGCCTCCTGCACCATCTTCTCGATTTCTTCTTTGCTCAGCCTGCCCTTGTCATTGGTGATGGTGATCTTGTTCTTTTGCCCAGTGGTCTTGTCTTCAGCAGAGACATTCAAGATACCATTAGCGTCAATATCAAAGCAGACAGTGATCTGAGGAACACCCCTGGGTGCAGGTGGGATGCCTGATAGTTCAAACTTGCCGAGCAAGTTGTTGTCTCTGGTTCTAGTTCTCTCACCCTCATACACTTGGATCAAGACTCCAGGTTGGTTGTCGGAGTAGGTAGAGAACACCTGCTCCTTTTTGGTGGGAATTGTGGTATTTCTTTGGATCAGAACAGTCATGACGCCTCCAGCAGTCTCGAGACCAAGAGAGAGAGGAGTGACATCCAACAGGAGAAGATCCTGCACCTTTTCATTACCCTCACCACTCAAGATAGCAGCCTGGACAGCAGCACCATAGGCAACGGCTTCGTCCGGGTTGATGCTCTTGCAAAGCTCCTTGCCATTGAAAAAGTCCTGCAATAGTTGCTGAACTTTGGGAATTCTAGTAGACCCACCAACAAGGACAGCATCGTGAATAGTGCTCTTATCCATCTTTGCATCCCTCAAGCACTTCTCAACTGGTTCCATGCACTTCCTGAAGAGATCCATGTTGAGCTCCTCAAACCTGGCCCTGGTGATGGTTGAGTAGAAATCAATACCCTCAAAGAGAGAATCAATCTCAATTGTGGTCTGGGCAGTGGAGGAAAGAGTCCTCTTCGCCCTCTCACAAGAGGTTCTCAACCTCCTCAGAGCTCTAGGGTTGCCACTGATATCCTTCTTGTTCTTTCTCTTAAACTCTTGAACAAAGTGGTTCACCATACGGTTGTCAAAATCCTCTCCTCCGAGATGAGTGTCTCCGGCAGTGGCCTTGACCTCAAAGATACCTTCTTCAATGGTGAGAAGAGAGACATCAAAGGTACCACCACCAAGGTCAAAAATGAGGACATTCTTCTCACCAACACTGGTTGCCTTCTTGTCAAGACCATAGGCGATGGCAGCAGCAGTGGGCTCATTGATAATTCTCATGACATTAAGGCCTGCAATAACACCAGCATCCTTGGTAGCCTGACGTTGAGAATCATTGAAGTAAGCAGGGACAGTAACCACGGCATTCTTTATAGTGGTACCAAGATAAGCCTCTGCAATCTCACGCATTTTAATAAGAACCATAGATGAGATCTCTTCAGCAGCAAACTGCTTCTCCTCTCCCTTGTACTGGACTACAATCATAGGCTTGTCTCCTGGGCCAGGAATGACCTTGAAGGGCCATAGCTTCATGTCACCTTGAACAGAGGCATCACTGAAACGCCTTCCAATCAACCTCTTAGCATCTATAAAAAAAAAGAGCAAAACATAAGAATTCTTAGTATACATAATATAAGAAACTGCTATAAGGTTAGGTAATCAAATAAACAGGAGAATTGAAAAGAGTTAAAGACGGATATAACAGTAAATCCTCATCTTTCGAATAACAATAAATCCTAACAATAGTGCAGCAAAATCATCCTGTATAGAGTTTACTATATATACAAACATACAATTAAGCCCAGTAACCTTATTAACAGCATGTGAATAATTTTACATTGGATAGTTTTCACCCACAGTTACCTTCTGATCTTGCACAAAATAAGAAAAATTGAAAAACCTATATGCATGTGTTTCTGTTAGCTGTTGCATAGACATAGCTTTTAGCAGTGTAGGCTGTTGCATAGACATAGCTTTTAGCTGTTGCATAGACATAGCTGTTGCATAGACATAGCTTTTAGCAGTGTAGGCGCATTATGCAGTAAAATGGCTAATTCTTTCAATAATGAAGGCTATCTGCAGTGGCTAATTTTTCAATAATGAGTGTTGAGCCATTTAACTCTATTATTTTGGGCATTTCCAAATAAAGCCAATAAACTGAAGATTGATAAATTCAATAAAGGAACCCCCATCTATTGTCAAGCAAAGTCGCAATGAATTTTCTGGACAAGGCAACCTAATAGCTACCGAGCAAAAGAACTTCACTATAATTTTCTAGAATTTTATAAATTTTGTATTTAGAATCTTTTCTCCCCTAATACAATATCAGTGTAGTTTGGAAATAAATCAAGTAATATGAGAATCAACATAATTTTTTTGATAAAGTACAGAAAAAATATTTATTTGAGCATCAAAGAAGAGGATTATCTCACGATTTTTTTAATGTATTTCAAATAAATCTTTTAAATGAATTATAAAAAATATTAATAAAATTAGAAACAACGAATGCATATCAATTGAAATCCAAAATTATAGATATACTGAACTATCCATTTCTTTTAGAAACTAAAAAATCCTCGGCATATCTATGATAAAAAAAAATCAGATAGGCTAAACAAGATGCATTTACAATGATATAAAAGCTTTATCAATTAGAAATAGGAAGTCAAAGTTGATTAAACCATAATGGAAGGTAGGAGATAGAACATGGCTAGGAATAGCAGGTAACGATATCGACATTGTACCAACAATAAGACATCCTACTCTATAGAACAATATTACACACGTAAATTTGTTATATATAGTACATAATTAAATTTTTTAAAATAAGAAAATTAAAGTCAGTGCTTGGTGAATTGCATAGTTCAAAGGAGGACATTGATTTGGATGACTAGCATAATCACTCATAACATGACAGGAGTCATCGGATTAAGAAATTTAAATAGTATATGGACAAAAGAATTATATAACTGACGCCAATCATTTGGATACAGCTTACATCATTATGGAAGGGTCCCAAGGTTCCAAACAACGGAAACATGATTGAAATGGTCGGGCACCATAGGATTTTCTTATGGTTTTCAATTTTGTAATACAAAAATAGTTTACAAATATTAAAAAATGAGAAAAGTAAAGGATAAACATTTAAAACGGCGGGTATTAATGATTTCATTATGTGACAGTGACATATCATATGCACAAACAAAATATATTTGATAGTTCATAAGCTTCAAAAAATTTAAGGAAACATGCAAAGTAAACCTTTTGGTGGCATTTGACAATGTTAATGCTTGAACAAGTTCTTTCCTTGCTCAATTTCGGATAGCCTCAATTCAAAAAAGACATTAAAAAGTTCAAATCCAGAACCCAAACAAGACACTTGAACAGCCCATTTAAACCCATTTGGACTCGTTGTGGCCCATTTTGACACATTTTGATCCATTTAAACCCGTTTAGGTCCCCCCCTATTGTCTCTTTTTTTATGTTTAGATGACAGAATTAATGAAAATATTTGTTTGTGTCCATTTAGGCCCTCAACAAAACGTTTTACCTATCTTCTTAGTTGTTACTACAGTCACAGTCATGGATAAAATGGTCATTGATACAATACCCAACATCACTTCCAGAATAGTCATGGATAAAATTCTAGAATAGTCATCAGCTTTCACAATTCTTCCCAAAGAAGATCTCCAATTATCCCAATTTAACTCTGCATCCAAATTGCACCTAAAGTAAATAATAACTGAAACTATACTCGACAACCTTATAGCAATAGCCTTAATTTAAATAGTATAAATTGCTTATACACCAAATTAGCTGGACTCAACAATTTAGACAAACATTAAACTTTTGTGCCACTGAATCACAAAATAATTTAGAAAATTGTTCGGCTTAAATCTATTTAAACAATTAAATAATAAAATTTAAAATTTTGATGTTCAACCACACTCAAAACCCTGCAAATTATATTATATTCTAATTATACACAACTACTAATAATTCCTATTAAAATATCATTAAAAAGACACATGATTTTATCATGAACTCTAGGCAAAACCACAGATTTATCACATCACATCTCATATCAAGATATTTATTGAAGACGACCATATCAACAAAAAGTCAACTCGACCTCAACCAAGCAAAACACTAAAAATCAACTACCAGATCTGCACGATCTACCATATTCAAATCAAAAATGAATAAATTTTTTTAAAAAAAATCTAGATCTACCAAAAGTGAACAAGTGAACCAGATCTGAACAAGAGTAAGAAGTCAACGCGGGAACACACCAAAGACGGTGTTGATCGGGTTCATGGCGACCTGATTCTTGGCCGCATCTCCGATGAGACGCTCGGAATCAGTGAATCCGACATAGGACGGCGTGGTCCTGTTACCCTGATCGTTGGCTATAATCTCAACGCGATCGTGCTGCCACACGCCGACGCACGAGTAGGTGGTTCCGAGATCGATCCCGATCGCCGGTCCTTCTCCTTTGCTGGCCATGGATTATTTGATCGAGATCTGCGGTTTCGAATTGATAGGGGTGGAGGCGAAACCTAAAAGGCGGCTGAGTTCCTTTTAGGGTTTGGGAGAGGAGAATGGTAGGGGGGAGAGTGAGGAGGTTTTATAGGGAGGGGTGTGAGCGTTTGGTGGGTGGGATTTGGGGATGGGGGAATGGACGGTTGGGATTGAGGAGTTGGACGCGGGAAGTGGTCTTGGTTTGACTTGAGTTGGAGGGTGGAGGGAAAACGAAATGGTTTGTTTGGACTTTGGGCCCGAGCCCGAACACGATAAGTTACTGTCACATCCGGATAAGGTGAATAAATGACAGCCGTTCATCCAGATCTCGATTGTGATGGACGGTTGAAATTTAAATCAGTAAGAAAGAAAGGGTGGACCCACCCTAAACTGTTCTAATTTCTACCTTTGTGTCTCTCTCTTCTACTGAGTTGGAGGGTGGAGGGAAAACGAAATGGTTTGTTTGGACTTTGGGCCCGAGCCCGAAAACGATAAGTTACTGTCACATCCGGATAAGGTGAATAAATGACAGCCGTTCATCCAGATCTCGATTGTGATGGACGGTTGAAATTTAAATCAGTAAGAAAGAAAGGGTGGACCCACCCTAAACTGTTCTAATTTCTACCTTTGTGTCTCTCTCTTCTACTGTACACTAGGGGTGGGTATCGGTCGGTATCCGATCTAATATGAACCATCCATCACCAATCAAAAGAAGATCGGTTTTTTAATTTTCTCATCCGCAACCAATCCGAACCTTAATTAGATCTGTTTCTATCCAAACTGATTAAGCTCGGTTTGGATTCGATTGGATGGTCGGTTTGGCGTGTTACTTTTCACCTTCAACATCATTAATAATTTTGTTGAAATTTAAAAAATCAACTTCAATCAAACTTAATAAACAACCTGCTATTTGTTATTCATAAATGAATTTAAAATGAAAACCACAAGTTGTTAATGAATTTTGCATTAATTGTTTGAGATGATGACGTTTAAATGGGTGAGATAAACTGCTTTTTCACTTGCATACTTCTGTAATCTTAGTTTATTATCATAAAAGAAACATCAATAACCATAGCTAATTGAATTTCAGGTACAATAAAAAAATTAGAAAACAATTTCTGCTTGACTTGATTAAAGTAATTACTATATGTTACATCAACTTCATGATTCTATTAAGCTATGTCACACTATAAATCAAGCATTTCTCAACAAAATAATACACAGGAATATAGAGAATCAAAACATAGGTAGAACAACTGCTCGGTTTGTATGAAAGAAATTAATGAGACTGTTTGTATCTCCAAGAAAATGAGAAATGACTATTTGTATATTCAAGAAATAAAAAGAGTACTAGATTTTTTATGGACTAATGCATATAGGTACGGTCGGTTCGGTTTCATCGGTTATTTGAAAGCCCCATCCAACAACCAAACCAGTCCAGTTGGTTATTGAAGATCAAGAACCGGGCCAACCCAAACCCTCAATTGGTCCAGTTAAAAACCGGTCGGTTCGGGTTGGATTGGTTCGGATTGGTCGGTTCGGATAATAGTTGTCCACCCCTACTGTACACCTCGCAATCCACCTTCCCACCTCCTTTGTTGGACTCGGCACCAGCATCTCTAGGTTCGAACGTGTTTAGTGAAGTCACTAACGTGTTGCTCAAGTGGAATTATCTACTTTAAGAGCATTCACATTCGTTTCCTATATTTGCAGAATATGTATATTTTAGCATTTCGATTGATGTAGTCGTTTGCTATATATATAGTTTTTGCCATAATCGCTACAGTAGATTGCTCTATATGAGAGAGGATATCGCCAGTGGCGGAGCCAGGATTTCCATCAAGTGGGAGCGAAATTACAAGAACTAAACGAAGAAGAAGCGAGTAGCAGAAGAAAAGGGAGCGGGTCGGGTGGTGTGAGGAGCAATTGTATGGGTCTTTACTTGTGAACCACGCTCAAAGAGGAGCGCTGCATGGACTTCCATTTTCAAATTTTAAAAAACTACACCTATACAAAGGGCCTGCCCAAACTCAGGGGGAGCGGCCGCTCACCTTGGCTTGGGTGTGGCTCCGCCCCGGGATATAGCAATACGCATATTATACAGGACGAAACTTGAAGTTTCGTCTGAAATATCTTATCTTATTTTTAATCCATCGGACGAAACTTCAAGGTTCGTCCCAAATATTTTTCAATTTTTAATTGATCGGACGAAACTTCAAGTTTCATCCCAAATACTGCACATTATATATTGGTGATCGGACGTCCGAAATTAGGTATTTTAAAATTTTAAAAAAACCCAAAAAAGTCAACAAAAAAAAAATACACACACACACACACAAACCGAACTTGATGGTGGTCTTTTTCAAAATTTTTGCTTTTTTAGGATTCTATGCATTGGATTTTATATGATTTCTTATATATTATTGATTGGCACCGTTGGATTTTTTATGGATTGTTGATTGACTCATATGATTTTCTATAGGCTTATCTTAAACTTAACACCTTTAAAAGTGGAAAAAATTAAAAATATAATTTTTTTAACGGGACGAAACTTGATGTTTTGTCCGCTTATATTTTGTACAACTTTGCTATATTATAGTATTTGATGACTGCAAGAAACCTCAATTTGCTATATATATTTGATGAAGTTGGCTATTTTTTACCTTTGACGACCACAGTCATTTGCTATATTGTCAATTTTGTTATTTTTTAACAAATAATGTGTTTTAATCCTTTTGCCATTTTTTTCTATTTTTTGATACAGTAGACTGCTATATTTGAGAAATAATTCAATAATATGCATATTATAGTGGACGAAACATCATATTGTATTTCAATGATTTTATTATTTTTTAAAAACATCGAACGAAACAAAAAGTTTTGTCTGACGAAATTTGAAATTTTATTTAAAAATATTCTTGGATGTTTTGTCTGAAGAAAATCCCTTTTTTTTAATTGGTATGTTAGTTAGGTGTTTAATTAGTTGGTAAATTTAGTTAGATAATTAGTTAAATAATTAAGTTCAGTTATAATTAATCAATTAAATAGTTAATTAAGTGGGCAAAATGGTGAGACCATAAGGTCCCACTAATTAAGTGGCGACACCCGGATAATCCTATACTTCGCCGCGTCAGGGAACTAACTCATAACAATTTTCGAGGAGGCCGTTGTTGAGCGCATTCCGAGAGAACACAACACCCAGGTCGATGCTCTTTTCAGGCTCACCTCATCGTCATCCAAGGGCCTCGATCATATAGTTCTCATTGAGATCCTCTTTAAGCCTAGTATCGAGAATCACGAGTTTCTCTGTATCAACGAAGGCATTCGGACGGGCACATAGATGGATCTCGTTCGAAAATTTCTGCCGGGCAGCGAGCTCCCCCCCGACCCAGCCGAAGCACGGCGGACAATAATTCTATTAGAGAGATTCATCCTTATCGATAATGTACTCTTCAAGCGCTCGTACACAAAGGCAGGTGAAAGAACATATCTTCGTTGCCTGGACCTCGGTGAAGCCAAGTAAGCACTCTGGGAGCTGCATGAAGGAATTTGGGGGGTTGGGGGGGGGGGGGCATGTGGGCAGTAGGTCACTCGTCAGAAAGGTACTCAACCACTGCTACTAATGGCCGACCATACTGCAGGATGCCCACGATCGTGTGAAGAGGTGCGGCCCCTACGAGAGATTCTCCTCGGTTAGGTGCATGCCCCACACCAAACTCAAGTCACTCTCTAGCTCGGCCACCTTCGCTATGTGGGGGATGGACCTGGTCGACATATTTCCCAAGGCTACCGGCCAAAGCCGCTTCCTCACAATGTCCATCGACTATTTCACCAAATGGATCGAGGCGGAACCCCTGGCCACGATCACCGAACATCAATCCCAACAATTCTTCTGAAAGAACATTATCTGTCGGTTCGGAATACCGTGTGTGCTTATCTCAGACAACGGAACTCAGTTTGCTGGCAAAAAATTTCGCAAGTTCTGCGAAGACCTCAGGATCCACCAGCAGTTCTCATCGATTTCTCATCCACAGTTGAATGGCCAAGCCAAAAATGTCAACCAGTGGGTTGTGGACAGTCACAAGAAACGGTTGTGCAACTCCCCCAAGGGCTTATGACATGTGCACTTGCAATGCTCTTGTCACTCGACTTAGACTTTGAGCAAACAGCCAGCTTTCTACAAACTGCTCGAAGCTCGACATGATCTGTGCCGTCCAAACGAGTGATTTCTCAATCTCTTATGTCCTCACTACTCGGCTTGGATTTCGAGCAAATAGCCAGCTTTCTACAAACTGCCAGACGCTCGGCACAACCCGTGCCCCCAAATGAGGGATTCTCAATCTCTTACGTCGTGGCCACTCGGCTTGGACTTCGAGTAAGCAGCTAGCTTTCTACTAGCTGCTCGATGCTTAGCACGACTTGTGCCCCCCAAATAAGGGATTTCTCAATCTCTTACTTCTTCGCCACTTGGCTTGGACTTCGAGCAAGCAGTCAGCTTTTTACAAGCTGCTCGACACTCGGCACAACCTGTGCCCTCCAAACGAGGGATTTCTCAATCTCTTACGTCCTCGCCACTCGGCTTCGACTTAGAGCAAACAGCTAGCTTTTTACAAGCTACTCGACGCTCGGCACGACCTGTGCCCCCCAAATAAGGGATTTCCCAATTCTCTTACGTCATTGTCACTTCGGCTTGGACTTCGAGAAAACAGCCAGCTTTCTACAAGCTGCTCGACGCTCGGCACGACCTGGGCCCCCCAAATGAGGGATTTCCCAAATCTCTTACGTCCTCGCCACTCAGCTTGGACTTCGAGCAAACTAGAAGATGCTCGACGCTCGGCACGACCTGTACCCCCCAAACGAGGGATTTTCCAAATCCCTTACGTCCTCACCACTCGGCTTGGACTTCGAGCAAACAACCAACTTTCTACATGTTGCTCGACGCTCGGCACGACCTGTGTCCCCCAACCGAGGGATTTCTCAAATCCTTTCATCCTTGCTACTCGTCTTGGAGACAAACTACCCAACGCTCAGCACGACCCGTGCCCCCCAAACGAGGGATTTCTCAATTTCTTACGTCCTCGCCACTCAACTTAGAGAGCAAGCAGTCACTTTCTACAAGCTGCTCGACGCTCGACACAACTTGTGCCCCCCCCAAACGAACGATTTCTCAAATCTCTTACGTCCTCGGTACTCGGCTTGGACTTCGAGCAAACAGCTAGCTTTCTACAAGCTGCTCGACGCTCGGCACGACCTGTGCCCCCCAAATGAGGGATTTCTCAGACCTTTACGTCCTCGCTACTCCGCTTGGACTTTAAGCAAGCAGCTAGCTTTCTACAATCCGCTTGACCTCTCTACAAGCTGTGCAGGTCCTCGCCATCGGTTTGGATCTCGAACCAACCTTTCTACATGTCACACAGGTTCGCCGTTTGGCACGTTTACGTGACTCGGCGAGAGATTTTCTCTCCTTTCGACCATACCCTCCCAAATGTTTTGATTATATTTATGGCCCTTGCCTTCGGTAAGAACCTCGAGCTCCGCTCCCCGAAGTCGGTCCCTCTCCGACCCGCTGACAACCAGGGATAAAGCGGCCCCTATGGCCATTACCCCTAACTGTCAGAGGGTGATTAGAGAACCACCAGGAGCAAGAGCCCTCAAGGAACTGAGGAATCGAGAATGAAGGGGGAAGGGGTTAAGCGATGATACGCCTCCACAATGCACTAATGGCGGCTCAATAAATACCCACAGAAGGCGAAATGTCTCAAGTTCTGTCACGTCCCGCTTCCCAAAAATACGGAATACGAGCACATAACAAAAGCCCAACGAATGATTATTATCATCCTTAAGCTGTTTCAAGAAATCTTTGCAATATATCACAGAATTTATCAGAGTCGGAAGCAAAAGGTGGACCCAACATGCAACATTGAAACAAATTCACCAACAGAAATTTACTTGAAATCAAATACCATGTTCTCAAATAAAATAATGTCTGGAAAAACAAATATCCTAGGTCACATCGCCCAAATACAAAATAATATCCAAGTCTCAAAATACAAGAATAATCCAAGTCTCACGAATACAAATATTGTTCTAGCACTACAAGAAATTATAATAATAAGCAGAATCTTCAGCATCTAAAATATCACCTTGCCAATACCTTTAGGAACATGTCCTCCAAAATATGCAATACAACAAATGCAGGAAAGAGGAAAAGAGAAAACACAAGTACCCGTCAATTTTAAGTCGCGGGTCACAAATAAAACAGGATACAAGCACATGGAATGAGGAAAACTAACTAGCGCATGGTATAGGTATGATGTCAACCTAGACAAACTAGCATGGTAAAAGTGTCAAGTGTACACAGCCTTAATCAAGTGTTAAGTAAACAAGTATCCTATAAACATGCATCAAGTGTCAAGTATCGTGTAATCATGTATCAAGTATCATGTTTCATGTCTCACGCAATCAAGTCTCATGTATCATGTAATCAAGTATCAAGCATGCACGTATCATGTCAAGTCTCTTATTCAAGTATCAGGTTCGAGTATCATATTCAGGTATCATGTATCATATATTAAATATCTTGTATTATTACTATCTATGTAACACTTCATGTGCCATCCTTTTATCACATGGTTGTTACAGTTAATGCAGTTTCGCTTTAGATTTCATAGAGGGCAGTATACTCAGGAATCAGAACAGAAACAGGTATCAAGCACGAGTCACGTAATCGTGAACAAGTGGCAACAAGTATCAAGCACGAGTCATATAGTCATGATCACGTGGCAACAAGTATCAAGCACGAGTCATGTAGTCATGATCATGTGGCAACAAGTAATATCTAGCATAAATCATGTAGTCATGAAACATGGCGGTATATAGTATAACAAGCATGAATCATGTAATCATAAATTATGGCACAGGTAATATCAAGCATGAATTATGTAATCATGAGACATGGCAACAAGTAATGGGAAACACGGGCCCCTTCCGAGTACATGTTTCTGAATTATCCACTATTCGATCTTTCCCTTAAACCCCGGCTTGATTACTCTTATTATGGTTATTAAACAGTCATGAATGTGCGCGAAATAGTATCAAAATAACATGATATGATCAGGTCTAGGTTCAGGTTAACAAATCAGCATGCATGGATGATATACGTTCACATATACGAGCAAAATAGTCTATGTTCATAATCAAGACAGCATGACCAATCAGTACTAAAACTGTAATTCAAAGAGCTACAGACATGCAAATCAAGATCCGTCAAAGGATCTGGAAACTAGACATCCACACGCATCCAACGAGTATAATAAAGTTACATACTAGTTCACAACATCTCAGCTCAAAACTGATTTGAATACAGATTTCATATTCAGCCAGAAAACAGGAGAACGACTTCAAAAGCATAAAAACAGCATGAAAACATAGCAAATAATTCCATGAAAAATCTGGGGTAATCCCCTGTAGATATAGACTCAAAATAACAAGTTTCATAATATTCTAATAAGTATAGTTAAGTCATCAAAAACAAGAAGCAACACAAAAACATGGTTTGACGAATCTGGAATTTCTCAACACTGCTGTACGAAAATAAGGATATCTCGCAATTAGTGAATCGAAATCCAATTCCGCCAAAGCGACGTGAAAATAGATAGATTTTACCAACTTTCATATATCACAAAAAAATTTCATAAAACATAAGGAATTAGGATGAAAACAGGGTTATTTACTGAACAGCACGCATATTACAGCACAAGGTGAATTTAGAAAAGAACATGAAACACTACATAAAACTCATCTTTAAAATACACCAAAAATCTGGGTAGTCCCTAGTATCATATAGAAACACTGAGCCAAATATTATATCAAGATATTATGTATAGCCTAGTTCTTGAAAATAATTAGTTAACAAATTTACGCAAAATAGAATCTGGAAATATATCAACACACCTGTACCAAAACTATCATATCTCAGTCATACGAACTCCAAATCAGGTAAAACCAGTGGGATTTGAAAATAGACATAATTATCTACAATTCACTTTTAATTTTGAAGTTCAAATTCGGACTGTAGCATGGGTGAAAACAGCAAGCAACACAGAACAGACTGCAAAATACAGATTTCATACCTCTACTTAAAATCAACAGAACTTTAATAATTTTGAACCAAACTCAACCAAATTTGAAATACAACCTACCAAATATCTAAATATCATTATTAAGGGTTTCTAATATGTCCAAGCCTAATATTTTCACATGCGCAATCAATCAAACATATATCATGCAATTAATCACACATACGAACAAC
This sequence comes from Hemerocallis citrina, assembly GCA_017893485.1. Lineage (NCBI taxonomy): Eukaryota > Viridiplantae > Streptophyta > Magnoliopsida > Asparagales > Asphodelaceae > Hemerocallis > Hemerocallis citrina. The sequence continues at coordinate 191,945,191 of CM030358.1, forward strand.
AATCCAATTTTGGGCATAACCTATGTTATAATCCTATAAAACTTGGTGCTATAAGTCATCTATGGCCAATTAACACAATAGAGACAAAACCCATCAATAAAAATACAATTTTTGTCCGTTTCCAAACCCAACTACACTATACGTGAACTTTTTGACTTGTATCAACCTAATGAAATTATGTACAAGCTACTTGCCTCTTAATGGAGTGAAACACGAAGCAAATGAGTCCAAGTGCAAAACCCACGAACGAAATCCTTCCAACGTGATTCCAAGCGAACCCACGAACCAAAACGCCCTATGATCAATCTCCTTGATGTGCGAACCAAAGTGGATCATACCAACTTCAAAAACACTACAAAGGGAGGGTCTTGTGCTGATATGGATGGTGGTGGTGCTGTTCTTAGGTGTCGGCCACAAGGAAGGAAAATGGTGAGGGTTTGTAAGGTTTGTAGGAGGAAGGGTTTGTAATGGGGATTAGTGGTTTAATGGTGGCCGGGTTTGAGAGGCTTGGAGAGGTAAAGGTCGGTTTGGGAAAGAAGGAGCTGGGAGTACAATAGGAGAGGGAGGCCGGGATGGATCTTGAGAGGGAGAGAGATTAGAGATTAATTAGGGTTAGGGTTTATTAGGAGATTAGGATATTTATATAGGGGATAATTGTGGGTTAATGGGTTGTGGGTAGTAGGATGTAGTAATAGGTATACAAATGGGTAATGGGTATTAAGTCAAATTCAAATGGAAATACAATATATAGTGAATTCTATGGCTCCTAAAAATCTCCTTAAGGGTCAAAAAATTATAATTTTGGGAAAACACCACCAAAAATCCATTACATCACCAAAATAAATAATAATGATGAACGAGGCCAAGAAAATAAGAAAAAGAACTCAAAATGGCCAAAATGAACAAAACGACGAATAACAACACAAGGAGTTCAAAATGAAAGAAAAAGAATATATATTGAAAATAAATCCAATATACGGTTCCGAAAAATACACGAGATATAAAAATACACAAAAATAAAAAATACCCGCTAAAATATATAAAATGGAAAACAGGAGTTACAAGTTCAATCAATGTTATGGAAAGGCGAAACAATGCACATTCATCCGATTCAGGTAGACAGGGCTCGACACCCGGCTTCGACCGCGGTTCAGCCCCTGTCCCTCACAAGCCGATAGGGCTCGACACTCGACATACCCTTCGTCGACACCACTAGATCCCTTTGTCTTACATGGACCCCGACCCCCGGACAAAAGATAAAGAAAAGTAGAATCATTTCTACGACAGCATACAAAGGTTCATTAATACAATCGATAAGCCGCAGCATTACATGATTATACAACTGTTTGAACCTCGGCTTAATCCTTCTCTTGGGGGGCCTTAAAACTGGCACCAGTCGCTCGAGCCCTATCGAGTGGGTCTGCTCGCCCGCTCGCCCATCGGGCTCCTTCGGGGTCGCCAAGGAGGACACTCCGGCGTAGAGCTCTGGAAATCACCCGGCCTCGCCATCTCTAGCCTCAGGGTCAGAGATGCGCCTCCAACGGCGGGCCAATCACCCCCGACAGGACGAGATCGAGATCCACTCATGCCGAGCATTACCTTGAACCTTTCTATATCCAGTTCCTTCTCCATGATCACCTCCCGGAGGAATGATTCCAAGGTTGGTGTTTGAGTGGAAGCACCAGACATCGAACATCTAGTCTCGACGCTCCCTATATTGCGGTCGGCAATCGTCTTCTTCAGGCGAGCCAACTCCAAGCTTAACTCCTTCGATTTGTTCATGAAATAAGAAACGGCCGCTTCACGATTTCGAGCCTATTTTCTGTAGCGCCCCAAGACGGACTCTAGGAATGCGAGCTTGCCCCTGAGGTGCCCCACCTCGGCACCACGAGGGTCGACCCCGAGGAGCACGTCCATCTGGCACAAAGAAGGAAAGAGTACATCATTTTGAGCCTCAGAAATCTCAAAAACTCACATCACAGATTACGCCAAAGACATCTCAAGTCAAACGGTCCGGCAAAAAATTAATTTCATTACCAAAATCCTTAAAAAATTGCGGTGGCCAGTCCGCGCTTGGCAAAATACAAAAAAAAAGTAATATAGAAAGGCTAAAAACTACTGCGAGGGAGAGAAGGGAACCTCTTCGTCGGCCTCCGCATCAACGACCGAGTCAGCAGCCCCTACTTCGCCCTCCTCGGAGCGCATCACCTCTCCCCCCCTCCACGTCGTCGCCTCTGGGCGTATCTGGTTGCCCGGGGAGCTCCATCCCATAATGAAATCCTCGAGATGGCACTAGGGAAAATAAAACTTGATGTGCTCGAGGGCCCGGTTGTATGCCTCGTCCTGAGCAGTGATGACCTTATCGATGGCAGCGGTCTGGGTCTTCTTTATCTCCTGGGTGGTCACCTTCTTGATTTATCCCTCAACCCAGACTCGGTCGTCCACCACGGAAGCCGGTTCGGCCTGAAGGGCCTGTTTACGAGATGTGGACGCATCCAACTTTAGCTTCAAGTCCTTCATATCATGCTCGCATTGTTGAGCGTTCCTCACCTCTCTCTAGAGCTCGCGAGAGTGCAGCTTCATCATCTAGGCCCCGGCCAAAGATGCCTACAAACGAGGGGCAAAGACTTCAAAAAAAGGGGGGGGGGGGGGAGATCATACTGCAAGATGAAATTGAAGCCTTACCAGCACGCTCGCCTAAGTGCACCTCATATAGCAGGACTCGAGGGTCTCGGTTTCCAAGGCCTCTCTATCGCGAGGCATGCCCAGCTTTTCCAACACTCCCACGGTCGGAGCCCCTCGTCTCCCACTACATCCTGAGCGGTAGGATGAACGGGAGGGATTCCACCCCTCAGCACCTCTGAAAACCTAAGGTTACCGGGGCTGGGAGCTGCCTTTAGACGAGCCGGGGGTCCCCGAGATATTTTGTTTCTTCAGATCCGAGGGGCATTCGCCCCCCACTTGAGAGGACCCCTTCTTCTACTTCGACGACTCGGCTGCCCTTTTCTTGGCCAACTGGGCCCGTCTCGCTTTGATCGCGGCATCATCCATGTCTACAAAGGAAAAAACAAGATCGTAAGAACCAAGAGAAAATGTTGAGTAAAAAGAAAACGAAAGACATACGGGGAGGAACAAGGCTCAGTCCGATCCTGGCCAAGTGCATCTCCGTCACGTTCGGCCAGCCGATGCTATGCCTAGAAAAAATCTGATCCACGTCGGCTCACTCCTTGGCCATCAAGTCCCTGCTCCTCGGAGGTTTATGATTCGGCTTGTAGAAATTCCAGGTTGTGGGAATCTCCCAAGGCACCTAATTTCGGACAATAAAGTATTTTGCCTTCCACTCCTTTATGGAGTTCGGATGTCCGTCAACTACCGTCCTATGGGTATGAGGCGAGATGTAATAAATTTTCTCATACTCGCTCGATAAACTGACCCTCTAGCATGACTCGGACGTACATGAGTTTCAAAGGTACTTCCCTCTCATCGCAGAGTAACATGAAGCATACGATTTGCTTCTAAAAGTTTGGGCCATACTACATCGGGCACAGTCTCCCCCAGTTCAGCACCTCTGTGATGAACGGGTGCAGTGACAATCGTAACCCCAAAGCAAAGCCACCTACCGGGAACATGCAATACCATTGTACTAGATTATCCATGGAATGGAGACTGAAGCTTGGGATTATCAACTCGTACTCCAGCCTTATTAAGTAGTTGGCCCGAATCAGCGGCAGGTCATCGACCGTCATGGCGCGAGGCATCTTGTCCATCCTGATCTTCTGTCGACCCGGCGAAGAAGGTTGCACCCCATATCGAACCAAGTCCCCAACATCGTCCGGATACATCCTAATGGAGCTCGGTTACTGAAGGTAAGGGACGTCGAGCCCATGTTCGGGAAGGAATTCATCTAATTGTACTGGACTGTCGGGGAGGGTCAACTTCTTCCTCTTCTTCTGAATGCGAGGGGCCTTCGGGGGGGGGGGGGGGGGGGGGGGGGATGACATCGCCAACTGCTTCAACGTGGAGGCCTCCATCAACCTCCACCACTTCATCGTCCTCTCCTTCACCAACCTCCCTACCATGGTCACCCATCGCCTCTTGATTTTCTGAGTCAACCACCTCAGCCACTTCCTCCTCTCCCTCCGATTCGCTTGATTCTATTACAAAGGGCTTTCGACTACGAAGTGGCTGGATATCGTGGACCCACTCCTTCGTCTCCCATGGCGAGGAATCGGAAAGGCGACCCTCACTACCATGACCAGATGTGGAGGCAGAAGAACCAGACTGAACCCTCAACATAATAAAAATAATAACATTATTATTGGAAAGTTCGCCGAAAAAGTTGATTTGCCAGTGACCGAAGAGCGCTTAGTGAGAAAACTCAATGTGAAATGTGAAAGGAGGAGTGAAGGATATAAAGGCAGCTCTACAACACCTCGATATCCACATACAGATCTCAATCACTCATCCGGATCCAACAGTTAGCAAGATTTCGATGCCTCGATTCCCATACCAACGACGTCAGCATCACACATGCATCACACGCATCACTACCAGCAGGTGTCTTTTTAGACTCAAAGGCTCGACATCAATTTCGAGCCAGCAAGTGACTTTCTCATAAAGCACAAGCCTCGACGCTCGACCTCAACCTCGAGCCAGCAGGTGTCTTTCTCATGAAGCTCGAGGCACGAGCCAGCATGTGTCTTTTTCACAAGACTTGGGGCTCGTCGCTCGGCATCAACCTCGAGCAAGGACCCACCTTTCTCATAAACCATGGGGCTCGATGCTCGACATCAACCTTGAGCTAGCAGGTGTCTTTTTCACAAAGACTCATGGCTTGACGCTCGGCGTCAATCTGAGCAAGGGCCTAGATTTCTCAAAAAGCATGGGGCTCGACGCTCGGCATCAACCTCGAGCAAGGTCTTAGCTTTCTCACAAAGCATTAGACTCGATGCTCGACATCAACCTCGAGCCAGCAGATGTCTTTTTCACAAGTGTAACACCCCGCAAAATTGGAAATTACAATTTTGCCCCTGGGTGTTACGCACATATATTTTGTAATGTATTTTACTACATATTTTGGATTCGTACTATTTATACATTTTCCGTATTGATTTCAGTCAACTAAAATATAATATTTCAATCCCTGGGATTTACGTGCTTTTTACGTGTTTTGATGCACGTGTTTCCACCACTACGTATAATATTTTCTATAGGTTTAAATTATTTATTTTATGTATTTAAATCTATTTTATAAAACAAAAATTTTTTTTCCCCTTGTTTTGATTAAAATGCATTTTTCGATTTTCTGCACGTATAATGCACGTGCTTTCTACGTGTTGTGATTTCATCATGAAATATATGTAAATTAGTAAATATAATTTTGGTTATATTTTTTTCGATTATATTTAATAATTTTTCATCAATAAAATTAATTTTTGCATTTTGATATTTTACGTGCGATGCACGTGTTTCCTACGCACGTAGTAATTACGTCATAGAATGTATAAATTAATAAATAATTTTTCTTATATTGTATTGAACATTTTTCCGTTGATAAAGTCAATTTTTGTATTTTGGTATTTTACGTGCGACGCACGTGTTTTCGGTAAACGCATTTGTTTTTCAAAATAAATTTCAGAGCGTGTATAACACACGCGATTTTCAAATAATATAAATAATAGTATATGTATATATATTAGTAGTGTATACATATGTATAAGTTAATATATGGTTAATAGCTTTTGATATAAAAACCAATAGTGTACTTTGCTGTTGATGGATAGTATAATCTGATGAATGGGCCCACGGTTTGGGTATGTTGAGTTGAAGAGTGGGCTGCTATGGTTAATTTGGTAAATATATATATATATATATATATATATATATATATATATATATATATATATATATATATATATATATATATTGTGAATGAAGCCCACATGAAGCTATAGTGAAGCAACACACAAATGTGCTGTGCTTTCGGTAACGTGGCAGGGGGTGGCCGGTTCTTGGAGTAGGGAAGAGAAGTGAATGAGAGTTAAGGTTTTGGAGAGTGGGGAGATGTAAAGTTAGGAGTTTTGAGAGTTATAAAATGTGAAAGGTTAGAAATTAATTTGAGTGAGTTATTAGGTGTGTAATTATGCAATTAGGACCCTAGCAAAATCCTATAAATAGCAACTCATTTTTCATTCTTTTTCACACCAATAAAATAAATAAGAATAAGAGAAAGAAAAAGAAAGAGAAGTGGTGTTCTTATGCTTTGGAGTAATCTTTCTAGGAGGGAAGGCCATTGCTAGAAAGAGAAGAGGAATTAGGAGTCTTGGAGCTAGAAGTGGTGTTCCTTCTTTCATTGTCAAGCTTCTATAAGGTGGGTGGTTTCTTACTTTCTAGTTGTAGAAATGTCATGCTAGAAATTCTAAATTAGTTCTATGAGATGATATTGATTTGTAGGTGATTTTCATGCTATTATACATGATATAAATAATATGTGTGTGGTTAAATAATAGAAAATTATGATGTAAGAATTGATACCATAATTCATGTTAGAACTTCATCCTTGGCAAATGTATATTTTGAATAAGATATGAAAAGTAGATTTAATTTACATTTTTATATGTGCTGAGAATGAGTAGTAAAACATAAAAGTGAATGTTCTCTTACTTTCAAATTGTAGAAAAAGTACATGCTAATGAAAATGAATGAATAGTATGGAAATTTTGATTATGATAAACTATTGAATATGGTGAAAATAGTAGTGAACCATATAAATTAAATTACAACATGTAGTTGTTAATGAGAAAATAGATAATTGATTATTCTGTCATGAATTGATGTACATGAAGAATAGTAGCTTTTTATGAAAATGTTGGAAACACTTCTTTTGATAACTAAATAAATTTTTATAAAGAAAAATTTATGTTATAGAGCTCATTGGATTGTTATAAAAATATAATATGCTATCCTTGACTAAAAAGAACGAATGCAAAATTGTGTTGTTTAGTAGGGAGAAATTGTCATTTGTATGTTAATAGAAACTAGTAATTGTGAAAATATTTTTGAAGAGATTTCACTTATGTTTAAAAAGAAATTTTTATAAAGTAAAATGAGTATACATAACTTATTTTATTTTTATAAGAAGATACAAATTTTCTAGTTTGGTAAAAATGAATTCATGTAATAAAAGAGAAGAAATGGATTTGAAATTAGATGTATTATCAAATATGAAAAATTTTCTAATCCATAATTTTCTGTTAGAAAGTAGATTTCAATCTAAATAAATTATTTGTAGGTTAATGAAAGGATTTGATCAAGTGAAAAATCAAGTTTTATGAAAAATAATAAGTTAACAGAAAGTTGGGACAAAAACCCACGAAATGAATTTATGTCGTTGGGTGCTTTTGGCCTAGTGGTCTGCCGTGCGCTGGCCTCCTTGTTGGGTCTGGGTTTGAATCATGTAAACCCCAACTATTTTCTTTTCTACTTTATTTTTTAAATTCACTCATAATCCGAGAGTTAGCAAAAGAGGCTTTCAGCAATGAATATGAACGCAAAGTCCACTTGGACTTAATGGCTAGTGGGTGAGTCTTGGGTGCCGACTGTATTGGTCACGAGTTCGAGGCACAGGGTGCCCTTTTACTTTTTTTGGGATGTTTTATTGAATTAATGAGTTTTAAAGGCAAGTTAAAATTTTGGAAAGAAATACTATTATTCCTATAAAATGATTTAGAACTTACTAAAATTAGTTCTAAGATTTTTATGACTTTAAAAAGAAAGATTGAGATAGAAAGTAAGTAAAGTTTTAAGATTTATTATTAAAAAGGTATGATACTATTTTAGAAGAATAAAAGAAATATGGTATGTGAAATTAATTGTTCTTGTACTTGATTATTGGAATTATTTCATGAGTTTTAAATTACAAATGAAAGTGTAAGTAAGAATTATTGTTGTTGATTTGTGAATGAAATTTATGATTGGTTAAAAGATTCATATATAATGCTAAATAAGACATTGGTCAAATTATGGATAAGTTGGGACATGAATATAATAAGTTAAGACATGATTATTAAAGGGTATATGTACCCATGTTTCTTGTACATGAAGGTTTATGATTTAGAATTAGTCAGACCTCGGTTACCGGTAATTTTGAAAGAAAGATTTTGAGACTTGATTTTGAGATAATGCCGTCGGGCGATCTCGTATTTTGTGAATAAATCCGGTATGAGGTAAAACTAATTCTAGGGTGATAACATATTCATGTCTTGAACTAAAAATAATTAGGCACCTAGGTGAAGACGTAATTGACATGTGCAAACGTAAATGGGTGCTTCTTTATAGTCGGCGGTGGATCTCCGTGGCTATAGACCCAATTGGTAGACTGTGGTTGCTCCGTAGGAGATGGACTGTATTTTATCCGGGACTTAGGGTAGTCGGCGGATGTTTACCATACTCTAAAGAATATGTATATACCGGGGCTAGAGGGGCATTTACGGGATTATTCTCACAATATAATAGCCAGGGAGGCTGGGATCTGTTATTATAGCTAGGGAGGCTAGCCAGGGAGGCTGAGATCCGTATCTGTGAAATAAATCTAAAACTTGTTTTATTACAGGGTAGTCTCATAGCGAGGGATCGAACCCTTCAATGTGGAGTACGTAGGCGCTTGCCCTCAGACCTATATAGTATGTGATGCATAGAATCTGAACAAGTGTGCATTAGTGTCATCCTAGTATAGAAATGTGTGCATTAGGCATTAAGGCATGACATACACTTATGTTTAGAATAATCACCTTTGACTCTTTACTTGTTCATTCAATCTTTTTGTGATTTGTTAAAGTATGAGATCGTTATACTATTCCCGGCATAGAGAGGATAGCCATGTATAACATTTCGTCAGTTGTAAGTAACTGACGTGCCCACAAATTGATATGCAGGTAATGGACTATTCTTGAAGGAGAAAGGATAATATGATGCAATCGATGGCTCAATTTATAAAGTTGTATAAGTTATATTTTTGTTTTCAAATGTTGTAATCTTTGTTTCTTCCGCTGTGTAAAAACCAAGTGTAAATAAACTCTGATGTATTGTAAATAAAAAGTTTTAAATTTTCCTTGTAAAATTGTACGAAGTGAAGTAAAGATCCTGTGAAATCTCGAATTTATTCTTATTTGAAATTCGGGGTGTTACAACAAGACTCGAGGCTCACGCTCGACATCAATCTCGAGCAATGGTCTAGCTTTCTCAAAAAGCATGAGGCTTCACACTCGCCATTAACCTCGAGCAAGGGCCTAGCTTTCTCAGAAAGCATGAGGCTCGACGCTCGGCATCACCGTCGAGCCAGCAGGTGTCTTTTTCACAAGACTCGAGGCTCGACACTCGGCATCAACCTCAAGCAAGAGCCTGTCTTTTTCCCAAGAAACCGAAGCACGAGGCTCGACGCTCGACATCAATTTCGAGCCAGCAAGTGTCTTTTTCATGAAGCATGGGGCTCGACGCTTGGCATCAACCTTGAGAAAGGTCCTAGCTTTCTCTCAAAGCATGAGGCCGACGCTCAATATCAACCTTGAGCAAGGACCTAGCTTTCTCACAAAGCATGGGGCTCGACGCTCGACATCAACTTCGAGCAAGGGCCTAGCTTTCTCACAAACCATGAGGCTCGATGCTCGGCATCTCGAGCCAACCACTGTCTTAGGCACGAGGCTCGGAGCTCAATGCTCGAAAGTCGGAGCTCAGTTGTCACAAAGCTCGATGTCGAGCCCATATCACTCTTTAGGGATCTTCCAGCCTGCTCTCATGAAACACCATCTACCGATCTTCTCCCAAGAACAAACTACTCCTTATTGGTTGATACATACAACCCTCTAGAAGTGGGGGGCCTATGATGTGGCTAAATAATCTGGTTCAATCCGAGTCGTCTAATCCCCTCTAAATCTGCTTCTGATGATCCAATGGGCTTTCTACAGGTTTAGGCCCACCAAGAAACGGGTCAACCCGTCCCATTTGGGTTAACATATGCACTCTCTTTGCCTATAAATACCAAACCCTTTTTTCCCTTCAGAGGTAATGAACTTTTCTCCACCTGAACCCTAACTTTATTTTATTTTAGTGACTGACTAGATCATCGGAGAGTCTGTAACCGGGACCACTCCCGGTATTTCTAGGTGCTTTGCAGGTACTCAGGAGGTCAGCTACCAGTAGCTCCGCCTCCACAACTCCCACATCTCAGATCCAGATATATGGCTGAGATCTCTCTTAGATTTGTTCATTCCATTATAAATTACAAGAACTCACACCTGGTGCCCCCACACTTAAACCAGCAGCATCAGGTTGGAGACCTTATACGGGCCCTCCCATTTCGGGGTGAGTTTGACCCTCTTATTGGGGTCTGAAATAGCAATCTTCCTGAGAACGAGGTCACCCTCTTTGATATTGGCCTGGAGGACCTTCTTGTTGTAGTATTTCTCGACCCGTTGCTGATAGATGTTTCCCACAGACTGCGTCAACCTGATGCTACTGGTTTAAGTATGGGGACACCAATTGTGAGTTATTGTAATTTATAATGGAATGGACAGATCTAAGAGAGATCTCGGCCACAGATTTAGATCTGAGATGTGAGAGCTGTGTGGAGCTGTTGAGGGGGAGCTGCTGGTAGTTAACCCCCTGAGTACCTGCAAAGCGCCTAGAAACACTGAGAGAGGTCCCGATGACAGGCCCTTCGATGATCTAGTTAGTCACTGGAATAAATGAAAGCTAGGATTCAGGTGGAGAAAAGTTCATTACCCCTGAAGGGAAAAAGATGTCTGGTATTTAAAGGCAGAGAGAGCGAGTATGTTAACCCTAACGGGCCAGGTCGACCCGTTCTTGGTAGGCCTGAACCTGTAGAAAGCACGTTGGATCATTAGGCTTGATGATCAGAAAGGAGTGGATTTTGAGGGGATCAGATGGCTCAGATTGAACCAAATTATTTAGCCAGATTAGTTCTCACCAATGTTTGGCATAGTTGATAAAGTGATCTTAATATAGATGTCAATAACATATATTATTAAAAAATAATAAGGTGGCTAAGGTGTCACATCTCTAATCTCTAATATTATAATGGGAGAAGGCCTTAGTGTCATTTGTAATTCTATCAACGCGTGTAACACACGTGCATAATTATTTTAAAGGAGGTCTTAAGTTCAAGCCCAGACAACGTCTGAATTTTTACTTTTAAAAAACTATATTTATTAAGACGTGCTTCACATGTGTAAATTACAAATAACTAACTTAGTTAGAGCATCCATAGTGGTTTATGCAAAAAAAAAAAAATGTTAAAATGGCAATAGCAATTTTAGCGATTTGCTGCAGTAATGAATTGATAAAAAATAGCAAAATCGTCGAAAAATTGAAACATGATGTTTCGTCCGACTAAAATCCTATACAGTCCATCTTATAGAATCTTTCTCACCACTCATCTCCTCCATCCAACCACTCAAATCTAATTCCATACAAAATCTGATACGATCTAAACCGATAGAATCCAAAAAAATACAAAAAAATTGCAAAAAAGACCTCATACTCCCTTGGACGGACGAAGCATGATGTTTTTTTGTTTTTTGTTTTGTTTTGTTTTGTTTTTTTTGTTTTGTTTTGTTTTTTTTTTTTCATTTTTAGGTTTTTTTAATAAAAAAAATTACTCTAATTTCACCGGACGAAGCATGATGTGCATTTTGTTAAATCGTTTCTCAAATATAGCACTCTACCGTAGCTATTTAACCAAAAAATGGTGAAATAACAAACGACAGCCGCAGGGTGTTTGCTAAAAATTGGCAAAAATGCCAATATAGGCAATGACTATGGATGCTCTTAGGGAGATATTTCTATACTCATATTTGACCATCCAAAATAAAAATTCAAACCTGTTGCCGCTAAATTTGGTGTGGGGGCAAACAGATGAATTTGTGGATTCTTAGGGAAACTGAATAGTAAACCTGTATACCTGTTCCGTCGGGCTTCAACCGTCGATCCCGCCGTAGACCTGCAAAAAGTGCGAGACACCGGGGTTGTTCCCGGCGACGCACCCTCCGACGTTCAAGTCAGTAATCTGGCAGACTATGAAAGAGCGCAAAAACTGGTGAAAGATTGATTACCTCTTAATGGAGATGGATGGGGGTATTTATAGGCGTCTCAGGGAACAGATTAGGCATGTAATTCCTGTGTATACAGATAAGGAATGTGATCCCTAATTCCCAGTGAAAGGATAGATATGAATCAGGGCCGTTGATTAATATTAATCAGAAACCCTAATTCTATCCTGCTGGACCGGGTTTGTTGCGGGTTGAAACCCGCACCTAGTTGTGGTGGATCCGTTCGCGGGTTACTGGATCTGCGAATAGGAGACCCAGTACCCGCTTCAGACCTATTTTGTAGGTAAAATTACTGTTTCACCCCCGAATCTCGGGATTCGTGCCCCATCTTGACGGCCTTGATTAAACCCCTATTTTTTAGCCATATCACGAGCCCCCCACTCCCAAAGGCTGAGGTCATTCAGTCTTTGAGGAGTAGTTCAACTACTTTATTGGCTAAGGGGGTTGTATCGAAGTCTGAATGGGCGTTTTTGGAATCCCGAAGTGGGTGGTGAGGCAATTTCTTCCTCCTTCTTGAAGCCATATGGTGTATCGAGTTTTTGTCTATTTTTTCAGGCTATTTTATCCGATTTCGCGATGTGTCAGCTAGTCGTTCGGGGGCTTTAACTGCGCGTTCTAGGGAATAATTATTCGTTCGGAGGCTTGGAAATATCCCCCAAATTTTTAATTATTTCCTGGAATTTGTAGCCAATTTTCCCGAATTTTTAGTAATTTTTCGCGATTTTTTAGATAAATAAAATGATTTAAATAAATAAAAACCGATTTTTAATATTCATTTATGACGTGGCGTCATCAGAGCCCTCGATCAGAGCAGAGCGCGATTTTCGGAGAGATCGTGTGGTCCCTGTTCCTCGGCTCGTTTTTTCGCCGTATGTGAGGTTCGGTACCTCGGTACCCCGGCTCGGCCTGGCGTGCCGAAGCCAAGTGCCTCGGTTCGGATGACCAGTGCCTCGGCTCGATGGTTCTGAGGTACGTGGCATCATCTGAGCCGTCCATCTCAGTGTGGATCCCTATAAAATGCTATCTTGTCGTTTAGTGGACGTGGCCAAATCTGGGCCGTCCATCATGACGAGCACGCTTTTTCACAAGATCCAACGGCTGATATGGGTCGGAGCGATTTTTTGCCATATACGAGGGTCGGTACCCCGGTACCCCGGCTCGGAGGGTCTATGCCTCGGTTCGGGGGTCAGTGCCTCGGCTCGATGATTCCGAGGTACGTGGCATCATCTGGGTCGTCCATCTCAGCGTGGATCCCCATAAAACGCTATCTTGTCGTTTAGTGGACGTGGCCAAATCTGGGCCGTCCATCATGACGAGCACGCTTTTTCACAAGATCCAACGGCTGATATGGGTCGGAGCGATTTTTTGCCATATACGAGGGTCGGTACCCCGGTACCCCGGCTCGGGGGGTCTGTGCATCGGTTCGGGGGGTCAGTGCCTCAGCTCGATGATTCCGAGGTACGTGGCATCATCTGGGTCGTCCATCTCAGCGTGGATCCCCATAAAATGCTATCTTGTCGTTTAGTGGACGTGGCCAAATCTGGGCCGTCCATCATGACGAGCACACTTTTTCACAAGATCCAACGGCTGATATGGGTCGGAGCGATTTTTTGCCATATACGAGGGTCGGTACCCCGGTATCTCGGCTCGGCGCATCAGGGCTGTTTGGCCGAGGTACTGAGTTGGGTGTTTTGGAGGAAGTACCTCCTGAGGGCTCCACTCCTCTGTGCCTAGCAGCTCGGTGGCTCGGCGGAGCTGTTCGGTAGCTCGGCTGGGCGAGCCGATGGCAGGCAGCAAGGAGGGACGCGTGGCTGGATCTGAGCGGTCCATCATGGCGCGCATCTCGAGGATGGGGTTCAGATCACGAGAAAACGCTATCTTGTCGTTTTGTGGGCGTGGCACGATCTGAACCGTCCATCAGATTCTGTCGCGAATTTTAAGGAGATCCGACGGTGACTTCACCTCGGAGCGATTTTTTGCCATATACGAGGGTCGGTACCCTGGTATCTCGGCTCGGCGCATCAGGGCTGTTTGGCCGAGGTACTGAATTGGGTGTTTTGGAGGAAGTACCTCCTGAGGGCTCCACTCCTCTGCGCCTAGCAGCTCGGTGGCTCGGCTGAGCTGTTCGGTAGCTCGGCTGGGCGAGCCGATGGCAGGCAGCAATGAGGGACGCGTGGCTGGATCTGAGCGGTCCATCATGGCGCGCATCTCGAGGATGGGGTTCAGATCACGAGAAAACGCTATCTTGTCGTTTTGTGGGCGTGGCACGATCTGAACCGTCCATCAGATTCTGTCGCGAATTTTAAGGAGATCCGACGGTGACTTCGCCTCGGAGCGATTTTTTGCCATATACGAGGGTCGGTACCCCGGTATCTCGGCTCGGCGCATCAGGGTTGTTTGGCCGAGGTACTGAGTTGGGTGTTTTGGAGGAAGTACCTCCTGAGGGCTCCCCTCCTCTGCGCCTAGCAGCTCGGTGGCTCGGCTGAGCTGTTCGGTAGCTCGGCTGGGCGAGCCGATGGCAGGCAGCAAGGAGGGACGCGTGGCTGGATCTGAGCGGTCCATCATGGCGCGCATCTCGAGGATGGGGTTCAGATCACGAGAAAATGCTATCTTGTCATTTTGTGGGCGTGGCACGATCTGAACCGTCCATCAGATTCTGTCGCGAATTTTAAGGAGATCCGACGGTGACTTCGCCTCGGAGCAATTTTTTGCCATATACGAGGGTCGGTACCCCGGTATCTCGGCTCGGCGCATCAGGGCTGTTTGGCCGAGGTACTGAGTTGGGTGTTTTGGAGGAAGTACCTCCTGAGGGCTCCACTCCTCTGCGCCTAGCAGCTCGGTGGCTCGGCTGAGCTGTTCGGTAGCTCGGCTGGGCGAGCCGATGGCAGGCAGCAAGGAGGGACGCGTGGCTGGATCTGAGCGGTCCATCATGGCGCGCATCTCGAGGATGGGGTTCAGATCACGAGAAAATGCTATCTTGTCGTTTTGTGGGCGTGGCACGATCTGAACCGTCCATCAGATTCTGTCGTGAATTTTAAGGAGATCCGACGGTGACTTCGCCTCGGAGCGATTTTTTGCCATATACGAGGGTCGGTACCCCGGTATCTCGGCTCGGCGCATCAGGGCTGTTTGTTCCAAAGGGTGGCAGTGGTTCGGTTGCCTAGCCGGGCTGTCCGATGGTTTTCTCGCAGGTGGCCGAGACGTTGACTTGGTATTTTGAAGAGTCTCTTGCTTTGAGTAACCTTCGTATCTTTTCCGCCTGTCGCTTTGGCTCCTTAGTGGGCTTTTTGCATTTCCCAAGGAGGCCCAACTTGCTAGGGGTTAAAAGCTCTCACCCTTACTCTCAAGCTCATTTCTCACTTTTTACTCAAGTTTTTACTTTCGATCTCTAAGTTCTCTGCTAGCGGCAATTTTCTCTCTAAGGTGTTGCCGTTAGCTGTCGCGTGGGCCAGGCGATTTCCGGCGAGAGCACTCCGACCGTGGACGTCACTTCAAAAGGTCAGTTCACTTAGTCTGAATAATTTTTCTAGAGATGTCTCGAGTAGACTCGGGGAGTGGGGCCTCGTCTTCGGGCGACGAGAGTGCCGAGGAGAGGAGGAGGTCGGAGATTAGGAGGAAGGGTAAGCAAGTTGCCGGACCGTCTGTAGTCGAGACGAAGCAGGAGAAGAAGAAGAGGAGGGTGGAGGCCCAATCCCCCATAGTGGAGGTGATTGTGGAGAATCCGAAGCAAGCACCCGAGATGGGACGGTATCCTTCCGTCCTGTCCGGTCATTCGGGGGTCAGGCAGTACCAGGGCGACTTGCTGGAGAAGGCGGTCTATGGGAAGTCTAAGATCGTCGAAGAACCTAACCCGGCCCTTCCCACCGAAACCGATGAGCTCATCACGCTGTTATCCGAGGAGGACCTACTCCAGGTTAGAAGGGCTTTCGCTATCCCTCCGGAGTACAAACTGATTCTCCCAGGTCCCGGGATACGAGCGAATTCCAAGCTGCCGTCGTCGGACCATGTGCATGTTCGACGTCGACTCCTTTCATGCCGGGTTACGTTTCCCTCTGCACCCATTCATCCTCGAGATTCTCGGCTGGTATTGCCTCGCGCCGACCCAGTTCATGCCGAACACATGGTGCCATGTGAACGCCTTTATGCTTCAGTGCTACCGAGCCGAGGTGGAGCCGGATCTCACGGTCTTCCGAGGATTGTATCGAGTAAACCGGCAGCACAAGACGGAGTATCAATACTACTTGGGGCCGAGGAAGGGTGTTAAGATTATAGAAAACCCTGACTCGATTAAGGGTTGGAAGGAAAAGTATTTTATAGTAAGGGGCGAGGCGATTCGGCCCATTCCGACTTGTTGGAAGGGGAGGTGCCGAATTTCGCGCGCGCCGACCCTGTTTTGTCTGAGGCCGAGGAAGAGGTGGCGAGGAAGATAATGGCCCTTCCGATATTGAGTTGGAGGGATTTGACGGAGGAGGTGTTGTTTGGGTCCGGCCTAAGCCCCATCGACCCGAGTATGCTCCTGACATCTCGTTTTTCATTTTTCTTTTAAGTTTTTGGTTCGGCCTGCTAACTTGTCTCTTTTTTTTGTGGCTCGTTGCAGAAGCAATGAAGATTGACTTCAACTCCATGATGGCCGACAGGTCTAAGTTGGCCGGGGGGAAAAAGAGGAAGAGGGCGGCCGCGACCGTCTCGTCGACTCCGCCACCTGCTGTCGTCTCGACCATCTCTCCGCCCCCTCCGGCCGTTGAGGCGCCCTCGGAAGTTGTCGTCGTTGAGGAGCCCCCGTCCTCTGTGGTCCCTGGCGTGATCGAGGGGACCTTTGACGTGAACGCGATGCTGTCGATCGAGGCACCACCGCTAACCAAGGCTGCCGAAGAGATTCTGACAGAGCAGCACAAGCAGTTGTTCGTGCCGAATTGGCGAGTGAAGAACCATGACGGGTTCCTCGGCAATTCGCAGATGTCAGTGCAGGTCGTCAAACATTTGGCGACCCCGAAGGATCGAGCCGCACTAAAGGCGGGGACGGTGGGTGACGACACCTACGAGGTGGCTCGGTCACTCGTCTCGGTAAGATTCTTGTTGCTAAGTTTCTTTTTGCTAAGTTTACTGCTCGGTTTGCTTAGTGCGCTCGTTGTTGTCTTCGCAGGCCACTTGTCACTTCGGCCATCTCCTCGAGACGTTCGCCGAGCAGGAGAAGGAGCTGAGGGCCGCGAGCGACAAAGACCGGTCGGCGAAGGTGAGGGCGGTCAAGGAACTCGAGGCCGAGCAAAGGAGGGCAGAGGCCTTGGAGGTTCGGGTGGCCGACCTTGTCGCCGACCTGAAGAAGGTCAAGGAGACTCTAAAAGCGGAGTCTGCCAAGGCTGCCAAGGCCGCCGAGGAGCTGGATGCGGCGACGAAGGCCTTGGCCGAAGAGAAGGCGGAGAAAGGGGCCCTGGCGACGAAGATCCGGGCCGAAGTGGAGAGGGAGGTCGAGGACGAAGCAAAGAAGCACATGGCCGAGAACATGGAGCGATCTTACCAAACGGCGCTCGACCATGTTCAGGAACGGGTCGCGGGCTTCGATCGGGTCGGCTACCGACTGTGGCCAGGGTCCCCTTCAACCGACGAGGGGGAGGAAGGTGAAGGCAACGACGCAGGAGGCGAAGACGAGGAGGGGGAGGACGACCGACCGGTGGTGGACGGCCAGGTCGACGAAGGGAGGACCGAGGGGCCATCTGTTATTGCGCCCGTGGTCGAGACGGCGACGCAGGTGGACCCTTGATCCTCTTGTTAAATCTTTGTAGTTTTTCTTTTGTTTTCGATCATTGTAATGCCTTTTGCGGACTGGCCACCGCTTTTTAATGAATGAAGTATTTTGACTCCGAAATTTGTCTAAGTGTTTGGCTCGGTGGTGTGGTATTTCAATCCTATCCCTTTCTTATTTCAGATTGCCGAGCAGACTCGTAACACCTCGGCTGAACAGCGCCGAGCCGAGTTGTTTAAGCGATCTCGGGAGGATCGTCTCGAGGGTGAGGTTCACTTGACGAGGAGGATACTTCATAACTTGGAGATTAGGCATAGCGATGCTTTGGTCGAACTGCACCACCTACGGATAGTCGAGGCCGAGCTATCTGCTAGGGAAGAGGAACTGGCGCGAGTTTCAGCCGAACGAGATGGCTTAGCAAGGAAGGTGGAAGAGCTGCAGAGGGTGACGGTCGACAAGAGTATCGAAGTGACCCACTTGCGTCGCGTTATCTCCGACAGCGCCGAATACCCCGGTTCGGCGAAACTTCCTCGGTTTAAGGTGATAGTAAAGGATGACACATTGAAGAATCGCATCGTCGAACTGGAGGAAGAAGTTGCTCGGCTCAAGCCTCAGCCGGTGAGGGCTAACGTCCGGAGCACCTCGTGCACCCGCGAAGAGATCGAGCGAGGGATCATGTTCTATCAAGCGGCGAGCCGGACTCCTATCGTAGGCAGGTCAGCCGCCGATGCCCAAAGCGGTGTGGCAGTGTCTTCAAGCGGTGCTTCGGTAGGAGCAACCGTCAGGGTTAGTGGTGAGGAGGCATCTCGGTTCGTTGGCCTGGATTCGAGCTCGGAGGTTAAGAAGCGTCGACCCAAAGTGTCTCTAAACCGGAGCATTCCCCTTCCTCGGAAGTAGCGGACGGGTCGTGTCTTTGTGTTGTAACCTACGTGCAAGTTTTTGCTGTTGTAATCCACTTTGTAACTTTATCAAATTTATTAATGGAATTGGAGGTGTTTTATCCGAACTATCCTCGGCTGTCTCCTTATTTGTGCTATTGTTGTGTCAACTAGAGTAGGCTCGAGACGAACCACGAGGCTGGTGTTCGTCTCGCCGAAATCCTTGGCCTCGAATTTTCCTTTTTTGCTGCGCTTCTGAGCCATAGGCTTGGTCTGGCTGTTAAGGCGTAGTTGCTTCTCGACTGCGCCTACGTGGCCTGATCAGGGCCGTCTGATGTTTGCACGGATCTTGAGGCGGGTCCGGTTCCCAAGGAAACATTATCTTGTCGTTTTGTGGACACGTGGCTGAATGGGATCCGCTCATCACGCCCTAGCACACTTTCTGAGACGATTTGACGGTGACTTCGCCTCGGAGTGATTTTTTGCCATATACGAGGGTCGGTACCCCGGTACTTCGGCTCGGCACGTCAGGACTGTGATTTGTACCTAATTCCGGCCCGACTGAGGGTGAGTCGGAGAGATTGGGTCGAGCCATGGGAGAGATTCGATCGTTAGATTAGTTTAAGGGATGCAGGAGCAGTTTCGAATGGCAAGCTACTTCTAGTCCGCTTAGGGGCGAACTTGCGAAGTAGAATCGAGCCAAGTGTTGGACTCCGAACCATCGTGTGGTTAGCTTAAGGGATGCAGGAGCAGTTTCGAATGGCGCGCTACTTCTAGTCCGCTTAGGAGCGAACTTGCGAAGCAGAATCGAGCCAAGTGTTGGACTCCGAACCATCGTGTGGTTAGCTTAAGGGATGCAGGAGCAGTTTTGAATGGCGCGCTACTTCTAGTCCGCTTAGGAGCGAACTTGCGAAGCAAAATCGAGCCAAGTGTTGGACTCCGATCCATTCAACGGCTGCAGGAGCAATTTCGAACGGCGATCTACTCCCGGCTCGTCTGTAGGCGAGCCGAGGAAGAAGTGTCGAGCCGAGTGCTGGACTCCGAACCATCGTGTGGTTAGTTTAAGGGATGCAGGAGTAGTTTCGAATGGCGAGCTACTTCTAGTCCGCTTAGGAGTGAACTTGCGAAGCAAAATCGAGCCAAATGTTGGACTCTGATCCATTCAACGGCTGCAGGAGCAATTTCGAACGGCGATCTACTCCCCGCTCGTCTGTAGGCGAGCCGAGAAAGAAGTGTCGAGCCGAGTGCTGGACTCCGAACCATCGTGTGGTTAGTTTAAGGGATGCAGGAGCAATTTCGAATGGCGCGCTACTTCTAGTCCGCTTAGGAGCGAACTTGCGAAGCAAAATCGAGCCAAGTGTTGGACTCCGATCCATTCAACGGCTGCAGGAGCAATTTCGAACGGCGATCTACTTCCGGCTCGTCTATAGACGAGCCGAGGAGGAAGAGTCGAGCCGAGTGCTGGACTCCGAACCATCGTGTGGTTAGAGAATTAAAGGCAGAGGGATGCGATAGTATCAAAAATGTGAAAAACTTTATTTATTAATATCTAATGGTCGGCTGCTTCTAAAGTTGCTAGCCGTTATTACAATGAAAAAATAAAGGAAAAATTACTACTAGTAGCATGAAAGGAGTGGTCCGACATCTCGAGTTACTTAGATAGGCGTAGCTGCCTTCTCTTGGTATTTCAAAAGATGGTCGGCATTCCAAGTCCTGGGAATTTCTCTGCCTTCTAGATCTTCTAGTTTGTACGCACCGGGGCGGATCACTTTTGAAATCTTGTATGGTCCCTCCCAATTCGGGGCCAGTTTGCTTTTCTGTCCGGGGAACGAGATGGCCAATTTTCGGAGGACTAGATCCCCTTCTTTGAGGTCTGTTGGGCGGACCCGTTTGTTGTAGGCGAGTTCGATTCTTCTCCGGTAACTTTGTTGCCGTATGGCCGCTCTTTCTCGGATTTCGTCTATCAAGTCTAGGCTTGCTCTGAGCTCTCTGGCATTCTGCTCTTCTTCAAAAGCTATCAAACGAGGAGAGGGTATCCCAACTTCTAGCGGGATGAGGGCCTCGGACCCATAGGTGAGATTAAACGGACTCTCGCCTGTTGGGGTCCGCTTCGTGGTGCGGTAATTCCATAACACATTGGGCAGCTAATCGACCCACAAGCCCTTGGAGCACTTGTCTAGTCTCTTCTTGATGCCGGAGAGGATCTGTCGGTTGGCATTCTCGGCCTGGCCATTTGACTGGGGATGAGAGACAGAGGAGAAGCGGTGTTGTATGGCCAGGTCTTCACATAAGGCTCGGAAGGCAGCCCCAGCGAACTGCGTTCCGTTATCTGTAACTATGACCCGAGGAACGCCGAATCGGCAGATTACATTTTTCCAGAAGAATTGAACAACTCTATGCTCGGTGATTGTAGCCAGGGGCTCGGCCTCTATCCATTTTGAGAAATAGTCGACTGCCACGACTAGGAACTTTAATTATCCGGGAGCTGGTGGAAATGGCCCTAGTAAATCCATCCCCCACATTGCGAAGGGGATCGGACTTGATAGGGAGGTGAGTGGTGCTTGTGGAAGGCGTCGGATGTCGGAATACTTCTGGCAGGAGATGCATTGCCGAACGTGTCGTTCGGCGTCCCGTGGGAGAGTGGGCCAGTAATACCCGTAGTTCAACACTTTGCGCGCTAAGGCTCTGGAGCCGGAGTGGGCTCCGCCGATGCCCTCATGGAGTTCTTGCAAGGCGTAGTCGGCTTGCCCGGGGGAGAGGCACCTTAGGTAGGGCCGACCATCCACCTGGGTGAAGGAGCGCTTATATAGAATGCCTTCGACTAATATGTAACGCTCGGCTCGGGTCCTTATCCTTCGGGCTTCCTTCGGATCCTGGGGGAGGAGTCCGTCTCTTAAAAACTCGACGAGGGGCTTCATCCAATTGTCTTCGAGGAGGACTGGCAGTGTTTCAACGGAGTCGAGAGCCTCGTCCTCTATGCTCGGCTTTAGGAGGACTTCTATCAGAACAGTTTGTTCGAGGCCTTGAAGGGATGAGGAAGCTAATTTGGATAGGGCGTCGGCCTGGACATTTTCTTCTCTGGGGATTCTACGGATGAGGGCCTCCTCGAAGAGCGCCATGAGGCTTTTCACTTTAGCCAAGCACTTAACCATCCTGTCATTACGGGCTTCGTATTCGCCGAGGACCTGGTTGACGACCAACTGAGAGTCGCTGAAGATCCGCAGGCGTCGCGCCCCTGCATTTCGGGCCATTCCAAGGCCGGCTATGAGTGCCTCGTATTCGGCTTCGTTGTTCGAGGCTTTGAAGTTTATACGGAGGGAATATTGGAGGACAAAGTCGTCTGGGCCCGCGAGGATGACCCCTGCCCCGCTTCCCTCGTTGCAAGAGGATCCATCGACATAGACCGACCAGACGGGTGGTCCCTTCATTGTTTGCTCGGAGTCGGGGATAGTTGTTTCAACTATGAATTCGGCCAGCGCCTGAGCCTTGATCGCGGTCCGAGGCTGATAAGTTATATCATGTTGGCTCAGCTCGATCGACCACTTCATGAGGCGGCCGGAAGTCTCTGGCTTGTGAAGGATTTGTTTCAGCGGCTGGTCGGTAAGAACGACCATCGAATGGGACTGGAAGTAGGGCCGAAGCTTTCTTGCGGCCATTATCAGGGCGTAGGCTATTTTCTCAATTTTCGGGTACCGGAGCTCGGCGTCCCGAAGCACTTTGCTGACGTAGTAAATGGGCTTCTGAGCCCTTTCTTCTTCTCTGACTAAGACCGCACTAAGCGTCTGTTCGGAAGCTACCAAGTAGAGGTAGAGTGGTTCGCCCGGTATGGGTTTGCTGAGAAGAGGTGGATTGACGAGGTAAGCCTTAAGCTGGTCGAAGGAGTCTTGTTGTTGCTGCCCCCACTCGAATCCTTTAGCCCCCCTGAGGGCTTTGAAGAACGGGAGGCACTTCTCCCCGGACTTCGACAGAAAGCGCCCAATGGCGGCTAGGCGACCAGTCAATCTTTGAACTTCCTTGACATTTCTAGGGGGGGCCATGTCCAATATGGCCTTGATCTTTTCTGGGTTTGCCTCTATTCCTCGTTGGCTAACCATGAAGCCGAGGAACTTCCCTGATGAGACGCCGAACGCACACTTGTTCGGGTTGAGTCTCATATTGTGCTTTCTCAAAACATCAAATGCTTCTTGGAGGTCGGCCACATGATCAACGCCTCGGATGCTTTTCACAAGCATGTCATCCACGTAGACTTCCATGTTCCGACCATTCTGGCCTGGAATACCTTGTTGACGAGGCGTTGGTACGTCGCCCCCGCATTCTTTAGGCCGAATGGCATGACTCTGTAGCAATAAAGACCTTGATCGGTTACAAAAGATGTCTTAGGGATATCCGGGGGGAACATTCTTATCTGATTGTAACCCGAGAAAGCATCCATGAAGCTTAGGAGCTCGTGTCCCGAGGTTGCGTCAATCAGAGTGTCGATGCTCGGCAGAGGGAAGGGATCTTTGGGGCAAGCCTTGTTGAGGTCGGTGAAATCAATACAAATTCTCCATGTCCCATTGGACTTCTTCACCATTACTACGTTTGACAACCATTCAGGATAATTTACCTCCTGTATGAATCGGGCCTTCAACAATTTTTCTACCTCCTCTTTGATGGCGAGCTGACGCTCAGGGGCGAACTTGCGCCTCTTCTGCTGAACCGGTTTGGACCCCGGATCAACACTCAGGCGGTGGACCAAGAGTTCTTCGGAGATGCCGGGCATGTCTGCAGCTGACCATGCAAAGAGGTCTTGGTTGGCCCGGATGCACTTTACGATATCCGAGTATAGGGCGGACGGGAGGGTCTTGCTAACGAAGAACTTGTGGGTCGGCTCTTGCTCCGAGAAGAGCACCTCCTCCAATTCGTCCACCGGCTCGGAGGTCGGCCGAGCGGCATCTTGGGGAATTTCCAGCGTTTCTAATGAGAGAACGGGTCCGAGGGTGGAGGTCATATAACACTTGCGGGCCTGCTCCTGATTGCCCCTCACTTCCCTTACTCCGGCCCGGGTGGGGAATTTCATTTTGAGATGATAGGCAGAAGGGACGGCTTCAAGGGCGGCTAGGCCGGGCCGACCCAAAATGACGTTGTAGGCTGTTGGGACATCTACGACCATGAAATCCATCGACTCTGTGCGGGTAGTAGGAGTTTTGCCGGCTGTGACATCGAGGGTAATCACCCCTTCAATAGTCACCGGCACTCCTGTGAACCCATGGAGCGTGTAGCTGGCGGGCTTGAGTCTGTCTCGGGAGAGCTTCAGGCCCTTGAAAGCGTTGAGAAAGAGGATGTTGACGGAGCTACCGTTATCCACTAAGATTCTCTCGACTTTGAAATTGGCCATGTGAAGACTGATGACGAGTGCGTCACAATGAGGGGTGCGGACACCCTCGAGATCTTCGTCAGAGAAGGTGACGGGCACTCCGAGGCCTTTGGGAGGAGGGGTGGTTCGGACCGAGTTCACTTCTCTGATAAAAGCTTTCCGAGAGGAGTTCGAGGAGCCCCCCATTGGACCCCCATGGACGAGGTGGAGGACTCGCTCTTCCTCAAAATCTGGCGTCTCTTCTCGTTCCGGACGTTTGTTAGCCCCCCTAGGTTGGGGAGGAAGCTCGGCTCGGTCCTTTCTCACGAATTTCGCCAACTGCCCCCTCTGGATAAGGGCTTCGATCTCGTTTCTTAGTGCACGGCAGTCGTTGGTGTCATGCCCATGGTCTTGGTGATACCGGCACCATTTCTCTTTATCTCTTCTCTTGGCGGGGGTGTTCATCTTGGGAGCTGGAGGTAAGACCCCTTCTTTTTCGACTTCCATGAAGATGGCGGAGATGTTAGTGGTGAGGGGAGTGAACTTCTCAAATCTAGGGGGAGGTCGGCGCTGGCCGGCATTATCCTTCTGGAGCTTCTTGGCTCCTTCTTCTTCCGTTCCCTTCCTCTTAAACCCGGAGGCAGGCACCTCCCAGTTGGGTTGTTGCTCGGCCTCTTCGGCCCGGATGTACTTTTCTGTGCGAAGGAGGAGGTCGGAAAAGTCCTGTGGTGGCTTCTTGGCGAGGGAGGAGCGGAGGTTGGAATTGAGGATATTGGATTGGAACGCTGCGGTAGCAACTGACTGGTCGAGGGATGCGACGGTTCTGGCTTCAGCTGTGAACCTCTTCACGTAGTCCCTCAATTTCTCACCCTTCTGCTGACGGAGGTGCAATAGTGAGATGCTGGTCTTCTCAGCTCTTCGGCTGCTGACAAAATGGGTGACGAAGAGGGTTTCGAACTGTTCGAAGGAGAATATTGACGCTGGGGCAAGGCGAGAGTACCATTCTCGAGCTGGGCCTTTGAGAGTTGCGGGGAATGTTTTGCAGAGGAGGGCATCGGAAGCTTGATGGAGGAGCATCAAAGTCTTAAAGCTTTCGATGTGATCAATTGGATCGGTCTCCCCGGTGTAATTCTCGAACTGGGGAGGTTTGAAACCGAACGGCACAGGGGCATCCACTATGGTCCGGGAGAATGGGGGTCGGCTAGGACGTAGGGTCCTCCCCCTGAGCTCCTCTTCTCGGTTTATCTGACCCAGGAGCTTTTCCACCTCGTTAAGACGGCGGTTCATGGTGTCATCCCTCCGACGGTAATCTGCCGAGCCGCGGGACTCGTCTTCGTATGAGGGGGAGCGAGGGCTGCGGCGATGGTAGCTTCGAGAACGGCGAGGACTTGGGGTGCGCCTGGAGTTGGTAGGAGCGGGTCGAGGAGAGGGGGACCGTCGGCGAGGGCTTCGGACCGGAGGAGGGGATGGGAGCTTCGGTTCAATAGGATTCTGACGGAGGTTGAGGGCCTGCAGGACGGTCGCTTGGAACTGCTGGAACTCGGCACGGGTGATTGGTGCGTCATTGTTCCTGGGCTATTGCCGATCTGCGGGAGAGTGCCTCCTCGGGTAATGATCGGGGGAGTCCTTCCTCCCTCTTCGGATGGGGGACCTCCTGTACTCTCGGCGACGAGGGGATCGCTCTTGCTGGCGGGAGGCTTCCTCCCGAGCCCGCTTTTCATCCAGATGACGACGGAGGTCATCATCTTTCGGACGTTTGGGGACGGCATTGTGGCGACCAGAGGCTCGGGGATGATGGGAGGCCATAGAGTCAGTGGAGGCGTTGTGGATGGAGAGGTTCTCTTGGTGAAGAGGCTGTTTCTGAGGGTTAGGACCCTTTGGATCAGGAGGGGGAAGGTTCTGTTGGAGCGGCTCTTCCGTGGTAGGGGGAAGTTGCCCTTGTTGCTGAGCGGGATCAGGAAGGACCTCTTGCTAGTCAGGGTTGGGTACTCGATTAGACCCCCTTAACCTAACTTTGCGAGGCGGCATGGCTGGAGAAGACCTGTTTTCGGGGAAGAGGAGAGGTTTCTATTCGTTAGTTTCCCACAGACGGCGCCAATCTGTTGCCGCTAAATTTGGTGTGGGGGCAAACAGATGAATTTGTGGATTCTTAGGGAAACTGAATAGTAAACCTGTATACCTGTTCCGTCGGGCTTCGACCGTCGATCCCGCCGTAGACCAGCAAAAAGTGCGAGACACCGGGGTTGTTCCCGGCGACGCACCCTCCGACGCTCAAGTCAGTAATCTGGTAGACTATGAAAGAGCGCAAAAACTGGTGAAAGATTGATTACCTCTTAAAGGAGATGGATGGGGGGTATTTATAGGCGTCTCAGGGAACAGATTAGGCATGTAATTCCTGTGTATACAGATAAGGAATGTGATCCCTAATTCCCAGTGAAAGGATAGATATTGTCACGCCCCGCTTCCCGGAATACGGAAACACAGGCACGTAACTGAGGCCCAGCGAATGATATAAGTATGCCAACTCATATCATCCATAAGCTGTACCAGTCTTAATTCAACAATATAAGAAAATGAATCACAACCACGCAGGAAACATGATCACATAAACTAGAATGAAATTCAATAACCATATCTGGAATACAAAGACTTACCAATAACTCGAGAGACTCCTGCTCCAACTGTAGAAGAAACTGCTAATCAATGTCTCCTAGAAATTCTCTTTGGCTCACCTGTACTTGTTTATCTAAAAAGGAAGAATAATTTGTCCTTAGAGCAAGTACGGACAGCAAGTAGTGAAAGCAGAGAGTAAGCAAACAGGGTACATAAAGGAATATGAATCAAGATCAAATTGCAAGAGCAATAATGGCAATAATAAACAACGGTCTTAATAAAATATATGTGTCAATTTATGTCCATTAGAGTGTCATTTCTCCTATCTAGTGCACGTACTACTGCATCCCATACTACAGGTTCGGTGCACGCAAAACAGTGTACGTTTGAGACATAGTGGTGGGGTCTACAGAGCGTGTACTCGGTTTCAATAACAATCATTTACCATTTTCAATTTCCATTTTCCAATCAATCATTCACAATCATTACTTCACTTTCCATTTCAATACAATATCAATATAGGCCCTCGAGTACATTTTCTGAGATTTCCCACTACTAGGTCAACCCTTATGAACCCCGGCTTGTTTAGTATTTTACTGATAAATCATTCATGCTGATGCAGGTGTATATAAGGATGTCAAGGGAACGATAATAATGCAGCAATATGATACATTACACAATAATAACATGAAATAGTAAATCTAAAACAACAATTCTCTTTGTATTATTTAAACCGATTCCAATTATAACTGGGTCGAAACCTCAGTACAATTCAGACAATGCAGCAGTAACTTATAAAAAGCCATCACACATACGTTCATTAAAATGCCAATTAATGTGCTACTACAAATTATGGAACCCATTACAATGTCATATAACAATTAGAATGTCCATTACTGTGTACGATTCAATTTATGAAGTCATCAATCCAATCACGATTGTCTCATTCAATCAATGTATACAATTACCATTCATTTCCTTTGTACACAATTCAATTCATTTTATTCATATCGATTATATCTATATAGGCTTAGGTTTGAGTCAATGGATAATTATAAGAGGTCAAGAGTACATCGGGTTAGCTCGTGTAAACCCTCGATACTCTTAACGAGACGGGACACAAGGCAAAATTATTGATAAATAAATTTGGAACTACTTGCAGGAGATCAATTAATTTGAACTAGAATAAAGAAATTAGTTCAATGGACTTGCCTTTTTGTAGTAGTCGATTCGAATAATTAAGAATAACGGGATCAGTATCCCGGGGAACAATCCCAAGAGGCACGTGCAAAGTACGTACGAAGAAACTCCAAAAGCAAGCAAGCAAGAGCTATTCCCCACACTGGATCAGCCCAAAGCAGCAAAACAGCAGTTGGATCTGGCGCGGGTAGAACAGCAAACAGCGAAATGGTCCAATGAAATCCTTTCTTCACACTCGATCGGATCCAGAACAGGGGACAGCGAATTCGGGATCCCCTACGGCCGAACAGCAAATAGCATCATCGACCAACCAGGCTTCGTCTTCTTCCTTCGATCGGAGAGAGAGAGAGCGCGCGGAAGAGAACAGTCGGCGACGCTCGGAGGCGACTGGCGTAGGCGCGGCAGCACAGCGAGGCGGGGCGACGAGCGGTGGCGCTGGTCGGGAAGCGACGCAGCGGCGAGGCTCCGACGAACAGTAAAGCTCTGTTTTGGAAGAAAACAGGGAATGTGTTGTGACGGCGTGCTCGGGCTCCTGTGCGACGACGAAGACGGTGGCGCTCAGGGAAATCGATCGGCGAAGAGGAAGAGGGAAGCTCGGGAACGAGGAGAGGTGGTTCGATGGCAATGGTGGAACGAAACTTCGATCGGGGCAGCCATGGTGGAGCTTCGAAGGGAATGACGACGACGCTGTAGTCGTCGCGGTCGGGAAGTAACGGTGACGAAGTGGTGAGGGTGGAGGGAGTTCGGCAATGGCGGAGGATGTTGCGGCGCTGTCGATGAGGAGCTCGAACGAGGAAGACAAGCGGCACGGAGGAGGCCATGGCGAGGAGGTAGAGGCGGTTCTCTGCAGTGTGGCTCGCGGTGAGGGGGAGCGGAGTCGAGCGGCGACGGGGCAGGGTCGCGCGACTGGAGCGACGACTGTGGATGTCGACGGAGGGTTCTCGGGGGCTGCGGAGTGGCCAAGGTGCTGCGGAGCTTGAACGGCAGTAATGGCGGCGGTGGCAGGTGGACGAAGGAGACGATGGGGATGGTGGAGCGGCTCGACGGGGAGATGAAGATGGAGGAGAGGGAGAGTGGGTTCCGTTGTTTTGGTTTCTGTTAGGGAAAAACGGAGAGGGAGAGAGATAGTAACGGGGAGAGAGGGGGGTTTTAGTTAGTGATTAAGAGATAATCAGGGTTAGTTAGAGTTTGTGGGGGTGTGGTTACGGGGATTGAGCAGAGTGGGAAATACGGGAAAGAATTCTGATTGAGCAGAGTGGGGAATACGGGAAAGAATTCTATAGGGATAGATGTAGGATTAATCTCTACAAGCATATAGGTTCTGGGTTAGTGGGCTTGGGCTTAATAATGGGTTCAAAATATTAATTAAAACAATTAAGACATTGGGCTGAAATATTTTGGACTCAAATTGATTTTAATAAAATCAAATACGAATTTGGGCTTAGAATAAACAATTGGATTTCAATAGGAGATTCAAAAGGCTATAAATGCATCGGAAGAAATTTATACGGAATTTGAAATACAAGAATACATAGAAATCTGTATAATCGGAAACAGGGGTTACAGATATGAATCAGGGCCGTTGATTAATATTAATCAGAAACCCTAATTCTATCCTGCTGGACCGGGTTTGTTGCGGGTTGAAACCCGCACCTAGTTGTGGTGGATCCGTTCGCGGGTTACTGGATCTGCGAATAGGAGACCCAGTACCCGCTTCAGACCTGTTTTGTAGGTAAAATTACTGTTTCACCCCTGAATCTTGGGATTCGTGCCCCATCTTGACGGCCTTGATTAAACCCCTATTTTTTAGCCATATCAAAACCGTTAAATATGAGAGTTTTAATCACATATCATGAAACCCAAACGTAGAATAATTTTAGACCATTTATAGAATATCGAATTTTTCGTCACATGATAAATGTTTAAATCCTATCGAATTCAATTGAAATTTTGTGCACATTTACCTTTTAAGGTGTAGATCATGTCTAATGGTTTGAAATTTCAATTTTAATTATAGAGAATAAGAGTTTTGAGATGCCTGCCTAACTAAGTTAGGGCGACACACTTGCTCCCTTATTCTTTTATTAGAATCCATATTATTCACTTATATGAAAGAGAAAATAGAAAAAACTAAGTATGAATGAGGGCTTGAATAGAGAAAGAGGGAGCAGGAGTGAAATTTTTCTATGTTGAAGGGGTTTTTATGAAAAGGTAGGGTAGCATGAGCCCTGTTGCCCTGAGGGGTTCTGTCCGAGCCGTATCATACAATATCAACAGACAAATACAACTTGATTTTCTTAACCCTTAAAAAATGCTCACAAAGGATCTTTTTCTATCTTTGCTAAAGAACCATATCTACCATATTCATTTTATTCACCTAGAGTAGGGATGGCAACCGGGCCGGGCTGATCCACGACCTGCAATCCACCCACACGAACCCGGCCCGCTATCACCCGGTTCGGGTCCGGGTCGAACCCGCGGGTTGACCCCGGTCGGAAAGATCGTGAACTCAACCCGCTCGACCCGGCCCGCCCAACCCGTTGACCAAGTCAAACCCGCCCGTCAACCCGCTGGTTGACCCATTTGGCCTGTGCTTTTTTTTTAATCTTTTTTATATTTTTTTGTATTTCCCCCTATAAATACCCCCCTTAATTCAATTAAAAAATTTTCACACCTTACTCCCTTAATCTCTCTACTACTAGTCTACTAGTACTCAATTCAATCTCAATTAAATCAAGTTTTTTCAACAAAGAAGCAAGCAACAAAGAAATAAACAATCAATAATATATGCATTTTTTTTTTACTTTTATACAGTTATACTTACTAGTAATTTGCACGTACGATGCACGTTTTAATAATTTCAAAAAATAAAAATAAAAACTCTAATGTAGGGAGGATTTGAACCGGAAACCTCTTTTAAATTAGTTATGTACGTGCATTGCACATGTTGGTAGAATGACAAAATGATAAATAACACTAAGGCCTTCTCCCATTATAATATTTTTTAAAGTGAAGTTGTGTTGTTATTGCTCGATAGTTTTACTCTTGGTAAAATTGTATCTGTTTGTAACCCTCCTTTTTTATCTATATATTGGGCTGGAATCTTTCGATTCCATTCGCGTTATCAAAAAAAAGTGAAGTTGTCACCCAAAAAAAATAAAAAAAATAAAAAAAATCAAACCGGGCCAACCCGCGACCCGGTCCGACTCGACCCGATCCGGGTTCGACCCTAATGGGTTCGCGGGTCGATCGGGTCAAAATTTCCAATTTTGAACCCGGCCTGGCCCGGTTAACCCACCTACCTGACCCGAACCTGCCCAAGTCAGCTTTCAACCCGAGCGGGTCCGACCGACCCGGTTCGGTCGACCTGAATACCAACCCTAACCTAAAGGCAATACACTTGAGAGTAATGCTATGTGCACACCCATTTTACACAAGTTTTTACTCCACAAGGTGATGTAGCACAATCTTCACCATATAATTTTTCATATATTATACATTGGGATTGGAGATTGTACATAGAGGTGGAGGTTGTGTCACAAAATTTTTGTACATAGATTATTTTCCTACTGCCCGTCATAAAAACCTACAAATATACTCATAATATCAAATTTTTTAACAAGTCAAAATTAGGATATCAGAGATAAATACCTTCAAGGTTCAAAAATGAAACAGGTCAATGGAGATTTTGTGGATTGTAAAATATATCAAATCGATGAAGATTACTGTAGGGATACTACTTTTTTATTTTTTATTTTTAAAACGAGTTCAAAAAAAGTAGTTTGTTTGAATATAGTTTTATTGGAGTATAAGATTGAGAAAAGTTCCTTCAACAAAAGAAAAAAAATTGAGAGGAGGGATAATATTTTTTTTTTTAAGTACAAAATTAATATAGAGAAGTAGATGAAATTATTTCATTGAATGGTGTAAAAAGAGATTTTTCAGAAATAATTTAAAATGATTAACATTGATTTTTCACTGAAATTTAGTAGGTTTGTTTTTTTTACCTGAACCTGCTACACTAACACTAAAGTAGAAAAATGAAATTTAATTTACATCTAGCCAACAAAACCCGTGAACTTACACTCAAACAGACACCTAGCCCATTTTTCGTAAGCGCCCATCTATCGGGCCCACAGTCCACTATCACAGATTTTTCTTTCAATTGATTGGCTTCTACCAACTCCCCGTCTGAAGCCTGCATTCACACGACATGTTCCGAAAAGGAAACACCCTTACACGGTATGATTCTTATCCATTCTTTAAAATTCGCTCTTCTCCTCATCCAACAGTTCACAGACACCCCTATAGACCCGTGTTCCGTATACGATTATTTTTCAGACAACTCACCGACTAAATTGTTCAGCCAATCAACATCCATCTGGCCCTAATAACCTCCGAACTTTCTAGAAAAAGGAATTAGTAATACACCCATTCAACTCTCTCCCACTAACAATAAAAATCAACGGCTCCCTATCAACTATTAAAATTCAGTGGCTGAGGTTCAATAGAAATTTCTAGAACCCGTTTCAACTCTATATAATCTCTTTTCCCTCCACATTAACTCAAATCTAGGGTTTCTGCAACTTTTATTTTCTACTTCAATTCGTGATTATTTTCTTCTTTGTCCGATTTCGTTCGAAGTAAGCGAGAGATATGGCGGGAAAAGGGGAAGGTCCGGCGATCGGAATCGATCTCGGGACTACCTACTCGTGCGTGGGAGTGTGGCAGCACGACCGCGTTGAGATTATCGCCAACGACCAGGGGAACAGGACCACGCCGTCGTACGTGGCGTTCACTGACTCGGAGAGGTTGATCGGAGATGCGGCCAAGAATCAGGTCGCCATGAACCCCATCAACACCGTCTTTGGTGAGTATTTCTCGATTTTTTCTATGTTGTTGTTGTAGATCTGTTGTTGATATGGATGAATTGTTTAGATTTGCTGTGAAAATTATATTTTCTTTTTAGCTATAAATCTGTTAATAGGCGTAGTTGGGGTAGATCTGGCTTTTGGCGTGGATTTTAAAGTAGATCTGGTGGATTTTGATTTGGGTGGTTTGATATATTTGATGTTTGGTTTGTTAAAGATACATGTTTGTAGTTATTGGTCTGTTTAGTTTCTTATATGACTACTTGAAAGAAGAAAAAAAAAGACAATTGTAACATCATAGTATCACTTACAAGTTAGGTATAATATCGTACTGCCAGTTGAAATAAGATTCAACCTTTAAAATTTTGTTTGTAGATTGCTTAAGCAGATTCGTAAGTGATTGTTTGATTCGGTAGTAATTTATCAACTGCATTGATTTTGCAGTAAGAGATTGTTCCTTACTAATTAGGTGTTTGTTTTGAGACTCTTTTGATTTGCTATGTGATTACCAGAACCCCTAGTGTTGGATTTTTGAATAATTTATGTAGTTCAGATGTAATATGATAACATAGATAGAGTAAGATGTTTTCCTGGATAATTACTTGTGTATAATTTGGATTGACAGTAATGGATATATACACTAAGTTGGATCTAAATTGGCACTATAGAATTGTTTAATGTGAACTTAATTTCCTTTATTGTATCCTATTTTGTCCCTACTGTTATTCGAATTTTGGGTCATCTTATAAAAGCACTGGTTTTTTCCCCCATAAACAGCCCACTAAACTTCAAAGGTGCATTCATAATAGTTAGTGTTTGGCTTAGCTGGTTAATCAAATTGTGGGATAGAAGGGGGTTTGAATCGTTTGATTTGAGATGGAAGATGAGCATGACATCTTTTTGGGATTTCTTATTAAAAAAATGATTGTAGTGTTTAAAATTTAACTGCACGGTTGGTAGGATGTACTCTTATTAAAACTCTATACGGGATGAGTTTTGCTGCACGGTTGGTAGGATGTACCGTTATTCCATGAATGAGAGTTGTCACTGTGCTTTGATATTAGTCTTTAACTTGTTTTGACTTGCCTGTTAATTTGATTACCCAGTCGTATAGTAGTTTTTTCTATTATGTATACTATTGAGTTCTAATGTTTTACAATTTTTCTTTTTTAGATGCAAAGAGGTTGATTGGAAGACGTTTCAGTGATGCTTCTGTTCAAGGTGACATGAAGCTGTGGCCTTTCAAGGTCATTCCTGGTCCGGGTGACAAGCCTATGATTGTAGTCCAATATAAGGGAGAGGAGAAGCAATTTTCTGCTGAAGAGATCTCATCTATGGTTCTTATTAAAATGCGGGAGATTGCAGAGGCATATCTTGGTACCACTATCAAGAATGCCGTGGTTACAGTCCCTGCTTATTTCAATGACTCTCAACGGCAGGCCACCAAGGATGCTGGTGTTATTGCAGGCCTTAATGTCATGAGAATTATCAATGAGCCCACTGCTGCTGCCATTGCCTATGGTCTGGACAAGAAGGCCACTAGTGTTGGTGAGAAGAACGTCCTCATTTTTGATCTTGGTGGTGGTACTTTCGATGTCTCTCTTCTGACTATCGAAGAGGGTATCTTTGAGGTCAAGTCCACTGCTGGAGACACTCATCTTGGAGGAGAAGATTTTGATAATCGTATGGTGAACCACTTTGTTCAGGAGTTCAAGAGAAAGAACAAGAAGGATATCACAGGCAATCCCAGAGCACTTAGAAGGTTGAGAACTGCCTGCGAGAGGGCGAAGAGAACCCTTTCCTCTACTGCCCAGACGACAATCGAAATTGACTCCCTTTTTGAAGGCATTGACTTTTATTCTACCATTACTAGGGCCAGATTTGAGGAGCTCAACATGGACCTTTTCAGAAAATGTATGGAACCAGTAGAGAAGTGTTTGAGAGATGCCAAGATGGACAAGAGCTCTGTTCACGATGTTGTCCTTGTCGGTGGTTCAACTAGAATTCCCAAGGTTCAGCAACTATTACAGGATTTCTTCAATGGGAAGGAGTTGTGCAAGAGCATTAACCCAGATGAGGCTGTTGCCTATGGTGCTGCTGTCCAGGCTGCCATCTTGAGTGGTGAGGGTAATGAGAAGGTGCAGGATCTTCTCCTATTGGATGTTACTCCTCTCTCTACTGGTCTCGAGACTGCTGGAGGAGTCATGACAGTCTTGATCCCTAGAAACACCACCATTCCCACCAAGAAGGAGCAAGTTTTCTCTACATACTCGGACAACCAGCCAGGAGTCTTGATTCAGGTCTATGAAGGCGAAAGAACACGAACCAGAGACAACAACTTACTTGGGAAGTTCGAACTCTCTGGCATCCCACCTGCTCCCAGAGGTGTTCCTCAGATCACAGTTTGCTTTGACATTGATGCCAATGGCATCTTGAATGTTTCTGCCGAGGACAAAACCACAGGTCAGAAGAACAAGATCACCATCACAAATGACAAGGGCAGGCTGAGCAAGGAAGAGATCGAAAAGATGGTTCAAGAGGCCGAGAAGTACAAGTCTGAAGATGAGGAGCACAAGAAGAAGGTCGAGTCCAAGAATGCCTTGGAGAA
Source organism: Hemerocallis citrina (assembly GCA_017893485.1). Lineage (NCBI taxonomy): Eukaryota > Viridiplantae > Streptophyta > Magnoliopsida > Asparagales > Asphodelaceae > Hemerocallis > Hemerocallis citrina. The sequence continues at coordinate 191,980,561 of CM030358.1, forward strand.
TTATGCTTACAACATGAGGAACACCATTAAGGATGACAAGATTGCTTCCAAACTGGATGCTGCAGACAAGAAGAAGATTGAGGATGCAATTGAGCAGGCGATCCAGTGGTTGGATGCCAACCAGTTGGCAGAGGCTGATGAGTTCGATGACAAGATGAAGGAGCTCGAGGGCATCTGCAACCCCATCATTGCAAAGATGTATCAGGGTGCTGGTGCTGACATGGGTGCAGGGATGGATGAGGATGGTCCTTCAGCTGGTGGTAGCGGTGCTGGCCCTAAGATTGAGGAGGTCGACTAAGTTTCTTCTTGATCTCTTGCAGGACGGTTGTTGTCTTTCTTCTACTGTTACGATGTACTGCTGTTATGAAACTCTTATCTAGTTTTATCATTTTGGTTTCTTTTTGTTGGTTTTGATGGGAGATTTGGCCTGGCATGATTTAAAGGCCTGGGGATGATATATGTCTGAGACATTTGGTAGTTATATAATGTAGTAGTTGTAGTTCTGGTATCTCTCTGTTTTTAGTTCTGGTATCTTTGACTTTTCTTTTTAACCTTGTCTTGATTAGTTGATTGAGGTGTGCTGATCTCTGTGCGAGCTTGTGCTGTATAATTGCAGCTAAAATTCTTTTGAGTAACTGGCTGTCCTTTGGTAATATTGTGGTGTGAAGTTTTCTGCTGAGAATTATCCTGCATTGTTCACTGGATAGCTTTCTTAGTACAAAATTTGCCAGGTCTTGTCAATTGTCATTCTGTAGGATGGATCCTGAACATCTTATGAAACCTGAATTGGAAATGCTTTGTGGTTGGTGCAGTTGCTGTTGAGAATTATTTCTTTGTAACTTCTGATGCAGTTTGTAATTGTCACAATGACAATATTGTTTTCGTTCAGAAAAAAAACATGATTGTTACTCTTGGTCAAATGCAGTAACTAGTAATTTGTCTTGTGTGCGCTTTATGAAGTTGTGAATGCTGAAGGAGAAAAGTCCTAACAAGTTGAGAGTGTTGGATATTCAGTGCATATCATCTATTGTTATGCTTGCTCAGAATTGAAGATAATTATCACCTTTAGATAACTGACATTACTGAAAGTGAAAGTGCACGTATATCTGTACTTATAGGGGTCTTTTAATGCACGCAAAGACCCAAGTTTGTGAAGCAAATTAGCCACTCGGTGCATAAAGTGTGCAGAGTTCACTGGGGCAAGCAATGACCAATGAGCTCTAGCTTGCACATCAACTATTCCAGCAAAATTAGAGCAGAATTAGATCTAGACATGTATTCTAATGCTCAATATATAATAAGTAAACCTAGTTTTCATGAGGGAAAGAGAGAGGAATCCCATTTGAAGACTTTATGCCTGAATCAGTTTGAGCCGAAGCTGCAACTACAGTCAACCAAACAACATTCAAGAATTGTGTTGTTTGCTGCGCACCTCTCCGTCAAAATGAAATAAGACCAGGTTCCATGGCTTGGATCATTAATAGCGTGATGCTAAATTCTGCTCTGTATATTGTGTAAGCTAGGCCAGCAAACTCCTTCATATCCTGCAACATCATTTTACTTCTAGAATCGAGTACATGAAGACATGGAACAGTGTGCTGTTTTTTTGATGTAAAACAGTGTGCTGTTAAAAATGGTTTTTTCCTCCAAAATAACCAACCTTTTGAAAATATTAACTAAACTGACCCACTTTCAAAACTAATTACCAAACTATTCCATTCGAATTTAGTTATAGAAACTTCATCATGAATTGGACCGCCGTTTGAAACAGCAAGTGGGTCAGTTTAGTAATTAGTTTCGAAAGCGGGTCAGTTGAGTAAATAGTTTCGAAAGTGGGTCATTTTAGAAAAAAATTCTTAAAAATGAGGGAATTGATTGATTATTGTAGTGTAAAAAAATTCTCAAATTAATTGTCAACATGTGGTTGATGTTGAACAATCATCATAACATATAGAAGGCACAAAATCATTCAAACATTTCATAATTGCAGTTGCTTTTCTTTCCCGATATGCTGCCTCGCTTCGGCCAAAGCCAACTATAGGTTTTGATGCTCTGAATAGTTTCTTCTTCTAGTTTAACGAACATATGAAAGAAAAACTCGAGATTGCTTGCTTCTTCTTTGAAAGTGAACCAGAACTCATTCCATAGGTACTGATGGCTGCCGACACTGTTTGACGTTTCGGGCACCTTGGCGAGGACGTCAAATCTCTTGCGATCAACAGACAGCATCAAAGCATCCTTCATTCCAGGATAAGGCAATAATTAGTAAACAAATAAATGATTCATGTACCAGCAAAGTAATAAATCTTCATGGCGCGCACACAAAATTAAGTTGTTATCTTAACTATCGATTTTGAGTTATTACTGCAGATTCTGGGTAATCAATGTTACTGCAAACAGAAAATAAATCAAACATTTCTGTTCGGAAATTCGGGTTGAATAAGTTCTACAAATTCGTGCTGGGCACATATATCTAAATGTTGATTCCTGTTTCATTTAGAATTTTGGATTTCCCCCTCCCTTTTGTGATCTTTTGTGTGTGTGTGTGTGGGTGGTGGGGGGTGATAGGGGTAGGGGTAAACTTGTGCAGTGCGTGTGGCGGAAAAGATTAATTTAGTGCATGACGATACGATGTCACGAACACATGTGAATGTTGAAGGCTCCTCTTTGGAGTTTTAACTATAGAGACAAGACAGGTAATAAATAGTAAAACCAAAAAATGATGGTATAACACAAAATGAAAAAAATTCTTCACGACATACAAATTAAAGCTGATACGGCAATTATTGATTATAAGTTGTTATTGCAGATAATTTGTAAATACCCTATAGTTGTTATTGCAGATTAGACGTGCATATTCCAATTGAGATATATTGTCACTCGTGTTTTTGAACAAGTGAAGACTGTAATCCACAGGACTTTTGGCAGTTCCATTAGAGAAATTCTTGAATCTTTCAAGTATTTTCTCAGCGTAATGTGCTTGAGACAAAGTAATTCCCTCAGACGTCCTAGAAACTTTGATTCCTAGTATGACATCTGCAACTCCCAAATCTTTCATATCAAACTTGCCACTAAGCATGTTCTTAGTTTATTTGATAATGTCATTGTTGCTCCCAATAATGAGCATGTCATCTAAATACAGACACACCAGAATGTATCCATTTGGAGTATCTTTGATGTGGATATACTTATCACATTCATTTATTTTGAAACCATTTGACGACATCATAACATTGTCAAATTTTGCATGCCACTGTTTTGAATTGTTTCAGTCCGTACAAGAATTTTACAAGTCTGCACACATTGTTTTCCTGTCCAGAAACTACGTAACCCTCAGGTTGTTTCATGTATATTTCTTCTTCTAAATTTTCATTTAGAAATGCGGTTTTAACATCCATTTGATGTATTTCCAGGTTACGTAGAGCTGTAATAGCTATCAGCATTCTTATGAAAGTTATTCTTGTGACCGGGGAATATGTATCAAAGAAGTCTAGGCCTTCCTTTTGCCTAAATCCTTGTACCACAAGTCTCGCCTTATGTTTCTTTATTGAACCATCTTGTTTTAATTTTTGTTTGAAAATCCATTTGCATCCTACATCTTTACATCTAGAAGGCAAATCGACCAACTCCTATGAATGATTTTGCATAATGGAATATATTTTACTTTTGATTGCTTCCTTTCTCATAGGAGCATCAGGCGTAGACATGGCTTTCTTGAATATTCTTGGCTCATTCTCTAACAGAAATGTCGTTACAAAGTCAGGACCAAATGACTTTGATGTTCTAGTCCGTTTATTTCGTCTAGGCTCATCATTATCATGTCCTGATTCATCAACCGAAGTCTTGCATTTCCTTATTCACGTGTACGTTTGGGATACGTAGCATCTGGAAACACGTGTTCAAAGAAGGAAGCATTCCTTGATTCCATTATTGTATTCACATGGATATCCGGTATATCCGATTGATATACCAAGAACCGATATACACTACTATTTTGTGCATAGCCTATGAATATGCAATCAATAGTCTTAGGTCCTATTGTGACCTGTTTTGGATTAGGTCCTGCCACTTTTGCTAGACACCCCTACACTTTAAGGTATTTATACGAAGGTACATTACCTTTTCACAGTTCGTATGGTAACTTGCCAGTTAGCATTGGTATCGGGTTGGGTCGGGTCGGGTCCTTCACTACCCGGATCCGAACCTGGTCCCCTACGGGTCCAAAAATTAGACTCGGACCCAGACCCGTGAGGACCGGGTCCGGGTCCTATTAAAATATTCCTACCCGTTCGGGTAGGAGCGGGAGTGTAAGCGGCGAGTGGAGGATTTAGAATAGAGGAGAGAAGAAAAAGGCATGAGTTTTGAGTTTAGAATAGGAAGATTTAGAATTGAGGAGGAAGGAGGGAAGGGATGAGGATATAATATTTTATATTGATTTTTTGGATTTTTTTAACGGGTCCGGATCCGGATCGGGTCTCTTTTGAGCGGATCCGGACCCGGACTCAGACCCGAAAGTACAACGGATCCCATTTTAGGACCCAAATAGGCTGGGTCGGTTCCGGTCCAATGCCGGGTCCGGGTTGGGTCCGGGTCAGATCCGGGTTTCGGGTATTTATACCAATGCTATTGCCAGTTTTCTTATGAGGTATTTTATTGAGAATGTAGTTGGCAGTCAGCAACGTTTTTCCCCACATGTTTTGGGATAACCTGGAATTCAAAAACAAGGCATTCATCATCTCCTTTGGAGTTCGGTTCTTGCGCTCGGCAGTACTATTTGATTCGGGTGAGTAAGGAGCAGTTGTCTGATGAACTATTCTATGTTCAGATCAGAACATATTAAATGGTGTATCATATTTTCCTCCTTTATCACTCCTAATGATTTTAATCATTTTTCCAGGTTGATTCTCAACCTCAAGCTTATATTCTTTGAATTTATCCAAAGCCTCATTTTTGCTATGTAACAAGTATACATAACAGAATTTTGTGCAATCGTCTATAAATGTCACAAATTAGTTTTTGCCGCCCTTGGTCTGCATGTATTTAAAATCACACAGATCCGTGTGAATTAGACCTAGAGTTTCTGTGTTTCTTTCTATAGAAAGTGATTGAGTTTTTAGTGAGTTTCGCCTCTGTGCAAACTTCATATTTTTTGCAGTTGTCTACCTTAAATTTTGGTAACAAATTCATGTTAATTAATCTATGCATAGAATTAGAATTAACATGGCCTAGTCTTTCATGCCAAATAGAAGAAGACTCAACAACATAATCAATAAGAGTAATTTCATTAACTTTGGGAACAACAGGAACAATTGGTTTAGGGATGACTGTCATTACATTAAATTTGAACAGTTCATCCTTTACATATCCTTTATCCAAGTATACCACATTCTTAGACAATACAAAATTATCAGAAGCAAGAACAACCTTAAATCCATTCTTGCTTAACAAGGATCTTGATACCAAGTTCTTTCTAATATCTGGAACATGCAACACATTTGTGAGTGTTAGTTCCTTACCTGAAGTCATCTTCAGCACTATCTTTCCTATTCCTGCAATTTTGGAGGTGGAAGAATTACCCATGAACAGCTAGGGGTGGTATACCGTACCGTACCGTACAAAAATTACTCTACCGTCTATCGTACCGGAGTACTTGGTACACAAATTTCTCTACCATTACCGTGCCAAAATTTTGGTACTACCGAGTTCGGTAATACCGAAATATCGGTATGGTAATGGTAGTACCATGGTAGTACCGGACATCAAGAAATATGAATGTACCAATTTCAAACTTTGTTTCTCATGACCGAGTGGTACAATAAACAAGCCATTCTAGGTTATTAAAAGCAGATTGCCGTACATAAGGATTCAGTACATTTATATAAATAAAATTTCCATATACCAGATTGGCATGTTTTGTGAAAGAATGATCAATAACAAAAATAATAGTCTAGGTTATTAAAAGTAAAATGAATTAAATACCTTTGCATTCTCTTTGTATGGTAAACTTCCCTGCTATGATCTCCATTATATTGGAAAATCCTCACCTACAAATGAGAAGTTCAATTTTTTTTAACAGATCATATATCGGTTAGATATTCATATGACCGTATGCACCAGCCAGGACAAGGATTACAACTTACCGTTCTATCATAAGATCCGGTCACAAATTCCTGGCCAGTTGGAGAAAAATCAATATCCATCCTGAAATCAAAATTATTGATGCAAAAACATATTAGAATCATACACAGAGAAACACTGTATAGTGCTAAACTTGTATATATTGGACCATGTTACATACACTGCAGAGACATGATCTGAATGCACACACTTAGCTTCATCCAGTTTTCTAGCATCATAGCTTTAACAATTGCAATCTTCATTTGCCTAAAGCACCAAGGAGATGAGTATTGACGGTTCGAGTGATGTCAAAAACTGAAGTTAATAAAGTTAGTTTAACTATTAAATTTAATTGGAATATTAAAAAGTGAAACAAGAACTAGGCCAAGCAACAAAACGAGAGGATAATTACAAAGTGCAACTTAAATATTTGAGGAAACCAATATTTAACTCCGAACCATCGTAAATCTTGCTTTCTTAGAAAAAGAATAATAAGAGAAGGCCAAAAAAAAAGTAGCTAATGTAGAACAGAAATTATCTACAGAAATTGGTGATACTTACAGAAATTATCTACATACATTATCTACAAAAAAAATATTGCATTAGTTTTTGTCTACACAAAAATATATACAAACTAAGTTCACCTATTAAAAATGATACAATGCATGCAGAAAAGTAACAAGATAAATGCAAGATAAATCCTAAACATTCAATAATAAAAGCTGTTACTAGGAGCCTATACAAAAGGTATGTCCTGTACCATAAAAATTTGATTAGTATGATATATGTAAATTTATTTTTTTTGTACCAAGCACAGTATTTACTATTTAGTATAAATTTCATTTTAGTATGTTTTTTTAATATATATATATATATATACAACATATTCTAAAGATGCCTAACCTTCAAAAAAGAAGAAGAAGAAGAAGACTAGGAGGGGAAAAAAGCAGTTGAAGGATCAATCTGAAAATGAGACAAACAGAGCACTGAAGAAGGTTACAGAATTTGGTCCTTGATCATTGTGCTTATTCTAAACACGTTTTCTAGTTATTTACTCGATGTAGTGTTTGAAGTTTAGGATGTTTGAAGGTTACAAAATGGTGGTGTTGTCTCAAATCAAATGATTAATCAAGGCATCCTCTACTCAGTAGAATGCTTAAATCATCGTTTAACATTTGAACCACAAGCATCCATATAATACAGAATCACACATCTAAATTTCGACCCGTATGTAATTTATCTGTAAATTAAAGACAACTTTCTAAAGCTATTAAACAGTATAAATAAATTTAGGCTAAGTCAGTGCAAGAAAATACAGTTGCATTCATGAGAAATGGCTATCAGTATGCAACTTCAACAGTCTATTACAACTACAACAATTGTTGACACATATTTACCTCCAGTTGTAACATAGGCAACAGTTCCAGGAGTAACTGTGACCCCAGCGCCATCTCTCCCCACTCTCGATTCAGTGATCAATCTGAAAATGAGACAAACAGAGCATTGAAGAAGGTTACAGAATTTGGTCCTTGATCATTGTGCTTATTTAAAACTTTTCCAAAACTCTGCAATGTGATCTGTACCTCGCCATTCTCTTTAACATCACTGCTCCTCCATTCTTGAATTCTTGACGCAGGGAATGACGGAAATGAGTAATCAGGGAGACTGACTTGTACATGACTGGCAGAAGATGATCCATACATCCTACTTGGCTGGAGATGAAAGCCATGTCTGCACAAAGAGTCTCATCCTTTTGGCAAACATAATGAGTTTAAACTGTAGTTAAGCTGGAATTGGATTTGAAGGTGTGGGTTGTGTGGCTTCATCGGTGGAAGTTGAACTCGTATGAGTACTACTGCTATTCATACTAGTAGCCGTAGATACCATATTACGTACAATAAATTTAGAAAAATAAGAGTTAGTGCAAAAAAAAAAAAATCAAACTTGTATATCTTAGGTGTTGTTTATAGCTAGCTACAGCAGACAAGTTTAGAGAACATAAAAGACTTCAAAGTTGGTCGAGTTAGTGAGTCAAACTCAATATTCAGCCAAATCAAGCGAGATTACTCAGTAATAGACCCCAAATAAACCAGAGTTACATCCCTATATCCACAAGTATGAATGGGTGAATGTCTTTTAATTGTATATGTAATTACTTTGCATGTGAACAACAGAAAAAACTCAATATTCGGCTGCAGTACCCGGTTGAACTAACTAAGCACAATAAATTGAAAACTCAAATTCAAATAACTAAGCACAATAAATTACCCTTCCCGATTTGGTGATTCGGTGATTCGGTGAAGAGGAAGATCTGATTCGGTGAAGAGGTGATTGGGTAATTTGATTATCAGTGAAGATGAAGAAGAGTAGAAGAGGTGATTGGGTAATTTGATTATCAGTGAAGATGTAGAGATATTGGTGGGAATGGAACTGGGTTGGGTTTGAGGGGGAAAGTGGTTGTTGGAGAGGGAGGAAGAGGTGAGGCCGTGGAGGTAGTCGAGGAGGGGTTTGTAGTCAGGGAGGGTGACGGAAGGGAGGCAGTGGAGGCGGGCGGACTGGAGATAGTCGGTGTGTTTGAGGTGCTGGTGGTAGAGAAAGAAGAGGAGGGTTTCGAGGGAGTAGAGGTTTTCGAGCTTGGAGCGGTAGGAGGTGAGGGAGGAGGACGGGAAGAAGAGTAGAAGACTAGCCGACGGCTACGACTAGGGTAGAAAAATCAAAAAAATGAAAAAGAAAGACTGGGCCTGGGCATGGAATTTATTCTGGGCCTGGGTTTTAAAATATAAAAATTAGATTAAATATATATATTAAATATATTCGGTACGGTTCGGTATACCAACGGTATAAAAATTTTGTACCAGTACCATACCATCAAAAATCGGTATGGTACAATACCGAAAATTTGGTACGGTATTACCAAGTTTCGGTATTTTTTGGTATGGTGATGGTATGGTACGGTAATATGGTATTTTTTGACACCCCTATGAACAGCTGTTCATCCTTGTTGCATTTCTGGTATGAAGTGAACATCTCCTTGTCCGAGCAGATGTGCTTGGTGGCCCCAGTGTCGTACCACCACTCTCGAGGATTGCTCCTCACCAGATTCACCTCTGAAACAAAAGCACAAAGGTCCAAGTCAGAGAGACTAGTGGACAAGTTCTCAGCTATGTATGCATGGGATGTGTCAGTCCCTTTTGCCTGTCCAGTTCCAGCACGGTTGTTGTCCTTACTGTGGTAGTCAAAAATTTTGTGGCCCAGCTTACCACACTTGTAGCATTTTCCAGCAAACCTCTCTGCTACAGGTTTTTTGTTCGAGGCTTGTGGCAAGAACTTTCTCTTTTTGTACTTCTATTCGTGCTCCACCATGTTGTCCTTTTCTATGGACTGATTTTCATAGGACTTGTCAGCCTTGCGATTCTTCTCTTCGATCCGCAACCTGATAATAAGGTCTTCAAGAGACATCTCCTTTCGCTTGTGCTTGAGGTAGTTCTTGAAGTCCTTCCATCCAGGTGGAAGCTTCTCAATGAACGCTGCAACCTGCATGGTTCACACAGTATCATGTTCTCTGCAACGATTTCATGCATTATCACCTGCAGTTCCTGAATTTGACTCACAACCATCTTGGAGTCAACCATCTTGTAGTCCAGAAATTTGCCGACTACAAACTTTTTGGAGCCGATGTCTTCTGTTTTGTACTTCTTCTCCAAGGACCCCCACAGAAGTTTGGAAGTCTTGAAGACACAGTAGACATTATACAGTGGGTCTACCAAGCCATTCAGGATGTAATTTTTGCAGAGATAATCACCCTGAGTCCATGCATCAACTGCCGCAACGGAGTGTGCATCCATAGGTGCCAGCATAGGGGCATATTCAGTGAGAAACCTGTCCAGCTTTAAGGTGGTCAGGTAGAACTGCAACTTCCCTTGCCATTTCTTGAATCCAGTTCCATTGAACTTCTCTAGCTTCCCCCCCACAGTTATATATGTAGGCAGAACGACCATTTGTGCCGCAACCGATTGTGCAGTCAAATTTTGGGTCACTTGTGTTTGTTCACTGATAAGTCCACTGACATTATTGTTCTGTGTGTTTTCTATATTCTGAAATAGTTAAAATAGAACTTTAGTTGTTTTGTTTTTTCGAAATGATAACAATACCTGTAAATAATCTTCACAAAAACAGTTAGAATAGAGGAAAAATTTTGCTTTAAGATTGTTAGAACTTGAATTTCATAAAATAGGAAAATGCTAACAATATTTGTTAAGAATTACAATTACATGAAATGAAGGAACAAACCATATAGTACAATACAGAGTCGAGATTTAAGATCTCTGTCCTTAAAGCAAAATTCGCCCCGTAGTGTGACGGTGGTTGACGAATTGTATCCCATGATACAACTGTATTACCTTTTCTTGAAGAGCAGTACCCTAACTTCAGAGATCTCAGCGAACCAGTGCTGTGTTGTATTCTCAGACTGTGACTCAGAGGAAGAAGAAGAAGAAGAAGAAGGAGATTCGGAATGTTTGAAAAACTGTGTGTTCTGGCAGACAAAAGTTGCAAGTCTTATAGGAGAATGAGAGTAACTGAATGGTCTATTACTCTGTAACAGCAGAGTAATGACCCATTACTCTGTAACAGTAGAGTAATGATTCGAAAACGTAACTGATGAGCCATTACTGTTACAGAGTAATGGTACCAGCAGTTACAGAATTTGAAAAGCCTCAACAGTAACTGGGGAAAATTTGGAGTGGGGCAAAAAAAGGCCAGAGCCAAGCCAGACCAGACCATACCAAGCCGGGCCGGAGCCGGAGCTGGGCCGGGCACGCGTGTGCGCGTGTGTGTTTATTATTTTAGCTAGGTCCTCTCCCCACTACACGTTAGTGGTAACCCCAGGGCTACGCCCTTTAGTCCATTTCTTTAGCTTATAAACTAGAGAAAATTTTTCCCATCTTCCGATGTGGGATTATTCATTCCAACTGTTCAAGTTAGTACATTTTGAGTACCCAAATTTGGACCTACATTTCTCAATCATACGGAAATCATTTTTGGCAAGTGAGTACATTACGAAATAGTACTCGATGAAAGGAACATGATCCAATCAATTTTCGGCACCGTCGGTGGTCATAGCCCACCGAAATCTGGCCCGAAAAATATGCAAAAACTTTTACCAACAGTTGGTACCTCTTTGTCCTACACATTGACCAATTGGCTGCAAGTAGATTTTTAGAATCAAACAACACAAAGATGTGACTATTGGTCGATTCAAAGCTTGCCTCGTTGCCAAGGGCTTTCTCCAACAATCAGGCATTGATTATGGAGACACATTCAATTCGGTTGCAAAGGCCGTAAAAATCCATTTACTTCTCTCAATTACGGCTACCTATAACTGGCCGATCAAACAGATAGACATCAACAATGCCTTTCTTCATGAAAATTTGGAGGAGAAGGTCTTTAGGGTTCAGCCACCGGGGTTTCAGGATCCCCACTTTCTCAATCATGTCTGTCTTCTACAACGTTCAATCTATGGCCTTAAACGGACACCGAGAGCTTGGTATCAACGTCTCTCCATTACTTTGCTCGACATGAGTTTTCTCATCTTCCCAAGGGATGCATCTTTTTTTTTTCGACGTTCTAAAGGATCCATCACAGTCTTTGTAACACCCCGAATTTCAAATAAGGATAAACTCGGGATTTCACAGGATCTTTACTTCACTTCGTACAATTTTACAAGGAATTTAAAACTTTTCATTCACAATACATCAGAGTTCAATTACAACTTGGTTTTACACAGCGGAAGAATGAAATTTACAACAATGAAATCCAACTTGTATAACTTTAACATCATTTGCAACATCTTTAACTTCTAAACAGCAACAGCATATCCACTCTATAGCTTCATGAATGGTCCTTTACCTGCATGTTAATCTGTGGGCTCGTCAGTTACTTACAACTGACGAAACGTTATACACGGCTATCCTCTCTATGCCGGGAATAGTATAACGATCTCATACTTTAACAAATCACAAAAAGATTGAATGAACATATAAAGTGTCAAAAGTGATTATTCTAAACATAAGTGTATGCCATGTCTTAATGCCTAATGCATACCATTCTACACTAGGATGACACTAATGCACACTTGTTCGGATTCTATGCATCCCATACTACATAGATCCGAGGGCAAGCGCCTACGTTCTTCACAATACAGGGCTCGATCCCTCGCCATGAAAACTACCCGGTAGCAAAACAAAGTTCAGACTATTCCACGAATGTAAATCCCAGCCTTGGAGTCCACCGCCGGCTGTTATAACAGATTCCACATCGTGCGAATCGTCCCGTATGTGACCCTCTAGCCCAGTATATATATATATATACATTGGAGACGGTAAACACAAAAATCCATCCGTCCAACTACTCAAGATCTTGGAGTCCACCGCCGACCCGTCCTCATAGTCCCGGATTAAAATATAATAATCCTTCTCCCACAGGGCAACCTCAGTCCACCAACTGGGTCTATAGTCTTGGAGTCCACCGCCGACTATATAGAGCACCCCACTTACGTTTCACTAAGTTTACTACATCTTCACTTCTGTGCCTAAATTTTCTTAAATTCAAGACATGAATAATTTCCATTCAAAGAATTAGTCTTACCTCCCACCGGACTTAATCAACAAATACGAGATAGCTCCACGGCCATATCTCCAAATCATTTCTCAAATCCTTTCTTTCAATAATGCCGGTACCGAGGTCTTACTAACTCTAAATCATAAACTTTCATGTACAAGAAACATGGGTATTCACATCCTTTCTTAATCATGTCTTAAACTTATATAATTTCATCTTTCAATTCATTCACAAATGTGATTCAATGTCTCATCTTAATTTGTATTCATGAAGTCTCATTTTAATACTACTCATGAGTCTTTTATTCACAATCTTTCAAAAGCCATATTCTTCTTCATGAACAATATTTTCATCCATTTTTAAGTCACTTTAGCAATACATTTCAACCACATCAACATTTCTACACAAAATAAGAGTGTAATTCTTTCAAAGAATTTGATTCACAACACAATATTTTTCTCTTTTTAAGAAAATAAATGTCATACTCTTTACTAAATAGATTCTAATCACAACCCAAATTTCTTTCTCAATTTCCCTTCTATTTTCTTAATTGTACATGAAAATCTCAAAAAAATTATTTTTAATAATTTCTTCATTATGTTTTATGAACCCTAGAATTTTCCAAAATGAAACACCTTTGAAAGTCAAACTGACCCACTTTCGAAACTATTTACCAAATTGACCTACTCACTATCAAAATAGCAGGTCTAATTCAATCGGGACTTTTGAAAGTTTTTACCAAACTGACCCACTTTCGAAACTATTTACCAAATTGACCTACTCACTATCAGCTCCATTTAAAAGAAAAAAAATGTTTTGGGCTTCGTAAGAATCGAAGCCAGGCCGAACACAGAAGCAGCGCACGGCCGAGCCAACAGGTCAGTTGCGCCCAACGTCCTAAACTCGTTTCTTGGGTTTTTGTCCCAACTTTCTGTTATTCTATTATCTTCAACACTCGATTTTTCTCTTGCTCTAATCTTTCATATAATTATGATTTGTTCGTCTATACTGAGTCTACTTTCTCACAGTAACTCATAATTTTATAATGCATAAAAATAAAACTAACTTTCAAATTATTACATGAACTTGCATTTATTTAATTCAATCAAAGTAGCACACTACATCTTTTGCAATCAATGAGTTGAATAGCATCAAATTTACTTTACAAAAATATAGTTGCTTATCAAAAGAAAATGTCAACAATTATTCACATAATCAAAAATCTCTACATTCATGTATACTAGTTTATGACAAACTAATCAATTATTCTTTTCTTATTATCAACTAACATAATGTTGATTAATTTTCTAAACATCGCATCTTTCATTACACCCTATGCATAGATTTGTTCTACTCTTTTTCAAAATCAAATTCTACATTACACATTTATTTTATTATTAGCATGCACATTATCTATAATTAGAAAGAAGAGAACACCCACCTTGATGAAGTTTGAACAATGAAAGGAAAGATAGAACATCACTCCTAGCTCCTAGCTCTTCTCTTCCTAGCAATGGCCTCCCCTCCTAGCAAGATTGCTCCAAAGCATAAGAACACTACTTTTCTTACTCTCTTTCTTTTTCCTTTCCCTCTTTTCTTTCTTCTTCTTATTTCTTGACTTGCTTTTGGTGTGAAGAATGAGGAGAAATATGGTGCTATTTATAGGATTTGTAGAGGGTTCAATTTGCAAAATTACCCACCTAATAAATTACTAAATTAATTTTCAACCTCTTCATGTTTCATAACTTCTCCTTAAGACCCTCCAATATCCTAACTCCCCAAAACTCCTAACTCTTCATCTCCCCACTTCTCTCACACTAACTCTCTTATTCATTCTCTCCTCTTCTACATGCCAAAACCGGCCCACTGCTACTTCAAAAATCAATCCACTGTTTTGATTCCCCCAACGTGGGCTCATTCATTAAACTATCCATTTCCAAAAGCCACGTCACCTTATTTTTCAAACCGCACACAAGTGTGCTGTTCATATGGTCGTGGGCCCCCATCACCACTTACAACACTATTCCTATAACAATTTGTTTTCCTTTATAATTAATCCATATCCATATACTTAATACTTACCAATTCTATTACTAATTCAACAGCAAAGTCTTCTAACGTGGGCCACCCACCATCAATTCCTATTACACATATTTCATACTTCACCTTTATTTATTTTACCAACCTGAACACATAACATACTATATATACTATACATATATATTATACACATTATATATCTACTGTTTGATAGTTTACCAAAATTCAAGAATATATTATGCATAAATAAAATAAAAACAAACGCTCCAAAAATTTGTCTTGAAAACGGATACGATCAAACGCACGCACCGAAACACGTGCATCACACGTAAAACATCGGAATACGAAAATTGACTTTATCAACGAAAAAATGTTAAATACAATATAAGAAAAATTATTGATTAATTTATACCTTCTATGACATAATTACTACGTGCGTAAGAAACACGTGCATCGCACGTAAAATATCCAAATGCGAAAATTAATTTTATTGATGAAAAATTATTAAATATGATCGAAAACAATATAACCAAAATTATATTTACTAATTTACATATACTTCATGATGAAATCACAACACGTAGAAAGCACGTGCATTATACGTGCAGAAAGTCGAAAAATACATTTTAATCAAAACAAGGGAAAAATAAATTTTCGTTTTATAAAATAGATTTAAATACATAAAAATAAATAAGTTAAACCTATAGAAAATATTATACGTAGTGGTGGAAACACGTGCATCAAAACACGTAAAAAGCACGTAAATCCCAGGGATTGAAATATTATATTTTAGTTGACTGAAATCAATACGGAAAATGTATAAATAGTACGAATCCAAAATATGTAGTGAAATACATTACAAAATATACGTGCGTAACACCCAGGGGCAAAATTGTAATTTCCAATTTTGTGGGGTGTTACAGTCTTCTACTGTATGTTGATGATATCTTAATCATAGGGACCTCTTTGAATGTGTGATCCACTCTCATTCAAGATCTAAGCAAAGTGTTTCCTCTCAAAGATCTTGGCACTGCTCGTTATTTTCTTGGCTTGGAACTCACCTGGAACTCCACTGGTATGATAATTTCCCAAACCAAATACATCACAGACCTCCTACACAAATCTCACATGGACGGCGCAAAACCTTGCAAAACTCCAATAGCAACCTATCAAAAACTTGATCCAAGTTCTGGTGATCCCCTTACTGATGCCACTGAGTATCATTTTGTTGTTGGTGCTCTCCAGTATCTCACTTGGTCACGACCTCACATCGCCTTCGCAGTCAATCAAGTGTGCCAGTTCCTGCAAAACCCTTGCACCCCTCACCTGGCAGTTGTCAAAAGGATCCTTCGGTATTTAAAGGGTATAATCACAAGTGGTCTCCACTACAAATGGGGATGCCTTGACATCCATGGCTACTCTGATGCCGATTGGGCAGGGTCACCCTACGACCATCGTTCCACCACCGACTACTACATATAGCTGGGTCCCAATCCCATTTCATGGAGTGCTAAGCAAGCCACTGTAGCCAGGAGTTCCACAGAGGTCGAGTACAGGTCATTAGAACACACGGCCGCCGGAATTAGCTGGTTGTTGTTTCTTCTTTGAGATCTACATATTCCGGTTCTTTCCACACCGACAATTCACTGTGATAACTTAAGTGTCATAGCCTTGGCCTCCAATCTTGTCTTCCATGCAAGAACGAAACATGTGGAGGTGGACTATCACTTTATTCATGAACTCGTTCTTCATTGATGAATTCCGATACACTACCTCCGTAGCACTGACCAAATCGCTGATATATTCACAAAGGGACTGTCGAAAAATCAGTTCTCCTCGCCGGCTTTCAAGTTTCAAGTAGCTCAGCCAACCTTGAGCTTGAAGGGGTGTATTAAGAATCCTAACAATAATCAGTTAAAGGAATACTAACAACCCCTCCTTATTTTTGCAGGATTGCTAAATTTGTTGCAACAACATTCTCTTGTAAGCTTTAAGCCTAAATACTATAAATACCTATGTAATCAATAAGAAAGAGTGGAAAAAAAAATTTATTTTCTATCTTTTTTATCTAATACATCTTGTGAATGGGAAGATAAGATATCTTTATTCTATGTTCTTAAGTCTTAATTTTTGGGACTTTCTATAGAGTTGCGATAATAACAAACTTTCCTATCTCCCCCAGTTCAACATCATATGCAAACACACATAAAAAGAACACTTAGGGGGTGTTAGTCGGAAGGAAGTTTGAAAACGTAGGATAATTTTTAAATCAAGCTGATTTCAAAGACAAATCAAGGTGATTTCACAATGCATGTGATTTTTATTGTGATTGTCAAATACGTTAAAAATTACTCAATATAAATTTAAGGTACTTTATTTTAATTATCTTATTATTGTAGAACTATGAAAATTACCATGTTAATCAATCTACCATGATTTGGGAATCATATGGTTAGAGGCATGATTTTATATGAAGGATTTGAGGTCATTTATAGTATAGTTGGATTTTAAAGTCGAGGCAAGTGAGATTTTAATAAAATCATCGAGTTTGTAAAATCATGTTTGACTGACACCAAATTTTAAAATCCTACTTTGAAATCCTTCCCCACTAATACCTAACTTTTAAACACATCATGATTCTCAAAGTATGGTTTCAAAATCCTCATCCCCCCCCCCCCCCCCCCCCCCCCCCAAAAAGTTATTTTTGGAATGAAGGTAAAATTGTATGTTTTAGAAATATAAACATAAACTCCTTGACCCTCACCAAAATGTCATTAAAAGTCAATTCCCATCTGCTACGTATTTCCAATGATTAGAAGAAAAAAAAAGTATTGTTGAGCACTATCCAGGCCTCTCCCAATGACACTGGCGCTGAACATGCACAGCCATGTTAGGATATGAATATTTATCTCTTCACCTTTCCACAACTTCAATATTTTGGTGCAGCCTTATTGTACTTTATCTACAAACTAGACCCAAGATAGAAGTCTAGTGCCTTATAACTTGTGAGGCCTTCTAAGAGCATCTGTAGTCGTTGAATGTAAAATATGAATATATAGATAAATAGAAATAGGAATCGGCTGTTTTGCTGCAGTCGTTTAAAGCTATATTTTAGCTATCTATATTAAAATAATAAGCGACGGCACATGAAGTGCCATCTGAGAAAAAAAAATTAAAAAAAAATCAAAAATTTTGTGGGACGGCACTTGAAGTGCCGTCGGAGAGCGAAAATAAAAAAAAAATTATTTTAAAGGACGGACGTCGGAGGAGAAAAAAAAAAAATTCTACGGATGGCTCCAAGGACATTTTGAATTTTTTTTTGCCATTTTCTACTTTTTCCGAAATTACATAAACATTTCATTATTTACAAAAAAATTTCAAAAAATTACAAAAACAATTCAGAAATTGCAAAAAAAATTAAAAATTGCAAAAACATTCTCACAAATTGCAAAAAAAAATTAAAAAATACAAAATCCTTCGGACGGCACTTGAGGATTTGGGTGGAAAAAAAAAAAAAAATTCAAAGGACGGCACTTGAAGTGCCGTCCGACGGATTTAGGGGATTTTTTAATCGAAAAAAATTATAAAAAATCAAGCGACGGCACTTGAAGTGCTGTCACTCATATATGGATAAAAGCTATACGGATTCTCAAATATAGCAATCTACTATAGCGATTTATCGATAATATGGATATATAGCAAACGATTGCAGCGGTTTTTTTAGCCAAATATCCATATTATCGATATATAGCAAACGACTACAGATGCTCTAATAGAGCTTCTGTAAGATCGATCACTAAAAACTCCCAAAAGCTATCTATATAATAAAACACAAAGAAAACTATGAAGTAGCTCTCATTTATTTGATAGAAAATCAATGGTCTAGATTTTTGTTCCTAAAGGGTATTTGTTCCCCAAATGTTTTTCCTCAAAATTCAAATTTTTTCCCCTAAACAAAAGAACTCCTTCATTTATTACTCTCTCTCTCTCTTCCCCCTCTTTTATCCTTTTTCATAATTCTTTCTCTTTTTTTTTTGTACCGAGATATGTCAACAACAACAAAAACAGTGAATGTTTTTTTTGGTTATGCAATTTCAGATTATGTTTTTTTTATGATTTAAATTTTTTAATTATATTTTTTTCCGGATTATGCTTTCATAACTTAACTTCCATTTAATTGCTTTTGAATTACCATATTTGATCTGCTTGTAGAATACTTCACTGAGTAATTGTTTTAGATTAGAATGCTTCACTGAGTTAATTTTGATTAGAATGCTTTTTTTATTATACATTTTCGGATTATATATTTTTTGAATATTTGGGCGATTGCTGCTTTGAAAGATCGTTGTAAATTCTTTAATTGACTCGCTTGAACGTGCTTTTATGGACAAATCCATGTTTAATCCCTATGTTTAGGGTTTTTGTAGTTGCAAAATTGTATCTTAATCTGCTTTACTGCAATTTCACTTCACGTATACATCACATGGTTAACTACATAAAAAACAAACAAGGGGAACTAACTCATGCAGTTTGAGGCGTGAACCGTAACTCATGCAGTTAGAAAATGAATTGCTACTTATATTATGCTCCAACTCCAAATCAAAAAAGAAATCTCTTATGCTCAAGTCACACATACCAAGGAATTTCCGATTCACTACTGTTATAGATTCACAATACTATTTTTGAATCCCGAACTGCTGATCAATAATCCTGCAATATACAAACCAATAAAAATCAAGGTCACTTCATAAATCTACTTCAAAGTATATTAATACATCAACGTCTACTAGCAAATAAATATCTATATAAATCATCCCTTACTGTTTACATGATTTTTCATATGTTGTATCGTTCCAAATACGTGCCGTAGGCACGTGCCCACGGGCATACCTAGTCTATATAATAAAACACAAAGAAAGCTATCAAGTGACTCTCCTTCAATTCCCCCAAAATCAAAGGTCCAGATCTAACCTTACAAAAAATATTTTCCCCCACAAAATTTTTTCCCCAAAACTCAAATTCAAATCCCCAAAACAACTCCAAACCTCTCTCTCTCTCTCTCTCTCTCTCTCTCTCTCTCTCTCTCTCTATATATATATATATATATATATATATATATATATATATATATATATATATATGGGAAAAAGGGGTATGAGCAACTTGCTCATTTAGTAAATAAGCAATTGATGATGTGGCATACATGTGATTGGAAAAGCCTTAAAAGGGTTAGTTGTCCAATGGAAACATGAACTTTTATTTACAACTAATTATTGTTATACTATTCAAACTTGAGCTATATAATTGTTGATTTACTGTTTACAAGGCTTTTCATACGATGTATCGTTCTGAAGACGTCCACGGAAAAATCTAGTTCAATAATAAATTTAAATTCTTATATTTCAACATGGTTACTAAGGTTAATGTGTTTATCAATAATCAACATGATTGAAAAAATAAATGCACTAAGAGCATCTGTAGTCGTTTGCTAAATATGCATAATATGCATATTTGGTCAAAAAAAGCATTGCAGTCGTTGGCCAAATATGCATATTATGCATAAATCGCTATAGAAAATTGCTATAAATAAGAATCGAAATGAGAAATATGCATATATGAGAGACGGAGCTTGAAGTGCCGTCGAACAAAAAAAAAATATTTTTTTAATGATCGGACAGCACTTCAAGTGTCGTCGAAAAAAAAAATTTTTTTTTAATGGTCGAACGGTACTTGAAGTGCCGTCCCTCAAAAAAAAATTTAATTTCCTAATAAAAAAAACCCCACTTCTCTCGGACGGCACTTGAAGTGCCGTCCCACCCCTCTGTGTTGTTTTTGTAATTTTTTGTAATTTTATTGTAATTTTTTGTAATTTTTTTGTAATTTTTTATAATTGTTTGTAATTTTTTTTGCACTTCGAGGACGATTTTTTCCCTCGGACGGCACTTGAAGTGTCGTCGCAATATATATTTTTTTGCTCTCCGACGGAATATGATATGCCGTCCCACCGTTTTTTAATGTTTTTAAAAAAATTTTCCTCTCCGACGGAACATGAAGCACCGTCTCGTATTATTTTATTTTAAAAAGATAAAAAATAGCATTCTACGACTGCAGTAAAATGCGACATTGCTATTTCCATTTATCCATTTATGCATATTTTTATCATCAACGGAGTGTGGATGCTCTAAAAACAGCTTACCTTATACTTTTATCAATAGTATTGGAGCATCCACAGTCGTTTGCTTATTTGCCATTTTGCCATTTTTTCGATACTGTAGCGCACACACTCGTTCGCTATTTTGCCTTTTTTTGGCAAAAGCGCTACAGTAGAAAGGGAGAAATAGCAATCGAAATAGCAAAATGCATATTATAGCAGACGAAACATGGATTATTTAATTATTATTTTAATTGATCGGACGAAACATGATGTTTCGTCCGAAGTAAAAAAAAAACCGAATAAAATAACCTTTAAACGTGGGAATGAACATGATGTTTCGTCCCAATTTGAGACGAAACATCATGCTTCGTCCCAATCCAAAATTAAAAAAAAATTGTAAATTTTAAATTTTTTTTGCAATTATCTAAATTGATTTTGCAAAAAAAAATTACAATTTGTTTAAAAATTCTTTTTGCAATTTTTTTTACAAAAAAAATCCCGGAAAATCCGGACGAAGCACCATGCTTCGTCCAGAATCTGGGCATTTTTTGGAACTTTTTGTAATATTTTTAAATTGTTTTTGCAAATTTTTAAATTGTTTTTGCAAATTTTTAAATTGTTTTTGCAAATATTATTTACGAACTATTTTTAAAATTTGTTTTTTGCAAATTTTTTTTGCAAAAAAAACCTTTATTTTTTCCCACTTTTTGGGACGAAACATCATATTTCGTTCCGCCATTTTTTTTGATTACAGACGAAACATCATGTTTGATGTTTCGTCTCTTTCTTTTTTAACGAACTTATGCATTTATTTGCCAATCGACGACTGCAGCGTTTCGTCGAATTGGATGGACAAAAAATACATTTTGCCATTTTTCACATTCAACGACTGTGGATGCTCTTAGAAAGCGATGCACCCATACAGATTTGAGCAAGAAAACAAAATATATGAACCATAAATGTGCCAACCTTTTTTATTGATTTGAGCAATCCCATTGGTGGACCGGGAACTATATTGCTGATAGAAAGAGAACCTCGCTCGTCAATTATTATGTTCTGGGAAACAATTGACTTAACTAGTCAGTTTGAATATATTATAATTGAACACCAGATCATGACCTAATTATCTACCAACAATTTTTATATGAATTAAAATATTGCATAGAGAATTTCATCGCATATATAATGTGGTTTATTGTTAACCTCATCTGAAATCGATGATCAATGCCAAAGCTTACATGAATTACTTTGTTGATGACAACGCATGTTAAGTCACAGAATTGCTTTGTTATATTTAATCACTTGAAAAGTAAGGAAGCTATACTATCATATCTCTACTATTTTAATGGGATAGTTGGGATTGTAAATAAACAAATCCTAATTTTATAACTGAGCAAATCCGTACAATATACATCCACATTAAATTCAATTGATAGAAATATTTATAGACAAACAAATCTGTGTGTTGCCCGTTCATATTTAATTTAATATAAAGGAAGTATTAGATTTTAGGCTGGACTACATTGAAGTTTTTATTATTAATAAAAATATATTTATTAAGATGTGCATCGCACGTGGAAATTACTAGTAAAATATAATGGGAGAAGGAGGCCAACTTGGTTGGCTTCTCTCCCCTCTTTTATTTTTTTTCTAGATTACTAGCACATGCATTGCAATGTTTTCTTCATATTGCATTTTCTCCCTTAATGCATAATAATTATTACCAATTTTCAGTTTGCTTAAATTAAATATGTAAGTCGAGAAGAAAATTGCATGTGATATACAGGTTAGAAGCCGAAAGTTACCATAGTAGATATTAATAACCCAGATTTCTCATATTTGTGCATGTGTTGAGTAATGCTAGAGCCACTACCAATTTCACTACCATTTTCTTCACTACCTTAGGTGGCACACTCCAATAGGTAGGGAATGATAGAGTAGGTGGGAGAACTCTCCAATAGGAGTATGCCACCTTAGGTAGTGAAGAAAATGGTAGTGAAAATGGTAGTGGCTCTAGCATTACTCTTTATCTTTTGCAAGCAGATATGGGAAATATGTGAACATTATTAAATAATTTTTGCTTCATAATTAATAATTAATGGTCAATTCAGGATAAAAGAAAAAAGTTTAATAAATCTAGTATAAAGGAAAAACATGCATGTAAACTCAACGAAAACAAAAGGCAAACAACAATGCAGAGAACTATAAGAAGTTTCTCTTTTTTAATTACTCTAAAGTTCCCGAATAGGTCCATGCCCAAAAACACATTCCAAATTCAGGTCATGTTCTTCTAAGCTCTATCATTTTGGATCTTGCAACCACTAAGAGAGTTTTCTTTGAGCCAACCAATTCCCTTCTTTCATATTGTCGTTGTACATCCTACATGTTTCTGACTTGAATCAACCATATTATATTATATCTATAACTTTTACTGATAGGAAAGAGAGTCTACCCCATCTCTCCTTTCTCTATTTTGAAATAGGAAATGCAGAGAAAAAGTAGCGATTCCTATTTAAATAACACATGCACTATGTACGATTTTATTAAAAAATCAAAGCAAAATAAAAACATCAATCCCTCAAACATAATCTCTTCCCCTCTCACTTTCTCAATTCCCCCCCCCCCCCCCCACGCGGTCCCACCCCACTTCACTACCTGCCCCGAAGGCGTTGTAATCGAAATAAAGATCCTTCTTTAGTAAAATCCAAACCTTCTACTCAATTTCCATAACTTTCACCGATTTTTTATGTTTATTAAATAAAAGTTTTGGTTATTTTCTTAAATATTTTAAAGGGCTCTTAAATGGCCTAAACAATTGAGATGAGAAAGTACCAAATGCAATTTCAGATTAATTTTTGTTAATTTATGTGTTTTTTGTGTTAAAAGTGAGTTTTGCTTATAAACATATATTGTACATGCTTGAGTTTGTAGGGAAATGAGTATTTTAAACAGAAGAAATAACGCGAAGCGATTGAGTGGTACTTGAGGAGCATAGAGTTGTCTCCCACTCGGCTGTGTATGCAAATTGAGCTTTGATGTACATCAAAGTAAAGAGACAAGTTTCATGTGCTTCTCTCCGTGCTAACTTCATTTTTGTGTAATTTATATTTCGGACAGGGCTAACTCTCACTTACAAATAACTTTATTTACTGTAACTTTGTTTCGGAAATCTCTTGGACTCCATTTAGATACAAAGGTAGGATGCCAATATGCATATAGTTTGTATACCTGTAACTCACACTTTCGACTTTAGAAATATAAATTTGATTGATTGGTGTTAGAGATTATAGTCCCACATTGGGTAGTTGGTTAGTTTTATATTTGGTTCCTCCTATATATAGGAGATATTGTACTCAGTTATTTCTCAATTCAATATTTAGTATTGTTTTCACATCTCTCTCATTTATCTTAACATGGTATCAGAGCCAATTATCCAAATTTTTCTTTCTTAAATTCCCTCTACAAAAATTTTCAAATCCCAACAGCCAAAACAAATTTCTTCCCAAAACCCTAAATCTGCATAAAAAAAATATATATATATATTCCCATCGTCTTCTTCACTGCGCTCAACTGCAGATCCATCATCAACTGCAGATCCATTTTAACTACAAAGATCCACTGTACACTTCAACTCGGCAACCCATCTTCATCTTCAACTCGGCATCGTCATCTTCAGCTGTCGTCCTACCCGAATCCAGATCGTCCAGATCCAATCGGCGTCTTCTTCACTGCAGCACTCCCGCCCGAGCCATCATCGTCTTCTTCAACTGCCTTAGAAGTCCTCATCAATCCCGAGCCCGATCTAGATCCGATCTCCTTCGTCTCAGATCGCCAGTTACCCTAAACTTCTGCCTCTTCTTCTTCAACTGCCGTCGTCAACCCATCGGCAACCACCTTAGAAGCCCTCTTCCTCAACCCATCATCATCGTCTTCTTCAACTGCCGTCTTCTTCAACCGCCTTAGAAGTCCTCATCAATCCCGAGCCCGATCTAGATCCGATCTCCCTCGTCTCATATCACCAGTTACCCTAAACTTCTTCTTCCTCTTCTTCCTCTTCTTCCTTTTAAAAAAAAGGAAACAAAAAAAAGAAACGAAAAAAAATAAAAAATTATTATATATATATATATATATATACACACACACACACACACACACACACAGGTACTAATACTTGATGGAATCTCAGTCTCTCCCACATATTTCCGCCTCCACTGACTTTCTCAATGCAACCGCCTCTCATTCCTTCTCCAAATTCAAACAGCAGCAGCATCACTTTCAGTCTGCCTCCGGCCTCTTACCTTCTCCTAACATCATTGCTCACCCTACCTCACCTCTACTTCCAACACCGGTAGCACCGTCCTACTCTCTAAACCGATTCAGACACCAGCATCTCCCTCCACATTCTGCTCTCAGTCACAGCAACCCTCGCAGTGCATCGTATCTCACATCCTCGCCATGCCCGTCACTCCAGCCTTGCCATCTCCTGCTGATTGGGCTAATCACCAGCAATGCCCCACACAGCTAGAACTACAGCTCATGAGTCCGTCTATCAATGCTGGCTCCTCTGCTTCTGCTCTTTCTGCCATTCCCGGTATGAATTCCTTCTGGATTTTAGATTCTGGTGTATCACATCATCTCACTAGTAATCAGACACTATTCACCACCTGCACAGCACTTCCCTCTCACTCTCCATCTCTACACACAGCCGATGGCTCACCACTTCTTATTACACACTCAGGAACAATTAGTTCTTCCACTCTCACATTACCATATGTTCTTTATGCTCCTCATTTATCAATAAACCTTATTTCTATTAGTGCGTTGTGCGATAGTGGTCTTCTCGTTACTTTTGACTTTTTAGGTTGTTCTATTACCGATTCCTCCACCGGTAAGGAATTTGGGCGTGCTAGTCGTCAGGGTCGTCTATATTATCTAGATTTTCTTCGTGCACACCACTCTCCTAGTTTTGCCAGTATTGTTTCCTCTGATGCTGATATGTGGCACAAACGTTTAAGTCATATTAGCGCTTCACGACTCCAGACTATAGCTCGTAGTGGTACCTTTGGTTCTCTCACTTTTAAACATTTATCTGATTGTCATGGTTGTCATTTGGCCAAACATATTGTCCTTTCCTTTAGTCACAAAAGAACTTCTGAAACCGCTCATCCTTTTCAACTTGTTCATTCCGACATATGGGGACCCTCTCCCGTATCCTCGTGGAAAGGCTATCTTTATTATGTTGCCTTCATCAATGACTTCACTAGACATACATGAGTTTTTCTTATGCGTCAGCGATCTGAAATACCTGATATTTACCGGTTCTTTACAACTATGATTCACACTCAGTTCGGTGTGCGCATTAAGAATTTTCGATCGGACGGTGCACGTGAGTACACTTCCACCACTATGAGATCAATCATTCAGTCTCACGGCACCTTTTTTCAGCAATCATGCCCTCACACACATGAGCAGAATGGTGTAGCTGAACGCAAGTATCGTCACATCCTTGAGACGGATCGCGCTCTTTTACTCTCATCTACTGCTCTTTGTTCTTTCTGGGCTGAAGCTATCATGACCTTTGTTAGTCTCATCAACATTACTTCCTTATCTATCCTAGCTGGTACGACGCCTTACGAGGATCTTTATCATTCACCTCCCGACTACAGTATGCTCCGTACTTTTGGATGCACCTGTTACGTCCTTCTCCCTCCTACTGAGCGCACAAAGCTCTCCGCTCGTGCTGCTAAGTGCGTTCACCTAGGTCTCAGTCCTGAACACAAAGATTATCGTTGCTTTGATCCATCAGCGGGTTGTGTCTGCATTTCTCGACATGTCTCCTTTGTGGAAGACTCCCCTTACTACCTGACCCCCCCCGAGGATACTAGATTTCTCGATTCCCCAGTTGTTGCTAGCCCCCCGACTTTATCTTCCCGTATTCCTTTTGATCCCACTCCTCTGGCTCCGTTCACATCTCCTGCTGTCCTTATACCTGTTGTTCTCCCTACCGAAACTACACCTGCATCCCACAGCAGCCAGCACCCATTCCACCTACTTCCCCACCAACATGCACCTACTCCACCGTCCTCACCCCCATACCCTATCAGTCCACCACCTCTTCATCAGTCTACCCGTTCCACTTCGGGTATTCCTTCGGCACGTTATACACCTGATGTCACTGGTCCTTCTGACCAGTTTGGTTTTGCCACCCTAGCTTCCTACTCACCACAGTTTTATGCATATCTCACTGCTATACACTCTACACGTGAGCCCAGAACCTATCAAGACACAATTCAATATCCTAAATGGAGGAAAACTATTGTAAAGGAATTCAGTGCATTTGATCAGACTGGCACTGGGGATGTTGTTCCTCTGCCAGAGGGCATTCAACCTATTAGCTGCAAGTAGATCTTCAAGGTCAAATATCAACCTGATGGATCTATTGAACGGCACAAGACCCGTTTAGCAGCTCGAGAGTTTACTCAGAAGCATAGCATTGACTATGATGAGACCTTTGCTCCCGTTGCACAGATGACTACTGTTCACATCCTTCTTGCTGTTGCTGCCATCCGCCAATGGCCGTTATACCAGATGGACGTGAAGAATGCTTTTCTTCATGGTACCTTATCTGAGGTTGTTTATATGGATCCTCCTCCTGGCCTCCCTACTCCTCCTCGTCATGTTTGTAGACTTCGTCGTGCTATATATGGCCTGAAACAAGCCCCTCGAGCTTGGTTTGAGTGTTTTCGCCTTGTCATCACCAAGGCTGGTTTTCGTCAGAGTTCACAGGACCATTCTATGTTTATACGGTCATCACTGCAGGGGAGGATACTTCTACTACTATATGTTGATGATATGATCATTACTGGGGATGACTCTGTTGGCATTGCATCCACACAGAAATACCTTCACTAGCAGTTTCATATGAAAGATCTTGGTAAGCTATGTTACTTTCTGGGTTTAGAGATTGCTCATGGATCTCAGGGGATACTTATTTCTCAGTAGAAATACACATCAGATATTATTTCCGCTGCATGTCTCTCTGATAGTCGATCAGCTGATACACCCTTAGAGCTTCATGTGAAGCTTCGTCCCACAGATGGTGAGCTCCTCCCTGATTCCACTAGATACAGGCAGATTGTTGGACAGCTTGTTTACTTATGCATGACCAGATCCGATATTGCTCATGCAGTCAGTATTGTCAGTCAGTTTGTTTCCGCTCCTACATCAGTTCACTACGGTGCTCTTCTTCGAATCCTTAGATATCTTCGGAGCAGTATCACTTGCTCATTATTCATGCCTTCTACATCCAAACTAGAGCTCAGTGTATATTCAGATTCAGATTGGGCAGGTGATCCGACTACCAGAAGGTCTACCATAGGTTTTTGTCTATTTCTTGGTGATTCACTGATCTCATGACGGAGCAAGAAGCAGGCAGTTGTTGCATGTTCTTCCACCGAGGCTGAGTACAGAGCAATGACAGCTACTATTAGAGAGATTGTTCATATTTGTTGGCTGTTATCAGATATGGGTGTCACTCTTACAGGGGCTACTCCACTTTATTGTGATAACCGGAGTGCATTGCACATTGCAAGTAACCCGGTCTTTCATGAACGAACAAAGCATATTGAGATTGATTGTCATTATGTTCGTGAGCATTTTGAGGCAAGGACCATCTCTCTCCATTCTGTTACATCTTCCCAGCAGACTGCAGACTTCTTCACCAAATCCTATACTGTTCAGAGATTCCGACACTTAGTAGGCAAACTCACATTGTTTGACCCATCGTGAGTTTGAGAGGAGGTGTTAGAGATTATAGTCCCACATTGGGTAGTTGGTTAGTTTTGTATTTGCAAAAAATTTAGCTTTGAGGTGAGATAACTGGAGGTGATCACGTTACTCTAAAATATGATCCAAACGGACTAGAATTTACATAGTGTAGGTTTGCAAGTCACCTATAATTTAGATAGTGCAGGTTTGCAACTCACCTATAATATTTTATTACTTTACTTTTGCTTTTAGGCAAAATGTCTGAAAACGGGGGAAACATTTGGCATGTATTAGGCTGTTTGTGTTCTCTTTTCATATTTGAGTATAAGTGGTTTTTTGGGGATTGCATGGGTAACGGTTGTTGGTATTTTTCTTGCAGATATTTAGAGAGTTAACTTGCATTCATACGGTTTTGGGCATTTTTCATAGAGATGTGAAGCCACAAAATCTACTGATATGTTTTTTAATGTCTTATTTCTTAAGTTTGGTAATGTTTAGCTTGAAAATTGTCTCATCTCTATAATACACAACATCCAACGCTACGAAGTAAAATAAAGGTCCAAACATGTTGATCTGGGCTTCAAGAGCCACCACCTACCTAAAGATCTCTACTTTCTATAGAGGTTTCACTACTGGTACAAACCCTAACCCTAATATGAATCTTTCTCTTATCTATCATCATTTGATTTGAATAATTAATGTTATATTTGATATATCGATTATGGTGTGGTTTTGGCAAAATTATGCGTTTAATCTAATATGTGGTACAAAATTTCAGTTGAAGTTTGGACATTTTTAAATGAGTTTGACTATGTGCGATGCATTGTATGGATAACTTAGAATTAGATTTTTAAGCAAACATAGTTCAAAAAATTGTTTTTATATGATTTTCTTAGTCTATCATCTGACCATAACCTATGCTATAATGCATGGTTTATAATGTATAACCTATTTACTGAATATTAATGATATTAATATAGCTGTTAACAAAAATTAGTTGAATTTGCGACATCTTTTTGTAAAGTCGGTGCAATTTTTTTGGATCGAAGTCTTTTATGATCATGAACAATTGATTTAAGCCCTTTGTTGGATATAACTGGAATCACATTATTTGGACAACTGAATGAATATTGTGACCGAGTCTGGAGGTGCATTATTGTATCAGATGCTTGAGTTTGGACAGTGTGTTTATGAGTATCCTCATTAGATAATTGTTGAATGTTGATATTGGATGAACTTTATATAGTGAAAAAGCTTTATGTATCAGATAAGTTCTGCCGAATTTTTGGTAAAGTATGTGCAATTTGCGCAGAGGTATCGTGGAATTCAGAGTGAACAGTCACATAAAATCGGACCATGAAAAGGTAAGACTCTTCATCTTAACTGCACTTTTTATTTAAGTATTTGATGTACTCTAACTTGGATTTTAACTCAAGGGTTTATGTAAATGCATGAGAAGAAGGATAGTGAGTACCTAAAACGAAGAAGAGCTTAGAGTTGAAGAAGAGATCGAGGATGAAGAGTTGATGTACCATAAATATTCGCTTTATTCAGTTCATTGCATGCATTTTTTAGATTTAGTAATATTCAATTGGAGAACATTATGGTTTTGGAAGTGATTATCTAAATCATCCGCTTATGTGAGGATGATAATGAAGATTTTAGAAATTACGGTGGGAATGACGTTCAAAAGTTTATCCTAATTTTCTCAACATTTTTTGGAGTTCTATATAATTATGAGTCTCTCAAAACTATTTTAGGTGGTGCGATGATCCAAATGCGGAGATTTGATCTGGTTGCTGATATGGAGCCAGGGGAAATATTGAAGAAGAGTATCAGTAATAGAGTATCAGAGTATCAGAGCTGTATCAGTCCAAGTGCAAATTGTGTTCTTGAAGGGGGTTATTTGTAAATAGTTCTGTCTGTATGTGATAAGTGCGTATAGCACGTGGGTAGTGTAACTGAATTCTGTTAGAAAAGTGAGTGGGTTGTTTCTTTTATTTTCCGTGCTTAGCACGTGTTTCCTCAAATGTATAAAAGGCGGCAGCTGTACTCATTTTGGGATATGAATAGAAATCAAACAGATTGTCTTGTTCATCAATTTTTCTTCCTTCTTCCATTAGAACTCAGCTCTAGGTTGTGAGATCAATGGTGAGAAGACGACCCGCTGCGTCCACGTACGCTGCCAGAGGTCGAGCTGGAGCAATGGTATCAGAGCCAGAACTGGAAATGGCGTTCGATCAAGAAGAGGATCTAGAAGCGAATCACAGGACTGAGAATTCCATCGGATCTGGAATTAGACTTAGGTCTGGTTCCGGACAACGGAATCCGATTGCGCGAACGGCCACCAGTGACGGCGGAGCTGTTCACAAGCAATCCAGTCTTGAATCGAGAATGGATCGGATCGAGAGAGCCTTAGAGAAGCTATTGGAAGGTCCTACACGGCGATATTCCTCGCATCGAAATCCTCCGGAGTGGCAACCAGAAGGGAGTGAGAATGAATCTGAGGGAAGTGGTAGTATTCGCGGATCTCCTGGTATTCGAGACCGGAATACCCACCGGCGGAGGGAAGAAAGGCCTAGAGGAAGGTATTGGGAATACCAAGGGGATAGGGGAAGAAGGCAAGAGCCAAGGCATGATCGCCAGTATCAAGGTACTCCTAGTACTTTCTTTCCAAAGCATCCTAAGATAGATCTTCCTAGTTTCGATGGTGTGGGAGATGTCACCAACTGGGTGTACCACATGGAGCATCATTTCCATACTCAGGGAGTGAGCTATTATGAGAAATTGCCCTTTAGTGTCTATTACTTGAAGGGAGAGGCCTTGTTATGATGGAGATGGTATGAGCAACAAGAGAATGGGGTTATTGATTGGGAAATGGCCAAGAAGGAGTTGTTGTTACAATTTGGGCCTTCTGAGTTAGATGATCCTGAGGCTACCCTGTACAAGCTGCAGCAAAGTGGGACTGTTGTAGAGTACCATAGGGAATTCCTCAAGTATAGCCATCTAGTGAAGAATATTGCCATGTCTTCTTTGGTAAGCTGCTATATTTCAGGTCTAAAGACGGAGTTAAGGAAGGAGGTGAAGTTGAAACACCCCCAGAGTGTACTCGAGGCTTATAGAGAAGCTATAGCTAGGGAGTCAATTTTAGAAGATCATAAGAAGGTCTGGAAGTATTCGGGGTTCAATAAGACTGCCACAAGTGCTGCTACTCCTTTCCAGTCCAAGGTTAATGTATCTGCAACTCAATCCCTCTCTAACAAACCCTATGTTCCAACCCCCGTACCAGCAATAAACCCTCAAGCCAAGGCCAAGGACTCACAGATCTTGCAATACATGAAGGAGAGAAGAGAGAAGGGTCTTTGTTTCCACTGTGATGAAAAATTTGTGAGAGGCCACAAGTGTGCTGGCAAGACATTTATGCATATGATGGGAGATGTAGTTTGGAATATGAAAGAGAAAAGGATGAGGTTTCAAGTAGATGGACAACAGAAGGAGCTGTTGGGAATATTGCCAAGAGAGCTTGAAGTAACTACTGCTAAATCTATACATAAGAGTCTCCATGTTATGAAGGGTGGGTGGCTTCTTCAATTGACAGGTACCATGCCAAATCCAACAGCTGTTGAAGGTGACAAGAAGGCTTTATTGCTGATACAACCTGAGATCCAGCAGGTATTGGAAAAATTTGATGTGGTTTTTAAAGAGAACCTTACTTTACCCCCACCTAGAGCTTGTGACCATAGTATCCCTCTCATTCTTGGAGCTAAACCTGTAAGTCAGAGACCTTATCGACACCCTTGGCATCAAAAGAATGAGATAGAGAGGCTAGTAAAGGAGATGTTGCATAGTGGAATTATTAGACCAAGTCATAGTTCATACTCCTCCCCAGTAGTGATGGTGAAGAAAGCTAATGGAAGTTGGAGAATGTGTGTGGATTATAGAGGCCTTAATGACATCACTGTTAAAGATAAGTACCCCATTCCAATTATAGATGAACTCTTAGATGAATTACAAGGAGCAACTATATTTAGTAAGCTGGATCTAAGGAGTGGGTATCATCAGATTAGAATGAGGGAGGAAGATGTATACAAAACTGCTTTCCGAACACATGAGGGCCACTATGAATACCTAGTGATGCCCTTTGGGTTGTCCAATGCTCCTGCCACTTTTCAATCTTTAATGAATGATATTTTTAGACCCTATTTGAGGCAGTTTGTGCTAGTCTTTTTTGATGACATCTTGGTCTACAGCCTAGATTTGGGTACCCATTGCAAGCATTTAGAAAAAGTACTCCAAGTCCTGCAAGATCATCAGTTGTATGCTAAGGCTAGTAAGTGCCATTTTGGAGTAGAGCAAGTGGAGTATTTGGGACATATAGTGTCTTCAAGAGGGGTTGCTGTAGACCCAAATAAGGTGAGAGCTATCCAAGATTGGCCTAGACCAAAAACACTCAAGGCTTTGAGAGGGTTTCTTGGACTAACTGGGTATTATAGGAAGTTCATAGTCCATTATAGTACACTGACTTGGCCATTAGTGAAGCTTACTAAGAAGGGAGCATTTGTGTGGACTGCTGAGTCACAAAAAGCTTTTGAAGAGGTGAAAAAAGTTTTGACTTCTCCTCCAGTACTACAACTCCCTAATTTCTCCTTACCCTTCGTCCTAGAGTGTGATGCCTGCGGCACAGGAGTGGGTGCTGTTTTGATGCAAGAAAACCATCCTATTGCTTTCCTTAGTCAAGAGTTAAAGGGAAAGAGAAGAGTTCTATCTACATATGAGAAGGAAATGTTAGCAATCCTCCTAGCAGTTAAAAAATGGAGGCAGTATCTCTTGGGAAGGGAATTCATAATTAAGACTGACCATAAACCTCTCAAACACCTTCTAGAGCAAAGACTGTACACAGAAGCACAGCATGAATGGTTGATTAAGTTACATGGGTATCAATTTACTGTGGAGTATAAGAAGGGTAGGGAAAATTTGGTTGCAGATGGTCTTTCTAGGAAATATGAAGCTCAAGAAGGAACTCTATTGGCTTATACTATTGTTCACCCCAGGTGTTTGCATTCAGTACAACAGGAAGTCCTTACAAATCCTTTCTATAATGATGTTAAACTCAAGATTGAAGCTGGGGATGCTGACTATGGACTGGTGAATGGAGTGTATTTCTATAAAGGAAGGGTTCTGTTGAGTCCAGATTCAAATTTGAGAGAATGGTTCTTGTTTGACTCTCACTCATCTCCCCAGGGAGGACATGTGGGTATGGATAAAGTGTGGCCTTCACTCAAAAAGATAGTGTACTGGAAGGGAATGAAAAAAGAAATGAAGGACTTTATAAGGTCCTGTGATGTCTGTCAAAGGAATAAATACTTTAGCACAAGTCCAGCTGGTCTATTGCAACCCTTGCCAATTCCAGACCAAGTTTGGGAAGATATTAGTATGGACTTTATTGAAGGTATGCCAAAGAGTAATGGTTGCACTGTGGTGTTGGTGGTAGTTGACAGATTGAGCAAGTTTGGTCACTTTTTGCCTTTGAGTCACCCCTATACTGCTAAATCTGTGGCAGAGATGGTTTTTGCTCATGTTTTCAAGCTCTATGGGTTGCCTAGGAGCATAGTGAGTGATAGGGATACCATCTTCACTAGTCACTTTTGGAAGGAGCTGTTGAAGGAACAGGGTACGAAGCTTTGTCTCAGTACTGCATTTCACCCTCAGTCTGATGGTCAAACTGAGGTGCTTAACAAAGTATTGGAGACTTATCTGCGATGTTTCGCTGCATACAAGCCCAATGACTGGGTTAAATGGTTACCATGGGCAGAATTTTCTTATAACTCACATGTGCAGAGCTCCATTAAGACCAACCCCTATCAAGCTCTATATGGTAGAGCTCCTCCTTCTGTCTTGTCGTATGTCCCTCAATCTGCAAGGGTCCAGGCTGTGGAAGATGCCCTTGTTAATAGGGATGTGGCATTGCAACTGCTTAAGGAAAATTTGCTAAAAGCACAAGCCAGGATGAAGACAAAAGCTGATGCCAAGCGTTCGGATAGGGAGTATGCAACTGGTGATTGGGTGTTTTTGAAACTCCAACCATATCGACAAGTTTCTGTGGGAGGTCATAGAATCCACAAATTATCCTCACTCTACTATGGACCTTACCAAGTGATAGAGAGGGTTGGTCTAGTGGCCTATAGATTATCACTTCCTGCGGAGGCAAAAATACATGATGTGTTCCATGTTTCGCAACTAAAGAAGCACATTGGTAACTCTGTTGTCCACACTTCTTCAATTCCTGCCTATTATGTTACTGCCCTTCCTCAACCGAAGAAAGTATTGGGTAGAAGGATGGTGCCCCGAAGAGGTATTGCCATATCTGAGGTATTAGTGCAATGGGAAGGAGGTTTGGAGTCGGAGGGAACTTGGGAAAGCTACTGGGACATCTATTGGAGGTTCCCTGCGTTTCGTGACTCCTTGGAACCTCCTTTCGATGGGGGAAGGATTGATCCAAATGCAGAGATTTGATCTGGTTGCTGATATGGAGCCAGGGGAAATATTGAAGAAGAGTATCAGTAATAGAGTATCAGAGTATCAGAGCTGTATCAGTCCAAGTGCAAATTGTGTTCTTGAAGGGGGTTATTTGTAAATAGTTCTGTCTGTATGTGATAAGTGCGTATAGCACGTGGGTAGTGTAACTGAATTCTGTTAGAAAAGTGAGTGGGTTGTTTCTTTTATTTTCCGTGCTTAGCACGTGTTTCCTCAAATGTATAAAAGGCGGCAGCTGTACTCATTTTGGGATATGAATAGAAATCAAACAGATTGTCTTGTTCATCAATTTTTCTTCCTTCTTCCATTAGAACTCAGCTCTAGGTTGTGAGATCAATGGTGAGAAGACGACCCGCTGCGCCCACGTACGCTGCCAGAGGTCGAGCTGGAGCATGTGATTTTCACAGGGTAACACTGGTCGCTACTTATTCCAAAACAAGAACTAACCATCAAAGGAGAAATTTTTAAACACATCGTAGGCAACCCACCCATTTGAAAACCAACTACCAAATTACAAGAACCCTCGCTATTTTGCAACAAATTACTCATCAAAATCATACTATATAACTACAGCATACCCATTAACCATCTCAACAGAAAAAAATCGCCTACCGTGTTGTGGAGGTCATTTTCTATTTTTCTTGTACCCAAAGATAAGGCTTGCCCCTCTTGAACATGTAGTGTACCTTCGAAGTGTGAATGTCACTCTTGCTACACTCACAAAAGGAACCAATCTGAATAATTCATCAAATCATCATAAATGCCAATAACCCACTTCATAAGCATCGGTTTTATGCAATACCCAGCAATCAAAATGCGCTACAAACCAACTATCCTTCAAATTAAATCATAATGTAAAAATTGTACCTTCCTTGGGCGTCGGCTTTGCTAATTTGAACCCAGAATAATCTAAAATTTCAACAAAAAAAATTCAACTTTTTTAGGAGAAGAAAGCACAAGAACTTAAAGAACTGGAAATGAAATTAAAATAAAAAATTAACTCACCCTGTACCTCTCAGCTGCAGTAAGAATTGCTGCTCTGCTCTTTTAGAATATAAATATTAAAATCCTCGCCGTAACCATAACTTCGGAGTTTTGGTCCATCGGTAGGGTCAGAGCAACCCAGGTTCAAATCTCACTGGCAGTGCAATTTAAATGCAGATTGAAAAGAAAAAAAATACCGCTGCGTATAGTCCAGGTCTTCGTCCAAAAAAATGGTCTTCAACCTGCGGAGGCGTGTTAAAATATAAATATTAAAATATCCTTAAAGCCCGGCCCACCAAACCATAACTTGGGCTACTCGCCCCGTTTGGACTACAAACCCGACCGGTTGAGTATTCAGACCTCACAGACCCGCTTCGACCATTCTTCTACACGCTCGTCTCTCTGGTTACTTTCTTGTGCGATCTGAAAGGTGCAAAAATCCCTCCTTTTTTTTTTGTTGTAAGTCTCTCGATTTCGATCTTTTAATTTTTGTTATTTGCAAATAGATCTCTTTCACTTCACTAGCTCTTCTGTAAGTCATAACTCCGTTCAGATTTTAGAGATTACATTTGTTCCATTTCTTGTTTCTCCAATTTCAATTCTTAGTGAAAAGAAATGATTTTTCTGTACTGTTAGTAGTTCTACGAATGCCCAATGTGTAAAAAAGTTAGTTTTTTTAAAAGAAAACATTGAGGTGTTCGATGAAATGCCAACTTGGTGGGTTTTAAAAATTTGGGAGCTTGCTCAATGGTGAGGTATTAGTTTTTGTTCCTATCATTATTTAAATCTTTTGAGCTAGTTGTCGACAATTTTGAGCAGAATTATGTCTGAGGAAACCTTAGACGAGAGCGGTGCTTACCGTACTAATAATCCTACGTTGTTGAGGAGGAAATGATTGATATGGTAATTGTTTTGAACTATTTAGCATTTAGCATAGTCATAGCCGACAATAGAAAAAAATGCGCTATGACATCTACTCTTTATACGTTTTTAGGTTTCGATTAAATTTGATAAGCTATTCGAATTCATTTGTATGCAAAATAGCTAAGGTATCCTAAGGCAAGTTAAGATGGGTTAAGAAAAAATGTTCGGCTTTTAAGATGGATTTGTTGACTGCCAAAATGACAAGTTAACTCATCTTAAATGTGATATATCGTTTGCAAATTTAGGCGCACTGTTTGGCAAGGAAGTTAGAGTGAGACGGAGAATTATTTAACCCCAACCTTGCACCCCTCTGCATAAGGGAAAAATTGCCTCTCGTTTTTCAAGTATGGTATTATACTGCCCCATAAATTCTTTGATGGATCTAGTACCTTCCTTAGTTTTTTGAGAAGTTAGTAACTTCGTTATTTGGAGATTGGTGGTAACTTTATTTTGTTGTTGTAGACAAACAACATGTTTGGGTAGTTAAGTACATAGACCTCTTCATGCTTTTGTTGTGGTATTATTTTTCATTTTGTACTTTGTTTGCTCCACGCACTTTTAAATAAGCTATGAAATGTGACTATACTGCTTCTTTCATTTGTGCAATGCCGTGGGAGCCTTCCCTACGAGGCTATGACTCGTAGGCCTAATAGCACTACTGCTTTGTGCCTTTACTGTTGAAATGGCAGCTTCTTGCCAATTCACGGTGACAACATAAAGCACATATTAAGTTAATGCATGCATTACCTATTCCCACTTGCCTTCTTTTGTATTTCTTGACACCTTACTCTTCCAGCGCTCAATTCCATAGTTAGTATATTCAATGTTCACTACCTTTTGCTAAGTAATTAAGAGAAGCTCTTAACCGTATACTGCATGGAATAACATTATGGTTACAAATTGACAGAGAATTGAAGAATTATTCATAACGATGTGATATTGTATTTGGCACATCTGTAATGTTTGGAAACAATTTCTGCTATTGCTAATATGGCTATTGTGCACTTATTTTGTGTGGGTGGGTGGATGGTTTTTGTTTTGTTTTGTTTTTCGCCGCAGAGGAGGACTTTTGGCCTCTTGACTGAAATTTTTATAAATTGAAAGAGAGCTAGCCAATCAATCCAAAGAAGAACATTTTCCTTCAAGCCAAAATGATCCAGAGATTTAGAGAAACCCTTAATATATATATTTAACAAATTTAAAACGTGTTAACGTTGATCCCAACCATATATGGAGTGAGAAGTTGTATATGCTAAATTTAGTACCTTAAGAATATGTAAATTGAAACTTAAAGAATTACCATCACATTATAAACAAAATTTTACGTTCAAGGTATTAATGTCTAATCCCTGATGTTGTAAAATATAACATATTTCACATGAAGTTGTAAAAGATAACAAACAATATACCATATTTTTTCTTTTTATACCTAATGCACTTTATAAATTTTGATCTTGCTAGCTCATGGGTCATGATGGCTCACCTTGAATAACATATGATCCTCGACACATAAATATTGTTCTTATAGCAAGCCTAGAAATTATGGCATCTATGTTTCGAGTTACAACGGTCCCTTTAAATGTATGAAATGTTATGGGTGCACTACCGTCTTCTGTTGAATTTGA
Organism: Hemerocallis citrina; assembly: GCA_017893485.1. Taxonomy (NCBI): domain Eukaryota; kingdom Viridiplantae; phylum Streptophyta; class Magnoliopsida; order Asparagales; family Asphodelaceae; genus Hemerocallis; species Hemerocallis citrina. The sequence continues at coordinate 192,019,324 of CM030358.1, forward strand.
TACAACTGTCGCATTTTCAAGCGATTGTGCAGAAGATGGAGCTGCAGCACCTTGCATGTGTGCATGGACTAACAGTTCCATATTGTCATTTCATGATCTAATCAAATCTTCTTGCCTACCTCCATCATTGTGTCAGTAATTTTTTCTAATTTTTTCCCTAAATCTTACGTGCTAGCTTGCGAGGAAAAAACAATAAAATGAAATGTTGTGAAAGAAAAGGTTGGTCACCTCAAATATCTCAATTCATATATGGTTCTAATTAGATTTTTAAAAATTGTGCTATAAAATAATATGAACATCTTAAGATGATTATTTAAAAATTCATATGAACTTCTGATTAAATATATATTGAAAAGCAAAAACTACTTGATTAGAATGCAATATGGGTACTACTTTATATAAAATCTCAGTGACCCACATTGTTATCATGACCAATTTTACGATAAGAACATTTGAAATGCATGAGAAGGAAGGGAAATTTGTGTGCATTGTCTCATCATAGTTCTAGAATCTCATTTCATTTCTGGAAATTTTCATTTCTTTTCCCTCACGGATTGTCTCGCACAATAAGGTGAAAAGAGCAAGAATATTACTGTTGCAGATAGAACTTACAATGATATTTGAGGTGGCTGTTCAACAGCGATTGTGCATAAATTTGATATACATTGAAGAAGAAATTATTATTTTTCACACATGTAAGTAGCAAATAAGGAGTGTTATCAGTTATAACCTAAGCGTTAGTCTAGCAATGGATGAAACTGAACTCATTGTTCGGTTAACGGTCCTCAAACATGGGAAAGGAAATGCCACTTGGACACAAAAATCATATAAAAATACAATAGAAGCAGCCCCCCCCCCCCCCCCCCCCCCTTTCTATTTATTTTAGTTACCATTCTCAAAGTTGGTTGGCAGTTTTGAATTTTTTTACTTCTTTTGATGTTTCTCCATCGTCATGTCCATGATCTGGATATAACACTTTCCATGTGGATCTCATACATGCTTAGTTCAAAAGAGCAAAAGAACAAGTTGGTGCACCTATTGATTTGTTGTCTTTCATCTACCTATAGCATTAAGGGGGAAACTGCCTACCGCCTTCAAACACTTCTTACTCCAACTCTATACCCCTCTAAATTAAGGGGAAAATTGCCTCTCGTTTTTTAAGTATAGTATTATAGTGCTTTATAAATCCTTTGATGGAGCTACTGACTGACTTGTTCTTTTGAGAAGTTAGTTAACTTTTTTATTTGTAGACTGGAATTTACTATTTCCTAGAGTGGCATATAACTATTCCTTCATTGTAGACAAACAATATCAGTTAGCATATTATTTCCATGCTATCTAATTTTGGAACTATATATGGTATTAAAAATTGTTATTTTTCACCACTAGAGATCTTGTATAATGAAAATAGCACATAAAAGTTTAAACAAAGTGTTCAATCTGCATTAGAGATAATTGGAAGAATATTAAAAAAAGGTATTTCACATTAGAAATGACAAGTTTTAAATAGCAAATATCCAAGTTATTAAATTTCAAGAAATTAAGGGAGTTGGGGAACCATCTATACATTATTTTGACAAAAACCTGTGAAGAATTTTAATTTAAGTTTTGATGAGAACATCCATTCTGGGCAATTTACGGCTTAAAGAACACATTGTAGATACTGGATTAGGTGCAATAGACGACACTTCGGACAGTTACATGGGTAGATGTGTTGCTAGTATGTGGGGATGCATGGGCTTTGGTGGATAGTTGTATATGTCAAAATCATGAATAGAGGAAGTAATTTGGTTAAGGAAAATACAGAGGTACGGAAGTGGTTCGATGGACTTACCGTTGTGCACCACTTCTGGTGCACACGGCCTTCCCGCCTTCGTATCGACGATCCGAACCGTTCACTTTGATCTACACATCTAAATTAGTCTAAATATGTAAAATCAAAATCATTGGAAATTCATTTTTCCATCCATTGAAGTGTTACAAAATTGTATGGCTGAAAATCATTGTTTTTTTATAGTTACATGATGGATGGGCAAATGAATTTCAAATGATTTGATTTTACATATTTAGACTAATTTAGATGTGCAGATCAATGTGAATGGTTTGGATCGTCGATACGAAGGCGGGAAGGCCGAATGCACACGGAGGGGTGGTTCACAATAGAAGATTTTCCTATATATATATATATATATATATATATATATATATATATAGGAAAAGGCTCCGTTGCACACTACTATTGGTGCTCACGGCGTGAACACTACTAGTTCGGGCGTTCAAATCGAAAATCCGAACCGTTCACATTGATCTACACATCTAAATTAGTCTAAATATGTAAAATCAAATCATTTGAAATTCATTTGCCCATTCATTGAAGTGTTACAAAATTGTATGGCTGAAATTCATTGTTTTTATAGTCGCGTGATGGATGGGCAAATGAATTTCAAATGATTTGATTTTACATATTTAGACTAATTTAGATGTGTAGATCAATGTGAACGGTTCGGATTTTCGATTTGAACGCCCGAACTAGTAGTGTTCACGCCGTGAGCACCAAGGTAGTGTGCAACGGAGCCTTTCCCTATATATATATATATATATATATATATATATATATATAAGGAACAATACAACAAATAAGAGAACAATAACAAGCCCATAGCAACTAGGTGTCTAACAACAATTGAATGATTGACACACTAGAGCTCACAACATAAAATCAGTATCAAACCGCATAGGTTTCAAAATACACATAAGCACAAATCAGAACAGAAGAAAGAAAGCAAAGACACCAACAAAACATAGAGAACACTAAAGTCATTGAAAAGGCACCATGTAAATGGTGGCGAGAACGCAACGTACGAAAAGAGCCAGACACTACAAAATGATGGACCGAAAGCATCGCCACTTGATGTAGTATGAGTCAACAAAAGCATAAAACAGCAAACCATTCACAATATGAAAACAATAAACAAAAGCTCCGAGGAGGAGAAATAGCTCCAACACAAACCACCAGTGAGTCCTTTATTCAAATAGCAATATGAGAAAGAAAACAAGTCAGAGACAACCACCACCAAAATAATCAGTCCTCACAACATAACAGATTCAGGAGTAGTGAAAGAATCAGAACTGTAACGATGACACAAAGGATAAAAACACTACAAATAATAAGGCACATAATTTATACCTTGTTGAATGAGAGATGCAACAAAGTCATCAAGCATAGATAATCGAAGTTTAGAATGAAATAAAAAAGGTCTTCAATCAATTTATCAATAAAGTGGGCTTTGTTAGTGAAAATCCTAGAATTCATTTCCTTCCACACAATCCAAATAATAGCCATCTTGGACTTGGAGAGGTCCCAAGATAATCTGATGGAGCGTTTAATTCTTTTGTCACGCCAAATGCTCATTACTCCACCAAGAGGACATGGAACCGGGGTTACCTCTCATTGACCAAGCTCTTTTACCAATGAACCAAATAGATTGAATAAATGGGCAATGAATAAAGATATGGCTAGCCGTCTCTTAATGAGAATTACAGAGAATACATTTTTGTCCGAATGCAACGTTTCTTCTATTCAGAACCTCCACCGTCAATAATTTATTGTGCACGGTTAACCACACCAGAATCCTAGCTTTGAGGAAGGCGATAGAAGGGGAGAGCACCCTCTCACAATTTAGAAAAGTATAGAAAGATTTAACCGTGTATGTATCGGTGGTAGACCATCTCCAACGAATATCATCACGAGCTTATCATTGGTAGAAACCCGATAAGACAAGAAAGTGAATGTAATCATTGTTTTGCGACCACGAAAGAATCCTCTTAAAAGGAATATGCCACTCATGCTGGTTGTTATGAATGGTGAGATAAGAAGCAACCATAACGTGGGGGTTGGGCGCTAAGTGAAACAGAGACAGAAAAGACACTTCAAGTTTGTTATTACCAATCCAATAGTCCGACCAAAATTTGACAGAAGAACCGTCGCCACAAATTTTTTGTAATCCACATTTGAACGAAGCTGAAGTTCTCCATACTCCTTTCCAAAAAGGAAAGGCACGGATAGACAATTTGTGGTGTAAGTCCCAAACTGGATTTCTTTTATGATATCTATTCCAGGCAAAGTCGCATCTTTTCATGACTTTCCATAGCCATTTGCTGAGAAGTGCTAAGTTTTCATTGCTCAAGTGAATGATAACTAAGACCACCTTCATTTTTGAACTTCCACATATACTGTCAATTGCAAAGATGTTTTCCTAACGAGGTTACAAAAGTTCCAGACTAGAAGAAATTTCTACGGATTTTATCGATCCTTTTGATAACTCAAGTTGGTACATAAAGTAAGAACATCGTGTACAAGGGGAATAGACAAAAGAATGGAATTGATCAATAAGAGTCTACCCCCACGAGACATGTGACGACCCGCCCATGCATTCAAACGGGATTCAACATTATCGATAATGGGCAGCCAATCTTCTCGATGAAGTTTACCTCATCTCAATGGGATTCCTAAATGGTTGATAGGGAAAGAAGATGAAGAACAGTTTTAAAAAAATAGCAATCTCAACTTGTTTGTTGTTGGCTCCTCCTAACCATATAACCGATGTCTTGTGGAAATTAATCAACATCCCATAAATACGTTCAAATTGGTGGTATAGGAGGAGCTTGAGATTGCGAAGAGAGGTGCGGCAAAGAGAATAGTATCGTCGGCGTATTGCAAATTAAGCACACTTTTAAAATCATTAAAACCGCCTAATCTTTATATAATATTAGCATTCCAAGCTTTAAGCCGCATTCAGCTAAAGACATCAAGAGATAAGAACAGAAAGAAGGGAAGAAATGGGGCCCGCCTATAATACAAGGATAGTTGATTAGTTTGCATAGAGAAATTAACAAAAGATTAATTACAAATCCATTAACCACACTTGGAATTGGGTATTTGATAGTGTAGGTATTGGGTCTTCTGTTGTATTGGTTCTAATGCCATATCCATATGATTTGGAATAAAATTCAGTTGATGTCCTGTAAAGAAATTGAAAAGAAAACTATGTTTTCTTTAAAGTCAGACGTAATGAATTGAAAATACAATATTTAGAAGTAAGTCGGGTACTAAGATGATGTTTTGTTTCTTCACCTGTCAACATCTGAAGTCATTCAACTGAATTGATTCATTAAAATGGGTCGAATATTTATAGTCAAATATCTATAATAGGTTGTCTCTAGATAAATCATTCATTATGGATGAACCTTCTGACATTGATGAGTGAAGTGCATAACATTTTTCTGAAGTGTGGATTCTCAACATGTCCTCCAACCCTGAATGTCGCTAATCATAGAACTAAGATGTTCCTACCTAAATCTCCATCCATCTCATGTGACAACAGTTTCCAGGAATTTCATGGGAAACTCTTGATTTGCTAGATCTGATAACACTCTGCCTTTTAAACAGATACAAGAAATCTTTTCTTTTCAGTAATGGGGAGAAAAGCTGGGGGTTTGTACATAAACCCGAAAAAGTTTGGTGCATCTGCAAAGCCTTGCATGAAGGAAATGGTTACTTTCCTTGGCTGCATGTCCCTGAATAGGAACAATGATGATAGATGCATGAAGCAGAAGAATCTTTTGCTTTCCTGCGTGGAATCTCAGGTACAAATTCCTTTTTAATGTGAACTAATAATTCCACTGTGTGTGTGTGTGTGTGTTGGGGGGGAGTCTCTAATTTATTACTAAACAGTTATTTGTGGTTATGATTGCAGAAAGGAAAACCAAAAAATGCTGCAAGTACCATCAATTACCATCTCAAGCGTCTCGGCAAAGACAAATTCTTCTGACGGAAATTTCTAGTTGTTATTTATAAATTCAGAAAATGTTTCTTATAAACACTATGATCAAGAATACAATTTTGGATATATCTGATGCTTGAATATGTGCTAGATATCTCGAAATCGCATTCAGATGTGAAATCCTTATTTGTTGATTACAGTTTTCTCTGCATGATCAGTGGATTTATGTATGAACTGTAGTTCTTGTTTGAGGATTTGGACGACCACTAAATAATTTGGATCTGGAGATTTTTATTACCTTGTAGTACTCATGTTCGTCTCTCTTATTCAAACCATTATGGTTTATCAAATAATGTAGATCCTGTAATGACAACTGCAATGGAAATGTTGTTCCCTGTGAATCTAACTTGTACGCAACAACTGCTTGTGCAAATGGAGTTGTAGCTCTGTATTGTGGCGATTGAGTTCGGTTTAGTTACCAATTAGTTATGGAACTGGACTTGGGTTAATTATTTACATGGCACATATTGTGTGGTAAACTGCTCTGTGAGGAAATAAAAAAACAGTCTTATTGCCTTTATGCAATACGCGGTACAATACGGTAATAACAACTTATTTGTAGCCTTTGTCATGAGTTTGTTTTACTGATGAAGATTGCGGTGGTAAACACTTTGTAGTACAAAGCACAAAGATGGATTAGACTAAACAAGCCATCTTCATCAGACAGATCTGCTTTGGTTTAGTACTGAGGATCAAGGAAAGAGAGAACCAACAGTTTGAACTAAACTAGAATACGGAATACCACAATTTTGAAATATGAAGGTCCATGAACATATCTACTGGTACTACTCATCCATATAAAGATTAACCATAGTGCTCCTACTATGTTCTCATATGAACGCCTATCCATCAAGATTGCTGCGATCAAAGTAAGTTATCATATGATTATCTAAGAAAAAACTAAACAAACTGTGATTAACCACAACAAAAGGAGACCCTTCCGATCATGACCATTTAACAAAAAATTCAATTGATACACTTGCATCTTAAAATCTTAAATAAGTAATTATATATATGAGGAATGCTCAATTGTAAACCACCTAAACCATTGTTTCCAACAACGGTTTTAATGTTAACATAACTGAAGTCGTCGTTCCCAACAATACCTTCAGTGGTTTACATAGCCGTTTGCACAGGACCCGTTTGCAATGGAACATTCCTCTCAGGACCCGTTTGCAATGGAATATTCCTCTCTCTCTCTCTTCTCTCTCTCTCTCTCTATATATATATATATATATATAAAATAAAGTTAAGAGAAGTGATCCAATGAGAAATATTTTTTAGGTGAGAAAATAAGAAACATTCTTAGAAACCGTTATATCTAAGTACCCCTTAATCAATGGTCATAATTAAAATACAAATAACCCGTTTTTTTTTATAGTCTTTGGTTCAACTTAATTCCTTTAAAAAAACGGGTTTAATTCTTCTCTCCCACTCCCAAAATCAAAAAGGCTTTCTTTTCCCAAAAGTCAGTGTCGTCTCCATGATTTGAAAGTCAATGTCGTCTCCATGTCCCAAATCAAATCATTCAATCCCCCCCCCCCCCTCCCCCTCCCCCCCCCCCCCCCCCCCCCCCAACCAAAAAAAAAATGATTTTATTTTAGAGATGGAGAAAAAAAGCCCATGATTTTGGGGCGGAGAGCACTGACTTGTGTGAGAGGGAGAACCCATGGTCTTTTTTAAGGATTAAGTTGAACCAAGCCTATACAAAAACCGGGTTATTTGTGTTTTAATTATAACCACTAATTATGGCGCACTTAGATCTGACGGTCTCTAAGAATGTTTCTCATTTCACTCCTCATAAAGTTCAATTCCAATTGTGCAGCAAAAATAAAAGAAATTGATACTACAAAAAATTAATAATAAAAGAGAGAGTTATGCCACAATTAGAATTCAAAACTCTTCTCGGTCCACAGTATCTTTTCAAGTCTTCCTGTATTCAAGTTACCACCAGCAATCTTCGAAGGTCACTGTAACATGAGAGCAATCAGAACCTAATAGAGACGGAGACCAGCACCGATTAGAAATATCAGCTACAGAGGTAAGCCTAGTTCAACATAGAGCGGTTTGAGGCCGGGTTCATCCAACAAGCTTAGTGCAGAAAATCCATAATATGAGTGATAAAGTTCGGGAAGCATTTTCTCAGCAAATTTTGTAACACCACCATACTAGTGAAAAGGCAAAGAGAGATGTCAGTAGATGTGCTGTTTCAGAATAGTAGCATCCACAGTGCTCTATTATGTACTAATTTGAATTCTATAAAGATTCCATTTAACAAATTTGCTCTCGACCAGAAAAGAAATTAAAAATTGAGAACTTTCGTTAACTATTGATACAAATAACTTGAAAATGTATATCTGGTTAAGATAATTTACTCTTTCTTCTCCACAAAGGATCTTACATTTCATATCAATAAACATAAAAAACTACATCTCTATAAACACCTATCTTTTTTTTGCCTCTTTTATTTTCTATCTCCATGTAACATATTAAGTTCATTCTTCTTATTATCTCTTATGTATCTTTATTCGGGCCTTCAGCCTTGAGAAATTTTACAGACAAAAAAAATATCTAGTATCTTTTTATTAATATTGATCTGCATTTCATTTTAAATAACTTTTTTATATATTACAAGTATAGGTGCACACTTCTAAACTCTTATCACAAGCAAATTCATGTATTGCATTAACTAGAAAATACGAATAAGGAGTATCAGCACCTGGGATTGGCAGGAAAGTAGAAATCTTCGCAAAGAAACCCTATCAAGGAGGTGGTAAGCTCCTAAGATCTTCAAAACCCCACCAACCCTGTAAAGTTTAAATAGCTCAAAGCTATATGCACATATGTCGGCTAAAATATTACAGAGAAATTGTGCATACCAGAATGCGTAACAAGTATCGCTGGGTTTATTTGCTCTGCCCTGAAGGCCTCCATCAACTGCTTGCCTCTGCAGTATGGAAGAAAGGGATAAAAATCATTGCTATCTCCATTATAGTCATAACAGTGTCCAAAAATTAAGGAAAAATTTCTATATCAACAATCCAAAGAGAGGTATCCTCTCCTTGAAAGTCATGATTTACAGGGGTAATTGCATCCGTACCTCTACTTTAACTGTTCTGTTATACCCACTTAGTTAACAATAAAAGACCTTTACAAGATAAATAAATCCTGCTAATTTTTGGTTCCCATGATAATAATTTTCTCTTGTTACCAAAGAATAGTCAACACCAATCACAACAGAAATTCTGTAAGGTAAAATACAAAATTATGAAAGCTGCTATCAACTGAATTCTTCATCACAATGTACTTGAACTGATGGCTAAACTTGACTTCAGCAGCCTCTTCAAAATCCTTTGTATCAACTTCATCACTACTCAAATTATAAGATATTTATCATGCCACAAGAGCTTTACAAAATCATATCTGATTACTTGCATGTTTTCCAAGAATCAATCATTTCTTCTAAATAACAGGCACAATTCTATCTTTCTTTTGATTGGTTCCCCCACAAAGATTTTGAAGGAATAATTGTATCCAAAACCATTACGAATTTTGATGGTGGAATGGTACACTAAATTGTATATGCCAAAAAGAAAGAGAAGAAATACTAAATCCAACTACATAGTAATTCGTCATTGACACACAGCACTAAAGATTGGTTACTCACTCATATGATGGATAGCATTAAAGATTGGCTATTCACTCAGATGATAGGTTGCTTTCAAAAAACTTTACCTGCACACTCCACTCCACCAACAATGCCACGTTGAAAACCTGTGACTTCATAGATTTAGACAGAATATCATCTTCAATAAAACCCATTAGTTTGAGAGCAGCAACAGCACAATAAGTGGCACCACCTGTTACACTAAGATAGACAGATGTTAAGCACCTGAATAAACTTGACACGTTATTTGAAAGTATACTAAGAGTTTAAATGCAAGAAACCCCTACAAAGGTTACTTGGAAAAGTAAGAGATTTTTTTGCTAAATTTAAACAACTTCAGGGGCCTTTAACCTTTCTTTGCCGTTGGATTTAAATTGCCATATGACAATTCTGCCACTCAGCTACTCAGGCCATTAAAGACTGATCAGGGTATTTCTCTCTCTTACACACCCGTGAACCCTCCTCCGCCTCTCAGACCATTAGATATTAAAATGATTTGGAATATGTAAATAGATATTCCATTTGTGTAATGAAGATTTATTCAATTGATGATAGTCTGAAGCATAAGTTTCTTTAATAAATATATTCCATTTAACTACATAGATAGTTACATGTAACTAAAGGAAATGATTTAACCCCTATAGTTTACAAAGGTAATATCCGAACAAATAAGATTAACGAACATGACACAAAATTTGTATATAAAAAAAAAGCTTACCATGAGATTCTGAACTTGGTACTAAACCAAAGCCACCATCATAGGACTGCAGGAAATAACTAAAATTATAACTAAATTTCTGATTCAATCATTTTAAGGGCAGAAGAAGAAGAAAAAAAAATCGTCATGTTAAGATGGTAAATAGGACACTGTGCGAGGACCTCAAGTATAACGAACCTGACACCGAAGTATATAGTCCTTGGCCTTTTCTTTGTCCATTCCATTCCAATTGTTTAGCATAAAACAAATGGAAGCTAAAACCATAGAAAAAACTTGATTGTAGGTATTATTAACAAAGGAGTAAGAAGCGAGTCTCCATGCAAATAAACAGCAAGTATTTCTCACCAGCGCAATATACAAAACGGAGATCAGTTTCTGCTCCTAAATGAGTTGGCATAAAGCTACAAAAGGATCCAAAACTACTAAGTCCTTCAAAAAGCAAAGATAGAACACACCTCTGACAACCATAAACCAAAAGGGAACTTCTTTCATAAACATACCTCCCATCTTTTTGTTGAAGATTCTTCATCGACGATGATATAATGTCACCATCAATTCTTGAAAATTCAAAGCCAACAATCTTCAGTATTGCAAGAGCACAATAAGTGCTCGCTAGGTGACTTCCATTATGATCAGAAACCTGCTAAATTAAATAATATCATCATCTAGGAAGCACGTATACTTTCAAATGGCCGATGTACCCGTGTCGGGTGCGTATCGGGTGCCAATACTCCTTGGATACTCCCGGGTGCGTAACCATTTTTTAAATATATTTTGTTTATGCAATTTTTAGACACAATTATGTTTAGACAAATGCTTGGGGTCCTAGTGTAATTTTAAAAGCTTGTTATTTACAGTTATGCTCAAATTGAAAACAAGTCTACCCAAAGATTTGTTAGTTATATTATCATTTCTTTTCTCCAAAATGCTCATAATTATAATGTATTCTTATAGTACTATGAAATTGTTTACATGTTTGTATTTTTAACAAGATAAATAATTTTTTTATCTATATATATAATATAAATATTTTATTTTTAACATAGACACTAATGCACATGCATCCTACTTTTCTGTAAAATCGCGCGCACACGTGTCACGTCGTACCCGCACCCCGTATCTGTGCTTCATAGACCATCATCAACACTAAAGACCTCATTCATGTTCTTTACACTCAACTATATTCAGCTTTATTACGAGCGCAACCAATCCAAGTTTGTTTAGGTCCTTCTTGATCCACAACTGTTGTTCTATCATCATTGCACACGTCCGAACCATCTTAACTAGTTACCCCCCCTCACTTTATTCTTCAATGAGCTACCTCTATTTCTTTTTGATGTACTCACTTATGTCCTACCTTATAGTGTTAAAATATAAATGTTAGAATATAAATACTAAACCCTCAACCCAACCACAACTTCACAGTTTTGGTCTATTGGTAGGGTCTTCACATGATTTCATATCAGAGCAACCTAGGTTTCAATCATACTAGCCATGCAATATCAAATGCGGATTAAGGGGAAAAAGAAAACAATAATTGCATACAGCCCAGGGCTCGGCCTACAAAGATGGCCCTCTCTTTGCGGAGGCGTGTTACAATATAAATATTAAACTCTCAACCATTACCACAACTTCAGAGTTTTGGTATATTGATAGGGTTTTTTCACATTTAGTATTATTTCGACCACCCATCCCAACATTCTCATTTAAGTTACATCCCAAGTAAGAACTGAAATTATAGAATAAGAATAACCGAATTCGTCTGCATTCAAAATCACCTTAGATGTGGACACTCTAAGTTCAAATTCGACGATGGCAATCTAAACAAAAGGATATCCACCATTGCACATGACATACATTATTTACCTACGAAAACCCCTCAAATTCTGTTGACAAATTTTGCTAATCACAAGTCAATGTATTAGAAAGTCCAAAATTGATAAATACCTTAGTATCACTACTTTGAAATTGAGAGCTTTTCGACCCGTGAAATCCAAAGAAATTCCCTGAAACAAAACCCAACAACTTATTACCACTAAAACTCAACCTTTTCAAAACAAATCAAAAACAAATTGTGGGCAGTCCTCCGGTAAGCCTCTTCGCTGGTGAGCAAGATGTTGGGAGTTCAAATCCCACTTGCACCAATAAATCCCCAATTGATATATATTCGGTGTTAAGTGTGGGTTTGTGGCTACAGCCTTATTCCAATAAAATTAATAAAAAAAAAATTGTAAATTCCATTACCATTATCCAACCGATCCATGTCATTCTTAGGAATTGCTTGAAAAGAAAGAACCCAACTGATAATCTGCTCCTTATCAACCTAAAATTTAGCATTAAAAGTTGGGATTAGAACTATGAGTAGCAGAATTGTACATAGAGGGAAAAGGTGAGGGTGAGAATGAAATTATACGCGATCAAGGGCGTCGAGGAGGGCGAGGGCGGAGACGGCGAAGTAGGCGAGGGTGAGGGTGTTGATCTCCTGAGTCTCGTACTCCGCCGGTAAAGATTCCAGCATCATCTGAAGGAAGCAGACATGTCTCTCTTTGTCGAAGGAGGGTGGATCTTCCATTGTTACGCCGCGGAGTACGGGATTCGATGTCGATCGGAAATTAGATTCGACGGCGTTGGCGTGTTATTAGATATAGTTAAAGTTGTATGTCTACGTGGCAGATGAGAATTGGGGGAAGTTCACTAAATCATCAACTTAATCTCATAATCTCTACCACACAATTATCGGTCGGAGTTTGAATAACCGTTCTCTTAAAGTTTAGAGTCCTTCTAGGATGCAAAGTCTAAACTACTTTAACAACTTTTAGACAACTGAGATCTAGATGTTGTCTCTCAGAATACAAAAAGAACGACCTACGGAATTTGAGGAGAAACTCCAACCGTGGCAAAGAGCATTGACGACAAGTGACGTTGGCTTCATACAGGTAACGTCTATTGGGCTTTCGGGATAGGATCCCGAATGCCAAGTATGAGGCATTTACGTATGCGCGCATTCGGCTGATACCCTCTGTTTCGGTACAGATTTAAAGGATTGGCGACCCCGACCCTCCCTTCGAATCGACCCTGAATTGGTTCAATCTGACCCAATCCCAGGTCTTTTCGGGGGCGCAATTCTTCTAAGGAGCCAGCTCAGAGCTCGGAACTCAGAGTTTCCCTACAGAAACTCGGTTACTTACTTTCGAGTCCCCCATTGATTTCCTTTTTGGCTCGCATACGTAACTGGGAGGTGAAACAGAGTGAGGAGCCCCTCGGCCATCCGGGCCGTATCACGCGCGTGTGAGTTAAGGTACCCGCGTACACACGCACGCATATGCGCATGTGCGCGAGTGTACTAATATATGCACGCGTATGCGCGCGCGTACTCTATCTCGCACACGTGCAAATTTAGGTACCCACTCATGCGTACACACACACACACGTGTGCACAAACGCACATGCACATGCACACGTACACACACGCGTATGAGTTCATGAAGGAGTGGACTATCCAATCTAAAACTGTCTAGGAATAGATATAAGATTATTCTAGAATTCAAGAAAAGGTGTATCATGGCACTTCACCTTAGGGATACATTTTCTCCATTTCTAGTTAAGATTTGTTTAAATAGTTGGGAGTTCTTCTAAGGCAGAGGTGAGCTCCATGTCATGTTTCGGGGCTTTCCCTAGCTAGAGTCCAGCGCCCTTCTACATGGTGATGTCGAGTCGCCCCAGCCTATCAGCAGTCCACGAGGCTCCTCTTGGGCAGCAGTTAACTACATTTTATGTTCCAAAAAAGAACTCACGGATTCTTTTTGACAGGTCGTGGTCACAGCCTCATCAAAAGTGGAGATAATCTGTAATTTCTTTTAAGTTAGGGTTAGTTTCAGTATTTTTTTAAACATACCAAAAAATAAGGGTCACTACTTTTTAGTCTTTCTTCTCTTTATTATTAAAAAAAATTCCTTCATCTTCTCTCTCCCACTATACAGTCATCCTTCCCCCCTTCTTCTTCTCCTCCTCCTCCGCCTACAACATACTCCTTACCCCGTTTTTCTTCTCCTCCGCCGTGCCGAGCGCCCAACGCCCCTCGGCCCATGCTCCCTTCTTCTTCTCCTTCGCCTTCAAGGCCCTCCACGCCCTATCCATGTAACGCCCCTGCCCCTGGCTCAAACAATTTATACAATTTATCAGACAAATTATTTATAGTATAGTATAACTGCCCATCACATGCTGCCTCTCAAAAGGTGGTTAACCGGATTGGTGACTCTTGATCATAGGCATTATTTTTTATAGTTAATTATTTCATCATGCATTCCCGATATGGGACTATTCATACACTCTCTCTAGTCTTGCACAGCAACTCCATGGTGGTCCCTATCCACGTCACACTCACAAAGCAGCAGTGCACTCATCTCACCGGCTGGGTCCCCCCATTGCTGACGTCAACAGGACGTCAGCCCACGAAATATAGTAGCCAACACTACTTTTGTTTTCTTTCACGTGGGCCCCCACCTCTTCTCTCTATTTACACTTTTGCCATCAGGCCCATCACCATCTATATATATACTAGTTAGAATGTACCGCACCAAGTGCATGTGACTTGGTGCACATAAATGGTGAAAAATTTATCTAAACATACTTGTATTTAGCACACCCATATGCTAAAAAGTAACTTCATCATATTTGTAATTTGTCCATGATTGTATTACAAGTAAATTTAATGAAATTCAAGTAATTAACACAAGTTTCTTGGCTGAGTTGCAGTGACCTTTTAAGACTTGACGCTATGACTCAAACAGTAGTTGTTGAGCGCTCCAATGGGAAGAAGTTGAAGAAAAATCAAAATGATTGTTCATCTGCAGTGATGGGGAAGAAGCAGAAACTCTCTAAAGAATACTCTTCAGGCTTTGTTCAAGCACACAAACATGCGATTGAGACAGTGGGTGAAACAGAAGGGTTTGGCAGCTCTTGTCAAGCTGACTCTGAGGATTCTTGTACCCCAAAGAGGAATCGCATGAGCTTAAACTTGGATCAGAGCAACATTTTTAATGCTCCAATTCAAGTCTTTCCTACCTCAAAGATGTCTAGTTCAGAGATGAAGGAGTTGGAAATGAGATTGAGAGGAGAGCTTGAGAAAGTTCACACACTTCAGGAAAAAATTCTTTCTAGAATTCAAGTAACCTCTACTGGGGTGTCCTTGTCATCTTCCACAGATGGGCATGCCAAAAAACAAGGTCGGAAGCGAAGTATCTCAGGAAGGTTTGAGCCTACGAAACAGATACTCACTCTTCCATCGAGGATTAAATAATTTCCTCCATTGATATCTAAATTCATATTGTTCTATGAAGGCATGGTATGCTTTAAAGATAGTAGAAAGAAAAAGGAAGAAGGGGAAAAAACAATGTAAGGGTCCAAAAAATTGTTCTCGTAACTTTTCTTACATGATATAAGTGTATGATATGTGATATATTTATACTTTAATATTGCTGCTCCTATAATTATAACTATATATTAAAACTTATATACACAACCACTTGAGATAGGTTATTCATGAAGGTGTTGTCTAAGATGTGAATTTGAAAGGTATAAACAAAAAAAAAGATCACAGTATGTATAAAAATATATGTAGAAAAAGTGGAATTTCTCTTCGTAAATTTACCTTTGAGTGCTACACGAAGAACCCTAGCCTTTCGATTTGCGAACTTGTAATGAGATGAAGAAAGGTAACCTTGCAATGAATTTTTCTGGCAATTTTATTGGGTATTTATAGCCTATACGGGAACGCTAACTTGAGGTGAATGTATATCTCTTATAACTAATTATTTAATAAATACAATATGACCCTATCAATTGAAGATATGCTGTATGATTAACTTAATTTGAATTTTTACCCTAATTATGTGTTCTTGATTCCAAGGTAAAATTCAAATTAAGTTAATCATATTGTGTTGTGCATTCAAGAAGAAAAGTTGTTAAAATTCAAATTAAGTTAATCATATTATGCTGCTTTTATAGGAGAGTAAATTGGCAAGAAAAAAAGTTGTTGAAATTAGCAAAACAATTTTTTTAGTAAAATTGTTAGTTCATTCAAATTCAAATTTGTTATCTTAATTATTAATAAAAACTTTAATGTGTAAAAGCTTATAACGTAGAAACTATAAAAAGATAATCAAATAACCTTCTTAATTATCATATTTTAGGATATATATATATATCTTCCATTCTTAATTATGTAAATTAAGAATTACATAATTTATAAAAGCCAACTACCACTGACTTGGTAGTTGATCAGAAACTCCAACCCTAGTTTTCTAGATGGATGGAGTCGTTTCCTGACTCGAACAATAATTTTTTCTCTTTGTCACACGTTCGGACATTGAAGAGCTGTCGGATTGTGCACCCTTTGCAAGGAGTAGGAGCGAAGTTAACTTTGACTGGGGTGTTTCAAAAGATAGTCAATTGATATTTTTTAAAAATCTTATAAGGGTATGAAAATGGTATAATAATGCCGATTTTAGCAGGGGGGGGGGGGAATGAATGAAATTTGATTAAGAGATGTGAATAACATGGAAATAAGGAGTTCGTAAAACAATGATTTCAATCCCCTTGATTAAAGTTCCAGATGAGCATTGTTCCGTATTTCTCTAGCAAGTATTCAAACTGAATTATTGTTCTTCCCAACTTTGAAAGCGACACTAATAATCAACACCAACAAATGCATGCTTAAAGTAAATTTTGTTCAGTACAAAATGAACAGTAATTTGAACTATGCCGAGGTCGATGTTTGACTAAAATAAAACATGAATGAACCTATAAGATGTTTTGGACTTAAAGCCAGCTCTATCGTTTCAAAGCCCTATTATAATACAATATTGAATTGCCAATAGAATACCAGGAAAGGGGGAAGAGGAACAAAAAAGAAAGATAGAAAGAATACTAATAGTTGAGCAGATGTGAACAAAGACTAAGTGTTAATTCTAATTACTGATACCGAGTTATACATACTTATACCATATATTCCAACTGATACTTTTACTATGCCTTCGTACCATGTTGCACAATGCTATAAACTATAATACTACAGAAATATGCCGATACATGATTGATATATGTCTAATATCTGCCTTTATTAACGGATACTAACTAATATAAGCTAATATGAGGTAGGGTAGATGGCAAATGATTCAGTTCGGTGTTAATAATTGCTCAAACAGGCAAAAAAAAGAACTCAAACTGATATTCATTAACAAAGTACGAAACATTAAACATATACCAAACATAACTCTTAATTCAGAAATGGATAAGAGGTTAATTTTGCCCAAAGGTTTATGTTAATCTTCTAGCCATATACCACAATACGTGCCACATGAATCATCAAAATGGGGTGTTATCCACAATGCTTTGCCACAAAGACCAGCTTTAAGGGCTTCTACTCTACTTATTGTGGTGGTTTCAGTCTTGCAAAAATGGCCCTTCTTATAGTAAACTCATGTTTGAAAGCATAAGCATTTGAATTGAATTGCACCAACCAGTCATGAGAGACTTCAAGAGATTAAAAGGAATGCTTGGTTGTTTGCCGCAGGTGGTGCTGGATTGCCTGCGACTTTGGTAGCCCATGGATGACCAGATGAGAATAAAGGCAGTCCTTCTGAAGGTATACTAATATCTGGGAACGTTACATCAACACCTCCAATAATGAAACAAGACAACTCGCGTCCCTTGAGCACAAAAGCGACCCAGAGCTCAAACTGCAATGTCAAGAAGATCTATCTTGAGGCTAAATTCTTAATATGAAAACATTAAGAACATAAAAGTTGTTGACAAATAGTGACAGAAATCTAACCACCACTGGAAGAAAAAAAATTCAGAGATTCAAATAATAAGCATATACTGGGGAGTATACACGAGTATCTACAGGAATGAATATGATCACTCAAATTGTATAATTTTCAAAACTTTGCACAATATAATAAGTTCCAACATAATAAGTTCATAGCTCATCATTTTTTTATTGTTCTATCATTGATACACCTATAAGTAGTAGGTGTACTCATCTCGACTGAAGTGTAAATTGAAATTAAATACAACTAATTATAAGTTAGTCTTAGTTACTGCTGCAAGTTTACTTGATCTTGTTGATCCCCCATAACGTAGGGTTGCCTTCATGGAATATTAGGTAATATTGTAACTTCTGTTATAGAACTTTTTATATGTATTACTCTTAATAAAGTATATTATTAATTAATTATGATCAACCAATGTACATATTGCATGATATTCAGCTTGTTGTGTTCATGATCATCTAAGCCTTCTCCATAAAAGATTTAACAAAATTGTATAATGGATATTGACCTGAGCTCTCTTGATTTGTGTCAAACTCTTGATAAAAGAAATTTATAGACAAGACAAGCTTGCATTTTGTTTAAAAAGACCGTGGAAAAAAATAAGATACTCAATTAGTGAGGTAGAGGAAAGAAATTGCACCAGATTTCAAATTAGAAGATAACGAGCTTTAGAATTTGTGAAAGGGGGATGAAGTAGGGTTGATAATGAGAACATTAAATAATAGAAAAACATTAGGATGAAAAAGAGGTGTCAGTATCTCTGGAAAATCAGGACGAAGGTGAGATTGAGAGGGGAGGAGGTCGTATTCTTCGCCGTTGCTGTTGGGAGTTGGAGATGGAGCTAAAGGACGGTGGTGAGATTGAGAGGGGTGGAGGTCAAATTCACATCTGCCGCCGATGAGAGGTTGAGATGGAACTTAGGACGAAGGTGAGACTGAGAGGGTGGAGGTCGATTTTGCTGGAAGGTGGAGGAGATGGATCAGCGAATTCGGCGGTAGTGAGATCGAGGAAAGTGGAGACTGGGAAAAAAGAGAAAGAATAAAGAGTTACATATATATATATATATATATATATATATATATATATATATATATATATGAAAAATTAACGGCTAAGATTAAGATTAAGATGATATTTAATAACAAGTCGTACACTAATTGGCAAGTAGAAACACACACATTCAATATTTGTGGACGGCAGATAATTCGGATAATAATCTAAAGATGATAAAGCAGTATCACAAGTATTTGAGATGTGGAACGAAGTTATCGAGAGTTCGAAGAAAGCATAGCAACAGAGAGGAAGTTGTTGTCGATGTTTTGAATGTGGCTGCGATGGGAGTGCAGCGAAGAGGAGTGGCTGCAATGGCAGAACAATGAGGAGGAGGTGGCTTCGATGATCAGATTATGGAATCGAGGCAGCGAACAGCAAAGGCAGCCGATTGGTGGGGTGCTGACGGGCATTGTGTTGGCGAGTCGACGGCACGGGGGACGTCGGCATTGGGTGGTGGCAGTGGCTGCAGGAGGCCGTAGGATCTGAGTCATCGACGGTGGTTAGGGGATCGATTAGCAAAGGGAAATTAGGGTTTCGATTTGAAGTGGATTTGGGAGGATTAGGTTTCAATTTGAGGTGGGTTTGGGGGAATTAGGTTTCGGGTGGTTGTGGTGGAGGTGTGAAGTCGATGGAGGTTTGGGGTTGTGATGGGTTTCCGGTGCCGCAAAAAGAAGGAGGAGGAGGAGAAGGGAACAAGGCGGCTGATGAAGGGGTGGGGATTTTGTATAATGGATTTGAGGATTTGGGTGTAGTTTAGGGCTTCTCACAAACCCTAATCTTTTCTCAATTGTCTCACACAAAAAACATGAATGAAAAAAATTCAATCACAATAATTTTAGTCAATCAAAAACATTATATTTTTCATTAATCTAGAGGCCTATATATAGGCTCAAAACAAATCTCAATACAAATCTACAAAATATTCTAATGCAGAAAATAAAGGGTGCAAATTACAAAATTACTACATATGGCTAAAATTGTTAAAAACAAATATGAATGCTGACATTAAAATATTAGGCTAACAGAACAATCATCCGAGATGATTCCTGTGCTGATAGAAGTGCCTGAATCGTCTCGAATAGATGTCCTCATAATGATTACTCTTTCTTTGCATGATTGAGCAATTTATTGCTCTTTTTATTTTGACTGATGAAATGATAATTGAAGTGGTAGTTGGATTTTGAATATTGATATCATTATATTTATTTGAACAAGGAGCATAACAAGACAACAAACAACAAGCTTATTAAATTATCATTCTTGATTCCTGATTACATTTGTTGTTATTTCACTTATTCATTTTTTGCTTTTACACCTTTTTAAAATAAAATTTATAGTATGTTGGTTATGTTTTTAATCAATTATTCAATTAAATTAAAATTTTAATTTTTTTTAAAAAAAAAGCCCTAAAACAAACTCCAAATAAACTATAAAATATTGGCGGGTACCCGCGGGCCGAGTAAGGGTTGAGAAAAAACTTTTAAAAAAAATTCTTGGTTACTTTTCGTTCCGACCCATTGAACCCGCGGGTCAAGCGACCCGTATCCATGGGTACCCGACACGGCCCATTTGCCAGCTCTATGGACAATGATATATATATATATATCTATATAATAAATTACAAAGAAAGCTATCAAGTGGCTCACAATCATTCCCCCCTAAAATCAAAGGCCTAGATCAAATCTCACAAAACATATTTTCCCTCCAAAATTTCAAACCCCAAAACCAAATTTTTCCCCCAAAACTAAAAAACTTATTACTTTATTACTATCTCTCTCTTTTCTCTTCACTTTTTCATATTTCTCTCTTTCTTTCTCTCCCTATCTCTCTTTCCCATTCTTTATATATTTACTTAGAAATTTAGATTTTCAGATTTTTAATGTTTTTTTTTTTACTTAGAAATTTAGATTTTCAGATTTTTAATGTTTTTTTTTGTACATGTTATATTGAAAATAGTAAATATTTCCACACTTAAAATTCTAAGAAGTTAGATTTTATACCCCCATTTATAATTATTTTTCAACATTACTAATGGAAACATGGACTTTTTCAACACTTAAAGTTCTAATTATTGTCATACTATTCAAACTTGTGCTACATAATTGTTGTTTTACTATTTACAGGCTTTTCGTGTTTTGTATCGTTCCGAAGACGTGCCGTAGGCACGTGCCCACGGGCAAATCTAGTCTATATAATAAAACACAAAGAAAGCTATCAAGTGGCTCTCCTTCAATCCCCCCAAAATCAAAGGCACAGATCTAACCTCACAAAACACATATCCCCCCAAAACTCAAATTCAAATCCCCCCCAAAACAACTCATTTATTTATTTTATTATCTCTCTCTCTCTCTCTCTCTCTCTCTCTCTATATATATATATATATATATATATATATATATATATATACACTAGTATAATGCACGTACGATGCACGTCAATAAAGGTGTGTAGGATTTTGAGGAAGGGGCAGGTCACCGAAGAGGTTGCATGCATGCATGCAGACAGGCATGCACAATTTATTCATTTTGATATTTGCATGCATGTGTTAGACCTACTGGCTTTGATAGGAGGAAACTTTCTTATGAATAAATTGTGCATGCAAGTACATGCAAATCTATACTATTAATTATTTTTCCAAAACTATGCAGGCAGGCATGCAAATCTATGCATGTTAATTATTTTTTCAATACATGCAAATTATATTTCTGACCTCCGATATTAACCCTATATTTTTTAGTTTTTTATGTTTATGAGGGCATGATAGTAAAAGCCGCCAAAATGGGGCTTTGCTTGCAAATCTATGCATGTTAATTATTTTTTCAATACATGCAAATTACATTTCTGACCTCCGATATTAACCCTATATTTTTTTTAGCCTTTTATATTTATGAGGGCATGATAGTAAAAAGCCGCCAAAATGGTGCTTTGCTTAATAATAGTATGTATATATATATATATCTATATAATAAAACACAAAGAAAGCTATCAAGTGGCTCACATTCAATCTATCCCAAAATCAATGGACCAGATCTGCTCTCACAAAACATATTTTTCCGCCCAAATTTTCAAACCAAAAAATTTCAAAACCCACACAATCTCTCTTTTTCCCAAAATAACACCCCTACTCTCTCTCTTTCTCACCCGTCTCTCACATCTGTCTCTTTATCTCACTGTCTCCCTCTCTCTCTCTCTCCCCGCTCTCTCTCACTGTATCCCTCTCTCTCTTCCGGCGCCTCTTCAGCGCCCCCCCAACCTCCGGTGCCTCTTCCCCCCCAACCTCCGGCGCCTCTTCCGCGCCCCCCCACCACTCCAGTCGCCAACCCCCTACTACCTTCCGCTCTCATCCCTCCATAAAAATCCCCTTCCAACCTCTCCCTACCGTTCGATCCAAAATTTCAGACCCTCTTTCCCCCCTTCTCTCAATCTTTCCACCACTTCGAATCCTCTCTTTCCCCCTCAAATCAAACCCTAAAAAGCTCATCTTTCTCCACTCATAACCGTAGATTTTCCAAATCCTAGAATTCGTAGGTCAATGAGCACGGTGAGAAGTTCGATTTCAAGGAGTCGCAGCATCCGAATCGGAGTCGATGGATTCGTTGGGAAGCGAATCGGGGGGGGGGGGGCATTAGGAGCGAGGGTTTCGTGCTAAACGAAGATCCTTCGTTTTGGGAAGATCACAATGTTCAGGTATTTGTTTAATTTCGTAATTGTTAGAACGCTTTTGATTTATTTTTTTATCGCTTGAAATTTTGGTTCTCTTATGTTTAGTATAGTAAAGGTAGGATCTTTGATCTGTGTAATAATACAGGAACAAGTTTATTTAAGCTTAACATTTTCAAGATATTGCAATTTTGGTTCATTTTCTCTTGGAAATCTAAAAGAAGTTGATTGTTTTTTTCCCCGTTGAATTATAATTTTGAAATCATATATGGGGTTTGCAATACAAAATTACAGTGGGTTACTCTTTGCCTTGATAGTCTAGATTGAATTTGAACTGAGATCATGTATTCCTGTAGCTCCAGTTTTATCAAAGAGTTTGAACTGAAATTATGATATGGGAATATATAACTTTAGACGTGATATTGTGATTTTATCCCTTTTTCAATTGGTGGGTATTTTCAAATGTTCTGACTGTGGACTAGGTTGTGATTCACAATGCCAAAATATCCCTACAAGGAAACAATAAATGTGTAAGGCAGGACATTTTCCAAACCGTTACGTGGGTTGGGCATCCAGAGACCCGTTTTACATTTGATTTAGTGGCTGATGAGCATGTTACCCAGGTAACTTATTTGGGTTTGTGAAATTCTCTTTTAATAGTAACTACTTATTGATAGTTTATTCTTAGAGAACCAAAATTTCAATACAATTCAGTCCCTGTTGCGATGTGACTGAAACCTGATGTTCAAATCTATATGAGCAGAGTAAGAAATTCGCAAATGACACACAACAACATGTTTTGGGAGCAAATATCTGAACATAAAGTAAGATAAACATCCAATCGATGTCTTTAAATGATACAAAATCAACTCTGTAAGTGCTAAATAGCAAATGGTAAGTGAAGGGCGCTACTTTGGAATGCTCCTTCCATCTAAGGCATTTCTTGCCTCCGCTATAGTCTGTAAGTCCATGAACTGGATTAATGCCTATACATAAAAATAGATCTCAAATAGGTTAGAGTTCTTCAAGTGCGTTCAGAAGGTTTTTATAAAATAATCAAATGCAAATAACCTAAAATCCTGCAGCCTTTTCGAAGGTAGCAATTTTGTAAATGAATCCAAAGACAGAGAACACCTGAAACAAAGTTGTAGATAGATAAGTATTAAGCAAAGCAGTAGCCATACTAGGGACAATACAATTCAGTCCCTGAAGACATCAACACATCACTTTAGAAACGCAGGATGGCATCTGTAGTTAGAACATGACATTTATCAAAACTCCAGTGGCATTACACATGTGCTTAATACCTTACAGGTTGATGTTAACTTGGAAAAAATAGTAAGTGAAGCTTTTCATTGTGTTCTTAGCACATTAATTAATTGTCCATTTACATTCAAAATTGATATTTTTCTATTGCAACTGTTACTTTCAATCTATATTACAACTTTTATACTCGGCCTTTTTTTCTGGTAGATTATTTCCCATTAGAAA
Organism: Hemerocallis citrina; assembly: GCA_017893485.1. Lineage (NCBI taxonomy): Eukaryota > Viridiplantae > Streptophyta > Magnoliopsida > Asparagales > Asphodelaceae > Hemerocallis > Hemerocallis citrina. The sequence continues at coordinate 192,043,591 of CM030358.1, forward strand.
TAGTAAGAGTTTACAATTATCTCGCGACGCCCTAAAGCCCCCCCCCCCCCCCCCCCCCTCTCGACGCCCCGCCTCCTGAAGCTAGCCCCGACGCCCCACCTCATCGATTGCCCTCCTCGACTGTGTTTCAAGGTATAAAGTCGAGTTCTTTATTGTAGTTTCATGTTGTTCTTTTAATTTGGGATTGAAATTCGGGTAACTTGGGATTGAAATTCTTGATTGTTGATTGAAATTTGGGTAACTGTTAACTCGAACTTGCAACCTTTTGCTCACTACAATGAGGCTTTACCACTAGATCACAGTGGCATGCACATCAACCTTTTATTTTATTTGTTTAGTTATTGATTACGATCTATATTCTTTTGCAGACATTATGCCGCGAGTTCATCATTAATGTTGGTCCAGATTTTAGATTGCTATGGAACACTGTGCAATCTTTTCTTGATCCTAAAACAACTTCAAAGATACATGTAAGAAAGAGTGTTTTTTGTCCCTTGCAGCTTATTTATCTAGAGATTGAGAAATATATTGACTTTTAATTTCACTTCAGGTTCTTGGAACCAAGTGCCAAAATAAGTTACTTGATATAATTGATTCAAGGTAAGTTCTGTCTTTTTCGTTATAACCTATTAATCATTATTTCTTTGTATTGTTTTTCTCAGCTTCCGTTTTGTATGCTTTTCTACAGTGAATTGCCAGATTTCCTTGGGGGCTCTTGCATCTGCTCTGAACATGGAGGATATCTTAATTCAGACCTGGGCCCCTGGAAAGATCCTCATGTATTGAAGGTATAAAAGCGTGTTATCCATTTATCCTAAAGATACTTTGTTTCCAAGCATAGCATTAATTTGTCACATATAATAATGAGAAATAATAGCGTGTTACTTCACATGCAACCCTATTTGCAACTCTCTCACATGATTGGCCCATGCATAATTTTTAAAGGAAAAAATAGAAGTGTAGTTAGTTGGGACCACCTACTTTTTGTATCTGTACCAATCATAGAGAGTTGCAAATGGAGTTGCACATTTGGAGTAACATGCTATCATTTCTCTACAATGACTGCACTTGGAGAAGTCTGTCTCAGAGGTGACTAAAAGATGTCTTGCTCAAGGCTTTATTTGATTGTAACTTTGTGAGGTAATTGGATTGTTGCTGTTGTGCAGGATCAGAAACAGTGTAATGAACCCACATCACTATTTGAGCACTTCTTCATTATGGGCCTTCACTCAAATGCAAAGGTTGATGCTATTGAGGAGTTGTTTGCCAACAGAAAGGTGTGCGAGCCAGAGGTAAGATTGTTGCTGTTGATATAAAATACTGCATTGTGAATTTGGCCTGATTAAGATTTAAGAATAGTGAATCCTATCCAGGTAGATGTGGTTTTCAATCTGACAGTGAGAATTTCCCATAACAATTTGTGTTATTCCATTAATTAGTACCTGCAGATATCACAAAAGAAATTGTATTGTTACAATAGGGCTCGACGCTCATATTTCTTTGTTATTTAGTTATTTCCCAAGTCTGTTTTTGCATATAGTCTACGCTCTTAAAGTCGCCTATTCATTAGGTAATCAAATCTGACAGTAAAAAATAAAGGTAGTGTCAAGAATCTAAGGCATTCCCTTCCCTCTATCCTATTTCCGATACAGTGAAGTATTAGATCTTGCATGAATGTTGCCCTCACAGTAACCTGCTTCTGCTTCTGTTCCCTCTCCTCCCGAGTTAAAGAAAGATCGATACTGCAAAAAATCCAATTCAAGACTGGTTCAGTGTTTCAGTCTTGATATAAAGAGTATAAACAGCCTCCAGAACTTTCCAAATGAAATGCATGTAACTGGAAATTTTTAAAGAACCTAATATACTTGAAGCTTCATGTTCTTTTACTAATTACTTGAAGCTTCCTGTGAGATTGTGAGATTGTTTGATCATATTGTGAACATTTTGTGAACATTTTGTAGGTTCAGTGAAGCTTTATATTATTAGGTTCAGTGAAGCTTTCTTTTAATAGGTTCAGTGAAGCTTTCCTGTGAGATTGTGAAATTGTGAACATTTTGTAGGTTCAGTGAAGATTTTGTAGGTGGTACACTTGAAGCTTGAAGCTTTCTGGATTGAAGCTTGAAGATTTTGTAGATTTTGTAGCTTGAAGATGAAGATTTTGTAGGTTCAGTGAAGATGAAGATTTTGTAGCTTGAAGCTTGAAGATTTTGTAGCTTCAGTGAAGGCTTGAAGCTTGAAGATTTTGTAGGTGGTACACTTGAAGCTTGAAGATTTTGTAGGTGGTACATTTTGTAGAATTGTGAAATTGTGAACTTTTAAGAGATTGTGAGAATTAGTTTCCTGGATTGTATGTGAGGATGAGTTTCCTGGATTGTATGTGTGAACTTTTAATAGATGAAGTTTTCTTTTACTATTTTTTAATATACTTGAAGCTTTCTGTAGAGAACTTTAGCTTCATCTATTGTGAAGTAAGCTTTCTGACCTGCATATGAGGGAAACAGAGGGTACAACAACACTGTAGGCTTCATCTATTGTGAAGTAGACATGCATCTCTGAATGAAATGCATGGTAGTAACCGGTGGGGAGTAGTAACACATTTGTCCTGTATATGGGGAAGCAGATTACAGTGTCCTGTAACCGGTGGGGAGAGAAAATAAAATACCCTAACGGTGCAGGAGTGTAGGAAAGTGCATGCTATGCCCATGGTGAAGCATTTAATTTATACGAAAAGGATCTTACATCCATGCAGTGCATATCCTATACCAATGAAACATCCAAAAGAGAGTTAGAACTTTCTTTCACATTCATACTGTTTATCATGATCTTCATGAAAATAGAGTTAGAACTTTCTTTTACTATTTACTTGAAGCTTCCTCAGAGAGAATTAGTTTGAAGGATTGACCTACACATTACATAATGCAATCACCCACCATCAATCATGTGTAACTTAGATGCTAAAGTTAGTAATACATGAAATTTTGATCGATCACAGTTCTAAATGTAAATTTTGACAAAGTGCGATTGAAGAAATTAAATCCCTACTCATTGGTGATTGAGAATAAAATCCTTCTAATGGTTATTGCAGCAGACAAACTAGCTAATGCAAAAGATTCATGTGTAAAATGTAAGATTCATCATCTCACTCACTCAAGCATCAAGTAGTATATCACTATTTCATTAACATCATCAGTTTAATTTTCTCATCTCATTGAACAAGTATCAACAATCAGAATGTATTCTAACCAAAATTAGTGAATCAAATGGCGTCTCCAATCGCCATTCCCTCTGTTTCTTGCTGAGTGGTCTTCCCTTTCCTGCCTGCTTTCTGTTTATCTTCACAACAGCTATACCCCAAGTGCAATGGCCCAATTCCAGGTCGTAGGAAACGAGCTTGAACACACCATTACTTTTTTGAGGGGAAGCAGAGGTGTCTTCACTGATAGTATACCTGACATACATTGGCTTCTCTTTGAACCTTTCAACCTCTTCTGGAATTCGAATAACTCTTTCTACACCAGGAGAGGACACCTTGAGGGAACACAAAAAATTATCATGTTGTTAGCTAAAACAATGAAATGATGCATGTAGAGTTGGCAACAAAATAGTAGCAAATAATGTCGCGAAGGACACCAAAAGCCTCGAATAATGTCGCGTGCTGGTTATCTAATTGAATGACATTACCTCTTAAAAGTTTTGTTGTATTTCCCAGTGCCTAATATATATTTCCCAGAGCCAAAGGAATAATATTTCATGAGATATTCCATCGAAATTTTTACTAAATATTTTAAAGAAAGTTAAGACGTCGCGATAACATGCCGTATGAAACATTTTAAAGACGTCGTATTAGAAAAACATTTTAAACACCCACCTTTTTTGTTTTAATTTTTTTAGAAATTTATATGCAGTCCCGAATACGTGCCGTAGGCACGTCCCACGGGCAATCCTAGTATATATATAATAAAACACAAAGAAAGCTATCAAGTGGCTCACATTCAATCTATCCCAAAATCAATGGACCAGATCTGCTCTCACAAAACATATTTTCCCGCCCAAATTTTCAAACCAAAAAATTTCATATAAAATAGTTTTCTTTGTGTTTGATCATATAAAATTTCATATAAAACGGTTTGCCCGTTGACACGTGCCTACGGCACGTTTTCGGCACGGTGCACCTTGTTTGATCATATAAAATAGTTTTAGAAGTCCAGCAAATTAATTGAAGTAGCAAATATAGAGCAAAAAACATATTATATGATTTTTTTTGAATTATTTTTAAAGTTTTTTTTTGAGTTTTGTAATTTTTTATTTTAAAATTTTTTTTAAAAAAATTATTTACTTAATTTTTTGAATAGAGGAGGGAAGGAGAGAGAGAGAAAAAAAATAATTAAATAAATATAGGAGTTGTTTTGGGTGGGGATTTGAATTTGAGTTTTGGGGGGGAACTTTTGGGGGGAAAATATGTTTTGTAAGATTAGATCTGAGCCTTTAATTTTTGGGGAGATTGAAGGAGAGCCACTTGATAGCTTTCTTTGTGTTTTATTATATAAATATAGGAGTTGTTTTGGGTGGGGATTTGAATTTGAGTTTTGGGGGAAAAATATGTTTTGTAAGATTAGATCTGAGCCTTTAATTTTTGGGGAGATTGAAGGAGAGCCACTTGATAGCTTTCTTTGTGTTTTATTATATATATATATATATATGGAAAAAAAGGGTATGAGCAACTTGCTCATTTAGTAAATAAGCAATTGATGATGTGATATATATGTTCTTGGAAAAACCTTCAAGGGTTAGTTGTCCAATGTATCACATGCATGCCACATAATCAATTGCTCATTTACTAATTGAGCAAGTTGCGCATATCCCTTTTACCATACATATATATATATATATATATATATTAGAAATTACGGGGTGTTACAATCTCCATCTCCACCCCCATGCCTCTTTCTCTTTCACCTCCACCGTCTCTCCCTCAACGTGCCACGCTCCCCTCCTCCCAAAATCTCCTCATATTTTCTTCCCTTCTCCTCACTATCTTCGTTATCCTTCCTTCTAAAGCTACAAAACTTGTAGCAGGTCATTCAGATTCGAACTCGGGTTCAGCCCCCCCCCACATTTGAATGTTGATTTCCAACTCTGACATCACCAGTTTCAAGGGTGTTAGCGGATTCAAAGCAACAACAACAGTCATATTTGCAGCTATGAGGTATTATTGATTTGTTTTTTAATTTTAATTTCTCTAAATTATATCGGGGGAAATTCATCCTTAATTTAGTTGACATGGATATAATGAGGAGTTACTAGTGTAGGATTAACACACCTGATGTGGATGTTGGGTTTCATAATCTTTCAAAAGAAGAGGTTTGTATATGTTGTAGAAAGAGATGAGGGTGGGGGTTTGTACAGCTTTAAAATATGTTGAATTCAGAGTTGATTGGAACACTATAACATACTATAGAAGATGAATGTTGCTACTTTGTAATTTTATTCTTCTTGTTTCATAGTTGAGTTTTAGATTGTGATGCGTGCACCACCAATCCAATGGTGCATATTGGCATATGCAAGAACAAAAATACTATCATTAAAAAATTATACTAAGTGCATACAAATTGTTTGATATTATGCCTCAGAGAAATGTGTGATTTTTCTACTCAACGCAAAAATAGTTTTAGACAATACATATATAGTTGAGATGACATGAAAAGAAACATACAATCCAAGAAAACTAAAAGAATGTTGTAGTCTAATCTTCATTATGAATCTGTATGATTATATAGCAAATGTGAAAAACGCACAAAACCATTGAGAATATAAGGTTTTATTAGAAAAAATGTGAGACGCCACAAAAACATATCAACACAAACACAACTCTTCAGTTATTATGCACGATCACTTGCTTTCACGTCCTCTTTCACACTCTCACGTACGGTAACATCCTAAAATTTTAATTATAATTAAATAAGAATTTGTTGTACGAATTCTTGTGCATTTTTCCTTAAAAAATTATTTCTTTCCATAACATGAACAAGTATTTTTAAATCCTTCTCTTTTATTTTTAAAAGCCTAGGCCAATTTGTCTAATCTAGCCCACCCTAATTAATTAATTATTTTTATTAATAATCCATGGGTCTAAAGCCCACTAATTTTGAGCCCACTAATTAATTTATGTTTTAATTGTCTTAACATGTAGTGTATACTTATTTGGTAGAAAATTAATTAATTAATCATGTACAACTAGTAACTAGGGGTGCTATGGGAGACACGTGCATTGCACAAGCACGTGCCTTAGTGCATGGGAGTGTTTTTTCGGATGGGAGAAAGAGAGATGGGAGAGTGGTGCAGTGGATTGGGGGGGGGGGGGGGGGGGGGGGGGGTTATGTGTTCATGGATGATTGCTACAACTCCCTAATACATCTTAGCCCTTAATCTTTAATCATCTAGATTAATCCTAGCCATCTATTTTGCTTTCTTAAATACCCCCTCATTCTTCTCATGTAGTACACTAGAAAATTTGATAAAAAAAGAAAGAAAGAAAAGAATTAGTGTGAGATTGAGAGCTTTTGGTGAGTAAAAGATTAAGGGATTTCTGTGTGGGTTCTTTCCAGGAGGAGGCCGGCCATACATCAAGGAGCAAGAGGGAGGCTCGGGTACCATCTAGCTCAAGGAGGAGGAGGCACTTTGGTGGCACAATCTAGGAGGAGAAGGATCCATTCGTGTGTTCTAGAAGATTTCTAGGAGTTTTATATTTGTTTTCTCCAAAAGGTGGGTGATTTCTCATGCTTATACTTTAGACATCATACTAGGGTTTGGATTGATAAAATTGCTAAGAAAGATTAAGTAGATTGGCCACATATTTGTTTAAATAGAGATAAATTGTAGATTAAATTAATGTAATAATAATGTGGAAAGAGGAAATTTGTGTTTAAAAATATTTTAGAATAACAACAAGTAAGATAAAAAGAAAAAGTAGTCTTTTGTGGAAATTTTGATTATAAATTATGTATCAATTGTGATCATTCTCAATGTCGAAATTGTGGACATAGAACATAAAAATAGAACTAAGAATTCATGTTTTACAAGTCAAATAATGATTATTAAAATACTGTTTCACTGTAAATCTCTATTGTTTATAATCTGGAAATTTTTGATACAAAAAGAGAAGAAAAGAACTAAAAAGTTTGTGAAGTTTAAAAGATTAGTAATAAACAAAGAACTGAATCATAAGTAAGCCAACTCGTTTTTATGATGGGTGAGTCACTTGGCCCTACTGGTCTTCGGGTGCATATTAGAGCGCTACTATAGCGCTGGGTTGGTCTTTGGTTGCGGGTTCGAAACTGGGCAGAGCCCTTTTTTTGGGATTTTTTTTAAAAAAAAAATCCGAATAGCACAAAATTGATCCATATGGTTTATAACCCATCCCATATCACCTTGGCACCTTGGACTCTGTGGTCTTCGGTAGCGCCACAGTACTGTCACTGTAGCGCGGTGTGGTCTCAGGTTGGGGGTTCGAAACCTGATCCTGAAGTTTTTGAGTATTAGAAATATATTTTTGGAGTTTTAATATTTTTTAGAGCTTTTAAAGGTGAATTAAAAACTGAGGAAAAATACTAGAAAATTTATATTAATGTATAGACTTCATGAGAAATTTCCTACAACTTTTGGCTTGTTATAAGTGAGAATTTAAGACTATTTCAAGAAAGATTTTGATACAAATTATTGAATTAAATTATTGATTACATAAAGAAAAATGAATATTTTGTGTAAAGGATTTTAATAAAGTGATGAAATGAGATTTGTGTAATGGAAAATTTGTAAGTGTGATCTTGAACTTAATATTGATATTATGAGAATGAGAGAAATTATGTGAAAGATAAATTATGAATGTGACAAGTTGAAAAATGAATTCATTGTTTATGCATGAAATTGTACATGAAATTGAAAATAAAAGATCATGTTGAATTATGAAAGATTTAATGAGTGTGAATACTCAATTCTATGAACATGAAATGAGATTAAAGGCTAGAGTGTAGCTAAGCCTTATACCGGCATTGAATAAATTCTTTGAGATAAGATATTGAAATGAAAAGACCAAGTTTGGATCGTATTGTTGAATTGATGGTGGTATGGAGGGAGTGCTAACTCTAGGGTATTGATTTTATTCATGGTTCAAATAACTAAAGATTAGATACTAGTGAAGATGTGATGAAAGTAAGAGAAAAACACGAGTATGAGGGCCTTGGAGCTACGATGTGAGAGTATTCACAGGCTGTCTACACGATGCGTCGTGTCATGTCGTGGATACATCTCCAGGAGTTCGTACCGCAGGCGATGCTTGTGGGGTATTTGGTGACTACGGGTGGTGTCATGTCCCATGACGGAGGCTGAATTGTCCATAGGTTCTACATGATGCGTTGTGTCATGGCGTGAGATTCTCCTCCGGGCTGCCTGGACATGAGCTCGTAATTCATAGAACATCTAGGATACTTACCGTAGCTACCGTAGTAGTTTAAGTCATGGCGATGGATTGAACCCTACAAGTTGAAGAACGATTAAGGGCTTGCCCTCTGACCTATGTAGTATGTGATGCATAGAATTTGAACAAGTATGCATTAGTGTCCTGTAACATAAATAATTGCATTAAGGATTGAGTGTACATTCACACACGACATCAATAGGATTTTAATAAAGTGATGAAATGAGATTTGTGTAATGGAAAATTTGTAAGTGTGATCTTGAACTTAATATTGATATTATGAGAATGAGAGAATTTATGTAAAAGATAAATTATGAATGTGACAAGTTGAAAAATGAATTCATTGTTTATGCTTGCCCTCGGACCTACATAGTATGGGATGCATAGAATCCGAACAAGTGCGCATTAGTGTCATGTAACATAAATAATTGCATTAAGGATTGAGTGCACATTCACACACTACATCAATAGGATAGTCCCCGTAGCTTTATTTTCTGACAAGTGTGTGCTTTCTAAGTAAGAGAAATTGATATATTATATCCTTGCATCAGTTGAATAAACTGACGTGCCCACGGTTTCTATTCATGATAAAGTGAATGAAAAAGACTAAGGAGGAATTGATGCTTAAAGAATTATTCAAGTGTTGTTTTAATTGTTGTAATTTTGCTTCTGCTGTTTAAAAGTAACTCTGATGTAATAAAAGTTTTTAATTCCTTGTAAAATTGTACGAAGAGAAGTGTCAAGATCATGTGGAACTTCGAATTCGGTCTTATTTGGAATTCGGGGTGTTACACGTACATTCGAATATGAAAGTACTATCTCTGCTATCGTCTTTTGTCTAAAATATTCCATATCATCTTGGGAAAAAATACAAATTTAATTGAACAACTTATGGATGAAAATAATCCACTGTATCTTTATAATGATGTGCAGAATCTTTCTTTTCTTCTTCCTTTTTTTTTCATCTTTGTTCTGATTTAGAAATAATATTTGTGATAACTTGTTGTTGTTGGTAATATAATTTATAATTCGAAAACTTCGTTAAGTTTGAATATGTGATTCTGTGAACTATTGGTGGTCATGGTTATAACTTACAACAATAGTGTCAGTCTTTGTAAGATTTCGACGTCTCTTAGTAATTCCTAATTCTTGTACGAACTAAACTGAATCTTCCCTATTATCACGAACTTAGCACAACTTGATATATAGAACTCTGTTTAGGATCTAAATGAACACAATTAGCTCTGATAACAATTCTTCTAGTACGAAGTTAAGATAAGGAGTTTGAGTTATTAGAGAAGCTGCAACACAAGTACTCAAGATATTAAAATAAATATAACATAACCAAATTTTCTTTTAGTATTAAACTGTGAGGTGAGATCCTTGCCGCATTCGATTAAATAGTTCTTAACGAAACAAGCCAACGTGGGTTAAGCTTATTCCAATAGGGATATTTTTGTTAAGCGGATTCCGAACTTTCCTCCTACCTGTGGAGTTATATATCTGGCCACTGCTCGCTTCTTGGAGTTGTATACGAGATCACATATACTTGAGGTTGCACGTGTAGACGATTAGGAAAAAAAACCTTTAGGAAATAATTGATACCACGAAGCAATTATATATAAAACTTTAGAAATCAATCAGTTTGATAAACAAATAACTGCATATCCTACGACTCAGAGCAATTGTAGAACGAATATAAAATTTGTGAGATATTATGTTAGTTACTTGTTTGTATTCTAAAATTTTTCTACATTAATTGTCACATACGCTAAAATTAATTGTCAAATAGTCATTCATATGGATATGGATTATACGTGCAAATAATTAATATTGTCTTGAAATAGGAGTTCTTCGAAAAATCATCTTTAACACATCGATAACAGGGATGGTTCTTAGGGATAATCAGCAACTTACCTTTGGAACTTTTTATATAAAAAAACAAAGATTTTGAGACTGAAATGCGTAGTGATAGCTAAAATTGACGCTATGCATATTAATGACAGTGTCATATGCGTATGGGAAAAATTGTCATATCAAACGTCATTTCGGATACAACTAGGGGTGTAGCACTGGTAACGGGTCGGGTCGGGTAGCTCAATATCCGGACCCGGATCCGGTCATTGACGGGTCCAAATACTGGACCCAGACTCAGACCCATGAAATTCGGGTCCGGGTCCGGGTCTGGGTCCCCACAAGAAATGTTACCCGTTCGCTTTCGGATCCGGGTCCGGGTCCGGGTCCTATTTCTAATCACGGGTCCGGTTCGGTTCCGGATCCTTAAAGCATAACACAATATTATATAATACGACTCGTGACTTCTATCTATACTACTTGTTTGGCTGTTTTTCTATAACCTTCCTTCTTAATTTATTGGAATTTTGTAGCAATTCACGCCTGGTTATGCTTCTCCTCCCAAGTTGTTTTACTATGGTAGTATTCCGATGAACTTCAGGTATTTCTTTTGCTTCATTCATATCAAGTTGCTAATTATGTTCATGTATGTAACTATTTAGAGTTATTTTTACTTGAAAGAATTGCACAGTGTTATGTAAAATTATCATTCTTTGTTTATTTCAAAAACTTGATGTGTGTAGCATTGTAGGTGTATTTGTATGTTCTTTATTCAGTGTTATAAGATTTGCCAAAAATTAACAATTATTATTGTTCGATGTGTATATGCTCAACTCATGCATGCAGTGTTGCATGCTAGTTCTGAATAATGCTATCGGTACTGATGTTTCTAATGTTCTTATTAGGGGAAGGTGGGAGATAACTAGCACAGATCTACACGATTCTCAAATCATAACAATGGTTCCTTCTGATCGAGATTTCTCAGAACTCTCTGACTATGATTTCTACTCTACTTCATCTTCTCAAAGTACCATGTATTTCCGATCAGTTGCTATAGTAGTGAGTTGCTTTCTTTCTGACACATACAAAGTTTTCACATTTCCAACCGATTATCTTTTTGATAATGTGACTGAGGAATTAAGTATGTGTACGTCGAATTTTTTTTCCAGTTTATGACTGTCATGATCCTTCGGCATTCTCTTCCTTTCTTGATTGGTGAAGCAGAGGAGTTCTCTGTCCTACTCTTCTCTGTATGTATCTGAAATTTATGCCATAGTATACTGACTAATTTATGAGTTGGATCTATATTGGGTTGGATCTAAACTTTTGATATACTGACTAATTTATGAGTCAGTGATTGGCAATCTATTTTTGATATACTGAGTGGCACTGGTAACGGGTAACGGGTCGGGTCCGGGTCGGGTCCGCTTCGTTTATTTATTAATTCTCTATTGCGGGTCCGGGTCTGAGTCCGGGTCGGGTCCATTTTTAGGGGACCCAGACCCGACCCGAAATTTCAACAGGTAGTTATTTAGGACCCATACTCTACCCAAATTAGATCGGGTCGGTTCCGGTCCAACGCCGGGTCCGGGTCGGGTCCGGGTCGGATCCGGGTTTTGGGTTTTAGTACCAATGCTATAGGGGTGTCAATTGGGTTGGATCGCACCTGAACCTGCCTGACGCAATCCGTAAATTTTTGGGTATGGATCATTACTTTTGAAAACCCAAACCCATATGCGTTAAAAAATTTATTTGAAATTTTTTTCGGGTTGGGTCTGGATGTTTCCTCAAACCCATCCGAACTTGGCCATAATGAACCCGACTTATATATAAGCTATATATTTTTCACATATAGATACAAATGTATGTTTGTGTCTTGATTCTATTAAACTATCGTCATAAAAAAAAAGAATGCCTATTCTACTACCAAATTGAAGTCATAGGCTTCTTTTGTTTTGTGTGTTTGTGTGTCTTTGTGGCTACAACCTTACTAAAAAAATACTTATTTTTGTGTCAAATTACATTTGTTGTTGTTCCTACTTATTCTTGTGTGGGAGCAATCAGATGTTGAGTTTTTTTTAGGAGGAAACTTACAATCTGGACATTCGATCAGATCTGAATTGTGATGCCTGAAATCTCCTTGATCTGAATCTAAACCGTTGAGAGCGTCTGGATATGAATTGCACGACGGAGATGTCGTGGGCGCACCTGAACAAAGTCAGAACACCGGGGTTTGCCCCAGCGAAAGACCATTCGATGCGCATGTCACTAACTCGGAAAAGAAATGAGTTTTTGCTTCTTTGGGGCAAAAGATTGATTACCTTATTTTGAAGGAGGTGGAGGAAGGTATTTATAACATAGGAGTTTGTTCTACAAGATAGTCTTAAAAGAGTATCTTTTTGGGATTAAACTCCGGATTCTCATGGTGATGAGACATAATTAAATACTAACCCTGCTTGGTATAAATGATTTGATCTGATAACTTTTAATTACCAGGGAATCCTTCCTGTTTGGCTGCGAATTAGCCTGAATTGTTAGCCTAGTTGAGTTTATGGGCTTGTAGTCGCTCTGAAACTAACGTTTTGCCCTTGAGAAGCTTTAAGATGAGTGTTAGGATCGTGCAGCTCTGATTTTATCCATATCATAAGCCCTCCACTTCGAAGGTTGGGTTTTGCATCCTTCTGGAAGTAGTTCGCCATTTTTTGGGTAATGTGAAGAGCATAGCAGAGCTTCGAGGATGCCTGAAATCTTGTTTGGAACTTCTCTGAGCAATAGCAATTTTGTAAAGCTACTCATAATTATTCTGGATTTTTTAGAATTTTTAATCGATTTTTCTAAAATTTTAATTAATTTTTCAAAATATTTAAATAGTTTTCCCAAATTTACAATCATTTTTCTAATTTTTAATTAAAATTTCTAAATTCATAATTATTTTTCGAATTTTTAATTATCTTTCCATTTTTTAAATTATTTTTTAGAACTTTTATTTAATTTCCCCCAAAATTTTAATTATTTTCGGGATTTTAACTAAATTTTTTGAAAATTTAATTATTAAATGGAATTATTAAATCAATACATGGCAAGAATTTTAGAGTGATTTGATGTGTAGATCAAGCGTGCACGAATTTTACAATGATCGAACAACCCAGGAACAAGTTTTTCGTCGAGTGACTTAGATTGAGGGCACTTATGTCATGCTTACATCAGCGCTTGTCGCGTAGCACATCGAGGAGCTTCGACATGAATTTTGGGATGGATATGACGGCTTAGATCGATGGCACGATTTTTGGAGCGATCAGACTGCCCAAGATTGAGATTTTCGTAGAGCATCTCAGATCGAGGGCCCCTCGCCATGATGGAGAGGCTTGAAGGCATTGACACCATGCTGACATCAGCATGAATTCCTTTTTTTACCTGAATTGGTCATGCACTAATTTTGGAGCAGATCCAATGGCTGAGATGGCTTGGCACGAAGATTGTGGTGATCCAATGATCAAGATGTGCCCAAAACATCGATTAGCTCGAATTGAGCTCTCTTCGGCAATATTGAACTGCTCAGGGCGGTGACATGGAGCTTGCTAGGTCCCATGTGGTACTGATCTAGCGGAGACATAGCATGGCTCTGGTCATGACACCGACGTGGTGCCATCCTCTCCTTTTTTTTCCTCATTTTCGACCATTGGGCTTCTTCCCAACCGTTGGGAGCCAAACTATTTTGGTATTCTTCTTCCCCCTATATGTACTCCTCTCCTCCTTATTTCTTCTCACTTCTCTCATTTTCTCCAACTCTTTCTTTCTCTCTTTAAGAGTTTCTCTCTCTAGAATTCCAAGTCCTTTCCGGGCGAAGCTTCGTTGCTCGACCACCATTGCTGATTCATGTAACATATATTGTTTATTATAAGCGATGTCTAGGATCTCTTCGGGCGATGACACCTCCTCTTTGAGCCATTTAATCGAAAAAGTGACTTCTTCCCGACTGATGAGGGAAAAGAAGGGAATGGAGTAGCTGGGTCTCTTTCTGTCATAATAGAAAAGATTGTGGAGAAGGATAGAATGTCGGGCGAGTTTGGGAGATATCCCTCCACCATTTATTGTCTCATATGCCAGTAACTTAAGTATTTGGGGGGTTCTATTGAACATGGGATGCGATACGAGGAGCCTGACTATGTGAGACCACCAAGGCCGACTCCATCATGACCGTCTTAACAAGGGAGGATTTCATGCATATTAGAGCCGCTTTTAGGATTCCCCCCATTTCGAGCTACTTCTACATGACCCCGGAGTTGGGGCATGTTCAGTGATATCTAAGGAAGTTTGTTTTTTCCCTATGATGATTTTCATGTCGGGATGTGTCTTCCTTTGCATCCGTTCGTGAGGGGGATCATGAATGTAATATCCCGATCAGTTATTAATAATATTTTTTTATTATTTAATTATTTAGTTATTTAATTTTATTTTTTCAGAATTGAAATATTTTTGGTGGATAATACTTAGTTTAATTAATAATCATCATCTGTATGTATACCAGTCCATATGTATATGCGTTATATCGTTTTGATACTGGAATCTTCCGAACCGATAATAAAATTTATTTTTATTATTATTTTCGAAATTAATTTATTTTTATACGGATTGTGCGGTTTAACAAACAAAAATTATTGGTATATATATTAATATATACGTATGCGTATTGTATCAATTTCGTACATTTGTACAAATCATGTAGTATGTGTTTTGGACAAGAATATCTCATTTTGGTCATGATTAATCAAAAATGGATGGCTAGAATTTGTTTGGAGGGTTAAACTTAGGGTTTAGGATTACTGGAAATACATAAGAGTTTTAATAGGTGTAATTCTACTAGAACACTCCTCCCCTTCACTCCTCCACCTCACCCTCCACCTCATCCAAATTGGCCAGCCACCCCTTGATCCAAGGGGGTTTTTGCAAAAAACCCTAGATGTATTTTGCACCCTCACCCTCTCATTCCTCCTATAAATACCCCCCCCCCCCCCCCCCCCCCCCCCCCCCCCCCCCCCCCCACTTACCTCATTTGCCAAAAGAAAAAAATAGAGAGCAAAAGAAAGAGAGAAAGAAACTCTAACTAGAGAGTTCTTCATCTGTAGGTTTTCTATAGGAGCTAGGAGGAAGGAGCAGATTCTTGTCTAGTTTTTTCTACATAGAAATCAAAGATGGGGGTTTCTCTACTTCTTATTATTTTTATTATTGATTCTGTTTTCTTTTGTTGTATGTTGTATGTGGTATGTTCTATAACAATTTGGACTAAATCTTAAGCATATAAATGGTTGTATGGATCAAAATGATCACATGAAAAGATGGATGGTAGAACTCAAACAAAATAACATAAAGGTTGAGTCTTTAAAAGTTGTTATGGTTATTTTTTTGCTAACTAAAAACTTGGACTAATTGTTATGTGCATATGAGTAATGTGTATAAAAAATGATCACATGAAAAGTTTTGAAGGGTATAACTCACTAAAAACCCATAAAGATGGAATCTTTAGCTTTGATATGATTATTGTTCTTATTATTGTTATTTTGTTAACACAAAACTATACAACTTGGACTAAAACTATAAGCATATAAATATTAGTGAAGTGAGAATACTTACATACCCAATTTGGGGTTGTAGAACTCAACAAGCTAATAAAAGATGAGTTCTTTTGTTGTATGTTGCTTCCTACCATGTTAAAGATCAAGTCTTTACTAGCCTTAGTTTATAAAAAAAGTGGACCTTGTTATAAGTAGAAACTTGTTGATTAAAGAAAGGTAGGTTTTGTAATATGTAGGATTTGTAGATTCAATAAAAGTAGATTTTTGTTGTATATAGGACTTGTAGAGTCAATAAAATTAAACTTTTGTAATATTTAGGACTTGTAATTCATGAAAGAAGTAGGCTTTGTAATATGTAGAAATTCCTAAGAAAGTAGTCTTTGTAATATGTAGGTAAAGTCCTTGATAATTGTTATAAGTTTTATTTCCATGCATGCTTGAGTTGTAGTTGTTCTAGTAAAAGATTTAAAAGAACCCATGCATGCTTGAGTTCTAGTTGTTCTAGTGAAAGATTCAAAAGAACCCATGAATGCTTAAGTTGTAGTTGTTTTAGTAAAAGATTCAAAAGAACCCATGCATGCTTGTGTAACACCCCGAATTCCAAATACAACTGAATTCGAGATTTCCACAGGATCTTTTCGTCTCATTCTGTACAATTTTACAAGGAATTGAAACTTTCCATTTTACATCAGAGTTACATGAGATTTTTCACTTTACATTTTACAGCGGAAGCATATAACACAATAATGTACATGTAATGATAGCAGAAGCAATTTACATCATTTAAATAAATGTACATCAACAATGAATAATTTGTAAGCATCAGTTCTCCATTCACTTTTATCAAGCCATTTATCCTGCATACAAAACTGTGGGTATGTCAGTTTATTCAACCGACGAAAATTATACATGGCCATCCTCTCTATGCCAGAAACAGTATAACGATTCTCATTTCTTAACAAATCACGAACTTGTTCACATATCAGGGAAAATCTTAATGATGTCGTGTTATGATTGTGCACTTAGTCCTTAATGCAATTATTATGTTATATGATACTAATGCGCACTTGTTTGGATTCTATGCATCCCATACTACATAGGTCCGAGGGCAAGCCCTTAATCGTACTTCATCTTGTAGGGTTCAATCCCTCGTCATGACTTAATCTACTACTATAACTACGGTAAGTATCCTAGATGTTTTCTGACATACGAACTCATATCTAGGCGCCCTGGAGGGAATCCAAACGCACTGATACATGACTCATCATGCAGGCATCCTGTGGTAATTCAGCTCCTACCATAGACATGACACCACCCGCAGTCGTCAAATACCCCACGAGCGTCGCCATCGGGACGGTACTCTGGAGCAGTATCCACGTCCTATCATGACTCATCATGGGACATCCTGGGATACTCTCTCACCGCCAATCCAATGGCCCTCATACTCAATGTTTTTCTCTTACTTTCATCACATCTTCACTATGTATCTAATCCATATTTTATTAGAATCATGAACAAAATCAAAGCTCTAGAGTTAGCCTCTCCACTATACCGGACTTAATCATTTATTCAACATGACCAACCTTGGTCTTTCTTTTCAAATTTCATTTCATTTATTTCTTTCCAATTGCCGGTGGGAGACTTAGTTACTCTTTTGTTTCAATTTCAATTCACAATTACCAAAAGTTTGAGCATTTCCAGCTCATGAGTTCATTTTCATCATCTCAATAGATTTTCCTTTTCCATGTTCATAACTTCCACATTCATACAACTTTCATAAATTCAAATAATGATTCACTTCATTTCAGGTATAAATTCATGCAAAGACAAATAGAGTTTACTTACTATCACAACCAATAATCATTCAACATAAGATTCATAATCTCTACCATAAAACAATTCATAGAATTTCTGCAATGTCAAAAGTAATCTGGACAGTTGACTTAGAGCTTATCCAGTCGACTTGTTCAATCGAAAAAAGTTCTTCCATAACTGCTCGGAAGAGTCGACTACTGCACATGGCCAGTCGGCTGTTCCGCAGCGTTCAAAATCTAAATATCATTTACGGGGCAGTCGACTGTCATTCAAACCAGTCGGCTATTCTACAGAGTTCAATTATACAACTTTTCAAGTCCATTACAGTCGACTGTTATGTACATTCGGTCGACTGAACAGGGTTAATTCTTGAATTAAGGGATCATCTCTCCTTTCTGTTCTTCAATTAGCACACAGTATTTTATTCAACTACAGTATGTTCAATGTCAACATAAACATGTGATTCTTATCTATTTACCATCATCATAACATAGTTTATGATTAAATATAAATCTCACACAATTAGTATGTTCTTTCCTCCAAATGAGACGCTAAACATACATTTTTCCTTTACTCACCATTTATCCACGAAGATGAATGCTAACTCCAATTTAACATGCTAGAAAATCAAGTTAACAATTCACATTAAATACATCATTTCATAGAATTCCGAACTATTCATATTTTATTTCAGTGTACCAGTCGACTGCTCACATGATCGGTCGACTGTACAGGTCATTTCCAGTTCTCTAATTATCACTAGTTCATTTTCGTTTATTCACATCTTCCACAATAAGTATAACACAAAGCATTTTAATATACAATCACCCTATCAATCCACTTTTTACAAATATGATAACAATCAATATTAGCCCTAGCATGATCTCTATATTAGAAGTCCTGAGAAACACCCACCTTGTTAAAGAGTGTAACGAAATCCCGTAAAGCCTTCTAGTGTGACAATGTGACTCCTCCTCCTTGCTCCTTGCCACCGAGAATCCTCTGAAGTGATGACCGGCCTCCAAGATATCCACTCACAACTCTCTTAAAATATATCTTTCTCTCAAATAAAGTTCTTAGTGTAGAAGACAAATGAGTAAGAGGGGGTATTTATACTAAATCTTGGGTGAGATAGAGGGCTAGGGTTGAGTAGATGGTTATGAGATAGAGGGCTAGGATGAGAGTAGGAGTTGTAATAACTACCCACAACTAGGTAACCACCTACACACTAACTCCACTCCTTCCAAAACCGGCCAAGGAAAGGTGCTCATGCACGTGTACATGCAATGCACGTGCATGCACAAGTCTCCATATAAAAACTTGTACATTATACATGTTTATAAAAATAATCTTTTTAAAAGATGTTACCTTACAAGTTGTTATTAAGAGAATGGACTTAAATTGATGGGCCAAAATATTAGTTTTTACAAAATAAATAAATTAGATTTTTGGGCTTGTGTTTATTTGAGACAAAAGGGCCATTTATAAAAAAATAATTTAAAACACATATACATATATATATATGCATATACTCATCATCCATAAGGAAAATAATTACGAAAATTGCACGTGCACACTGCGTGCAAAATAAATAAATAATTTTCATAAATGAAAATCGGGGCATTACAACACTCCCTCCTTAGAATAGTTCCTTCCCCGGAACTACAATCAAGAGCGAGGAACAACAAAAAAACAAGCATAAGAAAAATACAAAAAATACAAATCAAACAAAAAGCTCAGGATGATCTCTCAACATCCTCTCCTCAGATTTCCAAGTAGCCTCTTCAACCAAGTGGTTTCTCCAGACTACCTTGACCATCGGTATCGTCTTATTCCTCAAGACTTTCTCTCGACGATCAACAATCTCGACAGGAGACTCGATGTAATTCAGATCCAACTGCAAACCTTCCGGCACTTCAGGCAAATGATGACTCGGATCCGAAATATAACCTCTCAGCATAGACACATGAAAGACATTATGCACCTGAGACAACTCTTCCGGTAACTCAAGCCGATAAGCAGTTTTTCCGATCCTTTTCAATATCTTGCACGGGCCTATAAACCTCGGGGCTAACTTCCCACTCTTGCCGAAATGGATCACGCCTTTACTGGGCGATACTTTCAGAAAGACAAAGTCACCAACCTAAAACTCAAGGTCCCTTCTCTGGTTGTCTGCATAGCTCTTCTACCTGCTCTGAGCTTCCACCAACCTTTTCCTGATCAGATCAATCTTTTTAGAGGCCTGCTGAACAATCTCAGGTCCAAACAATTGACGCTCCCCAACTTCGAACCAACAAACAGGCGTTCTACACTTCCTGCATACAAAGCTTCGTACAGCGCCATCCCAATGCTAGTCTGAAAACTGTTGTTGTAGGCAAACTCTACCAAAGGTAAGTGCCTTTCCCAACTGTCTCCAAAGTCTAGTATACAACACCGAAGCATATCCTCAAGAATACAGTTGACTCTCTCGGTCTGCCCATCGGTCTGGGGATGAGAAGCAGTGCTGAAATCTGTCTTGGTACCCAAAGCTGTTTGAAGACTCCTCCAGAAATGCGAAGTAAACCACGCATCTCGATCGGATACAATCGTCAATGGAACGCCATGAAGCCTGACAATCTCACCAACATACATCTCAGCCAACTTGTCCATCGAAGTAGTAAGTTTCATTGCCAAAAAGTGAGTAGACTTGGTTAATCGATCGACTATAACCCAAATCGCATCATTGCCCTTAGAACTCTTGGGTAAACCCGTAATGAAATCCATACTGATGTTATCCCACTTCCATTCCGGAATAGGTAACGGTTGCAATAGACCTCCAGGTTTTTGATTATCGGCTTTGACTTGTTGACAAGCCTCACACCTCGACACAAATTCGGCCACATCCCGCTTCAAACCTAACCACTGGAAATGCTGCTTGATGTCCCTATACATCTTGGTACTCCCAGGATGTACAGACAAAAGAGTAGCATGCGCCTCCTGAAGGATACTCTCTTTCAGGTCCGCCTGATCCGGAACACACAGCCTCTCTCCAAACCACAGCACTCCATTCCTGATTTGAAATCCAGGCAACCTGCCAGCACCAACCTGCTCCAACATCTTCTGAATCTCTGCATCAACCTTCTGACTTGCAATAATCATTTCGTTCAGTGTCGGTTGAAGTCTCAACTGAGCTAAGGATGCTCCCAAGTCATGCAGAACAACTTCAATACCTGCCCGATCCAACTTTTCTGCCAACTGCCACTGAGTCGTAATCAAACTCGCCAGACTGCTCTTGCGGCTAAGTGCATCAGCAACAACATTAGCCTTCCCTGGGTGATCCTTAATCTCCGAACGAATGTCCTCAAGTACCTCCAACCATCTCCGCTGCCTCAAATTCAGATCCTTCTGCTGATAGATGTACTTCAAGCTTTTGTGGTCCGTGTACATGTTCAGCTTCTCGCCATACACATCATGTCTCCATTGCTTCAGGGCAAAGATAATTGCAGCCAACTCTAGATCATGAGTCGGGTAATTCTTCTCATGCGGTCTTAGTTGCCTAGACCCACAAGTGATTACTCTTCCTTCTTGCATTAAGACACAACCAAGCCCACGATGTGAAGCATCACTATAAAAATCATACTCAACACCTGCTCTAGGCAAAGCCAAAATAGGTGCAGTAGTCAGCTTATCCTTCAACTCCTGAAAGCTTGCCTTACATTGCTCAGTCCACTTGAAGTTCACATTCTTCTTGGTCAAACCAGTAAGCGGTACGGCTAACTGAGCATAACCTTGAATGAATCTCCTGTAGTATCCAGTCATTCCAAGAAAACTTCTGATTTCCTTCACTGTAGTAGGCCTTGCCCAATCTCTCACTGCCTCTATCTTCTGAGGGATAGTTGTCACTCCCTCCTTAGAAAGGATGTGACCTAGGAATGCCACTTCAGATTTCCAGAAATCACACTTGGATAGCTTGGCATACAACTCCTGCTCTTCCAGATTCTCCAAAACTGCTACCAAATGCTCAGTGTGCTCCTCCTCTGACTTAGAGTACGCGAGAATATCGTCGATAAACACCACGACGAAAGAATCAATGAACGGCCTCAGAACTCTGTTCATCAAATCCATGAAGATTGCGGGTGCATTCGTCACTCCAAATGGCATAACTAAGAATTCGTAATGCCCATGTCGAGTTCTAAATGCAGTTTTGTGCACATCTTCCGCTTTCACTCGAACTTGGTGATATCCTGATCGAAGATCTATTTTGGAGAAAATAGCTGCTCCTTATAGACGATCGAACAAGTCATCAATTCGGGGAATAGGATACTTATTCTGAACAGTGAATTTATTCAGCTCCCAGTAATCGATGCACATTCTCATCGATCCATCCTTCTTCTTTACCAAAAGCACTGGTGCTCTCCAAGGTGATGCACTAGGTTGAATAAAGCCTTTCTCCAACAGTTCCTCAATCTGCCGTTTGACCTCATCCTGTTCCACTGGTGCCATCCTATACGGTGCCTTAGAAATGGGTGCACTCCCTGGTTGAACAGTGATGCTGAACTCCACATCACGATGTGGGGGTAACCCAGGAAAATGATCCAAGAACACAGTCGGATAGTCCCGAACCACAGGAATCCTTTGCACTTCCACAGGAATCTCTTCCTTGCGGATAGCTGCCACCAGCCTAGAACATCTCCTCTTCCCTTGGAAAGTGACTTCAGGTCCACCTGGAGCCTTCACTGTTACCGTCTTGGTCTTGCACTCGATGCTTGCACTGTACACCGACATCCAATCAATGCCAATGATAACATCGACTCCCAAGATAGTCAGCTCGATTAGATCAATCCCAAAGATTCGATCACCAATCACGATCTCACAGTCAGCATAGTACCGATCAGTGGTTAGAGTCTTCCCTGATGGAGTAGCTACTGCTAAGATCTTGCCTGGAAAAATCTTCGGTTCAACTCCCAACACTTTAGCAAATTTAGGAGACACAAAAGTATGAGAGGATCCAGTATCGAACAGAACAACAACTTTTATTCCATTCAAATAAAGTTCGCCTGTTACATAATACATACTTATTACGCAACAGTTCACTAAATAAGCGGGAAAAGAAAACACATGAACCTTTAAATATCTGCCCTCGTACCCGTGATGACGTGATCAACCTCATCGGCATCAGCTTTCGTCAAGGAAAATACTCGCCCTGGTTGGTACGGTCTCTTCCCAATCTGCTACATTGGCACATTGTGATTGCTAGTCCGTGGTTTGAGGCATTGAGATTTGTAATGTCCCGTCTCACCACAGTTGAAGCAATTTACCACAGGAGGTCTCACAACATTGTCCACAGGTCCTCCAACCACACTAATAGCGTTTGCCCCTGTCAGTTTGAACCTTTGTGCAGATGATTGTCCCTTGAAATTTACAGAATTTGCGGGCCTCTTTCCAGACTGCTAGTTGTTCCTTCGATTCTGAACAACATGAAACTGCTCCATATCTGCCTCTGTGGCTGCTGCTCGCTTGACCAATTTGTCAAACCTTCTGATACCAAGAGGTATCATCCGGGACCTCAAGCTCGGCCTCAATCCATGCTCGAACTTACGAGCCTTCTTGGCCTCATCCATCACTAATTCAGGAGCATACCTAGAGAGCTGAGTAAACTTGGTCTCGTACTCTTTAACTGACATGCCACCTTGCTGTAGTGATAGAAACTCCATAGCCTTCTTCTCCTGGACATCGGAGGGGAAATAATGACTGCGGAATTCTTCCAAAAATTCCTCCCAGCCAAGAACTATGCCTCCCATTGTCTGCTTCATCGACTGTCACCAAACAGCCGCATTCTTCTCAAGCTGTAGAGTCACCAACTTCACCTTGCTACCCTTAGGGGTCTCCAGCACTTCGAAGATGGTCTCTACCTGACGAATCTAGTTGTCAATTGCATCAGGGTCTGACTTTTCTTCGAATACAGGTGGTTTCATTCGTTTGAACGATTCCACTAGTTTAATTGCCTCGGGCACTGGATTCACAGGCCCCCTTCCTTGGTTCTGATTCATGGCCACGGCGTTGAGTGTCTGATAGACCATCGCAAGTTCCATTTCCAGATCCAGACCTTCACCATTTTTAGCTCATCTTCTAGCCATATTCTGATGCAAAAGATCCATTAAATTCGAAGTATAAGACATGAATTTTAAATCAACTTGCATTTCATTGAATTCCAAACTTTATATATTCGAATTGAAAAACATTTCTTGACATCAGAATAAAAACAGTAAAAGCTATAACAGTCTAACTCCTACGGTTCCTCTTCGCTTCTCGAAGTTCTCCCCGTAGTTCATCAACTTCTTCCTTTAGCACATCAGTCATATTCTTCCTCTTCTCGAGTTCCCATACACGATGATTGAGAACTGAAAAGTCATCCTTGCGCTTGGCCAACTGAACTTCCAACAATCTGACTCTCTCCCGCAGTGATTCTACCTATCTCTGAAGAGATGCAACAAGACTATTCGAAACTGGTCCTTCTTCATCAAAAGAAGAACCATCAGACGAGTCTGGAGGTGGGGTAATATCTCAAGACTCAGGCCATTCCTCTTCATCACAATCTGCTTGCCTAGGATGGTACTCTTCCTTAATGATATGCCAATTGTCGTCGCCAGCAGGGTCGAAGTGATCAGCCATCTTTAGAAATAGAGAGGAAGAAGCATAAGTCATAGAGCAACATAAATGTAAGTCACTTACGTTTAAATCTCTAGACTCAAACACACACTCTAATATCCACTTCTAGGGTGTCGTTCCTTATAAACTTGTACCAGTGTGAAACGTAGCTCTGATACCACCTCTGTAACACCCCGAATTCCAAATACAACTGAATTCGAGATTTCCACAAGATCTTTTTGTCATTCAGTACAATTTTACAAGGAATTGAAACTTTCCATTTTACATCAGAGTTACATGAGATTTTTCACTTTACATTTTACAGCAGAAGCATATAACACAATAATGTACATGTAATGACAGCGGAAGCAATTTACATCATTTAAATAAATGTACATCAACAATGAATAATTTGTAAGCATCAGTTCTCCTTTCACTT
Source organism: Hemerocallis citrina (assembly GCA_017893485.1). Lineage (NCBI taxonomy): Eukaryota > Viridiplantae > Streptophyta > Magnoliopsida > Asparagales > Asphodelaceae > Hemerocallis > Hemerocallis citrina. The sequence continues at coordinate 192,068,372 of CM030358.1, forward strand.
TTATCAAGCCATTTATCCTGCATACAAAACTGTGGGCACGTCAGTTTATTCAACCGACGAAAATTATACATGGCCATCCTCTCTATGCCAGAAACAGTATAACGATTCTCATTTCTTAACAAATCACAAACTTGTTCACATATCAAATTAAAGGGAAAATCTTAATGATGTCGTGTTGTGATTGTGCACTTAGTCCTTAATGCAATTATTATGTTATATGACACTAATGCGCACTTATTCGGATTCTATGCATCCCATACTATATAGGTCCGAGGGCAAGCCCTTAATCATACTTCATCTTGTAGGGTTCAATCCCTCGTCATGACTTAATCTACTACTGTAACTACGGTAAGTATCCTAGTTGTTTTCTGACATACGAACTCATATCTAGGAGCCCTGGAGGGAATCCCAACGCACTAACACATGACTCATCATGCAGGCATCCTGTGGTAATTCAGCTCCTACCATAGACATGACAACACCCGCAGTCATCAAATACCCCACGAGCGTCGCCATCGGGACGGTACTCTGGAGCAGTATCCACGCCCTATCATGACTCATCATGGGACATCCTGGGATACTCTCTCGCCGCCAATCCAATGGCCCTCATACTCAATATTTTTCTCTTACTTTCATCACATCTTCACTATGTATCTAATCCTTATTTTATTGGAATCATGAACAAAATCAAAGCTCTAGAGTTAGCCTCTCCACTATACCGGACTTAATCATTCATTCAACATGACCAACCTTGGTCTTTCTTTTCAAATTTCATTTTATTTATTTCTTTCCAATTGCCGGTGGGAGACTTAGCTACTCTTTTGTTTCAATTTCAATTCACAATTACCAAAAGTTTGAGCATTTCCAGCTCATGAGTTCATTTTCATCATCTCAATAGATTTTCCTTTTCCATGTTCATAACTTCCACATTCATACAACTTTCATAAATTCAATTAATGATTCACTTCATTTCAGGTATAAATTCATGCAAAGACCAATGGAGTTTACTTACTGTCACAACCAATAATCATTCAACATAAGATTCATAATCTCTACCATAAAACAATTCATAGAATTTCTGCAATGTCAAAAGTAATCTGGACAGTCGACTTAGAGCTTATCTAGTCGACTTGTTCAGTCAAAGAAAGTTCTTCCATAACCGCTCGGAAGAGTCGACTGCTGCACATGGCCAGTCGGCTGTTCCGCAGCGTTCAAAATCTAAATATCATTTACGGGGCAGTCGACTGTCATTCAAACCAGTCGGCTGTTCTACAGAGTTCAATTATACAACTTTTCAAGTCCATTACAGTCGACTGTTATGTACATTCGGTCGACTGAACAGGGTTAATTCTTGAATTAAGGGATCATCTCTCCTTTCTGTTCTTCAATTAGCACACAGTATTTTATTCAACTACAGTATGTTCAATGTCAACATAAACATGTGATTCTTATCTATTTACCATCATCATAACATAGTTTATGATTAAATATAAATCTCACACAATTAGTATGTTCTTTCCTCCAAATGAGACGCTAAACATACATTTTTCCTTTACTCACCATTTATCCACGAAGATGAATGCTAACTCCAATTTAACATGCTAGAAAATCAAGTTAACAATTCACATTAAATACATCATTTCATAGAATTCCGAACTATTCATATTTTATTTCAGTGTACCAGTCGACTGCTCACATGATCGGTCGACTGTACAGGTCATTTCCAGTTCTCTAATTATCACTAGTTCATTTTCGTTTATTCACATCTTCCACAATAAGTATAACACAAAGCATTTTAATATACAATCACCCTATCAATCCACTTTTCACAAATATGATAACAATCAATATTAGCCCTAGCATGATCTCTATATTAGAAGTCCTGAGAAACACCCACATTGTTGAAGAGTTTAACAAAATCCCGTAAAGCCTTCTAGTGTGACAATGTGACTCTTCCTCCTTGCTCCTTGCCACCGAGAGTCCTCTGAAGTGATGACCAGCCTCCAAGATATCCACTCACAACTCTCTTAAAATATATCTTTCTCTCAAATAAAGTTCTTAGTGTAGAAGACAAATGAGTGAGAGGGGGTATTTATACTAAATCTTGGGTGAGACAGAGGGCTAGGGTTGAGTAGATGGTTATGAGATGGAGGGCTAGGATGAGAGCAGGAGTTGTAGTAACTACCCACAACTAGGTAACCACCTACACACTAACTCCACTCCTTCCAAAACCGGCCAAGGAAAGGTGCTCATGCACGTGTACGTGCAATGCACGTGCATGCACTAGTCTCCATATAAAAACTTGTACATTATACATCTTTATAAAAATAATCTTTTTAAAAGATGTTACCTTACAAGTTGTTATTAAGAGAATGGGCTTAAATTGATGGGCCAAAATATTAGTTTTTACAAAATAAATAAATTAGATTTTTGGGCTTGTGTTTATTTGAGACAAAAGGGCCTTTTATAAAAAAATAATTTAAAGAACACATATACATATATATATGCATATACTCATCATCCATAAGAAAAATAATTACGAAAATTGCTCGTGCACAGTGTGTGCAAAATAAATAAATAATTTTCATAAATGAAAATCGGGGCATTACAGCTTGAGTTGTAGTTGTTCTAGTCAAAGATTCAAAAGAACCCATGCATGCTTGAGTTGTAGTTGTTCTAGTAAAAGATTCAAAAGAACCCATACATGCTTGAGTTGTTGTTGTTCTAGTAAAAGATTCAAAAGAACCCATGCATGCTTGAGTTGTGGTTGTTCTAGTAAAAGATTCAAAAAAACCCATGCATGCTTGAGTTGTAGTTATTCTAGTAAAAGATTCAACAAAACCCATGCATGCTTGAGTTGTAGTTGTTCTAGTAAAAGATTGAAAAGAACCCATGCATGCTTGAGTTGTAGTTGTTCTAGTCAAAGATTCAAAAGAACCCATGCAGGCTTGAGTTGTAGTTATTCTAGTGAAAGATTCAAAAAAGTCCATGCATGCTTGAGTTTTAGTTGTTCTAGTAAAAGATTCAAAAGAACCCATGCATGCTTGAGTTGTAGTTGTTTTAGTAAAAGATTCAAAAGAACCCATGCATGCTTGAGTCGTATGTTGTTAAAAGAACCCATGCATGCTGGAGTTGTGTGTTGTAGTAGCATGCCCTAATTACTCTAGGTTGCTAAAAGAATCCATGCATGTTTGAGTTGTGTGTTGTAGTAGCATGCTCTAATTACTCTAGGTTGCTAAAAGAACCCATGCATGTTTGAGTTGTATGTTATAGTTGCATGCCAATCCAATCAAACTATTAAAGGAACCCATCAATGTAGCTTGCATGCTAGTCTAGTTAAACCATTAAAAAGAACCCATGAATGTTATAGTCCCATGATTGTTCTAGTTAAATTTCTAAAAGAAACTCATGAAATTAGTTCCATGGTAGTTCTAACTCAATTTGATTAAGAACCCATGCATTTAGTTTCTAGGTGATTCTAGCTTCAATTTAAGAAAGAACCCATGAACCAAGTTGCATGTGTTCTAGCTTAAATTTGGGAAAGAACCCATGAACCTAGTTGCATGTTGCTCTAAGTTCAAATTTGGGAAAGAGAACCCATGAATTCTAGTTGTATGTGGTTCTAATTAAACTTGGACCATATCATGTGAACGTTCTTCATCTTCAATGTTTGGGTAATAATGGTTGGGAAAGTTACTATTATTGTTAGCTTGATAAAAGCTCGTCTATGGTCTTATAGTTACCCTAGGGGTCATCGACCATCAAGACTCGTATCTTACCACCTTGGAAACTATGGATGAATCACACATTGTGCACCGACGGATCTTAACCGGTGTGGGTTGATCGCGGGCCGAGAATATTAATGAAATCCGAGTTCCGGGTGTGATGAGTGATGGAGATACCCTATGATCCAACTTGTCCTATAGGCCAACACTAGGTGGTGTTATTAGATTGTACCTTCCCGTCAAAGGGATACGTACGGTGCCTTCTCAAGAGTTGGGAGCACGGGTTGTGTATCTCACTCTATTAATTCCTGAAGTATCATGATAAGAACGGGAGGTTCTCCTTCGGAACTAGGGGATGGACCCCAGAAATTCCGTCACGTTCTATGCTGGGGAAGCGAATAGGCCCTAAACCACGGTCTATTAGTTATGGGTGCCACAAGGTAGGCTTCGTGCTATCTTGTGCTACGGATACACTGCGTTCGTCTAGTTTTTGAGTGAGGTCCGGTACGCCGGGTAGTAGTGGAAAACATAGACACCATGAGTGTACTGCAATGGTGGGACTTGTCCACGTCTGCAACCTCATTAGTCACATTTTATCTTTCAGGAAAAGGTTGTGTACAAAAGTAAAATTCATAATGCGGGTTCAAATCCCTAAATATGGTGAACGGCGTGATATGGACGTATGTAGTTATGGGATGCATACGACTCCAGATTCTCGCATGCATTAGAATAAGTACATCCTAGCTTTAGTTGACATTGCATTAGATTCTAAGTCATAGCACCCACGAATACTTAAACTACACCGACACATTTTTACCATGCTTATAATATGTTTGTTTTTGAGATTCGCTGCTAGTCATCAACCTTTAAGCATCAGTATATGTACTGACGTCCTCACTCAAATAGGTTGTGGATATAGGATTACCAATTTGGGAGAACTCTAGTCATGACATGGCTTCCAAGTGAAGAGCCCAATGTGTATTATTTCGTTCATGTATACTCTGATGTAATCTATTGAAACAATGGAAACACTCAGCTTGTAATATTTGTATTAAGTAAAAAGTTTTAAAATTTCCTGTTTTTCTGTGTATGTGGCTAATTGAATGTAAAGGTCCTGGCTCGTATCTCGAATTCTTCATGTAGGAAGTTCGGGGCGTTACAGAGTGGTATCAGAGCCGACTTCAATTTATAGTCCAACACAGTAGGGAAATAGACTTAGATGCCTTGTAGGAGTTAGGTTTTTAGCTTGTTGTAGATAATTATAATTCATACTGTTGTTTCCTTTAACTTATGTTTTATGATATTTCTATATCTAGGTTAATTCCCGTGTCCACTCCTTGCAGGATAGCTGATAGAGCGATTCCCTTTGGGAATGGGTGGGCACATGGGATCACAGTCGAGGTGGACTCGGATCTAGAGCCCATCACTGATGGTGAGGAGTCACCAGTTGGAGCTGGGTTGGCCAATGGGGCCACAGCAACTGCCGTAGCTGGGGGTGCCCCTGCGAATGGCCAGATTCCAGTACCGCCACCACCGCCACTGCCCCAGCTTACTGCAGTGGAGTAGGCCTTTGAGCAGGTATTTCGTGATCTCGCAACGTGGGGTTGGTGCCACGCCTGTCTCGAGAACAGGACAGACTCTTGCAAGTTCGTGACCCTCAATAACGAAAGGGAAGTGGCAGAATTGAGGAGGGCGAAGGCGAGGGCCGACCGCAGGACAGTGGTCATGAATCACACTCACCATGTGCAGTTTGCATGCCTGGAGTGCAAGTGCACAGAGCTACAGGCCCAGATCACTCAGTTGCAGACGCTACTAGGATCGCCACCTGCTGTAAGGAGCCCTGCAGGAGACACTTGTAGTACCGATTAGGCGGTTAGGAACCTATAGGTTATTTTGTTGTTTTGTTATTTTGCTACCTACATGTATGATATAATGTAGGGGAAAATGCATATATAAGATAAGGGATTATAATGAAATGAAGTTTAGCTTTGCGTTTTCTACAAGTCTCATGTGCATGTTGAGATTGGATGGATGTTGTTTTTGCAATATCACAATATGATGCCTATGCATATTCCATTTTTTTTCCTACCAGATGTCTCGCAGAACAAGAAGCGGTAGAATCGACCCGATTGAGGGCAAGGGTAGTGGAGGCAATGGCGCAGGTATGGATATAGGGGCAGAATTCGCTCGTATGTACCAGGCATTCGGAGACCTAGCATAGGCAAGTCGAAACAATGTGCAGCAACAGGGAGCACCCGCAGGTAACCGAGGAGTTGCAGCTGCCGACCCTGTTAAGATGATCAAGTCCTTCTGTAGGATGAGGTCGCCTATTTTTTAGGGACAGGCGGACCCAACGGCAGCTGACGACTGGATTCGTCAAGTTGAGATAGTATTTGAGGTGATGTTGACACAGGAGGACAACAAGGTCAGGTTGGCCAACATTCTACTAGAGAAAGACGTCGGGGTCTGGTGGTAGTCGGTGAAGAGGGGCATGGGCGAAGGGCCCATTGGCTGGGAAGACTTCTTAGGGGAGTTCAGGCAGCACTACTTTCCTTTGGATGTGCAGGAGGAAAAGGCCATGGAATTCTTCAACCTAAAACAAGGAAGCATGACGGTTCGTGAATACAAAACCAAATTCACTCAGCTGTCCCGTTATGCTCTAGAAATGGTACATGACGAGGTCAAAAAGGCCAAGAGGTTCGAGCAGGGGCTTAGGCCCATACTTAGAACCAAAACAGTACCCTTTTGCATCTGGAGATTCGAGAAATTGGTCCGTCGTGCAGCTACAACGGAGTTGGATATGAGCAAAAGACCAGAACCGCAAGTTAATACTGGAGGATGGAACAAGGTAAAAAGGCCTGCACCGGCATCTGGATTCAGGAACTAGGGTCGAAATCAGAAATTTCAGAAGACTGTTGGCAACACCGAAGGTGCCAAGACAGGGAGTTGTTTCCTATGTGGTGAGCAAGGACACTTCAAGAGCCAGTGCCCAAAGAAGAACTTTCAGAATGATACTCGCACATGTTACAATTGTGGGAAGATTGGCCATGTTCGGCCAGACTGTCCCCAGCTTCGGAGGGGCAACAGTAGGCCAGCTCCTAAGACAAACAGCAAGGGGAAGGGGATTACCCGCCAAGGGCGAGTATTCGTGCTCACGGAGGAAGACGCCGATGAAGACGAGGGAGTCATCACCGGCAGGTGAAGGAAATTATGGCTAAGTTTACTGTAGTATTTTGAATATTTTGGCATGAGGAAATGAATGATGTAAAACTTTTGTAACAGGATGGATTAATATAAATAAAATCCAGGCAACTATTTTATTTGATAGTGGGTCATCGTATTCTTTTCTATCTGAAGTATTTTCAAAGAAGTTGAAATGCACCTAGGAGGGAACTCCAAAATTGGTTTTGTTGGGTGCTACCCCATCTGTAGCGACTCTCACTACAAATTTGTACTTTAAGGGATGCAAAATTCAGTTTGACGGAGAGACCCCGAGTACAGATTTGCTAGAGCTGGGCTTTGCAGGGACGGACGTGATTATTGGAATGGATTGGATGTCCAGGCATAATGTAACGCCCCTGCCCGTAGCTCAGACAATTTATACAATTTATAAGACAAATTAGATACTATATAGTACAACTGCCCACCACAGGCTGCCTCTCAAAAGTTGGTTAACCGATTTGGTGACTCTTGATCCTTGGCATTTAGTATTTATATTATAATATTCTATTATCAATTTCCGATATGGGACATTAACATTTTACCATTCCCGTACTCTCCAATGTGAAGGTGGGCCCCATGTGGAAATTGCCACGTCACCAAACGTGAACACACAAAGTAGCCAAGGCAATTTTGCTTGCATTCATTTCCGTGGGCCCCCTCCCATTTCAAATCCATTTCCATTTCAATCCATGCATGCATTATCAACAGCACCATTTATAACCATTTCATATATAACCACCCCATATATATATACATATATACTATACTTTGAAATTACCGGGGTGTTACACACACCCCCCCTTCAGAAATCAGCATCCTCGCTGAGCACGGGCATGCACAATATAGTGCAGGATCTCCTTGCTAGCCGGTGTGTCTTACCCACACCCGGTGTCGAAAATCGGCTCTGATACCATTTGTAACGCCCCTGCCCCTAGCTCAGACAATTTATACAATTTATAAGACAAATTAGATACTATGTAGTACAACTTCCCACCACAGGCTGCCTCTCAAAAGTTGGTTAACCGATTTGGTGACTCTTGATCCTTAGCATTTAGTATTTATATTATAATATTCTATTATCAATTTCCGATATGGGACATTAACATTTTACCATTCCCGTACTCTCCAATGTGAAGGTGGGCCCCATGTGGAAATTGCCACGTCACCAAACGTGAACACACAAAGCAGCCAAGGCAATTTTGCTTGCATTCATTTCCGTGGGCCCCCCTCCCATTTCAAATCCATTTCCATTTCAATCCATGTATGCATTATCAACAGCACCATTTATAACCATTTCATATATAACCATCCTATATATATATACATATATATTATACTTTGAAATTACTGGGGTGTTACACATAAGGCTAGCATCGATTGCAGGGAGAATAAGGTAGCCATTACACCATATGGAGGACCAGAACTTGTGTTTCAAGGAAAGAAGAAGCAGAGTGAAGAAATTCTTACAGCTGCGACTGAAGTACGTGTGCCAGGTGAAGTCAAGGTGATACCAATTGTATGTAAATTTCCTCGCGTATTTTTGGAAGAATTACCTGGACTCCCACCACACAGGGTTGTTGAGTTCAGCATTACTATCCAGCCAGGCAGTGCGTCAGTGTCTAAGACACCTTATCGGATGGCACCAGGGGACAGAAGGAAGTTAAGGAGCAAATTGAAGAACTGCTACAGAAGGGATTCATCAGGCCGTGTGCTTCACCCTGGGGAGCACCCGTACTACTTGTGAAGAAGAAGGATGGGACCGTGAGAACGTGCATCGATTACCGGGAGTTGAACCAGAACCCAATTCCCAGGATCGATGACTTGTTTGATCAGCTCTAGGGAGCGGCTGTATTCTCAAAGATTGATTTGCGTTCAGGCTATCATCAAGTTCGGGTCAAAAAAGAAGATATACCCAAGACAGCATTCCGAACTCGGCACGGTCATTACGAGTTTTTGGTGATGTCATTCGGAGTGACCAATGCTCCAGCGATCTTTATGGACATGATGAACCGTATCTTACGACCATTCATCGATTCATTTGTAGTTGTCTTCTTAGACGACGTCTTGGTGTATTCAAAAACAGAAGAGGAGCATGCTGAGCATCTGACTGCAATATTGATCAAGCTACAGGAGCATCAGCTTTATGCCAAGCTGTCAAAGTGTGAATTCTGTAAATTAGAAGTGGCATTCTTGGGCCATGTTCTTTCTAAGAAGGGAGTGGCTACAGACCCGCAGAAGATTGAGGCAGTAAAGAGTTGGCCTCAACCGAGTACTATGAAGGAGGTCAGCAGCTTCTTAAGCATGACAGGGTACTACAAGAAGTTCATCCAGAACTATGCCAGAATTGCTGTACCACTTACAACGCTGACCAAGAAAAATGTATGTTTTGATTGAACTCAGAAATGTGAAGGGAGTTTTCAAGAGCTGAAGAACAAATTGATTTCTGCCCGATTTTGGTTCTGCCTCAACCAGATAAGAGGTATGTAATCTACAGTGATGCTTCATTTTTGGGATTCAGATGTGTTCTGATGCAAGAAGGGAAGGTCATAGCATACGGATCTGAGGCAACTTCGACCGCATGAGAAGAATTACCAGACGCACGACTTGGAATTGGCCGCGATAATTTTTACTATGAAGTTGTGGCGGCACTATGTCTATGGGACCAAGGTAGAGATGTTTACCGACCATAAAAGTCTAAAGTATATCTACCAGCAAAAAGATTTGAATCTCAGGCAGAGGCGATGGTTGGAGGTTTTGGAAGACATTAGACCAAAAATCTTATATTATCCGGGAAAAGCCAGTGTCGTGGCAGATGCACTCAGTAGAAAAAGGAGTATAGCCATGCTCATTGCAATAAGAAGATAGCTAGACGACGAGATCAGACAAGCCGGTATCGAAGTAATTGTTCAAGATTTGAGCACAATTTTGGCACGTCTGAAATTGCAACCGAGTCTGGATGACCAAGTCAAGAAGGCTCAGATAGGAGATGCAGAGATTGAAGCACTAAAGCGGCTAGTCAATGAAGGAAAAGCCTAAGAGTTCATTGTGAAGGAAGGGTCGTTTTGGTTTGGAAATAGGTTGTGTGTGCCTAAAATTGATGAATTGAGAGAGGATATCATGAAGGAAGCGCACTCCACCTTGCTCACAGTTCACCTAGGAAGCACAAAGATGTATACAAACATAAAACAACATTTCTGGTGGGCTGGAATGAAGCGAGATGTGGCAGGATTTGTGTCCAAATACCTTACATGTCAGAAAGTTAAGACAGAAAACTAGAAACCAGGAGGTCTACTGCAACCATTACCCATTCCAGAGTGGAAATGGGAGAACTTCAGCATGGATTTCATCACGGGACTGCCTAGAAGTTTGAAAGGGAATGACTCAATTTGGGTAATAGTGGATCGTTTGACAAAATATGCACATTTTCTTCCAGTAAAGAAGACTTGTTCGGTGGAAAAGTTAGCAGAAGTCTACATCGAGGGCATTGTAAAGCTACATGGGGTGCCGGTATCGATCATTTCTGACCGAAATGCAAGGTTTACGTCCCAATTTTGGTAGAGTCTGCAAGAAGCTTTGGGAACGAGATCAGAATTTAGCACAACTTTCCACCCGCAGACTGATGGGTAGACGGAGAGAGTTAAAAAAATTCTCGAGGATATGCTGAGAGCATGTATAATGGACTTCAGAGGGAGCTGGGAACGACACTTAGCATTGGTAGAATTTGCTTATAATAATAGCTATCAAGCAAGTATTGAGATGGCTCCATATGAAGCTTTGTATGGAAGGAGGTGTAGGACCCCAGTGTGCTGGTTCGAAGTAGGAGAAAGACAGATGTTTTGACCTGAAACAGTGCAGCAAACATTCGAGAAGATCGAGCTAATCAGAAAAGGATGCAAGTAGCACAAAGCAGGCAGAAAAGCTACGCCGAAAACCGTCGACAAGATTTGGAATTCGAAGAAGGCAATTTGGTATTTCTGAAAGTCTCACCTACAAAGGAGTGATCAGGTTCGGAAAGGGTGACAATTTAGCACCAAGATATATTGGACCATACCAAATTTTGAAGAGGATCGGAAAGATGGCGTACAGACTAAAGCTGCAACCGAATTTTCCCAAGTGCACGACGTATTTCACGTTTTGATGCTAAGGAAATATGTACCAGATCTGAGTCATCAACTGCCAGACATTCCCGAAGACCTACGAGTGGATCTTACATATAAGGAGCGGTCAGTTAGAATTATTGATCGTTAGGATAATGTGCTAAGGGACAAGACTATTCCGATGGTCAATGTTCTTTGGAAGAATCAATTCGTAGAGGAAGCCACTTGGGAGCTGGAAAGCCGGATAAAGCTTTCTTTTCCCGAGTTATTTTGAGTGTTTTTTTTTGTTGTTTGTTTTTTTTCCTACTTAGTATAGTTCTGAGGACAGAACAATTCTAAGGAATGAGTATTCTAATATCCCGATCAGTTATTAATAATATTTTTTATTATTTAATTATTTAATTATTCAATTATTTTATTTTATTTTTTCAGAATTGAAATATTTTTGGTGGATATTACTTAGTTTAATTAATAATCTTCATCTGTATGTATACCAGTCCATATGTATGTGTGTTATATCGTTTTGGTACTGGAATCTTCCGAGCCGATAATAAAATTTACTTTTATTATTATTTTTCGGAATTAATTTATTTTTATACGGATTGTGCAATTTAACAAACAAAAATTATCGGTATATATATTAATATATATGTATGCATATTGTATCTATTTCGTACGTTTGTACAAATCGTGTAGTATGTGTTTTGGATAAAAATATCTCATTTTGGTCATGATTAATAAAAAATGGATGGCTAGGATTTGTTTGGAGGGTTAAACTTAGGGTTTAGGATTAATGGAAATGCATAAGAGTTTTAATAGGTGTATTTCTACTAGAACGCTCCTCCACCTCATCCTCCACCTCATCCAAATTGGCCGGCCACCCCTTGATCCAAGGGGAGGTTTTGCAAAAACCCTAGGTGTATTTTGCACCCTCACCCTCTCATTCCTCCTATTAATACTCCCCCCCCCCTCTTGCCTCGTTTGCCAAAAGAAAAAAAATTAGAGAGAAAAGGAAAGAGAGAAAGAAACCCTAACTAGAGATTTCTTCATTTGTAGGTTTTCTATAGGAGCTAGGAGGAAGGAGAGGGTTCTTGTCTAGTTCTTCCTACATAGAAATCAAAGGTGGGGGTTTCTCTACTTCTTATTATTTTTATTATTGATTTTGTTCTCTTTTGTTGTATGTACTATGTGGTATGTTCTATAACAACATGGACTAAATCTTAAGCATATAAATGGTTGTATGGATCAAAATGATCACATGAAAAGATAGATGGTAGAACTCAAACAAAATAACATAAAGGTTGATTCTTTAAAAGTTGTTATGGTTATTTTTTTGCTAAACCAAAAACTTGGACTAATTGTTATGTGCATATGAGTAGTGTGGATAAAAAATGATCACATGAAAAGTTTTGAAGGGTAGAACTCACTAAAACCCCATAAAGATGGAATCTTTAGCTTTGATATGATTATTGTTGTTATTTTTGTTATTTTGTTAACACAAAACTATAAAACTTGGACTAAAACTATGAGCATATAAATATTAGTGAAATGAGAATACTAACATACCCAATTTGGGGTTGTAGAACTCAACAAGCTAATAAAAGATGAGTTCTTTTGTTGTATGTTGCTTCCTACCATGTTAAAGATCAAGTCTTTACTGACCCTAGTTCATAAAAAAAAAAGTGGACCTTGTTATATGTAGAAACTTGTGGGTTAAAGAAAGGTATGTTTTGTAATATGTAGGATTTGTAGATTCAATAAAAGTAGATTTTTGTTGTATATAGGACTTGTAGATTCAATAAAATTAGATTTTTGTAATGTGTAAGACTTGTAATTCATGAAAGAAATTGTCTTTGTAATATGTAGAAATACCTAAGAAAGTAGTCTTCATAATATGTAGGTAAAGTCCTTGATAATTGTTATAAGTTTTACTTTCATGCATGCTTGAGTTGTAGTTGTTCTAGTAAAAGATTCAAAAGAACCCATGCATGCTTGAGTTGTAGTTGTTCTAGTAAAAGATTCAAAAGAACCCATGCTTGCTTGAGTTGTAGTCGTTCTAGTGAAAGATTCAAAAGAACCCATGCATGCTTGAGTTGTAGTCGTTCTAGTGAAAGATTCAAAAGAACCCATGCATGCTTGAGTTGTAGCCGTTTTAGTAAAAGATTCAAAAGAACCCATGCATGCTTGAGTTGTAGTCGTTCTAGTAAAAGATTAAAAAGAACCTATGCATGCTTGAGTTGTAGTTTTTCTAGTAAAAGATTCAAAAAAAAACCATGCATGCTTGAGTTGTAGTTGTTCTAGTAAAATATTCAAAAGAACCATGCATGCTTGACTTGTAGTTTTTCTAGTGAAAGATTCAAAAGAACCCATGCATGCTTGAGTTGTCATTGTTCTAGTAAAAGATTCAAAAGAACCCATGCATGCTTGAGTTGTGGTTGTTCTAGTAAAAGATTCAAAAGAACCCATGCATGCTTGAGTTGTAGTTGTTCTAGTGAAAGATTCAAAAGAACCCATGCATGCTTGAGTTGCAGATGTTCTAGTAAAAGATTCAAAAGAACTCATGCATGCTTGAGTTGTAGTTGTTCTAGTAAAAGATTCAAAAGAACCCATGCTTTCTTGAGTTGCAGTTGTTCTAGTAAAAGATTCAAAAGAACCCATGCATCCTTGAGTCGTATGTTGTTAAAAGAACCCATGCATGCTTGAGTCGTATGTTGTTAAAAGAACCCATGCATGCTTGAGTTTTGTATTGTAGTAGCTTGCCCTAATTACTCTAGGTTTCTAAAAGAATCCATGCATGTTTGAGTAGTGTGTTGTGGTAGCATGCTCTAATTACTCTAGGTTGCTAAAAGAACCCATGCATATTTGAGTTTTATGTTATAGTTGCATGCTAATCTAGTCAAACTATTAAAGGAACCCATGAATGTAGCTTGCATGCTAGTCTAGTTAAACCATTAAAAAGAACCTATGAATGTTATGGTCCCATGAATGTTCTAGTTCAATTTCTAAAAGAAACCCATGAAATTAGTTCCATGGTAGTTCTAACTCAATTTGATGAAGAACCCGTGCATTTAGTTTCTAGGTGATTCTAGCTTAAATTTAAGAAAGAACCCATGAACCAAGTTGCATGTGTTCTAGCTTAAATTTGGGAAAGAACCCATGAACCTAGTTGCATGTTGTTCTAAGTTCAAATTTGGGAAAGTGAACCCATGAATTCTAGTTGTATGTGGTTCTAATTAAAATTGGACCATATCATGTGAACGTTCTTCATCTTCAATGTATGGGTAATAATGGTTGGGAAAGTCACTATTATTGTTAGCTTGATAAAAGCTCATCTAGGGTCTTATAGTTATCCTAGGGGTCATCGACCATCAAGACTCGTATCTTACAACCTTGGAAACTATAGATAAATCACACCTCTTGCACCGACGGATCTTAACCGGTGTGGGTTGATCGCGGGCCGAGAATGTTGATGAGATCCGAGTTAGGGGTAATGATGAGTGAGGGAGATCCCGTCACAGGTGTCTTGGATCGATAGGCCATGTGTTGGACCATGATAATCTTAAGGAAGTCTAAATTGAAAACCCCATAAAATTGTTTAGGTTTAGTGACATCATTAGGGTTGTAACTTATAAAGATCATTACTTAACCATTTTTGCCAAAAGGGAAGGGTTTGTATTAGGGGTGATACCCTATGATCCACCTCGTCCTATAGGCCGACACTAGGCGGTGTTATTGGGTTGTACCTTCCCGTCGAAGGGATACGAACGGTGCCTTCTCACGAGTTGGGAGCACGGGTTGCGTATCTCACTCTGTTAATTCCTAAAGTACCATGATAAGAACGGGAGGTTCTCCTTTCGGAATTAGGGGATGAACCCCAGAATTTCATCACGTTCTATGCCGGGGAACCGAACGGGCCCTAGACCATGGTCTATGAGTTATGGGTGCCACAGGATAGGCTTCGTGCTATCCTTTGCTGCGGATACGCTGCGTTCGTCTGGTTTTTCAGTGAGGTTCGGTACGCCGGGTAGTAGTGGAAAATATAGACACCATGAGCGTACTGTATTAGTGGGACTTGACCACATCTGCAACCTCATCAGTCATGTTGTTTCTTTCAGGAACAGGTTGTGTACAAAAGTAGAATTCATAATGCAGGTTCAAATCCCTAAATATGGAGAACGACATGATATGGTCGTTTGTAGTTATGCGATGCATACGACTCTAGATTCTCACTTGCATTAGAATAAGTGCATCCTAGCTTTAGTTGAAATTGCATTAAATTCTAAGTCATAGCACCCACGAACACATTAGATTCTAAGTCATAGCACCCACGAATACTTAAACTACACCGACACATTTTTACCATGCTTATAATATTTTTTGTTTTTGAGATTCATTGCTAGTCATCAGCCTTTAAGCATCCGTATATGTACTGACGTCCCCACTCGAATAGGTTGTGGATACAGGATCACTAATTCAGGAGAACTCCAATGAAGGCATGGCTTCCAAGTGAAGAGCCCAATGTTTATTTTTTCGTTCATGTATACTCTGATGTAATCTATTGAAACAATGGAAACACTCGACTTGTAATGTTTGTATTAAGTAAAAAGTTTTAAATTTTCCCATTTTTTTGTGTATTGTGGCTAATTGAATGTAAAGGTCTGGGCTCGTGTCTCGAATTCTCCATATAGGAAGTTTGGAGCGTTACAATGAACTTGTATACTCTCAGCCCGGTGTAGTTCATGCCGAACATGTGGAGGCATGCGACCAGCTTCGTCTTGCAGAGTCGTGGGGCTGGTTTTAAGCTGAGCCTAAGTGTGTGGAGGAAGCTCTTCAAACTCCACCAGAAGAATAAGATGGAGCATCGGTTCTATCTATCTCCTCGCCCAGGCGTGTGCTTAATCAAGAACTCAGACTTGATTATGCATTGGAAGAGCAAGTATCTGATTCTATGAAGCTTTGAGTCGTGGGGGAATCCCACAAAGTGGAGAGAAGGCGTCCCTAAAAGGTTGAAGGATGAGCCAGTGCTGAGCGACGATCTGAAGTGCTTGAGCGATACTCTTCTCAAGCGCAAGCCGTTGAAGTGGCGGGAGATTACGGAGATGGTCCTAGTATGATAGACCCTAGTACAATTAAGCTCCAGCCTTTTCCTTGTTTCCCCCCCTTTTTGGCTAAATATTCAGCTGTCTTTATCCTCTTGTCTGGCGCAATCATGACGTTTCACATTGGGCATAGCAATAAGGCGTCCGAGGACAAGAAGAGGAAGAGGACAACGAACAAGCCCGTGTCTGTGAAGGCTACTAGGAGCTCCTCAACTTCTATCCCGATAGTGGCAATGGGCTCACCTCTAGCTGCATCGAAGAGCCCTACCGCGGGCGGTCCTACCCTTGTTGTGCTCATCACAGACAAGCACTCCCCATTGGTTGTCGAGGCCAACGAGACCCTCACTAATGAGCAGAAGAAAATCTATGTCCCTAACTGGGGAATTGAGCGGCACGATGGTGTAACGCCCCGAATACCAAAATACGCTAATTCGTAGCTCAACAGGATCGTTACTTTATTTTGTACAATTTTATAAGGAATTTTGAAACTTTTATTACAACATTGTCTTTTTACATGAACGCAACGGAAATAAATAAGTATAACATGATAAATATACAACTGTAACAACTTTAGCATTTAAGTAATCGTCAACATCAAATTCATTTTTATATCTTCTTGCAAATTCTAAGTCCTGCATGTGAAACTGTGGGCACGTCAGTTGCTTACAACCGATGCAATATTATAAACGGCGATCTTCACTTTGCCATAATATAACGATTCTTTATACTTTAGCAACCACAAACTTAAATGTAAACAAAGTGTAAAAGTGTAACCCCCATCCCCGAGAATAAGTGTTTTCCATGTATTTTCTATAATTTGATTTTTTTTTTTTTACAAATTTATTTTGTGCTAAATCCATTTCAGATTTGTATTAAAGTGTTTTCTAAACGAAATTTTATTCATTTTGAATAATCGTATATTTGAACTTACTTTCTACCCCTAATTGATCGAATATTTATATTATTACTAGTTAGATCATTTTAATAAAATTGTTGAACCAAATTCCTATTTTGTTATATAATCTTGTTAATACTATTATTAGTATTTTGTTATTATTATTATTATTATTATTGTTATTATTATTATTATTTTATTTTATAAACCCTATAATGCTAATTATTTTTTCCCTGTTGGATTTATACCCACTAATTGATTTTTAACCCAAAATCCTATAGCCTAATTTCTTAATGGATCCATACACATTACCCAAACCCATCCTAATATCCTATAAATACTAACCTAAACCTACCCTTAACCTAAAACCCTAGCCCCTAACCCTATACAAACCCCCATCGCCCCCCTACTGTTCACCCCTAACCCCTTCTTCAACCTCCGAACCCCCCTCCCCCCTCTTCCTCTGTCCTCCGGCTCCTTCGCCTTCATCTCTGTGCACCTTCGCTCCACCACGACTCTTCCCATCTCCTTGATCCCCTATCCTCTTCGTCGTCACCCTCTCACACCCATCTCCATCCTCGCCGAGCTCTCGTTGCACCTCCTACACCTCGACCCCCCGAACCCACTGATGCTCCTGCCACCATCGACCCCTATTGCCCCGTCGAGCCGCTTGTGCAGCGACCATCGTCCACCTCTCTACGTTGACCCTCGTTCTTCGACCCATCTGCCATCACCATCCTCAAGCCACCGCCCCTTCCTTTGTTCGCTCCCGAAACAGGGCACCACCGATGAGCTCCATCACCTCGTCATCAACCTCCCACCACCGCTTCAACCCATCTACCCGCACCTCCTTCATCCCCTTTTGCCTCCACCCTCACCATTGCCCTGCCTCATCGATGCCCTAAGCCGCTGCGAGTTTCCTCGATGTTTTCCCACCCAAATCCATCGAGCTGCTCGCCCCACCGCTTGCTCCCCCAATCGCCGCCAGCAACCAATCGACCCCCTCTCTATCCTCTCTATTCGACAGCAACGCCCCTGAGTGCCGCCACTCAGCCCTTCCGTCAGCCGATGCCACCGAGGTCGAGCCAAGTCGAGCATGCTGTTTGTTGTTAGGGACTGATTATACCTGCTTTGCACGTGTAATTATGATGTTTGCTAGTTGTGTTAGACTTTGGAGGTTGGTGTTTGTTTTTTTTAAGAAGGGAATTGAAGTTGGTGTTTGGTGTTTTGATCCGATCGGGTGGTTGCCATTTCGTGTGAGCGTTGCACGTAGCTCGCACGTGTTTCCGTGTTCGTAGGTTCGTTGCTCCGGGATCCTCATCCCGTCATTCTTGATATTCAATTTAATCATCTAACAGGCAAGTCACCATCCTCTTGAATTGTTAATTGTATCAAATTCAAGTTTTGTTGAAACTCTTGCAAGTAGATCTCTTTGTTATCATATTATCCTTTGTTCATCTCTTCGTTGGGTCTATTGAGGGTTTACACGAGCTAACCCCAATATTCTTGACATCGTGTCACTTTTGAATCTAAAGTTTGGATCTTTCATGAGTGCATATATAATTGATAATAGGGTTGTTTATATAATCGTCACACATAAATTATTGTAGAGACAATTGCTAGGTTGTATGTTGTTTGATCGATTGATGATAAATTGATGTATGAGCGTGTTCTAATTTTATTTATCATGTTTTCATACCCATCATGATGATTATACAATTTATTGACTAAAGAATCGATACCCATCATGTTAATTTAATTTATTTTCAAGAAAACTACACAAATTCTGTATATTGCTTGTTGACCTGTATGTTGACTGTTGCTTTTGAACCAGTAAACGATCTTAAAATGAAATACTTTCTGAATGAGAATTTTATCCTTATCTTTCTAGTTTTCAGAACATCTTGGATTTTTAAATTCCGAGTTTTTTAGCAAAAGTTATGCTTGTTTTACTACAGCTGTGTTTTTATTTTCAGATTTTCAGATTCTTGTATCTTTCATGCTTAAACAGAAAAAAGGCTGATCAACTGATAAAATTTTACTCTGAAAATTTTTAGATTGTTTTTTTTTTGAAGAATTTTTTTTTTAGATTGTTGCTTAACATGTTTAGGAGTGTAGAAAATATTTTTAATGAATTTAATACGGAGTTTTTGCTGATTCTAAAAATATAACAACATGAAGTCGAATTTCTGCTTGAACATGAAATCTGTAAAGAACCATGTGTTTGACCTAGCTACTGTTGTCAGATTTTGAACTTTAAATATGCGTTGGAACCATGTGGAAGTCTAGTTTCTAAGATTTTTGACGGTTCAATTTTTGAGTTCTGAAACAGCAGGAAACAACATTTTTGTACAGACCACTCTTGCTATCCAGAATTTGACTTTTCAATTTTTAATAGATTAATTATTCCTATATCGTAGTGTTGCATGAATTAATATATGTGTGTTGCATTGCATGATCCCAATACCCTATTGTCATCATTCTAATTTTTCAATTCAAGTTATCATCCTATTGTTTCCCTATTGATACTATTGTTTATCTCATGTCTCAAGTTGCATATTGTACTGGTGTATTAATAAAATAATTAATAAGCCGGGGTTTAAAGAATTGACTGGAGTAGTTGATGATATAGTGACTGTACTCGAAGGAGGGGTCTGTGTTTCCCTAAATATTGTTCCGGCTATTGTTTTATCGTGTGATTGTGGATTACGGTCGTAACCCAATCTATCATGTATTGTATCATTGTCGATGACCGTATTGTGCACCGAAAGGTGAATATTGATTATCATTGCCGAGTACATGATCTATAGAATCTTCCACTTAAGTCTAAAACGACATTGATTGTATGCATCAAACCTGTAGTATTGGATGCAGTAGTACATGCATTAGTTAGGATAAAAATGATTAATTCTATAGAATCTTCCACTTAAGTCTAAAACGACTTTGATTGTATGCATCGAACCTATAGTATTGGATGCAGTAGTACATGCAATAGTTAGGATAAAAATGATTAATAGACTTAAGGATCACACAACATCGACTCTGCATATTGTTCCTATTGATATCAAATTGATCATTGATTATTGTTACCGAATATTGCATCATTGTTTATAGTCATTGTATCGATTATCGTGATATTGATTATTGATTATCGTGTCATGTAATTGATTCCTATTGATCCATTGATTCATTGCTATGCCGTTATTCCATTGTTCTCTGCTTTCTCTACTTGCTATTCATGACTTGCTCTAAGGATAATTTTTTTCCTCTTTTTAGATGAAGTGTTCACAGGTAATGAAGAAGAATTGTCTGCTGGGATGGGAGAACAAAGATTCTGAAGACTTAATGCTTACTAGCAGCTTATTATTTTATCAAACTTAATGTATTGAGACTTATTATCTATTTGTGATTGGATTATTATTGTATTGGGCTTATGTCCCAAATATTGCTATTTGTTTTCAGACGTGGATTATTATTGTATTTGGATATTTATATTGCTTCATTCCAAGTATTATTGTTCATGAGATTATTATTATTGTTTGCGCAATTATTCTGTATTGATTATATTGTTGAGTTGATCGGATAAACAGCTTATGGGTAACGTTAGTCATTCGCCGGGCCAATGTCATGTACTCGTATTCCGTATTTTTAGGAAGCGGGGCATGAGAAAAAGAGTGACTATCCTAATCATGTCAGTGTATGCAATAACTTAATGCCTAATGCAGATATTTATGCTAGGATGACACATGCATACTTGTTCGGATATGCATCCCATACTACATAGGTTCGAGGGAAAACACCTACGTACTCCACATTGTAGGGTTAGATCCCTCTCCATGCAACCTACTACGATGACTAAGATAAGATTTAGAAACTTTGCAAGTATTGACTCTCGCCATTGGAATACAGGAGACCAATCCCTCTTCGTGGATCTGTCTGTGGCCCTTATGTCCATTGTCTCAGAATACTGGGGATCACCTCATTTCGCAGGTCATTCTGGAGCCCTCATTGCACAAGTATCCCATGAGCGTCGCTCTCGTCCCGGAATACTGGAGATCGTTCCCACTCCGTGGATCATTCTGTGGCCCTTACGTCCATCGTCCCGGAAGACTGGGGACCGTCTCTCTCCAAGGATCATTCTGGAGTCTATAACTCACGTTTGAACTCATTTCGTCATATCACCCACTAGTGTCTATCCTTAAGTTTAGATTATGGTTATTAAGAACTAAAGTCTAGCTTACCCATCAATCTTAAACACAACACTGAGACAGTCAACCCATACTAGTTACTTCTCACAATTTCATAAATTCAACTGCCAGTAATCTGGGCCTCGCTCACCCTAGAATAACAACCGTCTCAACTGAGACCACAAAGGTTACATCTAACCTCGTCAAGATAATTCATTTCTTTATTCACAATCTCTTTCTTATTCATTTCTTTATAATCTTATAACATGAAGTAACTCACTTCAACTTTCATTATCAATTTAATCAATTATAGCCTTGTATGCAACCCAAATATTCTCTCAATCAAATATATTTATAACCACGAAAATTTAATCAAGATGAGTCTAACCATATTCCACTTTAATCTCCTTTAACCATACAAAATCTCTTCTTTAATTTCGAAATCAAGTTCTCTTGAACAAACTGTTTTAATGTGAAATACTACTTCTAATTCTCACAAAATATATATCAAATATTGTGAAAATATTTTCTATAGTCTAAATAATATTTTAGAAAATAATAGGATTTTTTTCCATTTTTTATTTACTTTAAAACTCAAAAAAAGAAAGAAGTTCAAAACTGGCCATGGCCAGTTTCGAACTCGCGACCATGCCTCAGAGGACAATGCTCAAAGGCAGCACCCAGTAACCAGTATGCCCATTAGCTAGTGAAAGAAACCCATTTAATTGCCTTATATACAGGCTGTTGTGTTTTTGGAAAAAATCAAATTTCGAAATAAAACAGCAAGCACGAACCCAAGACCCGAGCATTGTTCACAGCGCCTTAAACCCACGTCGAAACCCAATACTCCCAAGC
This sequence comes from Hemerocallis citrina, assembly GCA_017893485.1. NCBI lineage: Eukaryota > Viridiplantae > Streptophyta > Magnoliopsida > Asparagales > Asphodelaceae > Hemerocallis > Hemerocallis citrina. The sequence continues at coordinate 192,090,452 of CM030358.1, forward strand.
TCGTTCTCTATTATATTTAGGAGTTAAAATCTCTTTATTTTACTTGTCTGTTTATAACACTTTTTTAAAAAAAAAATCTCGATTTCTCAATTGATTTGTATCATAAAAATCTAATTCTTTCCAGAATATTTTCTTTCCAAAATACTGTATAATAGCACATATTTAAACTTATAAAACTCTTATTTTCGACAATATAATAAAATTTTCCTCCAAATTGTATTAATGTACTCCTACTATCAAACTTTAATTTTGCATAAAATATTGTCCCTCTTCAAAACATCTTTATAAAAATTTATACCATTAAAATGCCCAAAATAAATATTAGTGAGATTAATTTTATATTTCTTCATTATAATAGAATCTTTAAACTTTTTATACACAACGCCTTTTTTTTACCTCTACATGAACAATCTAATATGCATCAATTAGAAGATTTTCATTCCTACAACCCACTAGATGTTTTCTCTTTTATTTCACAAATATTTTAGCCATCAAATCGAAGTACAACAACATTTATACAAACCATCACATATTTATAGCAATCTACATTTAGCATATCAATCAAAATTTAACAACTAAACCATATGTCAAATTAGCATTCATCATACTACTAAAAATTAGAAAGCAATTAAGAAACACCCACCTCAATGAAGATTCTAGTGTAGAAGAAAAACTCCTAGAAAAAGCTCCTAGCTCCAGACCAATTTGCCTAGCACTTCTCCGTTTTGCAAGAACAACTCCAAGCTCCAAAATAGCAAAAACCGAAATCCTCTTTTCTCTTTTTCTTTTACTCTCTCTTTTAATTCTTAGTTTAGGTGCAAATAACATACAATGGGGGGGGGGGGGGGGGGGGGGGTTATATAAGGAATTTGTATGGCTAGGATTAACCCCACTACTCAAATAACCACCCATGATCTCACCCCACTCTCCCACTGTAATACTCCGCAAAATAGCATATGGCTATTTTTGTGTAGTAATCTGTGAACATCTGTGTATAGCACACGATTACGTATTTTTCTAATAGTTATCAGCTTTAATCGGGAGATTTCAGACATATAAGCTATTGAACCTGATGAGATAAACTCGAGATATCTTCTCAATTAAACTGTAGTTTTGTCCCGATTGTTTCAACCAGACAATTGTCGGGAGAAAGTTATGATTTCTACAAAGCCTATATTTTTATAGATTTTAATTTATATATTTTGGTTACTTTCAATTAAAGCTAGTGCTTGGATTGAATGTGGATTGAGATTGCGCACTAGGGTTAGAATCGGGGTATGGTGACCTAGGGTTCCTTGACCTAACCTAGGGTTAGGAACCCTAGCATCACATCATGGCTTGATCTTGATGGAGATCCAATGGTGGAATTAATTCACCATGTGGAGATTAACTCATGAAGATAGGAAATTTTCTAGGAGCTTCAAGTTTCCAAGAAGCTTCTAGCTTGGGTGTGTTGGCACTCAATCCACCCTTCATCCTATCCCACCCTCCATCTCAACCCTACACCTCACCACACTCCATCCCACACCCACCCTCCATAATCCGGCCCATATAACCCCCTCTCCCATCTCACCTCACTCCATTTTCCAAACTCCATTCATTCTCCTCCTAAGCTTTCTCCATTCCTCCTTGTTCAAAAAAAAATAATAATAAGGAAAAGGGAGAAGTCTTTTTGTAACGCCCCGAATCCCTAATACAACTGAATTCGAGAGTTCTACAGGATCTTTTCGTCTCATTCGGTACAATTTTACAAGGAATTAAAAACTTTTCACTTTGCATCAGAGTTACATGAGATTTTATACTTCACATTTTACAGCGGGAGCATATACATCAATAAATTACAAATAATGACAGCGGAAGCAAATACAACTTTATACAAAAGATGCAACAGTAAACAATCCTTGAGCATTGGTTCCTTAACCTTTATCAAGCCAATTATCCTGCATATAAAACTATGTGTACGTCAGTTTATTCAACCGACGATAATTATACATGGCCATCCTCTCTATGCCAGAAACAGTATAACGATTCTCATTTCTTAACAGATCACAAACTTGTTCACATATCAAATTAAAGTAAAGGAAAAAATCTTAATGATGTCGTGTCATGATTGTGCACTTAATCCTTAATGCAATTATTTATATTACATGATACTAATGCGCACTTGTTTGGATTCTATGCATCCCATACTACATAGGTCCGAGGGCAAGCCTCTTAATCGTTCTTCATCTTTGTAGGGTTCAATCCCTCGCCATGACTTAATCTACTACTGTAACTACGGTGAGTATCCTAGATGATCTATGAGTACAAGCACGTGTACAGAAAACCTGGAGGGGAATCCCATGCCATGTCTTGACTCATCAAGCATGCATTCTGTGGCAATTCAGCCTCCTTCATGGCACACGATCCTCTTGTAGTCACCAAACACCCCACAAGCGTGGCTAAAGTCCGATCATTACTGAGTTGTGCCCACGCTATGTCTTGACTCATCAAGCATGCATTCTGTGGCTCACACACCCGCACCGTAAACTCTAGTTCTCATACTTGTGTTTTCTCTCACTTTCATCACATCTCCACTATGTACTAATTTATTAGAATCATGAATAAAATCAAAGCTCTAGAGTTAGCCTCTCCACTAAACCGGACTTATTCATTTATTCAACTTGACCAACCTTGGTCTTTCATTTCACATTTCATTTCATTTCTTTCCAAATGCCGGGAGAGACTTAGCTACTCTTTTGGTTCAATTCTAATTCACAATTTTCAATTTGAGCATTTCCAACTCATAATTCATTTGATAGTCTCACAGATTTCCTTTATCATGTTCCTAGCTTTCATATTCATTTAATTCCCACAATTCAAATCAATGATTCACTTCATGTAAATTCATGCAAAGACAAATAGAGTTTACCAATATCAACCATAAGATTTACAATCTTTATCATAAACCAAATAAGATTTCAGATATATGAAAAGTATTCTGGACAGTCGACTTGGAGCCAGTCTAGTCGACTTGTTCAGTCAAATAAAGGTCTTCATAACTGCTCAGGAGAGTCGACTGCTGCACATGGCCAGTCGGCTGTTCCGCAGTTTTTCATGTCTAAAATGTCATTCACTTGACAGTCGACTGTCATTCAAATCAGTCGTCTGTTCTGGGTGATTTAACTGTACACTTTTCATGCTCAATTCAGTCGACTGCTACATGCATTAAGTCGGCTGAACATGTTAAATTTCAAATTAAGGAATCATCTTTCCCTTCTGTTCTTCAATTCACATACATCATTTTGTCACATTACATTATATTCATACTAACATAAACATGTAATTCCTTATCTGTTCACTAACATCACAACATATAAATTTCACATAACTAATGTTTTCTTTCCTCAAGGAAAGGCTAAGCATGCACTTTCATTTACTCATCATTTACTTGCAGAGATGAATACTAATCTCAATTTAACACACTAGAACATCACATTAAAATACCTCGTTTCATGGAACTCTGAACTGTACATACTTTATTTCAATATACCAGTCGACTGTTTACATTAGCAGTCGACTGTACGGGTTATTCCCAGTTTTCTAATCATCAATAGTCCTTTTTCATCCGTTCATGTCTCCTCAATTATATACAACATGGAGGATATGGATTTAGCAATCGTTCTATCACTTCAGTTTGTATACATGTACACAATTAAATCTTCTAATTTAGAAATCATGAGAAAACGTCCTCGTACCAGTCGACTTGTCCACATGACGGTTGACTGTACAAGCCAATTACAGTCTTTTTAAAGTGTCATTACTTCATTATTAGTCCTTCACAACTTTCATAATAAGCATAACGCAGAGCAATTTAATATGTCTAAACTTACTTTTCATAAGCATGGTAACAATCATTATTGCCATAGCATGATTACTATATTAGAAGTCCTGAGAAACACCCACCTTATTGACGAAGTAAACGAATCCCGCGAAGCCTTCTAGTTTGATAATGTGACTTCTCCTCCTTGCTCCTTGCTACCGAAACCTTCTGAAATAATGCCGACCTTCACCCTCAACTCACTCTTAAAAATTAGATTTCTAATGAAGAAAGACAAAGGAGGGGGGGTATTTATACTAAAATCTTGGTGGAATGGAGGGCTAGGATTAAGTAATTAGTTATAAGATGGAGGGCTAAGATGAAAGTAGGAGTTGCATTAACTACCCACATCCAAGTAACCACCAAGCATGATCTCCATTTGAAAATTTCAATTCCCTCCAAAAATCCAAACCGGCCACACAAGTGTGCTATTGCACGTGTACGTGTAGTGCACGTGCATGCAACTTGGTCTCCATTTTAGAAATTTGTACATTAGATTTTTCATAAAAATAAGCTTTAAAAAAATGTATTCTACACTACAAATTGTAATTTAAAAGATGAAATAGCTCATGGGCTTTAGTTCATGGGCCAAAAATAATAGTTTATAAAAGAAAATAAATAATTCCATTTGGGCTTTAAAAATAAAGGCTTTTTGTTTAATTGAAAGAAGGCTTTGTGAAAATAATTTAAAAGCACATATTTAAAAATCCATACTCATCATAATGAAAATAATCATAACATTTAATTCAACCAAAAATATTGCACGTGCACACTACGTGCAAAATAAAATAATTTTTCATTAAATGAAAAATCAGGGCATTACACTTTTAGAATAGAAGAAGTAGTAGAGAAGGAGAAGAAGAAGTGTAGGAGAGGGTGTTGGCCAAGCTATACAAGTACAAGGAGTAAAGGCATGCAAGCAAGCAAAGCTAGGAGCCAAGCTACAAGGAGATTTTGCAAACTTCATGTGGGTGATACTCTAACTCTAGTTTGGATATCTTTTGTATATGTGGAATTTTAGTATGTGAAAGTAGATGGAGAAATTTTGATTTTCATGTATGTGAATGACATACTAAGAAGAAGATAGTAGTATGGTATGAACAACCCAATTCTATAAGCTTTTGTTAAGTAGCATGATTGTGAGGGTATGTTGGGAAATTTCTGTCTCCCAAACGGTTTGGAACATTAAGCTCAAACTTTGAGATATTTTTCTTCTATATATTTATAGAATCCATGATTTTTTTCATAATATTTGGATGCAATTTGATAGCCCAAACATAGGACCAAAGTCAGGACAGAGAGCAGCCGAAATTGCTGCTGCTGTGCAGAATTCAGCTGTATCTTTCCGACCTTGTACCTCAGTGTAGATTGGTACTTTTGATCTGAAATTTTTTTTGGAAACTCTTGTATGTGTCTACAACTATATTTTTAAATTTTATAATTTTTCGAGGTCGTTTGATGCCTTGAAAAATTTGTATAGTGCGACTGGTCTGAAGGTGTTGGCTGAAGTTGACTGTGTTTGGGACTGAGGTTTAAAAAGCCATAACTCCTTTTATGTTCATTATTTTACTATGAAATTTTGGCAGTAGTTTTGGGTATGGGTATATTTGTTGATTCCCAAATTTCAGAATTTTTAGAGATCATTTGATGAGGTTTCAAAAGTAATTAGTAAGGGGCAGTAAATACCCTGCTGAAAAAGAACACCTGAAAATCTTTCTATGTTTGAGGAATCATAGATCATTGTGTGAAATGAATTTAAAAGCGAATTTTGGACACAATGAAATGGTATATGTTTAGATAGAGAATCTCAAATTTCATGAGTATTGGACTTACGGTTGATTTATTATTGAATTTTAAAGTAGGATACGTTCAGCCTAGTACAAATTGTCTAGTTTGTGGGGATAGATAATTCTGGACTTATCTGTTAAGAATTTGGGCGACTGGCCAACTAGAGATTTGCAGTAGGGAATCATAGGTTTCTAACCCAATTGGAATTTTGTAATTCCAAGTTGTAGGTTGGAAGTTATGATTTTTCAAAGTTGGGGGTAGATTCGGCCTTGTCAAGGAAATGTTTGCTAGAGAAATCAGTTTTTCCCTTGTTGTGCACCCAATGGAATTTGGTATCTTTGAGGACCTTAAGGATTGAATCTGAGGACATGTCCAACTAGGAAGTTGTAGTAGACACTCCCACCTTTCCATAGAATCCGGAATCGAGTAATTCCGATAACTGAGTAAACTTCTATGATATCCGACAAGTACAGTGAGTGCGAGAAGGAACATACTACTAAGAGTATATGAGGGTTATTGGATGTCAAGATGATTGAATTTAAGGAAATAGTCAACTGGAAATTTGTAGACTAGGGACTTACCTTTCCAGAATGGGAGATACCAAGCAATTCTGACTTGTGTGTTGGAAGTTATGGACATTGCGAGTTTAGCAACCTGTTGTCTAGATTGACTTCAAGCTTGAGTTAACTCGGGGACTTGAGTCCTTTAAAAGAAATTGAGGGAATCATCGACTAGGGGATGGCAATGGATCTCCTTACCCTTCTAGGAAATTCTGAGTGTATTGATTTCCGATGAGCATAGCTTGGGACACAGCTACTGGTATTTCTTGAACTGTTTCATCGGACAATTGATGAGGAACCCTCTGCATACCGCCGTGTGGTGATCATGAGCTATCAGGTTTAAATGATGGGGTTTAGCAGTTATTTGGAACTTAGACAAGTTCCTATGCTTAAGTAATCGTGGTGGACATGAGTGAGTGAGGTTATAGCTCTGGTCGGGTTGTGTTGGGTGTCTCGATGCCTGAGTCTGTCAATGGTCAAGAATGGATGGTTATGTGTGTGCTTACCTTCATTGAATTGTATTGCATCATTGGGGCGCCGTTAGACCACTCGCTGAGGGTCTCGGGCCGGAATTATTTGGTCCCTGACCTGTGAAGGTATTGAAAATCAACGGATGTAAATTCTGTGATGATTGTTGTTTTGACAGACCGGACGGGCTCGACATTGTTGATCGACATCGAGTGTGATTTAAGTAACAACTTGTTCAATAAACTGCAATGATTAGGTTTTTCTTTATCGTTTCGCTCGAAGACTGAATTGGTATTAGGGGTAATTCCCTATAATCCAACTCGTTCCGAGAGTTAGCACTAGGTGGTGATACTATGGGTTGTCTCTTCCTGTCATTAAGGATACATGCTGCGTGTGCATATCTTGCACTGTTGATTCCTGAAGTACCATGGTAAGAATGGGACGTTGATTTCCTGGCGGATAGGGGTTTTAGACCTTCGAAGCCGTCATGTTCCATGTTGGTGGACACGAATTGATCATAATAAATCTTCTGCGCAATGGATATGCTGCGTTTATATCTGTAAGTTCGTCATAGCTTTCGAGGAGGGTCCGATGCAATAATTATTGGTGGCAACGGGGTAGCGCCCCGAATTATTTCTTTTATTTATACCTCCTCAACCATGTCATACTATCAGGAACAGGAAGTGGACAGAATTACAATGCATTGCATAGCGAGGGTTCAAATCTCTGAACTGGAGAAACGACTTGATCTGGGGCACATGTAGTATGGGATGCATGTGTGTCCAGAGTCTTGCTGACATTAGAATAAGTGCATCTGTTCTGTACTCTGTGTTTGAATAGACTTCAGGTCATGGCATGCACGAACATTAGGAAATCATGATACATGTTTATTTTCCATCCAAGATGAATTCACTACAACACATGTGCAATTTACCGATGTATATTCCCCGGCATTTTACCATTCGCACCGGGGTAGGGAGTGACCAGGAATGGGGCGTCAGATTGGATGGTTATACACCGGCAGCCTCTATAAAATGCCGAGAAATCATGATATTCACCGGCATTTTATTTAGAAACGCCGGTGAATGGTATTATTCACCGGCGTTTTAATAACACATGCCGGGGAATATATAGATACATTCACCGGCGTTTGTAATTTCAAACGCCGGTGAATTAACTGGGATAAATCCCCGCGTACCCTAACATTTCGCTCGCTAATTTTCCAAATCCAATTTGGCCGCCTTTGTTTTCCCTCCTCCCTCTCTCTATTTCGCGCGCTTCGCCTCCGTCCCTTCGACATCTTCAACAGCCCAATTCGATTTCCCTCCTCCTTTCTCTATTTCGCGGTGAATTTGCGAACGAAAACCACTGCTCATTGCCCCGCTCTCTCTCTATCTTCTACGCCACCGCTCATCACCCCGCTCGTCTCCCCCCTCTCTCTCTTCGGTAATTTCTCTTGATTTCTCTCCTTTTCACTGTCAAAGATGCTAAATTCATGCATCTGATTGTCATCTTAGCATGATTTTTTTACCAAAATATGTTCACTGTCAACTAAGGATGCTAGCTGTATACCAAAATCCTCCAAATCTGTACAAGAACTGGGTGGAACAAACCTTGTGCAGATTTCTTTTGGAGCCACAAACATCAATGGTTTAGTTGGGATGAAGAATTAATAGAGAAACATATATGCTTAGATACTGGAAATTTTCATTTTCTTTTACTGTTAAAGAAGCTGAATTCATGCATCTGATTGCCATCTTAGCATGATTTTTTTATCAAAATGGGTTGACTGTCAACTAAGGATGTTGTATGTATACCAAAATCCTCCAAATCTGTGCAAGAATTGGGCTGAACAAACCTTGTGCAGGTTTTTTTTGGAGCCACAAACATGAATGATTTAGTTGGGATGAAGAATTAATAGAGAAACATGTATGCTTAGATACCGGAAATTTTCATTTTCTTTTACTGTTAAAGAAGCCGAATTCATGCATCTGACTGCCATCTTAGCATGATTTTTTTACCAAAATGGGTTCACTGTCAACTAAGGATACTGTATGTATACCAAAATCCTCCAAATCTGTACAAGAAGTGGGTGAGAACAAACCTTGTGCAGGTTTCTTTTGTAGCCACAAACATCATGATTTAGTTGGGGTGAAGAATTAATAGAGAAACATATATGCTTAGATACCAGAAATTTTCATTTTCTTTTACTGTTAAAGAAGCTGAATTCATGCATCTGATTGCCATCTTAGAATGATTTTTTTACCAACATGATTTGACTGTCAACTAAGGATGCTGTATGTATACCAAAATCCTCCAAATTAATCTGTACAAAAAGTGGGTGAGAACAAACCTTGTGCAGGTTTCTTTTGTAGCCACAAACATCATGATTTAGTTGGGATGAAGAATTAATAGAGAAACATATATGCTTATATACTGGAAATTTTCATTTTCTTTCACTGTCAAAGATGCTGAACTCATGCATCTGATTGTCATCTAAGCATGATTTTTTTTACCAAAATGGGTTGATTAATTTTGCTCCTGTAATGAATTTATTGAATCTTTGACAGGTACAAGATGCCTAGGCGTGGAAAACGGATAAACATAAATGATGGCAACGAAAGCCATGGGGATGAGCAGCCACTATATAATAGTGGCAATCAAACAGAGGAGGGGGAGGGTAGCACGCCGCCCACTATCAAAAAACATCGAGGACGAACTAAGATGCCAGACATATGGAAACTTAATAATGACGAAAGGATTGTGGTGGAGGAAAACAGTGTCGGGCAACGGGTTGGTGATAATGCAAGCAAATTCTCATCCTTTATTGGGGTAATAGCAAGGAACCCATGGATAATTCCTTTGTCGTACGAGAGTTGGCCGAAGGTGCCAACCACGACAAAGGCAACTGCAATTACAACAATCAAGGTATTTTCCATCTAAAATAAATAATTGGTAGGCTCAAATATGTTATTGAAATATGTATTTTTGGTGATGGGTATTCGGTTTATGCAATTCAGTTATCATTTGTTAAACTTCATAAATTTTGCAGCAATACTTCTCGTTCTCGGACTCCCTTACGCCTTGGGTTGAAAAGTCACTCTCCAAAAAGTGGAGGGACTACAAGAGTGACTTGAAGGCTAGGTTTTTTGAAAAAGACCTCACAGAGGTGGATAATGCAGGGGCTGTGCCACCGAATGTGGAGCCTTCAGATTGGCAATTTCTTGTGCATTACTGGTGTTCGGCAGTCGGTCAGGTATTTACATTATTAACCAAAATTTAATGACTTTGTGGTTGTATGGCTACTCTAATTAAATTTTTTGTTAACTTCATTGTGGCATGTACAGAAAAGGGCGGAGGTGGGTGTTGCTAGTGGGTCAAAGCAGCTAGTGTTGCACACTGCTGGTACACAGAGCTTTGCTCTGGTTCGGGAAGAATTGGTAAGCGCAATCAAATTGAACATTTTTGACTTACAGTTATTTATTTATAAGCATTTCATCTTACTATATATAGGAAGAAGATTTGGGGGGTCCTACGGAGTTTGGCGACATAGATTTTTTCGATGCCACCCACAAGTCGAAGGATGGGACGTATGCGAGTCCTGAGGCAGAACAGATTGTGGTATTTAGAAATTTACTACTATATATAGGCTATATCAATGTTATTGTTTATATATATCTTCAGTTGTGTTTACTTTTTGATGATCTCTTGCTGTTTTTGTAAATGGCTAATAATTTGTCAAAATCTCTTCTGCTTTTAACTCTGATTGTTATGTCCTTTTACAGACTAACTGTAATACCCCCGATTTATTTTCTTAATATATATGAAAGGGTATTTATTTTTCTTATGATAGCATATTATTATTACTTTTCTCCATGATAAATAAAGTGTAGTATTTCCTATAAAACATTCTTCTCAAAGCCCAAATGTGACTTGTTTATTTTCTTATGTAAAAATACATATTTCGGCCCAAATGTATTTAAAACCATAAACTTAATCTTTTTCCTACACTTGTATGTGCAGCAATTTCCCTCTTATTTTTCCGGGTATTTTGATGTACATTTTATAGTGGAATTTTGTGTGTACACGTGCACTCCATGTACACGTGCACAAGGCACAAACTTGGCCGGATTTGTGGAGAAGTGGCTAGGATCATGGGCGGTTATGTGAGAGTGTGGGTAGTTTCTCAAACTCCCGATTGCATCTTGTCCTTTGAGCTCCAACTCCCCAACGAATCTCAGCCCTCCATTTCGCCTATAATCTAGTATAAATACCCCCTTCTAATCCCTATCTTTTTACACAAAAATTTCCTAAGATTTCAAGAGAGTATCAGTGAGTTGTGTGAGAGCTTTTCTGTGGAGGCAAGCAGCATTGGTGAGGAGCTCGGCGTGGAACAAAGGAACAAGAAGTGCAGCGTGATATTGAAGGACTTTGCGGGATTTTCGTTATTTTTCTTCATATAAGGTGGGTGTTTCTCAGGACTTCTATTGTAGGAATGTTACTATAATTGTTATGATTGATACCATGCTACGAAATTGAATTAAACGCAATAGAAATGGCTTGACATGCTGTTATTATGAAAACTAGTCTGTCGATGCAGTCGACTGCCATGTGAGCCAGTCGACTGGTACGAGACATTATTTTGCATGATTGTGATGATAAACATGTGTGTAAATGAACATGATGGTGTGATTACTATTATATAATTTCCCTATGACACATATGATGGAGGGAAAGTGAATGAATGAAAAGAACTAATGGTGATTAATAAATTAGAGTTGTCGAAGCAGCCGACTGGTGTTGTGCTAAGTCGACTGGTGTTTCAATCTGATTGTGATTATTTAGTAGTTTCATGAATTGGGATATTTCATCATGTGGACCCAGTTTGATGACTTGGGACTTACATCTTTATTGTCGTAAGAAATTATGAACATATGTGAATGCATGTTTAGAGTAGTTTTCCCTAAAGAGCATGTTAATAACTGGAAAGATTATGCTGTGAATGTTACGGAATATGAATTGATGTATATGGTTAATTAATATCATGATGCAAGTACGCGTAAGAACTGTAAATAAATTCCCTAATCGAAAATGGATCTGCCCAGTCGACCGAATGCGTGTAGCAAGTCGACTGATCTGGACTTAGAAATTATGCTGTTTGAAATCTCCAGGACAGACGACTGATTATTGAACAGTCGACTGTTATGTGGATAATATTGTGAATATGAACGGTTGCGGGACAGGCGACTGGTTGAGTGCAACAGTCGACTATCCCGAGCTTTTATGAGGAATTTGTATGTGACTGTATAAGTCGATTGGTACCTTTCCAAGTCGACTGTACAGAGTGGACTTTTGATAATTTGATTCATGCTATTTACTGTTGGTAATGATGAACTTTATGCTTTTATCGATGGATTCTGGTTATGGCTGTATGAATTATGTGAAAGGAATCATAAATGAGAACTGAGAACTAAATGAATAATTATGAAAGGCTAATCATGATGAGAAAGTCTGTGGGACTCTAAAATGAATTATGAGCTGATGATGCTCCATTGGATGTTGTGAATTTGAAATTGAACAAAGAGTAGCTAAGTCTCCCCGGCAGTGAATGAAATGATATTGAGAATTAGACCAGGTTGGTCAAGTAAGATGAAATGATAAGTCCGGTTGATGGAGAGGCTAACTCTAGAGCTTGATTTTTATTCATGATTCTAATGTAACTTTAATACATAGTGTGGAGGTGATGAAGGTGAGAGAAAAACATGAGTATGAGAGCTAGGGCACGGTGCGGGTGTGTGAGCCGCAGAATGCATGCTTGATGCGTCAAGACATGGCGCGGGCACAACTCAGTAATGATCGGACTCTAGTCACGCTTGTGGGATGTTTTGGTGACTGCAAGAGGAGTGTGTTCAGGGAGGAGGCTGAATTGTCGCAGAATGCATGCTTGACGAGTCAAGACATGACACGAAATTCTACTCCAGGGGCCAGGATACATGCTTGTACTCATAGAATCATCTAAGATACTCATTGGAATTACAGAAGTAGAGTAAGTCATGGCGGGGGATTGAACCCTACAGAAAATGAAGAATGATTAAGAGGTTTGCCCTCGAACCTATGTAGTATGGGATGCATAGAATTCGAACAAGTGTGCATTAGTGTCATGATTAATTTAATAAATTGCATTAAGGATTTAAGTGCACAATCACGACACGACATCATTAAAAGTTCCCTCTTATTTGCATGCTTATGTTGAACAAGTTTGTGATTTGTAAGAAATGAGATTCATTATACTGTTTCTGGCATAGAGAGGATGGCCATGTATAATTATCGTCGGTTGAATAAACTGACGTGCCCACAGTGTTGTATGCAGGATAAATTACATGTAAGGAGGAATGGATGCATAAAGAGTTTATCATGTTGTTGTTCATTTATGTAAATGTTGTATATTTTGCTTCCGCTGTGTAAATTCAAATGTAATGTGTTGTAAACTCTGATGTAAAAGAAAAGTTTTAAAATTCTTTGTAAAATTGTATGTGAAGGAAGCGAAAAGATCCTGAAGAACATCTCGAATTCAGTGATTTGGGATTCGGGGCGTTACAGAGTGGTATCAGAGCCACGCTTTTCTATGCTTTCACACTCGTACAACTTTACATGGAACGACACCCTAGATGTGGACATTAGAGTGTGTGTTTGAGTTTAGAGATTTAAATGTAAGTGACTTACATTTGTGTTGCTCTATGATTTATGCTTTTTCCTCTCTATTCTAAGATGGCTGATCACTTCGATCCTGCTGGAGGCGACGACTGGCACATTATTGAGGAAGAGTACCATCCTGGACAGGCTGATTCTGAGGACGAGTATCACCCCGGGCAAGCTGATTCTGATGATGAGGAGTACCCTGAATCTCGAGAGATCACCCCACCGCCGAACTCACCTGACGATTCTTCTTCTTCCGATGAAGAAAAGGGACCAGCTCTGGGTAGCGCTGTGGCTTCTCTGCAGAGGCAAGTGGATACCTTGAAGTATAGAGTTGGAGTTTTGGAGGCTCAGATGGAGAAGCGGAATGCTGACTATTCTGTTCTTAGCCATCGGATTTGGGAACTTGAGAAGAAAAAGAACCTGACTGATGTGCTGAAGGATGAGGTGGATGAACTGCGGGATGAACTTCGAGCAGCGAAGAGGACCCGTAGAGATTAGATTGTCCTAGTTTCTATCTTCTTCTATTCTGATGTTAAGAAATGTTTTAATTCGAATGTAAAAAAAACTTTGAAATTCAATGAAATGAAAGTTGGTTTAAATTCTTGTTTTATACTTCGAATTTAATGGATCTTTTGCATCAGAATATGGCGAGAAGGGGAGCCAAGAATGGTGAAGGTTTGGACCTGGAGGCCGAGTTTGCAAGGGTTTACCAGACGCTGAATGCAGTGGCTGCAAACCAAGGAAGGGGGCCGGTGAATCCAGTACCCGAAGCAATTAAGCTAGTGGAATCGTTCAAGAGAATGAAACCACCAGTGTTCGAGGAAAAGTCAGACCCGGATGCGGCCGATAACTGGATTCGGCAAGTGGAGACAATCTTCGAGGTGTTGGAAACACCGGAGGGCAGCAAGGTCAAGTTGGCGACTTTGCAGTTGGAGAAGGATGCGGCTGTTTGGTGGCAGTCGATGAAGAGGACTATGGGCGGCTTGTTGCTTGGCTGGGAGGAATTTCTGGAAGAATTCCGCAGCCATTATTTCCCCTCCGACGTCCAGGAGAAAAAGGCCATGGAGTTTCTGTCACTTCAGCAAGGCAGCATGTCAGTAAGGGAGTATGAGACTAAGTTTACTCAGCTCTCCAGATACGCTCCGGAACTGGTGATGGATGAGGCGAAGAAGGCTCGCAAGTTCGAGCATGGTCTGAGGCCGAGCTTGAGGTCTCGCATGATACCTCTTGGTATCAGGAGATTCGATAAGCTGGTGAAGAGGGCGGCGGCAACGGAGGCGGATATGGAGCAGTTCCATGTTGCTCAGCACCAGAAGAGCAACTAGCAATCCGGGAAGAGGCCCGCGCCATCGGGGAGTTTCAAGGGGCAACCATCTGCACAGAAGTTCAAACCGACAGGGGCGAACGCTGTCAGTGTAGCTGGAAGACCTGGGAACGATGCAGGAAGACCTTCTGCAGTCACTTGCTTTAACTGTGGTGAAGTGGGACATTACCAATCTCGATGTCTCAAACCACGGGCTGGCAATCACAATGTGCCAATACAGCAGGCTGGGAAGAGGCCGTACCAGTCAGGGCGAGTATTTGCTTTGACAGAAGCTGATGCTGAGGAGGCGGATCAGGTCATCTCTGGTACGAGGGCTGATGTTTAGTGTGGTTTCTTTTTCATTTCTTCTTCCCGTTCATAGTGTGAAACTGTTATGTAATGATGTATGTTATGTAACAGGAGAACTCTATATTAATGGAAAGGGAGCTGTGGTGTTGTTTGATACTGGATCCTCTCATACTTTTGTGTCTCCAAAGTTTGCTAAAGTATTGGGAGTTGAACCGAAGATTTTTCCAGGCAAGATCTTAGCAGTAGCTACGCCATCAGGGGAAACTTTGACCACTGATCGGTACTATGCTGATTGCGAGATAGTGATTGGGGATCGAATCTTTGGCATTGATCTGATCGAGCTGACTATCTTGGGAGTCGATGTTATCATTGGCATTAATTGGATGTCGGTGTACAGTGTAAGCATCGAGTGTAAGACCAAGACCGTAACAGTGAAGGCTCCAGGTGGACCTGAAGTCACTTTCCAAGGGAAGCTGAAGTGTTCCAAGCTGGTGGCAACTATCCGCAAGGAAGAGACTCCTGTGGAATTGCAAGGGATTCCTGTGGTTCGGGACTATCCGACTATGTTCTTGGAAGATTTTCCTGGGTTACCTCCGCACCGTGATGTAGAGTTCAGCATCACTGTTCAACCGGGAAGTGCACCAATCTCTAAGGCACCGTATAGGATGGCTCCAGTGGAACAGGATGAAGTGAAACGGAAGATTGAGGAACTGTTGGGAAAAGGCTTTATTCAACCTAGTGCGTCACCTTGGGGAGCACCAGTGCTTTTGGTAAAGAAGAAAGATGGATCGATGAGGATGTGTATCGATTACCGGGAGCTGAATAAGGTCACTGTTCAGAATAAGTATCTGATTCCTCGAATTGATGACTTGTTCGATCGTCTACAAGGAGCAGCTGTTTTCTCCAAAATAGATCTTCGATCAGGATATCACCAAGTGCGAGTGAAGGCTGAAGATGTGCATAAAACTGCATTTAGAACTCGGCATGGGCATTACGAATTCTTAGTTATGCCATTCAGAGTGACGAATGCACCCGCAATCTTCATGGACTTGATGAACAGAGTTCTGAGGCCGTTTATTGATTCTTTCGTCGTGGTGTTTATCGACGATATCCTCGTGTACTCCAAGTCTGAGGCGGAGCACACCGAGCATCTGGCAGCAGTTTTGCAGAAGTTGGAGGAGCAGAGGTTGTATGCCAAGTTATCCAAGTGTGATTTCTGGAAATCTGAAGTGGCATTCCTAGGTCACATCCTTTCTAAGGAGGGAGTGGCAACTGACCCTCAGAAGATAGAGGCAGTGAGAGATTGGGCTAGGCCTACTACAGTGAAGGAAGTCAGAAGTTTCCTTAGGATGACTGGATACTACAGGAGATTCATTCAAGGTTATGCTCAGATAGCTGTGCCGCTTACCGAGTTGACCAAGAAGAATGTGAGCTTCAAGTGGACCGAGCAATGTGAGGCGAGTTTTCAGGAGTTGAAGGATAGACTGACTACTGCACCTATTTTGGCTTTGCCTAGAGCAGGAGTTGAGTATGATGTCTATAGCGATGTTTCACATCGGGGGCTTGGTTGTGTCCTAATGCAGGAGGGTAAAGTAATCGCTTATGGGTCTAGGCAACTACGACCGCATGAGAAGAATTATCCAACTCATGATCTAGAGCTGGCTGCGATTATCTTTGCTTTGAAGCAATGGAGGCACTACGTGTATGGTGAGAAGTTGAACATGTACACGGATCATAAGAGCTTGAAGAACATATACCAGCAGAGGGATCTCAATCTGAGACAGCGGAGATGGCTGGAAGTGCTCGAGGATATGCGACCTGATATCAAGTATCATCCTGGAAAGGCTAATGTTGTTGCTGATGCACTTAGTCGCAAGAGCAGTTTGGCCAGCTTGATTACGACTCAGAGGCATCTGATTGAGGAGTTGGATCGAGCAGGTATTGAGGTTGTCTTGCAAGGATTGGGAGCATCTTTATCTCAGTTGAAGCTTCAGCCTACTTTGAATGCAAGGATCATTGCAAGTCAGGAAGTTGATGCTGATATTTTGGAGATGAAGGAGCAGGTTGGTGCTGGCAGGTTGCCCGGATTTCAGACCAGGGATGGAGTGCTGTGGTTCGGAGATAGGCTGTGTGTTCCAGATCAGGCGGACCTGAAAGAGAGTATTCTTCAGGAGGCGCATGCTACTCTTTTGTCAGTACATCCTGGGAGTACTAAGATGTACAAGGACATCAAACAGCATTTCTGGTGGTCAGGTTTGAAGCGGGATGTGGCCGAATTTGTCGCGAGGTGTGAGGTTTGTCAGCAAGTCAAAGCCGAAAATCAGAGACCCGGAGGTCTATTACAGCCGTTACCTATTCCGGAATGGAAGTGGGATAACATCAGTATGGATTTCATCACGGGATTGCCTAAGAGTTCTCAAGGCAATGATGCTATTTGGGTTATAGTCGACCGACTTACCAAGTCCGCTCACTTTTTGGCGATGAAACTCACGGCTTCGATGGACAAGTTGGCTGAGTTGTATGTTGGTGAGATTGTCCGACTTCATGGCATTCCTTCGACTATTGTGTCTGATCGAGATGCGCGGTTTACTTTGCATTTCTGGAGGAGTCTTCAGGCAGCTTTGGGTACCAAGACAGATTTCAGCACTGCTTTTCATCCACAGACCGACGGGCAGACCGAGAGAGTCAACCGTATTCTTGAGGATATGCTTCGGTGTTGTATACTAGACTTCGGAGGCAGTTGGGAAAGGCATTTACCTTTGGTAGAGTTTGCCTACAACAACAGTTTTCAGGCTAGCATCGGGATGGCGCCGTATGAAGCTTTGTATGGCAGGAAGTGCAGGACTCCTGTGTGTTGGTATGAGGTTGGGGAGCGTCAGTTGTTTGGTCCTGAGCTTGTACAGCTGACTTCTGAGAAGATTGATCTGATCAGGAAAAGGTTGGTGGAAGCTCAGAGCAGGCAGAAAAGCTATGCAGACAACCGGAGAAGGGACCTTGAGTTTGAGGTTGGTGACTTCGTCTTTCTGAAGGTATCACCCAGTAAAGGTGTGGTTCGGTTTGGCCAAGGCGGGAAGTTATCCCCGAGATTTATAGGCCCATATAAGATATTGAAAAGGATCGGGAAAACTGCTTACCGGCTTGAATTACCGGAAGAGTTGTCTCAGGTGCACAATGTCTTTCATGTGTCTATGTTGAGAGGTTATATTCCAGACCCGAGTCATCATTTGCCAGAAGTACCGGAAGGTTTGCAGTTAGACCTGAATTACATCGAGACTCCTGTTGAGATCGTTGACCGTAGGGAGAAAGTCTTGAGGAATAAGACGATACCGATGGTCAAGGTAGTCTGGAGAAACCACTTGGTTGAAGAGGCTACTTGGAAATCTGAGGAGAAGATGTTGAAGGACTATCCTGAGCTTTTTGCTTGATTGTCTTGTTGATTGTATTTTGTATTCTGTATCTTTATATTTTTGTATCTCTTGTTGTTGTGTTTTCTTCTTCTCGCTCTTGGCTGTAGTTCCGGGGACGGAACTATTCTAAGGAGGGAGTGATGTAATACCCCCGATTTATTTTCTTAATATATATGAAAGGGTATTTATTTTTCTTATGATAGCATATTATTATTACTTTTCTCCATGATAAATAAAGTGTAGTATTTCCTATAAAACATTCTTCTCAAAGCCCAAATGTGACTTGTTTATTTTCTTATGTAAAAATACATATTTCGGCCCAAATGTATTTAAACCCATAAACTTAATCTTTTTCCTACACTTGTATGTGCAGCAATTTCCCTCTTATTTTTCCGGGTATTTTGATGTACATTTTATAGTGGGATTTTGTGTGTACACGTGCACTCCATGTACACGTGCACAAGGCACAAACTTGGCCGGATTTGTGGAGAAGTGGCTAGGATCATGGGCGGTTATGTGAGAGTGTGGGTAGTTTCTCAAACTCCCGATTGCATCTTGTCCTTTGAGCTCCAACTCCCCAATGAATCTCAGCCCTCCATTTCGCCTATAATCTAGTATAAATACCCCCTTCTAATCCCTATCTTTTTACACAAAAATTTCCTAAGATTTCAAGAGAGTATCTGTGAGTTGTGTGAGAGCTTTTCTGTGGAGGCAAGCAGCATTGGTGAGGAGCTCGGCGTGGAACAAAGGAACAAGAAGTGCAGCGTGATATTGAAGGACTTTGCGGGATTTTCGTTATTTTTCTTCATATAAGGTGGGTATTTCTCAGGACTTCTATTGTAGGAATGTTACTATAATTGTTATGATTGATACCATGCTACGAAATTGAATTAAACGCAATAGAAATGGCTTGACATGCTGTTATTATGAAAACTAGTCTGTCGATGCAGTCGACTGCCATGTGAGCCAGTCGACTGTACGAGACATTATTTTGCATGATTGTGATGATAAACATGTGTGTAAATGAACATGATGGTGTGATTACTATTATATAATTTCCCTATGACACATATGATGGAGGGAAAGTGAATGAATGAAAAGAACTAATGGTGATTAATAAATTAGAGTTGTCGAAGCAGCCGACTGGTGTTGTGCTAAGTCGACTGGTGTTTCAATCTGATTGTGATTATTTAGTAGTTTCATGAATTGAGATATTTCATCATGTGGACCCAGTTTGATGACTTGGGACTTACATCTTTATTGTCGTAAGAAATTATGAACATATGTGAATGCATGTTTAGAGTAGTTTTCCCTAAAGAGCATGTTAATAACTGGAAAGATTATGCTGTGAATGTTACGGAATATGAATTGATGTATATGGTTAATTAATATCATGATGCAAGTACGCGTAAGAACTGTAAATAAATTCCCTAATCGAAAATGGATCTGCCCAGTCGACCGAATGCGTGTAGTAAGTCGACTGATCTGGACTTAGAAATTATGCTGTTTGAAATCTCCAGGACAGACGACTGATTATTGAACAGTCGACTGTTATGTGGATAATATTGTGAATATGAACGGTTGCGGGACAGGCGACTGGTTGAGTGCAACAGTCGACTATCCCGAGCTTTTATGAGGAATTTGTATGTGACTGTATAAGTCGACTGGTGCCTTTCCAAGTCGACTGTACAGAGTGGACTTTTGATAATTTGATTCATGCTATTTACTGTTGGTAATGATGAACTTTATGCTTTTATCGATGGATTCTGGTTATGGCTGTATGAATTATGTGAAAGGAATCATAAATGAGAACTGAGAACTAAATGAATAATTATGAAAGGCTAATCATGATGAGAAAGTCTGTGGGACTCTAAAATGAATTATGAGCTGATGATGCTCCATTGGATGTTGTGAATTTGAAATTGAACAAAGAGTAGCTAAGTCTCCCCGGCAGTGAATGAAATGATATTGAGAATTAGACCAGGTTGGTCAAGTGAGATGAAATGATAAGTCCGGTTGATGGAGAGGCTAACTCTAGAGCTTGATTTTTATTCATGATTCTAATGTAACTTTAATACATAGTGTGGAGGTGATGAAGGTGAGAGAAAAAC
Source organism: Hemerocallis citrina (assembly GCA_017893485.1). NCBI lineage: Eukaryota > Viridiplantae > Streptophyta > Magnoliopsida > Asparagales > Asphodelaceae > Hemerocallis > Hemerocallis citrina. The sequence goes on from CM030358.1 coordinate 192,110,956, forward strand.
ATGAGTATGAGAGCTAGGGCACGGTGCGGGTGTGTGAGCCGCAGAATGCATGCTTGATGCGTCAAGACATGGCGCGGGCACAACTCAGTAATGATCGGACTCTAGTCACGCTTGTGGGATGTTTTGGTGACTGCAAGAGGAGTGTGTTCAGGGAGGAGGCTGAATTGTCGCAGAATGCATGCTTGACGAGTCAAGACATGGCGCGAAATTCTACTCCAGGGGCCAGGATACATGCTTGTACTCATAGAATCATCTAAGATACTCATTGGAATTACAGAAGTAGAGTAAGTCATGGCGGGGGATTGAACCCTACAGAAAATGAAGAACGATTAAGAGGCTTGCCCTCGAACCTATGTAGTATGGGATGCATAGAATTCGTACAAGTGTGCATTAGTGTCATGATTAATTTAATAAATTGCATTAAGGATTTAAGTGCACAATCACGACACGACATCATTAAAAGTTCCCTCTTATTTGCATGCTTATGTTGAACAAGTTTGTGATTTGTAAGAAATGAGATTCATTATACTGTTTCTGGCATAGAGAGGATGGCCATGTATAATTATCGTCGGTTGAATAAACTGACGTGCCCACAGTGTTGTATGCAGGATAAATTACATGTAAGGAGGAATGGATGCATAAAGAGTTTATCATGTTGTTGTTCATTTATGTAAATGTTGTATATTTTGCTTCCGCTGTGTAAATTCAAATGTAATGTGTTGTAAACTCTGATGTAAAAGAAAAGTTTTAAAATTCCTTGTAAAATTGTATGTGAAGGAAGCGAAAAGATCCTGAAGAACATCTCGAATTCAGTGATTTGGGATTCGGGGCGTTACACTAACGCTCGGAAAAAGTTTGGTGAAATCTCTTTCGCTTCAGATTCTGACCCCACGACGGCATCCAAAGATTTCCGTACCGACCAGTGACTTGCCTTGACCGCAGTTAGGGGAAAGGACAGGCATGGACGTGTCCGTGGTATGGGGCTAGGCCCAACCCCCTTGCGGTTATTCGGGCAGAGTGAATCTACTTCAAGTGGGTCTCGGGACGAGGAGATGACTTCATTAAAGGCACAAGTGGCACTCCTCTAAGAACAAATGGCCCAGTTAATAGGGCAGCAATCTCAAGTCCCACCACCAGTAAGTCTTTAAATTGGTAATTTTGAAGAGATTATAATTTTGAATGCATGAAAGACATGTATTAGTATTTGTGAGTCTGCATTGTGGCTGTCGTCTAGTGGCTGTCGTCTATGTTTCTTAATTGGGCTGTGATTAGAAAGAAAGGGCTCTAGTGGAGATCTGGAAACCCATATAGAGACATCTCGTTTATTATAATATATTATTATTGTTGGACCAACCCCCTCTTGCTGTTGTTGCTGATGTCTCTTTGTGTGCGTGTGTTGAAGAGAAAGAAGGGATAAGAGAGAGAGTTGAGGAAAATGCCGCTATGTTAGCCTGGTGTATCCTCATTCTCTACCATTCCTCTTTCTGGCTCCATTTATGGCTTCTATATTAAATTGGTTTCCTTCCACAATGACAGTTCCGTAAAACTACACTTGATATGAGCCCTGTTCTTATTGTTCTTCAATAAATTTGGGAGTTTTGGTGATCCAACTAGTGATCATAGCTGCACCCCACTGCATACTCACAAACACTAATACGTTTGCAGTATCTAAGCATATATGTTTCTCTATTAATTCTTCATCCCAACTAAATCATTCATGTTTGTGGCTACAAAAGAAACCTGCACAAGGTTTGTTCTGACCCACTTCTTGTACAGATTTTGGGAATTCTAAAGTTTTTAGATCCAGGATTACAAATTTTGATTGGGCTGTGATTGGATTGTTTAGTGACTGTCAACAAGTGTTCTTAATTGGGCTGTGATTAGAAAGATACGAGTTGGAATGGAGATCTGGAAACCCATATAGAGACATCTCGTTCATAATAATTTATTATTATTGCAGTTCTTGTCACTCTTGCTGTTGTTGCTGATGTCTATTTATGTGCGTTTGCTGAAGAGAAAGCAGGGATGAGAGAGAGTTGAGGAAAATGCCGCTATGTTAGCCTGGTGTATCCTCATTCTCTACCATTCCTCTTTCTGGCTTCTATATTTGGTTTCCTTCAACAATGACAGTTCCTTAAAACTACACTTGATATGAGCCCTATTCTTATTTTTCTTCAATAAAAATGGGAGTTTTGGTTATCCAACAAACATGTATCCGCATACTTCCAAATGGCATTTTCTTTAGAAATTCGGGCTCCAAAGAATCGATCTATGACTAGAATCTCCATTCAAAGCCCAATCAAAATTTGTCATCCTGGATCTAAAATCTTCTTTGAGCCACAAACATCAATGGTTTAGTTGGGATGAAGAATTAATAGAGAAACATATATGCTTATATACTGGAAATTTTCATTTTCTTTCACTATCAAAGATGCTGAATTCATGCATCTGATTGTCATCTTAGCATGATTTTTTTACCAAATGGGTTGACTGTCAACTAAGGATGTTGTATGTATACCAAAATCCTCCAAATCGGTACAAGAATTGGGTGAGAACAAACCTTGTGCAGGCTTCTTTTGTAGCCATAAACATCATGATTTAGTTGGGATGAAGAATTAATAGAGAAACATATATGCTTAGATACTGAAAATTTTCATTTTCATTCACTGTTAAAGAAGCTGAATTCATGCATCTGATTGCCATCTTAGCATGATTTTTTTACCAACATGATTTGACTGTCAACTAAGGATGCTGTATGTATACCAAAATCCTCCAAATCTGTACAAGAATTGGGTGAGAACAAACCTTGTGCATGCTTCTTTTGTAGCCACAAACATCAATGGTTTAGTTGGGATGAAGAATTAATAGAGAAACATATATGCTTAGATACTGGAAATTTTCATTTTCTTTTACTGTTAAAGAAGCTGAATTCATGCATCTGATTGCCATCTTAGCATGATTTTTTTACCAACATGATTTGACTGTCAACTAAGGATGCTGAATGTATACCAAAATCCTCCAAATCTGTACAAGACTTGGGTAAGAACAAACCTTGTGCAGGCTTCTTTTGTAGCCACAAACATCATGATTTAGTTGGGATGAATAATTAATAGAGAAACATATATGCTTAGATACTGGAAATTTTCATTTTCTTTTACTGTTAAAGAAGCTGAATTCATGCATCTGATTGCCATCTTAGCATGATTTTTTACCAAAATGGGTTGACTGTCAACTAAGGATGCTGTATGTATACCAAAATCCTCCAAATTAATCTGTACAAGAATTGGGTGAGAACAAACCTTGTGCAGGCTTCTTTTGTAGCCACAAACATCATGATTTAGTTGGGATGAAGAATTAATAGAGAAACATATATGCTTAGATACTGGAAATTTTCATTTTCTTTTACTGTTAAAGAAGCTGAATTCATGCATCTGATTGCCATCTTAGCATGATTTTTTTATCAAAATGGGTTGACTGTCAACTAAGGATGCTGTATGTATACCGAAATCCTCCAAATCTGTACAAGAATTGGGTGAGAACAAACTTTGTGCAGGCTTCTTTTGTAGCCACAAACATCATGATTTAGTTGGGATGAATAATTAATAGAGAAACATATATGCTTAGATACTCGAAATTTTCATTTTGTTTTACTGTTGAAGAAGACGAATTCATGCATCTGATTGTCATCTTAGCATGATTTTTTTACCAAAATGGGTTAACTGTCAACTAAGGATGCTGTTTGTATACCAAAATCCTCCAAATTAATCTGTACAAGAATTGGGTGAGAACAAACCTTGTGCAGGCTTCTTTTGTAGCCACAAACATCATGATTTAGTTGGGATGAAGAATTAATAGAGAAACATATATGCTTATATACTGGAAATTTTCATTTTCTTTCACTGTTAAAGAAACTGAATTCATGCATCTGATTGTCATCTTAGCATGATTTTTTTACCAAAATGGGTTAACTGTCAACTAAGGATGCTGTATGTATACCAAAATCCTCCAAATTAATCTGTACAAGAATTGGATGAGAACAAACCTTGTGCAGGCTTCTTTTGTAGCCACAAACATCATGATTTAGTTGGGATGAAGAATTAATAGAGAAACATATATGCTTATATACTGGAAATTTTCATTTTTTTTCACTGTTAAAGAAGCTGAATTCATGCATCTGATTGTCATCTTAGAATGATTTTTTTACCAAAATGGGTTAACTGTCAACTAAGGATGCTGTATATATACCAAAATCCTCCAAATCTGTACAAGAATTGGGTGAGAACAAACCTTGTGTAGGCTTTTTTTGTAGCCACAAACATCATGATTTAGTTGGGATGAAGAATTAATAGATAAACATATATGCTTATATACTGGAAATTTTCATTTTCTTTCACTATCAAAGATGCTGAATTCATGCATCTGATTGTCATCTTAGCATGATTTTTTTACCAAAATTGGTTAATTGTCAACTAAGGATGCTGTATGTATACCAAAATCCTCCAAATTAATCTGTACAAGAATTTGGGTGAGAACAAACCTTGTGCAGGATTCTTTTGTAGCCACAAACATCAATGGTTTAGTTGAGATGAAGAATTAATAGAGAAACATATATGCTTAGATACTGGAAATTTTTATTTTCTTTTACTGTTAAAGAAGACGAATTCATGCATCTGATTGTCATCTTAGCATGATTTTTTTACCAAAATGGGTTAACTGTCAACTAAGGACGGATGCTGTATGTATACCAAAATCCTCCAAATCTGTACAAGAATTGGGTGAGAACAAACCTTGTGCAGGTTTCTTTTGTAGCGACAAACATCATGATTTAGTTGGGATGAAGAATTAATAGAGAAACATATATGCTTATATACTAGAAATTTTCATTGGGCTGTGATTGGATTGTTTAGTTGCCGTCGTCTATGTTCTTAATTGGGCTGTAATTAGAAAGAAAGGGCTCGGGTGGAGATCTGGAAACCCATATAGAGACATCTCGTTTATAATAATGTATTATTATTATTGTTCTTGTCGCTCTTGTTGTTGTTGCTGATGTCTCTTTGTGTGCGTGTGCTGAAGGGAAAGAAGGGATGAGAGAGAGATGAGGAAAATGCCGCTATGTTAGCCTGGTGTATCCTCATTCTCTACCATTTTCTGTTTCCATTTCTGGCTTCTATATTTGGTTTCCTTCCACGATGACAGTTCCTTAAAACTACACTTGATATGAGCCCCTTCTTATTTTTCTTATTTTTCTTATATTTGATTTCCTTCCACGATGACAGTTTCATGGATTGTCTGAACAATCCACGAAAGACATGCTTAGATACTGGATTTTTATTTGTTTTATTGTTTTAGATACTGGATATTCCCAATCAGAGCAGAATATAAAGGTTTTAAGTTCGATACTTGATTTTCATTTGTTTGGCTGTTTTTGATATATTCAAAAACAAAATTAAGCACTAGCTTTTTAGCACTGCAATATAATTATTTTACCTCTCTATATATCATTAACAATTCCAATTGCAATTGGCACTTTGATCTTAGAATTTATGAATTGGGTAGATCTTTTGCAAGCTTAAAAAATATGTATATTCTGTATTGTGGTCTACTGTTGAACTAATTTTTTTTTTTTCATAAAGCGGTTTCCAAGATGAAAGAAATTCTGATGATCATTACTGAAGCTACTCAAGGGGTATGAATCTGTGGTCGGCCTATCCTTGCTGTTGTTATGTCCTCCTTGCTGTTGTTATGTCTTATATTGTTGTTTTAAGTTTTCGTTGGGATATTTGGGATGTTCGTTACTGTATTTGTATTTGTTAATTATGACACTGTGTTAATTTTGCGGTGGATTTGGACGATGATATAACACGTGTGAAACTTTATTATCTTTAATTCTTGTGTTTGGTTGTGATTTGCGCATTAATATGCCTGAAATTGGTTGAATCAGTTTTGAATTAGTTACAGGTTTTTTTAAATAAAATTGTGAATTGAAATCGAATGGAAAACTGAAGCAGGAAAAACAAACGGGCATACACTGGCGTATGAAATTGTGAATTGAAATCGAATGGAAAACTGGAGCAGGAAAAATAAACAGGCATACACCGGCGTTTCATAAAACACCGGTGTTTCTAATTGTTTAGTTGAAAATTTCGTTAGAGAGGCGTTTCCACACACGCCGGTGTACCCGTAAGTTGCAACAGTCCTAAGAAACACCGGCATTTTATAAAACGCCGATGAATAACTCTATAGCGGCGTTTTACGACACGCCGGTGCTTGTAAGTAGGGAAAGAAGGGCGCTCAGAAACAAGCATACACCGGCATTCTATGACCGCCGGTAAATATTACACATTCACTGGCATTTGTACAATCGTCGGTGAAAAGCTATATACTGGCGGTATGTGACTGCCGGTGAATGTATATTGGGGGAAAGAACGGCACCCAGAAATTGCCATATATCGACGTTTGTCTGGCCGCCGGTGTATTTTGAAGATATACTGGCGCCCAGTAGAAATGCCAGTGAATACGCCTATCTTTTCGCGATGCTTGATTCGGCGGTATTTGCACCGGCATTTTTATAAACGCCGGTGAATGTTTCACCGGCATAAAAAACCGCCGGTGAAGGTCTAAAAAAACGCCGGTGAATAGCTTCTGTGTTGTAGTGATTGTGAGTGTGATAGTTGGAGAATCGCTATTTTCTTATCAGCATTGTGTCAGTAGAATTACTGACGTACCCCACCTTTTAAGTACATGGATATCAGGTCACGAGTACAGGAGAGCTCAAGATCAGTAGGGCATCCAAGTAGGGTGGCAGTGTAGATGCCTACCCTTCAAGCGGGTGCAGAATTATCAGAGTCCCGCAACAAAAGGCTCAAGTCGAGGGGTAAGTCCCAGAGGGGGTAGATAGACCACCCAGCAGAGTTTCGGCAGTGACCAAGGGATTGCCGATCTAAAAGACACCTAATGGCTTCACAAGAAAAGTTTAAATATTCTTGTAATCAGTTGTAATAAGTTGTGTAATTTGTATTCCTTGTTCAAGTACAATTTGACATTGTAATTATTGATGTAATAACTCTGATGGCAATAAAAGTGTTTAAATTTCCGTGCTATTTACTGTGTTGAGATGCATTTGAAGGAAAAAGATCTTGGTGATGTCACGGATGTGCAGTAATGGGGCGTTACACCCACTCACCCACTCTTCCCATTACCTCCATTGGCCGGCCTACACTATGCACACACTCACACGTGCACGTGTAGTACACAAGTGCACACTCTTATTCATATTTTATATTATTTTATTAATTTTTGTAGCTACTAGTTGTTACAAGAAAAGTGTAAAAGTGTGTATACATTAGAAGTAGGTTCTCTTAGGGGCTTCTCAATGTGGGCTTGGTTTATTTATTTATTTTATTTATTACAATGGTCTTAGAGTCATCTATTAGGTCTATGGATTCTAATTAAGAAATAGACAACTAAATGAGCTAAAATAAATGAAAGGAAATTTTATGCATAACTTAATAAAACTTTGGAACAAAATTTTGAGATAAAATTGCATTAGTGTTCCACGTGCAAAAATGAAAATTGCATTTTTATTTTAAAAAATTAATACAGGATGTTACTGATGGCTTCCTCGACGATTCAGCAAGCTGTATGGATGCAATTTGACATCTCCCTACCCTGAAGGATAGGAATAAAATGGTTCAAGAGACAATTGGTCCCTCCTCTGTGGTGATCTCTCGAGCCACCATGTTGGTAGGTATCATGCCTCTTATAGTAGTTTTACATTTTTTCATATAATTCTATGTTCTGAAGTACTTCCCCTTTGCAAATCGCTTATTGGTGGAATAAGTTGCAAGGGCACAAAATCGCAATAAGTAGTATAGTTAAAAGAAAATATTGTCGAATCTGCAAGGACTCATTATTTTATTTAGTACCAAAATTCACCAAATTTACTATTTGGAGAATCGAAAATTTGATAAAAACACCAACAAATTTAAATTAAATCAAAGGAAAAACTTAATTGAATAAAAAGAATGAAATCTGAAGTTTTAGAGTTTATTAATAGAAAAACTAACTATAGGGCTTTCGGTTTCACCTATCTAATCCCACACAATTTATAATTCTATGAAATTTAAAACTCTACTCTTCCAAGTTGCAGACCAAAATCTCATAATTATTCAACGCCTTCTCTCGAATTACACCAAACATATACCCACCTAATAATTTGTCACATCTCTATGTGATTTTAATTATTTAAAGATTCGTTAAGTTTTATGGATTTCTCTATAGTCACATTAATCGCGGTAAATTATCTCTAATTTCGCTCAATCAATGGTGTTTAATTATATAATTCTAACTCACAAGTTACCTCTCGGCATCCCATATGATTCAATAAATCAAGCAATAGTTGACCAGATAATTGCAAGTATTAATAATAAAAAATAAACACACAACCATGGAAAAAGGAAGAATAAAATAACATGATATTCAAATTGTCTTTTCAAAATTAGACTACATCGAAGTGCCAGAAAAATAAAATTAGTTCATGATAAATTTGCAACAAATAAATAACTTATTGGATTGCATAATAAAAATTTTCAAAAAATAGAAGAGAGAAGAAAGGACTCTTTTGGCTGTTGTTGCTTGAAGCCGCAATTAAAGTTGGGATGTCCTCCAAAAAAATCAAGTCTCGGCAGCAGCCATGTTTCCTGGTTCGAATTTATGTGTATATATAAGGAGATTGTGGTTTTTAATAGGATAAGGATAAGTTTAAATAGTTAATTAGTTTAAACTTGAAGATTAAGATTAATTTTACTAGTATTTTTCACGTGCGATACACGTTTTGATAATAGTTGGAGGATTGTCACATGCGATTTACATGTTAAGAAATAGTTTTGGAGTTGGACATGCGTTGTACGTAATTGGTAAAAATATTTTGGAGAAAAAACTACAATTTGTAAGTGTGATGCACGTGTTCATAAGTAGAATTTGAGTTACACGTGCAACAATATGTATGTTTAGTGTTAAAAAAATATTGTAAAATTGTTTTGCACTTGCGTTGCACGTTTTAAATAGATGGGTTTTTTTATTTGTTTGTTTTTGTTGTAATTAATGGGAGAGTTGGAGTTGCAAGTGCAATACATGAGTTTGTATGTTGACAACATTACAACTCCAACTCTCCCATTATAATATAACTAGTAATTTACACGTGCAATGCACGTCTTAATAAATATAGTTTTTTAAAATAAAAATTTAGACATAATCTGGATTTGAACTTAGAACCTCCTTTATAATAGTTATGCACGTGTATTGCACGGGTTGGTAGATTGACAAAACATTTACAAATGACACTAAGGCTTTCTCCCATTATAATATTAGAGATAGGAGTATTTCTTAGTTTTTAAAAATAGTGGGAGTATATGCTAATTTTTACATTTTAAATGGGGGCATTTGCTAAAATATCCCTTTTTTAGGGGCTGAACGTGCATTACACGGGTATGTTTGGTGGATTTAGTTTGGCCGTATATTGCACGAGTTTGCTCAGTTACAAAATTAGGGTTTGTTTGTTTACAACCCCAACTCTCCCATTAAAATAGTAGAGATAGATTTTACTACTAACTATCCACCAATCCTTATCCACTCACAATTCAATCCGGCACTTTCTTTATTTTTAAATTTTTTTCTCAAATTTTATTCCAACCCCTAGTTGACTGGAATACGTTTTATTGGTTCTTCAAATGTCTAATTTATAAAAACATGCATTGGAGTGCTTGAATTTTCTTGAAATCTTCACATAGAATCAATTTAAATTCGGAAATAGTTTCTTCCTTAATTTTAGCAAAACACCAACATTTTGCACTTATCAATCTCATTCCTTAAAAAACAAACAAATAAACAAAAATAAGTTGAAAGAAGATAAAATTTAAAGAAATAATCAAGAACTTGCAACTGTTATACGTAAAAAGAGTAATAAAAATAATGTAAAAATTATCCTCATTAAATACCCCCAAACTTAAGATTTTTCTTGTCCTCGATCAAAAGGAAAACCATATATTAAAGGATAGTAATCATAATTAGGCTCAACTCATCGCATCGAAATGTCTTATCATACAAGTATCAAATCTTCAACTTAATACATAAACAATAGCAAATAAAGGAAAACTAAGCATACTCACTTTCTCCAGTGCAATTATTTATACATAATTCTAAAGTCAATCATATTTATCATGCAATTAATGCAACTGAATCATGTAACAGCTCAATCTATGATCACCCCTCCTCACTACTATAAACCGAGTAGCAAACTAGAGAATTTTTTAACTTTCTTTTTTGTCTTCAAGTTGTCACCCGCCTTTTGACACGAATGCAAACATTTGTGATGGATGCACCCAGTTACTCAACAAGTCACACATTTAAAGTACTTTTGCATACTCATATTTCAAGTTGCCGTTTGACGTAAAAGTAAACATTGGTTATGAATACCCCTAATTATTAGGAACCTCAAAACATTGGAGTAGATAAAACTTTATATATTCAACAATTTAATCATTATCACTCTATTTACTTAAACTCTGTTTAAGACTACATCAAATGAGATAATCACAAGAAAAGCATCACACTCCTCTTTTATGCATAATCACATGACTCACACAACTTTGTAAGGAATTTTGAACTTCAATAATCCTAAGAAAACAAGTATGCTTAATCTTGCTTTATAAGATATTTTCTATCCTAAATTAAAAAAATGCAATGCTTAACACAATAAAGAACTCAAAAGTGTAATGGTAATCCTAATTAAGTATACCTCTCTTTCTCTCTATCTGTCTCTTAAAGAACAAAAAACAAGATTTGAAAATTCCTTTTATACTTTTTGGCTGCTGTTTTTATAACAAAAAACGCTTCATTGATTGGTATAACATGCACCTCATTCGCACCATTAGGCTCAATCCGAGATAAATAATCTGCCACCACATTTTCAATACCCTTTTTGTCCTTTATCTTCCAATCGAACTCTTGTAGAAGTAAAATCCAGCGAAGTAGTCTTGGTTTAGCATTCTTCTTTGCAAGAAAGTACTTGAGAGCGAAATGATCCGTTAAACAACCACCTTTGAACCTATCAAATAAGATCAAAATTAGTCAAAAGCAAAATACAACAGCTAATAATTCTTTCTCACTAATAGTATAATTAAGTTGAACTTCTGTCAAAGTCCTACTTGCGTAATAAATAACGTGAAAATTTTTATTCTTTCTTTGTCCTAAAAAAGCCTTATTGAAAAATCACTAGCATCACACATTAATTTAAAAGGCAAATTCCAGTCCAGTGCAACAATTATAGGTGATGAAATCAGTTTCTTTTTTAATGTTTCAAAAGCATGCAAGCAATCATGAGAAAATTCAAACAGCGTATCTTTAATCAAAAGATTGTAAAGAGGTTTAGTAATTAAAGAAAAATCTTTTATAAACTGTCGATAAAACCCTGCATGACCCAAGAAACTTCTCACTCTCTTCACATTGGCTGGTGGTGGTAGCTTTTCAATGACATCAATTTTCGCTCGATCCACTTTAATTCCCTTGAAGGATAGATCTTGGCTGGACCAAGCAGGATTAACTTGGTTAGACCAAGCAGGATGACTCGGGCTCCACTTTCCTTCGGTGCAAGAGGATACATCGACATAGACACTCCATATCGGAGGATTTTCATTTTCCTCATGGGGATTGGGGATGGTGCTCTCCACAATGAATTCGGATAAAGCTTGGGCTTTGATAAAAGTCCTTGGCTGGTAGCTGATATTGTGCTGGCTTAACTCAATGGACCACTTCATGAGTTGCCCAAAGTTCTTTTGGCTTGTGTAGCACTTCCTTGAAGGTTTGGTTGGTGAGGACCAAGATAGAGTGTGCTTGGAAGTAGGGGCAGAACTTACAGGTGGTCGTGATCAGATTATAGGCCATCTTTTCCATTTTAAAGTAACGATTCTCGGTGTTGTGAAGTGCCTTACTCACATAGTAGATTGGCTTATGAACTTTATCTTGTTCTCTTACCAAGACCCTACTGATGGTCTGTTCTAAAGTGGCCAAATAAAGGTAGAACACCTCTCCCAGCTCAGGTTTGCACAGGAATGGGGGACTGATGAGATACGCTGATGCTGTTTATTTCTGAGGCGCGTGTGGAAGCACCAGGTGTGAGTTCGAACTCAATTTGTATTGAAGGAGATTGCCGCTCGTCTGCCGACCTTCGGTTGACCTTCTGGGGCCTACGATGAGCTCGGAAAGGCGTTGAAGGTTGGGCTCGGATCGGAAGGGTCGGATCCGAGGTCTTGTGTACCTGCAGACGGTCCTGAAACACCGGGGTTTGTCCCGGTGGCGGACCCTCCGACGCTCTAGTCAGTCTCTGTGAGAGAGTAGCAATAACTAGGTATATTTAAGTGGCAAAAGATTGATTACCTTCAAAAGGTGGGTGAGGGTCTAGTATTTATAGAAAATCCCAACCGGGTTTGGTTCCGCTTGGGGGCCGGGTTTGGATCCGAAAGCCCATGGGCCTGACGTGGCAGAAGGCCCAGGGGGTTTAGGGCGGTTGCTGTGATACCAGGAGTGGTATAGGGCTGACGTGGCGAAACCCTTGGCGGTATTTGGAGCTGACGTGGCCCATCGTGAGTCCTCTGTGCCTCTGGGGGAATCGGAGGGCCTAGGCTGCGCCAGGTCATCCCTCCGCCCCGCCAGAGAGGGGGGACGGCATGAGGGACTGCTCCGGATCGGACTCCGGGGGATACTGAGGCTCGTCAGTACGAGGAAGCCGGCACTGTGGGGGCAAACACGAGGTTCGGCGCCGACCCTGAAGGGGTCCGGAGCCGAACCAGGTCGGTATTCTTGCTTTTCTGAGTAGGAATTGTATTGGGCCTTGGATGGGCCTCAGGCCATTTTTACACTGTCACACAAGCCCCCCACTCCTGCAGGGGGTGCGGGAGCTAGCCGTGGAGGAGTGCTCATGGTTGTAGAAAATGGGATGGTGAGTCAATGGATCTTCGTGAGAAGAGTACCCTGGTGCCAGACCCGACCCCGAGCCGGTCGAGGGATTATGGGCCAACAAGGGGGGTGGCGAGCCGTTGGCCTTCCTGAGAAGACCACCCTGGTGCCAGACCTGACCTCGAGCTTGGCGAGGGATTACTGGAAGGCAAGGGCGATGGCGAGCCGTGAAGCCTTCCGGAGAAGACTCCCCTGGTGCCGGACCCAACCTCGAGCTGATCGAGGGATTATGGGCCAACAAGGGGGGTGGCGAGCCGTTGGCCTTCCTGAGAAGACCTCCCTGGTGCCAGACCTGACCTCGAGCTTGGCGAGGGATTACTGGAAGGCAAGGGCGATGGCGAGCCGTGAAGCCTTCCTGAGAAGACTCCCCTGGTGCCGGACCCGACCTCGAGCTGATAGAGGGATTTATGGGCCAACAAGGGGGGTGGCGAGCCGTTGGCCTTCCTGAGAAGACCTCCCTGGTGCCAGACCTGACCTCGAGCTTGGCGAGGGATTACTGGAAGGCAAGGGCGATGGCGAGCCGTGAAGCCTTCCTGAGAAGACTCCCCTGGTACTGGACCCGACCTCGAGCTGATCGAGGGATTATGGGCCAACAAGGGGGGTGGCGAGCCGTTGGCCTTCCTGAGAAGACCTCCCTGGTGCCAGACCTGACCTCGAGCTTGGCGAGGGATTACTGGAAGGCAAGGGCGATGGCGAGCCGTGAAGCCTTCCTGAGAAGACTCCCCTGGTACTGGACCCGGCCTCGAGCTGATCGAGGGATTATGGGCCAACAAGGGGGGTGGCGAGCCGTTGGCCTTCCTGAGAAGACCTCCCTGGTGCCAGACCTGACCTCGAGCTTGGCGAGGGATTACTGGAAGGCAAGGGCGATGGCGAGCCGTGAAGCCTTCCTGAGAAGACTCCCCTGGTACTGGACCCGGCCTCGAGCTGATCGAGGGATTATGGACCAACAAGGGGGGTGGCGAGCCGTTGGCCTTCCTGAGAAGACCTCCCTGGTGCCAGACCTGACCTCGAGCTTGGCGAGGGATTACTGGAAGGCAAGGGCGATGGCGAGCCGTGAAGCCTTCCTGAGAAGACTGCCCTGGTGCTAGACCCGACCCCGAGCTGGCCGAGGGATTTCGGGCTAATCAAGGGGGATGGCGACCGGTTGGCGCCTCAGAGTGACTGAGCGGGGATATCCCACCATTCATGTGGTGTATTGAAGGCTCTCCGCGAATGGTGTGATGGTCCAATTTCCTAGGGGCATTTAATGGCGCCGCCTAATAAATGTAGATGGTGCATGGTTTTCCGTTGATTGACCTTCCCTGCGCCTCAACGGTTAGTCCCTGGGGGAGGTTATAAATACCTCCCCCCTCCATTGTAGGTATGATCAAAACAGGGGTGGCCCATTGGCTCTCAGAGGTGTCTGCTTCGGCGGACGCCTGTCTTTGGCTAATATTTTCGACCCTAGCAGCGTCGGAGAGGTGGTTACTCTGCCGCCCTGATCTTCTCTTGGATCTGATGGACCTTGATATGGTGGCCAGGTCTACGGGAGATCAGGGCGAGAGGGGTGACGGCCGAAATCCGTGCTGTGGGAAGAGGAGCTTCGGTTTAGTGGTGGTTTTGCCGTCTGGATCCCTTTTCGGGTCAGACTGCCCTGTCATGGAGGTTTGGCCCGGGGGAGATCCAGACGAAAAGACGCACCCACCGTATACCGGCCTTGGGGCTGAAGGGCCTCGGATGGGGGGGCCACCTCCCGTCGGGGGTCGGTCAGTCCGTCTTGATAGGGCTGTAGGCGATGGCGGTTTCTGTTCCACCCTCGAACAGTTCGGGGTTTCGGCTGCCGAGGCTGTAAGTCCCGGGCTGCTCGAGGGTGAGAGGGGAACTGGTCGGACGCTGGAGCCCGGGGCGTCTGTCATATGACGGTGCCTTAAACTTAAAAAAAATGTTTTCTCCGTCGTGTATCCCACCCGACCCGACCCCAGAGTTAGGCCGTCAGTCTGGCGTCTGATGACGTCCCCCGCACAGGTTTCGAGAACGCGGCGCGATTTTCCAGGCGGCAGTTGTGCGTCAATCAGTGAACAGTAATCGCGGAAGTCGAGGAGCCGTTCTTCCCTTATATAAGTATTCCCCCTTTTTTCCCTTTCGCCTACTACAATCTTGCTGCTTCTTTCTTCAAAAAATCTCTCACCCCTTCAGCGATTGCTCTTGCAGTTTGCCGTACTCGGTTCGCCTTTCCGAAGCGGTCCCAGGTTAGTTTGGTAAGTTTGTTTTATCTTTAGGCACAGATGGATAGGGCTCAGTCCGGTTCGTCGGCGTCGTCGTCCAGGGGGGAAGTAAAGCCTGACTCTCCGTCGACGTCGTGGGAAGAGCCCGTGTTCGAGGAGGGATCGGTGCCCGTTGTGGGCCATACTGGCTCGGTTTCTTTGGAGGGCTCCGTAGGTGAGGGGGAAGCGATACACAAGTCGAGGGCGTCGCGTACTCGACGTCCCTTTGTGGTGGAGAGTAGTGGGTCGGAGGGAACCGGCGAGGGTTCGGACGGCATTCGCGTGCTGGAGCTGTCTTCTGATGAGGAGAGTGGCGAGGGCAATACAGTGAGGAGATCCACCGCTCAGGGTCGAGGACCGTCGGAGCGAGTTAAGAAGGAGAAGAGGGCCCCAGGAAAACCGGGGTCGAGGACCGGCGGTTCGAGCAAGGCGCCTGTTTTCCGTAATTTGATGACTGGCTCGCCCGTCCAGCCGAAGCATTTCCGTCAGTATCCCGACGATCTTTCTGATCAGGAGCTCTTCGGAGTGCAACCCTCTTCGCCGAGCCGGGGGAGGGTGATGATGGACGCGATCTCGACCGTTTTGGAGGGCGGGGATTTGGAGGTTCTGCAGCTGGCGTATCATATAGGGCCTGGTCACGAACTGCTGATGCCGAGCCCTACTCTGCGTCCCACCGATCCCTTATCAGCTTGGTACTGTGTCTTCCCGGTGGACGCTTTTATCTCTGGCCTGAGGTTGCCGGTCCACCCGTTCATTAGGGACGTGTTGAACTGGGCCTCCTTGGCGCCCATGCAGTTCGGGCCGAACTCTTGGAAGCAGATCATCTGCTTTATGCTGATGTGCGAGGAGCAGCAAGTACCCCTGCGGTTGAACGTGTTCCGTGCAATGTTGATGGTCAATCCGTCGGCCGAGGGTGTATACTATATCTCTCCCCGGAGCGGGGGGAAGGTCGTTCGCCACCACCCCGATTCCATCAAGGGATGGAAGGAGAAGTATTTGGTGATCCGGAGTGAAGAGCCATGGGACATTCCTACTCGATGGAACCACTCCAAGCCGAGCCACCCACCGCCGAGGCAGGGGGATCTGTTGGCAGATGAATGGGGGTTTGTCGAGCGCCTCCGCCAGTCACCTAGCATTGATTGGACGGAGGTGACGGAGACCACTCTGGCGAGCGCTGGACTGAGCCCAGCTGTTATGCGTATGTAGTTGTTCCGTTCCTCTGGGTCCTTTCTTGCTTTCTTGCTCATTGCTCTTAATGGTTTTTTCTGCAGGTATGGATGAGGCATCGATCCAGGCAAGGCGGCTGGCCATGAAGAAGGAAAACGCCGAGAAGAAGAAGGCGGAGGCGGCGAAGAGGTCGAGGGAGCTGCCCCTTGTTATCTCGGAAGTTCAACTCGAGCCGAGGACCAAGAGGGGTCGCTCTGAGACGAGCAAGGGCGTGGCTTCTTCGAAGGGTCTGGGCCGAGCAGGGGCCTCTGTTCTCGACAAGGGGAAAGGTCCCTGGGTCGAGGCCGAGGAAGAGGATCCGGTGGTGGAGCTGTTGCGGCAGCGGTGGGCTCCTGACTGGTCGGTTCTGATGGGGGACCGCCTGACAGAGGAGGCCCAAGCCGTCGAAGTGGTGGAAAAGCTGGCGACCCCTTGCGATCGCAAGGCGATGGAGGGCGAGCCCGTAGAGGCGGCGTTCGCCCGCCTGGCACAGGCCACTGTGCAGGTAAGTCTGTCGACTCTGTCCCTCTTTGTTGATTTACGTGCCGAGGTCTCATCTTTGTCTGTCGCTGGTTGTAGGCCTGTATACAGGGGGCCAACATCAAGAACCTGTACGAGGCGTCCCTGGCTCAAGAGCGAGCTCGAGCGGAAAAGAGCGAGCTGGAGATGAAGGAGATGCGAATCGAACTCGAGGGTTCGCATAAGAGAGAGCAGCAGCTGGAGCTCCAGCTCAAGGCCAAGGATGTGGAGTGGGAGAAGAAGATGGCCTCCCTGAAGACGAAGTTTACCAAGGAGGCGGAGGAGGTGTTGCGCAAGGGCCAGCAGATGGTGATCGCGGCCCAGGACAAGAGCTATGAGAGGGCCCTCAGCCACGTGAGGCACTTCTTCCCGGCCCTCGATCTGTCCAATTTTGAGTATGATATGGAGATCGAGGGGACGTCGAAGACTCCGGGTGAAGCAGGGCCCGCCGTCGACCCCTCGGCCGACGCTCCCGTGGATCCGTCCGTCGGCGCGGAGGTGGGTCAATGAGTTGTGTAATTTTCGTCTTTCTTTTTCTCTCCCTCGATTGTGTTTGCCTCCCGCGGACTGGCCACCGCATTTTTTGTAAGAAACATTTGGATTTATAGTGGCAAGAAAAGTTTTTTGACCGGCCGGTTGGTTTGACCTCGGACATTTCTGAATCTTCTTGAGAATGTGTGTTGAGTTGGTTGGTTATCTTGTAGGTCGCGGCTATCCTCCCTGAAGGAGACTCCCGTAGTTTCTATGTGGCACGACTCCGGAGTAAGGTTAAGGTCCTGGAAGCCGCGCTGGCTCGCCACCGAAGGGGGGCTCGGGACACTGATGAAGCTTGTAACTTTTATCGGAATAAGTTCGCCGTCTTGAGTGCGGAGGCGCGCCGATTGAGAAGAGTGATGTGGGATCGGGAGCTCGGCGGGACGGACATCAGACGAGCCGGGCTAAGTACCTTGGAGCCGAGGTCCTCCCCTGGGGGGCTACCTCGCGACGTCTTTGTGGAGGAGGAGACGGAGATGCCTCATTACAAGGCGATGCTGGGAGCCTCGTTCTCTTCATCCTTGGGTCGACTGGCGGAGGGGGTTCCCTCTGCGTTGCTGTTGTTGCAGTGGGCGCGACCGGATGACGCCCAGAGTTCGGTGGCTGGACCGTCGATTGGGGCTGAGGCTAAGGAATATCACAGCGAGGGGGGGGCCCCTAGTTGCTTGGTCGAAGTACTCTTTGTCCGTCGTTGGGCCCGGGGGGGGGGCCCTGATCTACCTGATTTGAGAAGAGTGGAGCGGTCTTGTAACGGTCTTTGTTTTTTCTTTCGTTTTATTTTTTTCTCTTTGGAACGAAAAATAAAGGGGTATGAAAGAGGAATCCTTTTCCCTCCTTGCTCCGGCCAGCGATGCGGTACGAAATGTCGGAGGCAAGGTCTGGCTCCATCGTTCCGCGAGGGATCGAAGTGGGGCCTTAGGAAGGACCTTCGGTCCGGACTCGTATTGAGATTATCGAGACATTTGGGGTTCGGGTAAAAAGGCATATTTTTAGTATAAGGTAGGGAGGGCCGCTAAGGCAGCCCTTTACAAACGAGGGTTTACACCAAAAACAAAAGATTTACATATAGCCGGGCCATAGTCTACGCTTGTCCGGCGTCGAGGGGGAACACGCCTCCACCGACGGTGGTCATGTAGCATGATCGCGCTGCTTCTTGACTGCCTCGGACGATGCCGACTCCTTGAGGGGTGGGGAACTTGAGCTTCAGATGGTAAGCCGAAGGCACCGCTTGTAGGGAGCATAGTCCAGGCCGGCCAAGTATGGCGTTGTAGGCCGCCTTGACGTTGACCATCATGAAGTCCATGGATTCGGTCCTCTTGACAGGAGTCGACCCGGCGGTAACGTCGAGGGTAACAATCCCTTCTATTACGACAGGGACGCCTGAGAACCCGTGCAGGGTGTATCCAGCTGGCTTGAGTTTTCCTCGGGGTAACCTGAGTTTTTCGAAGGCTTCGAGAAAAAGAATATTCACCGAGCTACCGTTGTCGACGAGGATCCTGCGGACCTCACAATTAGCCATGTGGAGGTTGATGACGAGAGCATCGCAGTGGGGCAAGCGAACACCTTCAAGGTCTTCCCCCGAGAAGGAGACCGGCCTTGATTGTAGTTTGGGCGAGGGGTTGTCTCTGACAGCGTTCACCTCTCGAAGGAAGGCTTTTTTGGAAGTGTTTGATCCGCCTCCCATCGGCCCTCCGTGGACACAGTGCAAGATGAAAGGGATATCCGCGGCTCCCTCGGAGTCGGGGTCCCGATCCTGGGACTGGTTTGGAGCAGGGTTCGGAGGCGATTGCCTCCGATTCCTAGCGTCTCGCCGATCCCGTGGGCCTTCTCGGGTAAACTCTCGGAGGTATCCTCTGGAAATGAGTTCTTCAATTTCGTCTTTCAGGGCTCGGCATTGGTCGGTTTCGTGCCCGTGATCTCTGTGGAAGCGACAGTAAAAGCGCTAGTCTCGATTCTTGTTGTTATTAGATCGGGGGGGTAGTCGGACAATGCCCTTGTCTTCGATTTCCAAGAGGATGGCGGAGATGTTATGCGTCAGGGGAGTGTACCTCTCGAAGCGGGGGACTGGCGGGACCTTCTTTATGGCCCCCGGGTCCCTTGGAGCTTTCTTCGGTGGTTCGCCTTCCTCGGTCTTCCGCTTTCCTTTCCCGGTGGCATCCCTGGCATCTTCGGGGTTGAGGGCCTCTTCTGCCCTAATGTATTTCTCGACCCTATTAAGGAGGTCGGGGAAGTCGATGGGGGGTCTCTTGGCCAGAGAGGCCTTCAGCTGTCCGGGGCGGACGTTGTGTCGGAATGCCGCTGAAGCGACGCCTGGGTCGAGGGAGGAGACCGACCTTGCCTCAGCGGTAAATCTCCGGACGAACATTCTGAGTGATTCCCCCTCTATCTGGTTGAGCCCAAGTAATGAGGCGCTGGTCCTTTCGGCCTTCCGGCTAGTGACAAAATGGGCAAGAAAATTGCCCTCGAGTTGGTCGAAGGAGTAAATGGAGCCGGGGGCGAGTTTCGAGAACCACTCGCGAGCAGGACCCCGAAGGGTGGCGGGGAAGGCTCGGCAGAGCAGGATATCCGAGGCGCTGTGAATCATCATGAGGGTTTTGAAACCCTCCATGTGATCAGCAGGATCTCCCTCGCCGTCGTAGGTCTCGAATTGAGGGGGCCGGAAATTCCGGGGTATTTCCGCTAGGAGGATGGGGGCGGAGAAGGGTGGACGGACAGGTCTGTACCCCTGAGCCATTCTTTGGTCGCCGTCCCTTATGTGATCGAGGCGGTCCTCCATTTCTTGTAGGCGTCTTAGGAGTACGTCATCGTCTCCCGGCTGGATCGTTGAAGGGTGGGACGCGCTGGCTTCGGCGTCCGACCCCGTTTGCGAATGGAGGGTTTCTTCCCTGGGGGCCCGTCGGAGGGCTCCCAGCATTTCTTTTCGGAAGTCTTGGAATTCCTTATGAGTGACGGGGGCTCTTTCGGCCCGGTTTGGTTGGTCCGAGGGTTGTCTTCCGACTCGGCTGAGCGCGGGTCTGCGTACCTCGGACGGTGGCCTCGGGCGGTTCGGGGCCGGGTTGGAAGCGGCCCTTCTCCTGCTGCGGGTAATCTTGCGGTTGAGGATTATTCCCCGGAGGTCGGGCTGGGCTGGCCGGCCGACGCTCCCTTGGGACTCCCGAGAGGGAGCCTTGTGTTTCGACGGGCGTGGCCTGGCTTTATTGGTGGGTGGGGGCGAGTCCCGTTGGTTGACGGAGGAAGCAGCCCCCTTGCCTTTGGTTGCCATGAGGATTCGGCTGTCGATGGCCTTTGAGGGTCTGGGTCGGATCGGCTTCTGGAGCAGCTGTTCCCACAGACGGCGCCAACCTGATGCTGTTTATTTTTGAGGCGCGTGTGGAAGCACCAGGTGTGAGTTCGAACTCAATTTGTATTGAAGGAGATTGTCGCTCGTCTGCCGACCTTCGGTTGACCTTCTGGGGCCTACGATGAGCTCGGAAAGGCGTTGAAGGTTGGGCTCGGATCGGAAGGGTCGGATCCGAGGTCTTGTGTACCTGCAGACGGTCCTGAAACACCGGGGTTTGTCCCGGTGGCGGACCCTCCGACGCTCTAGTCAGTCTCTGTGAGAGAGTAGCAATAACTAGGTATATTTAAGTGGCAAAAGATTGATTACCTTCAAAAGGTGGGTGAGGGTCTAGTATTTATAGAAAATCCCAACCGGGTTTGGTTCCGCTTGGGGGCCGGATTTGGATCCGAAAGCCCATGGGCCTGACGTGGCAGAAGGCCCAGGGGGTTTAGGGCGGTTGCTGTGATACCAGGAGTGGTATAGGGCTGACGTGGCGAAACCCTTGGCGGTATTTGGAGCTGACGTGGCCCATCGTGAGTCCTCTGTGCCTCTGGGGGAATCGGAGGGCCTAGGCTGCGCCAGGTCATCCCTCTGCCCCGCCAGAGAGGGGGGACGGCATGAGGGACTGCTCCGGATCGGACTCCGGGGGATACTGAGGCTCGTCAGTACGAGGAAGCCGGCACTGTGGGGGCAAACACGAGGTTCGGCGCCGACCCTGAAGGGGTCCGGAGCCGAACCAGGTCGGTATTCTTGCTTTTCTGAGTAGGAATTGTATTGGGCCTTGGATGGGCCTCAGGCCATTTTTACACTGTCACATACGCCTTGAGATGTTCAAAGGCCACTTGTTGCGTTTTGCCCCACTCAAAACCCTTCAACGCTCAAAGAGCTTTGAAGAAAGGGAGGCACTTCTCCCCGGACTTTGAGAGGAATCGACCAATGGCAGTTAGGCGCCCTATAGGTCTCTGAACTTCCTTGATGTTGGATGGGGGAGACATGTCTAGTATGGCTCGGATCTTCTCATGGTTGGCCTCAATTCCTCCTTGATGGACCATAAAGCAAGCAAGTTCGCTCAACTTGCCATTCGATTTACTCCCACAACTCGTTAAAAGTTCGATGGCTCGAAGTTGCTATAGCAATGTGCAAACATGCAAATCCATAGCTTAACTCGTCATTCAAAACAACTCTCACAATTCATTAACTACCTCGGTCGGAAAATATGGAGTCCAACCCCTCCTAATTGTTACTGCTGCAAATTCCTATGACAAAGACACAAGGGGTCCAGCTCTCTACCAAAGCTGCCCCTACCACTCTCAGACAAAAATCCACAACTCAAAGGAGACAAGAAACAATACTTGAACACTTAGAAAACTTTACATTCCACATTAACATCTCATTATAAGTTTAAAAATATACATCAAAAGAAAAGATCAACAAGTTTACAAGTCTCCTTCAGAGCCTTGCAAGGGGATATTCCGGTTGAAGGACATACATAGCTTATGGTTCTCCCTTGCTATGGAAGAACCATCTCGGTCTCTTGAACAAATTGAGCGAAGTACCAGACCTGTAGATTGAGTCTGAGTCGCACGACCATGAACGTGTGTTTCCCCTCAATAAAAGTCACGCTTGACGAACAGGCTACCCCACTCTATACTTCTCCCTGATTCTCAAGGTCCCTTGTGAACGTAAAGCTAGTTTGTGGAACGACCTCCCTTAATTTATCTCATCACGAGAGGTCTAAGCCCCCTCAGGTAGTAACTTCAGTCAATGAATACCTCCTACTTGACGAGCCTCTCCTTGAGTAGTGCATCCTTGACCCTAATCTTTCAACGCACCACACGAGTGTGAGCAGAGTAGTTTAGATGAGCTTCGCTCGAGAGTTCAGGGACTGTCCCTTTCATATGAGCAACCTCCAAGCTATTCTCAAGGTCTACATTCTTCAACTCATCACTCTCAGTTGTGGTCGTAAACAAAGAGCGACGTAGGGAATTAATATCTAAGTTCCCCTCAACGGTCGCCCCCACGAAAGGGACCTCTCCACCACACATACCTCTTTCTGCTTCGAAGGGAGGCGTCTTGCGCAATATATTACTAAGATTCTTAGCCCCGACGTTCCTCTTTGTCAACACTTTCTTCAGATGAGCAAGATCCACCTCCACTCTAAATAACTTACAGCAGTCAAGTAAGCCCAGTTCTACCACGCACGCAACTTGGTACGGTGGCGGGTGATCTCGCCATCTCGAGGAGCTCCCCCGGTGTGTACGAAGATCTGCCAAGAGGAAAGATACGGGGGGTCACTATGGTGATAGTAATTAGAACTACAAGGATAAAAGTACTCAAGAGCTCCAACCCAACACATCAAAATAGATTATCAACTAAGAAAAACACAAGTGTTGAACACAAGAAGAGTTTTCATTCATTCAAAAAGGAAAGATACATCAAGCGGTGGCCAGTCCGCTAAAAGACTAGAACAATAGAAGAAGTCAGGGATCAACTGTCACGCCCTGCTTCCCAAAAAGAAATATGGAATACGGATATGCGACACAAGTCTAGCGAATGGTTTTCACCATTCATAAACTGTAAGGATTTTTACAACATATACAGGAATAACAAGAGATATACATGAATAACCAACCACACATGCATGAATAAATTAACATAACCAACATGATTACTTGAAAACAAGAATACTTAATCTCAAATAATCAGGTCTGAAAACAAGACATAAATCCTGGGACAAAAATGTCCAATACAAAATCCATGTAGCAATTACAATTTATTCAAGCAGGAAATAAACTAATGCAAGAAATTCCATCCAGCCTAGAATACTTGGTCACTTACTTCCTCGGGCAGCTGGTCACCAAAGTCTGCAAGTTTAACAAATTACAGGAAGAGAAAAAAGAAATAACATGCATGTCGATGTAAGTTACGGGCCTCTTGTAGTGTAGGATACAAGTACAGAAAACGAATAACGAAGATACAGAGTAGCAGCAAGAACAAGTACTGAATAAGCATGGAATGGATGTGACAGCAGGGTAGAGTATCTAACTCCTAATTAAGAAACCTCCTAATTAAGAAACCTAATCAAGTGACATGATGAGATAACAGGGTGCATGTAACATGTGACAGGTATCAGGTACCATGCAAGCAGGTAAACATGTAACAGGTGTCAAGTAGCATGTATAGGTAAACATGTAACAAGTATCAAGTGATCATGTTATTCTCAAGTCTTGTATTTAATCCTATCTAGGTAGCACTTCATGCGTCCCAAATTTTACCACATGGTTGCTACTTACATGCAAGTTACGTTTAGATCTAGTGGTGGGTTTCTATAAATCCGTGTACCCAGGCGTCATGCACAGATAACAGATAACAGGTTCATGAATCAGGTAGCAACATAACAGGTTCATGAATCAATGGATTCATGAATCAAAGCATAAAGTACAAATGGTTCATGAATCAACATAAAGTAAAACAGTTCATGAATCAAACATAAAGTGGGAAACAAGGGCCCCCTTCTGAGTACACATACCTATATTGTCCACTACTAAGATCTTTCCCTTAACCCTAGCTTGGTTACTTGTTATTATTATCAAACAGGCATACATGCACAAAACATGGCAAGAAGCAAGAACAAGAGATAGGTTCAGGTCGGACAGAAACATGCACGGGTGACAAACAACTTATAAAAGGCTAGGACAACGAGATTTTCAATTCTGAAAAGTAAGACATGACTGCACCAAAACCAAGATTCCCGTTGCCAAAAGAATGCAATCTGAATCTTTCAGAAAATCTAGAAAATAGACTCTCGACCGAATCCATCACATATACACAAGTTATATAATAACTACAAAAACAGGGCTCAAAACAACGTTTTATACAGAATTCATGTTCAGCCAGAAATTGCAAAGTTGTATTTATTAGCATGAAAATAGCATAAAAACTTACTGATTAAATCTTTAAAAAATCTGGAAGATTCCCTAGTATATCTAGTATCAGTGATATGGCTAAAAATGGGATTAAATCGGAACCGTTCAAATTGGGCACGAATCTTAAAGTTACAGGGGCAAGTTGGTAATTTCACCTACAGACGGGTCCGAAATGGGAATCGGGTCTCTCCTCTTGGACCCGATAATTCGTGAATGGATCTGTTCAACCGAGAACGGGTCACAACCCGTTAAGGACCAGTTCAACAAGATAGGAGGAAATCCTGGCTCGTCCTTATCCTGAGGAGGTGGTTCTAACCACCTCTATCCAGCTATACCGAGAAGTAGGGATTCGTTCTTATCCTGAAGCAGATCCCCACGGCGATTATAAATACCCCAATATCTCCTACCATTACAGGTGATCACTCTTTGTCTACCTAAAGCTCTTTTCCTTTCCTTTTCTGGGTATTGACAAGAGCGTCGGAGGGTTCATCACTGGGATCTGTTTTGAACGTTCGTGCAGGTCCGTGGGAGCACCGAGGAGTCAGCCTATCAACAAGGGAAGAGGTCAGATTTTCCCTATTCAAGTTCTTGCGAATCTAAAAGTTCATCTGATTGCCCCCACACCGAAATAAGCGGCAACAGATTGGCGCCGTCTTTCGGAAAACTTAAATAGCTATCCGACCTTTCTCCTTCAACCAAAGTTACTCCCAGCAATGCCTCCCAAGAGGAAGTCCGCGTACTCCAACCGTAGAACAACCTCTTCTCATCCTCCTCCTCCTCCTCCAGAGGAGGATCTCCCTCCACCCATCCAACTGGACCTACAGCTCGAACAGCAGATCCCTTAGTCTATTCTGTAGCCTCTAGGGCCCCAAGTGACTGTTAGGGAGCCCTCTCAGCGGCCGCCAGAAGCGACCTATGCATCAAGTACGGGTTTCCATACACAGATTCTGTGGCCTCCCACGGTCCTCCTACACCGAAGGATCTGCGGGATGTGCTCAACAACAGGCAGAATAAGCTCGGGCCCGACCTTC
Organism: Hemerocallis citrina; assembly: GCA_017893485.1. Lineage (NCBI taxonomy): Eukaryota > Viridiplantae > Streptophyta > Magnoliopsida > Asparagales > Asphodelaceae > Hemerocallis > Hemerocallis citrina. The sequence continues at coordinate 192,136,745 of CM030358.1, forward strand.
GGATCCGTCTAGACGAGAGGCGAACCGGCGAGGTGGACCCTCACCGGGAGCACCCGAGGGATCGGTCACCCCTCCGAACAGACCGCAGGGGGTCCAACTCTCCTTGAAGGCAAAGAGAGTCACCCCAGCATTGCCCAAGGCGAAGTCGCTCCCTGGCAGGCCGTCCTGCAGCTCGAGCCCATCGGGAGCAGGAGGCCCCCGTCACGAGGACAGAATTTCAGCAATTCCAGGAAGCCATCCTTCGGGCGCTTAATGCCGCCACCAACAACGGCCATAGGGCTCCTAGCCCTCACCCAGTTCCTCGTCATCATTGCCGCTCCTTCAGTCCTCGGCCAGCTCCGAGCCATCGCCGCCATTTCCCAAGTCCTAGGCTGGCTCCGAGCCATTGCCCGCCCTTTCCTAATCCTCGACCAACTCAAAGCTACCCCCCGTAGCCCCAATCCTCTTCGACATGAGGATGAGTCTCGAGGTTTAGCGAGGCAGGACCAAAGGGAGAACTCCGTCTACCCCCGTCTCCACGAGATGGAGAGACGCCTCGGCCAGCTCGACCGAGACGAATAACAACGGGTGAGGAACGTCCGCCTAAGCAGGCCACCATTCTCCCGCACTATCATGGAGGCCCCTGTCCCAGACAACTTCAAGCCTCCACACTTCGAGTCTTACACCAGGGAGACGGACCCCGCAGATCACATTGAGAGTTTCAAAACTCTCATGATGATCCATCATGCTTCTGGCGCCCTCCTCTGCAAGACCTTCTCGGCTACCCTTAAAGGCCCCACTCGGGAGTGGTATTCGAGGCTCGATCAAGCCTCTATTTTCTCCTTCGATCAGTTGAAGGCCTTTTCTTCACCCATTTCGTGAGAAGTCGCCGCTCTGAGAAGACCAACACCTCTCTACTCTTCCTCAGCCAAAGGAAGGGCGAACGACTAAGGGATTATGTCAAGCGATTCACTGTGGAGGCTCGATTTATTGCTTCCTTGGATCAGTCAGTGGCTTCGGCCGCATTCTAATCCAATGTCATCAACCTTGATCTCAGGGCGTCCTTGGCCAAGAAGCCTCCTCGGGACTTCTCGGAGCTCCTTCTCAGGAGTGAGAAGTATATCCGAGCTGAAGAGGCTCTCAATCGCCCCACTCTGGAGGGGTCGTCTTCCGAGAACAAATGGAAGGCTGCTGAAGAAGAAGGAGCTAAGAAGCTCCAAAAGGACAATGGGGGTTAGCGTCGCCCTCTCCCTCGTTTCGAGAAATTCACTCCGCTCAACGCAAGTGTATCCACCATCCTGATGGAGATCAGGAACGAGGGTCTCCTACCGCCTCCCCCTAAGATGAATACCCCCGAAAAGAGAAGAAACCGGGATAAGTGGTGCCATTTTCATCGGGACCATGGGCACGACACAGACAAATGTCGGGCCCTAAAGGACGAGATTGAAGCCCTCATCTAGAGAGGGCAGCTCGCTTGCTTCGTGAGGAGGGACAGGATTGATCAGCCTCCACCCCCCAGGGGGGCTAACAGATGAATGGAGCAACAAGTGGAGACTCAGAAGGACGAAGCGGTGGCCATCCTACACCTAATACACGGAGGTCCAATGGGAAGAGATTCTAACTCCTCCCGAAAGCCTTCGTTCAGGAAGTGAACGTTGTCCAGAGCCATCCTCCTCCGAAGGGCCTTGGGGTCCTAGTCACGTTCTCCGACAGAGACCTGGAGGGCGTCCGCACGCCCCATTGTGATGCCCTCGTTATTAATCTCTGAATGGCCAACTTTGACGTTCTCCAAGTCTTGGTGGATAATGGCAGCTCGGTAAATATCCTATTCTTAGAGGCCTTCAAGGGCCTCCAGCTGTCGAGAGATCGGCTCAAGCCCACAGGCTACACTCTTCATGGGTTCACTGGGGTCCCGGTGGCGATCGAGGGAGTCATAACCCTCGACTTAACTGCTAGAAAGGCCCCGGTAACTCGCATAGAGCCGATGAACTTCATGGTGATGGACGTTAAGGCCGCCTATAATGTTATCCTGGGTCGACCAGGTTTGGCCACACTCTAAGCTACCCCTTCGGCCTACCACATGAAGATGAAGTTCCACACCCCCTCAGGAGTGGGGAAAGTGAGAGGAAGCCAAGAAATGGCTCGGAAGTGCTACATGACCTCGATGGGAGGTCTAGTTCTCTCCCTGGAAGCCCTCGAACTTCCACAAGAAGGTAGTCAGACTATCTCCGAGCCAGTGGACGAACTGGAGGAAGTGGCATTCTCCGAAGAAGATGCCACTAAGACATTTTGCATCAGCAAGGCTCTTTCTCCTTTCATTAAGCAGGACATCTCCCAATGCATACGGGAGAACTGTGACCTTTTCGCTTGGACCATGGCAGACATGCCCAGGATCTCAGAGGAGATCTTGATGCACCACCTAAGTGTCGCCCCTGGGGTCAAGCCTGTCCAATAGAAGCGGCGAAAGTTTGCTCCCGAACGCCAACAGGCGATCAAGGAAGAGGTTGAGAAGCTTCTGAACGCCCGGTTCATCTAGGAGATGAACTATCCCGAGTGGCTGTCCAATGTGGTGATGGTCAAAAAAGCCAACGGGAGCTGGAGGATATGTATCGATTTTACATATCTCAACAGGGCATGCCCAAAGGATCCATTCCCCCTCCCGAGCATCGATGCTCTCATCGATGCGACCTCGGGCCAAGAGCTACTCAATTTCATAGACGCTTTCTCGGGTACAACCAGATTCGGATGTTTCCCCCGGACATCCCGAAGACCTTATTTATGAATGATCAGGGCCTGTACTGCTACCGAGTGATGCCGTTCGGTTTGAAGAATGCAGGTGCAACGTACCAGCACCTAGTCAACAGGGTCTTCCGAGACCAAATTGGCCAAAACATGAAAGTCTACGTAGACGACATGCTGGTGAAGAGCATTCAGGGATAGGAGCATGTCCTCGACCTCCAGGAGGCCTTCGGGGTGCTAAGGAGGCACAACATGAGGCTGAATCCGAACAAGTGTGCGTTCGGATTCTCATCCGGCAAGTTCTTAGGGTTCATGGTCAGCCAGAGGGGCATTGAGGCCAATCCCGAGAAGATCCAGGCCATACTCAAAATGGCTCCCCCTCCAGCATCAAAGACATCTAGAGACTCACCGGGTGCCTCGCGGCGAATGGGCGTTTCCTCTCCAAATTCGGGGAGAAGTGCCTCACGTTCTTCAAGGCCCTCAGGGGGGATAAAGGCTTTGAATGGGGGCAAGCGCAATAAGAGTCCTTCGACCAGCTTAAGGTGTACTTAGCCAAACTCCCACTCTTGAGCAAGACAAGGCCCAGGGAGGTCCTCTACCTATACCTCGCTGCTTTGGAGCAGACCCTCAGTGTGGTCTTGGTGAGAGAAGAAGACGGGGCATAGAGGCCCATCTATTACGTTAGTAAGGTCCTCCAGGATGCCGAGCTCTGCTACTCGAAGCTGGAGAAGATGGCCATTGCCTTAGTCATGGCGGCGAGGAAACTCTGCCTGTACTTTCAGTCTCATTCGGTGGTCGTTCTTACCGACCAACCGCTGAAGCAGGTGCTCCACAAGCCAGAAACATCGGGCTGCTTGATGAAGTGGTTCATCGAGCTGAGTCAGCATGACATCAGCTACTAACCAAGAACTGCCATCAAGGCACAAGCCCTGGCAGAATTCATTATGGAGAGCACTATCCCCGACACATGCGAGTCGACCACTGAACCCCTGATCTGGACCATTTATATGGATGGATCCTCTTGCACCGACGGAAGTGGGGCTGGCGTCATCCTGACCGGCCCAGATGCTTTCGTCCTATAATACTCCCTACGCTTGAACTTTCCTGCATCGAACAACGAAGCAGAGTATGAGGCCCTCATAGGGGCTCTGTATGGCTTGCAAGGCAGGAGCCAAGCGCGTAAGGGTCTTCAGCGACTCGTAGTTGGTCGTCAACCAAGTGTCTGGGGAATATGAAGAAAGGGACGAGCGCAAGGCCAAGTATTTGGCGAAGGTTAAGGGGCTACTAGCCTTCTTCGAAGATGTCCAACTCCAGCGGGTTCCTCGAGAGGAAAACGCATAGGCAGATGCCCTCTCTAAGCTCGCCTCCTCATCCCTCCAAAGTCTGGAACGGACCGTCCTGATAGAGGTCCTCCTCAAACCAAGTATCGAGGAAGACAACTTAGAACCAATGGAGACTATGCCCCTCACACTTAGGGAGAACTGGATAAAGCTCTTACTCGAGTACCTTAGGGACGGAGTTCTCCCAGAGGACCCGAAAGAGGCAAGGAGGATCAAGACCCGAGCCGAGCGGTACACACTTCTTGATGGAGTCATGTACAAATGTTCCTACACCCAGATCGACGGCCGACCCTACCTGAGGTGTCTCTCCCCCGAGGAAGCTCTTTATACCTTTAAGGAAGCCCATGACGGTATGTGTGGCACGCACCTGGGAGCGAGATCCCTCGGCCGCAAAATCCTCAACTACGGGTGCTTTTGGCCTATACTACTCAGCGACTCCGAAGAGTACGTCTGCCAATGCAGCTCCTACCAAAGATTTGCCCCAATCTGTCGCCTCCCTCAAGCCCAACTCTCCTCCCTACCAAGTCCAATCCCTTTCGCCATAGGGGGGGTGAACTTACTCGGACCGTTCCCTCCAGCGCCAGGCCAGCTGAAGTTCTTGGTCGTGGTAATAGACTACTTTTCCAAGTGGATCGAGACCGAACCCCTCTTAACGATCACTGAGAATAAAGTTCAAAAGTTCTTTTGGAAGAACATTGTTTGTCGGTTTGGCGTGCCTCATGTTCTCGTGACCGACAATGGAACCCAATTCTCAGGGGTGACTTTCCGTGAATTCTGTACCGACCTTGATATCCAACAGCGGTTCTATTCAATATCCCACCCTCAGTCCAACGGCCAAGCGGAGAATGCTAACTGTCAAATCCTCTCCGGCCTAAAGAAGAGGCTCGACAAGTCCACCAAGGGATTATGGGTCGAGCAACTCCCCAACGTCCTGTGGAACTACCGGACCACGAAGAAAACCCCAACAGGAGAGTCACCTTTCAACCTCACATATGGCTCAGAAGCCATCATCCCTCTGGAGGTCGGCCTACCCTCACCAAGATTGGTCGCCTACCGGGAAGAGCAAAATGCAAGCCAGCTCCGCAACAACTTGGATCTCATCGATGAGGTCCGAGAAAGAGCTTCTAATCAGCAAGAGACTTACCGCTGTAGGATTATGAAATCTTATAACAAGAAGGTCCGTCCTGCTGATGTGAATTTTTGCAAGTGTACAAAATCACAACAAGTAGTATAGTTTAAGTGAAAAGAGTGTCGAACCCATAGGGACTAATTATTTTATTGAGCATCGAATTTACTAGATGAATCACTATTTGGAAAATTAAAATTAATAAATAAAGTGACTAAATTAAATTAATCTAAAAAAAACTAACTAAATTAATTAAGAGGGAGCGGAATCTGAAAATTTGTAATTTGTTGATGGCAAAATAAATTCTAGGGCTTTTGACTTCACCTAGTTAATCCCACACAATTTATAACCCCATATGAATAAAAAGATTACTTTTCCAAGTTGTAGACCTAAATCCCCAATTTATTCAATGCTTTCTCTCGAACAACACAAAAAATATCTCCAACTAACAATTTGTCATAGTTCATGCACAAATTTAATTAATTGAAGACTCATTAAGTTCTGTGGATTTCTTAAAGGTCACATCAATTGCGGTAAATCATCTCTAATTTCGCTCAATTAATGGTGTTTAATTTATAGTTCTAAATCACAAATTACCTCTTGGTCTCTCCATGATCCAATAAATCATACAAATGTCTGTCCACCAATTGTACGCATTAAGAATAAAAATCAAACACACAACCATGGTAAAATAGAAAAATAATATGGAATTAAAAATTGTGTTCTCCAAACTAGGCTATATCGAAGCCCTAGAAAAATAATTTAGTTCATAATCAATTTGAAACTAACAATACTATCTTGGATTGCATAATAAAAATTAGAGAAAGAAAAGAGATACAAAAAAACTATTTTTGTAAAAGAAATAGCAAACCGAACGCCTCGAAAAGCGCGCAGCCCAGTCAAAATTCACTTTCAGTCTTTCTCCTTCTCTCTCCTGTTCTCTTTGTTTTTCTGCCTTGATCTCCAAGCCCTGCCACGTCAGCATCTCAAAGACCACACCCAGGTCCATGTCAGCAGCTCGTGTCACCTCTGTCTTCGAGCACAGAGCGAAACTGCTGTCTCCTGCACCCCAGCCACGTCAGCACTGATGGGTCGTTGTCAAGTCCGTTCTCCTCTCTCCTTTACATTTCGTTTGGAACCACACACCACAGAGGAGCCTCTCTTTGTTTCGTTTTTATTTTTTAAAAAAAGTTAATAATAATAACAGGGATTAGCCGTTGCTCTTTCCCTCGTTCAGCGCTGTCTTCTCTCTTCAATCTGCTGTTGTATTTATAGGAGCACGAAAGAGAGATTAGGGTTTATTTTTGCAGAAAAATCCCAATTCTTTATTTATTTGTTTCCTTCTTTAATTTGCTTTTTATTTCTTGCTCCTTTTTCTTCTCTTTCTTTTTCTTCAAACACGTGCTGCACACACAAAATAAAATCGAAAATTAGGATTTAAATATAAAAATAAAAATAAAATTAATTAGTTTAAAATTAATTAAACTAACTAAAAATTATATTAGCTCATTTAAACCCTTCTAAAATTGTTCATTTCATTTTAACCTCTATTAGCAATTAAAAATTTCTATTTTATTTTTCTCATGGCCAAATTGTAAAATTTAAACTCAACAAATCAATAAAAATAAATAAATCATTTAGTTTGTTGTGTTTGTTGATTTTTACCAAAAATCTTCACATTTTGCATCAAAATATCTTATTACTTCAAAAATAATTAATAATTAACTGAACGTTATGGAAATAAGATGAATAATAAACAAAATAGACGAATACAAGCGATATTTATGGGTAAATGAGTACAAATATTTGTATAAAAATTAGACACATCACCCGCCAATCTCAAAGAGGGGGACCTAGTACTCCGAAAGCTGTCGATCTTCATTCCCAACAAGAAAGGCAAGCTAGTACCCAATTGGGAAGGTCCGTATAGAGTCTCCAGAGTTATTCGCCCCGGTGCGTATCAACTCGAAGACTCAGGGGGAAGGAAGATACCGAGAACCTGGAATGCCGACCATCTAATGAAGTACCAAGAGGGTGTTGTAATACCGCTCCAAGCAACTTCAGACAACTCTTGAGTCGAGCAGTCTCCATACGATGCTTTTAATTATCTTGTTATTTTTCTTCGCAAAATATAAGAGTGGCTCAAAATGTAAGAGTGGCTCGCAACTAAGATGTAACCCCTGCTTCCGTAAATACGTATTTCTAAATATTTTTTCGTATTTTGATTATTTATAAACTTGTTTCGGGTCTCGTACTAAGTATTTTCTACTAGACGATTATATATATACTTTGAACAACAATGTAATTTTCTATTTTTCATTGATAGATTATTTATTTGTTATATTATTACGGTTTGAATTCTAATAAATTGTTAGTCTCAAATTCTAATATATATTATTATCATTATCATTATTATTTCTATTATTATTATAATTATTGCTAATGTTATTATTATTTTATTATTGAAATGTATTATTATTATTCTTATTATTATTATTTTTGATTAAAGCCTATCGATTTTGATATATATTATATTATTTAATTAATTGATTTGAAGTCCAAAAATCAAATCCATCACTTGTTGGATTAAAGCCCAAATTCAAGCCCACCTCCTATTGGATATCTCACCCAACCCAATCAACCCCCAAATCTCTCCCTAACGGCTAATCACATCAATTCCCCTAATTACTCTCCAAAATCAGTAACTTCCAATTATTGAGTAACTAATCCCTATTATTAAGCCCCATTATCTCTCCTTCTCCCGTAATCTCTCTCATCCTCTGTTTAACCAAAACAAAAACAACAACAGCCTTTCCCCTCCTCTCTCTCCCTCTTCTGATTTGAACCCCAACAGAGCAAACAAACCAAAACAAAACCCAACACCTCGTCTTCTCCACCTCAACCGCTCATCACCTTCGCCTCCACCGTCGTCAACCCACTCCAACTCCATTACCGTCGTCCCCAACTCCTTCGCCATCCCCACCGAGGCACCACCGCCATAGTCACCAACTCCCCAACTCCACCATTACCCAAAACTCCGAAACCGCCGTCTTCGTCAACCTCACACCCCTCCGACCGTCGTCTTCCACCTCCGTGCGCCACCGCATCACCCTCATCACCTCCGTCGCGCCGTCCAAGCGTCGAAATCCTCCGTCACCGCTTTCTCTGTTTCGTCGAGAGAACCGAGCTCTGCCGCCGTCGAAGCACATCGTTGGCGCTTCCCGACCGACGCCGCCGACAGTGTCGCCTCCTCAGTCGTCGTGAGCCCACCGCAAGACGCCAGGGCCGTCGTCCTCTCCCTCGCTCTCTGGCTCAGTGAAGAAGGAAGAAGAAGAAGAAGACGATTCGAGCGGGAGTGAATTTCAACCGTCCGATCGCATCGAGATTCGAGTCCAGCTCTCCGGTCTGATCGCTGCTTCGCTGTTTTGCCACAGCGGATCTGATTCCGCTGTTTGCTGTTCGGGCGGGATCCGCTGTATTGGAACGATCCCATTGGCTGCGTCCGGTGTTTCGTGTTCGGCCACACCAAATCCTATTCCGCCGTTTGCTGTTTTGGCTGATCGGGTGCGGGAGAATTATTGCTATCTACTAGCTTTCTTCACACGGTCTTCGCACGCACTCTTGGGATTGATCCCCGGGACTCTGATCCCGTTATTCTTTAATTATTTTCGAACCGTCTGCGCAAAAAAGCAAGTCACTTCTATCGAATGTATTTTTTTTTGTATCATATTCGATAATTATTGTTGAAATTCCGCAAGTGGGTCTTATTTAAAAATCGTAAAATATTGTTGTATCAATCGTCGAGATGCCACGGATTTACACGAGCGAATCCAAGTGGTAGTCTCGACATCGTGCCATCTTTTTGCCTCTAAAGTATAGAGATATTCATACACCATATAGATATAGTTATTGATTATAAAATAGGAAATTATAGACACATTTCATATCATGGCATTAAATGACAATTAGCTATAGTAGATTGTAGAAAATTAGTTGACTGTTAATGTGATTGTTATGGCTAAATTGTTGAATTGTAATTATTAGAATGTTAGACATCACCTACATTAATACCATGTTCACATAAGGTTAATTCGCTGCGATTAAGATTAATTAAACTCCAATTTACTATTATTAAATTTTATTTTTACCATTTTACTTAAAATGAACATATAGACTATTCAGAAAATTACGCTAATCTGAACCTTAAGGTTCTGTTTCGACCTAGATCACTTCATTAAAATCAGAAACTCCCTGAAAATAAATCGTAGCCCTATCTGTCTAGATGTCGATAGACACCAAAACTTTCGAATTCGGAGTTATACTGCTCCAGTTATGAACCTTTTACCACAGCTGCGCTGTAATTCCAGATTCACGTACATAACAACTTAGGCTAATGAATTAAGCGAATTATTAATCATATATGGCCAAGATAAATTCCAGATTTGTAAATAACATGTTTAGGGTGTTAAAAAGCATTTTTACTGATTTTTATAATATTTATTTACTGCCTTTATAATTAAAATTAGACGACATCTACACCCAGCCAGAAACTAAAACCTATAAAGAACACCGAATTTCACTTAGCTACCGTCGTCGGAATATAGACTTTAAGTATGCGTTGGAACCGGGCGGGAGTCTAGTTTCTAGATCACCTGACGGATCCACATTTGCTGCCCTGTAGCAACGGGAATACTGATTTTGGTACAGCAACCTACTGCTGTCCAGAATTGGGATTCTATATTTTATAATGTACAATTGTGTTTATAAAGTTATATTCAGTGTATTTAATTGTGTATAGCATATTGCATGATCTTAGGGTTGTTTTGTCACCTTCTCTAGCGTCCCTTATAAATTGCATTATTGTATGATAATTGTGTAAAGAAAGTAAAGCAAGCCGGGGTTAAGGGTTGATTAGGGTAGTTGATGACATGGTGACTGTACTCGGAAGAGGGGCCCGTGTTTCCCTAATTATCGGTATATCGGTTATTGGTTATTGGTTATTGGTTATTGGTTATATTGGTCATCGGTTAATTGCAGATTACTGACTACAGTATCTCGATTGATTCGATCATCGGTCATCATTGAATAATGTTCCCGAGTACATGAACTATAGAATCCACCACCTTAGTCTAAGCGAAATTGATTGTATGCATGGAACCTGTAGTATGGGATGCAGTAGTACGTGCATTAGCTAGGATAAAAGAATGAGTAATAGACCTAAGGCTCTCATCGCATTATCATTGCATATTGTTATCATAATGAACAGTGTTCTCATTATTATTGTCATTATTGGTATTGTTTATCGTTATTGTGGTAAATCGTATTTAATGCATATTATACTGTTATCTCTTTTACACTGTTCAATTCTATCGACTTCATTGTTTATTTGAATTCATTGTTATACCACTATTGTTATTGTTTCTCTGTTTCTCCACTTGCATGTCCACGACTTGCTCTAAGAACAAATTATTCTTTCTTTTTAGATGAACAGTACAAGTGAACAAAGAGAATTTTCAGAAGGCATTGGTGAGCAGTTCTTCTACGATTGGAGCTGGAGCCTCTCGAGCTATTTGGTAAGTTCTTGTATTTCAGATTTGGTTATTGAATTTCATTATCGCTTATGTGATTATATTTTTCTGCGTGGTTGTGATTCATTTTTCTTATATTGTTGAGTTAAGACTGGTACAGCTTATGGATGATATGAGTTGGCATACTTATATCATTCGCTGGGCCTCAGTTACGTGCCTGTGTTTCCGTATTTCGGGAAGCGGGGCGTGACATAAGAAGCAGCCACTCAAATAATCTTTAATGAAGACGAGTTACTTCCTGGGAATCATTGTCTATAATAACCTAGATGTCTTGCTTTGAGACACACAAAATTTTAAGAACAATGGCTTGGAGTCCAACACTTGGTTCGACTTCGCTTCAAATACTTGCTTCTAAGGGAGTACGAAGCGGATCACCATTTGGAATTGCTCCTACAGCTGTTGATAATCTCTAAATGACATGCTTGGAGTCCAACACTTGGTTCGACTCCGCTTCAACTACTGGCTTCTAAGCGAGTACGAAACAGATCACCATTCGGAATTGCTCCTACAACTATTGATATTCTCTAAACGACATGCTTGGAGTCCAACACTTGGTTCGACTCTGCTTCAACTACTAGCTTCTAAGTGAGTACGAAGCGGATCACCATTCGGAAATGCTCCTACAGCTGTTGATAATCTCTAAACGACAAGTTCGGAGTCCAACACTTGGTTCGACTCCGCTTCAACTACTTGCTTCTAAGAGAGTTCGAAGCGGATCACCATTCGAAATTCCTACAACTCCTGACAATTGCAAATGCTAGCAAAACACACAAGCTTAAGAAACAAGTACTATTTCATTAAAAGTTTGAGGTACAAGTCTGACTACAGATCAACGACTCATCTTTACATCGAGATACAAAACTTGTGAAACTAAGATTACAAAATTATAAAGCTACTTTAACCCCTACTTTAACCCCTTCTCAGGAAGGAGATACAAAATGCTCCTTAAGGGATAGCCGAGGTCGATAGGCGCCGTGCTGCGGTGGCCTTGTTCCCGTGGAAGTATCTAGACCGGCAAGCCGAGTCGCGTCTTCGGCACCTGAAAGCCTGAGTGTTGCCCCGACGGATGCTCCGCTCGACGAGCCGACCACTCCGCTCTGAGCATCCTCGGGGTGCCTCGAGACAGGAGGTGAGCGCAATGCCATCTCATGGAATGACCTCCTTTGGGAGTATTCACCTCAGGGACAAGAAGTGGTTCGGACGTTGCTACCCTCGGACAGTCATTGTAGACGAAGGTTCTCTGCTTCTAGCTCCACCACCCATTCCTTCAGTGACTCGTTCATCACAGAAATTTTCAGCCGAGGCATTCGGCTAGAGCTTCCTTGACGAGGAGCATCAGTAATAACTCTCCGAAGGTGAGCCGCTTCCAAGCTCTTTTCGAGCATGACGTTCTTCAGCCCATCTCGTTCGGCCCCGACCATGAACAAGCATTGACGAAGATACTGGAGTTGTAGGCCTTGGATGAAGGCCATCGAGGGGCATGTCTCATCTCCATCAGGGGTCACCTCTCGAGCCTTCTCTTCGAGATGCTTCACCTCAGAGTCACGACGAGCCAGTGTCAGCTTGAGGTGGTTCAGCTCTGCCTCGGTTTTGAAAAGCCTCTCCTGAGTCCAAGAACGCCCCAACCTCGTCACCCATAGATTAGCCTTGAGTCGTGCCACTTCGGCCATCCGAGGCACTTCGGCAAGTTATAACGCTTCGACGATCTGAAAAGAGCCAGAGCACGAAGCTACTAAGTATACACGACTCGTACCCAACAACTCAGAACAACAAAGAGACAGTTCGACACAACTACAACACTTAGACAAAAAAAAAGAGTTTCATTTCATTGAATACCGAATGCGGTGGCCAGTCCGCCCAAATAAATAAATAAATAAATTTACAAAAAAAAAATCAACAACAACAACAAAGTCAGGGAGCCACCTCGAGGTGCTGCTCCGAGGCACTCCCGCTGGGCATCGTTACTAGCGCCCCCTCCGGGTTCGCTACGTCCTCCTTGCCGCCTTCGGTTTCTTCATCCCCTCCTTTGGGGTCGACCTCTGCTAGGGGTATGATCTCCTCGCCTTCGATAGGGTCATAGAGATGATTCCCTCTACCGTCGAAGTCGGGGATACGAGCCGCCACATGCTTGAGGGCCTGAGCGTAGGACTCCTCCATATTGGTGAGCATGTGGGCCTCCACCTCTGCTTGGATGGCCGCATTGGCCTCGGCCACCGCAGCGTCCTGCTCCCTTGCTGCCTCCTCCGATGCCTTTAAGGCCTTCTCCAGCTCCACCTCGGCGCGAGTCTTCCTCGTCTCCAACTCTTCGGCTCTAGCCGCTTCGGCGGCAATACGCTTGTTCGCCTTAGCCAATGCCACCTCAAGGAGACCGATCTCGATGGCTTTGGACTCCGAGAGATGTTTCTCGACCTCGTACATCTTCATGGCCTTCGCTTGCTCGGCTCTGTCCCAGTCGCTCGCCGTCTTTAGCTCCCTCTCCTGCTCAGTGACCTACTCCAGCAGATGGCTAAAGTGGCAGGTGATCTGAAGACTGAGAAGAAGCGTGAGAACCTGAACCCTTAAACTTAGAAATTCCGAAGAAACAGAGCAATAGCACTTACCGACATCATGGCCCGAGCGATCTCTAATGCGTCATCGCCCACCGTACCCGCCTTTAGCGCCACGCGATCCTTTGGGGTCGGCAGGTGGCGAACGGCCTGCATGTTCATCGCCGCATCGCTAAGGAAGCCATCAAGCTTCATCACTCGCTAGTCCAGAACGAAGATCTTCTTATGCTCCTCGGTGAGGATGGCCTCTGCTTCGGCGGTAAGCGGCAGCACGTCGAGTGCTAGTGCGGCCCCGACCGAGAATGCCCCGCTCGAGGACTCAGGGGCCGCAGTCGAGGGGAGTGTAACTTGGGGAGCTGAGGGGGAGTCGCTGACCAAGTCTACCAATGCCGTTGGTGCCGAGGGTGCCTAGGCGGCTTGGCCAGACATGGGCCCCATTGTCGTCCTCTTTCTTTTCTTACTGTCCGGCCCCTTCACTACGGCCGCACTCCTCTTCACCATCAGAGCTTTGAAGTTCATGTCGGAGGCCTCTGAAAAAGAAAAGCCGGAAAGAGTTAGTGCAAAAAGAAAGATATATACAAATAAAAAGAAAACAAAAATTTACGGAGCATACTAGGGTCGATCGGACTGAGACCCCCACCGAAAAGGACCTCTTCGGTGATATCTTTCCACCCTAGGGTCGGAAGACCGAGGATCTTCGGCACGACCTCCTCTTCATCCTTTGCCACTGGTTCGGCCTTCGCCCACTTCGGCACATCCTCCTTCCAACCCGTCGAAAAGCTCCACGGCTCAGGACCTCGGATCAAGAAGTATTTCTCCTTCCAGTGCTTGATGGAGTCCGGGTTCTCGATCAGCTTCACCCCTTTCCTCGGAGACAGGTAATACCGGTTCTCCATCTTGCTCATACGACAGATCTGGTAGAGGCTGCGGAGTATGATGAGCTGAGGTTGGATGCTTACCGCTTGACTTTGGAGGATGAAGGCAATGACGTGCCGCCATATATTCGGCATGAATTGCACCGGGCTCAAGTCGTACCATTGTAGCACTTTGACCACGAATGGTGGCAAAGACAGCCGAAGGCCGGCATTGAGCACGTCGTAGGGAAAGACGTAGGTGTCCGGTGAAGTTCCCGTGCACGCTCGGAAGCCTGGACCGGGGAGGAGCAAGGAGTACTCCTTCGGGATCCGGAACCCCTTCATGATACGATGAAGATCCGCCTCGGTCAGAATCGAGGGGATTTCATTTACCTCGGAAGGATCCCTCAGACGGTTCTCCTCGTAGGCAGCCAACCTCCCGTGCAGCACCTTTGACAAGAGATCTCCGGAGTAACTCCTCACCATCCTGAGGTTCGACAGTATGGACGGTAGCCGACCCAATGCACCAGCCCCCTCATATTCTCTACTATGGTCTCGACGATGGTTGACCTCGCCACTTCCTTCCCCTTGCCCACTACCGGGGGGACCACTAAGGGTCGGTCGCTCTCTCGGTCCGAGGTGGAGGTCTCACTCCCCAATGAAACTCTAGACATCTTTAAATAAAGTTAAGACAATTGATTACCCTGATGTGACGTCTACGGTCAGAATAGTTTGCCAGAAAGATTATCGCCTGGCCACAAACGCTAGCAGCGCCGCTCGAGAGCAAAAAATGACTAAGTGAAAGTGAAAAGTGAGAAATGAGGAGATGGGGGAGGCAGTGAAAACTTATAGCTCTAAGACAAAGTCGGGTGGGCTTTCAAATGCTTTGGGCCCCCACAGAGGCCCATCAGAAGCCTAAACGCCAAAATTCTCGAGATCCGCGCCTCTTGGCTCGAGATTCGCACCTGATCTTCATCAGACGGCCCAGATTGTACCACGTCGCTCGGAACCCAAATCCGAGCAACTGTGACACCGAGCTGCGTATTGGAGAAAAATGACTTTCTCCTTGTGATTCACGCCTGATCTCAATCAGACGGCTCAGATCTCGCCGTGTTGACAGAAATCACGTTCTTCTCGAGATCTACGCCTCTTGCCTTGAGATTCACGCCTAATCTTCATCAGATAGCCCAGATTGTGCCACATCGCTCGGCTACCAAATTCAAGCAACTGTGACACCGAGCACGTATTGGAGAAAAACAACTTTCTCCTCGTGATTCGTGCCTGATCTCAATCAGACAGCTCAGATCTCGCCATGTCGACAGAAATCACGTTCTTCTCAAGATCCACGTCTCTTGCCTCGAGATTCATGCCTAATCTTCATCAGACGGCCCAGATTGTGCCACGTCGCTCGGAACCAAAATCTGAGCAACTATGACACCAAGCTGCTCATATAGAGAAAATGCTGCCGAACAACGAGAGCCATCAGGTCGTCTCAAAATTCGTGCCACAACCTGATGGGCGTCCCTGATCCAGCCATGTGGCCAAATATAGATCTATCGTCCGATCATGAAGATATTCGCGTCGGTGCCAGATGGACGTCCCAGATTGTGCCACGTTGCTCGGAATCCCAATCCGAGCAACTATAGCACCGAGTTGCTTATACGGAGAAAACATTGCCGAGCCACATGAGCCGTCAGATCACCTCTACACTCGTGTCACGACCCGATCAAGGCTCCAGATTCGGCCACGTCGCTCAGCACCACCCTATCGTCTGATCGTTCAGAATTTCGAGCCGATGACTAATGGACACCTCAGATCACGCCACGCCATAAATAGGGTGATTAAACTTATTTTTTATTTATTAAATTAGAATTATTTATTTAAAAATTGCAAAATTTTGATTAAAAATTCAGAAAAATTCATTAAAAATTCTAAAAAATAATTATAAATTCGGGAAAATATTTTTGAGCTCCCGGGTAAATAATTATTGGTTAGAATAATTAATTAGTGCTCCCGAAAAATAAATCATCGCTTTGCAAAATTAGGTAAATGATTCGAAAAAATAATTTAAAAATCGGGAAAAATCACCAAAAATCCAGAAGAGCCCAGAAGCAATCTTAGGCATGCTACCAGCTTAGAAATGCACCGCTACTCCTCAAATGAGATTCGAACCCCCTTTACGAACTCCGATAAAGCCCTATATGCCATTAAGACAACAAAACTACTCTCCAAAGGCCGTAATACACAATCTTAAGGAGTGGGGGCTCATGATATGGCTAAAAATGGGGTTAAATCGGAACCGTTCAGATTGGACACGAATCTTAAAGTTACAGGGGCAAGTTGGTAATTTCACCTACAGACGGGTCCGAAAAGGGAACCGGATCTCTCCTCTTGGACCCGATAACCAGTGAATGGATCTGTTCAACCGAGAATGGGTCACAACCCATTAAGGACCAGTTCAACAGGATAGGAGGAAATCCTGGCTCGTCCTTTTCCTGAGGAGGTGGTTCTAACCACCTCTATCCAGCTACACCGGGAAGTAAGGATTCGTTCTTATCCTAAAGCAGATCCCTACGGTAACTATAAATACCCCCTACCTCCTACAGTTACAGGTGATCACTCTTTGTCTACCTAAAGCTCTTTTTCTTTTCTTTTCTGAGTATTGACAAGAGTGTCGGAGGGTTCGTTGTCGGGATCCATCCCGGTGTTTCGAACATTCATGCAGGTCCGCGGGAGCATCGAGGAGTCAGCCTATCAACAAGGGAAGAGGTCAGATTTGCCCTATTCGAGTTCTTGCAAATCTACAAGTTCATCTAATTGCCCCCACACCGAAATGAGCATCAACAATCAGAAAATAAATTTTTATAATATTCCATTACATATTGCATAGTCAAATAAATTCGGAAAACAAAAAGATACAACAAGTTTATGAACATGAAATTTTAGACACAGCAGTACTAAAACAGTGATAGATCACAAAGTATAACTCGAAACCCAAATCCGTCAAAAGGGTTGTAAAATAGACACATCAGGCTACATTTCATATTCACAAATTTTTGATCGACCGCAACTGGAAAAAGGTTGAAAATATGGTTCTTTAGCGAACAGCATGCAGTTTGGAAATATCTTGGTTTGTTCACAAGCATGGAATAAATTATAAAAGTCATTAAATAAATCTACAAAAATTAGGGTTTGATCCCAGTCATGTTTAGTCATACCCAGAAAAATATCAGATTCAAATCTTACTTTTAACATCAGTTTTAAATAGATAACTATACAACAATCTTATAAAACAGAATCTGGAAATTTCAACACAGCTGCAGTAAAACAGCAATAACTCACACATCACAAATCGAAACTGATTCTGTCGAAAGTTCTGAAAAATAGACAGCGAGGCCTACAAATCATATTCATAAAATAATTTGATTTACTTACCTTAACAGGGTCTAAAATACTGAACCAAAACAGGACAGCAACAAAATGAAAACTCTTCTCATGCATTTAATCAAACAACTCATATGCAATAAATCCAAATTACAATATAATGCAAACATGGTATATTAGATATTCAAAACAACATGGTATGGGTATTTAACAACTACAAGATAACACAACTAATACACCAAGCATGCAACAAATACACCACATATCATGGATCACGAAGCAACATGTATACATGCATCAAGAGTCTAGTTACATCTATATTATTTTCATGTCGTGTGTGACAACTAAATATGATGGATCAAGACTACGAATGGGTCAACGAATGGATCAAGATTTAATAAGAGATCTTCATGAGAACAAATCCAAAACAAAAGCAAGACTACAGGCGGTATTTTGTACTTGTATATACAACAAAAATTATACAAGTTACTTGTCTTACGGTAACCGATGAATCCGATGAAAAGATGAGAATAATGGGAATGGACCCGGGCAACGAACACAACACAAACGGATGACGAACGATCATGACAAACGATCACGAACACAAACACTTGCGGGATAGGAGACTCACGGAAGGGAGGTAGATGGCGAAGCTCGGTGGTGCACTGGTGGATGGTGGTCAACGGCGGCACTCGGCGAGAGGACGTCGACGGCGAACAGGGGCAGCAACGGTAAGGGCATCGGGGGGAATGGCCACTGTGGAGGCTCGGGATTGAGGGGAGAGGTCGAGAGGTGGGCTGTTGTGGGGTGCAGGCATGGCAGTTACGGCGACAGGGGGTCGCAAAGGTGGTCGCGGCAGTCGGAGGGCGGCTCAACGGCGAGGTCAGACCGACGGTCGAGGCACACAGGGAGAGGGGGAGAGAGATGAGTTGGAGAGAGGGAGAGAGAGAGAGAGAGAGAGAGAGAGAGAGAGAGAGAGAGAGAGAGATTAGGGTTTAGGAGATAAAGGCTATAGATAGTAGTACAAAAAAATTTGTTGGGATTTTAATGGGATTTTTGGCAAGTAGGATTTTGCAGAATCAAGAAAAGATAGGGGAAAACATGATCTGCTTGTTAGGCAGATATGGAGAACGTGAAGAAATATCTGGGGAAGACTGGGTAAAAGAAGAGGGTATTAGGTAGCGGGTTAGGATCCAGTAGGACGAATAGAAGGATTTAAATAGGGTAGACTGGGTAAAAACCGAATCCAATAAGGCAGAAAACAAATGAATAAGCAATTAGGCATGAAATGAAATAGATTAGAATCAACAAATCATTCAGGGATAAAATAATTGGCAGACAATTTCAAATCAAGAAGATCAAATAACAGACGACAAAACAATAGATGAATTTATATTGAGAATGAAGAACAAATACACCGTTCAGAAAAATGAAAGAATACAATCAGCTACAATACACTGGAAAGATAAAAAATCCAGTACAAAAATACAAGAAATGGGATACAGGAGTTACATCAACCTCAGCAGACGGAGCTGAAGGAGATGAAGTCCCAACGACATCCTTCCACTTCGCTCCCGCATCTCCCTCAGGGTTCTTCTCCCCACGACTGCTATATCTCCTTGTGCCATCTCCCCTTCCCCATCGTCTCCATCATCATCCAACTCCTTAGGGACCCGCTCTGCACTGGGTGCCAACCCCATATGGTACCCCTTCTCATCAAAGCCGGGGATGCGCTCGACGACGTCTTGGATGGCCTTGTCATACGCCCTTTCCATGTTGGCGAACACATACTCTTCGGCGTAAGCAGTCATCCGGGGCACCACGTCCTCCTTATCCTTAACCGTTGCCTCTTCACCCTCTTCAACTTTGCCTTAAGCTCGGCGTTCCGAGCCTTAAGGGCCTCCCCCCCAGTCTTCAATGCCTCCAACACCTTCACTGCCTTCACCTTCTCCAAGTTGGTTTTGGAGGTTTCTGCTTCCACTCCTCCCCGCCACCTGCTCCAACAGATTTCCAAAGTAACAGGTGATCTACAAAAGAGAAAGATGAACTTCTGGGCTTAGAAATATATGCAAGAAAGAAATCACACACACACACACACACACACACACACACACACACACACACACACACACACACACACTATATATATATATATATATATATATATATATATATATATATATATATATATATATATATATATATATATATATATACATATATATACATATATATATATAGGGAAAGCTTCGGTTGAGCACTACTCTAGTGCTCACCGCGTGAACACTAGGCCTTCGGGCGTTCATATCGAAAATCCGAACCGTTCACATTGATCTACACATCTAAATTAGTCTAAATATGTAAAATCAAATTATTTGAAATTCATTTGCCCATCCACCATGTGACTATAAAAATAATGATTTTCAGCCATACAATTTTGTAACACTTCAATGAATAGGCAAATGAATTTCAAATGATTTGATTTGACATATTTAGACTAATTTAGATGTGTAGATCAATGTGAACGGTTCGGATTTTCGATATGAATGCCCAAAGGCCTAGTGTTCACGCGGTGAGCACTAGAGTAGTGCTCAATTGAAGCTTTCCCTATATATATATATATATATATATTTAGGAAAAAGGGGTATGAGCAACTTGCTCATTTAGTAAATAAGCAATTGATGATGTGGCATACATGTGATTGGAAAATTTTTAAAAGGGTTAGTTGTCCAATGTATCACATGCATGCAACATAATCAATTGCTCATTTACTAAATGAGCAAGTTGCTCATACCCCTTTTCCCTATATATATATATATATATATATATATATATATATATATATATATATATATGGAAAAGGGGTATGAGCAACTTGCTCATTTAGTAAATGAGCAATTGATGATGTGGCATACATGTGATTGGAAAATTCTTAAAAGGGTTAGTTGTCCAATGTATCACATGCATGCCACATAATCAATTGCTCATTTACTAAATGAGCAAGTTGCTCATATCCCTTTTACCCATATATATATATATATATATATATATATATATATATATATATATATATATATATATATATATATATATATAAGCAATGCTCAGTTGCAAACATGTCTATTTGCACAAATCCATGCAAATGGCATTGCTGGCTATTGAAAGGCCGTGATCGAGCCCCACCCGTTGAATGAACGTAGGCCGTTGTTGGAACAACGGCTTAGGTTGTTTAAAACAACTGCCTGTTATAGCCTAGGTCGTTGTTTGGAAACAACGACCTAATTTATAAAACGTCGTTGTTTCAGACAACTCGTTGAATGAACCTAGGCCGTTGTTCCAAACAACGGCCTAGGTTGTTTGAAACAGCGGCATTTTATAGTCTAGGCCGTTGTTGAGAACAACGGCCTAGGTTATAAGGCCGCTGTTTCAAACAACGGCCTAGATTTGTACTTTTTGCAACTGTTTCCAAACAACGGCCTAGGTTCAAATTTGGGAGTGAGTGAGAGAGCAAATGAGACGAAGAGTTATCTGGGAAGAAATTTCCAAATTACCCCTCACAACTTAAGTGAGATGGGGATGATGAGCGAGCTCGATCATGAACTTGATCCAATGGCAGCAATGCCGTTTGCACGGGTCTGTGCAAACAGACCCATTTGCAACTGAGCATTGCTTATATATATATATATATATATATATATATATATATATATATATATATATATATATATATATATATATAGTACAAGACTTACAACCACATTGGCCCGAGTGATTTCCATGGCGGAAGAGCTAATCATCTATGAAGCCATCTCGCTCCAAACCTTTGGGGTTAGCGAGGTGCCAAATCTCCTGCGTGCAGCTTTTTGTGTCCTCGAGAAAGTCGTAGTGTCGCTTGATGGTCTAGTCCGGCACTTAGGTCGACTTGTACTTGTCGGAAAACACCTTCTCAACCTCGGTGGTCAACAACGGATGCTCCCTCTCTAGCACAGTGGCTAGTGTGAGGCCTCCCGTAGCAGACTCATCGATGCAATCCGAGGTGAGCCCAAATCTACCACAGGGGTAGCGGTCGAGGAGCTCTTGATCGCCTTCGCATACCCAGGTCTAGTCACTGTATGCTTCCTCTTCTTCCCTTCATGCGCTTTGGTGCTAAGCTTGACCCTCTTCGACATGATCGCATCGAAATCCATGCCCTCTGCCTCTACAAAAAGGAAATAAGGAACGATGATTGAACATATAAGAAACACGATGAATAAAAGCAAGGAAAGATAGTTAAAAGTTAGGATCCATCGGGCTCAACGGCTCAAACTTCTAAAGGACTTCACATGCCTTTTTCTCGCTCTCACTCAAAGTCAAGTCAGCGCTCACTCTCTTTGAGGTGTCAGTCTGCCATTTGGTGGTGATCCCCCATGGCTCAGAACAACGAATAACAAAGAAATTCTCATTTCAAGGCTTAATCGAGTCAAGAACCTCGACTATCTTCACACTTGATCGAGGAGACAGGTAGTGCTGGTGTTCCGATTTGTTCTTCTGATTGAGCTTGAAAAGCGCTCTAAACACGCTCAGATTTGGCTCGATCCTAGCCCCTTGGCAGTGCAAGATGAAGCTGACTACTTGCCTCCACATGTTCGGCATATACTACACCAGACTAAGAGTACAACACAACAAAACCACCCTCACAAATGGGTGCAGAGGAAGATGAATCCTGGCGTAGAAAGATTATAAGGGAAAGACGCAGTACTCATTGAAAAGAACTGAACAAGCCCTGAGACCGATACCAGGATCGGGTACAAGAAGCTCAAACTGAGAAGGGATCTCGAACAAGCTCTGGATCAACTGCACATCCTCCTCTGTCAAAATAGATGAAGAAGAATCCACCTCTGTAGTCTCGCGATATTCGTGCTCCTCATATCATAACCTATGCTTCACAAGATCCCCTAAATCTTCGGGGTACTACCAAATGCAAGTAAGACCCGAAAGAGTAGAGGGGTACATCCCAAACTCACTTGTCATCCTATCTCTCTTCAATTATCTCCACTTTAACCAAAGGCGACTCGGCCACCCTCTTCCCCTTCTCTCTTCTAGTATGTCCGGATACGGACACTTCTTCAAAAGCATAGCTAGTAGAAGAGTCTTCGTCCGTGAGACCCTAGACATCTTACCTGATTTGATTTTGACTTGATTTGATCTCTATGGTCAGACAGGGCTTCGCCGGAATCAGAAGAAAAAAATTGTCGTAATTTTAGAGAGAGAATCTCTTAGGAGACAGAGAGATTGTGAAAATGGAGAGAAGTGAGAAGAAGTGGAAAGGGGGTAAGAGTTATATAGAGGGGTGGGGGAGTCGGTTGGGCTCCCGACCGTCGGGAAGAAGCCCAACTGTTTCAAATTAAAAAAAAAAAGGGAAATGCTTGCACCACGTAAACACCATATCAATGCCATATGGGCAACACGTACGTACCACATCATCGACGACAACTTCGCACCACACAAGTGCCATGTGGGTGCCACATTAGTGCCACATCATCAGCGTAGTGTCATTCAAGCACCACGTGGGCACCACGTCAATGCCACGTGGGCCCCACATCATCGCCAACATCGTGCCACACAAGAGCCACGTCACCATCAACTTCGCACCAAGCATACGCCCTAAGCACTAAAAGAAAAAAAGTGCACAATACATACCCCTCATCCGGTGCCACTCACTCTGACTAAAATGACGAAACGACATTTTTTTGTCGTTGGATCTCTTTAAAATGCATGCTCACCAAGATGAATAAAATTGATCTCCTAAAATAAAACGTCGTCCCGAGGAGACACCCGCACCGGAGCGCCCTTGAGCTCCCCCTCCAGATCCTCTGATCTCCTCAAAAATCGCGTCGAGGAGATCAAACGGCCCGAATGGAGCGCGCGCACCGGAGAGGAGAGGTGTCGGAGCGTTCCGAGCTTGTGCGTCTCTAGGCCCTCTGATCTCCCCGAGAAGTGCATATATCCGATCGAAGGCTCAGATCGCGCCACGTGTCAGGTACGATTTAATTAATTAGAATATTCCTTTTAATGATTATTAATTCGGATAAAATAATTTTAAAAAATGAAAAGTTAATTTAAAATTCTAAAAAAAGTTATAATTCAGATAAATTAATTAAATAGTCCAAAATAATAATTAAAATTTTAGAATATTCAATTAAAAATCCGAATATTAATTATAAAATTCAAAATTTTCATTAAAAATTTTGAAAAATGATTTTAAAATTGGAGAAATTCAGGAAAATTCGAAAAAAATCTGGAACATTTCTGGGAAGTTCTACAAAGTTGTTGCTGCACCCAGAAGCTCCAAAAGAGGTTTCTTGACTCTCCAACGTCTCTGAAAGCCACAAAGCTTTTCAGATTACTTGAAACAGGTCAAACAACTCCTAGAAGGCTGAAAACCCCAATCTTTAGGAGTGGGGGCTTATGATGAGAGTAAAAATCGTAGCGAGTCGGAGCCACACGATTAAGGCATGAATCTCAAAGATTCTATGGGTGAAACAATAATTTTACATGGAATACATGA
Organism: Hemerocallis citrina; assembly: GCA_017893485.1. Taxonomy (NCBI): domain Eukaryota; kingdom Viridiplantae; phylum Streptophyta; class Magnoliopsida; order Asparagales; family Asphodelaceae; genus Hemerocallis; species Hemerocallis citrina. The sequence continues at coordinate 192,160,848 of CM030358.1, forward strand.
GTGTATGAAGAACATTGGCATTTCCAGACCCATCAGCCCAAAACAGGCCTACAAACAAGGAGTAATCTGTAGCTCAATAAGAGAAGTTTTGGTTAGTCAAAAAATCATAATGAAATCTTCAATCCAAAATAGAGTTATCAACTAGCTTTATCTCCTAACCATGGGAATCAACATTTTAAATACAAAAGAGACTCTTTTAAGCTAATTTTTTATAACTAACTCCTACCATATAAATATCCCCACCTCTTTTAGAATCAAGCAATCATAATTCTGCCACCAAAAACTCAATTATTTTTCTGAGTTCTAACTTGAGCGTCGGATGATCTTTCGCTGGGATCACCCCGGTGTTTAGACTTTTTGCCGGTTTCTTGCAGCGATATTGGCTGTCCAAATCAGCTCCAAGCATCAACGGTTAACGATGATTAATTCCAATCAAAGTAAATGTTGGATCTTGATAATTTCTCATTAAAGAATTTACATCATTTGTTTTCTCCCATACAGAAAATAACAGCAACATTAACATACACATGGCAGACATCTAGACTAGATAGAATTATATCATGTTGTATCTCGATATGACCTAATTAGAATCCGGATTAGAGAGAGAGGTTGAAGGAGAGAATGAAAATGGGCAAGCTGTAGAAACCTTCAATAGCATTGTGCCACCTAAAGTTGTAAAGAAAAATGTTGTGGGTGTAGCATTACTCAATTCAAAGTTACCTGGAATGGTGAAACTTGACGGAGGATATTAGGACGGTGGGTTTACTGGTACAAAAAAGGAGATGGGTGAATCTTGCTTTTGGACCCTGATGTTGGGGGAGTATTGCTCTTTACCCTAAAACTTCTTTCAAACGTAAAAGGACGCTTACCTGAAAAAGAAAAAAAAACGTAAGAGTTCCTCATTTGATACAACACAAATTCTTAATCCATTTCGCCGTCCATCTTCGGCCACATATGACCTCGTTTGAACCGGCGGTGCAGTTTTACCCCTTGCCCTACTCAGAGAATCCCTCATCTCAGCCCTCTCCTTGCGGATCATCACAGATTTACAGCCATCACTAGATCCCCCCCCCCCCCCCCCCCCAGCAGCAGCAGCAATGTAGAGAAATATTTAAGGGTAAATTAATATGTCTACATGCTAATAATTTTTAGAGTAATGCTACATCCACTACCAATTTCACTACATTTCTCTTCACTACCTTATGTGGCACATTCCAATAGGTTGGAAAAGATAGAGTAGATAAGAGAACTCTCCAATAGGAGTATGCCACATAAGATAGTGAACAAAATGGTAGTGAAATTGGTAGTGGATGAAGCATTACTCTAATTTTTATCAGGTATCAAACGAGAAACTCAAAATAACTAAGATAGTAAATCAGATTATAAACATTAAAGAAGCAAACAGGAAATTTGTTAGGCTTCGCTATCCCCGCTAACAATATCTTCATAACCACTAAGCTCTTCATTGCATTTTGCTTCCTCCATAATTGGCCTACCTTTCCCTGATCCTTATTTCCTCTCCAACTGCCGTCAAGACACCAATCATAGACTAGGATAAAAAAGCAAAGTGTATCTCCTACAAGTTGTTACCAGTTTTAAATAACTTGTCAGAGAATACATTCATGAGATGTTGCAGTAACCTGGTAGCAATATTCTTGTTAAGTATAATCTCTGCATTATGCACAGGTATTTCATATTTCATCGTTGTTGAGCCATCCAGATCCATTCCTGTCACTGGTATAACGTTAAGTCATTCGTTTAGTGCGCTTGTTTGGATTTCTATGTTAATGGGACGCAACAAAAGCCAAAAATATCTGACAAAATAGGATCAGGTGTCTATTTTCAAATTCACCCATGAATGGAAAAGATTAGTCTGTTTCAAAATTCAAAATGTAGTAGCCTGGCTGTCTTCAATATTCAAGGTAATAATGCTATCAACTGAACAGATGAATAGTCTTTCAAGCGGCTTTGGTTAAATTCATCTAATTCCAGATCCCTAACCAATTGTAACCATGTTCAGACAACATTGGAAGTACAAAGTAATATTGCACTAGACTGGGTAGAAAACTAAATGTACCCAATCCAAAAGCAAATAGAAGTTAAATGAAAATGACATGATATCTTCTGATAAATCACCCGCTAAACCGTTCTAGTTCCCTCGCAAACAAATTAAAACTACAAGATGAGGAGGTTTGGGATAGTTAGGCTCCCATGTAGCATTAATAATATCACCAGAAAATCACCAAGCTTTATACCGATAATTAAGATAACATGCATCAAAAAGCAATTTAACCATCAAATTTATTACAAATGGAAAGTTATAGCGAGGTATATAGTAATGTAGAGGATCGTTGAAGGTGAATGAATCATTTCAAGAAGATTAGTGATAAATTATCAATAGCTGATGAGAGAGTAAACAGCAAGCGAAAGAAGGAACTGCATTTTTCATAGCCCTTATTCTGATTATTTACTTTGAATTTCATATCAAATTATAACAATGAGAATGAGTAATAAGACACCAAAAAACAGCTTCAGTCAAAAAGCGAATGCAAGGTTTAAAGTACAATGAACAAACAGGTAAATCATACTACTTTGACAATAATCAGGATTAATAAGGCAGAATAACCTCACCCATTTCACATCAATCAAGCAGTTGATGTCACGAGTAAATCATAAATCATAGTAGGATACCTATAATCAGGGTCCGAGGGTTACTGAACACAGGTAAATCGTAGTATATTTGAGCACAGGTAAATCGTAGTAGTATACTGATGATTGAATTGATGCAAAAAGTGCATTGAACCCTCCAATAAAAATTACTAATAGAGTTGAATAATAGAGTTGAAAGATCTATCTCGTCATTGTACAAAAAAAATGCTGGAGTAAAACTTGATCAGATCCTGAACCGTTGGTTTTTGTAAGCTTTCTATGATCAATTGCCAATATAAATGTAAATTTCATGTAGTTGTCCGAATAAATGTCCAACTTATATCAACAATGGGCTACCCCTAAAAAAACTATTTAAATTCATTAGTTCACATGTACCTTTACAAGATTTAACAGTGTGTTCTCAAACTATGTACACTGCTTGGGCCGGAAATTCTCAGCATCTAACAACCGTACAAGCAACTTCTCCAGCCTTTTTGAACCAGCACTTGGTCTGAGTACATTCGGGTTGCCTGTGCACCACCCTCCGGGTGTGGGCTGCCCGCTTGGCCTCATCAGTACTTCCTGGTCAATCCTGTCCAGGACCGGGTCGCCAGAAGCGAATGCGCGGGCAAAGGGAGCCCCACTGTCTACCATTGCATCAAAATGCTCTGTCATTAACTTAAGAGGTTGCTGACGTGGCAGGTGGTCCCACACCGCAAAGCGAAGTTCATGGTTGATTGTGGTGTTTTGGAAGTCCTGGGAGTTGCAGATTACCGTATGGAAGTAACCTTCCGAAGACGATAAGTAGTTTGTATAGTACATGAGCAGGGTTCGGGGGAGGTTGTCCCACCCCCAGACGCAAAATTCAAGGAAAGGACGGGATAGAACTACCCATGACGAGCCTACAACCAGAAAAGTCACAAGTCACATGATAGTTGCTTTATCTTCTTTTTATATAGAAAAAAGTGGGAATATCTGTTAAAGAGATGTAACATTGAAAAGATAATTACTCTACACAGGAAAAGAAATAACAAGGTCTGCGGCACAAAAGTAACTATAATTGACTCATCCTCCTTGATCTCAAATTAAATGTCTACAACACATCTACGGTCCTCCATTTTGATATTATCTTCTAAACAGACCAATGCTCGTGAATTGTGGTCTTGATGAGAGATTTGACAAGAACTCCGAGAGGTGTTTCTAATGAGTATAAAACTAATTCCAGCAACATATGGGTAACGAAAATTGATCAGCACATAGAACATTGAAGTTAAAAGTTCAAGTACAAAACCTCAGAGTTGGAGAAAGAAGTGATGGTGCTAGTACATGTGCAAACAATTTTCAGAAAGTTGCGGTGAATCAACACTAATTGCATCCATGAGATATTCTTAACGGCAATGAATGAAACAATAAGTGTGTTTCAGATCTAAGTAGAAAGTGAAAACACTCGAAGGCGAAAATCCTCAAGAAGGACCGTGAAACTATTCTGCACACGCTTAATCAGGGCTAGTTAAAATGGAAAATCAAACACATCTAAGGTTCAAGGTTTCATCTAAATTGGTTTAACAAGTTGAACCTTGATTCATGAGAAAAAGAATCCAATAGCTTATTCATGAGGACATCAAATCTGTTTTATTTTGTTTTGGCAATTATAGCCATATGTAGTAGTTTTACGATTTGTAATCTTTCTTTTCTGCATTAGAATATTTCTAAGATTTTAGAATATTTTGAGATTTGTATCAAGATTTGTTTGAAGCCTATATATAGGCCTTGACATTAATGAGAAGTTATGCTATTTTTGATTTAAAAAAAATATTGTGTTGAGTTTTTGCTCTTCATCCCTCTTTTTGTGTGATACAATTGAGAGAATTATTAGGGTTTGTGATAAATCCTAATAAAATTTTAGGGTTTGTGATAAACTCTAAAATTACCCCAAATCCCCCCAAATTAAACACCCTAACCCTAATTTTAAAAAAAACCCTAATCTTCCTCTTCCTTATCAGCCGCCACTCCCCTTCCCCGAATCCTCCTTCTCTGCTCGATCCCCGAACCCCCCGAACTCCTCGCCGCCCCCGTCGTCAGCCATCACCAGCGCTGCCACCGCAACCCCACCCCCCCCCCCCCCCCCCCCCCGCACTCCACCATCCCGTCGCCCTCATGACTACTACAGAGCTCCATCCATCGACGCTGCCACTGATTGCTACCTCCGCCGTCACCCTCTCCTCCTTGTCTCTGCCGCCTGCCTACAACAGCCAACCCCCGAGCACCCGCCACAACACCCCGACCACCCTCATCATCAACCACCACTCCAGCACCCGTCTTCGCCCTCATCTACCGACCACAGCCACCGTTGCAACCATCGATTGCAGCCAGTACCGACTACTGCAGCCCTCAGGCTCTGGCGCGATTTGTTTCGAATCCCAGTATACTCTTTCCACTTTTCAAATATTTGTGTTATACTACCTTATCTCATCTCTATTATATTATTTGATTTATCTGTCGTCCACAAATATTGAGAGCGAGCGTTTCTACTTGCTAATTAGAGTACAAATCAATATTGCATCTTTTACTTGCTAAAACGTTTAGAGATATAATTATTGATTGCTAGAACTGAATTGTTAATTGGATCTGTTAAACTTAATTCAATTTTTGAAAATCCATCGAACCGATTAACTGTTTTAATTTCTAACTTGATCCACATTACATGTTGGTAAAATTAATTCTTTAAAATTCTTGAAAATTTTCAATTTAGGATTACGTTTTACATCACTTATATTTACTGTATGTACCAACCAAAACCGTGCAATATCAAATCATTTAGGGCCTGTTAGGAAGGCCTGAACTTCACTGTAGGAAAATAATCCAAAGTGGAAAGCTACTGTTCACCTGGTTTGGTCTCTCCTACTTTTTTACTCTATCCAATAAAATAATTCCACAACCCTCTACATTAAATTTCTCTCTCCTCTTTATCCTACAATATCCTACAAGTACAACACAATAAAATTACATCCAACCAAACCTTTTTTAGAACACAATTTCACATATTTCTTTTCTCTACAGTAATCTTACAATTTTAGAAATATTTTATTTAATGTATGGGAGTCAAGTCGTACATAATAAGTGTAAACCACAATAAAATGAAATTTTATGGGCACAGCTTCCACAGGCAATTTTCGCTACACTTTTTCTACCTATTTTGCTTCCATTAACATTAACTCTGTGATCGCTAAAGCTCATAATGCAATTAGCAAGGATTGAAACAATGGTGAAATTTCTTACCACTTTACAATATCTTAATGGATGTATGAAAAGATTTTTAAACTCATGTAGGTAAACATTCTATCAGTAGTTCACTACTGATAATATACACCCCTCTTTTAGTGTGTCATCACTCGTCTGTTGCACGCTATTAGCAGGATATTTTGTATAGATAAAATATGTTTACAATGAGCCCCCAAGTTCACCTCGCTAAGCATAATATTTTCTGTAAGTATCTAAAGGGCATTTGGTAGCTTGCAAATGTAATTGCAATTGCATTCACAAGTGAAAAGCCTTCCCTCAAAAACTTTTTTAGACGATTACAAAAAATATCCTCTACATTTTTACACATCCTCTATTAGTCTATTATATATTTTAATCATTATTTTTGTCCAAAACATGAAATTTTGGTAATTGTGTTAAAAAGTTTTGGAGGGAAGTTTTCACCCGGAAATGCAATTGCAATTTGCATTTGCAAGCTACCAAACACCCCCTAAGTTCAAGTGAACTTAGGGTTCAATAAACCCCAACCCAGGGCCGGCCCTGGGCCTGTGCGACAATGCGGTCGCACAGGGCCCATTAATCAAGAGGCCCCCCAAGGAAATCAGGCTCAAGTTATTATTCTAGTAATTAGATTACTTGCACAAAAGTTGTCATGTCCGATTGGTTAGGTGACACACTTGTTATGCCCATGCAGGTTCGAATCCTGCTAATTGACAATTTAATATATATATATATATATATATATATATATATATATATATATAAAGTTTTTAAATGATTTCTATATATCTATTTTTATATAAAGTACTTTAATGATTTTTATGTTTATTTCGTTAATTGTTAAGACTGACTTAATACGTGAAGTTTTTTTTTAATCGTGTGTTTTCTGAGTTGCAAGGATATAAAGATTCTTAACCACATTTATACTATTTCGTCTTAATTGATAAGACGACTAATTTAAGATATCAAATTCTCAAGTTCTCTTTTTTTTTAGTGCAAAAATACTTTCTCCTGCAAATTTGGTGCTCCATTTTTCTTCTCACTCAGTTTCAAGCTTTTATAGTGCTAATGTTAAGCAATTTTTAAATGACACATTTTGTTGTTGTTGGATTTGTCGGTTAATATATCATGTATTTCTTCTGCTGGTATGCATTGAAACTATTGATTTTGATGTTTAGTTATTTTTTTTAGGTTTTCTCATTAAATACCTATAAGATGTTGGAGTTTAAGAGACAGGAAAATTTTGAAGATACTAAAAAAAATTGCAACTTCAAAAGGTATTTTTCAAATGAATTCATATAAAATTTTAAAGATATAGAATGCACCCTACTCATATTTTTCAATTGAATTCGTATAATATATATAAATATATATAGATGACGTCAAAATCAAAATAAAATAAAATTAGTATTAGAATATACATAAAGAAGGCCCAGTTTGTTCTTTCTGCACAAGGCCCTATAAATCTCAGACCGGCCCTGCCCCAACCCTGACCTTCTTTTCCAATGGCCACTTTTATCAGCCAAGTACTATTTAGGAACCAATGCCTCTCCTCTTACTGAATCAACCAAGCACCCTTCCTTCTATATGTTGCAAGGAGTCAGTATCGTGCCAGCCCCTAGCAAGAAGCTACCATCCGAATCTGATTCCATATTCGTATTTTGACCAATAACAGTCCAATTTTCCATCTTTTTGAAGGACAAATACAGATACTACAGAATATTTGAACAGATATCTAAAATTGAATACATATTTGAAAATAGAAAAAGCATGCTGCACACATAGTCAACAATTCATGAAACTGTATCTACGTTCGGTAACAATGACCATTGAACTCATTTTTCATTACAATTTATTACAGTTGTGTAATAAAATCTAACTAATATCTGTAATCAATCAAATCCAAAGCTCCTTTTATCAAGTCTGATTGTTAAGTTATCAGAGCAATTTACCTATTTATATCTGTGTCAACTGTAATAAAATAAATACAAATATGGTAATACTGATAAGATATCCACTTTATTAACCACGCCATTTGCACCTCTATGTGCTATGCACAACAATCAATCCCCATGTTACCAAAATCATAATAGCCAGGCATGAAAAACTCATGCCATGCTTTGGATGAGTGATCCCTTGTAATTTTTTCAATTTCTTTTATTAATTTTCAGGAATAATTAATATGGTATATGTTATACTATGGTAAGTAATCAAAATGTTATTTAATTTAAAGTTACGTTTTATATTTCAAAGTAACATTGTAATATTAGGTCGTATCATATGTTATATATACTATATATTCTGTATTATATATTTACATATTTCAAGTATTCATAATTTTGGATATATTTTATAAAATTTATTTGCGTATGCTTGCACTTGTTTGTTTTTATCATTTTCAAGTGTTAAATTGCTTGCCGCAATGTTCAGCATTTCCCAATAAAATAGTTGCAAAGGAAAGAACTAAATGTACAGCAATTGTGCTGGTTGGCTTCACACAACCTCCTTTGATTATCATAGTGATGAGGACATCTATTCTGTTTAGTTTAGTATTTTATTACAGTACCATATTTGTTTTTGGCAATTATAGCCATATGTAATCTTTCTTTTATGCATTATAATATTTTTTAGATTTTTAGAATATTTTGAGATTTGTATCAAGATTTATTTTGAGCCTATTTATAGGCCTTGAGATTAATAAGAAGCTATGCTATTCTTGATTAAAATTATTGTGTTGAGTTTTGCTCTTCTTCTCTCCTTTGTGTGATACAATTGAGATCCAACTTATTAGAATTTGTAATAAATCCTAATACAATTTAGAATTTGTGATAAACTCTAAAATCTACCCCAAATTTTAAAAAAAATCCCCAAATAAACTTAACCCAAACCCTAATCCCCAAATCCAAAACCCTAATCTTCCGTCCTTTTCCTCCTACTCCCGACCCCGACCGAAACCCTAGCACCTCACCTCGCGACCTCGACTACCCCCCATCGCTGTCGTCCTTCCTCCCATCTTCCCCTACCCAGACTCTCCCTCTCCCGTTCCTCCTCGCCGCGAGCCCAACCGCCACCGTCGTCAAATTTCCTCATCGCCGTCGTCACTTCCTTCCGCCACCACTAACCATTATCTTCCCCTCCACCACAATCCACCACCACGGCTCCTCTTCTCTTCGACTGTAGCAGTCGATACCAAAATCGTCGCTGCCGATCGACCGCCAACGACCACTCCGTCCGCCGCCTTCCAGTCCCGCCACCTGTCGCCATCCCCGTCGTCGGTCTCCAGTCCCGTCTACTGCCAGTTGGCTCCATTGACAGCAAGTGTGTTCTTGCTGCCGCTCTTTCTGTGTTGCTAATTATTGTGCTTCTCGGTGCTGTTCAACCCGAGATCTACGCAAAGTTCTTCGAACCCACGGTATACTCTTTCCAATTTGTAAATATTTGTATAATACTGCTTTATCAATTATCATCTCTATTATATTATTTGATTTGCCTGTCGGCCACAAAAACAATTGAGATTGAGTATTCCACTTGCTTGATTAGAGTACGAATCAATATTGAATCTTTTACTTGCTAAGAACACTTAGGGATTTAATTATTGATTGTTAAATTGAATTATTAATTGGGATTGTTAAACATAATTCAGTTTTTGAAAATCCATCAAACAAATTAACTGTTTAAAATTTCTAACTTTAATCCACGCTACGTGTTGGTAAAATTAATCCATTAAGAATCTTGGAAGTCCTCTATTTAAGGTTAGTTTTACATCACATAGTGAAGAGATTATATCTTTTTCATCTCCAATAGTTTTATTCCATTTTTGGCAACTACCATTTTTCTCCACTAATGTCTACTACACCCATTTCAGTCAAAGAAGCAATGAGCTGGATGGGGAATAAACATTCAGTTGGAAGGTAAGGTAGAAGTATGGGATGTGGAATGACCTTATTAAAGGCAGCGATGAGAGTGAGTGTTGGAGTTGTGATGGAACAACAAAGTGGGATGTGAGGATACAAAACCTGAACCAGAAGGCGGCAGGGTAGGTATCAGGGTAGCAGTATGGAGACGGTGAGTGGATATAACAAGATACCTATATCCTATATAGCTTTACTGTTTAGGTATGCTATGAAATGCAATAAAAAGATTCCCCTCCATTTTGAATATTCTATTTTTACTATTATAACTTTGTTTCAGGTCTTTAGTTATACTAAGTAAAATATGCTCCACTTTACTTTGGTCTTTTGTGGTAGCATAAGAGCATCCACAATGGTGTTTCTCATTTTTTCGAAAATGGCATCTACAGTAATAGAAAATAGGGATTTTGTCTACAGTGGATGTTTGTTAAAATTTTGCTAAAATTTGGGAAAGACGAGACAATGTTGTTTCGTCCGGTTTGTTTTTTTTCCAGTTAATTAATTAATGATTAGATATTAATATAGGTTAATTAAATAAATTAAATAATAAAATATAACCTAAAACATAATTAATTCCCCACTAAACCTACTTTACACCTAATTAATCCCCCCCCCCCTTTGCTGGACGGGAACTGTTGTCCCCTCCAAGCAAAAATTGCTTGCATTTTTTTGAATTTTTTTTCCAGACGGTACATGTTGTACCATCTGATCATTTTTTTAAAAAAAATTGTCAGACGAAACAACATGTCTCGTCTGATCCCATTAAAAAATTGAAAAAAAAAATTAGGGACGGAACAATATGTCTCGTCTCTTATAATTTGAGAATCGCAATTTCATTTCTCAAAAATGAGAAGCGACTGTAGCGATTTTGCCAAAATATGGCAAAATAACAAACGACTGCAGCACCTTGTTTCTCAAAAAACGAGAAATTGGCAAATATAGCAAACGACTGTGGATGCTCTAAGAGTAGAATGCAATTCCCTAAAGTAAACCCATCCCCATCCCCATCCCCATCCCCATCCCCTTTCCATAGACTTTTCCACAGTCAAACTTTTAAAGGATTGCTTACTATGCTTATCAACTTAAAACTGCAAGATCTTTAAGGTAGGGTTCTCTCACCTGCACAGCAAGACGACAACTTTCCCTACTTGACAATTAGGCTTGTGCTCTTTTGACAACACTCAAATAGTAATTATGTCTACAAACACCTACTTATAAAGTTGAAGGTCAATCTTTACATGGAGAACAATGCTCCATCACTGAATTCCTTTAGATGGGAAAAGGTGAAGATAGCAATGATTGCATCCACTGCTACTTCATAGTTCCTCGTCTACAACCATATGCACAATTATGCAACATCTAAAAGAAATTAATTAACATATAAGCATAAGCCAAGGCAGTCCAAAGTAGTACCTACAAATAGTTTAAAGGAAGAAGGTATAGATCTCTTTTCTTTAACCCAAAAGACATCCGTTTTGTTGGAGTGATAGATACCAGGATCTACAATCATAGGTCTTGCCCTTTCATTCCTGAAAGCAAACACCATTAAAGTTAAATATCAAAAAAGAAAAAGAAAATATTCTTTGCTAAATAAGTAGAAGGGAGCAACATATAAGCAAGGTTAAAACAATCAATGGAGAACATGTTTTTGAAAGACTATGCTTACTCTTTCCAACCCATATCACTTGTGTGCTCAATGAAGTTCAGATCCCTAGGCAGGTACGAGAATATATGAAGAAGATCTGCAGAATATGGGAAACAGACGTATTAGGAATAAGCAAAGTAACTATCAGGGAGGTGTTCCCTTGATAAATTTCTTACACTTCCAGTTACCAATAGTTTATTAAGTACAAGAATCAAACATACAAATGATACTGCGACTTTTATTTGGAACATGAAAACAAACTTAGCAGATATGAGAAACCAAGTTCTCTTAAAGAAAAAACATAAATAATAATAAATCATATCTGAAAAATAAATCTATAGTAAGCTATAGTAAGGTTAGTGGTTTCACATTCATCATAACAGCTAGCATTTCACATAATTAAATCTGAAAATGGTTTATGATGAAAGCGAGTATAAGGTGGAACTTATTTTGAAGGAAAACCATAACGTACACTTCATGTATTAAACAGATTTGACTTTATGCACATGTCATAAGTATTGGTAATGTCAGCAAGCATTCCAATTTATCCTTATACATGTAGTTACGTATTTTACGCGTAAAGTTAAATTACAATTTGTATAATTGTTTTTAAGGGCCCCCAAATTTAATTATTTGGGCATTTATATTTTTTTAATTACTTGGGCTAATGCTTGATTGATTTTAATTTATTTGGGCTTTTGTGGACTTTTTGTTGATTTATTGATTGAATTTTCTCTTTCAAAATCTCCATTATACTTCCGACTCCCATCTCCAACATCCTTCTCCATCTCCTAACTCCTAAGCTAAGTCCTAAACCCTAATTCTAAATCCCAAATCGGAGATATTTGCTTCCATCTCCGACTCTTGGTGTTGTTGTTGGTGTTGCTCTTGGTGTTGGTGATGGTGTTGCTAGTCTTGGTGTTTGCTGAGTTGCTCTTGTTGTTGTTGTGGTGGTGGACTTGTGGGCCTTGTGGGTGCGAGTTGTTGTTGTTGGTGAGTGGTGACTTGGTGTTGCTGTTGTTACTGGTGACAAATTGGTAGCTATTTCTTACCATATTTTACTTTTCAGCATAATTAATCATTTCATTGTTTTATTGTTGCGATTCTCAAGCTAGGGTTTCAAATTAATAGATTAGAGCTTAATTAAAAAATTTAAAAACTGTTTTATTGTTGTAAGTTGAAATTTGATATATTATGGCTTAATTAAAAAAATATTTTTTCTAGTTTTATCATGCCTAGAACGTATGTGACTGGAGCGTCAAAAAGAAAGAAGAAACAAGAAGAAGATAAATTTATACAATCTTAAATCGGGAGAAATTTTATCATGTCACTATCTTGAACAATGTGCAATTTATATTTTTTGTTTTGTTTTGTATGTATGAGGGCTCCATTTCGGAAGTTTGCCTTGGGCCTGCGTGAACTCAGGGCCGGCCCTATTGATGTGTTATTGTTCCAATTGCGTCAACTTCTACTCTGTACAAACTACAAACTACAAACTACAAACCAAAATACATTTCACAAAGAAGCAAAAAATCAGTAAAAAGACTCACCAAAGGAGGCAAGAATGGATAATCCCTGGCACTTAGTCTATCTTCCTATTGTATTAAGTATCTCATTTCACACTAACCAACTTCCATTTTTGCCACACAAAAAACACAATCTATAACATATCAACCAACCAACCAACCAACCCACCCACCCAAATTTGCAACAAAAAACACATAAAAAAACACTCACCATCCTGAGTCATGATCGGATAATCCTCTGCACTCAAATTAACAAACCAGCTCCAATCCTTTCCCTCCTTCAATGCCACAGCCACCGCATGCAGCACCATCGCCACGGCCGTCGGCCCCTTCTCCGTCACCGCATCCGCCTCCTCCAAAACCTTCACATTCCCAAACCTCCCAAACACCTTCTGCAACCCCACAAACCTCCTCAGATCCGCCCTCTCCTCGGGCCCGCACCAGCGATCCAAATGGATCAGGTACAGATTCCGCGGGTGGTAGACCGCAAGAAGCAGCCGCTTGATCCGGCCGACGTCGATGGCGGAGCCGGTGATAAGGTAGGCGAAGCGAGGGGGCGTTGGGGGTGGATTGGGAGGAGAGTGGGAGTGGGAGTGGGGGTGGGAGGGGGAGGGTTTGGGGATGAGGAGCAGGGTTAGGGTTAGGAGAGGGAATAGGAGGAGGAGGAGAGTGATTACGGGTTTGCGATAGGAGGAGCTGATGAGGCGATGGTGGTGTTTTCTCATTTTTTGTTGGAATTGGGGATTTAGGGTTAGGGTTCGGACATGATTGGGGTTGGTGGTGGCGGTTGTAGAGAGAGGTAGGAGACGGTGGTTTTAAAAATCGGAGAAAAATGGAGGAGAGACAGTGGGGCCAGCTTGGAGCTTGGTGAATGTGCTTTGATTGATATAATCATCCGCCGTTTTTTTTGTTCATTTTTATCTGTTTAAAAGCAGGTAAAACGTACTATTTAGTTTAGAGTTCTTTCCAAGTGCAAATTGCATTGCAAGCAGAAATTTAGAACTTTCCTCCCAAAACTTATCAACTAGCTGATTCAAAGATTCTTCAAATTTAATACATTAACTAGTATTATACACGTGCTGTGCACGTGGGGAAAAAAATTGGGGGAATAAAAAGGACAAAAAAAATTTACCTGCACGTGCGTTGCACAAGTTTGGTTATGGACAAAGGCCTTCTCCCATTATAGTAGTAGAGATTAAAGGGTTTTTCTCTCGTAGGTCACTAACAAACGTTTCAATTTTATGTACATCATCCACAAATACCTAATTCTATATGACTCACTTACAATATCAAATCAATCCCAAATAACCATTTTTGTTACCAAAATTTAATTCCATATAACTCACTCAAAATTACTTAATATTTGTGAGTGAGGTATATGAAATTAAAATATTTTTAAGTGACCCATATAGAAAAAACCCTATTGATATGGCTAAAAATGGGGTTAAATCGGAATCGTCCAAACGAAACACGAATCTTAAAGTACAGGGGTAAAACGGTAATTTCACCAACCAAAGGGTCCAAACTGGGTGTCGGGTCCTCATCCCAAAAACCCAATAACCCACGAATGGATCCACCTCAAAGTGGGTGCGGGTTTTAACCCGTTACGCACCCATTCCGTCGGGATAAAATCAAGGTCCCTGATTAACCTTAACCAACGGCCCTGATTCACATCCATCCTACCACTGGGAGCCAGGGATTAAATTCCTTAACTGATTTGGGGAAATATACCTTATCAGATTACTTTCCTTATCTGACTACAAGGAATATTACTTATCTAATCACGGGGATTACATTCCTAATCCAGTCCCTAAGACGCCTATAAATACCCCCCATCCATCTCCATTGCGAGGTAATCAACCTTTCGCCAGTCTTTACGCTCTTTCATAGTCTGCCAGATTACTGACTTGAGCGTCGGAGGGTGCGTCGCCGGGAACAACCCCGGTGTCTCGCACTTTTTGCAGGTGCACGGCAGGAACGACGATCGAGGCCCGACGGAACAGGTACGCAGGTTTTCCTATTCAGTTTCCCCAAGAATCCACAAGTTCTATCTGTTTGCCCCCACACCAAATTTAGCGGCAACAGATTGGCGCCGTCTGTGGGAAACTAACGAATAGGGACCTCTCCTCTTCCCGGTGAACAGGTTTTCTCCTGCCATGCCGCCTCGCAAAGTTAGATCTAGGGGCTCCAACCGAGTGCCCAACCCTGACCAGCAAGAAGTCCTTCCTGATCCCGCTCAGCAACAAGGGCAACTCCCTCCTACCATGGAAGAGCCGCTCCAACGGAACCCTCCACCTCCTGATCCAAAGGGGCCTAACCCCCAGAAACAGCCTCTTCACCAAGAGAACATCTCCATCCACAACGCCTCCAGTGCCTCCATGGCCTCCCATCATCCCCGAGCCTCTGGTCGCCACAATGCCCCTCCCAAACGCCCGGAAGATGATGACCTTCGTCGCCATCTGGACAAAAAGCGGGCTCGGGGGGAAGCCTCCCGGCAGCAAGAGCGATCCCCCCGACACCGAGAGCACAGGAGGTCCCCCGTCCGAAGAGGGAGAAAGGACTCCCCCGATCACTATCGAAGGAGGCACTCTCCAGCAGGTCGGCAGCAGCCTAGGAACAATGAGGCGCCCATCACCCGTGCCGAGTTCCAGCAATTCCAAGCAATGGTACAACAGGCCCTCAACCTCCGTCAGAACCCCATTGAGCCGAGGGCCCCATCCCCTCCTCCGGTCCGGAGCCCTCGCCAACGGTCCCCTTCTCCTCGACCCGCTCCTACCAATTCCAGGCGCACCCCAAGTCCTCGTCGTTCTCGAAGTTACCATCGCCGTAGCCCTCGCTCTCCCTCATACGAAGACGAGTCTCGTGGCTCGGCAGATCACCGTCGGAGAGATGACACCATGAACCGCCGTCTAAACGAGGTGGAAAAGCTCTTGGGACAGATGAACCGAGAAGAGGAGCTTAGGGGGAGGACACTACGTCCTAGCCGACCCCCATTCTCCCGGACCATAGTAGATGCCCCTGTCCCGTTCGGTTTCAAACCTCCCCAGTTCGAGAACTACACTGGGGAGACCGATCCAGTTGACCACATCGAAAGTTTTAAGACTTTGATGCTCCTCCATCAAGCTTCCGATGCCCTCCTCTGCAAAACATTCCCTGCAACTCTCAAAGGCCCAGCTCGAGAATGGTACTCTCGCCTTGCCCCGGCATCGATATTCTCCTTCGAACAGTTCGAAACCCTGTTCATCACCCATTTCGTCAGCAGCCGAAGGGCCGAGAAGACCAGCATCTCACTATTGCACCTCCGTCAGCAGAAGGGGGAGAAATTGAGGGACTACGTGAAGAGGTTCACAGCTGAAGCTAGAACCATCGCGTCCCTCGACCAGTCCGTCGCTACCGCGGCGTTCCAATCCAATATCCTCAATTCCAACCTCCGCTCCTCCCTCGCCAAGAAACCGCCGCACGACTTTTTTGACCTCCTCCTCCGCACTGAAAAATACATCCGAGCTGAAGAGGCCGAGGAACAGCCCAACTGGGAAGGAACCGCCTCCGGGTCTAAGAGGAAGGGAACGGAAGAAGAGGGAGCAAAAAAGTTCCAGAAGGATAATGCTGGCCAGCGCCGGCCTCCCCCTAGATTCGAGAAGTTTACTCCCCTCACCACAAACATTTCCACCATTTTCATGGAAGTCGAAAAAGAAGGGGTCTTACCTCCTGCTCCGAAGATGAACACCCCTGCTAAGAGAAGAGATAGAGAGAAATGGTGCCGCTATCACCGGGACCATGGGCACGACACCAACGATTGTCATGCGCTAAGAAACGAGATTGAGGCTCTTATCCAGAGAGGGCAGTTGGCAAAATTCGTGAGAAAGGACCAAGCCGAGCTTCCTCCCCAGCCTCGGGGGGCTAACAAACGTCCGGAACGAGAAGAGACGCCAGAGTTTGAGGAAGAACGAGTCCTCTACCTCATCCACGGGGGTCCAATGGGGGGCTCCTCAAACTCTTCTCGGAAAGCTTTTATTAGAGAGGTAAACTCGGTCCGAACCACCCCTCCTCCTAAAGGCCTCGGAGTGCCCGTCACCTTCTCTGATGAAGATCTCGAGGGCGTCCGCACCCCTCATTGTGACGCACTCGTCATCAGCCTTCACATGGCCAATTTCAAAGTCGAGAGGATCTTAGTGGATAACGGTAGCTCCGTCAACATCCTCTTCCTCGACGCCTTCAAGGGGCTGAAGCTCTCCCGAGACAGACTCAAGCCCGCCGGCTACACGCTCCATGGGTTCACGGGAGTACCGGTAACGATTGAAGGGGTAATCACCCTCGATGTCACGGCTGGCAAAACTCCTACTACCCGCACGGAGTCGATGGATTTCATGGTCGTAGATGTCCCAGCGGCCTACAACGTCATTTTGGGTCGGCCCGGCCTGGTCGCCCTTGAGGCCGTCCCTTCTGCCTATCATCTCAAAATGAAATTCCCCACTCGGGCTGGAGTGGGAGAAGTTAGGGGCAATCAGGAACAGGCCCGCAAGTGTTATATGACTTCCACCCTCGGACCCGTCCTCTCCTTAGAAACACTCGAGATCCCCCAAGATGCTGCCCGGCCAACTTCCGAGCCGGTAGACGAGTTGGAAGAGGTACTCTTCTCGGAGCGGGAGCCGACCCGCAGGTTCTTTGTCAGCAAGACCCTCCCATCCGCACTATACGCGGATATTGTAAAATGCATCCGAGCCAACCAAGACCTGTTCGCATGGTCAGCTGCAGACATGCCCGGTATCTCCGAAGAACTCTTGGTCCACCGCCTCAGTGTTGATCCGGGGTCCAAACCGGTCCAGCAGAAGAGGCGCAAGTTCGCTCCCGAACGTCAGCTCGCTATCAAAGAGGAGGTGGACAAATTGTTGAAGGCCCGGTTCATACAGGAAGTGAATTATCCTGAGTGGTTGTCGAACGTAGTAATGGTGAAAAAGTCCAACGGAACATGGAGAATCTGTATTGATTTCACTGACCTTAACAAGGCCTGCCCTAAAGACCCCTTCCCTCTGCCGAGAATCGACACTCTGATTGACGCAACCTCGGGACATGAGCTCCTCAGCTTCATGGACGCTTTCTCGGGTTACAATCAGATAAGGATGTTCCCCCCGGATATTCCGAAGACATCTTTCGTGACCGACCAAGGACTCTACTGCTACAGAGTCATGCCGTTCGGCCTAAAGAATGCAGGGGCAACATACCAGCGCCTCGTCAACAGGGTATTCCAGGCCCAGATTGGCATCCGAGCGCCTCGTCAACATACCAGCGCCTCGTCAACATACCAGCGCCTCGTCAACGGTAGCTACGTGGATGACATGCTTGTGAAAAGCATCCGAGGCATTGATCACGTGGCCGACCTCCAAGAAGCGTTTGATGTTTTGAGAAAGCACAATATGAGACTCAACCCGAACAAGTGTGCGTTCGGCGTCTCATCAGGCAAGTTCCTCGGCTTCATGGTTAGCCAGCGAGGAATAGAGGCAAATTCGGAGAAGATCAGGGCCATACTGGACATGGCCCCGCCTAGAAACGTCAAAGAAGTTCAGAAACTGACTGGTCGATTAGCCGCCATTGGGCGCTTTTTGTCGAAGTCTGGGGAGAAGTGCCTCCCGTTCTTCAAAGCCCTGAGGGGGGCTAAGGGGTTCGAGTGGGGGCAGCAACAACAAGACTCCTTCGACCAGCTTAAGGCTTACCTCGTCAATCCGCCTCTTCTCAGCAAACCCATACCGGGCGAACCCCTCTACCTCTACTTGGCAGCCTCCGAACAGACGCTAAGTGCGGTCTTAGTCAGGGAAGAAGAAAGAACTCAGAAGCCCATTTACTACGTCAGCAAAGTGCTCCGGGACGCCGAGCTCCGGTACCCGAAAATTGAGAAAATAGCCTACG
The DNA here is from genome assembly GCA_017893485.1 of Hemerocallis citrina. Classification (NCBI taxonomy): domain Eukaryota; kingdom Viridiplantae; phylum Streptophyta; class Magnoliopsida; order Asparagales; family Asphodelaceae; genus Hemerocallis; species Hemerocallis citrina. Next base: position 192,179,744 of record CM030358.1, read on the forward strand.
CCCTGATAATGGCTGCGAGAAAGCTTCGGCCATACTTCCAGTCTCATTCGATGGTCGTTCTTACCGACCAGCCGTTGAAACAGATCCTTCACAAGCCAGAGACTTCCGGCCGCCTCATGAAGTGGTCGATCAAGCTGAGCCAACATGATATTACTTATCAGCCTCGGACCGCAATCAAGGCGCAGGCGCTGGCCGAATTCATAGTTGAAACAACTATCCCCGACTCCGAGCAAACAACGAAGGGACCGCCTATCTGGTCGGTATATGTCGATGGGTCCTCTTGCAACGAGGGGAGCGGGGCAGGAGTCATCCTTGCAGGCCCAGACGACTTTGTCCTCCAATATTCCCTCCGGATAAACTTTAAAGCCTCGAATAACGAAGCCGAATACGAGGCACTCATAGTCGGCCTCGGGATGGCCCGAAACGCAGGGGCGCGACGCCTGCAGATCTTCAGCGACTCTCAGTTGGTCGTCAACCAGGTCCTCGGCGAATATGAAGCCCGCGATGACAGGATGGTAAAGTACTTGGCTAAAGTAAAGAGCCTCATGGCGCTCTTCGAGGAGGCCCTCATCCGAAGAATCCCCAGAGAAGAAAATGCCCAATCCGACGCCCTGTCCAAATTAGCTTCCTCATCCCTGCAAGGCCTCGAACAAACTGTTCTGATAGAAGTCCTCCTCAAGCCAAGCATAGAGGACGAGGCTTTCAACTCCGTCGAAACACTGCCACTCCCCCTCGAAGAAAATTGGATGAAGCCCCTCGTCGAGTTTTTAAGAGACGGACTCCTCCCAAGGGATCCGAAGGAAGCCCGAAAAATAAGGACCCGAGCCGAGCGTTATATATTGGTCGAAGGCATTCTGTATAAGCGCTCCTTCACCCAAGTGGACGGTCGACCCTACCTAAGGTGCCTCTCCCCCGGACAAGCCGACTACGCCCTGCAGGAGCTCCATGAGGGCATCGGCGGAGCCCACTCCGGCTCCAGAGCCTTGGCGTGCAAAGTATTAAACTACGGGTATTACTGGCCCACTCTCCTACGAGACGCCGAACAACACGTTCGGCAATGCACCTCCTGCCAGAAGTATTCCGACATCCGACGCCTTCCACAAGCACCACTCTCCTCCCTATCAAGTCCGATCCCCTTCGCAATGTGGGGGATGGATTTACTGGGGCCATTTCCACCGGCCCCCGGACAATTGAAGTTCCTAGTCGTGGCAGTCGACTATTTCTCAAAATGGATAGAGGCCGAGCCCCTGGCTACAATTACCGAACATAGAGTCGTTCAATTCTTCTGGAAAAATGTAATCTGCCGATTCGGTGTTCCTCGGGTCGTAGTTACAGATAACGGTACGCAGTTCGCTGGAGCTGCCTTCCGAGCCTTATGTGAAGACCTAGCCATACAACACCGCTTCTCCTCTGTCTCTCATCCCCAGTCAAATGGCCAAGCCGAGAACGCCAACCGACAGATCCTCTCCGGCATTAAGAAGAGACTCGACATGTGCTCCAAGGGATTGTGGGTCGATCAGCTGCCCAATGTGTTGTGGAATTACCGAACCACGAGCGGACCCCGACGGGCGAGAGTCCATTCAATCTCACCTATGGGTCCGAGGCCCTCATCCCACTAGAAGTTGGGATACCCTTTCCTCGCCTGATAGCCTTTGAAGAAGAACAGAATGCTAGGGAGCTCAGAACGAGCCTAGACTTGATAGATGAAATCCGGGAAAGGGCAGCCATACGGCAGCAAAGTTACCGGAGAAGAATCGAACTCGCCTACAACAAACGGGTCCGCCCAACGGACCTGAAAGAAGGGGATATGGTCCTCCGAAAACTGGCCATCTCGTTCCCCGGACAGAAAAGCAAACTGGCCCCAAATTGGGAGGGACCGTACAAAGTCTCCAAAGTGATCCGCCCCGGTGCATACAAGCTAGAAGGTCTTGAGGGCAGAGAAATTCCCAGAACTTGGAACGCCGACCATCTTTTGAAATACCAAGAGAAGGCAGCCACGCCTATCTAAGTAACTCGAGATGTCGGACCACTCCTCTCCTGCTACTAGTAATTTTTCCTTTGTTCTTTTTTCATTGTAATAACGGCTAGCAACTTTAGAAGCAGCCGACCATTAGATATTAATAAATAATGTTTTTCATATTTTTGATACTATCGCATACCTCGGCCTTTAATTTTCTAACCACACGATGGTTCGGAGTCCAACACTCGGCTCGACTCTCCCTCCTCGGCACGTCTATAGACGAGCCGGGGGTAGATCGCCGTTCGAAATTGCTCCTGCAGCCGTTGAATGGATCGGAGTCCAAAACTTGGTTCGGCTTTACTTCGCAAGTTCGCTCCTAAGCGGACTAGAAGTAGCTCGCCATTCGAAACTGCTCCTGCATCTCTTAAACTACCCACACGATGGTTCGGAGTCCAGCACTCGGCTCGACTCTCCCTCCTCGGCACGTCTATAGACGAGCCGGGGGTAGATCGCCGTTCGAAATTGCTCCTGCAGCCGTTGAATGGATCGGAGTCCAAAACTTGGTTCGGCTTTACTTCGCAAGTTCGCTCCTAAGCGGACTAGAAGTAGCTCGCCATTCGAAACTGCTCCTGCATCTCTTAAACTACCCACACGATGGTTCGGAGTCCAGCACTCGGCTCGACTCTCCCTCCTCGGCACGTCTATAGACGAGCCGGGGGTAGATCGCCGTTCGAAATTGCTCCTGCAGCCGTTGAATGGATCGGAGTCCAAAACTTGGTTCGGCTTTACTTCGCAAGTTCGCTCCTAAGCGGACTAGAAGTAGCTCGCCATTCGAAACTGCTCCTGCATCTCTTAAACTACCCACACGATGGTTCGGAGTCCAGCACTCGGCTCGACTCTCCCTCCTCGGCACGTCTATAGACGAGCCGGGGGCAGATCGCCGTTCGAAATTGCTCCCACAGCCGTTGAATGGTACGGAGTCCAACACTTGGTTCGACTCTACTCCGCAAGCTCGCTCCCAAGCGAGCTAGGGGTAGTTCGCCATTCGGAATTGCTCCCACGCCCTTAACCTTACGATGGTTCCAGAGTCCAACACTTGGCTGGATTCTACTTCGCCAGTTCGCTTCCAAGCGAGCCAGGGGTAGTTCGCCATTCGGAATTGCTCCCACACCCTTACTCTTACAAAGGTTCGGACTCCAACACTTTGTTACCGAGCATTCATGCCACCGATCGTATTGCACGCTTAAGTCCGGGGGTCAAGATCTCGAGAGATTTCCCAAGTCTGAAGCCCCGGCGCCCGCTCCGAGCGTTCGTGCACCGATCATTTTACGGGCGTGAGTTCGGCACGTTTTCAGCTCGGTACCATTCGCCGAACACTCGTGCCACCGATCGTTTTATGGGCGTAAGTTCGGCACATTTCCAGCTCGGTACCATTCGCCGAACACTCGTGCCACCGATCGTTTTATGGGCATGAGTTCGGCACATTTCCAGCTCGGTGCCATTCGCCGAACCTTCGTACCACCGGCCGTGTTGCACGCTTAAGTTCGGCGCTCAAGATCTCGGGAGATTTCCCAAGTCTGAAGCCCCGGCGCCCGCTCCGAGCGTTCGTGCCACCGATCGTTTTACGGGCGTGAGTTCGCCACGTTTTCAGCTCGGTACCATTCGCCGAACGCTCGTGCCGCCGATCGTTTTACGGGCGTGAACTCGGCACGTTTTCAGCTCGGTACCATTCACCGAACACTCGTGCCACCGATCGTTTTATGGGCGTGAGTTCGGCACATTTCCAGCTCGGTGCCATTCGCCGAACCTTCGTACCACCGGCCGTGTTGCACGCTTAAGTTCGGCGCTCAAGATCTCGGGAGATTTCCCAAGTCTGAAGCCCCGGCGCCCGCTCCGAGCGTTCGTGCCACCGATCGTTTTACGGGCGTGAGTTCGCCACGTTTTCAGCTCGGTACCATTCGCCGAACGCTCGTGCCGCCGATCGTTTTACGGGCGTGAACTCGGCACGTTTTCAGCTCTGTACCATTCACCGAACACTCGTGCCACCGATCGTTTTACGGGCGTGAGTTCGGCACGTTTTCAGCTCGGTACCATTCGCCGAACACTCGTGCCACCGATCGTTTTATGGGCGTGAGTTCGGCACATTTCCAGCTCGGTACCATTCGCCGAACACTCGTGCCACCGATCGTTTTATGGGCGTGAGTTCGGCACATCTCCAGCTCGGTGCCATTCACCGAACCTTCGTACCACCGGCCGTGTTGCACGCTTAAGTTCGGCGCTCGAGATCCCCAGAGATTCCCCAAGTCTGAAGCCTCGGCGCCCGCTCCGAGCGTTCTTGCCACCGACCTTATCGAGGGATTGGGTCCGGCACCCGTCCCGAGCTTTTTTCGGCACCAATCGTGTAACAGGCTCGGGTGCGGCGGTCAACACTAATCAAAAACGCCAAGTCTCAGACCTCGGTTCCACAACTCCACAATCAGAGCAAAAATTGAGCAACTATGATACGACGACAGTTAAATCGATTCCAATTTTATTAAAAAACAACCCTTACATACATCAATATTACAAGGCACTAAAAGATTACAAGAAGCTGAAAAGCGAAGATTACAAGACACCCAGTTTGGACCCGGACCCATCAACGCTTCCGAGGCGCGGGGATGCTCCTCTTCAAAGACACTTGAGGTCGACGACGTTTGCCTCCGGAACTCGATCCCAGGCCAGCAAGTTGAGACGTATCCTCGGCACTGCTTCTCGCAGCCACGCCGACAGATGCACCGCTCGACGAAATGGCAACGGAGCTCTGCGCGTCCCCCGGGCTCGGATGGCCGAGGCGCTCACGGGTCGCCATCTCGTAAAAGGTGATGCCGCGCTCGCTCTCTGCCCGGGTGCATGAAGTGCTCCTCACATTAACCGGCCCCGAACGCGGTCTGAGGCGAGCCACCTCTGCTTCCAGCTCGAAGATCTGACCCCTCAATGAACCATCCTGCGCCTCGGCCTCAAAGCAGGCCGGTACCGCCGAGGTCGGAACTCCAACATGGCTCGCGATGAGATGACGAAGATGGGTGACTTCGATGCTCCTATCAACGGTGGCTCTCTTCAAAACATCGACTTCGACCGCCAATTCATCTCGTTCGATCGTAAGATCGGCCACCTTAGTTGTTAGCTCCTCTCCCTCCGTCCGAAGCTTAGTCTCCGTAGATTGCAAATGCTGAATCTCCGAAAGCAGATCATCCCTCTCCGCCGTTACCTTTGACAGCGTGTGGCGGAAGCACTTGGTCCGAAGGCTACTAGTGAAGGCAGCTGGCGAAGCCTCGCCCTCACCCGAGGCGGTCATCTCGGCAATCCTGCTTTCCAGACGCCGGATATCGCTGTCCCGCTGCCCTAGGATAAGCTGAAGCTGGCCTCGCTCGGTTTCAGCTCGGCGCAGTCCTAGCTCGACCTCGTAAAGTCGCTCTCTACACCTCGCCAGACTCAGCCTTGTCGCCCCGAGCCCTGCCTCGGCTCGAACCTTGGCATCCGACCCTGCACGCTCGATCTCTTGGGCTACCAGGACGAGCTGAAAAGAAATACAAACAAGCAACAAAAATTCAGCTATTGTCCGTCCTAGACTTCGGAGGTTCTATTCAACCAATTCGCGAACACTCAACAGGCAGCAGACAAGTGCACGAAGCCGAGCCCAAAAAGTTGAAGTTTTTCATTCATTACAAAAAAAGGGTAGCGGTGGCCAGTCCGCTATTAGGCGTTACACAAAAAAAACAGACGGAAAAAAAAAACAGACGGGATCAGGGCTCGACCTCTTTCCCGGGGCGGTGAGAAGGGGTCGAGGGCGATGCCTCCGAAGGGGCAACCGTCGCCAAGGGGGTAACCACCGACCCCTGAGCTCCGGCGGGGGGATCGACCAAAGGCTCGTCGTCGCCCCTTTCCTCCTCTTCTTCTTCCCCCTCCGATTCGGAGTCAAAGCCTTCGACGTACCCCGGGAAAAGCCGCCAACCCGAGACGTCAACGGTGGGGTAGGCCTCCGTCACCCGGGCGAGAGCGTCGGCGAAAGCTTTGGCCATGTTCACGGCGAGGTAGCCCTGCGCCTTCTCCAAGGTCGCATCCTCCGCTTTTTTCACCGCCGCCGCTTGGGCCTCGGCCGCATCCGCCATCTGCTTGGCCGCCTCCTCCTTCTGCTGCCGAAGCTGGTCCTCCAGCGTCTTGACCCGGTCCTCGAGGTAGGCTGCCCTCGCCGACTTCGCCTCGAAATTCAGCTCGAGTTTGTCGAGCTCGCCCCGGATCTTGTCCTTCTCCTTCCGGGCCTGGTCGTTCTCCTTCTTCATCTCCTTCTCCTGGGCCGCCAACCTCTCGGTAAGGTGCCCGAAGTGAACAACTATCTGCGAATAGAACGCAAAAATTCACAAAAATTACAAACTTAAGAAGGTCGGCATGAAAAGGAGGGGGCTCGGCTCAGCACTTACCGACACCGCCGAGCGCGCTATCTCGATGATGTCGTCTCCCTCTCGTCCGGCCTCCATAGCCGCGCGATCCTTCGGCGTGGCGAGGTGCTTGATGGCCTCCATGCTCGCCAAGGAATTACCAAGGAACCCGTCGTGCCTCCGAACCTGCCAGTCCGGGACGTGGATCCTTTTATGAGCCTCGGTCAGAAGCTCCTCGGCCGCCTTCGTCAACGGCGGCGTCACCATGGTTAGGACCTCGGTGACGGGCAACTCGCCGACCCTGGCCGACGAGGAAGCGGCCCCGACCTCGACCACGGGGGACTCCAAGATCTCTACTTCTTCGGCCACCTGCGTAATCTTCGGAGCCTTGGGCGCCGGCTGCTTCGACGCCACCCTCTTCCTCTTCCTCGGAGCCTTATTGGCGAGGCTCGTCCTCAACGCCAGCACTGCTTGGTAGTCCATTTGCTCTGCACCAAAAGTCAAGTTGGTTAGCTCGGAACAAGACAAGGAAAAGGAAGCAAAAAGAAAACGAAGACAGTAAATAAAAGCAGCGTATTAACATGAGCGAGCCCTCCCTCATACAGGGCATCCTCGGTCAACTCCCTCCAGTCATACTTCGGCCGATCAAGAAGCGCCCGTACGGCTTCTTCGTCTTCGGGTCGAAGTGCCGGTAGCGCCTTCACCCTCTTCGGAACACCGTCCACCCAACCAACGGGAATAGGCCAGGCCTCCGCGCTACGCACCAGAAGATACTTCTCGCGCCAGTACTTGATAGAGTCCGGACAGACGACAAGCCTCCCCCCATGCCTCGGAGTCAGATAGTACCGGTAGGCCGACCTATTCCCTTGGTGCAGCTGATAGATGGTCCGAAGCACACTCAACTCCGGCTGAATCCCCTCCGCCTGGCAGTGAAGTACGTAGCCGTTTATGACTCTCCAGGCGTTCGGCATAAGTTGGATAGGGCTGACCCCGAACCAATTTAAGACCGTCACTGCGAACGGATGGAGAGGTAGCCGAGCTCCGACGATAAAGGCGTCAACCGGCCAGCAACATATAGTCACCGGCAACGGCGAGTTGGCCCTAACCCCGGAGCCCGGCAGCATAAGCTCGTACTCCTGCGGGATCTGGAAGCAGTCTCGAATCGAACCTAGGTCCTCCTCGGCGAGAATCGACACCGTCTCGTCGGCCTCCGTTGTCTCCCTCGCCGCGTTCTCCTCGAACGACCTCGCCCTCCCGTACACTATTCGTTCCGCCTTATCCTCTGGGATTTCTCGAACCCTATGGAGCCCCGTCAACGGTCCCGGCAGCTGGCCGAACGCCCCCATGCACTTCGGATCCTCCACAATAGAGTCCTTGCCGAACACCTTCTGGCCCTTGGCCGCTCGACCCGAAGTTGGAGCTCCGTCGGCTCCAAGGGAGGGCTCAGACGAAGAAGAAGTGTGGGAAACAGACATGTTTAGAAGATAAATATGAAGGTTACCTTGAAAGGGGAACTCGTCGGAAACTTCGCCGGAAAACAGTCAGTGATCACCTGAAGCTCTCTCACAGCAGACTAAGACGCGAACGAAAAGCTTGGAAAGTAAAAAATGAGGAGGGGGTGAGGATTTTTATAGAGGAGCCAGCGCTTCAATCGAGGTAAATGGGCCTCTAACGCAGGCCCACCCCCACAAAACGACAAACAGAGACCCTAGACGTCACCTTGTTCTCCACGCTGACCCAGACGGCGCATTAATGACCATCTCGCCTGGCAGAAGTCCAGGAGGCGGCATTAATGGACGTCACGTCTGGCAGAAGCCCAGGAGGCAGCGTTAATGGACGTCACACCTGTCAGAAAACTCAGACGACGTCACATCTGTCAGAAGCGCAGAGGGTCACATCCGCCAGAACCGCCAAAACTCCGCCCAAAAAGAAACAAACAAGTCCGAATCTTCGGCACAAGCTGCCGAACACTCGTGCCACCGATCGTTTTACGGACGTGAGTTCGGCACGTTTTCCGCTCGGCACCGTTCGCCGACCACTCGTGCCACCGATCGTCTTACGGGCGTGAGTTCGGCACGTTTTCAGCTCGGTGCCATTCGCCGAACACTCGTGCCACCGATCGTTTTACGGGCGTGAGTTCGGCACGTTTTCCGCTCGGCACCGTTCGCCGACCACTCGTGCCACCGATCGTTTTACGGGCGTGAGTTCGGCACGTTTTCAGCTCGGTGCCGTTCGCCGGACACTCGTGCCACCGATCGTTTTACGGGCGTGAGTTCGGCACGTTTTCAGCTCGGCACCGTTCGCCGAACACTCGTGCCACCGATCGTTTTACGGGCGTGAATTCGGCACGTTTTCAGCTCGGTGCCGTTCGCCGGACACTCGTGCCACCGATCGTTTTACGGGCGTGAGTTCGGCACGTTTTCAGCTCGGTGCCGTTCGCCGAACACTCGTGCCACCGATCGTTTTACGGGCGTGAGTTCGGCACGTTTTCAGCTCGGCACCGTTCGCCGAGCACTCGTGCCACCGATCGTTTTACGGGCGTAAGTTCGGCACGTTTTCAGCTCGGCACCGTTCGCCGAACACTCGGGCCACCGATCGTTTTACAGACATAAGTTTGGCACGTTTTCAGCTCGGCACCGTTCGCCGACCACTCGTGCCACCGATCGTTTTACGGGCGTGAGTTCGGCACGTTTTCAGCTCGGCACCATTCGCCGAACACTCGTGCCACCGATCGTTTTACGGGCGTGAGTTCGGCACGTTTTCCGCTCGGCACCGTTCGCCGACCACTCGTGCCACCGATCGTTTTACGGGTGTGAGTTCGGCACGTTTTCAGCTCGGCACCGTTCGCCGAACACTCGTGCCACCGATCGTTTTACGGGCGTGACTTCGGCACGTTTTCAGCCCGGCACCGTTCGCCGAGCACTCGTGCCACCGATCGTTTTACGGGCGTAAGTTCGGCACGTTTTCAGCTCGGCACTGTTCGTCGAACACTCGGGCCACCGATCGTTTTACGGACGTAAGTTCGGCACGTTTTCAGCTCGGCACCGTTCGCCGAACACTCGTGCCACCGATCGTTTTACGTGCGTGAGCTCGGTACGTTTTCAGCTCGGCACCGTTCGCCGAACGCTCGTGCCACCGATCGTTTTACGTGCGTGAGTTCGGCACGTTTTCAGCTCGGCACCGTTCGCCGAACACTCGTGCCACCGATCGTTTTACGGGCGTGAGTTCGGCACGTTTTCAGCTCGGCACCGTTCGCCGAACACTCGTGCCACCGATCGTTTTACGGGCGTAAGTTCGGCACGTTTTCAGCTCGGCACCATTCGCCGAACACTCGTGCCACCGATCGTTTTACGGGCGTGAGTTCGGCACTAATTCAGCTCGCCATCGTCCTCCGAGCTCTCGTGCCACCGACCATTTTACGGTCGTGAGTTCGGCACTAATTCAGCTCGGCACCTTCCACCGAGCGCTCGTGCCCCCGACCCTCTTACGGGGGTGAGTTCGGCACCGAGTGAGTTCGGCGTCAGTCGCCGAATGTCCGCAGCGCCGGCTGCATCACGTGCGTGACTTCGGCGCCCTTCGCACCAACTCCCAACAAGCAGAGACGGCCAAACCGCTAACTAAGAAGAGCACGGGGACGGTTCAAGAGTTCCATCTGCAGGAAAAATCACCATACCACCTCCTTCGCGATTCAGCAATGCTCCATCTAGTTCCCGATACAACCCCGATAGCCAGTGAAAACAGTGAAACTACTCCTCGAAGTCTGATTAAACATCAATCTTCGGGAGTGGGGGGCTCGTGATATGGCTAAAAATGGGGTTAAATCGGAATCGTCCAAACGAAACACGAATCTTGAAGTACAGGGGTAAAACGGTAATTTCACCAACCAAAGGGTCCAAACTGGGTGTCGGGTCCTCACCCCAAAAACCCAATAACCCACGAATGGATCCACCTCAAAGTGGGTGCGGGTTTTAACCCGTTACGCACCCATTCCGTCGGGATAAAATCAAGGTCCCTGATTAACCTTAACCAACGGCCCTGATCCACATCCATCCTACCACTGGGAGCCAGGGATTAAATTCCTTAACTGATTAGGGGAAATATACCTTATCAGATTACTTTCCTTATCTGACTACAAGGAATATTACTTATCTAATCACGGGGATTACATTCCTAATCCAGTCCCTAAGACGCCTATAAATACCCCCCATCCATCTCCATTGCGAGGTAATCAACCTTTCGCCAGTCTTTACGCTCTTTCATAGTCTGCCAGATTACTGACTTGAGCGTCGGAGGGTGCGTCGCCGGGAACAACCCCGGTGTCTCGCACTTTTTGCAGGTGCACGGCAGGAACGACGATCGAGGCCCGACGGAACAGGTACGCAGGTTTTCCTATTCAGTTTCCCCAAGAATCCACAAGTTCTATCTGTTTGCCCCCACACCAAATTTAGCGGCAACACCTATATTAATATGTAGGTTATCTTGGAAATATAGGGTTTTCTAGTTTGACCTCATAGTTGATAAGTATTATTCACAATTTACCCTTGAAATTATACTATATCTTAAGCTAATAGGCCTATCCGTCTTTCCTTTCCCCATTTTGAAATAGAGAAAGGAGAGCAACAATAGGGATTCACACTTCCTAAACACGTGCACATTACATTTATTAACAGATGCAGTACGCACATTTTCATTAAAAAAAATATAAAAGCTCCAAACCTATAAATATGGAACTTAATTACTAGAACTGTGATTTGCTCATTAAGTGTTTGATGAAATGTCTATGTAGCACACAATGTGTTTGTGAAAAAATGGTTTTGAAAAATTTTGCTCAACTAAATCAATTGTATCTATGTATGGTGTATGTACTAATTTTTGAAACTCTAATTTACTACCTCATTTTCTTTTCAATTTTTAATTTGTGTTTTTGAAATCGTGAAATTTAAATTTGGAGAAGAGTACGGGTTGAAGATTGGGATGATTATAGTATCGAATCCAAGAATGAGATTTGGTATGGAGGTAGATGGTGGAGAGTAGGGTGAGGCGAACGGAGATGTGGAGGAGGATATTGGAGAAGGGGACGTCGCTGCGGTCGAAGACAGTGGAGACACGGGAGATGAGAGATAAGGCATATGAATAGGGTGTGAATTTGGGAGGGGGAGAGGAGAGATGGGGAGGGTTGAGATGAGACGGGCCAAGGTCTGACTGTTGCCGGTCATGATGTATACAAAGACCGGAACTATGAGCATATTTTTTAGGATATATTTCACTAAACTATACACTTGAAGAATTAATTTATCTCAATTCTCGCACACTTTTTTAAAGTTCTATATAATTTTATGAGTTAATTAAAATTATTTTAGTCTGTGCAATTTGCACAGGGTAACACTAGTAACTATATATATTAAGCAAAAAGGTCCACCTCCTCCCTCTCCTTTCTTCATTTTGATATAGAGAAAGAACAGCAAAATGAGAAGATAAAAAATATGTGCTATAATTAAAACTTTAAAATTCAAAATTCAACAATTATTACAGCTAACTAGATCTAATGGACGAATTGAGGTTTGTGTGTCTTCTTATAATGTTTTCAGTCGTGAGGCTAGTATGATCATGTATACTCCAATAAGGACTTTGAAGTTGAAATGGTTGTGAAGAATGACATAATCTATTTTTTTTCATGGTATATCAAGCTTCCGTGAAAATGTCGCATGAACCTGCATAATTATATATTTTTTTATAAATGTAGTTTATTAATATAGTCTATATAGAGATATACATATCTAATTTTATAAATGTAGTTTATTAATATAGAGATATACATATCTAATTTTTGTGGATTCTCCTTTTCAGATACCGTGATGATTACCTTTTTAAATTCTAAGAAGTCATATATTCTATTATATCATAGATTCTATAATTTTGTGGATTCTTCCAAGTTTTTTTCTTGTGTGTTACTAATTATTATTAGTAAATATGTTTCCGGATAGAGTTGCTATTGGGAAATTTATTTGCTTCCATATCTTTGTTATCAAGCGTACTGCATATACCTACATAGATCGTGGTGATAATCGTCAATGTGCCAAATTTATATGACATAGGAAAATGTATCAACCTTTATAAGTCTTAAATATTTAAATTGGTAATTTCTACAGTCTTATATGGTTTGATGAAGTGATTAGTATTCATGTATGAAGTGTTTGGTTTATATGTTTATGCTAGTTCGATGTGAAGAGAAGACGGAGATGCGAGAAGATGTTCGAAGCGTCGATGGTGGAGGGAGAAACATTAGCAGCCATCCGCAATTGGAAGTCAACTACCATAACTATTTGGATTGGTCGGGGTTCATTGCAGTCGACTGCACTTTGGGGGAGTCAGCAGTAACCTGCGGACATCAACGAATTTGGTAGGGTCTTAGTGATCAGTTTGAAGCTCAACTTCCTCTCCAAGTTATATCGTATGGTTGTCTCTTTATGAATATCGAACGGTTATTGTATCAAGATTACAACCTAGGGTTTCTCTAGATCTCTATCTACACTTTGGAACAGCCTCCTTTGAGAGGTAAGACACAGTACTTCATTGTAGAGAGATTGAGTCAATTGTAAATAACAAATTATCTTACAGTAAGACTTAAGAGATATATAGGTTCTTCGTGAGAGTGATCATAACTCTTGTATCTTTCTCTAATTGAATATCATCTTTGTTTATTTCTTCCCCTGATTAGGGTTCGCCCAAACCTGAACAAAATTTTGTGCTTTGTCGTGCTTTGTTTGGTCTACTATTTGCTTGGTGGTTTGTCTGTAGTGATCATGTCGTAAGACTCAACACGAAATTCCTAACAACTTTCATACAAGTCCTAACAATTGTTAACAGAGTGTTAGGTTGCAGAAAGGGGTTGCTCGAGTTCCTTGGAGAAGACAGATCAATTCATGAAGATGGAGCGATTCGACGGTAAGATCAACTTTAATCTTTTGAAAGTGGACATGAATGAAGCATTTGTTCAACCGGGCATAGATCTAGCCCTATAAGGAGATAAAGAGAGATCAATCGGCCCAAAGTAAGAGAATTGGAAAGAGATTTATTCAGAAGCCTTGGGTTTAATTTGACTGTTATTGACGAGCGAAATTAGGTGTAGAAGAAGTGCGGCGAGTCTATGGGCGAGTAGGGTTGTTCATACTTTGGTTAAAATCGATTACCGAACCGAACCGAACCGAAATTTACCAATTGGGTTCGGTTTTTCGGTTCGGTTTTGATCCAAACCGAAGTTTTATTAGAGAGTTCGGATCGGTTTTTGGTTGGCTTCTAAATAAACCAAACCGAACAAAAAACCGAATTTTTTTTGGACAAAAATAAATTCTACCCCTAGGATCTAGGGTAAATGGGATCTAAGGAGACTGGATTACAAATTTATAAGGAGACTGAATTACAAATTTAAGCTTCTCTGACAAAAATGTAACTGAATTCACGCAATGATGTTGAGATCCATGACATTGTAGGATGGATAACTTACGAATATGAATGAGCCCTAACTTCTACTGAGAATTATATAAAACGACCCAAAATAAACACAGTAAAACATTAAAGCCAAAAATATTTACAAATAGCTGAAAATATCTATGACCGCAGGTAATACAGAGAATATTGTAGGAAGAAACCCAAATTGCTTTCCATCAGACTGCACGCTTACTACCTCCACGACTTCAATGGATTTCACACTGCACCAACCACCAATATTAATTATCATATTTAATGAAAATGAAATAGAGATCGAGATGAAGTAGAAGAATGATTCAAATGAATATGAAAGAAGCATGATACTAGGAAGTTACCTTCTTGTAATAATATTTTTATCTGATAAATGTGTTCCACACTTCCACTGTACAACTTATGTAACTTCAGGGCAAAATCGTACCATTTGAAATCTTGAAGAATAACCACCTGATCTAACAACAGCATTATCAGCATTCAATTTTCAAATTGTAAAGACATAACACTTACAATAAAGTTTAATAATAATTACTGAGATGCATCTCTAAATTTCCACAGAAAGGATCAGCTGTTGGAGTAATCTTCGTACCACCACCAAAGAACTTTGTATTTCCAATGCAGATGGCAGTGACCTGTTTATATTTCCTCCCACTTTCCATTATCCATCTGTATAAGATACCATATACTATGGTAAAATTAACGCTGTCACGGGCTAAACTGTACACTACATTATGCATGTATATTACAAGAAATACCAATATCACTGACCTTGATCACATGTAAAATTCAAAATTGAACAACTTCTAAAAAGTTCGGTTATTTCGGTTATTAACCGAACCAAACCGATAAAATTCGGTTTGAACCTAAATTCGGTTCGGTTCAAACCGAATTTTATCAGTTTCAGATCGAATTTCGGTTTCAAATATACCAAACCGAAAATTTCGGTTCGGTTCGGTTTCGCACTGATGAACAGCCCTATGGGCGAGACCCATAACTAACTGCTCGGAATCACCATTACAGGATCTGATGCACTGGAAGAAAAAGTAGTGGTGTTTCTCATTGAAGGAAAGTATCACTCTTCTATATCATACAATGGAGTTCAATACGGAGTTATATGAATAGATGGCAATTAATGTAGATGATCTAAAAGCTTCCAACTTAATATATTCATTGCTAAATTTATCCAACTTGATAACCACTATGCTAGACGAAAAAATTGCAAAGGAAAAATTTCCAGTTGCAAGTTTGGTCGAGGGTTTGGAGGATGATGAACTTAGGAAGGAGAATCAGAAATCGGTGTCTACTTCTATCAGTTGCTTGGCGGTGGATGGTACTTTGATTGAAAGAGAAAGTGCACACATGGGTGGGGTCCGTTGCCACCGATGCAAAAGGATTGGGCATTATAAGGGAGACTATTGTAAGTGGTTGAGTCAGAAGGGTGTCAACGTAGTCGGTGCCGCTGAATCAGGTGATAAAATAGCTTACAATTTCATAGCTTTAAGATTTATGTTATGAATGTAGTACCCCATATTTTTAAATATTATTTTAAAGATTTATAAATGAATTAAAATAATTTTTGGTGAATTAATAAATATTTTTCTGAAGATTTATCTTTTTACACGTGCAAGACACGTGCAAATGTTTTCTTGAAAAGATCAAAAGCCAAAATTATTTTGTGGAAAATGATTATTTATTATTTGAGATTATTTTTGATTTTTCTGGATTTTTTTGATATTTATTGGACCTATTTCCAAATATTACAAAAAGAATGATCTTTTTGCAAATTTGTCATTTTGAGGGATGAAAGTGCAAAACTATTTTATGGACTTTTCAAATAGTGCCGGCTGGAAATAAAGTGTTTATTTTGTTTTTAAATCCCAATTAAATTGGTTTGATCAAGTTTCCAAGTATAGGGATCTATTTATGTAAAGATATATTTTAAAAAGATTATTTTTGCAAATGTGTTCAAAATCCTAATTCTTCTAATTCCGGCCTATTTAAAAGGTGGAGTGCAGCCGTCTTTCGC
This sequence comes from Hemerocallis citrina, assembly GCA_017893485.1. Lineage (NCBI taxonomy): Eukaryota > Viridiplantae > Streptophyta > Magnoliopsida > Asparagales > Asphodelaceae > Hemerocallis > Hemerocallis citrina. The sequence continues at coordinate 192,195,627 of CM030358.1, forward strand.
TATACAACACAAGGTTTTATTATTTTTTATTTTCTTGGAGATTCAAAGAGGAGATCTTGGATTCTTTGCAAAGGAGGGATTCTTCGTCTTACTTTGTTATATTCGTTTGATCTCTTCGACAAGGTGAGTGACTTGTTTTGTTTTATTTTGTTTTGTGCATGTTGTAAGTTTTTTTTGTTTTGTTCTTGAAATGTTGTATGTGGTGTTTCATCTAGTAGAAAGCATGCTAGGGTTTTTGATATGAATACATGTGGTGGATTGAATGAATGGATGAGTTAAAATTGGATCTTTTGAGAAGAACCCTAATTATTTGTGAGTAGAGTTGCATGTGGATGATTTTAGATTGCAGGAGAACCTAATATAAATTGTGAGTAGACTATTTCTTTTGAGTATTTACTGATTCGATTGAGTATGGTGAAAGTTATGCATTAATTGATTTAAGATGAGAATTTTTTGGACTTTTGGTGAGTTGGATGAAAGCAACTTGGCCATGTTAATGATAAATTTGTTTAAGAGTCAACTATTGAGAATAGTTGAGATTGAGTTTGAGGAATTTTGAGAATGAGTAATGGATTAAAAGACCATGTTTTGAGGATTTGAGTTGTGATTACTAAATTGGGGATTGATACATTTTTGATTAAATTTGGGGATTGGTGATTTTGTGAAAGATTTTATTTGAATTTGGATTTACTTAAATACTAAGTTTTTAAATCTGAATATTTTGTTATTTTAGTTTATGGATTTGTGAAGTTCTTTTGGTGCACAAGTATGCACAAACGTTTTTCATAAATATCGAATTTTTGTTGTTTAAGAAGAAATTGAGTTTTATGCATTTCGAAGGATTTGATTATATCTCAACTTATTTTGGTATTAATATGGTTTGGAATATAAAACAAAGTTATTTTGATGTATGATTGATTCTTAAAAACTCTAATTTTGATATATGCACACATTCGTGTTTTTATTTCGAAGAAGTTCATCAAAAAGCTATTTTATCAATTCAAGTGGTTTTTGATTGGTTTTTATGGATCTTTGTATATCCTATAAGTGGTAGTTGATCATATCAGAAATATACTTTTTATAGATTTTGTTTTTGTAAAGTAAATCTTTGTATCGGTTGAAATATGTACAACCCAAACTGCAGTCTGTAGGTGTGATAGTCGACTGGTATGTTTCGACAGTCGACCATCGCTACCTGGCTGCTGTGTTTTTCTCGTTTCTTGAAAACTCGTGCGGAACAGTCGACTGAACCATCTCTCCAGTCGACTGTCTCTGCTCTGTTTTGATATTTTCTCGAGGTTTTGGATTTTTGCTCTGGACAGTCGACTGGTGACTTTTACAGTCGACCGTCAACACTTAGAATTATTTTCTTAAAGATGTTGGTTTTTCACTCTGGACAGTCGATTGACTCTGGTTTGCAGTCGACTGTTACTGATGTTTCTTGAGTTTTCCAGACGTTCTTTAAATGATTGATTCTTTAAAAGTTTTTGGATTTATAACTTACTATTCTAAATATTATTCTGTTTATAGAACACATGTTTTCAAGATATTTTATTATTGGATTTGGATTCTGAAATTTTATAAAGATTTGGGCTTTGTTGATTAGAGAGGTTTCTCCCTATAATCGTTTTAACGATAGATTTGTGAATTTTGGTCTTGTTGAGATCTCTAAGAGTTGAGTGGGAGTCCTGTGAACCGGCAGTTGAGATTTGTTGAGTTAGACCTGGGGGGTCTTGGTTTAGTTATTGTTGAGTATTTAAGTCCTGTAGGGTACACCAATACTAGGAGATTCGTAAAGTAATCAAATAACCTAAATGATAAGGACAGGCACTAGTGGTGATGATTAACGAGAATATGAGTTATGGACCTAAGTATGGCTTGCGGTGTGAGATAATCCCCGGATTCATCCTGGTGTGAGTGAAATAGTCTCCGGAATTACCTGTGGTGTGGGATTGATCTCTGGCATTATCGGGTCGAGGCGACACACATGTGGTATTCGTGTGATGATGTACCATCGCTTGCTGTGTGGGGTATTCTCGAAGATTCCCAGGTGTGAGTGAAATAGTCTTCGGAATTATCTGTGGATAGAGATTGACCTCCGAAATTATCGGGGCATGGGCTAATACTCACAGTTTATCTTTTATCTCGTAGTAGTCATCGTGTTAGGATTAGTTACACAGCGGGGGATTAAATCCTACAATGTGGAGACGTTAAGGGCTTGCACCGGATCTATGTACAGTGGGATGCATAGACTCCGACAAGTACGCATTAGAGAGTCAGCATATAGAATTGTATTTTCTTGACTTGGTTTCATGCATGTGTTTTCCTGTTTTCTATACTTGACACTTAGTTGAGTTTCACTTGATGTTTTCGTGTTTCCTTGCTATGTCATGTCTTATGTATTCTTGTTTATTTCATGTTGTTTATGATTCTATGCTTTACTTATGTTGTTTGTTTTATGTCACTCACACCGTTATGGCAGACCCCTTTAGTTTTGGGGGTTAGGGTTATCTCTAGCCTCATGTTTTACAGGTTGTTGTTACTTAGAGCTTGGGGTTTTTGGATGCTTGAGATAAATTGATGTAATAGAGCTTTTGTGCAAATTTTGTAAAAGAAGTATTGTAAAAAGAAAGTTTGTAATTCAAGGTGTTTTGTATTTCCGCTGTGTTGTAAATGATTGTTGTAATAAAAAGTTTGAAATAAAAATTATCTGTGTTTTTGGACTGTATTTAATATTACATTTGAAGTTGATGCTGGGAATTGTGCCACGTATTTCTGAGATATCATATTGGAAATTCGGGGCCCTACAATGAATCCTGCTTGCACCAAAAAGTCCCCAATTAATATATATATTCAGTGTAAAGTGTGGGTGTGTGTGGCTATAGTCTTATTCCAAAAAAATTATTTAAAAAATTCAAATCAAACCATGTTATCACCCATACCCAAATTAATTATTTAAATTATTATTATTACTAATATTACTATTATTAAGGAAAATTATTTCAAGGCCCAAAGATAGAGGTTGATTTATTTTTAAACCCAATAGGTTTCAAAAATACTAAAGGTTTCAAAAATACTAAAAGCCCTAATAATCTTTTTTTTTAGGGAAAAGCGTGGCTCGAACCAGGGACTCTGGATTCGAGCCGCTACTCAATTACCCACCCCACCTAATACCAATCAGGACATTGCCTGTTGGTAAGCCCCAATAATCTAAAAATAAATTATTCTTGGACCCAAAATTTCTTTTTAATCAATTTTTTTATTGCATTTCATATACAACCCTTCTCGAAAAGAAAAAAAGTTTTTCTTTACAAAATTAAAAATAAATGAAATTACAAAACCTCAATGTGTTGTACAAGAATCTCATTCAGTCAAGATGAAGAATCAATCAATAATACTCAAGAACATTTTTATAGGAACCAATATTGATTCAAAAAATGCACAACATAAAGTGATCCAAATTCCTTAACAAATCAAAAAGTTATTTAATTACTGTTCATATGGAATCAAGTCTTACTAAAGGGGAATGCAAGTATATAATTAGGGTTTCCAAATACTCCATCAAACACTATGGTTTGCCATCCAAAAACGGGGGGGGGGGGGAATCAAGAAGACAGAGAATAGGGTTATTTTGAGGATAATTCATGGGTTTTGATCTATCTTTATTACCACCTTCCATTGTCCCCTTGCCTCAAGGTTCCATACAAGACTTAGATCTATAAAATAAATCACAAGGCAATTTGAAGAAAAAAAATCTATCAAGCAGCTATCCTTCAATTGAAATAAAATTAATGACTCACAGTCACACTCTCAAAAGATATTTTATCCCAAAAGTTTTCCCCCAAAAACAAAAATCTTCCTCACTTTATCACTATCTCACTCTCATCTCCACTTTTTCAGATTTTCTCTCTCTCTCTCTCTCTCTCTCTCTACTCTCTCTCTCTCTACTCGAAAATTTAGATTTTCATATTTTATGTTTGTAAATTTTTAAAATTTTCAGCTTTTTTATGCTTCTTTTGATTGCTCATGTAGAATATTTCACTGAGTTCTCTGATTGATTTCAAATGCATTGGAAGATTTAATAGAATATATATATATATATATATATATATATATATATATATACACCAATTTCAATAAATCTGTCTAGAACAGATCTGGACCTTAGATTGGATATTTTTAGATGAAATCTCGGCCATCCAAAATTCTCATATACTACACTTTCTCTAATTAAATTATCATATACTATACTTTCTCCAAAATTCTCATATACTATACTATACTATATTTTTTCAACAACATTAAACATTATTAAAATATTCATCTAACGCGTTCCCCAAGTCACGTGCACTTGGTGCACGGTAAATTTTAACTAGTCTATCTATTTCTATTATAAAAGCCACAATAAATCTGTCCATAGGCGATCTCAACCATCAATTTTTACAGCTCGGTCCTAACCATTCATTTAAACATCATCTGAACCATAGACCTAACATGATCATCTTAATCTTGGTCGTTAAATTTTCACATCATCTTCTTAATCCCTGCATTCATATCACCCAAAGAATTCCGATCGAAACCCTCAAATTGAAAAACCTAAATCCAAAATTTATCAAGTTCTCAATCGAAACCTTACATCCTCGCATCATCCTTGTCCTCTCTCAAACCCTTTCCCCAACCCCGTCAGCGACACGTTCCTCCGATTTCGTCCTCCCAATACGCCCTCAACACCAACACTTCTTTATTCGTCTCGCTCTCCACTTTATCTTCATCGTCTTCCATACGTAAAGAGAAGATGTCATTGGAAGTGGAATGGGGGTAAGGGTTAGGGTTAGGGAAAATCGCACCTTTAGCAAATTTGGATTGGACCTATTTGAGGAAAATGGCCAAAATTTGATTGTATCTTTTTGCACGAAGAGGTGTAGGAGACTTACATTATGATTAAGCCTGAAGGGACTCAGAGAGGGCTGGTACGGAGTGGCACCAATTTTAAAGCATTTGGTTTTTTTTCTCTTTTTTTTGTAAGTAGGGGAGATTATTTCTCGATTCGAGAGGAAGGGGTTTTTGTTGAAGGGGTTGAATCTTTATCAATGCCCGAAAGACCTAGCTGAGGTTTGTTTTTTTATGTTAATTTTCTGAATTTTTGCTTTCGAAGTATGTGAAAGTAATGGTCCAACTTTGCTACGGTCGTTTTCATGAATTCGGTTATGGAGTTTTCCTTTTTTATGTATGATATATGGGTATGCATTTGTTTTTGATCGACATGATAAATTTGTTATTAAATTTTATCTATTGTTTAAAGTGTCAAGAGTGTCAATATTTCTTGATGGTTCGATGTAGGTTCTGTTATTTTGTGATAAATTTAATTTGTAGATGTTTTTTCTGCTTTAGGCTTGAGCTTGTGTGTGCATTTGTTTTACTGTATTCAATTTATGAGTGATTGCATTATGTCTTTGTGATAGTTTAACATACATTATGTATACACTAGGAACTATGCATCTTCCACCACAAGTAAATTATCATGTCCACTTGTTGAATACTGTAGATAATATGCAAAAAAACTAGATTGTTTATGGATACCGGGGTTGCAAAATGTTACAATTTATAGAAAAATCTCTCAGGCCACACTAGGCAGTGACATTTCACATGTTGAGAGAACTACCTCAGTTTAGTTTCATTGGCCACATATGAAATGCGGATTTAATAATATATAAAAAATCCTTCCACATGGCGTAGGTCTCGACAGCAAGGTACTCAACTTGCAAAAATATGTTAAAAGTTAAATAGAAACCTTCCAAGGCTCACTACAACTTTGGAGTTACATCTGGTTAAACCAATGTTGTCACTCTTGGTAGTTGCTTTGTTGCATAGGTGGACTCAACTGGCTGTTTAAAATAGTTTAGTAGCCTTGGGCCTTATACCTGACTACTTTGTAGGCAAGGCAGTGAGGCATCTGCATGCTCAGGTTGTGGCATAGGCGTTCACCTAGGAAAAAAACTTGCTACGTACCTTGATGAGTTGCTTCTTGAAAACTGGACATAGTTATTCCTTTTCTTTTCTTTTCTTTTCTTTTCTTTTCTTTTTCCAGTATAACAGTGGTTTCAAGATCGGTCTGAGTAAGAATTACAAATATACCTACTGGAGTAGTCGGTTAAATCAGTTTAACAAACATATCAATTGGAGTAGTTAGTTCATTCATCTTCCAGGAGCTCCTCGGCCCTGAGGAAGTGCACACCAAATGATAGATTCAGTTAAGCAGCAGCATATTGAACGTCATCCATGTTTAGATCGTGCTGTATCTTCAGACGATTAATAAACAATATGCACACCCATAGGAATAGATATGAGTATTGTTACATTGTGCACTATCATAACTTATATAGTTACTAAAATTGTCCAAGATAGAACTGAGAATGCCCCGTTCAACCAATGCATCAACATGGTTGGGAGGCTTCGTGCAGGATATTGTTTTTGTTGTTGTTGTTGATCATGCTATTTAGGATTAACTGCAATGGGGAGCCTGCAATGTCTTTTATATTTCTTCAATACACAAACAATAATAAGAAGGCTGCTTTTAGGATATTAAAAGCATAGTGCACCATGTTCAAAGCCTAAAGTGTTGGGTGTATATCTTGTATACTTGGGTTCGATAAGAAGAGAAGACGATAAAGCGAAGGAGATGTATCGTCGAAGAATGACGAAGCAACAATAGCAACACAACAACATATTCAATTGACAGCCACCGTCTACACTGGCCCTTTGTCTGGATTTTACCAATTGCGATCGACCGGGTATAGGGACAGTCGACCGCCATTAGCGGGCTGGCTGTTATTGGGCCTAGGTCCGGCCTTGAACCCGTGCGACTTGTGCGATCGCACAGGGCCTACAAATCAGGAAGGCCCCATTTGTTGTGTTGTCTATATACCTATATAATAAAACACAAAAAAAGCTATCAAGTGGCTCTCATTCAATCCCCCCAAAATTAAAGAACCAGATCTAACCTCACAAAACACATTTTTTCCCCCAAAACTCAAATTCAAATCTCCCCCACCCAAAACAACTCGTTTATTTATTTAATTATTTCTCTCTCTCTCTCTCTCTCTCTCTCTCTCTCTCTCTCTCTCTCTTATATTCAAAAAATTAAGAAAATAAAAAATTTTAAAAATTTAAATAAATAAAAAAATAAAAAAACATAAAAACATAAAAACATAGAAATTTAAAATTTTAAAAACTTTAAAAATAATTCAAAAATATCAAAAACTTATAAAAAAATTTAAAATTTTCAAAAAAAGTAAAAAATATTTAAAATTTTAAAAAAAAAATTAAAAACAATTAAATTTTTTTAAAAAAAAATTTTAAAATTTTTAAAATTTTAAAATATTTTTAAAAATTAAAATTTTTAAAATAAAAAAATTCAAAAATTTTTTAAAATTTAAAATTTTGAAATTTTGAAAATCTCAAAGCAAATCCGAATTCAAATCCAATGTCGAACCCCAATCAAGAGGTCGTAACCGATATCTGATCCGCTGCTGATTCCGTATTGGTGACTCACCTCCACCAGATCGAGCGCGAATATCAAGCGACTCCGTATCGGCGACTCCCCTCCACCGAATCGAGAGCATCTATATGCAATGAGACGACTCTAATTTTATTTTATTAACCGAATTCTCATTCTAATTTTTAATTTTGTGTGTGCAGGGGATTACTCGGTTTTTTACTGACTCGAATTTTGTGTGTGCATGGGATCTAAGTTCAGAGAGGTATGATTGTTTTATTTTTTGGTTTAAAATTTTTTAATTTATTGAATTATTTGATGAGTTTTTTATTGGTTTTGATTTAAGGTGTACATAAGTGAGAGATGAATTATTTGGTGGATTTAATTTGGGCTTCCAAACCATAGCAAGACAGGTAAGCTAACCAGCAACCTAAAATAACTTGACAAATATGCAACATTAATTTCTTTACTACAAGAGAAAATACTATCGTGAAGTGTTCCCTTCACTGGAAACCATGGATAATATAACATATAAGAACTTTTAGTCTATATTTGGATATATAGGATTGGGATGACTGGAGTTTACCAGTGAAGGGTGCAAACTCTCCACTCAAGAAAGACAGCTAAAGTAAATTTGTTATTTATCCATTTTGATTTTTTGTTATAAATGTGCGAAGACAAAGTGAAGATAAAAGAAATGATTAGCTTGGATTAGAGTTTTGAGAACTTCATGTATTTCATTTTGGTTGAAATAATAATAAGAAGTATTTTTTAATTGCAAAATGAGTCTCAGACAAACAAATATTTAGATTTTTGGTATTGTAGATACCTTCACAACTGCACTTGCGTTACCATTGTATTTAGACATGCTCATAGTGGTTATGAGATTAGAGTAAGCTCTATAAAACCTATATAATAATGTCCTCGCATAATGATTACAAGCATCTAAAAGTAATGTTGAAGTTTAAAAAAAAACTCTATAGAATGTTTCTAACAAACTATATGCATTCCAGGTAAGTTCAAGCTAATGATCAAGAAGGCAATGGTTAAGCTTAAAGGTAGATATACTGCTTCCTCATATAATATGTTTGCTACTTCAATTAATTTACTGGACCTCAAAAACTATTTTTTATAATCAAACTAGGTGCACCATTCCGAAGACGTGCCGTAGGCACGTGTCAATGGGCAAACCTAGTATATATATAAGATCTAATGACTACCATTGTCTAAACAAAAGTTAGTTAATATTTCACTATAAAAAAAGGTCAAAGTGAGAGAAGTGTTAAAAAAGCAAAATACTATTGATGTCGAAACCAAAATAAAATAAAATTAGTATTAGAATATGTAAAGAAGGCCCAGTTTTTTCTTTTCGCACAAGACCCAGTTTTAGTTGATAAATCTTAGGACCGGCCCTGATTGGGCCTATATCTGGGTGATCATTTAAGCTCATATTCTGCTCAAAGTTAGATCAGACGACTCCTATCGTGTGGCTTCTTCTTCAGGTTATATCGGACAATTATTGTATTAAGACTAAACATAGGGTTTCTCTAGATTTTTATATATTGTAATAGCCTCTATTGTTAAAGGTAGTACTTCATTGAGATTTCGGGTACGGATGGGGGGAGGTAATCGGTTCGGATTCGAAATCGGAGCAGAAGGAGATGGGGGCGTAGGAGGCATCGTTGTTGGATTCGGATTCGGAGTCGGAGGTAAGCAGGTATACATCTTTGCTCTGTTGATAAATTGCGGCTTCATAGTTGCTTTATTGACACAACAATGAATATTAGTGTTCCTCCCTACATGAAATTTAAGGTATTATTTCAACTCATGATATAGAATAATTCCTCCCCACCAAATAATAGTGTTCAGAAGGTTGGTGCAATGAATAATAGTGTTCATATATGGTGATGGTTATGATTTAAAATTGTTATGTTTGTTTATTATTACACCATACAAAATTGTATTGTTTCCTTTGTTCTGGAAAGAAATTCTATCAATAATGAGCAAGAAGAGACATTGAGCGGAACCATTAATTCTTCACCATCTTCTGTGGATCAAGATAAGGAAATGATGATGGATATGTTATGCATCGATCAGGTTAGTTGATTGAATTCTTATGTTTTGAGAGAAATTTTAGCTTGATAAGGCTAAACTATATTTAGCTGAATGTATCAAACGGGTATATATAACTAACCCAAAATTATGAATAAATTCAATTGTTGTAGATAATTTATCAGGATTTGTTCTGAAGCAGTAGACTCTGATGTTGCCATGCAAGTTGCTGCCGATTTAAGGGAGACAAGACAATGAAGAAATTGTGCTTCTTTGATTACTTCATTTACGAGAGACCAAGTTAAAGAGCATAAATCAGATATGTAGCTAAGCAACAAAATGGTTTGTTTTCAACCACTCTTTAGGCTTAGATTCTACTGTAATCAGTTAAATGAGTTGAAAGATCCTCAAGAAGTATATACTCCTAAGAATTAACTTAACAAGGACATAGATTAGTTAGATCACTCTGAGCAATTCCATCACAAGGTTTCTTTCGACATGATTCTATACTGTTTTTCTCTTTTCATTATTTTTCAGTCAAATGGTGGTATAACCCCATGATTGAGGTTGATTATAGAAGTGTCTTGCAACATGTTGCAACAATATATATTGCTTTTTTGTTGTTTTGCCCAAAAGCTTTTAAGGCTAACTGATAAAGATCAAATAAGGGCAGGAGTTCTTTTAGTTTATTTGTGAACTTAGAGTTACTTGAACTATGCAAAGTACTTTTTGGAATATTCCAAAACTTGTTGATTATTTATTTTTATGATTCCCGGCAAGAATTTGATCGCCAAGTAGTGGTGGTAGTTTCTGTGTTGTTGCTGATGTTGTTATAGCAGTGGCAGTGTAGATATATACTGGTCTTTATGTTTAATAAATAACAGATGTTTGTTAAATTCAAACTACGTTTCGTTAGACCTTTTTTCGCTTGATAGATAAACTAGAGATGAAGACATGGGAATGGATGATTTTTGAAGATTTAAACTGTTGCGGTTTGTGTGGGTGGGCTGAAATTTCTTTCGACAAACCCCCAAGTTTTTTGTTCAACACAGCATAAGGAAAGAAGGATACTATACAAAGTCCATTGTTGATTCAACAAATGACGGACGTTTTGAATTGATATGTAAAACATGCCACAAAAAATAATACAATTTCACCACAACCTATTATGTTCGAGAAGATGGAAAACTCAGCAATGAACTGGTTAGTTTTTGTTTCCCTTTTTTGCTCTCAATCCATTCTATTATTGGTTTTGGTCTCATTTTCCCCATTTTTTATGATGAACCCAGTGGGTGCAATGTGATAAGTGCGAGAAATGGAAACATCAGATATGTGCTCGTTTCGGAGATAAAAAGAACCACAGTGATCAAGCTGAATACACTTGCTCAAATTGTCACTTATGCAAAATTGAAAGCGGAAATCATTAGAGCTCAGCAAAGAGCAATTTCTTTGAGGCAAAGCAGTTGCCACAAACTGAGCTTAGTGACCATATAGAACAAAGACTTTTGAGGTGGTTAGAGGAGGACAGGAAGAAAAGAGCAAATTATTTGGGACAACATATCAATGAGGTAATTCAAGATACTTGTTATGTATGTATACCAGTTATGGTATGTTTTTATATAGTATATTATATGTTTAAAGTGCAATGTATAATTAGATATTATACTTACCAAATATGTAATTATTCAGTTTGTATAGCCTCTCAAAGGGTGCCATTGAAGAGAATTATCTTTTTCCATAATAAAAGATGTTTTTTTTTCCCGACTCGCAAGTGGAAGGGGAAGAAGATCTGGTTTTCCGTGTTTCATCTGTTACTAAGAAAGTGAAAGTGATGGATTCACTCCGCAAAGATTTTCTAAAAGATAACAATTATCAGGAAGATTTGAATACCAAAATGTTTGTTAGATACATTGTGAGAAATAACTTTGGTTTTCCATTGCCTTGGGTAGGATAACAATTAATAACTGTTTAGGATGCCTCTACATTTGTCCGCTAACCTGTGTTTCCAAATATGATGTCTAAGATATCCTATATACATCCATATACCTCCAGTTACCTCATTTTTAAAAATGGGGCCTAAACATTAGTAGAGGCGTCATGATTCTCAGTGTAGGTTGTACAATTATAGAATCGTAGCTTTGTTTCCCAAACAAGGCCTTCGAGATCATAAATATCCTCTATATTTTTTGTTTGAATTATTTTCTGTCGGTGTTTTTGAGCTCTGGAATATAACTAAAAATTGGGGGTTTAAGACCTAGGTAGTTCATAGATTCCACAAGAGTGAAATTATTCACTTCAAGCATAGTTAAGCAAGAGATGTTTTACGTAAGATAAACTTACATGAATTTATATGCTTTCTACTGCATAGATTAATGCTTCTCATTAATATGTATAGTTGAAATAAATATATATTAAGTTAATTACTTATGCAAAACATATCACTACATATGTCACTTGCTTGTTTACAGTGTATTTTAAAATATTGAAATTAAATATACTTTTGCTGTAATTTTGGATTGTATGTGCCTTGGTGCTTCTTCCTCCACAATGTACTTAAAGGAATGAAAACATCTCATATTTAAATTACCCTAATTCCTAAACTGTAACAATAACAGTAAGATGGACAACGACATATAAGACAAGTTTGATTCAATGCAAATTCTCATTTGTTGAGATATCTTCAAAATTTTCTTATGGACCACCCCTTGTACCAAAATCCTAACTTTCAAAGCTGCAATTTTCTGCCAAACATGTCGATAGCAAGGGCTGATCGTACCCCCTGAAGTATGACTTTTTGTTATCTATGGATTTGTATGGTATTGAACATTTTCTCAATTTTTAACCCATCTTATTTAAGGAATGGGTACTTTTATTTCCCAGTTTACTATTACTGGAAGTGAATTTCATAGATTATCTCAAATCATGTTAATCATACACCTTGAGGTGATACTGATACACTTTATCATTTGATTTGGTCACAAATGAATATAATCATCCACAATTTGAACCTTTACTTAACTACTTTATCTGCGTTATGATTCTATACTCTCAGGAATTACAAATGATGACAAGGACCCAACTGTTGATACCTTTTGTCATACAACATTTCATATACTCGAGCGTCTTGGTGTTCCTAAAGAAGTTGAAAATTGAAAGCTTGGCAGATCCTCATGAAGGCGGCAAAGAGGTCATTCTAGGAGTTCCAACTCTATCTACCTTATCTGTAAGTTTCACTTGCATAAATGCATTGGATATACACCAATTCCAAGTGTGTGTTTTCTTTAATTTTATTAAAATAGGTTAATAACAAATTGAACTATTTATGCAGGCGGTTATCTGGATAGACCGAGGGAAGGTTAAAAGAATTCGAGGGGTAACATTCACTATGAAGGTATGAGCCGATTTTGATAATCGGATGATGTATGCTGCTCGTGGTGTTTTTAACAATTTCCTTCTTGATGTTCGCATAGAGAAGGACCATAGATCTCTATTGTTTGCTAGCATGTAAATTTCACCTGCCATCCGAGGGCTCATCTGTTTATTTGTTCATTCAATAAGGTAATGCAATGTGAATAATGCAATGAGACATTACTCAATGCCAATTTTGAAATGTGATACAATTCCATTTCCTCCTTTATCTTATGTTGAATTTGGTTCATGTTTTCTTGCTGCATAGATGTCGTAGTTGTACTTATGTAGTTTCAAGAATTTGTGATCTACGTCTTCATATACACATGTTGAGAAAGTAACTTCAAGATCATTATGGATGATGTGGGTACAGAGTAACAACTAACATGTATGTAGGGATAGTCCAAATGGCATAGATTGACTCCATAAAAGAAGAATGTTGCTATTAATTTGGCAACAGATAACCTTGACGGAGCTGAATGGAGGAAGAGATCCATCTAACATAATATTTGAGATACGATAAAAACAACAACAACATAATATTTGAGATAAAGGCTTCATTGATGTATAAAGGCTTTCGGTACCATTTTAGAAAATTATATGCAACAAGTAGCGTGCACGTGGTGTACGAAAAATTTTAACTATATATATATATATATATATATATATATATATATATATATATATATATATATATATATATATCAAGCTATCAAGTGGCTCACCTTCAATCGAAACAAAATCAATGGTTCAAATGCATATGGATTCTTAAACAAAATCAATGGCTCAATTTCAGTTCTTAATAAAAAAATTATATGATTAATTTTTTCAACAACCTAAAATATTGTTAAAATATTCGACATTCATGTGTACCAAGCCACGTGCACTTGGTGCACGGTAAATTTCAACTAGATATTCTAGTTGAAATATATATATATATATATATATATATATATATATATATATATATATATATATATATATATATATGATATGGCTAAAAATAGGGTTAAATCGGGATCGTCCAAATCGGGCACGAATCTTAAAGCCTAGAGATAAAATGGTAATTTCACCTACTAACGGGTCTGAAATGGGTACTAGATCTCCTCCCCAAAGATCCAATAACCCACGAACGGATCCACCTCAACTGGGTGCGGGTTGCAACCCGCAACAAACCCGGTCCAGCAGGATAGGATTAGGGTTTCTGATTAATCCAAATCAACGGCCCTGATTCATATCTATCCTCTCACTGGGAATTAGGGATTACATTCCTTATCTGTCCACAGGGATTACATTCCTAATCTGATCCCTAAGGCGACTATAAATACCCCCCATCCATCACCATTAAGAGGTAATCAATCTTTTCCCAATTTACGCTCTTTCATAATCATTCCTGATTACTGACTTCAGCGTCGGAGGGTGTGTCGCCGAGATCAACCCCGGTGTCTCGCACTTTTTGCAGGTGAACGGCGGGAGTCAATGGTCAAACTCCGGCGGAACAGGTAACAGGTTTGCTATTCAAAGTTTTCCAAGAATCCACAAATACTATCTGTTTGCCCCCATACCAGATTTAGCGGTAACAGATTGGCGCCGTCTGTGGAAAACAAACGAATAGCAGCCTCCTCTCTTCCCGTTGGTCAGATCTTCTCCAGCCATGCCTCCTAGGAAAGTAAGATCCAGAGGGTCCAACCGTGGACCCAACCCCGATCAGCAACAGGAAGTCCCCATCCAACCCGCTCAGCAGCAGGGGCAACTTCCGCCTCAAGCCGAGGACCCTCTTCAACAGGACCAGCCTCCTCCTCAGAATCAACAACCTCCTAAGGATCCCCCCGGTCCTCAAAATGCCGGTGCAAGGGTCTCGCATCCCAACCCGCAGAAACAACCTCTCTATCAGGACCACGTCTCAATCCACAATGCCTCTTCGGATTCTATGGCCTCCCACAATCCCCGAGCTTCCGACCTTCGCAATACCATCCTCAATCGGCAGAAGGATGAGGATCTTCACCGCCATCTGGATGAAAAGCGTGCCCGAGAAGGAACCTCCCGCCAACAACGTCCGGATGAGCGATCTCCTCACCGCCGAGACTACAGAAGGTCCCCTACCCGAAGGGGGCGGAGAGAGTCCCCCAAGCATCACAGGAGAAGACCCCATTCCCCTGCCGGTTGGCAACATCCAAGGAACGATGAGGCACCCATCACCCGTGCCGAGTTCCAGTAGTTCCAAGCAACCATCCTACAAGCTCTCAATCTCCGTCCCAACAACACCAATGCTCCAAGGATTCCCACTCCTCCTTCGGTCCGAAGTCCTCGCTGATGGTCCCTAACTCCTCCCCTTGCTCCTAGCAACCCCCGGCACATTCCTTGTCCTCGCCGCTCCAAGAGCTACCGTCGTCGTAGCCCCCGCTCACCCTCGTACGAAGACGAGTCTAGAGGCTCGGTTGATTACCGTCGAAGGGATGACGCTGTCTATCGCCGTCTCCACGAAATGGAGAGGCGCTTGGATCAGTTAGACTGAGAAGAAGAGCTTAGAGGAAGGATCCTTCGCCCTAGTCGACCTCCTTTTTTCCGAACCATAATGGAGGCGCCCGTACCAATTGGCTTTAAACCTCCTCAATTCGAGACTTATTCCGGGGAGACTGACTCCGTCGATCACATCGAAAGCTTCAAGACCCTCATGCTCATCCATCAAGCTTTTGATGCTCTGCTATGCAAGACCTTCCCCGCAACTCTCAAGGGTCCGGCTCGAGAATGGTACTCTCGCCTTGCCCCATCCTCAATATTCTCCTTCGAGCAATTTGAGACCCTCTTCGTCACCCACTTTGTGAGTAGCCGCCGAACTGAGAAGACCAGCATTTCGCTACTCTACCTCAACCAGAAGAAGGGTGAGAAGCTGAGAGACTATGTGAAAAGGTTCACAGTGGAAGGCAGGTCCATAGCATCCCTCGACCAGTCGGTCGCTGCAGCAGCATTCCAATCCAATGTCCTAAACTCCAGCCTCCGCTCCTCCCTAGCCAAGAAGCCCCCACAAAACTTCTCTGACCTCCTCCTCCGAAGCGAAAAGTATATTCGGGCCGAAGAAGCTGAGCACCGCCCCAACTTGGAGGGGTCTTCCTCCGGGTCTAAGAGAAAGGGACAGAAGAGAAAGGGGTCAAGAAGCTCCAGAAGGATAATGGCGGCCAGCGCTGATCTCCTCCTAGATTTGAAAAATTTACTCCTCTTAATGCCAACATCTCCACAATTCTCATGGAAGTTGAGAAGGAGGGGGTGATACCTCCTGCACCGAAAATGAACACCCCTGGCAAGAAGTGGGATAAAGAGAAGTGGTGCCGCTATCACCGGGACCATGGCCACGATACCAATGATTATCGGGCCTTGAAGAACGAGATAGAAGCCCTCATCCAGAGGGGTCAGCTAAACAGGTTTGTGAGAAAGGACCGAACCGATCTTCCTCCCCCGCCTCGGGGGGCTAACAAGCATCCTGAACGTGATGAAACGCCCGACTTCGAAGAGGAGCGTGTCCTGCACCTCATCCATGGGGGTCCAATGGGGGGCTCCTCCAACTCCTCTCGAAAGACATTTATAAGGGAAGTTAATTCGGTTCGCGCCACACCTCCACCTAAAGGCCTCGGAGTACTCGTCACATTCTCAGATGAAAACCTAGAGGGTGTCCGAACCCCCCATTGTGACGTGCTTGTCATCAATCTCCAGATGGTGAACTTTAAAGTGGAGAGGATCCTGGTGGACAATGGAAGCTTCGTTAACATCCTCTTCCTCGCTGCTTTCAAAGGCCTCAAACTATCCCGAGACAGACTCAATCCCGCCGTCTATACACTCCATGGGTTCACGGGAGTGCCAGTGACTATTGAAGGGGTGATCACCCTCCATGTAACCGCTGGCAAAACTCCTACTACCCGAACGGAGTCGATGGACTTTATGGTCGTGGATGTCCCTGCAGCTTACAATGTTATTTTGGGTCGGCCCGGCCTAGCTGCTCTTGAAGCCATCCCTTCCGCCTATCACCTCAAGATGAAATTCCCCACCCGGGCAGGAGTAGGGAAAGTAAAAGGCAATCAGGAAACGGCCCGCAAATGCTACATGACCTCTACCCTGGGTCCAGTCCTCTCCCTCTAAACTCTGGAAATCGCCCAAGATGTTGCCCGACCAACGTCTGAGCCGGTGGATGAGTTGGAGGAAGTGCTCTTCTCTGAGCAGGATCCAAGCCGAAAGTTCTTTGTTAGCAAGAACCTCCCATCCGCCCTATGCTCCGACATAGTCCAGTGCATCCGAAGGAACCGAGACCTCTTTGCATGGTCGGCTGCAGACATGCCTGGAATTTCCGAAGAGCTCTTGGTCCACCACCTCAGCATTGCTCTGGGGTCCAAACCGGTCCAACAGAAGAGGCGCAAGTTCGCTCCCGAGCGCCAGCAAGCTATAAAAGAGGAAGTGGGCAAGCTTTTGAAGGCCCGGTTCATACAAGAGGTAAACTATCCCGAATGGCTCTCGAATGTAGTTATGGTGAAGAAGTCCAATGGGACCTGGAGGATTTGTATCGACTTTACCGACCTCAACAAGGCATGCCCCAAAGATCCATTCCCTCTTCCAAGCATCGATACTTTGATTGACGCCACTTCGGGCCACGAACTCCTCAGCTTCATGGACGCCTTCTCGGGCTACAATCAGATTCGTATGTTCCCCCCAGATATCCCGAAGACCTTATTTGTAACCGACCAGGGCCTTTACTGCTACAGGGTAATGCCCTTCGGTTTGAAGAATGCAGGTGCCACGTATCAATGCCTCGTCAACAAGGTTTTTCAAGCACAAATTGGCCGAAATATGGAAGTAAATGTTGACGATATGCTTGTGAAGAGCATCCACGGGGCCGATCATGTGGTCGATCTGCAGGAGGCATTCGACGTACTCAAGAAACACAATATGAGGCTCAATCCGAACAAATGTGCATTCGGAGTCTCGTCGGGGAAATTCCTAGGCTTCATGGTCAGCCAGAGAGGAATCAAGGCTAACCCTGAGAAGATCAAGGCCATATTAGACATGGCTCCCCCGAAGAATGTCAAAGAGGTTCAAAAGCTAACGGGTTGCCTGGCAGCCATAGGGCATTTCCTTTCCAAGTCAGGGGAGAAGTGCCTTCCCTTCTTCATGGCTCTCAGAGGGGCTAAAGGCTTCGAGTGGGGTCAGCAGCAACAAGATTCATTCGACCAGCTCAAGGCTTACCTAGTCAATCCTCCTCTCATCAGCAAACCAATTCCTGGTGAAGCCCTCTACCTCTACCTAGCAGCCTCCAAGCAGACCCTCAGCGCCGTTCTCGTGAGGGAAGAAGATAAGACCCAAAAGCCCATCTATTACGTGAGCAAGGTACTTCAGGATGTCGAGCTCCGCTACCCAAAGATAGAGAAGATGGCATATGCCCTAGTCATGGCCGCAAGGAAGATTCGCCCATATTTTAGTCCCATTCGGTGGTCGTTCTTATCGACCAACCGCTGAAGCAAGTTCTCCACAAGCCAGAGACCTTCGGTCGCCTTATGAAGTGGTCTATCGAGCTGAGCCAACATGATATAACATATCAGCCTCGGACCGCGATCAAGGCTCAGGCCTTAGCAGAATTCATAGTTGAAAGTACCATCCCCGAGTTCAGCCAAGCAATGAAGGAACCACCTGTCTGGTCGGTTTATGTAGATGGGTCCTCTTGTAACGAGGGAAGCGGAGCCGGGGTCATTCTGGCCGGCCCAAATGATTTCATCCTCCAATACTCCCTCCACATCAACTTCAAGTCCTCGAACTATGAAGCAGAATATGAAGCACTCATAGCCGGCCTCGGAATGGCTCGCAATGCAGGGGCGCAGTGCCTCCGGGTCTATAGCGACTCTCAGCTGGTCGTAAATTAGGTCCTGGGCGAGTATGAGGCATGAGATGACCGAATGGTTAAGTACCTAGCCAAGGTCAGGAATCTCATGGCCCTATTTGAAGAAGCCCTCATCCAGCGAATCCCCGAGAAGAGAATTTCCAGGCTGATGCCCTCCCCAAGCTAGCCTCCTCCTCCCTCCAAGGTCTTGAGCAGACCGTCTTGATTGAGGTGCTCCGGAAGCCAAGTATAGAAGACGAAACTTCCGATTCTATGGAGTCTCTACCTATCCTGCTTCAAGATAATTGGATGAAACCCCTCATTGAGTTCCTGAGGGATGGGCTCCTCCCTGAAGATCCGAAGGAAGCTCGCCGAGTGAGAACTCTCTCACTCGAGCAGAGCGATACACACTTATCGAGGACATCCTATACAAGCGCTCCTTCACACAAGTAGATGGCAGGCCTTATTTAAGATGCCTCTCCCCGGAACAAGCCGACTACGCCCTGCAAGAACTTCACGAAGGCATCGGCGGGGCACATTCAGGGTCCAGATCCCTAGCCCGCAAAGTGTTGAATTATGAATATTTCTGGCCCTCTCTCTTACAAGACGCCGAACTGCACGTTCGGCAATGCAGCTCTTGTCAGAAGTACTCCAACGTCCGTCGCCTCCTACAAGCTCCACTCACCTCCCTATCAAGTCCTATCCCTTTCGCAATGTGGGGATGGATTTACTAGGGCCATTCCCACCAACTCCCGGCCAGTTCAAATTCTTAGTCGTGGCAATCGACTACTTCTCGAAGTGGATAGAGGCCGACCCCTTGGCCACAATTACCGAGAACAAAGTACTTCAGTTTTTTTGGAAAAACGTCATCTGCCGATTCGGTGTCCCTCGAGTCCTCATCACAGACAACGGAACCCAGTTCACCGGAGCTGCCTTCCGAGCTCTATGTGAAGACCTCGCCATCCAACAACGATTCTCCTCCGTTTCCCATCCACAGTCGAATGGCCAAGTGGAGAATGCTAACCGACAGATCCTCTCCGGTATTAAGAAGGGGCTGGATAAGTGCTCTAAAGGCTTATGGGTCGATCAACTCCCAAATGTACTATGAAACTACCGCACCACGAAATGGACCCCTACAGGAGAATCCCCATTCAATCTCACATGGATCTGAAGCTATGATCCCCTAGAAGTTGGTATACCCTATCCTCGTCTAATGGCTTATGAAGAAGAACAAAATGCCAGGGAGCTCCGAGCAAACCTAGACTTGATCGATGAGATCTGTGAAAGAGCTGCCATTCGTCAAAAAAACTACCGGAGAAGGATTGAGTTGGCATACAATAAGAGAGTCCATCCTACCGACCTCAAAGAAGGGGACTTGGTCCTCAGAAAGTTAGCAATCTCTTTTCCTAGTCAGAAGAGTAAGCTAGCTCCAAATTGGGAGGGACCCTACAAGATCGCCAAAGTAGTTCGGCCCGGGACATATCGTCTAGAAGACCTTGAAGGCAGAGAGATCCCCAGGACATGGAATGTCGACCATCTTTTGAAATACCAAGAGAGAGCATTAACGCCTTTCTAAGTATTCTGGGATATCGAACCGTTCCTCTCATTTTACTTGTGTTTTTTTTCCATTATTTCTCTCATGTAATAACGGATCGCAACTTAGAAGCAGCCAACTATTAGTTATCAATAAAGAAAGTTTTTTCGTATTTTACTTGTAAAATTGCTTGTATCTCTCTGCTTTTACTCTTCACCCTGACAACGAGTTCGGAGTCCAACACTTGGTTCGATTCTGCTCTGCGGGCTAGGAGTGGGTCGCCATTTGGAATTGCTCCCACAACCGTTGAACAAACTCTAACGACGAGTTCGGAGTCCAACACTTGGTTCGATTCTGCTCCACAAGCTCGCTCTTAAGCGGACTAGGAGTGGATCACCATTCGGAATTGCTCCCACAACCGTTGAACAAACTCTAACGACGAGTTCGGAGTCCAACACTTGGTTCGATTCTGCTCCGCAAGCTCGCTCTTAAGCGGGCTAGGAGTGGGTCACCATTCGGAATTGCTCCCACAACCGTTGAACAAACTCTAACGATGAGTTCAGAGTCCAACACTTGGTTCGATTCTGCTCTGCAAGCTCGCTCTTAAGCGAGCTAGGAGTGGGTCGCCATTCGGAATTGCTCCCGCAACCGTTGAACAAACTCTAACGACGAGTTCGGAGTCCAACACTTGGTTCGATTCTGCTCTGCAAGCTCGCTCTTAAGCGAGCTAGGAGTGGGTCGCCATTCGGAATTGCTCCCACAACCATTGAACAAACTCTAACGATGAGTTCGGAGTCCAACACTTGGTTCGATTCTGCTCCGCAAGCTCGCTCTTAAGCGAGCTTGGAGTGGGTTGCCATTCGAAATTGCTCCCACAACCATTGAACAAACTCTAACGACGATTTCGGAGTCCAACACTTGGCTCGACTCCGCTTCACGAGCTCGCTCTTAAGCGAGCTAGAAGTGGTTCGCCACTCGGAATTGCTCCCACAACCGTTGAACAAACTCCTTCGAACTCAACTCTAACAACCAGTTCGGGGTTCAACACTTGGTTCGACCGAGCTACTTTGGGCAGAGGCAGAGCTACCGAGTCGCCAAACCGGGCGGACGAGGTACCGACCTCCACATATGGAGAAAAAAGCCATCGAGCCAGCTTCACCGTCTGATCGCCTCAAAATGTGTGCTAACACGCGATGAACGGCTCAGATCGCGCCACGTCTCCACAAAACAACAAGATAATGTTTTCTCGAAATTTGAGCCTCTTGTCTCGTGATTCACGCCCTGATCATGATCCACCGCCAGATCATGCCACTTAGTTCGGCCATAAATCCAAGCTACCTAACTGCCGAAGCGCAAAAAGACTTCGGCACATCCCGAGCAAAAGACAGTTCTACGCCTAGGACGAATAAAAGGAGCCAACTTTTGGCTCTTATGGATCGTTTCAAAAGTAAAGTAGCTACAGCACAACAGCAAGCAGACGAACTCCAATTTTATTAAAACAACTTAATAATTTTACAAGGCAACGTTGCTACGAAAGGGCGTTACAAAGACTCGAGAGACCAGTACAACTTTTTCAATGCCTCTTCGGAACGGAGACATTCCGATTCAGAGACACTCGGGGTCGGCATCGCTTAACCTCTGAGCTCGTCTCTAGGCCGGCGAACCGAGATGCCTCTTCGCCGCTAACTCTAATGGTGGCTCTGACTGAGGCTTCGCTCGAGAAAACTGCTACGCCACTTTGGGCATCGGCCACGGTCCGACCTGTGGCGGGAGGACGAGCCGCGAGCTCGTAGAAGGAAATACCTCGTTCGCACTCCTCGCGGGTACACGAGGTGCTGCGGACGTTGGCCCTCGCGGGCTGAGGCCTTAGACGAGCGACCTCCTCCTCGAGCTCGACGATCCTATCTTTCAAGGTGTCATCCTTCACCGATATCTTTAGCCGGGGGAGTTTTGCCGAACCCGGGTACTCAGCACTATCGGATATGATGTGACGCAAATTGGTCACCTCGATGCTTTTGTCAACTATAACCCTCTGTAGCTGCTCGACCTTTGTCGCGAGCTCGTCTCGCTTGGCCAGCGTCGAGGCCAACTCTTCCTCCTTAGCGGAGAGTTCTTCCTCGACTATCCACAAGTGATGCACCTCGGCTAGTAATTCGCTGTTCTTCTTCTCCACGTTGAACAGCACTCTTCGGATCAGGTCGATCTCGCCCTCGAGACGAGCTTCGCAAGACCGCTTGAACAGTTTCGCACGGTGCCGAGCTGCTACGGTGTCCGAATCAAGTTCGACGATCTGAAAGACATAGGCATCACATTGAAAGACTATAGCCGAGCCAGACACTTAGACAAATTTGAAACAAAATTTTCAAAGAGAAGCCTTTTCATTCACAATAAAAGAGTGGTGGCCAGTCCGCTATAAGGCTTACATAGAGAAGAAGAAAGAAAAAATTACAAAAATAAAAAGAATCAGGGGTCCACCTGGGGCGGCAGCTCAGATATCGGCGCCTCGACAGATGGCCCTTCGCCCATCGACACCTCAGTTCGAGGATCGACCGATGCGGTCTTGGGGTCGGCTGGCGCCTTCCCATCCCGAGGTCCATCCTCCTCTTCCCATTCGTCGTCTTCTTCGACCTCCTCGCCTTCATCCTCGACGACAGGCCACAGCCGGTACCCGATCCTCTGAAAGCCGGGGACCCGAGCCTCGACGTGGTCGAGTGCCCTGGAATAGGACTTCTCCATATTCGAAGCCATATGCTTCTTCGCCTCGGCCTCGACCTCCGCCCTTATAACTGCCGCCGCGGCGTCATTCTCCGACTTTGCTGCCTCCAGGGCCTTCGCCGACTCTGCCAACTCCTCGGCAGCCTTAGCAGCTTTGGCGACCTCCGCGGCAAGCTACTGCTTGGTTCGCTCCAGGTCCGCCTTGAGGTCGGCGACTCGAACCTCCAAGCCTTCCAAGCGGCGTTGCTCCGCCTCGAGCTGCCTAACCGCCCTCGCCTTCTCCGCCCTGTCCTTATCACAGGCAGCCTTCAGTTCCCGCTCCTGCTCGGCAAACTCTTGAATCAGATGGTCGAAGTGACAAGTGGCCTGTGGCAAGAAGGAGTTAGAGCCGAACTGTGAACTTAGGCGAAAATCATAAAGAGAGGAAAATCAAGACTTACCGACATAAGCGACCGGGCGACCTCGTAGGTGTCGTCGCCAGTCGTTCCCGCCTTCAGGGCAGCCCGGTCCTTGGGGTTCGCGAGATGCTTGACGGCCTGCATACACATCTGCGAGTCACTGAGGAAGCCGTCATGGTTCTTCACCCGCTAGTCGGGGACGAACAGCTTCTTGTGCCGCTCGGTTAGAATCTCCTCGGCCTGAGTCGTCAGGGGAGGTGCCTCGAGCGACAGCACCGCCGAAATGGAGAAGACCTCACCGGCCGCGGCAGACGAAGCCAGAGCCGAAGGGTCGATGGGAGCAGCCACCACCAACGATGGAGCTTGAGTAGCGGGGGCATGGTTGGCGACTACCGAAGCAGCCTTGGTAGGGCGGCCGAACGAGGGACCCGTGCCCGTCCTCTTCCGCTTCCTACCGTCGGCAACCTTGCCTCGCTCGTTCATCATCCCCTGAAAATCCATCTTCGGCGCTTCTGTTCCGGACAACCGAACAAACAACAAGTTAGAAAAACGAACAAGAAACTTAAAGAAAAAAATTTTGCTACAAGATGTCAGGGGCATACTCAGGTCGATCGGACTAAGGCCCGACTCGTATAGCACCTCCTCGGTCATTTCTCTCCAACTCAACATGGGGAGAGCAATGAGCTTCGCCGCCACCTCCTCTTCGGCCGCAGTTAGCACTGGGTCGACCCTTGCGAACTTCGGCACCTCTACCTTCCACCGCTTTGGAAAGTCCAACGTTGAGGGCCCCTTTAACAGAAAAAACTTATCCTTCCAACCTTTTATCGAGTCCGGATTCTCTATGAGCCTAATGCCTTTCCGAGGTGACAGGTAGTAGCGAGGCTCGGCCTTATTCATCCGGTGGATTCGATACAAGCTCCGGAGGACCACCAAGTCAGGCTCGACCTTGGCATTGCGGCACCGCAACAAGAAGGCGAGCACGTGGCGCCAGGAGTTCGGCATAAACTGGGTCGACGCCAGGCAATACCACTGAAGTACCTCCAACACGAAGGGATGCAGGGGGAACTGCAAGCCGACGCTCAAAGAGTCGACGTCAAACACACACGTATCCGGCGACAGTTCGGAGTTTGCCCGCATCCCAGGGCCGGGGAGGATCAGCTTGTACTCCAGAGGGATGGCGAACCCCTTTCTAATCCGGAGCAGGTCCTTCTCAGACAATACCGAGGCAATTCCGTCCACCTCGGTAGTCTCTCTCGGATTTTTTTCCTCGTAAACTGCCAACCTACCAACGATCGCCTTCTTCAGAAGATCACCCTCGTACTGCCTAATACCGGCATGGCCGGACAAGACGCTAGGGTACCGGCCCGACTCAGGGGCTCGCCTCTCAGTCTCCACGATCTCCTTGACTATAGGAGACCGGGCCACTACCTTCTTCCTCTTCTCCACGGCCACGGAAGGTCCTACCACCTCCTTCCCCTTTCTCCGGCTCGCCACTTGCCTCCTCGCCTCGGCACTACTATCGTCCGAGGACGAGGCCTCACTTCCCGAGTTTACCCTTGACATCTCTAAAAAAGTATAAGGCAAACACACTGACCTTGAGGTGACGTATCCTTGAAGTGACGTTCACGGTCGGAATTAGATCACCGGAAATTGCCTGGCCCACGCGACAGCTAGCGCAACCACCTTAGAGCACAAATCGCCGCTAGCAGAGCAAACTGACAGTGAAAGTAAAAACTAGAGAGTAAAAGTGAGAATGAGCCAAGAGGTGGAGGGGGTGAGGATTTATAACCTCAGAGCGATGTTTGGGCTTCCTTGAGCATTTAACGGCCCACTAAGAGAAGGAAAAATGCCAAAACAGAGAGTTACGACGTTTCAAAACAAAGACTCTTCAAATCGCTTAACTCCATCACCCGGCCACCGGTGTGCATAGCCGAGCTACCAAACAGCTTGGCTAAGCAACCGAGCTACTGGGTCAGAGGATGGCGACGGTTCCAAACCAGAACTCTTCAAATTGCTTAACTCCATCACCCAGCCACCGGTGTGCATAGCCGAGCTACCAAACAACTTGGCTATGCAACCGAGCTACTGGGTCGGAGGATGGTGACGGTTCAAAACCAGAACTCTTCAAAATGCTTAACTCCATCACCCGGCCACCAGTGTACATAGCCGAGCTACCGAACAGCTTGGCTAAGCAACTGAGCTACCGGGCCGAAGGATGGCGACGGCTCCAGACAAGGACTCTTCAAAACACCTAACTCCATCCCTCGGCAATCAACACCTCGACGTGCCACCGAACAACCGTTCTAACCGAACTGAGGTGCCGAGGTACCGACCTCCACATATGGAGAAAAATTCTGCCGAGGCCGAATCACCGTCGGATCGTTCCAAAATTCGTGTCAAAACTTGATGGACGGTTCAGATAGCGCCACACCCACAAAACGACAAGATAACATTTTCTCGTGATCTGAACCCTATCCTCGTGATTCACGCCATGATGGACGCTCAGGATCGCGCCACGTAGCTCGGCAAAATCTGAGGCTCCGGACCGAGCCGCAGAAGGAGCCGAACCGAGGTGCCGAGGTATCGACCTCCACATATGGAGAAAAATTATGCCGAGGCCGAATCACTGTCGGATCGTTCCAAAATTCGTGTCAAAACTTGATGGACGGTTCAGATAGCGCCACGCCCATAAAACGACAAGATAACGTTTTCTCGTGATCTGAACCTCGTCCTCGTGATTCACGCCGTGATGGATGCTCAGGATTGCCCACATAGCTCGGCAGATCCTGAGGCTCCAGGCCGAGCTGCAGAAGGAGCCGAACCGAGGTGCCGAGGAACCGACCCTCACATATGGAGAAAATTTAAGCCGACCTTCCTCGGCCGTTGGATCTTGTCAAAAAACGTGCTCGACGTGATGGACGGCTCAGATCTTGCCACATTCATTAAAGGACAAGATAGCATTTTTTGGGGATCCGCGCTGAGATGGACACTCAGGATCTTGCCACGTAGTTCGGCAGATTCCGAGGTACCGAGCCGAGCTACCGAGGAGCCGAGCCGAGCAACCGAGGCACTGACCCTCTCATACGGAGAAACTATCTACCGAGCAACTTGGATCATCCGATCCCCCAGAAAATTGCGCTCGAAGCTGATGGAGGGCCCAGATCGCGACATGCCATAAATCGGTATTAAAAATTAGTTTTTATTTATTTTAATGGTTTTATTTATTTAAAAATTGTGAAAAAATGGTTAAAAATTCGAGAAAATTAATTAAAAATCTTGGAAAATAATTATAAAATCGGGGAAATATTGTTGAGCCCCCGAGTAAATAATTATTGCCCAGGACAATTTATTAAGACCCCCGAACGACGAATCGACACTTCGCAAAATTAAATAAATAATTCAAAAAAAATAAATAAAAATCAACAAATGTCCAGAAGAGTTCAAGAACAACTCAGAGCGCACATCCAACTCGAAAAATTACCATACTACCTAATACAAAGATTCGAAACTCCCCGTTAGACTCCAATACAACCCCGTAAGCCATGAAAACAGTAAAACTATTCCTCAAATACTGATCAAGCTCAGTCTTCGGGAGTATGGGGCTCGTGATATGGCTAAAAATAGGGTTAAATCGGGATCGTCCAAATCGGGCACGAATCTTAAAGCCTAGAGATAAAATGGTAATTTCACCTACTAACGGGTCTGAAATGGGTACTGGATCTCCTCCCCAAAGATCCAATAACCCACGAATGGATCCACCTCAACTGGGTGCGGGTTGCAACCCGTAGCAAACTCATTCCAGCAGGATAGGATTAGGATTTCTGATTAATCCAAATCAACGGCCCTGACTCATATCTATCCTCTCACTGGGAATTAGGGATTACATTCCTTATCTGTCCACAGGGATTACATTCCTAATCTGATCCCTAAGGTGACTATAAATACCCCACATCCATCACCATTAAGAGGTAATCAATCTTTTCCCAATTTACGCTCTTTCATAATCATTCCTGATTACTGACTTGAGCGTCGGAGGGTGCGTCGCCGGGATCAACTCCGGTGTCTCACACTTTTTGTAGGTGAACGGCGGGAGTCAACGCTCAAACTCCTGCGGAACAGTAACAGGTTTGCTATTCAAAGTTTTCCAAGAATCCACAAATACTATCTGTTTGCCCCCACTCCAGATTTAGCGGTAACAATATATATATTGTAATAGAATATCTAGTTGAAATTTACCGTGCACCAAGTGCACGTGGCTTGGTACACATGAATGTCGAATATATATATATATATATATATATATATATATATATATATATATATATATATATATATATATATATCGCACACGCTCTCTACCCAGAAATTTAAAATTTCATGTTTGTAAATTTCCGGATTTTTCAGATTTTTTTATGCTTCTTTTGATTGCTCATGTAGAAATTTTTCACTGAGTTTCCTGATTGATTTCAAATGCAATGGAAGTTTTAAATGATTATTTACTTGGGTAAATTTTAACCTCTAAAGGTACACTGAAAGTAGCAAATATCCCCTCAAAAGTTAAATTTCATCATTTTGCACCCCCAAAGTTCTAAGAAGTTGGATTTTACACCCTAACTTGTAATTATTTTTCAACATATTCTGACGGAAACATGGACTTTAATTTACAACTAATTGTTGTCTTACTATTCAAACTTGAGCTACATAAACTCCATGATGGAAGTTTCAAATTCATGCATCCGAAAAGCTGGAAAGTAAATATATCCACTATTATACATGAACATTATGATAGTGTGCATCTCATAAAGTATATTAACACCTGATAGTAGAATACAGTGAGAACACTAAAGTTAATCGTCAAATATTTTTCCTCCTTGATATACAGAGCAAGTTTTTCATCAGAATTAAACAACATCTATCGGGCTTCTCAATGCTTCCTGCAATGGATAACATCACTAAATATGGCCATGTAAGTTTCATTTTTTTGTATGGCATCTATAACTTTTTCATATTAGATCAATTAATTAAATCTTTAATATTCCTGACATTATAATGCTTATTTTCATACCTTACAGGTCGACAGTGACTTGGAAAAAATAGTAAGTTCAGCTTTTCATAGTCTTTTTATCAAATTAATGGTTCACTTATGTTATTTTTTCATTACAAGTCCAATTCCTTCGACAAAAAAATGTAGGAGTTACCATTTGAGATGAACGAGAGGTTAAGGTTTGCCCGTGGACATGTGCCTACATCATGTTTTCAAGAACAATTCAACATATGAAAGCCTTGTAAACAGTAAAATATATGCAATCATGTTTGACTAACAAATCACATAGGTATCGATATTTATATGCAATACCACCGGGCTAGTGACTCCACGATAAGTTATAAAAACGATGTCGTAATCTGGGTGGGAAGTCAGCTAAGCTCTTTGCCTGATTCTTGAAGCATTTGGGGTAGCAAATGTAATGCCCCGAATTTCCAAAATGCGGTAATACGTAGCAAAACATGATTTTTACTTCATTTCGTACAACTTTACAAGAAATTTGAAACCTTTTATTACATCGAGTTCTTTTACAACAACGCAGCGGAATATAAATTAAATACAACATGGTATAAATGTACAATTTAAACATCAGTAACTTAAAACGGAAAGTAATCTTTAGCGTCAGTCATCTTTATATCTCCTTGCAAACTCAACGCCTGCATTTGAAACTGGGGGCACGTCAGTTGCTTACAACCGACGCAATATTATAAGACAAAGATCCTCACTATGCTGTAATATAACGATTTACTTACGTTAGAAACCACACACTTGAATGCATTACAAAGTGTAAATGTGACTATCCTAAACATGTCAGTGTATGATATGCCTTAGATGCCTAATCAGATTTACACTACGATGCACTAGTGCATACTTGTTCGAATTCTATGCATCCCATACTACATAGGTCCGAGGGCAAGCCCTTATGGTACGTCTCATT
Organism: Hemerocallis citrina; assembly: GCA_017893485.1. Lineage (NCBI taxonomy): Eukaryota > Viridiplantae > Streptophyta > Magnoliopsida > Asparagales > Asphodelaceae > Hemerocallis > Hemerocallis citrina. Next base: position 192,225,067 of record CM030358.1, read on the forward strand.
ATAGGCAGGGGTGTATCTGAGTTTCAGGGGGCCCTAAGCAAGTTTTAAAATGAGGCCCTTTTTAAGTTTGCAAAATAAAAAATTAGAATTATTTAAATTCAAACAAACTTTGAGTCCGGAGGACAAACTACTTAAATAAAATCAAATTTATATATATATATATATATATATATATATATATATATATATATATATATATCCTTCCAAAAAAAAAATTAATTGATAATGTACGCATTTTCCATAAAATGTATCATGGCAAAAAGAAACTTTGACAAACTCTAATAATAAAAACGAAATACATGATCTCAACTATTTTAAAAAGTCTTACTTGCTACATTTAAATCTTTAACATTGCATACAGAATCCATTTTCACCAAAGCAAGCTCATTGTTTGCATCCAAAATTTGCCTACAAAATAAAACACACAAAAAAATATTACTTAAACATAACTCTTCTCACATTTTTAGAAGCAAAATCATTGGTTATGCTTTGATAGTCGAGCTTTCCTATCAGATTATGTTCAATTGATAACATGGCTAACCCATTCATACTTTTTGTGTACATATTCAATATCTTCAATTTCATTTACCAGTTTATTAACTTGGTTACCTTCTTCATTTTCCAAAATTTCAAGTCTATCATCGTTATTATGCTCTTCATTCACTACATGTTCAAATTCCTCATCAATTGATTCATTTATATGTTCCTCGTCAAACAAACCTTGAGGTTCAACATTTTCACTAGCCAAATTAGTTTGTTTAGTATTTTTTAAAAATTTGTCCATTGCACCTTTTTGAGATTTGGTAAATTCTTCAATTCTTTGTTTTTTTTTTCTTTTTTCATGTCCGGAATCATATTTTCTAGGAGGCATACTTGATACTTAAAATATTAAATTAACAATACAAAATTTCAGTAACAAAGTTAAGGAACAATAGTACCTAATTGTTGTAGCTTCGAAATTTTCCTTTTTCTTGAAATCTTCAATAATTTTCTCCAATTTCGGTCCCAAATCAGGAAATGAATACTCCGTCTCCAAATGATATCTGAAATCATAAAATACAAATACTAAATTAATAATGTAATTATTTCTTTACATAATCTCAATAGTAAATTAATAACTCAACAGTACAATTAATGAAAAAATTTTAATCTCAACCAGGATCCAGTGGGGTTAACTGATAAGTCATAAGTGAAGTGAATCAAGTGATAACTGAAAATTGAAAAACGAAACAAAAAAAAGACATGAAGAAGAAGAGAAGATGTACACTGTTTACTGATAACTGAAAATTGAAAAATGAAAAAAAAGACAAGAACTCAAGAAGAAGAAGAGATTAAGATAATCAAGGGATTCAAGGCTGATTAGTGATTACCTAACGGGCAGGCGACGCGCGGCGATGGGCACGGGCGACGCGACAACTGCGAGATGGTCCTCTGGCTCTGATAGAGTAGTAGGGTCTAGATTAAGAAAGATTTCAACAAGAATCAAGAAGAGAAATCAGGAGATGGAGAGAAAAGTTGAACTTGGGAGTAGATTGAGATGGAGAGAAATCAGGAGAATAAGAAAGTAAAACATTCAGAAATCAGGAGAAATTATGGAGACGGTTGGGTTTCTTTTCTCTGGGTTTTTTTTTCTTTTTTTTAAATAACAGTGAATAATTTTTTTTTAAAGGGGCCCTAAAAGATCTGGGTGCTTTGGGCCCAGATCCGCCCTTGATTATAGGGTTTATATCCCATGCTATGCAACCGAACCCAATAAATATACTCCAATGCGTAGTCACCGATGAGTCACACCTCCAGGATATTTGACCTTACCGGCTTACCCTAGCCCACCTCAGTGGATTTACCGGACATATCCTCAGCCACGAACCTTAGCAAGTGGATCTCTCACAACTACGAACAGGCCTACCCTTAGCCCACCTCGGTGGATTTACCGGGCGTAGTTAACTTCTTTTTATAGCATAAGATAACAATTTTTCAAATCGACTTCTTAAAGATAAACGCTTGATTAATTCGCCAAATTATTCACTTTTAACAACCCCCAATATTCTTTTGATTTGTAAAACCTTCTCATATTGCCGAAGGATATTTTGAATACATTTTCTAATACAAAGTTCTTTAAACCACTTAATGAAATTTCACTAGAATCTTGATTTAAATCTCATAGTCGTGTTTTAATTCAATCATCAACCACTTAAACTATTTCTCTAACTCATAACTTTGTATTCATGAAATTTCACAAAAAGTGCTTTAATTCATATCCTACAACCAATTTATTAACTCATATACATTTCTTATTTTTTATATTATTCCACAACTCATTAATATAAATGTGATTTTTAATTCCCAACATATAACCCTAAAATAGTAAGAAATTATCTTTAATTGTTTAGAAAATATTTAGAAACATTTTTATAGATTTTCCCAAAATTTTAAATGTCAAAAACACACAAAATACCCAAAAAAACATTAAAATGCATATTTGTGCAAAAATCCGGATTCAAACCCAGGGCCCCCGCCCCAGCGAGCGCCACGTGGCGAGCCCATGCGCAATCATGCCGCCGCTAGCCACTTAGGACAAGCGCCCGTACTGATTACATATGGGTTTAAATTATTATAACCCAATCTCTGTTTATTCTTCTATTTTAACTTCTCAAGTGTTCTACAATTTTATTTGTTTCCCCCAAAATAATAGTTTATAAAAAATATTTACAAATCTTCAGAAACGTTTATTTATTGATTTTAACCACAATAAAATTAGTTTATACATACATATTGTAAATGGTGATTTTTGGAAACAATATAAACATACACTTTCATTTATTAATAAAACTACATCTTTTAGCTACAATTCAAGACTTTTTATTTTTCCTTCTTCTTTTTATCAATTTCATGAGAATATCTCATCTCCCATCAATCTATTACTCTCCCATTGTTTACCCAACTTATTTGTATAATTTAACAACTTGTGCATAAAAATCATTTTCAATTCATTCAACCTAATCATGGCACACTAATATGTACCCAACATGTCACGCCCCGCTTCCCAAAAATACGGAATGCAAGCACGTGGCAAGGCCCAGCGAATGACTTGCGTCATTCATAGGCTGTCATCGATTCAACTCAACAATATAAAACAGGAAGTAAAACAACTATGCATGCAATAAAAGAAGTAATCACATAAATAACAATACTTGAAATTTAAGCATAAAATAACTAACATAAAATAAATCCAACATCTGGAATCAACAGCAATAATATTCGGGTCAAAAGCCCACAAATACTACAATGTTCAATTATTAAAGTTCAAAAAGGAGAAACAATGATTATTTAAACAGCGCAGCAACACAAGTCTTTCATCATTGTTGTTCTCCTAGTTCATCAGGCAAATCTCCCTGAATACCTGTACGCTGTTCAACTAAAAGAGAGGAAAAAAATTTCTTAGAGCAAGTCGTGGATAACAAGTAGAGAAATAGATAACAATGACAATAACGGTATAACAATGAAATCAATAGTATTGAACAGTGACAAAGCGATAATAGTACAATGTGCAATAACGATGATTTATAACGATAACAATAAATAATAACAATAATGATAAACAATAACGATAACACTGTTCAATGAAGATGACAATAAGCAATGACAATGCGATGAAAATCTTAAGTCTATTATTCATTTTTAATCCTAACTAATGCACGTACTACTGCATCCCATACTACAGGTTCCATGCATACAATCAATTTCGTTTAGACTAAGGTGCTAGATTCTATAGGTCATGTACTCAACACAATATAACATTTCAATAATAATCACTGGCTATTGAGCAATTTCTTGCACAATAACGATAATACTGGCCATTTGCAATTTCTTGCACAATGACAATAACACTGGCCATTTGTAATTTCGTGCACAATGACGATAACACTGGCCATTTGCAATTTCTTGCAAAATGACGATAACGATAATTTGGGAACGAGACCCACATTCCCGAGTACAGTCACTATATTATCAACTACCCTAATCAACTCTTAACCCCGGCTTGATTAACATTTTTTTATTCCAATAACATACAATAATGCAATTAATAAGAAATACTAGAAAGATGACAACACAACCCTAATATCATGCAATGTACTCTATACAATTAAATACACCAAATTCAATATTATAGATTCAATTGTATGTTATTAAACATAGGAACCCAATTCTGGACAGCAGTAGGTTGCTGTACCAAAATTAGAATTCCCGTTGCTACGAGATAGCAAATGTGGATCCGTCAAAAGTTCTAGAAACTAGACTCCTGCCCGGTTCCAATGCATATAAATAAGGTACATAAAAGTTGTGTTAACATGTGTCAAAATAACAGACTACACTGGATTTGTGTTCAGCCAGAACTTGTAAAATTGTGTTTATACATATAAAACAGGACTGAAAAAATATTAATTAATTCCATGAAAATTAGGGAATGTTCTATAGTGTGTCTAGTATCAGCATGGAAAATTTTAAGTCATTATCTTATAGGTAGCATGGTTAAATTAATTGTGAATTAGAGTGTGGCAGCAGTTTTTAGAATCTGGAATTGTACGACACAGCAGCAGTACAACTGCGATATCTCACAAACCGTAACTCAGAATTCAATTCCGTCAAGGGGTAGTAAACTAGACATCTGGGGCTACATTTCATATTCAGTAAGTTATTGATTTTGGTGACATTATCTAGGTCGAAACAGCATGGTAATGTTCAGGTCGGCGAAAATTTTCAGGATGTCAACATATTCTTTTAGAATAAAATGATTAAAATGTTAAGAATGATTAGTTCGGGTTAACAATCATAAATCACAGCAAGCTATACCTATGTGAACATGGCATTATGATATAATGTCCATAATCTTACTAATCACAAACAACTAATACAATAACATCAATCATATAAGCCATCAATACTAGTATGCAATCTACAATTGTTGTGAGAAGTCATGACATGAAATACAATAAAAATCCATATTCCTATATTCAATAACTAACTATAAGTATGCATGTAAGATCTCTATACATTGGAGACAAGGATGACACGAAGTCAAGAATGCTACTTGAATTCGCTCGTGTAAATCCCAATGATAGATAACAATAAGCAACACACGATAATCAAATTGGATCTACTTGCGGGATTCAATAAACATTCTCGAATATGATACAATAACTATTCGAGTAGAAATGACTTGTCTTTAGGAAGACGTTAGATCAATCCGAATATGCAAAGAATAACGGGATCGGAATCCCGGCGACATGGCGACAAGCAAACGATCACGATGATCACAATCGGGCACGAATCTTAATGGAGATCAAGATCGGATGATCGGACGGTTAAGATTGAAGATCAAGATCAAGATGATGATCACGATCGCGATAATCAAAAGAGATCCGACGGTCGAAATCAAGATCTTGATGATGATGATGATGATGATGATGATGATGATGCAATCAACAATCGAGATCAAAGGATCAAGATGATGATCATCAAGATCGTGATTATCAATGATCAGACGGTTGAAATCGCTTGATCCCAAAATAGCAAACGACCACACAGAACAGCGGATCCCCAACCTCTTCCAAAACAGCAAAACACCAAAATAAAAACCTAACTCTTCCCTTCCTCTTAATTGTGACAGAGAGAGAGAAAGTCGGCGGGAGAGGGACGGCAACCACGGCTTTGGCTAACAGCATTGCGGCGACGTCAGGAGGATGACGACACTGAGGTGCAGTGTCACTACTGGCACTGTTGACTGTTGTACGACACGATGGAAGGTCGCAAAGGGGGGTCGCGAGTAGCGCAAGCAGGCGGAGGTTGCGACTGGCAGTTGCTGGCTCTGGCTGCGGTCGTTGCTGACTGTCATCGAAAGTAGGGGAGCATTGTGGTGGCTTGCTGGCATTGCGAGGAGGGAGCAGCGCTGTGCCGAGGGAGGGGGGTTCGGCAGCAGTGGCGTGTTGTTGTCGAGGAGAGGATCGTGAGCAGGGAGGCGCGAGGGTGCGCACAGCGGAGTCGACGGGGTTGCTGCGTCTGCAAGAGAGAGGGGGAGAACAGGAGGAGCACCAGGATGGGTTTAGAAGTAGAGGATGAAGGTAGGGGATGAAGTTGGAGTAAAACGGCTAGGGGTAAGGGGATTAGGGTTAGCACAGGGTTAGGTTAGAGTGATAGGGTTTATATATATAGGGTTAATGGGTATGGGTTGTTGGGTAGATGAGTTTGGATCCAATAAGAGATAGGATTATAGGGTGTTGGGTTTAAAATCCAATAGGGAAACAATTAGGATAACCAATAAAATATAATCTATAATAAAATGTACTTTGCATTACAATATAGAATTTATTTGAATACTACAAATACAATTAACAATTCAAATAGATTTTTACTTTATCAATCAAGGGTAATAATAATAATAACAATAATAACAATAATAACAATAATCATAATAATAATAATAAAATAAGAATAAAAGTAATAATAATAATACTACTGATAACAATAATAATAATAACAACATAAATAGGGTTTGTATTACAATTAGGGCTGTAATCGAGCCGAGCCGAACCGAATACCTTCAGGCTCGAGCTCGTCTCGTTTACGAAATGAGCTCAGTTTTGAGCTCGAGCTCGGTTCGAGCCGAGCTTTGACCGAGCTCTGACCATATTCGAGCCGAATAGCTCGCGAGCTTAGCCTAAAAAAAAATCCAAGCTCGAGCTCGGCTCGTTTACGAAACGAGCTCAGTTTTGATTTTAGCTCGGTTCGAGCCGAGCTTTGACCGAGCTCGAGCCGAATAGCTCGATTCGTTTGCAGCCCTAATTACAATATGAGAATCATGGTGAATAGTTACAAATAAAATTATTGATTAAAAATAAACTTTAATAGGAGGTCCGACAATACATTTTAAGAAAAGAATTTGAAAGCGGAAAAATAATTTACAAAAATTTAAAATACCAAAAATACACAGAAAATACGGAATTGGGAAAACAGGGGTTACACAACAACACCCCAACAACTCTACATGAATTTTCAAGTTACTAACATGATAAATTATAAAGAATCTTTCCATCTAGCATGCAATTGATACTAAAAAGATCAATACCACATGCAATAAAACAACACTAGAAATCAAAGAATTCATGTCACATATTCATCACAACTAATTAAACCTACATGCTACAATTATCTAGAAAGTAAAGAAATCACCCACCTCTTATGAAGCAAAAATATAGAAAAGCTCCTAGAAAATTGTCCCAAAGCTCCACGCCAACTAGCATTCTCCTCCAAGAATGCACAATCGAACTCCTAGGCTCCAAGGATCTAAACCGACCACTCCTTTCCTCTCTTTCTCTTTTGATTTGATAAATTTTAGTGCAAATGTTTCATGAATAGGTGTATGTATTTATAGGAAAATTGTGTGGTGGAGAATGATCCCACTATTCACACAACCACCTACTCACACAAAACTCTCTCTCCACTCTCCCTTTTTCTTTACTAGGCCGGGCACCTCCTAGGGGCGCACATACGTACATGTGCACCCCATGTGCACACTCTTTCTCATTCACTTAATTAATTGTTATTAGTTATACCGTAGGTGTTTGTTACAATATAGGTGTAGGAAAGGTGTACCAAAAATAAATATAGGATTTTAGTTATGGGCTTTTATTATTTTTTTGTTTTTCTAATAGGCTTAAATTAATCTTTTAGGCCTATGGACTTTAATCAAGAATAAATAATAAAATGAGACAAAATAAACAAGGAAAAAATTGTGCATAACTTAGAAAAAATTTTAGAAAAAAAATTGAAATAAAATTGCACGTGCGTTGCATGCGCAAAAATGAAAAATGTATTTTTATTCTAAAATTTCTCCGGGATGTTATAGAAAATATAGACCATAATCTCCAACTTGAGTTTGGATAGATTGGGAATGAAAAATAATGTACGCAACTTGTGTCAATATCATCACATATATGTATTGAGAATCGGTTCCATAAGGTACGTGGTTCCAACGGAGAGCATTGCAGAAGAATGACACTAAATAACCTTCTAAGTTGGTACCTGGTGCTCTTAATTGTGGCTTCCTCAAGACATTGTACCCACTCACCATCATCTTCCAATAGTCCTCTGGCAACACATGCTAATTTGAAAGAAGCATACTCAACATTGTCGATTGTACGTTAGCACTGAAATGATTGTGGTCTGTTGACAACTGTTTGTAGCAAATGCAAATAAAACTGCTCACATGAATTGGGACTTTCAAAATACATTCTACCGATTGCGTACCCCCCTTCTTTCTCGGAGTCCACATCTTGGAAGACTTATTCCAAAAAAAATATTGCATGAACTCTTGGTAGCTGAAAGTGTGTGCAACTAAATTGGATGAGCAACATGCAAAAAAATCATAAGAGTTGTCATTTATAGTTTGGCTCTAGATATGACGACATCCATCCTATTAGCCGAATTATAACAACATGATGCATTCTAGGCTAATGCAGTGCAAAGCGTACAACCGCTGGCACCTCTTCATGTAAATAGTGTCCAAAGATTTGCCACACAGCTTCTGGAGGGCCAATATACCGTGCATCGAGATATTGCTTGATCTCATCTACTTCTCCCAACACCATTGTTGCACGGTCATTTCCTTTGAAAATATATTTGTGGATATATTTAACGCATCTCACCCCCGCACAAACTTCAACATTAAAATTATAGGGTACAATCGAACATATGAAAAAAGAGCATGCATATGAGGTAGCCAATATATGACAATCAAACATTTTAGAAAGGTAAGCATTAATTATAGGGTACAATATCTCTATTATCAACCTGCTGCCCCCTCACAGTATAAAATTATTTAGTATCACGCCGATGGTAGATTGGATAGCCATCTTGATCCATAGTTGTTGCCTCGGAGAACTCTCTAGGATACCTCCTTCGACATTTTCCTTTTTCCATGCATGATACTTGAGGCTTTTGTTCACAACATGGGCCATGCACTATCCAATTCTTGACAGTTTGAAAGAGTAGGAGATCCTTCTTGTATCTGAAATTTCTGCACAAACTACTTCATCTACTTGTTGGAATATCTGAATTTTGTCCGAATTTGCAAGAAAGCAAAGAGCATGCATATGAGGTAGCCCGCATTTCTGGAACTCAATGCTAAAGACATGCACACAATTTTTTACCAAATACTTTTTCTTTCTCTATCCCCTTCATCAAATCATTTTTCTTCATCTCAAAAACTCGCAAAAGTAAATCAGGGCGATCAGTGGCTTTCTGATGTGGCAATAGAGCTGCAGTTATTTCTGGACATTTTGGATTTGTAGTCATAGTAAGGAAAATATTTGGGTCTTGGTATTGACGCGTAATAGTCGTTGAATCTTGAAAGATTTCAAACATCTTACTTGGGCTACCAATGAATAAAGATGGCAAAATGATTCGTTGTCCGACTTTATCAAGTCCTAACCCATATGCAACGATGTCGACAAGACCTTGGTAAAGTTCAACTCAAAGTTTTTCCTAATTAAGCTTATGATATGTCAGTCAATTCTGCTCAGTGGCTGCCCAAGCATCTACCAAAAACTCTTGCAAAAATTTTCCTGCTCTCAGAATAGTTGAATACTCTGCATTGCATTCAAATAAATGATAACTATAGAATTGTATTTGAGTAACTCTAGTAGTCGAAGTCTTCCATTGATGACATCCCATTGTTTAAAGTTTGGTTCCCATCCCAACTCACCATAAAGGAATAGCAAGACATAATGCACGGGCAAATATGCTGGGTGGCATTCGTTAATTATCATTAGCACGTTGTTTCCTCTCAAATGCACTATGATATCTCTTATACAACTAATTTCAGTTCCATCACATATACAATCACTGCAATCTCATAAGTAGTTGGAAGAATATACCTACGTCGGTCATTTGCTAAATTGTAGTGTAGAACTGCAGGTAATGTGTGATATGAAAGACTTACTTGGTTTAAAATTGCATAAGCTTGACAGAACTTATCTGCAAATTCATTGAACTCCAATCAATCTTGAATAATATTGAGAACGTCAGCTCTCAAATGAGGATTTCAAGAAGTATGAAAATCTTGAGTAGAATATGGGTCGTAAATGTACAGTTGTGCATAAACGGCAGCTTAGCTTTGCTGGGGTATTAATGATCCTGATTGGTGACGCAGCTTTCCATGTATGGTGAATGAGGTAGGCCCCCGACCATGGAGGACCCTTTCATCCACTCTGACACCCAAACTCGTAAAGGCATTTGCTGCATTGTACTCTCGAGTATAAGTCCGAAATAAAGTTGATTGTACATTGTTTCCCTCATATAATTCTTGATTTGGTGGAAGTGGAGTAATAAACAAAGGTAGCTTCACTTTTCTTTGTGAACAACATTTTCCGAACAAATTATTTATGGCAGATGAGACAGATAATTTTTTATTATTCCAATGCAATGTTGCACAATAAGAGCGTGTTACATTTATCATGCCGAGAAAGTGTCGTCTGGAAGTAAGTGAGCACGCGAATTCACCCTCGATCTACAAAAATGGGATTGTATATATTTGTATTTAACTTTATGATATGGATAATATGCTTATTACAACAATATCCACGGATTGGAGGTTAAGAATTTTTACCTATTCATTTCGGATAGTAGTGATGTTATGCTGTTAGAATTAATCAATTGATTATTAACTATAGAGTTTGAGATAGCAGCTCGATCTTGTCTCTTATGTTGTGCCAATTGATTTATAGTGCACCCTTCATATCTTCCTACTTTTGAATCAATTATTCGACTGAACATGGAATGCAACTAACTAAAGGGTTTGTTAAAAAAGTGAAAATTTCAAAAGCAATATAAATAATATTTATCTGACAATGTCACAAGCTTGAGAAGTGCTTCTCAGGCCAATATTGGGAGCAGTGAAGACCTTTCTCCATTATACATTTATACGTATTGGTAAAAACAGTAGATGAAACCAAAGAATGTGTAGTTATCCGTGGTTATTAGAAGAAATTTTGACTAACGGAAGACTTGTCCGAGCAAAATTTTCCTCAGTTGCGTCCAACACCCGTGTGGATCACATTTCAAGTTTTTCTCGTTCTCGTCATCTACGTTGGGCCAATGTAGCTTTCGATATAACATCAACATTATGAGTATAAATGTGTGAAAATGAATTGTTATAACTCGTTTATAAAAAAAACTGCTAACTTTTTTCGGAATGTATTAATTTTGATTACATTGATAAGAACAAATTAAGGAAAGACACTGACAATTGTTTCTATTTGTGCCTATACATTGACAATTATAATGACATGGTGGATGAACAAATGAATTTCAAATAACTTGATTTTACATATTTATACTAATTTAGATATGTAGATAAGGGTGGCAATTTGCCCGAACCCGACCCGGACCCGCCTAGGTCTGATCCGATAATTAGTGGGCTTGAACTAATAATTCTCATTTCGGGCCAGACTCAGGCTCAAATTTTTTGGCCCGAGGAAAATTTGGGGCAGGCTCGGGCCCAAGTGCTTAGACCCGATGGGTCCGAATCAAATTTTTATATGTGCATATTTTTGTATACATCATGTATATTTATGTATGATTTTTTAAAAAGAGAATATTTATGTAAGTTGAAATGAGCGTTAAAGTTTAAAGATAGATAAATTATTCCTTGTATATATTAAATTAAATGAAAATACACAATTAGATGTTAATTACTCTAAAGTTTATAGTATTCTTATTATTTTTAAATTTTTTTTATCATATATTATTCTTGATATAACTTTATTTTATAAAAATGTTATATATTAGAACAAGTACAAGTAGTTCGGGCCTAGACCCGAACCTATTTTTGGGTCTAATTCGGGCCCGGGCTTGGGCCTAACTTTTTATGCCCGAAGAAAAATCGGGTCGGGTTCAGGTCTATGTTTTCAACTTCGGGCTCGAGCCCCGACCTATATGGGTTCGGCCCAAACCCTGTCGTTACTAGCCCTACTGTAGATCAATGTGAACGGTTCGGATTATCTATACGAAGGCTGAAGGTCGGGTGTACATAAAGTGCACACAGAGGCTAGTGCACAACAGAAGGGTACTATATATATATATATATATATATATATAATTTTCTCAATTACATTCTGACCTCACATGGTAAAAGCTTTGGGCTCACCACTGCCTACGGCGACCAGCTAAAGGTTGTTTAAGAATCAGTCTTCATGTTGGGATTCTGGGGTTTCTCTGCAGTCAACCTTCATACAAGAACGGATGATGTTAACACAAGATTAAACAAATTTCAATGACATGTACTTAAAAGCCACTGAATTCAATGAGAAACAAACTTCAAAAGACTTACATCCTTTTTGTCTTTGCCTATCCAACGTTAGTAAATCAAGTTGCATAGTGTGAATTATCTATGGAAATGTTTCCCTAATAACATATTTTATTTTTGTTAAGCGTAGTCCTTGATATGGTAAGACTTGTTTCGCTATTCAATAATTTTCAAATAGAAAAACCTACAACAACAAACCATGCTTTCGAAGTTAGAGTTGAGCAGGTGTGGGCCCAATGAAAGGGCACGCCACACCCTCAACCTCCCTACCTCTGCCCCCCCAACCTCTGATGCCCCCCATCCACCCCCTCCGCCTCACTTACATACCTCAGGCCCACTGGCAGCGGCTGCCCCTACTATCCCTATCCCAAACCCTATGCTTTTGACCATCCCCTCTGAGGGGGATTCCCCTAGGCTCAGACATGCTCTCTCCCCACAGCGGGCACATCGTAGTGCGCATCAACGACAGGAGGGGAGAAGAAACGATCATCATTGCCATCAAGAGGAGTTGTTCCCGAGGGGACGGGCCCATAGAACGGGTCCTCCTACTAGCCACTATGGGCGTAAAAGAACCCCCCCCCCCCTCGGTCCAACGTCACACTCAGAGAGAACAGGGTAACCAGAGTAAGACCACCATCGTCACTACCAACCAGTTATGCAACACAGGACCAACCACAGGGACAGCCATCACAATGGACATGGGCAACAGCAGCACAAAAACTATTCCAGAGATAGGATCTACCACAGGCAAACTCACCACCCCCACCATAACAGAGACCTTCACAACCACACCAGACACCTAAGCCATGACAACCAACACCCCTCACTCATTCCACCCACTTCAAGATCACCCACACACCACCACAATCCTCCTCGTGCTACTACACCCCCAACAAAACCCACCACACAATGCCACACCCCTCCAATGGCCTCGTCTTCACAAAACCCCCACAATCAAAAGAGGAGGTCCTCGACCTCTCAAGTCTATCGTAGTGTGGGCCCAAGAAGGGGATCCAAACGACGAGACTCCAGAGGGTGAGGCACAGGCTCCGATTGGGGAATCATCGGCGAGGTAGCATGAAGTAGCCTGAAAAGGAAAAAAGAAACTCAATACCCCACCATCAACAGAACAGGAAATCTGGAAAACACAGAGAAAAAAAATGCAAACCGGTGCCATGCTTCAACTGTGGAGAATTGGGACATTATCGGAAGGATTGCACAAAAGAAGTAAGATGCCTGAAATGCATGAAGTGGGGACACATGTCATACACCTCACGAACGTCGCCAACAACAAAAATGATGACGAACGTCCAGTTAGTAGAGGAAGATCACCAGACAACTCCGCTCTGATCAGACTAGCTAATAGCCTGGATATTATCAAGAAGGAAGAGAAGGGGCTACGCCAATAGTGTGCAGTGGCCAGAGTGAAATCAGGTAGGGCGTCGGAGACTCATCTTCTCCAAGCGTTGAACGCTAAGTGGCCAATGAGGGCTCACAGAGATTGGGTAACAAAAAAAATGTGCCACTTACAATTTCTGGTTTCGTTCCCATTGCTAGAGAAGATGATCGAGGTCACCGACCTGGGCATGGTTGATTTTGGCCACTTCAAGATGGAGTTTTCCGCGTGGACACCAAGCTTTGGAGCGGAGCGGCCGCAGGGCGATAGATACTGGATTTGGATCCATAATGTGCCATTGCACTTCTGGAAGAAGGAGGCACTACAAGAGATATTCTCTAACTTTGGCATAATTGAAGATATAGACGAGAAGACGATTCGCCGCTTGGAAATTATATCAGCTAGAATACTGATTCGGAGTGGCAACATCTCGCTAATGCCCTGTTTTGCAAAAGTTTTCTCGTTCGAGGATTCCTACCTCATTCGATTTGTACTCGACAAGCGAGCGGAGATAGAGGTGGAGTCCCTGTAATGCCCATGCCCCTAGCTCAGACAATTTATACAATTTAGAAGACAAATTAGATACTATGTATTACAACTGGCCACCACAAGCTGCCTCTCAAAAGGTGGTTAACCGGATTGGTGACTCTTGATCATAGGCTATATTATTTATATATTATTATATTATGAAATCTTACCGATGTGGTACTATTTTCACACACTTACCTCCTGTTCTCTCTCTCTCTGCGAGAAACCAATACCGAAGGTGGGGCCCCCACGTGGAAAGCCACGTCTCCATTTTTCCTGTTGACCGAAGTCAACATATTCATACACAGCCAAGCAAACCTTGCTGTTTACATCTTTTCGTGCCCCCCCCCCATTAACCATTCATTTTTTTTTACCTTTTTAATGCCATAAACCATACAGCCAACTATTATATGATATATATATTATTAGGGTAAAAGGGATATGAGCAACTTGCTCATTTAGTAAATGAGCAATTGATTATGTGGCATGCATGTGATACATTGGACAACTAACCCTTTTAAGGCTTTTCCAATCACATGTATGCCACATCATCAATTGCTTATTTATTAAATGAGCAAGTTGCTCATTCCCCTTTTTCCCATATTATTATATTTATTTTTGAAATTACACGGGGTGTTACAGTCCCAGGCCATCACGTCCCCCACTCCTCCCCCATCCCTCAGAAACGGCCGCTCCTACAAACAGGTTGTCTCACCGGTGTGGGATCTTACCTTAGATGGGGCTCATGAGATTGAACGGGCGCACCGAGAGCTCATCAAAGCAGCGAGAGGGGAGGAGGTGCGCTAGGAACTTGGGTTGGACCTTCCGGCAGGGGGATCGGGTCCTCAAAAGTCAGTGCCGTGCACCGTTGGTCGAGAATGAGGTTCGACCAAGGGTACCAACGCCCAGGATGGAAGGACGATAGAGGAGCAAGATCCATTACCAGATTTGGCTAGCTTTCCAAGTCAGAAGGATGCCATGGAAAGGAGGGCCAAAAGATTTCCCAAAGAGGCAATCAACCCCTTGAAGTTGATGAAGAGGTGTGAAGAACGGAGCAGAGAGGACAGTCAGGTCTCACAGGCACCAGAAATGGCAAAAAGATGCAAGCTTTGGGAGGTCAAATAGAAAGAGCAGGAGCTGAAGGCGGAAAGTCCCCCCTTTTGTCCAACGGGGGTAGTGAGACGCCTAAAAAGGTGGTGCTGGTGCCTCGAGGCGAGGAAACCAACGATGAAAGTAGGAACTTTGGGAAAAAACTGCAATCTTGGGGACGAAATCTATCAGCTGAAGAAGCCAACCCCTTTTGGTGAGAGACAGTGGAAAAAAGGAAAGCTTTTTTTGGGGAAGAAGTCAAACGGGGGTAACAAGGAGCAGGCCTGTATGCATGAAAATGGGTTGTTAGGGAAAAAGCTACAAGCTTGGGGACAAGAGCCTCTGAGGGAAGAAGCCATTTTGGGGAAGAAGACAAACTCCCTTACAGTTTTGGAAGAGGAAACGATAGGAAGGAAATCTTGGGAAGAGGGCGAAATGGGAAGGGGACGTATTGGAGAAGAAGAAAAAAGCAACGCATTGATCCAAACACCCTCGTTTGTTTAGCCATCCACCGAGAGGGGGCCACGTGGCCCACTAACGAAGGCGGTATGCACAAAAGACGGGGGGGGCGGGGGGTCTGCTGAATCGCGAGGGAGAGGATGGCTTTAACTTGGGCGTTAATGAGCCCATACAGGGGAGTTTTAATGAATGCGTTAATGGGCCCAAAGAGGGGCCCAAGGCGCATTATATTGTATTTGGGCCAAAAGAGGGACCCATTGAAGCGGAGTTGCACAAAGAGCAACAGATTTTGAACAACAATCTGAGTAAAGGGGCTTCTTATAATATTGCTGCAGGGGCTTTGGTAGGCGGGAGCCACATTGAGGAGGAAGACTGTGAGGATAGGCTTAATCTCGAAGATGACTATGTACTCTGATGGTGATTCAATGGATTCTGAGGGGCTGACAGAGGAGTCCCCGGGCATTTCTCCTGAGTTCGTTCCATCCACCTTTCCTACTACGCAGACATTTGCACCTGGTCCTAGTCAGGGAAGTACAAGCTTTAGAGTTCAGAAAGTAGCTAAGAGAGCTATAGAGGAGTCCTTAGACGACTATTGGAGATTGCTACAGCTGCAAAATCGGTCAAGACTAGCGACGGAGGTACGCGCTCCTTCCTAACATCTATTTTTAACTTTATGACTGATAATGAGATTTTTAGTCTATCCGAAACCTGTGGTCTTGCGGTAGGCGATACCGATCGGAATGCATTTCTCCTTAACAAAATTAGGAGGTGGGAGAGCGATAGGGTTAGCCTTATTTCGAACTCGATGTCTAAATCGAGTAGTAAAGATCCCGTTTCCATCCATAGTTAATGGAGGCTCTATTCTGGAACATCAGAGGCCTCGATAGACAGGGTAAACGGGAAATGGTTAACGAGGTCATCGCCAAATCTAAAGCCAACATTGTAGGTCTTCAAGAAACCAAACTAGCGCATATGTCTAGACTTAGTAGGTTGGGGAGAAATAGAATCTTTGAATGAAGGATGTCCCCATCTGTTGGGGCATCTGGGGGTATCGCTCTTGGTTTTAACCCCGATATTTTTTGTTGTCTGGATGAGCTCTACGGGCAATTTTCATTGTCGGTCTTGCTCCAACGGAAAGCAGACATGTGGACTCAATCAATTACGGTGGTCTATGGTCCGCACACCTCTGCTGCTAGGATGGCTTTCTGGATGGAGCTTAGAGAGATTCAAGTGCACTGGCCACACCCCTGGGTGGTGGGGGGCAATTTCAACATCACGAGGATCGCCTCAGAACACAGGGCAGAGGATCCAGTGACTTTGATAGGGAAGCATTTAATAAGGTTATTACAGATCTGGAACTGCTGGACATTCCCATCTCTGATAGGCTTTTTACTTGGTCAAACATGCAATCATCGCCAATTCTAACTAAGCTAGATAGGATATTGGTCTCCACTGACTAGGAGACCAAATTTTCGCTGTCTTTGGCTAAATCACTACCTAAACCCACTTCGGATTACGTTCCTATTTTCTTATCTTTCGAGGAAGATCAACCCAGGAAATCACCAAAGTTTAGATTCGAGAAAGCATGGTTGGAAATCCAAGGCTTCCACCACCTGGTCTACGAGAATTGGTCTCGTCCCACTACGGGGATTGAAGCGACCGCACTATGGTGTGAAAAAATTAGAAGACTTAGGAGCAAGCTCCAAAAATGGAACCAGACCAGATTCGTGCTGATTTGGAGGGCAAAAGACTTCCTGCTTGAAAGTATTGAGGTCTGTAACCCCGGTTTCCATTAATACATATTTTTCAAGTATTTTCCTTATTTTAAATCATTAGTATTTTTGTAACTATTCCTTCTTAATTGGCTATATTATTCAACTACTTTATGAAACCCAATGTACAAATTATTCAATTGTTTTAATATTTAATCCGAAGCCCAATTGTTTAATTGTTATTATAAGCTCAATTCCATATTTTGATTTTATTATTTATTTATATATTTAATCTGAGCCCAGAGTTTAGCCCAATACCCTAATTATTTTATTAAAATATTTTGAGCCCATGAACCAAGCCCAAATCCACTAACCCATAACCCATATACTTGTATAGAATTATCCCACACCTACGTGTATACAATTTTTTCACACCCCACTTTTCAGTCCCGTACTCCAACTCCCCATCACCTCGTAACTCCCCCCCCCCCACTTTCTCTCCCCTCTGTTTAAAACAGAGCACTCCCCCTATTCATTATTTTATTAAACAAACCTGTTCTCTCTCTCTCTCGCACTCTCTCTTCTCCCTCCTCTGTCTCCAAAACCAAAATAGCGAAACCCATAAGCCAGTCTTCCTCCATCTCCGCCACCAACCGCCTCACCATCACCACCCTCGGTGACTCCACCTCTCCTCTCGCCCTCCCCGTCGAGCACCACCGCCACTCGAACCACCCCTTGTCTTCCTCGACGAGCTCCCACCATTGCCACCGTTGCCGAAGCTTCGCCCTCCATTGCCTCGACTCGTCACCTTCCTCCGAGAACCTCATCTCCGCTCGAGCACCTCCGCCCGAGCTCCGCAATGCCAGACGCCTTGCCGCCTTCTCCACCGCTGCGAGTCTATGCTCGTCTCCTTCCTCCAACCCATCGTCGCCATTACTGTTGACCACTCCTCCTCATTGCTCAACCTCAGTCGCGACACCTCCTACTCATCTTCCTCGTCCCTGCCTTTGCCAACTGCTCATGACGTCACCAGCACCCTCGACCTCGACAGCTCCGCCTCCTCCTCGCCGCAGTCGTAGCTACCCTGTGCTGTCGCTCCACCATTGCCAGCCCTCGACCTCTCCAGCACCATTGCCTACCTCCGCTTGAAGCCTCCCTTCATCTTCAAGCTCCTCGCTCTGCCCTCCGACCTCATCCATCCCCGAGCTTCCCTTCTCGTCGCCCCTTGCGCCTCCGCTCTACCGCTCGAGCACTAGAGTCCTCCTTCCTCTTCCCTGTCAACCACAGGACCCATTGCCCAAGCTTCGAGTCGCCCTGAACTCCTGCCTTCCCGTTGAGCACCTTGAGCGCGTCGCTTACCCTTGCTCTCGCTGCCAGTCCTCGTCGCCGCCCTCGTTGCAACGTTGCCAGTAACCACCCAGTTGCTCGCTCCCGCCAGTCGTCAGCAGCCCACTCTTCCATCGTGCTCTCTCTCTCTCTCCCCGCCACCTCTCTGTCCCTCTCCCTCTGTCGTAATTGCGAAGAAAGAGAACAGGAACAATTTTTGTTGCTATTGGGTTTTACTGTGCTCGTTGGTTACTATTTGGTGTGTTGGGTGTATTGTTGTTTGGTGTTTGTGAAGAGGATTGGGTTGTGTGTTGCTGTTGTGGAGTTGTTGTTTGCTGTTTTGAAGTTGTTGCCACATATCTTGCACGTGCTTTGCTGTCCGGGATTCTGATCCCGTTATTCTTGTTTCCAATATCATCGTCGTCGGTTAACAGTCAAGTATCCTCTTGTACAACTCATTTGTTCTAGTGCAAGCTTTCCTTGCAAAATACCGCAAGTATATTTTTTGACTCTAATTCGTATTATACATAATTCGTTGATCCCGTATTCGTACATGATCGTGAATACTTTATTGTCATATGCATTTCATGAACACGATATACACATATATACTCTTAGAACTATACAGGATATTGTGCATGAATTACTTGTCTTGTTACTAGTTTGAATGTTGTTATTAAGTTTTGCATATACTATTGATCACATCATAGTTACAACATATTTTATAAAGCCTGAAATATGTTTCCATGCATTGCATAAGCCTTGATACTCGATCCTGTCATGTTACCCGTTCTTGTTGTTGCATGTAGATGTTTACCGATCCAGTTATTGTTCATGTTTGATTAAAATAAAATAAACAAGCCGGTGTATAAGGGGAAAGATTTAGTAGTGGGCAATATAGAAGAATGTACTCGGACGGGAGCTCGTGGTTTCCCGATGCGAGTTGCAAGTTTGCGAATTACAAGTTTACATGTTCACGTTACAAGTTCACACTACATGTTCCACTTTGCACATATCTTAATACAAGATATACTTGACATGTTTTCCCGAGTACTTGACCTATAGAATCCACTACTAGTCTAAACATTCACTTGATTGCATGTAGCAATCATGTGGTATGAGACGCATGAAGTGCTACCTAGATAGAATTAACAAAAGACATGAGATTAACACGTGCACTTGTATGATCCAATTATATATTACATGTTCCTGTTGACTTGCTTACTTGTTTACATGTTACACGTTCATGTTGACTTGTTTACTTACTTACTGGTTTACATGTTACATGTTTCTATTGATTTGTTTACTTATTCACATGCATGCCACTTGTTTCATGATGTCTTGTTCATGATCATGTTTATATATTGTATTTCTCTTATTACATAATTCTTGATTCCATGATATTTTTCCTGCCTCTTGTTTTGTTTCATACATGTCCCCTTAGCTTGTACCACTTGCGGCCCGTGACTTACATTAACGGGTATCTCCTTATTGTTCTTCTTATAATAATATACTTGCAGGCCCAGATAGAGAGTTACCCGAAAGTGTTGCTGAGCAAATGTTTTAGTCTTATTTGTTTTCATGTTGCTTTAGTTCATGTTTATTCATGTAATCTTTATTGTAATCTGGGTAGGTTTGACCCGTAACTACCTTGTATTTTCCAGTTGTTGGTTATGTCATGTATTATGTCATGTACTATGTCATGTACTTTTGTTATCTTATTGTGATTTTACATGCCTGTGTGTTATCTTGTTGTTGAGTTACCTGTGCAGCTTAAGAATTGTGTATTTGCATCATTCACTGGGCCTCAGTCATGGACTCGTATTCCCATATTTTGGAAAGCGGGGCGTGACAAGGTCCTTAAGAAGACTGAAGAAACTAGAGATCTGCTATAGGAAGAGCGGAATAGGTTGCTCCAAGCCAGATAGGAAATTGACCAACTCTATAGGCTTGAGGAAATCAAATGGCAACAATGATCCAGAGTTTCTTGGCTCAAAGAGGGAGACGCGAACACAACATTCTTCCACCGTGTAGCCAGTGTCCGGCATATATCTAATCTCATTCACTCGATCCAATCAGATTCTGGAATGATCCAAGGCGAAAACGACATCAGAATGGTATTCCAGTCCCATTTCAAGCTTCTTTTTGGACACAAAGCGAACTTGAGGGTCCCTCTCCACCAAGAGTTCTAGTAGGACTTGGTGGGCAATCCGAACTTACGATGCAATGTCTAGAAGCACCCTTCAATGAGAAGGAGGTCTGGGAGGCAGTCCAACAACTTGGGAAAGACAAAGCCCCAGGTCTAGATGGTTTCCGGATGATCTTTTATCAGACATTCTGGGAGGAAATCAAAGGCAATTTGCTGAAGGTGTTCGCTGACTTCTATGACCACAAGCTTAAATTAGGGAGATTTAATTCTGCAGAGGTTGTGCTGATTCCCAAGAAAGAAGACTCCCGTTGTGTGGGAGACTTCCGCCCTATCAGTCTCCTCAACTGCTCGGTCAAGATCATTACCAAGACTCTCGCTAATAGACTGGAAAAGGTGATGGATAATTTTATTAGTCACGATCAGATAGGATTCATTAAAAGGCAATGTATTCAGGACAGTATAGCTACGGCTGAAGAAACTATCCACCAATGCCACACCGCGAATACTAAAAGCTACCTCCTGAAGCTGGATTTCGAAAAAAGCTTATGACTCGGTTGAATGGGATTGCCTACTGGAAGCGCTAGCTGGAAGAAATTTTGGGGACAGATGGATCAGATGGATCCACACATGTCTTACCACCAGCAGAACGACAATTTTGGTGAATGGGGTGTCAGGCCACCCGTTTTCGTGTAAACGGGGCCTCAGACAAGGAGATCCTCTATCTCCCCTTCTCTTCACCATTGTGGCTAACGTTCTTCGGTCCATGATGGCTAAATACAGTAAAGCAGGGTGGATTGTACCGGTGGCCAAGGAAGTCAATCGCCAAGGTTGCTCAATCCTCCAATATGCTGATGATACCCTCCTATTTGGTAATGGCAACCTCAGGGAAACAATTGTCTTCAAAGGAATGTTATATAGTTTTGAAGCTTGGTCTGGCCTCAGGGTTAACTTCCACAAAAGTGCTCGCATTCTTATTGCACTGACAACAGAGGAAGCACTAGAACACACCACAATTCTCAATTGCTCCATAGAGTGTTTTCCCATTCAGTACCTGGGATTGCCACTAAGGCCCGAGAAACTAAAAAAGGCTGATTGGCTACCCATTATTAATCGGGTAGAAAACCGTCTAGCAGGTTGGAAAGATAAAGCCTTATCGCTGGGAGGGAGAGTTATGCTTATTAATGTAGTCCTCTCAATTCTCCCAACCTATTATATGTCCTTCTTTGAAATGCCGCGATGGGTTATTCAGAGAACTGACTGGACCCGAAAATGGCTTTTATGGAAAGGGGCAGACCCGGATCGAGGCGGCTATCACCTTATCAGATGGGAGAAGATATGCATAAAAAAGGTACATGGAGGACTTGGTATTATTGATCTTTGGGATATGAATCTTGCACTACTGGGTAAATGGTGGTGGAAAGTTTTCCACCATAATGGAGAAGGGTGGCAAGACTTTGTTTAGGGATATCTGCATGGGAATGGTACGAGAAATTTGGGCTTCAAGGTTGGCCCACGAGCCTCCTGATTCTGGAAAGGCATCGCTAAGGCCTATAAACCCTTCATTAGCTGTGTGACATCAGTTATCGGTAACGGCAGACTCACCAGATTCTAGTGGGATAAGTGGTGTGGTGATCACACATTTAGAGCCCTGTTTCCCGATCTATATGATCTTACGTCACAACCACACTACACGGTGGCCGCAGCCTGGAAAAGAGGCACGTGGAAACCAACCTTTAAACAACCGCTCGATCTGGACTCTCAGATTAGACACACTGAACTTCAGACCTACATCACTAATGCTGGGATTAGCTGCACTCAGGGTCCAGATAAGAAATCCTGGGGTTTGGAAAAGTACGATACGTTCACCGTTCACTCCCTGTATAACCGAATTCACTTTAGGGGATGTACCCCAAAGTGGGCATGTGTCATTTGGAGGACGAAAGCCCCGCTGAAAATCAAAGTGTTCTTATAGCTGGTGCTGAACGATGCGATATTGACTAGAGAAAATTTCTCTAAACGCCAACTGAATGTGAACTCTAGTTGCAGGTTCTGCAATGCCACCCTTGAAAGTAGAGACCACCTCCTTCTACAGTGTCCTAGGAGCAAAGCGGTAGTCGCTGAGGTACTCACCGCATGGGGACGAACCAGTACCCTAGTGCATACGAGGACCTGTGGGTAGGTCCAAAATTTGCTAGTGAAAGAAGTACTATGAGAGAAGCGTGGTACATCGCCATCGCCGCGATGACCTGGGTTCTTTGGCTAGACAAGAATAATTTTTATTTTCGCAGAACCTGTAATAATATCTCTGGTAATTTGACTCACATTATGCATTTTATTTCATTTTGGGCTTTTGTGGCAGTAGCATGTCCCAGGGGGAGGATAGCGAGCATTTTTCAGGTGGAGAATTTTGACGATGAGGAAGTCGATATCGGTCCGACGATCGACTGACAGCCAGCGTGACATTACTGAGGATAGATACCCACCGTCCCAGGGTTTGTTAGGGGGACATGATGTATTTTCCTTAGTCGCATATATGTGGCGGCCATTCTGATCCTATTTTGTCCTTACCCCCCATGTTTCGGGTGAAGAGTATGTATGTTGATTTCTTTGTAGGACCTTGTATTTGGCTTAGTACTCTGAGTTTGTTTTATTAACCTCTTATTAACGAAACAGGGTGGCCACACTCCACCTTTTCTTAAAAAAATGTAGCGGGAATTACTATTAGATGCCTCCTTGACTCTGAATCTTAATTAATTTACTAACAAGTTACATTCATCGGGTTGAGAATACTAAATATTCAGAAGCAGTAAAAGCATAGTAACCTAACCAAATATTTTTTTTTTGATAATTATACCTTTCGATGCTTCCTTCGAATGATAATATTATCATATAAAATTTATTTTAAAGTTATTCAAGAAAAAAAAGACAAACCTAAATCTAAAATCTCTAATATATAATCTCTAATATTATAATGGGAGAGTTGTGGTTGTAATTTGTAGACAGTCAATCATGTAATCTCAACCATCTGTAATAATATTATAATGTGAGAGTTGAGGTTGTCATTTTTAGACAACCTGTAATTTGTAGATATTCATTCAACAATCTAATCTCAACAATTTATTTTTAAGTGAGAGTTATATTAACTATTCATTTACTCAACTGCAGTTAGTTACCATAATACCCTCAAAGTTCAAATTTATTTACGCCATACAAAAGTGTCACTCATATAAAATAAAAGTTTGTGCCAATGTGGATAATTTGTAAAGAGTATTTATGAGTAAAGGATGTCTCAAGTTCGATGCCAGATTACGTCTTATTATTTACTCTATCTCTAATCTCTAATCGCCAATATTATAATAGGAGAAGGCCTTAGTATCATTTGTCAATCTATCAACGCATGTGACGTACGTACATAACTAATATGAAGGAGGTTTCAGGTTTGAGTCCTCACTACATCCGAGTTTTTATTATAAAAAAAATTTATTAAGACGTGCATAACTAATATAAAAGTGGTCTCAGGTTCGAAGCCAGACCGCGTCAAAAAATTTACTAAAAAAAATATATTTATTAAGACATGCATCGCAGGCACGTGTAAATTAGTTACCGGTAAAAAATAAAAAAAAAATAATTAGAAGGTGACAGGTTACTAGTAGATAGTAGAGGTTAACCGAGAGCTAATTAGTGGAATGACCCACTTTTGATTTTATTTGGTCAAATGACCTAGTTTGAAAATTATTTTGCTAAATGACCTAGTTACTATTTGAATTTTTATAGTATACTTCCTATAGTAATTTCTATAGGATGTGTGATCTTTCTTCAAATTCTAAAAGTTTTTGGGTTTTAAGATAATTTCTGTTTTTATTATTAAATTTTTGTTTTCTATTATAGCTTATAAATTAGTGATTAATTTAAAGAAAATTACGAAAATTATGTAAAAATTACTTACTTTAACTTGGCTCTGATACCAACTATGTGTGCGAAGCGTGTAATCACTTGAAGACCTGAAAATCAAAAGGAGGAGAGTATCAAAAACTTTAAATTCTAAAGATGATAGTTTGGTGTAAAATAGTATTCATCGAAATAATGGATATCGTCTATCCTGAAAAAGTAATAAGGAATGTCGGGAATATCGTCTTCAAGTTCTCTCATATATTCTGATTCTGTCTCATATCCTTCACTATTACTATCATATAGGGATTCTTTGAGTTCTTCCATATGTCTATTTTCTTCTTCATTCTGTTCATTTTCTTCTAGAAATTGTCTGTATGCAGTTGTAGGACTCCAAACATAACTACTAAATATACCATTTTCATAAAATAACAAAGATCTTACCCATATCATGCATCTAATTTCCTTTTGGGCTACAGCTGCTGCTTCAGGAGCTAGAGGGAGGATTGCAAGAGTTTTCCAGGTGGAGGAGTATGACGACGAGGAGATTGAGTTCGGGCCAACTCTGGACTGAGGAGTGGACTCCCGCCTCATTGCTTCATAGTCTGTATTAGGCCTTGTACTTTGTTGTTGTGTCTGTTGTGTTCTGGTTGCCTGTAGGCTAGATGATGTAACCCACCCCCCAGGGTCTTGTTGGGGGTTATGTTTTATTTTCTGCACTGTACTTTTTCCTCCCGAGACTTCGGGGTTGTTTATTAATCGCTTATTAATGAAACAGGGTGGCATTATCCCACCTTTTCCTCAAAAAAAAAAAAAAAAAAAAAAACAAAGATCTTTCATGATAAGTTAGGTTGTCAATTATTTCAACATTTATATTACTAGTTTCTCCAGGATTTATTTGGTTTATTGTTATGATTATTACTCATTGTACACTAAAAAAGAATAATTTGAATTCATAGCAATCATTCATGCTTATTTCTCTATGAGGATAATAAACATAAAAAACTAGCATTCTATCACTTTCCTTGGTAATAAACCATTAATTCAAAAATTGGTGAGGCAATACCAAAATTATTATTATCCATTAGTTCTTTTGAATTTGAACAATAATCAATTATAAAATCAAGAGTAGAGAGAGGTTATTAAGGATGCCTAAAAAATCAAAACAAAACGGTCCATCATGCTTCCGACCTAGTTAAACCTCTTTGAGCTGCTCTGTACCAGTTACTACCAGTAAATAAAATACCTCTGGTATGCACCCCGATTTCTGTACTCCTTTTATGTTCCTCCCATCTCAGGATTACCATGCCCTCAAGAGAGCTTCATCCGAGAGATATGTCTGGAACAACTAGTAGCACTTCGGTACAGGCAACCACAACCTAGCTCGTTTCCTTCCGATAGGTGTACAGTCTAACTCTAGAAGGTTGCAAATGGGTCTTTTTACAAGATCATTCAGGCAGAGCCTTACAAAACTCACCCTAAGGGAAAAAGATTTAGTTATCCATACCTTATTTTCTACAAGATCTGGTAGATGCATGAACTCATAAAAGATAATTTTTATTTCCTTCAAACTTGTTACAAACAGAGACTCTTCAAGATTTAGTGGAATTTTTTTCTCTCCCAGATTCTCTGCCTTTCTCCCTTACCCTGCCTTCCCTTTTATAGAAGAAGAGATGGCTTTACACCAGATACAATTATTATTCTCCTTACATCATTGCTCACATCATAGTTAAATAATTGAGCTAATTACGTCACTGCTTACGTTGAAGACATCTTCACGTGCTTCACATCAGAAACAGCTCTTCGTCAGCCTTCTCTTGTTCCTTTCTGCAATAGTCACATGAATGTCGTGGTTCCATCCTCATCAATCTACAGTGGTGGACAACTGTCTCTTCTGTCATTGTCATGTCACCTTTATGCAGAATTCGGTACCAGCTGTCAAAGACTTCTTTCTTTGACTGTGGTTATTTAATTTTTGCTATGCTATAGATCATTAATTTTTGTGGGTCAGGGCTGTCATAGATCTATATGTTATCGTATTTATTTTGTATGTCCTTCAATTCACAATACATTGTTCTAAATTCCGTAGCTCTTCTTTCTGGGATCAGTTTTTCAAATTCTTCGTTCTTATATAGTATAATACTGGTTGCTCCAAACCGGATTTGTGTTGTCATCCCTATCTTTATAATATGTTCAGCTGGTAGTTCTTCATTATCTTCAAAGAATTCTGGAATAGTTGAAAGTACATGGACATATATTTTGGATGCCTTTGTGAGACCAAAATAACTTTTAGCAGCTTTATATACTTCTTTTGGTAACTGGCTAAGTTCTTCACATTCTCGAGATGGATAGATGCAGTGGATAAGTCCTCTTTCGAACAATGTCTTCACTATTTTTGGATTTGCTCCTGGTAGTATGATCGCTTTGTTCATATGTTGTTGAGAAATAGTTTTGATAAATTGGTTGACCTGAGTGGTCTGGCATAATTTCTCAATATATTGTAAAAATAATTTCTTCTTGGAGTATTTTGGAGGATCTGAGAGTAAACTCTCTTTGTAGGTAGTAGGCTATGTGGAGTTTTCCTCTTGTGACTATTTTTGTGATCCCACTTGTATTGTGTGAGTTAATAGGTTCACTCCCTTCACTCATTTTTTCAATACGATATGTATTATATGTTGGTAAAATATACTTTGAAGACCACATATTTGCAGCTGTAGTTGGTTAAGTGCTCTTTTTAAT
The DNA here is from genome assembly GCA_017893485.1 of Hemerocallis citrina. Taxonomy (NCBI): domain Eukaryota; kingdom Viridiplantae; phylum Streptophyta; class Magnoliopsida; order Asparagales; family Asphodelaceae; genus Hemerocallis; species Hemerocallis citrina. Next base: position 192,252,714 of record CM030358.1, read on the forward strand.
TGCTCCACCGTCTCCTTTAGGTAGACTATATCCCGTTCTATATGCTGCACTTTATTTTTCATCCTGTAAAAACGAAATTGTTAGCTTCTTGACAAGAAATCTGCTAGGATGTTATCTTTTCTTTTAGGATATTAGGAAATGTCGTTATTTTTCTGCTATATGTGTCTGTAATTCTATTCCTTAATGTAATAATTTTGTTCCTAAGAATTCTATCTCAATTTTGAATAATTCCATCTTTTTTTTAATAGTATAATACCTGCATTTTTCACTATTTTAATGAATTTTAGTGGATGTTCTTTATGTTGTTCCTCGTTTTCGGATCCTATTAGAATATCATCTACATATACTAATATGAAATCGTTGTATTTTTCAAAAAAATTTATCCATATATTCTTGAAATATTCCTGAGCTGTTTTTATAACCGAATGGTAATACATTCCATTCATAAAATCCTTGAGGTGTGCTAAATGTTGTTAAAGGTTTTGAATCTTCTGTTAGTTTTACATGATAAAATCCTGATTTATAATCAAATTTCGAATATATTTTTCTTATTCTTACTGTGTTAAGTAGTATTTGCACGTCTGTTAATGGGTATCCAAACCTCTTATTATTTTTATTTAGTTCCTTATAATTTACTACCATTCGAGATTTACCTCTTTTTTTTTTTCTAAATGCTTTCTTACTATGAATGCTGGTGATGAATGTGAGCTTTGTGATTTTCTTATGTAATTATTTTTCATTAATTCTTTTATATGTATTTTGAACTCTTCTAGATCTGTTGGAGTATGTCTTACAGGTTTAATTTTTATTATTTTGTTCTTATCTATTAACTCTATGTGTGCTATGGGCTTACTTAAGTCCCATTTTGCCAAGGGATCTTCTCCGCACAGATCTTCTAATTATTTTTGTAAAATTTCTTTTGTAGTTATTTCTCAGACTTGTTGTATTCTAGTTTTGTTTGGTAAATATTGATATTCACCACGCTTGGTTTAAGAAATTGTGATGTGTGGTAGGTCGGTTCTAGAATAAGGTTGGGTTATTCTAATTGCTATTGCTTGGTGTTGACAAGGTGTCGTAAATACAACCGATAAAAGTAATATGGTTATAGGGTAGTATTGTTGGAAAAAGTCATTTCCTAAGAGCACATCATTATTCATATCATCAAACTGGTATATTATTGGTATTCTTAGTATGTAACTTTCTATTTGTACAATAACATTTTGTTGATACTTATCAAGTATGATAGTTTGTCCAGTTAATCCAGTTATTGTTTTTTTATTATATCCATCTTGTTTCCATTTTGGTAGTATATTTTCGCGGCATAGGCTAGTGCCTGCTCCGGTGTCTATTAGACTATGGTAGTTTCTTGATTTGTATCCTTTGTAAACAAATTCTGTTAGTATGTATAATGTGTTTTTTATTGCTCTTAATGGATTCATTTATCTAATATTCTATTTATTATCATACTTTCACTGTTTACTGTTATTGTAATTTTTTCTTCTTGAATTGAATAAGGTTGTACTAATGTAAGGAAGTCAGTTCCTAATAGCATTTCATTAACATGGTGTTCTAGGCCTACGCATAAGTGTAGTAACATTTCCTTTTTACCATTTATCCTTAGTGGTAGTATAATTTTATGTACAATTGGATGTCTTTTATTGTAATAGTCTAGGTAGTAATATGGGTTTTCTAATGTTATTAATTTAGTGGTTTTTACATTTGTTTGTTTAATATATGAATTAGTAGCTCCCGTATCTACTAAGGCTATTTGTTTATTCCATTTCCCATTGTCATAATATTCTATTTCTATTTTAAATTGGTTATTGTTTTGGTGTTCTAATGTATTTATTGTTGGTATTAATTCCAATGCTTGTTACTTAATTCTTATTAATAGTGATCTCTTTCCGAACATTATTTGTGGTACTTTTCCTTTTCCAGTTTCTTTTGCTTTATTAAAGTCGATTTTTATATAATTTGGTATAGTCATTTCAGGATTTTCTCTAGCTGGTTTGTATCTTATAATTTCGCTTAATAGCGGCTCTATTTTAAAATTATCTATATTTCTATTTTTTTACTTCATGTTTGCTAGTGAAAGCACAAATATTTCTTATTTGTATACTCATAACTTTACTTTTTTCTATCATTTATATTCCTGATAACCTATGATACATGACTAGACTTTTGTATTGATTTTCTTCTGCCATGCTTATAGAGAAATTAGGTTTTATTGTAAATTTTATCTTTTGGTACGTTAGGTTTCCTTGTACTATTCCTATTGAGGCATCTTGTGTACTTGATATTATCCTATCATCCATTAGGTATATTTCTAGTGGTGTATTTATCCCTTCCTTAAAATAGGCTTTTATTATTATTTGTATTGCTCCTAAATGTATGTGTCTTAATATTTTTCTGGTTTTCTCATTTATTTTTTCCATCTCTTGTCTTATTATTCTTTCGGTTATTAAAGGAATTATGGTTTTCTCTTGTGCTTGTTCAATGTCTATAGGTTGTTCATTATTTCTAGCTATTATGATTGTACTTTTCTTTCTTTCGAATACTGGTAGTTTAAAAATTTCTTTTGGATTTAAATCTAATTTGGTCGCTCTTATTTTATCGTATTTTTGTATGTCGAAGCACATTCTTTCTCTTACTTCTTCATTGTTTTCTTCTCTTTCTGAAGGTTCTCTTATTTCTGTTATTTCTGTCATCATGTTTATTTCACATTCTTCTGTTTCACCTTCACTACTTCCACTATCTTCTTCCATTACCATTATTTCTTCATCTTCACTTATTTCTGACCATTCTTTATCATATTCTATGGGTTCATAGTTTATGCTGTTCATTTATTCAATTTCTTCTATGTATTTTACATTTTCTTTTTTCATTCTTTTACGGCAATTTGGTGATATATGTCCTACCTTTCCACATATGTAACAATTACATTTCTTAGGGTTTTTCGTATACTGTCTATTTTTATTTTTATTTATTCTTCTAAAGTATTTTTTATAGGGTTTTCGATATCTCTTAAAAGTTTTTTTATATTTTGGTTTATATTTTTGGAATTTGTGATTATTCTTCTTTGTATAATTATAGTTATTATTATATCCCCAATGATTTGGTCTTGCATCTTCACAACAAATTCTTTGTTTCTATGTTCTATAATATTTCATTGTTGCTCTAGCATCTTGGCATACTTTGTCCCTATAATCTTTTACGAATTGTGTTCTATACCCTCAAGTGTCTACTTCCGGTTTTACTTTCTCACCTATATATGCACTATATATGTTTATACTCCATGGATCAGGTAGTTTTAGAAAGAATGAATCCAGGATTGGACTTCTTTCTTCTTTTGTGTAATAACTATCTTGAAAATATTCTCTAAATTCACAAGCATAGTTGTCAAAATAACACATGTCGCATATTTCTAAGTTTCTTAGTCTCCATCTTGCTTGATTCTTTTTGTACATAGTGTGTTTTTCTTCTTTATCGTATACACTGAATTCTGTTCTTATTGCTATCTCGTAATTTGTAATTATTTCCTTTAGACCTAAGGTTCATTGTGCTGAGGTTTCTCAGTTCCTTTATCATCAATTGGTCTTGATTTTCTTATAGTATTTCTTTCTTCTTCCTTTAATCCATTCTACCATTTTGCTACTACACCTATAAAGGTGGTTTCTATAAATTTCTCAAATGTGTTTCCTGTAAGATTTTGCCTAAATCCTACTATTAGTGAGGCTTTTACCCATTCTTCAATTGTCCTATCTACGTCTTTTACGTAATCTAGGTCTAACCATTCTTCATTCTCTGCTATTTCTTTTTCGTAGTGTTCTGTAGTAACATATTTTGGGGTTTCATTTTCTCTGTCTCTTCCTAGTTGCATTCTTTTTTCTGTGTTTTGTCATTTCCATAGTAATTGGTAAGGTTTTTTGTTAGGTGGTGGCCTTAAGAATTCGTACATGTCATTTGGAATTCCTAAAGGTTTTGCTATAATCTTATCTTGGTCCATTTTTACTTCTTCATTTGTTATGTTTGGATTTTCAAGGCTTCTTCTACTTTTACTGGGTTAGGATTTACCATTAAATCTTCTATTTCCAAAATATTTATATTAAGTTTTGTTATTGCCTCTAACTCCTTCATACCTTCTTCGTTATGCCTAATTCTTTTTCTGGGTAGTCAGTTATATATCTAGCTAATTCTTTTATATTTTTATTTATGATTTTAAAATCTTTTATTGTATCTCCTACAATTTCAGGACCATTGTAATTTTCTTCCAACTCTTGTATGTTTATCATATAAATTTTTTGGGTTATGTTAGGATTTAATGCAACTGCTTCATTGGCCATACTTAGCCTGTTTTTTGTATGCTAATAGTTGTTGGTAATACCAACTTGTTTCTTCGTTTCTGTAATCTAATACTGTATATGCTATCTCTTTTTGTATTTCTTTAGCTAGTTGATTAGTTACTTTTCTAGTAACAAGTATTCTAATATTTCTGTACTAGCAGTATACTTTCTTTCTGTTAATCTTTTATCAATGTATCTAATCTTGAATTTTGAAAGATTTTTTAATTTTAGTTTCTTTATTTTTTGTGAATTTTTCCAGCTTTTGTAAGGATAAAATGTATTATAATTTATAATTTCTAAAGTAGGGCTATATATAAAATTTTGTTTTTAGATTATTATATTAATAGAGTTAGTTAGATATAATATTTTATAAAAGTGGGTCGTTTGACTAAATCTTTTTGACGGTGGGTCGTTTGGCTAAATAATTAGTGAAAGTGGGTTAGTTATTAGAGTTAGCTCGGTTAACCGACGAGGGGCATAAATGCAAACATCTATCAACAATAAAGTTTCGGAACCAACCAACTGCCGTTGGTTTACCCACCATCGGTGACCACACGCCATAACCAGTCCGTGTCGTTGTAAACAATTCTAATTCTTCTAATAATGGCGACCATATAGTACAACCCACCCAATTCAATTGTTGTTGATCCGCTCACCTGCACTCATTCAATGCTGAGACCCATTCCACCTCCTTCTTAAATCCAAAACCCTAGATCTCAGATCTCCATCACTTCACTTGGCTCTCTTTCTCTCATTCTAATGGCTGGATTCCCCTCCACTCTCAAGCGCATCTACCTCTCCCTCTATAACTGGACCGTCTTCATCGGATGGTAACATCTCTATCTCTATCTCTATCTACTTGTTCTATTTAAATCTTTTGAATCTCTTTACGATTCGTGCCGGGTATTGATTTAGGGCTCAGGTGTTGTACTTCGCCGTCGTGACTCTGAAGGAGTCGGGCCATGAGCATGTCTACGATGCCGTGGAGAGGCCTCTCCAGCTCGCGCAGACTGCCGCGTTCATGGAGGTTCGAACAACTACTTCATTTTTTTATATTTGGAAAAATATTTATTTATTTTGGTTTATTTTTGTATGTGCAGATTCTTCATGGACTGCTTGGTCTGGTGAGGTCACCGGTGTCGGCGACTTTGCCGCAGATTTCGTCAAGGTTGTTTGTTACATGGGGGATCTTGTGGAGTTTTCCAGAGGTAATTTGAATTTTTTTAATTTTTTTTTTTGGAGGGGTGGATTGGAAGTTGGAAGTGAGAGGATTTGATGGGTGATTGGTGCGGTTTTTTGTTGTTGCAGATTAGAACACATGTGCTTGTAAGTTCTCTGGTTATCAGCTGGTCGATTACTGAGGTATGTGCAAGCAATCCAAATTTATCAGCACCGAGTTTTGTGTTCTTTTAGTGGATTCTTGGGTGTTTATTTTGATTTGTTTCGTAGTGTTAAGTTACATATACTTGAACCTATAAAGCACGGATAAAGGTACGCGTAAATATCCGGTACGCGGATACGCCGATTTCTCAAAAACTAGGATACGGATACGTTTAAATAAAATAAATAAAAATAATTAATAATATATATTAGATTCATATTCTTATCAATTGTGAGATTAAATTTCTGTAATTGATTTATCTGCATGTTTACAGGACAACAGTATTCTTCATTATTCTTATCACTGGTTTACAGGGCATCAGTATGTTATGCAAGTGTTTACACGATATCAGTATGTTATGCAAGTGTTTACATGACATCATCAACAAAAGCCACAAAAAAAAACAAGAATTTTTTTTAAAAAACCCCAAAATGTATGCCTACGTATCCTCGACGTATCCCAGCATATCCAAAGCGTATCCGATATTTTTTTAAAATTTAATTAAATCTCCCGGATACATATCCGATACGTATCTGCTACGTATATGGCGTGTATCACACCCGATACATATTAGATACGTGATACGTGACTCCCGGAGAGTATGCGTGCTTTATAGACTTGAACTAAGTAGCGGTGCAATGCTGGGATGATAAACTTCTCAAAGTATTTAAATTTTCATGGACTGGTGATCTTTTGTTCCGTAGTACTGGATGTTTACGAATATCGTATGTGTTGATATTTCGTTATAGTCTGAATGAATTAGGGATTTAGGTCATGTTGAAACATGTGGCTAGTTGGTAGTAAACTGTCTGTGGTTGAGAGCCATCCCTGTGATGTTACTAGTTTTCGTTTGTTTGGCTGTTCCTTCCAAGTGCAAAAATTAATATAAAATCACATCTCATGATTGTATTCTATCATTGGCTCCAAACTTTTGATTCAAATGTAATTTCCTTCTGAACTTTATATGTTAATTTTGGAGGGAAATTGTATTTATCATAAAAAAAAAAAGATTGGAGGTTATGGTTAGATGCTATTATGAGATGTGATTTTGTGTTAATAGCATCACTTGCAATTGCTGTTGCAAGGAATCAAACACGCCCGAGTAGTATATGTAGGGTTCAACATAGAATCTGGGGGGTGGATAACTAATTTTGGTCGATTGCTTCATCACAGCATTTTGAGTGTTTCAGGGAAAATATTGGGAGACCATTTAGCTCATATTGTCAAATTTGCACTGTAATACATTTCGGAGAAGTACCAACATTGGTGGAGTTGATATTTAGTAAATTATTATCTATGTTTGATTTACAGAAAAATTGAGGATATGCCAGTGGAGTAACTTGAAATAGTTTGAATATCTATCATATTCCATAAAAATCCAATATAAGCTAAACAGCTGAACATTTTTTTTTAGCTTTAAAAAAAAGCTGAAATTTGAGGAGTACTTTTCTCTTTTCTTCAAATGACTGGTTTCATGAAGTATAAGAAGTCTTCATCCGTAGATAAAGGAAAGCACATGGACAGTAGAAGAGGCATATATCGTGTTAAAGGAGTAAGTCATGCTGATTCCTAGAAAGTGTAAGTGACAATGTATTAGTGAAAATAGCTTTGTGAAAATATGATATGCAATTGATCTGAACGTAACAATCTTATCTCGGTGATTACATATGAGAGCAACTGTAGACAACCGATATGAACATTGGAAGGATTTATTAATATGAAACAGATATAGATATCTTGACTTTGCTAAAATTCATTCTTTTAAATCTTCTAACATAACCAATTTCCCATGCTTATTATAATTGATGCTTTTGCTGATTAACAGATATTTAAAAAGTGTCCATTAGCTCTGCCAATTTGTTACCATAATTAATGTATTCCGACTTCATGTTGATATTCTGGTATCATATTCATATTATTTGTAAGAGAAGATGGTTGTGTGGAAATATGTATTCCAACTTCATGTTGATATCTTGATATGGTTCGTATTCATATTATTTGTTTTCTTCGCAGCATATTTATCTTATTAAGATCATGTAGGTTGATAGAATGATCTGATATTTTGTGTATTGCATGCAAAGAGAAAATAGTTTGTTTTCAGGTTGGGGCTTGCAGCTGATTCCATGATACAAAATATATTCCTTTCTCAGAATTAATGCAATTCTTCTGTTGTTTTCTCTCTTCAGATCATTAGGTACTCTTTCTTTGGTTTGAAAGAAGCACTTGGATCTGCACCTTCGTGGCTCTTATGGCTAAGGTATTTGTTCCCCCTTTGATTTACTGCTAAATTTTGCTATTATGCTAGATGTTCATTCAGTTCACATGAACATTGTCTATTCAGGTACAGCTCCTTTTTGCTACTGTACCCATCTGGGATCACAAGTGAGGTTGGTCTGATATATCTAGCTTTGCCTTATGTCAAGGTACTAAAAAAGTTCTTATAGATTTTCTATCATGGAATATGTTATTAGTTTTTCCCTCTAAGAACTATTCAAATTCCTTTTACGTGTCAGGCATCTGAGAAATACTGCATAAGGATGCCTAACAAGTGGAACTTCTCTTTCGATTACTTCTATACTGCCATAGCGGTTCTTGGGATTTATGTCCCAGGTGTGCATTTTACCATTTCTTTCTCTGCATACAATAAATTTCCTGCGAAAGTTCTTCTAGCTTATTTGGATAATTTGGGAAAATATTGACTAGTTTAGGTATATTTAACTGAAATAGACAACAATTATTTATCAGCATGTTAACTGAAATAGACAAGAATAATAAACTGCACAACATTTGATAAGTCAAAATAGGAAGTGATGTTTAGAAAATACTACTAGATTAAGATATAAAGTCAAGTCGGAAGCGTTGCCTTGGAAATTCGCGCTGCTTTGTTCAGGCTGTCCAAGCAATCAGCTTTCCAGCAGTAAAAGAACACCTGAACCCCGGTAACCTCTAAAAGTTGAAACTGCTTTAAATTGCCCAAGAACCGCAAAAGATAAAAAAGCACAAACTTTTAGCTCGGGGAGAGCGAGTGTGTGTCTTGGTTTTTGTTAATCTTTTGAACCCTTTCAGGCGCAGCTGACTTTGTTCTTTGGCTGGATTCAAATCTTATACAGGTAGCCCGCACATGTATACTTACATGCTTGGGCAGCGGAAAAAGGCTCTTTCCAAGTCAAAAACAGCTTAAATGTAGTAATAAGTCAGGCAGATAATGTTATTGTGAGTGCCTTGCGTCAAGATACCGCAGTTACTGTCGTTGTCACAGGTGGTTCTAGTTGAGTTGTTGTATGGGGTTGTTCTTCCGATCACGGGCTAGAATACGGGCTAGAATTGTTGTTGGAGAGTCTTCTTGATCGAATCAAACTAATTAGATTGGGCACCTCCCAAGTTTAATAGTCATTCTTCAGAAATTTGTCTATATTCAGTAGTGAATATGTATTGTTGTCTGAAAATTTGAGACATTAGATTGTCAATCTTGCTCTTGTTTCGTTCAGTATTTGAACCGTCTGGTTTATTGATTAATTAAGTTCGTTTCGTTCGTTTGATCAAATTGAATGAATCTGTAACTAGACCCTTCTGGATTAGCAGATTCACCCGTTGTGTTTTTGGATGTTTGTATTGGAAATGATCAAATTAGCTCACGTGTTGCCCCTTCCTAGTCAATAAGTTCAGTCCTCGTAAGAGTCCCCAACTGAATTTACGTGGCTTCTCGTGCTGTATTCCATTTTTTTAGCACTGTCATGATTTTTTTGATGATACGGATAGAGTCAACTAACTCCAGCCATGCATTAATCAATCAAAAATTTACACCGGGGGTCTTACAAGAAGTAAAACATGCTAAAACCAAGAAAAAATAATTACAGATTAGATTGAAGCAAACAGGATACGACAATTGAAAAAAAGACACAGCCGCCGCAAGGAGCAACCAACAATTTAGACCGCGGTTGAAGCTGAGCTAACGTCCTGCGACGCCGAAAAAGGCGGCGGGGCTAAGTAGGAAAAACCGATCCTCGGTCTCGAACACCGACTCAACTGTCCAAACAACAGTGCTGCCATCTGACTGGCCACATACAACACAACCCGGGGAAGGACGAACACAGCTCCCCAGCAGCTAGGGTCGAAGCCAGGAAGGGCTAACATCGCAGAGAAAGAAAAGAAAAACGACGCTAACATGCAATGCGTTAGAGTGTCTAAATAAAACTAGACCAGTCGGACCACTCCGAACGAATAACCAACAGACAACCACCAACATAAACATAAGCACATCCAGTTGAAACAATCCTCAGCCAAAAATGATTAAACCATAACCACTGAACATGCAAACCAAAAAATAGGTAGAACATACACAGCAAGTAACAGCTGAGCAATAAGCCAAGTAGTATTCACAAAGACTTCCAAACTAGAGTTCAACATTAGATAATTACACAAAGAAACTGAGCAACAAAAGGGAAGGAGACTAGATGAAGGAGGCCAATCAGAAAAAGAACATGGATGTATGCTGCAAACCCATCAGACCAAAAAGGCAGCGATACACCCTAGCCAACTGCTGCCAGATCCACCCTCAAAACAGGGCAATCCTACTCATCAACCCTGCATACATACAATGTGGATACATACGTCATGCCAACAAGAAAATACCATCACAGCGGAAAATAGTAGCTTTAGAATGCTACAAAAACAGAAACGAAATAAACGATTAGATAGAAAACCAATGCGTCCAACTCGAAAATGCAGGGAAACTTAAATAGCGTTGAGGTTAAGAAGACAATGGAAGGCCATTTCCAATCTCTCATACATTAGGGCTTCTCTGGCTTCAACTTTTAAAGATGAAGACCAAAATTTGTATAAAAACAAAAACTCGTCAATAATCGAACGAGAGTGTAACCCCTGTTTTCATTAATACGTATTTTCAAAGTATTTTTCCGTATTTAAATTCTGAGTATCATATAATTATTTTTCTCTAATTGATTTTATTATTTAAAATATTTTGAGCCCAATTGTTTAATTGTTATTCTAAGCCCAAGTTTATATTATTGATTTTATTAATTATTAATATGAGCCCAAGTTTACATCATTGATTTTATTAATTATTAATGTGAGCCCAAGTTATATTTTGATTTTATTATTCTGTTTATTCTAAAGCCCAAATTCGTATTTGATTCTATTTAATTAATCTAAGCCCAATTGTTTAGCCTAATACCCTAATTATTATTTTATTTTGTTATAAGCCCAATTATTGAAGCCCAATTTCGTATTTGATTAAATTAATTTGAGCCCAAAATATTTTAGCCCAATGTCCTAATTGTTTTAATTAAATATTTTGAGCCCAAGAACCAAGCCCAAATCCAATAAACCAGAACCCATATACTTGTACAGATTTATTTTTCCTACCCCTTCCCTATACAATATATTTTCTCCCCCACTTTTCTGTCCCGTAGTCCAACTCCCCACTCCTCAATTCCTGTACCAGCACTTTCCCCCACACTCCTAGTAACTACCCCACGATTTGACCCCATTACTTCTCTCCTTATTATATAACTAGTATCATGCACTTGCGATGCACGTGGAGGAAGAAGGAAAAAGACCAAAAAAAAAACCGGATGAAAAGGATTTTTAAAAAAATGCACGTGCGATGCACGTGGAGAAAGAAGGAAAAAGACCAAAAAAAAACCGAATGAAAAGGGAAAAAAAAATAAAAATAAAATAATTTCCAAACTGATCTACTTTCGAAAATATTTACCAAACTGGTCCACTTTCGAAAATATTGACCAAAGTGAGTCATTTTGCCAACACGTGCGCTGCACGTGTTGATAAAATGACATCCGGTGACAGATGACACTAAGCCCTTCTCCCATTATAATAGTAGAGATAAAATAAACATCTTACTCCCGTTCATTCTCTCTTCCAATCTTTCCTCTTCTCTGTTTCTCAACAAAACCAGAGAAACCAAACAAAACCCAACTCTCCCCTTCTTCTTCCTCCATCGTCAACAGAACCCAACTCATCCCGTTCTCCTCCGCCGTTCGCCTCCTCTCTCCTTCAACCTCCGCGAAGCTCCACAACACCATCACCGCTGCTCCATCTCCCTGTCACCACTCCACCTCCGCCAGTCCCCACTCCAACTCGCCATCGAAGCCCCGCTCTTCCCCGTCATCTTCTTCAAGCCTCGAGCATCGCTCGAGCTCTCCACCACGCTCGACCTCACTCCGAACCATAACCGCGCCCTCGCCGTCTCCGCTGTCCCCTCGAGCTCGCCTCCGCCATTGCGTTCGCCATCCCCACCACATCGACGCCCTCGCCCTCTGCGCTCAAGCTCCAAAGCCGCCCTTCGAGCTCCACAGTCGTCGACGCCATCACCACAGAGAACCCAACATCTCCGCCCGACCAATCTCGCCATCGTCAACCACTCCGCTCCCCGCCATTGCCGTGCCGCTTCCTCTTCCGTTCTCCGTTCACTCCATCACGACCACAGTCGAAGCTCTGCCCCCACTGCCGCTCGCCTTCTCCATCGACAGCCTCAACCCAATCGCTCGCCTCGCTCCCGTCGCCTCCACCTACAAACCCAGTGTCGCACTCCACCAGCTCTGCCTTGTCGTTATCGTCCTCCGCCGAAGCTTCGCCAGCTCCTTCCGCCATTGCCAACTCCACCAGTCGAAGCTCGCGACATTCCCAGTCGTCTTCAACCTCGAAGCTTCCCCCAGTCGCTCACCTCTGCCGGATCGATCACCACATCTCCTCCCCGTCGCTCGAGCTCGCCATCCACCTTAACCGAAGCTTCCCTCAGTCGAAACCACAGTCGACTCCCCTCCGCCAACTTTCGCTCGAACTTCCGCTTAGCCTCGAAGTTCATCGCCGCTCGACCACCGCTTCCCGCCAGCGCGCCGCCGCCTGAGCCTCTACCCCCATCGCCTTCCTCCAGTCGACATCCGCCCGTCGCTGCTCCTCTCGTCGCCACAGCCGCCAGCATCCCCGCTTCCTCCCGTGCTCTCTCTTTTTCTATCTCTCTCTCTCTGTTTGGAAAAGTGAAAAAGAAGAAGGGAATAACAGAGGTATTGGGATTTATTGCTGTGTGTGGGTATTTTGGGTTGATTTCATTATACTGGTGTTGGGTTGCTATTGGTGTTGTATGGGTGTTTGGTGTTGTGGGGAGATCCGATTGTGAATAGGAGTTTGGTGTGTGCTGCTGTTCACCGCCTTGGTTGTTGTTTACTGCTTTGTGGAGTTGCTGACTTGGCGTGGCTGCCACAAATATTTTGCACATATTCTTCTGCCTAGGATACTGATCCCGTTATTCTTGTCATCAATTTTATCGTCAACTACTAACAGGCAAGTGTCTCTTGTACAATTTTATTTGTTCTAGTACAAGCCCTTGAAAAAATACCGCAAGTATATTATTTTTGACTCCAATTCGCATTCATAAGTCGAATTGATAACTGTTTCCATACCTAATCCGTCGATCCGTATTCACTTGTGATCGTGAATACTTTGTTCTCGTATGCATGACACGAACACAAAAATTAATACACACATATATACTCCTATAATTATACATGATGTTGTGCATGAATTGCTTGTTATTAGGTTGCATGTTGTTATAGTATATTTTATTCTTGATTAAGTGTTATGCATATCATTAGTTGCATCACATGTTTTATAAGCCCTGAAATATGTTTCCTGCCTCGTATAAGTCTTGATACTTGATCCTGCCATGTTACCCGTCCCTGTTGTTGTATGTAGTTATTGTTCATATTTAATTGTAATAAAAAGATAACAAGTCGGGGTATAAAGGGAAAAGATTTAGTAGTGGGCAATATAGAAGAGCGTACTCGGACGGGGGCTCGTGGTTCCCCGATGCAAATTTGCAAGTTGCAAATTGTAAATTTGCAAACTTTATGTTCTATGTTTCACGCTACGTTACACTATGTCCACATTGCACGTATCTTGATACAAGATATACTTGACTTGACTTGATATGTTTCCCGAGTACGTGACCTATAGAATCCACCACTGGTCTAAACGTTCACTTGATTGCGGATAGCAACCATGTGATATGGGACGCATGAAGTGCTACCTAGTTAGGTTAATAAAAGACATGATATGATCCGTTTACATGTTACATGATTATGATGACTTGTTTACTTGTCTACATGTTACTCGTTTATGTTGACACGTTTACTTGCTTACTCGTTTACATGTTACATGTTACTATGGATTATTTAATTGTTTACATGCTTGCTATTTGTTTCATGAGGTTTCGTTCTTGTTTCTGTTGCATGTCGTATTTGCTCTATCATATGATTCTTGATTCTCTGTTCTTTCCTGCTTTTGTTTCATTCTATTAATGTTCCGTTAGCTTGTCCACTTGCGGCCCGTGATTTGCATTAACGGGTACCTTTTTGTCTCTTTCCCTTGTAATAATATATTTGCAGGCCCAGATGGAGAACTACCCGAAGGTGTTGCTGAACAGAGATTTTAGTGTTGTTTAATTTCATGTTATTTTAATTCTTGTTTTATTCATGTAATCCTTGTTGTAATCCGGGCGTGTTTGACCCGTAACTATGTTTCTTTCCAGTTGTTGGTTATGTTTATATAACATGTCATGTACTTTGTTATCCTGTTGTGATTTTATATGCTTTCATGGTTGAAATTGTTATCTTGTTGTTGAGTTAAATTTACAGCTTATGAATGATGTATCTGCATTATTCGCTGGGCCTCAGTTACGTGCCTGTGTTCCTGTATTCTGGGAAGCGGGACGTGACAGAGAGGAAGAAGCTAATTGACGGAAAATTCTGTTATTCCTTTCCCTCCATGTGATCCGTAATTTTCCAAAGTGGACGCGAAAAATCACAGCCCACGAACAAATGGTTAACATTCTCAGGAACGGAAGAGCAAAGCGGACACAATTGGCCCCAAGCTAGATTTCTCTTGTTGAGAATTTCAACGGTCAACAGTTTATTATTGAGGGCAAGCCACGCAAGAATTTTCACCTTTAAAGGGGCACAAGATTTCCAAACCAGGTCATAGAAAGACGATAAAACGCCTCTAAAGTTAAGAAAACGATAGAAAGAACGAACCGAGAAGGTCCCTGATGAGTTCCACCGCCAAAATATCTCTTCTTTATCCTTCCAAACAACATTGTTGAGAGAGGCTAGAAGATCATTAAATACAGGGATAAGGTGAAGGGGAAGATTGGTTGTGAGGGGGATCGACCATTGCCTTTGAAAGTCGTTGTTGCTATAGTAGTCAGCAACCAAGGCAAGAGGATCGGAAGCCAGATCGGAAGCCAGACAGAAGATAGCTGGGAAAGCGGTGGCTAATGAAGTATTACCGATCCATAGGTCGGTCCAGAATCTGGTCATGGATCCATCGGCACAGGCGTGGCTTAAGCCGCAATGGAAAGCCGCCGCCGCTTTCCAGACTCCCTTCCAGAAATGGGAGGCATTACGATGAGTTTGATCCGGGAAACTTCACCAATCATCGACCGAAAAGTATCTGTCTTTGATACAATTGATCCAAGGAAGGTCATTTTTTTGAGAAATCTCCAGAGCCATTTGCCCAGTAATGCTAGATTCTGGTGCCTAAGGTCTAAAACCCCCAATCCTCCAGCTACCTTAGAAGAACAGATAAGTTTCCAGTTACACAGATGTGAACCGGGATTGTAATGAGAAGACCCAGACCAGAGAAAGTTGCTTCTGATCTGGTCTATCCTCTTGATAACCCAAGAAGGAATGAAGTAGAAGGACATCATATACAGTGGAATCGAGGATAGAACTGAATTGAGCAGAATTAATCTACCGCCACGGGATAGCTGTCTCCCGGCACAAACCGATAGCCTGGATTCCACCTTATCGATCATGTGGGACCAATCCGATTTATGTAATTTACCCCATCTCAGCAGGATGCCTAAATACGTGATTGGAAAAGAAGTAATTGGGCAGTTAAAGAATTCGGATATTTCTTCCTGCTTGTTAGGCGAACCTCCCAACCAGAGGACAGAAGATTTATGAAAATTGATCGAGAGCCCTGAGGCTAGTTCGAAACAATAGAGTAGGAGTTTCAGGTTTCTCAGAGACTGAGAATTAGGCTTAGCAAAAATGATGGTGTCAACGGCGTACTGAAGATTCAGCACGCCATAGAAACTGCGAGAGTTTCCAAGACCTTCAATTACCTGGGCTTCCCAGGCATTGCGAAGGAGCTTGCTGAACACATCAGCTACTAACGAGAAGAGGAGGGAAGAAAGCGGATCACCTTGCCTGAGACCACATTTGATTTTAAATTTGTGGCCCTCGGTACCATTAATGAGAATTGAAGAGGTGCCGGCGAAAAGGCTGGATTTAATCCAAGCAATCCATTTGGGGCCAAAACCTCTATGAAGCAAGATATCAAAGAGAAAATCCCAACTGACATTGTCGTAAGCTTTTTGAAAGTCTAGTTTAAGCAGAATACCTTCTGATTTAGTCTTATGACAAAGAGAAATGATTTCTTGGGCCGAGCCTACACTATCAAGGATAAATCGATCCTTGATGAAACCCGATTCGGTAGGATCGATTAGAGGGGAGATAACTTCGCTAAGTCTAGCAGAGAGGACCTTCATGATAATTTTGAATGTGGAGTTGATCAGGCTAATCGGCCTAAAATTTGCCACTGAATTCGCACCTAACATTTTAGGGATAAGAACAATATGAGCGTAGTTGATACGGTCGAAAGAGAACGAGCCTAGGTGAAGTTCTGAGAACATATGGAAAAGGTCATCTTTCAACCAATTCCAGAACTTTTGGAAAAAGAAGGCGGGAAAACGTCCAGGCCCGGCACTGCATTGCTTTTTAACGCAAAAACCGCCGCTTTGATTTCGTCCATGGAAAACTGAGCCTCAGGAGAGGAAAGATTGGTAGATTGCGCACCGTAAAGATGAGACCAATTGAGACTAATGGCTCTTAGTTTGGATGATCCGATGAGATTTTTATAGAAAGAGAGAAAAGATTGGTGAATGTCCTCGTCAGACGATAGATCAATCCCATCTTTAACAATCGATGATATACAGTTACACCGTTGTCTATGGGAAGCGAAGTTATGGAAGAATGCTGTATTGCAATCTCCCTCTTTGAGCCATTGAAATTTGGCTCTTTGAGCCCATTTCAGATGGTCTTGGAGAAGGATATCGGAATATTCCCATTTGCAAGAAAGCTGTTCATCGAACAGCGCATCAGAAATAGGACCCTGCTCCTCCATTTTATCTATAGATTCAATAGAGGATAGGTAAAAATTTTTAAGGAAATTAGTATTAAATTGCCTTTCATTGCGCCAAATTTTGCAACCGAATTTAATCGCGTGAAGTTTGAGAAGAATGGAACCCAGATCGGAGGATCCTGAGATAGCTGACAGGCAGTCAACTACCAGGTTGACAAACACTTGATCTTGCAGCCAAAATTTTTCGAATCTGAATTTGTGATGGCGAGGGAAGGGGAAGTTGGAGTGAAGAGCTATGGGTACATGATCAGAAGAAGGATTGGGTAATGCTAGAGCGAAAGAGTTGTGAAATTGATTAATCCACTCATGGGAAACCAAGAAACGATCGAGCTTTGCCATCGTTGGGTGATGACGGAGGTTCGACCAAGTGAAGGATCTGCCCGACAGCGGAATGTCTGTCAGCTGTAACGAGCGGATGCAATCATTGAAATCGAAAGAACGATTACCCAGAGACGAAGGGTTCGATCTTTCGGATGCAAATCTAGTGACATTAAAGTCGCCACAAATGATACAAAGCCTGCTAGAAAAGGTGTGAAGAGATTGGAATTCGTTCCAAAACAATGGACGACCCTCGGAGGAGGATGGACCATAAACAGAGATCACCGAAACTTGGGTATCAAGAGGCACCCAATAGAGTTGAACTATGAGGAAGAAGTTGAGGCGCTTAATCGCTATAAGCGAGAAGACTGCCTCTTTGAAACCGAGCAGAATGCCTCCCCTAGATCCTATGGCGTCTAGAGATATCCATTTAGATATAATGGATCCTTTGATAGACCTAAGAATCGCGGGAGAGGGCGAATCGAGTTTAGACTCTTGAATGGAGATGAGATCGCAGTGAGATGAAGAGATGAGTTGGAAGATCGCCCTTTGCTTGACAGGACAATTCAGTCCCCTAATGTTCCAGGACAAACTAATCATAAAAACCTTTGTACTCCATGACTCTTAACTGTTCTTTCTCCCTGATGGAGAAAGCCAGTGACGAAGGAGAGGAGTGATTTAAAAAGCCTAACTCCAAAGATTTGTTAATAAGATCATGATCGAAAAATTTAGCAAATTGGAGATGGAAAATCGAGCCTAGAGGCGAATGCATTGATCCAGGCTTAGCGGGGTCAATGACCTCGTCCCTGACCACTGAAGACGGGGTCAGATCCCTGAGCGAAAGAGATTCAGAAGAACGCGCTGAGGCTTTAGCCAATAAACGAACGCTAGATCTGATAAGACGGGGAGAGGTTCTAAGACCAACGGGGGAGATATCCCCGGAAAGCCCGCTAACCACATCCACTGGGGCGGGGGTCGCGACAATAGAATCGTTCATAGGTAAGTGGTCTTCGTGAAGAAAATTAGAAGATAGTTTATTAAGAGTCGAAGGAACCAAGAGCGGTTCCGTAGTCGATAACGACCCAGCAATGGATAATGCACGAAGGTGGGTTGAAAAAGAAACCAGAGAGGCCTGCATTGCATGCTTAAGGTCGGGAGATATTGATATACGCTCTCCCGACACGAGAAAGAAAGAAATATGTAGGAGAGGAGGGCATTGGAAACGGCAGAAAAAATCACAATAATAAACTATCCGCAGAGCAATAGAACTAATCATCGCATGATTGAAAAACGGAATTAAACAATCAGGATTTACCTTAAGGTTAGAGAGGTCCCGCTTCCGGTCTGCTTCCTCGTCTTCCAGCAGATCATCATGATCGATCCAGCTAGCAGCTTTCGAAGGAGACGAGCTTTTGACCTTAATGGGGGTCAGCTTAGCACTATCATGATTATGATGCATATTACAGAGTATATGTTTGAGTATTTCTCTTTCAGCATAAGATATCTCCGTATATTATAGTTTGAGTTTTTTACAATTTAGTCCCTCAATTAATGGGCATTTGTGATTTACTTTTTCCAAATCATGTCAATTGTGATTTAGTCCCCTCATATCATATAGTAATTGTGATCTTCCCCCCCCCCCCCCCCCCCCCCCCCCCCCCCCCCAAAATCGTATAGTAATTGTGATTTAGTTCCCAAATTAATTAGTAATTGTGATTTAGTCATCCAGTTAGAACGCATTCATCAATTTAGTCTCATATTTAGGCTTAGTTTACAATTAAAGTAAGTCATTATACAAAATTTTCAATTCATTACTTCTACAAGCATCATTAAATAATTTACTATAATTTGGAGAATAAATTGAGTTGAATTTAGCAGTTGAAATTGGAGACTAAATTGATGAATGAGTTTTATTTTGGATGACTAAATCGTAATTTTGCAATATAATTTGCGGGATTAAATCACAATTGCTATGATTTGGAAATTAAATTACCATTACTTATTAATTGAAGGGCTAAATTGTAAAATTTCCTTATAGGTTTGATGAATTGAGTTGGGATAAGCAGGCAAGGAGACAAATGCTTAGTGAAAACATTCTAAAAAATTAATTTAATGAGAACAATCGTACTTATAGTTTTGTATCAAGAATTTTAGTTAAGGTGGGCAGGCAAAATATTATTTAGATGGGTTTTTTTTCCATATGGGTCACTAACAAATATTTTAATTACATATACCTTACTTACAAATATTTAATTCCATATAAATACCTTTGAGTGGGTTATGCGAACTTAAATTTTGGTAACCAAAGTGGTTATTTGGAATGAATTTCAAATTTTAAGCGAGTTATATGAAATTAAGTATTTTTAAGAGAGGTATATGAAATTGAAATATTTGTTACTTTTGGTAACCAAAGTGGTTATTTGGAATGAATTTCAAATTTTAAGCGAGTTATATGAAATTAAGTATTTTTAAGAGAGGTATATGAAATTGAAATATTTGTTACTTTTTGGTATTATAAACTTCATATAATTCTTTACCTCTCTTTATTAGAGACATTCCAATAAACCAACTGAGCTACCACTTTAATTTGACTTTTCCATGCAATAGACAATCCAAAATTTATATACTAGAATACCACGACAAATACCTACTTTCGAGAACTAATATTAAGTAGGCGATACCGATCGGAATGCGTTTCTCCTGAATAAGATTACGGGATGAAAAACCGATAGGGGTAACATTAACTTGCACTTGAAGCCCAAACTGAGTCACGATCCCGCGTCTAACCGTAGTTAATGGAGGCCCTATTTTGGAACGTTAGAGGCCTCGGTAGGCAGGGCAAGCGTGAAATGGTTAAGGAAGTCATAACCAGGTCAAAGGCTAATATTGTTGGTCTCCAAGAGACCAAACTATCACACATGTCCAGACTTAATAGAGTAGGGGGTACTTGAGTGTCTGTATGGAGAATGACCCCATCAGTTGGGGCATCTGAGGGCATTGCTTTGGGTTTTAACCCCCAACCTTTTTTTATTGCCTAGACGAGCTCCACGGGCAATTTTCTTTGTCGGTTGTGTTAAAGCGTAAATCCGACGGGTGGACGCAATCGATCACGGTGGTCTATGGACCGTATACTTCTGCATCTAGAGCGGCCTTTTGGATGGAACTAAGAGCGATCTAAGCACAATGGCCACACCTCTGGGTGGTGGGGGACAACTTTAACATCACTAGATTCGCCTCGGAACACAGAGGCAGAGGATCTAGTGCCCCAGATAGGGAAGCGTTTAATGAAGTCATCGCGGACCTGGATCTGTTGGACATCCCCATCTCTGATAGGCTCTTCTCCTGGTCGAACATGCAAGCGGCGTCCATTTTGGCCAAGTTGGATAGGATTCTGGTCTCCACGGACCGAGAGACCAAATTCTCATTGACATCGGTCAAATCTCTCCCTAAACCAACATAAGATCACAAGCCTATTTTCTTATCCTCCGGGGAAGACCAACCCAGAAGACCGTCAAAATTTCGGTTCGAGAAAGCGTTGTTAGAAATCCAAGGCTTCTACCATATGGTTAACGAGAGTTGGTCTCGCCCAACCAAGGGTCGGGAGGCATCCGCTATATGGTGTGAAAAACTTAGCAGACTCAGGGACAAGCTCAGGAAATGGAACCGGACCCGATTTGCGCTGATTTGGAGAGCAAAGGAATCCCTTCTGGAAGGTATTGAGGAACTTGAAAAGGCTGAAGAAACTAGGGATCTACTGCAGGAAGAGCAGAATCGACTGCTCCAATACAGACAGAAAATTGACCAACTATATAGGATTGAGGAAATCAAATGACAACAGCAGTCCAGAATCTCGTGGCTCAAAGAGGGAGGTGCGAACACTGCATTCTTCCACTGGGTTGCCAGTGCCAGACATAGGTCTAACCTCATTCACTCGATCCACTCGGACTTCGAAATGGTACAAGGCGACATTGCTATTAAGATAGCTTTCCAGTCCCACTTCAAGCGCCTTTTTAGGCAAAAAGCGGACTTCATAGTCCCTCTCCAACACGACTTCTGGCAAGACCATGCAGCTAATTCCGACCCTAGTCTGCAATCCCTCGAAGCACCTTTCTCTGAAGAAGAGGTCCGGAAGGCGATCCAACAACTTGGAAAAGATAAAGCTCCAGGTCCAGATGGTTTTCCGATACTGTTCTATCAGATATTCTGGGAGGAAATCGAAGGTGACTTGTTGAAGGTGTTCGCAGATTTCCACGAACATAAACTCAAACTAGGGAGATTCAACTACGCGGAGGTTGTGCTGATTCCTAAGAAGGAAGATTCTCGACGAGTTGGAGACTTCCGCCCCATTAGCCTCCTTAGCTGCTTTGTAAAGATCATTACCAAGACTCTCGCTAACAGACTGGAAAAGGTCATGGATGGTCTCATTAGTCATGACCAGACGGGATTCATCAAAGGACGTTGTATACACGACAATATAGCAACGGCTGAAGAGACTATCCATCAATGCCACACCTCGAATTCTAAGAGCTACCTCCTAAAACTAGATTTCGAGAAAGCCTATGACTCTATTGAAAGTGACTGTCTGTTGGAAACACTTGCTGGAAGAGGTTTCGGGGACAGATGGATCCACACCTGTCTTACCACCAGTAGGATGGCGATTTTGGTTAATGGGGTATCAAGCCACCCTTTCTCTTGCAAACGGAGGCTCAGACAAGGCGATCCGCTCTCACCCCTTCTTTTTACCATAGTGGCAGACGTACTTAGATCCATGACTAAGTGTAGTACATCAGGTTGGATCATACCAGTGGCTAAGGGAGCCAATCATCAAGATTGCTCTATACTCCAATATGCAGACGATACTCTTCTATTTGGCAATGGCAACCTAGGGGAAACTACTGTCTTCAAAGAAATTCTGTATTGCTTTGAAGCCTGGTAGGGCCTCAGGGTTAACTTCCACAAGAGTGCTCTCACCCCCATTGCCCTAACTCCGGCAGAGGCTCTTGAACATGCCATAGTCCTCAATTGCTCCACAGAGAGCTTTCCCATTCAGTATCTTGGATTGCCACTTAGACCCGGAAAACTAAAAAAGACAGATTGGATGCCCATTATTGACCGGGTTGAGAAACGGCTAGCAGGTTGGAAAAGCAAAGATTTATTCTTGGGTGGGAGAGTCACGCTTATTAACGCAGTACTTTCAAACCTCCCTACCTATTATCTCTCCTTCTTTGAAATGCCGCGATGGGTAATCCAAAGAATTGACCGGACTCGGAAACGCTTTTTACGGAAAGGGGCAGACCCGGACCGAGGAGGGTATCACCTCATTAGATGGAAGAAGGCGTGTATGAAAAAGATTCATGGATGCCTAGGAATAATTGACCTGCGGGATATGAATCTGGTGCTTCTGGGTAAATGGTGGTGGAAAGTGTTCCACCCTAATGGAGAAGGGTGACAGCAATTTGTTCAGGGATATATGCATGGGAATGGAACGAGAAATCTGGGCTTCAGGATAGGCCCTCGGGTTTCCTGATTCTGGAAAGGTATCACTAAGGCATACGAACCCTTCACTAGCTGTGTCATGTCAGCTATCGGTAACGGCAGACTCACCAAGTTTTGGTGGGATAAGTGGTGTGCTGATCACATGCTCAGAACCCTGTTCCCCGATCTATACAAGCATGCATCACAACCACACTGCACGGTGGCCGCAGCCTGGAAAAGAGGTGCCTGGAATCTATCTTTCAAACATCCGCTTGACATAGGCTCCCACCTCAGACTTACGGAACTTCAGGCCTACATCTCCAATGCTGGAATTAGCTGCTCCCAGAGTTCCGATAAAAAATTCTGGGGATTGGAGAAGAACGACAAGTTCACAGTTTAATCCATGTACAAGCGCATCCATTTTAGGGGATGTACCCCAAAGTGGGCCGCCGTCATCTGGAGGACAAAAGCTCCACTAAAAATCAAAGCCTTCTTATGGTTGGTACTAAATGATGCGATCCTGATTAGAGTAAATCTCGCTAAGTGACAACCGAGTGTGGACTCTCAATGCAAATTCTGCCACGCCGCCCTCGAGACTAGAGACCATCTTTTTCTTCAGTGTCTTAGGAGTAAAGCGGTATTCGTAGAGGTACTCATCGCCCTAGGGACAACTCAATACCCTAGCACTTACGAGGACATGTGGGTAGACCCAACGTTCGCAACGGAGAGGGGTGCTATGAGAGAAGCGTGGTATTTAGCTATCGCCGCAATGACCTGAGTTCTATGGCTAGACAGAAATAATTTTTTCTTTTGTAGAACTTGCAATAGTATTTCTGGCAATTTGACTCACATTATGCATTTTATTTCATTTTGGGCTAATGTGGCAGCAGCAGGTCCCAGGAGAAGGATTGCGAGTATTTTCCAGGTAAAGGAGTTTGATGATGAGGAGTTCGAGATCGGGCCGACGATCGATTGACAGCCAGCACAACATGGTCTACTCTGTTCATTGATACCCTCCACCTCAGGGTTTGTTGGGGGATATGATGTATCACTTTGCGGCAACTCTATGTTTATTTTATTCCACCCCCATGTTTGGGGTGGAGTTTATGTACTTTTGTTATGTTGTAGGATTTTGTAGTAGGCTCAGTATTTTGAGTACGTTTTATTAATCTCTTATTAATGAAACAGGTGGTCAGATTCTACCTTTTCTTCAAAAAAATAAAATAAATATTAATTAAGCGATCACCTATGTATATTGCCTCTGTATAGGATCCACAGGTGATTTGCAATTTCTAAAACTCAGAAAACTTTACAAAAAATTTCTAAACAATTATATTTAAACACAGTACAACAAATTATATGATTTATTTCATGTATTTTGCAGCCATGCACACTTTTCATTTTTCTCACTGTCTCTTTACGACCTCGAATCACTACCTCATAGTGATTCGAGGTCGGCTGCAGTGAAAGTTTAGGCACTCTGTTGCATGGTCATCGAAATGGCCCAGAGAGATGCCACCATTAGAGTGACTCCTAGTTTAAACTTTTAAGTTAAGTGTTATTTGGATGGTAATACTTTTAAGTCAAGTGCCATAGAACCAAACCTACCAATATATGATACATAGTTTATTTGTTTTAGAAAAAAATAGTTTCCACCAATATCTTAAAAAATTAATTAATTCATAACTTAGCCACGAAGAGTAATACAATTTTCAGTAAGTGAATAAACTTAAATTTTATTTTTTTGTTGAAAAGTTGGTAAGGCATAAGTTACCATGTTTGCACAATATTATTCTGGCTTGAGAAATTTTCATTTCACTTCCATGCACTTGGTGCACGTGACTTGGTGCACATGAATGTTGAATATTTTAACAATATTTTACGTTGTTGAGAAATTCAATCATAAAATAAATTTTATTTAAGAACTGAAATGATTATATAGTATAATCACTAATATTAATTATGTACACAAAATACTTAAAATTTTAAAACTGTATATTATCATGAGTAAACAAATAACCTGTAAATAATAGTTCCATAAAGATATAATCATTGTATTTTTCATAAAATTAGTCATCATTTTCGACTTTAACTTTCTTGAACTTAAAACTGATATTAAAAAAAAGATATTAAAAAAGAACAAATTTGTAAATCATAAATTGATATCATCGTATTTTTCATAAGATCAATCATCACTTTCGACTTTAACTTTCTTGAACTTAAAATTGCTCGTAACTTCTTGTTCAATTTTTTTAAAAAAATTTTATTTTGCATCCTCTCAATGTTCTTTAGTTGTTGTTACATACGTAACATGTTGTGATACTAGGTTTGCCCGTTGACACGTGCCTACGGCATGTCTTCGGAACAGTGCACCTTATTTGATCATATAAAATAGTTTTGGAGGTCCAGCAAATTAATTGAAGTAGCAAACATATTATATGAGAAACTTTTGGGGATCCGACAAAAAACATATTATATGATTTTTTTTGATTTTTTTGAATTATTTTTAAAGTTTTAAATTTTTTTTTTAGGTTTTTAATTTTTAATTTTTTTTAAAATTTTTTAAATTTTTATTTCTTAATTTTTTGAATAGAAGAGGGAGAGAGAGAGAGAGAGAGAGAGAGAGAGAGAGGAAATATAATAATTAAATGAATATAGGAGTTGTTTTGGGTGGGGGATTTGAATTTGAGTTTTGGGAGGGAAAAATATGTTTTGTGAAGTTAGAACTGGGCCTTTAATTTTTGCGGGATTGAAGGAGAGCCACTTGATAGCTTTCTTTGTGTTTTATTATATAGATGATAAAAAATGTACTCATCTTCAATGCATTCTTGGTCATTCTATCAAATTCTTCATCATTTTTTTCATGCATATAGAATTAAGTAATTAGCTCTTAATCATTTTTAACACTATGGAATTAACATATTATACCTTATTCTTAATATGTTCCAGGACTTTTGCGGAATAGTCGATGATGCATCTTACTTCCTTATCAAATAAAATCAATTATGCATCCGCACTTGTATCTTTTGTTGTGATTTTGAATACATATCTGAAACAATTTGTTCTTAGATAGTTTGGTTTTTAATTTGATTGAAGAATGGAAAAATGAAAAATTAACAATATGGTGTTTTGTATACCTTGACTCATATTCAACATTATTATTTTTTACATTTACGACAATAAGCTTCATCATTTCAACATTGACTTTTGTTGAACAGACTTTGCATACAATGTACCATGGTTCTCTAATGTTTTTGACACTTTTGATCAAAACTTTGCAATAATAGTATTTTGCCTTGAAATATTAAATAAAATTTGAAGTCATCAAAATATTTCTTGACATATAGAGAATTGAACAAAATATTTAAAAATAATTTCATTATTTATAATACCTTAGAAGAATCCTCGTTTGTACAATAGAAAATGTCAGTTAGTTTTACATCTTCCACATCCATTACTTTTCTTTTGTTTATGCAAGGAATTACTTTTAAATTAAAATATCATTACAATTATCCTGAAACAAACAAAACAATTATGGTAAATGATACTCCAAAATGCAACAATTAAAGAATTAAATATACAATATAAATTATACCATTCTCGAATTTGATATACTTCTGGTTCATTCGGATTTATCTCTATTGTAGTGTTGTTTGTTGATGTGAGACTGTTAAAAAAATCAGTTATAAATAAACAAAATATATAATAAATAGTATTATTAATTTTGTTGTATATAATTACCTCCAAAGTTTGAGATTTTTATGGAGGTAATTGCAATAATTGGCATGTTGGATGATAATTCTTTCAAAAATTTTCCTTCCTCGATTGCTAGTTCTCCCCATAATGTAAGTAAGATTGGTTTTGACCTTAAGTTAAGATGCATATGAATTCCAAAACAATTTTGTAAATTATTATACAATTTAATTAATCGATATTACTTGAATCCTACAACTGTAAGATTTTGCTTCTCTATTTCATTACCATATTTTGAGTCTCCGTTATCTACATCTCCTGCATTAATTACTACTAAACAAAGATCAATAGTTCATTGTAATTATTATTTGATATCATGTATCAGTATTAATAGCCAATTTGAAATATATAACAAAAATGAGTAACGTAATTTTTTACCTTTAAAGACAGTAGAAGATGTACTTTAAAATTCGTCTACAATTGCAAATTTGTACATATCCTTATTAATGATTAGATCTTTCTCAACTTCATATACAACATTTCCCAACTTCAAAATGATGTCATATTTACCGTGCACTAGGTTATATCTTTTGTCGACATTTTTCAGTATTCCATTAGAAATTAAGTTTTATGCTTCTCAAGAGTATGTTGAAACGCTTCTACTGCTTCATTAAACATTATTGCCAATATTCTAGTTCGCTACAAAAGATGAAAAATTAGTAATAATAATTGTTTATGTATGTATATGTATGTATATGTACGAATATTTTAAACAATATTTAAAGTATCTTACTTCATCTACCATAAGTGCCACTTTTGAGATTTTTTCAGTACCTTTACTATTTTTGTATTCGTTCACACCATAATGTTGTTGGATATATTGGTATATTCTCTCTATATAAATATTGCATGTGCATATGAGTAACCATGTATTGAACGTACAATTGATTGGATATTAAAACGCGGGTTTGTGAGCTTATAACCTGATACCCAAACCAGTATTTAGGAATAAATACTGACTTGTGATAGCAGTCTAGGTATTCCAATTTTGATACCTAGGGTGAATATCTCAAGCAACTTAGATCTAGATATTAACCTTAATTCCCAATTGTTAATTTCTCACAAAACCTAACAATCTTGAGATAATATTAATCAATTTATGAGATTAATTGAGAGGAAAAAAGGAGCTCTGTTGGACTTAGTCAATCCCGTCGGATCTCGTCGAAACCCTCGAAGCCGTTGGAGGCCATCGTCACCGACGATCGTCTACTTGGTCGGCGTCGTCGCTCCCACAGACGAACGCCGCCAATCGTCATCTTCTTTCATGCAAAGCCATCGACAAGTCGAGGCATCAGATTCCGCCCAAGCTCCGACGGTGCTGCTTACCCTCAGTCGCTGTGGTCGCTGATCGACGGCGCCACCCTCCAACAGACGCTGTGCTCAGTCACCTCCTCCTCCTAATCCATCTGCTGTGTATTTGGGTATAAATCTGATCTCGAAGTTGAACTCGAATTCGCTTTGGTTTTGATCTACAATTGAGAGTTGCAAGATTTGTTTTTGTGTTAGTCGAATCCAAACCCGATTCATTGAGAAACTGATTTTTGGCTTTTGGATTGTGAAGAAGAAGACGGTTGGGTTCTCTCTCATTTGAGTGACAGGGGTTTGAGTTCGATTCAGAACTTCCCACAACCTGTTTGTTGAAATCCCCCCACCGAGTTCAATCCTTGAAATTGAGATTGGTTTGATTAGAAATGGGTGGGATTTGCTCAAAGAGAGCAGCAGTGGATTTGTCCCTTATTGGGATTGGCACATATTGAAATACTCTGGAGGGTGCAATACGTGATAGATCGGATGTGTTTCGAAACAGATTTGACTCTAATCAATTGAAGGGGAAGAGACAGTGAAAGATAAGTTCTTTACTTTCCTCGTATTAAATTTCTGTTAAATATTTTGCTATGTGCTGGAAGTTCAAAACACTCGTTTTAAGTTTATATTTTGAAGTATAGAATTACAATGATTCTAATTGGTTAAGTTCAAGACTGTATTAATCATTTGTTTAATTAAATACAGTTGAACAGTTTTTTTGACTATGTGCTAAAACCAAATATCTATTTTTGATAAGTTAAACTATATGTTTTGACTATAAAGTTTGGATCTCCAAATTAAATTGTTGTTAGAATTAAACAGTGTCAATAATTCGTTTAATTGGCTAATCTTTAACAATTTGATGAATGTAGGAACTTCAAAGTTACTTACAAATTGTGTGTTGGAGACGATGGATATGCATCACGGATGAATAAGTCTACACTACGCTGGCTTCTCCATCAAATTTGGAAAACACTTCTAACTTGAAGTGTCGGTATGATCTACTCTAATCTTTCTTAGTATTTTTCATGTGATGAATGCGTTAACGTTTTGTGTGTTTGATCATATGATTGAGAGTTTTAGATCATAGTTATTCTCGCTTTGAAAACTAGCATGTTTAGGGTTGTTAAGTATTTTATCACACTATGTGTATAGATATTTTGACAAATCCATTATTTGCAGTTTGTGTGAGATTACATATTTGCTTCTCTAACAATTAAAATCAAAAATAAAAATTGTATAAGATGTATAATAAATGTCTGTAACTTAGGAGAGAGCATCTCTTAATGTAGTATATGACTTCGTTAGTTACGTTTTGTTCTTTCTCGTTCATTGTACTGTGTGTGTAAAGTTGAACTATAGCACGTTAGTCATTATCTCATTTAGCGTCATGAAGATGATAACTAACGAATAGAGGAAAGAACACTTCGCTCAATGTGTTTGAGCAAGTGAACATTATTAGAATCACTAGAGAAAGTAAATAGTTTTATGAAATGTGATAGAGTAATTTTGTATTAACTCTTATAAAGTGCATATATTGTTAATCGCATGCATAAGTTGAGTTTAACAAATGAGATAATTAATAATAATAGTTCTAATTGTGTTCTTGAACATAACATAGTTGGCTAGGATTTGAGAAATATATATTCAATTGTTTATAAGGAAATGCGATCTAATTATCAAAACTGCGGGGGAAATGGAGTTAAAAGCTATTGAGTAAAAAGCTTTAACATCCAAGTAGTTTTAAAATTTAGAATCATTATGAACTATATATTAAATTGTTTGTTCTACTTAAAACTCATAATTCTACTAAATGATACTTCATTAAATATGACAAATGTGAAGTTTGAATTTAATTTTGATCATTAGAAATTTTTTTTGTATGGTCTCCAGGAGTTCATAACTTTTTGAATCAATATATTCTGATATTTGTGATCTCAGTAGCTTTGTGACTATGTGAGATAATTATTGGTCAGAAGTATTTAATCGCTTTTGTATATGATTAATATAAGTCTGTCATGTATATGAAGAATGAAGCACTTGTTATTTTTAATAAATTAAAAATATATATATATATAGTTAAATGCTAAAAATCATAGGTTCAGATTTGATAGAGGTGGTGAATATATTTTAACAACTTTGGAGAAGTTTGCATATGGCATAATCTCTACTGCACACTACTTACAACAGTTAAACGATATTGATAAAAGTTAGAATCAAATACTTAGTGAAATGCTGAATTCTATATTATTGACTGTTGTTTGTCTTGTGTAATTATGAATGATGTTGTCTTGTTAATCATATCTCTAATGTGTTACTACACTCTAAATTGAATACACCTTGTAGATTATGGCATGAAAACACAATAATTTTGTTAAAGTGAAAATTTGTGTTGTGATACATCTGTTAGAGTGCATGACCCTAGAAGGCCTCAAGTAGGACCTACAACAAATATTTGTATGTGCTTAGAAAGTGCAGAATATGGTTCTATGGACAGATTTTAGATCTATCTAATTTGTATTAGTAAAATCTAGACAAACAAAGTTCTTTGAGAATATGTTCATCAAAGATAAGTGCATGAAATTATGTTGTCCTACTGACATAGTCAATGATTCACTGTTGGAATCACGAACCGGTAATACTGACACTTAAACTTGAAATGACAAATGAGCTAAGAAGAGTTTTTTGTAGACAATGAGATGATTTTTTGTTATGCAATAATACTTTAAATTAGTTGATCTGCCGAAATGGGCTAAAACTATAGTAAGTAAGTGGGGTTTTGTAGAAGAAACTTAATTTTGATTGTTCAGTAGCAATTGTAATGCATTTTAGTGGCTAACAGATTGACTGAGAAAAATGGGTTAGATTATTTGATGTCTACTTACATGTTTGTCATATTGCTACAATAAGTATTCCTCTTACCCTTACATCTAATGAAAATTTTGTCATTCATTAAGGATATTTAAAAAGTTTTGTACTGAAAAGTTTTGAACTAATATGTTTAGTGAACACGATTTACAATTTAGTAAAATCATTGTATGTTCTTAAAACATGTATAACCGACAAATAAATTATTTGACAAATTTCTTAAAGTGCTTAGTATATGAATCTAGTAATTCAGATCAGTGCCTTTAACTTTGTGGTGTGTCAAATATAGTGGCTATTATTTACTTGTTCTGTTAACATGCTTGTTCTTGGAAGTGACCTCTCTATTACAAATGGAGTTAAAATTGTGCTATCCAAAGAATTCAACATGAAAAACCTAGGTATTGTGGACATAATAGGTATAAGGGTGAGATTCGGTTGGCAAAGAATAACTCTTAGTCAAACTCATCAAATCAAAGTGTGTTTTAAAAGTGGGGATACAGTGATTAAAAGTGTGTTTTGAAACACCTTATGATTATGATAAAAGGTTGACACCTAATGATGGTGCAACTATGAGACAGGTAGATCATTCTAAAGGAATTGACAGTCTCATGTATACAAAGATCTGCACTATAATAGATATAGCCTTTGAGGTAGGTATGATCTGCAGATTCACTAATAATCCCGTACACATTTGAGTGCTCTTAAGAGGCTAATGAGATATCTGAGTGGTATTCAAGAGTTTGCTTTGTGCTACTCTAGTCATTCTTCAAATGAATGACTGATTTGATGCATTATGATGCTCAGAGTTTAGTGAAAGTCGATAACTAGTAGATATGCATTTACACTAGGAGAAACAGAAATGTTATGGAAATTAAAAGGTAAACAGGTACTGTGTTATCATCCATAAAATCAGACCTCTATGTGTTATCCTTTGCAGGGAAAGAGGCTGAGTGGATTGAATAACTTGTTGCTAGTCA
The DNA here is from genome assembly GCA_017893485.1 of Hemerocallis citrina. NCBI lineage: Eukaryota > Viridiplantae > Streptophyta > Magnoliopsida > Asparagales > Asphodelaceae > Hemerocallis > Hemerocallis citrina. Next base: position 192,284,375 of record CM030358.1, read on the forward strand.
TCCATTAAGAAGTTTAAGTAACTCTATAATTCTGTTATGCGACTATCAAGCTATAATGTACTGTTGCTCATAACTCACTCTATAATAGTAAGAGGAATATATTAAGGCTGAAAGAAGCCTAGTTGAACTCTCTCATAATTAAAGTGCAATTGAAATAAAATATGGCTAATACTCTTGCTAAGAGACTCGAAAATGATCTAATTATTAAAACTGTGGGGGAAATGGAGTTAATAGCTATTGAGTCAAAGCTTTAACATTCTAATTATTTTGAAATTTAGAATCCAATTGAAGCCATAGAGAAGTTCAAACTTAAGCATCAATTTTAGGCAGTTGACATGTTTTAGATAATTTTAATGATTCCACATAAATTTCACAAATATATAATGTCATTCCAATTTTGATGGTATTATATATCTAGAAAATTTACTTAGAATAATCATATTATTCCAATACGAAATATGAAAACTTGTCGATGTGTTTCCGATGTTTAGAATGTCGTTATATCATTCCAATTTTGATGTATACCTTTTTTATGGATTCTTGTTTCATTCTAATTTTGATGATTCAGAATTAACCATAACTGATTTGACTGTTCTGTCGTTCCAATATGAAACATAATATAGTTCTTGTATAGAAACTATAATAGTTTTTGTTCTTTATTTAGTTAAAGAAATTTGATTGTGATGCTTGCGTTATATTTTTGGCTAAGCTAATTATAAATTGTACTAAGTTCTTTTGTGGAACTAGATACTTTGTGAAATTCGTTGGAATTCTTAGAGATGTGTCTCTTGATATTCTTGTTTTTAATAAGCTAGCAAAGATGGAGAAGTTGAATCTGTCAACCTAGATTTCAAAAATAATGATTTTCTCAAAATGGAGGAGTAAACATAAAGCATTGTGCAAGGATAGAGTTTTAGTTTATTTCTTTCGTGAATAAATTAATCACTTGTTTGGTAAAACTTCTGTTGAGTTTAAGACTCTTATGTTCATTGAGCTTAAAACTCCTATTTTGTTCTTGAAGTTTATTTGCTTTGTTTGATTTTGAAACTATGACAGATTACTCCAGTTAGTTTAGTAATTGTGAACTATTCTATTGTGATATGGTTTGGAACTATTTAATTATATTGGTTTAGTCTTGATTGAACTATTCAGATTTATAATTGTATTGGTTCTTATGAAACTATACTTTTATGATGCTTTTCTTTTTATGAACTGCTATCAGCCAGTCAGTTTTATACTGAACTGACGAGATAATCATGTACTTTATATATTGAGAATATATGAGGAGACTGTTGGATATATTGATATATTCTCTCTATATAAATATTGCATGTGCATATGAGTAACACGTATATTGAACGTATAATTGATTGGATATTGGAACGCGGGTTTGTGGGCTTATAACCTGATAATCAAACCAGTATTTAAGAATAAATACTAGCTTGTGATAGCAGTCTAGGTATTCCAATTTTGATACCTAGGGTGAATATCTCAAGCAACTTAGATTTAGATATTAACCCTAATTCTCAATTGTTAATTTCTCACAAAACCTAACAAATGTTTTGTAACCAAAACTTAAATAGTCCACAATTGTTGATTTTCTTGCAAGGAATTGATAGAGGAGTATTCATAGTGGGAATTGTTCATTGATATAGACAATCTGCAAAAAAAAATGTAATTATTAATAAGTTAGTTTTTGTCAAATAGTATTTATTAATAAGGCACGAGTTGAAGTTTTAGTTTTAGCATGATAAAAAATCATATGAATAAAGGATCAACTACAATATCTTATTATACTATAAAAAATCCAAAATTTCAGAAACAATTTGATGATGATGAATAAAAGTTGGCATAAAACAATAATAATTATAATCAAATTGAGAGATGGGTTATAATTTTTTACAAAAATTCAAACTTTAAAAAAGAGTAAACTATTTGGTGCTAAACTTTTTTCCATCTTCTTCGATGACGTTTTTATTTTTTGTGCTAATCCGCAAACTTTATTAACTGGAGTACTATTTTTGCAAAAATTTTCTGCAGTAGTCTTGTCAAATACATGTAAAACCATAATGATATTTTAGTTGATCTTTGTTCGATTAGTGCAGAGGGTTCTCTAATGTCATCTAATGGAAATACCACTTTAACAAAAAAAAAAATCTAGATAAAGGAAAAAACCAACATCATTAATGAAGAATTAGTCACCTATTGATGGTGACCGTTCTTTTTCGTTCTTGATGTTCCACGGTCCACCACAAAGAAAAAGAAGAAGAAGAAGATTATGGTTCTGTGATTTCAAACCCTAGCTCCATATGCTGCTTTTATGGGAGAGTAAATTGGCAAGAAAAAGAGTTTTTGAAATTAGTAAAACAAATCTTTTATTGGTTGTAAAAACATTCAACTAATATATAACTGAAAACTTTAAAACTATTTTTAATAGTAAACTGTTTAGTTCATTCAAATTAAAATTTGATATCCTATCTACAAATAAAAATTTAATTTGTAAAATAAGTACAAATTCAAATTTCTACAATTCTATTTAGACTAATATAAATATAATTACATCTACATGATGCATATATAAATCTGTATTACTGAGAAATAACTATATTCGCAAAAACAAACTTATATTTTTTTATCACTGTCCTGACTCTTTACCTTCTCATGATATTTTAAAATTTGTCTACCTTTCTTAGTTAGCTACACCAGTTGAAGAAGAATTACTTTTATCAGAAAAGTCTTTTATGTCATGGTGTTCCTCAGTGCCAAAAATAGTGACAACATAATTAACAAGAAAACATAATGACAAAATGTTGACACTTTTTAATAGCAACAAGCCAACAATAGAATTAACTGGACATAACATAGTTGCATTCAGTATCATCAGTGATACTACACTTTGCTTACTGACAGTACTCTTTGAGTGTAGGTAGTTTCATGATTTTCCTTTTTTTTTTTCTTCAGTTAACTGGTGGTTGATTTATGGTTCTCCGTACAATATTTATTTTTCCACAAATATTTAGATGATCAATACAATAACATTACAACCATTCTTCTGCTTTCTAATACTTTTTCCTAATTTAAGTCTACAGATCGACTATTTTCCTTTCATGCAGTTGTCTGCTCTAATTTTTTGTTTTTGTAAAATTTTTAATAATAATAATAAAAGAGATAAAATTACACTTTAATTTTCTGAAACAAAATGTAGTTAAACTATGAGAGACAAAAAAGTGTTCAAATGTATATTAATATAAAAAATCAAATGCACGGTATTGAGAAATTATACTATACAAATCTATTAATCTATTATAGGTATATAATCCTGCCTATTGATAGTATTTATTAACAAAAAAAATGAGCAGTATCTGATAGATCTGTATGCACAGGTAGGGCTACAAACGAGCTGAGTCGAGCCGAGTATCTTTAGGCTCGAGCTCGGCTCGTTAAGCAATCGAGCTTAGTTTCGAGCTCGAGCTCGGCTCGAGATCGTTTCGAGCAGAGTTTTGACCGAGCTTTGACTGAGTTCTAGCCGAATAGTTCGCGATCTTAGCCTAATAATCACAAAAAACCCAAACTCGAGCTCGGCTCGTTAAGCTATCGAGCTCGATTCGAGCTTTGACTGAGCTCGAGCTGAGTTGCTCGCGAGTAGCTCAGTTCGTTTGCAGCCCTATGCACAGGTAGGAATAGCAAGGGCACCAGCTGATTGCACGATAAAGAAAACCAAAACAATAGAAGACCACTGGACTCTAGTTCGGGACAAGGAATTCACATTCCCTTTGCCTCTCCCCGAATTAGCTCTGCTTCGCATTGAAGTGCACTAGTACGACAGGTCCAGGGACGACTTCAGTGGCCAGACATGCCTTCCAGTAACCGATCTAAGGCCTGGGATCCGCGCTGTTCCACTTTATGATCGAAGGGGTTGAAGTTCAAGTCTGTAAGGCTCCTAATAAATTTCAATTATCTTTAGAGACTGTTTTGATCTTTCTCGCTTGGGGAGGGTGAGAGGTTACCCCCCCCCCCCCCCCCCCCCCCCCCCCCCCCCCGCGCGCACAATGTAAGAGGAAATTTTATAATAAGGTGATATTTTTTTTTTTAAGTATATTAATTTTTACATATAAAAGATGTTTTGAAAAGAAAAGAAAAAAAAAAATCATCCTCTTTTATCCCAATTAAATCTGGTCTATATTAATATTTTTGAGAGGGTAGAATGGGCACATATTCTTATCGATCGATTTGGTTTAGAATTGTATATTTTTCACCATTTGTTACATTATATGCAATATATAATAACAAAGTAACTGAAGAATATTGTGTTTTCATGTAGTTGATTGTATGGTAATATGTTGCAAATTTTCTGATTTTACACATTCGATCATGGACATGGTATACTTATTTCTTTCATTTCTAACAAAATGATTGTATTCTGTATATAGCTACATTCATTGTCCAAAGATTTGAAAGTAGGAACAGAATAAACACACTCAGAATAAACACACTGAGACATAATTGCTAACCTCATTTTGAATATAATTACAATATAATTAGTAGTTAGAATTTCGAAAAGAAAAAAGAGAACACTAATTAATAAGATAACTCACATAGATACCCAGTGCAAGTTGAAAGATGATTTTACTCCCTAAAGAAAATTCCTGAATCATAAAGCCCTCTGGCCATTACCGATTAGTTTCTTTCATCCATGCAAAATTGTTTACACCAATCATACTTCCATAAAAGGAAACCTTACAACTTATGTATAAACATTTATTCACCAAAATTGTTAATTTTCTTTCAATCTACATAACTATAGTGTGGAATGTTTTTGACCGAATGTTTTTGACCGAACAGTACCAACCTATGTAATATTGAACAACATAGAAAGGAAGTACCCAAAAAATGCAATATCAAAGCAATCTTGTGATCAAATTACAATGTGTGGAGTAGCAGGTGCTATTATCTTCAGTTACTATCTAGTTACTCACAAACTCACAAAACTCTATCTAAATGAGGAATCCAGTACTTCTGAAACTACAAACCACTCTGGCATGTGCAACTTTTCATATAGTACATGTCTGACATCTTTTTGTAGTGACAAATGCTTCAGAAGTGGAAGTAGTACCAGCTGCAGGATTTCATTTGAAAGAGAAATTAAGAATAAGAATAGTAATCGAAAGATGAAAGCATGGATCAATACTTGCCTAAACTTAAGTTGTATGCATTGTCAACCTAGTTGCCTAAAAACTTTGTATTGGCTGAGAGTGAAGTTGAACATGAAAAAGAAAAAGGAACGTAAACTATAGATGGACCTATTTATAGTGTCGGTATAACACGCACGCACACAAGACATAAGGACTCGAGAGAAAGAGCGCAATATAAAAATATTTAAAGTATATTCATAATATATTCTTTATTACTTATTTAATTTTACATTGAATATTCTATAACAAAAAAATACATAAAACATAGTAGATGTAAATCACCCTAGGGGGGTGAATAGGGTGATTGTGCGAAATTAAAAATTAATAAAATAAAGTGCAAAGTAAATAAAAGAGTTAAGAACAGCAAACACAGATGACGCAGCAATATAACGTGGTTCGACCCCCAGGTCTACGTCCACACCACCTACTTGTTGCAATTCTCCACCACAAGCGTTCCACTATACTTAAAACCCTTTGTACAGTGATTCTCGGATTCAGGCCGAGAGACCTATTACACCCACAAGACTTCCAATACAAGTCCCGTCAATCTCACCGAAGTGGAAAAGAAAAAAAAACTAAAACTCAAGATCTTTAATGATCCTGACTGAAGAATACAGAAAAATTATCGCTCACACTCGGATGGATTATTGAAAGATTATTTCTGAATATTTTCTCAGAAGTAATTGGTTCAAGAATGCACAGTGGATTCATCCAATATAAATAAACGGGGAAGTGTATCGATCAAAAATAGAAACGATATATTCCAAGAATACACACAACGCAAAGTACGGTCGACCAACATATTGGTGCGGTTGACCGTTCAGCTCTCTGACGTAAAGTAGAGAGGTGAAAGGTCAACCGCTTCTCAAGCAACTCAAGGTTGCAGTTGACCGTCATGAAGTACGGTCGACCGGTATCGCGCTGTATATTCCGAATCCACCCTGTTTTCTTACCATAAACTAATGAATCTTTAATCAATCTTATACAATTAAAATCTCACGAAAATAGAAAGAAAAATCAGGTCTTGATAGCTTTCTTGGGGACCAATTAATCATGAACTCTTTTTGAATATCTTCGTCTTTTGCTTGTATTTATAGTCTTTCTTTATTACTTTCCTTGTTTGAATATTCTTCAATCTCTCTTGGATCTCTTATTGATATTATTTGATCCTGAAAATCTGAACAACTAACTTTAAACTTATTAGTATTAATGAGCACGTTTTGTGCACACCAAACTAAGAGTCAACAGTAGATCCATAAAAATAATACAAGCAAAATAATTATAATACATCTTCATACAGTGGAAAACAATAATGGACTAAATACGTACTTTTAAGTTTTAAATAACTTAAGAATGTTCTTATTTATTTAAATACTTCAAAAGCCCATACACAAAAATCGTTACACTGAGTATGTAAGTGTGAATTTTTGAGACTGTTGATACTGTGTTTTTAAATTAGAGAGAGAAGTTTCAGTATACATACTTTGTTAACCCCTATCAGATTGAAAGTTGAGACTCGAAGTTATTACCTGGTCGTCATAAGGTTGTCCTGTAGTGAAGGGAACACATAGTATTCCATTCAAAGGCTGCATCAAGAAACTGAAAGGATTGTTGTCAACTATAACAACCCGAGAGAGATTGTTGGATATACAAGAAAAGTCCTTGATGTGTTCCCTATATTCCCTTATTCAAAGGATGCACATTCATATCAGATAATTTAATAAACTTAGTAGATAGTTGGATGAAAACAAACAACATACAACAAAACAAAATGTTTACAGAGTAAAGGGGAAAATATTACAGTGTTGTAATGCACTTTATTCAAAAGACAAATCGTAAGTTATTTCAAGTATGTTTCTGGTTAATCTTCAGGTGAAAAGTGACAGTCAGGAGAAGAAACAATTTAGTATCGAGAAATAAGTGATCTTAAATTCAGTACCTAATTACGTTTTTTGAGTATTTCCAAAAGTATATAACTGATGATAAGTTATAGAATTTAAAGACTACATCGAAATGTTACACAAGTTGCTGAGAACAAAATTATTGAACCTGACTTAGATGGTATGTGCAATTGGATGCTACGCAGGTACAGATATGCATTCCAACATGGAAAATTTCCAAACGAATAAAAAGCGATTGAGTTCTAGGATAATTCTGAACAAAATTTTCTAAGAAAGCTTATATCCTTAATAAAACAGTAACACCCAGCAAAATTGGAAATGATAATTTTGCCCATAACGCACGTGTATTTTGTATCGTTACGGGTAATATCCGTAACGTGTTTCACTACGTATTTTGGATTTCCGACTATTTATGCATTTTCAGTCTTCTAAAAAATCCGTTTTATCCTATTTGAGCCAACTTAAATATTAAATTTTAATCCTTTTGTTTTTACGTACATTGCACATGTTATCGATGCATGCGTCAATTAAGTATATTCTACAGTTACGTGTAATATTTTCGATGTGTTTCAATTATTTATTTTTATGACGTATTCGAATTCATTTTATAAATAGAAATTCATTTTTTCTATTTTAATTAAAATATATTTTATACGTGCAGTACACGTATTTTCTATGTACGTATTGATTGCATTCTGGAATATATAAAAATTAATGAAATATATCTTTCATATTTTTTATTTCAATTATTTATTAACATTTCCCCGTCGATGAAATTTATTTCATATTCTAATATTTTACGTGCGACGCATGTGTTTGCAATGCACTTGTTAGTTGTATTCTCTTTCAAAATAAAATTTTGAAGTGTGTGTATTTATTTTATTTGTGCATGACGAATCTAATTTATAATTACACTAAACTAATTTTAATTTAAACATTTACTATATATTATAACCTATATTTTAATTTAAATATAAATAAATAAATAACCTATATTTACTATATATAAATAAATAAATAAATAAAATTAAAAATTTACTATATATTATAACCTATATTTTAATTTAAATATGAATATATATATATATATATATATATATATATATATATATATATATATATATATATATATATATATATATATATATATATATATATATATATATATATATATATATATATATATAAATGAAGTGTGTGCACGTGTGGTGCATGTGCACGTGTTTTTACATGAGAATGGACTTGGTCTTTGAACGTTGGGTGATGGGAGAGAGTGAATGGGGTTAGTGGGTGATTAGTGGATAATTAGTTAATATAACTATCTTCTAATTCTCCATGTAACTACCCCCCACATCCATTTCTAATAAGCAGGAAACTAAACAACTCAAAAAAAAAATGAGGTGTAGGCTGTGCTTCAGTTTTCTTTTCTGTTGGATTTTCGGAAGGGATTTTGCTAGGTGTTATTGATAATTTCTGGAGTTTTGTGAAGGGGAAATTTGCTATTTTGAGGTGGGTGTTTCTTGAATCCTTTCTAATTTTAGTAGTTTGATGCATGCTTGTTGATATATGGTTTAGTTGTTTTGATGGATATGATGAATGTTGATATATGGTTTAGTTATTATTTTAATTATGTCATGATGTGTTAAAATGATATTGTGATTCAAATAAATGACTAGAACTCTTGTTAAATTAGAAAGAGAAAAAGAAAGTACCATCTAGTGAATTGTTGGGATGAAAAAAAAAATTGATGCATATTAGAATGTTCACATAATCGTCAAAATAATGCAACTAGTATGAAAGAGCTTTACAAATCTATTATAGTGAAGAAATATATAGAAATAGTCTCACTAGTGCATGTTTTATTCGTATAAAGAATTCTTATAAAGGTGTTTTGAAGAGAGACAACATTTTGTTTGAAATTAGATAATATGAGTCTATTAATACAATTTGGGAGAAAAGCTTTTATTATATTATTGAAAATAAGAATTTTATAAAGTTTAAATATATTCTACTACACTGTATTTTTTTAAAGAGAACGTGATGGAAAGAACTATATTTTTGAATGGTACAAATTAATTGGGAAATTGAATTTGTTAAGGAAGGAGCTATAAACAGATCAGTAGAATAAAGAAATTTTAACCCCGTAATAGAGAATGGGTTTGGGAATATTGATTCTCGGTGTGGGTTGAGAGCGCAGTGAATAGTGTTCATGGTTGTAACACCCCGAATTCCAAAACATACTGAATTCGAAGTTCCACAGGATCTTTACACTTCTCTTCGTACAATTTTACAAGAAAATTAAAACTTTACTTTACATCAGAGTTACTTTTTTAAATCATATTTAAACAGCAGAAGCAATTTACAACAATTACGTGAATAAACTGTGCAACACTTGAAACATTCTTTAAGCAGCATGTATACTTTAATCTTGTCAATCTCTTTATCCTGCATAAAAACTGTGGGATCGTCAGTTCATTCAACTGACGCAAGGATATAAAACATCAATTTTCTCCTACTTAGAAAGCACACAATTGTCACAAGCAAGATTACGGGGACTATCCTATAGATGTCCTGTTTGTGCTGTGCGCTTAGTCCTTAATGCAGTTGTTATGTTATATGACACTAATGCGCACTTGTTCAGATTCTATGTATCCCATACTACATAGGTCCGAGGGCAAGTCCTTAGTCGTACTTCATCTTGTAGGGTTCAATCTCTCGCCATGATTTAAACTACTACGGTAACTACGGTAAGTATCCTAGATGTTCTATGATCTACGAGCCCATGTCCAGACAGTCTGGAGGGGAATCCCATGCACTGACATGACGCATCAAGCAGGCAGACTATGGACAATTCAACCTCTGTCATGGAACGATGGAACAACCCGTAGTCATCAAACACTCCACAAGCGTCGCCATCGGGACGATAATTCTGGAGTAGTGCTCACGCCGTGTCATGACGCATCAAGCAGGTAGTCTGTGAATCACTCTCACACCGCCAATCCGATGGCCCTCATACTCGTGTTTTTCTCTCACTTTCGTCACAACACCACTATGTGTCTAGTCCTTAATTTATTTGAATCATGAATAAAATCAACCCCTAGAGTTAGCTCTTTCCTCTATACCTGTCTTAATCAACAACTTGACCAACTTGGTCTTTCATCTCAATAATTCATCTCAACAATTATAATTCATTCAACTGCCGATAATAGGATTTAGCTACCATCTAGTTCAAAATCTCATTTATAAATCGAGTATTCACGCTCATCAATATTTTCATAAGTCATCATGATTTTTCTTCATTTCAATTCATGTATTACTTTTCACAATAATGAGACAAGATAATGTCATTCTCACGACATATTTAATCTCATAATTTTCTTTGCATTCAAAGGTCTAAAATCTCATTAATTTAACCTAAACAAAATTATTCACATTTGCATTAAGCCATGGATTCTCAAAAATAATTTTCTATAATTTTCCCTAAATAAGAGAAATGCATATTGCTTTAATTATCACATAAAACACCCTTATAATCCCTTTAATCTTGATCTATAATTTTATCAATCCATATGTTACCGCTGATTTTGGTGTGGGGGTAAACAGATGAGATTTGTGAGTTCGTAGGAAACCTGAATAGCTGGACCAAGCCTTCCGATTCCTGCCGCTACCTGCAAGGAAGTGCGATACACCGGGGTTGATTCCGGCGACACACCCTCTGACGCTCTTGTTAGTAATTAGTGGTGATTAAGAAAGAGCTTTAAGGTGGAAAAAGAGTGATTACCTGGTCACAGTGGTAGAGGGAAGGTATTTATAGTCTCCATGGGAATGATTAGGGGCCTGATTTCCTGCGTAACTGTCAGGAGAAAAATCCTCCCATTCTGTTTTGGGAAATTGATCCCTGATTCCCGGTGGGAGCAAATCAGGCCCGTTGATTCAGTCAAATCAGTGGCCCTGATTCTCCTTTTGGTGATCTGGGTTTGTCTTGGGTCGGGACCGGTACCCAGTTGGAGTGGATCCGTTCGCGGGGTGTTGGGTCTGTGAGAAGGAGACCTAGTACCCGTTTTGGACCCATCTGTATGTGAAATTACCGTTTTACCCCTGAACTTCAAGATTCGTACCCAATCTGGACGGTTCCGATTTACCCCCATTTTTAGCCATATCACGACCCCCCCACTCCTAAAGGCTGAGTGTGATTAGGCTTTGAGAAGTAGTTTGACTGTTTCAGTGGCTAGTGGAGTTGTATCGGAGTCTGAATGGAGGATTTTGAATCTCGAAGTGGGTAGTAAGGTAATTTTTTGAAGCCATATGCTGTTCTGTAGCCGTATCGAGTATTTGACGGCCTTTATCTATTTTCTCGGGCTATTTATTTAATTTTGCGATGTGTTAACTAATCGTTCGGGGGCTTAACAGTACACTCTAGGCAATAATTGTTCGTTCAGGGGCTCAAAAATATCCCCCCGAATTTTAATTATTTTCTAGAATTTTTAGTTAATTTTCCCGAATTTTTAGCAATTTTTCTCAATTTTTAAATCAATAAAACGATTTAAATAAATAAAAATCGATTTTTAAATACTGATTTATGACGTGGCGCAATCTGGACCCTTGATCAGTACGGAGCGCGAATTTCTGAGTGATCAGACGATCTCTGTTCCTCGGCAGGCTTTTTCGCCATATACGAGGGTCGGCTCCTCGGCTCGGAAAATTGGCTCCTCGGCTCGGAACGCTCCGAGGTACGTGGCATCATCTGGACCGTTCATCTCAGTGCGGATCCCCAAAAAATGCTATCTTGTCGTTTAGTGGACGTGGCAAGATCTGGGCCGTCCATCATGACGAGCACGCTTTTTGACAAGATCCAACGGCTGATATGGGTCGGTGTGTTTTTTTGCCATATACGAGGGTCGATTCCTCGTCCCCTCGGCTCGGCCTTGTATCTTGTAAGATACGAGGGTCGGTTCCTCGTCCCCTCGGTTCGGCCGGACGCTTCGTCGTATGCGAGGGTTGGTTCCTCGTCCCCTCGGTTCGGAATTTGCCGAGGTATGTGGCGAAATCTGGGTTGTTCATCATAGCGAGCGTGCTTTTCGACAAGATCCAACGGCTGAGGATGGTCGGTGTGTTTTTTCGCCTCGGCTCGGACGGGTATTACGTCGGGTGTGAGGGTCGGTTCTTCGTCCACTCAGCTTGGCGCATGTAGCTCGGAATCAGCCGAGGTACGTGGCATGATCCTGACTGTTTATTAAAAACACAGGACTCTACTAAGTGGTAACACGATGTATAGAGTCTGACACCTGCCCGATCTCGAGTGACGGAATAAGGCAGCCAGAAGCGACGAGCAGTCGCGGTCGAAGCTTGGCTCTAGCCAATAGGCTAGCTGTAAGCTTCGCTACAGCGAAGCGCTTACCAAGCGCGAAGGAAAGGGCCTTCGCCACTTGAGCCGGAAACTATGCAAGAAGTGTATGATACAACATGTAAACTTAAGGAGTGGCGGCAAAACTCTTAATTGATCAACGCGAGTGAACTGTGCTTAGACGCTTCGTAAAACCGCACCGCATCTACGAGAGGAGCTGATGGATGAGTGGGTTTCCCCTTTCGATTCACGGAATGTGATCTGGGACACGATGGGAGTTAGCGTGCCTCGGTAGGCAAGAGATCACCGGAGTATAGCACAAGATCATCTATGAGCGCCCTACCAGCAGTGGAAGAGCTTGCTCAAGAACCGAGAGCCGGCCAGGGAGCGTCCATCCCAGTGCGGATCCCCAAAGAACACTATCTTGTCGTTTAGTGGACGTGGCGAGATCCGGACCGTCCATCATGACGAGCGCGCTTTTTGACAAGATCCAACGGTTGAGGTAGGTCGGCGAGTTTTTTCGCCATATACGAGGGTCGGTTCCTCATCCTCTCAACTCGGGGGCTCAGTGCCGTTGGCCGAGGCGCTGAGTTGGATATTTTGAAGGACGCATCTTTTATTGGTTCCACTTTTCCGAGCCCAGTAGCTCGGCTGCTCGACCAAGCTGTTCGGTAGCTCGGTTGAGCGGGCCGGTGGCAGGCAGTTCGAAAGGTGCATGTGGTCGGATCTGGTCCGTCCATCATGGTGCGAATCACGAGGATGGGGTTCAGATCACGAGAAAACGTTATCTTGTCGTTTTGTGGGCGTGGCGGAATCTGAACCGTCCATCGAATTCTGACACGAATTTTGGAGAGATCCGACGGTAAATTCGCCTCGAAAGGATTTTTCTCCATATACGAGGGTTGGTTCCTCGTCCTCTCGGCTCAGAAGTTCGGTGACGTCGGCCGAGGTGTGGAGACTTTGAAGGATGTCTTCTACCGGTTTCACTCTTCTGAGCCCAGTAGCTCGGCTGCTCGGCCAAGCTGTTCGGTAGCTCGGTTGAGCAGGCTGGTGCAGGCAGTTCGGAAGGTGCACGTGGTCGGATCTGGTCCGTCCATCATGGTGTGAATCACGAGGATGGGGTTCAGATCACGAGAAAACGTTATCTTGTCATTTTGTGGGCGTGGCGCAATCTGAACCGTCCATCGAATTCTGACACGAATTTTGGAGAGATCCGACGGTAAATTCGCCTCGGAAGGATTTTTCTCCATATACGAGGGTCGGTTCCTCGTCCTCTCGGCCCGGAACCGGAGGTGTGGAGACTTTGTTGCTTGGAGCTGTTTTGAAGGGACTCAGTGGCTCGGTTGCCCAGTCAAGCTGTTCGGTAGCTCGGTTAGGCATACCGGTGGCCGAGTCGTGGACTTAGTGATTTGAGGATTCTCTGTTGTTGAAACTGAAATGTCGTAACGCTCCGCTTTGGCGTTTTGGCTTCTTAATGGGCTTTTTAGATTCCCAAGGCGGCCCAAATACGCTTTTAGGGTTATAAAAGATCCTTCCCCCACCCCCAAGCTCATTCTTCACTTTTCACTCTTAAGATTTCACTTTTACTCTCTGCTCTCCGCTAGTGGTGATTTTCGCTTCAAGGCGTTTACGCTAGCTGTCGCGTGGGCCAGGCAATTTCCGGCGAGCACATTCTGACCGTGAACGTCACTTCAAAGGACAGTCTACTAGCCTTAGCTTTTTTTAGAGGTGTCAAGAGTGAACTCGGGGAGTGGGGCCTCGTCTTCGGGCAATGATGGCACCGAGGAGAGGAGAAAGGCGGAGATCCGAAGGAAGGGGAAACAGGTCGCCGAACCGTCTGCGACCGAGGCGAGGAAGGAGAAGAAGAAGAGGAGGGTGGCGGCCCAATCTCCCGTGGTCGAGGAGATCGTGGAAAACCCGAAGTAAGCTCCCGGGATGGGATGATATCCTTCCGTATTGTCCGGGCATTCGGGGGTTAGGCAGTACGAAGGCGACCTCTTGGAGAAAGCGATCTTCGGCAAGTCGAAAGTTTACGAAGAACCCAACCCGGCTCTTCCGACCGAAGCCGACGAGATTACTTTGGTGCTATCTGAGAGGGATCTCCTTCGGATCAGAAAGGGATTCGCCATCCCTCCGGAGTACAAGCTGATGGTCCCCGGTGCTGGGATGCGAGCGAATTCCAAGCTATAGTCGTCGGATATGTGCATGTTCGACTTCGACTCCTTGAACGCCGGACTGCGCTTTCCGCTGCATCCTTTCATCCGCCAGCTCCTCGGATGGTTTTGCCTCGCACCGACTCAGTTCATGCCGAACACATGGCGACATGTGAATGCCTTCCTGCTCCAGTGCCGAAACGCAGGAGTCGAGCCGGATCTGACAGTCTTCCGAGGCCTGTATCGGATAAACCGGATGTACAAGACCGAGCACCGCTGCTACTTGGGGCCGAGGAAGGGCATTCGGATCATAGAAAACCCGGACTCGATTAAGGGCTGGAAAGAAAAGTTCTTCATATTAAGGGGGGAACCAATATTGCAAATTCCGACCGGCTGGAAACCGGAGGTGCCCAAGTTTACGCGAGCCGTCCCCGTGCTGACTGAGGCCGAAGAGGAGGTGGCGAGGAAGATTTGAGTGGACGTGTTCCTATCCGAACAATGTAATCTGAACCAGCGCTAGCGTTGCTCGACGGTTGTGGGAGCAGTTCCGAATGGCGATCCACTTCTGGCCCGCCCGGGGGCGAGCTGAGGAAGTAAAGTCGAACCGAGTGTTGGACTCCGAACCATCGGTGTAGTTCAACGGTTGTGGGAGCAGTTCCGAATGGCGATCTACTTCTGGCCCGCCCAGGGGCGAGCTGAGGAAGTAAAGTCGAACCGAGTGTTGGACTCCGAACCATCGGTGTAGTTCAACGGTTGTGGGAGCAGTTCCGAACGGCGATCTACTTCTGGCCCGCCCGGGGGCGAGCCGGGGAAGTAAAGTCGAGCCGAGTGTTGGACTCCGAACCATTGGTGTAGTTCAATGGTTGTGGGAGTAGTTCCGAACGGCGATCTACTTCTGGCCCGCCCGGGGGCGAGCTGAGGAAGTAAAGTCGAACCGAGTGTTGGACTCCGAACCATCGGTGTAGTTCAACGGTTGTGGGAGCAGTTCCGAACGGCGATCTACTTCTGGCCCGCCCGGGGGCGAGCCGGGGAAGTAAAGTCGAGCCGAGTGTTGGACTCTGAACCATTGGTGTAGTTCAACGGTTGTGGGAGCAGTTCCGAACGACGATCTACTTCTGGCTCGCCCGGGGGCGAGCCGAGGAAGTAAAGTCGAGCCGGACATTGGACTCCGAACCATTGGTTGAAATTAAAAAACCAAAGATAAAGGCAGGGAGATGCAAGCAAATTTATAAGTATGAAAGAGCATTCTTCATTGATAATTGACGGCGAACCGTTTTTACATATAACAATTTATGAAATGGATTACAAGTTAGAGAGGAATGGTTCGACACCTCGTGATACTCAGAGAGGCGCCGGGGCGCTTTCTTGGTATTTTAGGAGGTGGTCGGCATTCCAGGTCCTCAGAATCTCTCTGCCCTCTAGATCTTCCAGACGATAAGCTCCGGGCCGAACAACCCTTGTGATCTTGTAGGGTCCTTTCCAGTTCGGGGCCAGTTTGCTCCTCTGATTAGGGAAGGAGATGGCTAGCTTCCTGAGAACCAAGTCCCCTTCCTTGAGATCGGTGGGTCGAACTTTCTTGTTCTATGCCAGTTCGACTCTCCTCCGGTAGTTCTGTTGCCAAATTGATGCTCTTTCCCTCAGCTCGTCCACCATATCTAAGTTCGCCCTGAGGTCTCTGGCATTTTGTTCCTCGTTGTAGGCTGCGAGGCGAGGGGAAGGTATTCCCACCTCGAGGGGTATCACTGCCTCGGACCCGTAGGTGAGGTTGAAAGGGGACTCTCCTGTGGGCGTCCGCTTGTTCGTGCGGTAATTCCACAGCACATTGGGGAGCTGGTCGACCCATAGGCCCCTAGAACACTTGTCCAGCCTTTTTTTGATACCGGAGAGGATCTTCCGATTGGCGTTTTCTGCTTGGCCGTTCGACTGCGGGTGGGAGACGGAAGAGAAGCGCTGTTGAATGGCAAGGTCCTCGCACAGAGCTCGGAATGCAGCCCCGGTAAACTGAGTTCCGTTGTCGGTTACGATGACACGGGGGATGCCAAACCGACAGATGACGCTCTTCCAGAAGAATTGAAGCACCTTGTTCTCGGTGATAGTGGCGAGGGGCTCGGCCTCAATCCACTTCGAGAATTAGTCGATGGCAACAACCAAGAACTTGAACTGGCCCGGAGCTGGGGGGAAAGGCCCTAGTAAGTCCATCCCCCACATTACGAAGGGGATAGGACTTGATAGGGAGGCGAGGAAGGCTTGGGGGAGGCGACGAATGTGGGAGTGTCTCTGGCAAGAGCCACATTGCCGAACGTGTCGCTCGGCGTCTTGGAGGAGGGTCGGCCAGAAGTATCCGTAATTCAGAGCTTTCCGAGCCAAAGACCGAGACCCCGAATATGCCCCGCCGATGCCTTCATGTAGCTCGTGCAAGGCGTAGTCGACCTGTTCTGGGGAGAGGCACCTTAGGTATGGTCGGCCGTCAATCTGCGAGAAGGAGCGCTTGTACAAGATCCCCTCGATCAAGACATACCGCTCGGCCCTGGTTCTGACTCGGCGTGCTTCTTTGGGGTCTTCGGGGAGGAGTCTGTCCCTTAAGAACTCCACCAACGGCTTCATCCAATTATCTTGCAGCAGGACCGGCAATGACTCCACCGAGCCGGATGTCTCGTCTTCTATGCTCGGTCTTGAGAGGACCTCGATCAAAACGGTCTGCTCGAGACCTTGGAGGGAGGATGATGCCAACTTGGAGAGGGCATCGGCCTGTGAATTCTCCTCACGAGGGACTCGTTGGATGAGTGCCTCTTCGAACCGGCTCATGAGGGCTCGGACCTTGGCGAGGTACTTCGCCATCCGCTCGTCTCGCGCCTCGTACTCGCCCAAGAATTGGTTCACAACCAGCTGAGAGTCACTATGGATTCGGAGACGCTGCGCCCCGGCACTTCGGGCAAGTCCGAGGCCCGCGATGAGTGCCTCATACTCCGCCTCGTTGTTCGAGGCCTTGAAGCTTATACGGATCGCATACTGGAGGACGAAGTCATCGGGGCCGTTCAGGATGATACCGGCGCCGCTTCCTTCGTTGCAGGAGGAACCGTCCACGAAGACTGTCCAAATGGGGGGACCGTTCGGGACGTGGCTGACCTCGGAATGGTGGACTCGACGATGAAGTCGGCGAGGGCCTGAGCATTGATAGCAGTCCGAGGCTGGTAGGAGATGTCGTGTTGGCTTAGCTCTTGGACCACTTCATAAGCCGGCCCGAGGTTTCGGGCTTGTGGAGGATCTGTTTCAACGGTTGGTCGGTGAAGACCACAACCGAGTGGGACTGAAAGTACGGACGGAGCTTCCTTGCCGCCATGATCAAGGCGTAGGCCATCTTTTCTATCTTCGGATAACGGAGCTTGGCGTCCCGAAGCACCTTGCTCACGTAGTAGATGAGCCTCTGAGCCCGGTCTTCCTCCCTCACCAAAACAGCACTTAGCGTCTGCTCGGAGGCGGCTAAGTAGATGAAGAGGGGTTCCCCCGGAACGGGCTTGCTGAGCAGGGGAGGATTGACCAAGTATTCTTTCAGCTGTTCAAAGGACTTCTGTTGCAGTTCTCCCCACTGGAAACCCTTGGCTCCCCTGAGAGCCTTGAAGAAGGGGAGGCACTTTTCCCCCGACTTCGAAAGGAACTGCCTAATTGCGGCGAGCCGACCCGTAAGCTTCCGCACTTCCTTGATGTTCCGGGGCGGGGCCATGTCCAGTATGGCCTTGATTTTCTCAGGATTCGCTTCGATCCCTCGTTGGCTCACCATGAAGCCGAGGAACTTTCCTGAGGAGACTCCGAACGCACATTTGTTCGGATTCAGTCTCATATTGTGTCTTCTCAATACGCCGAACGCCTCCTGGAGGTCGGCCACATGGTCGGTACCTCGGATGCTTTTAACGAGCGTGTCGTCGACGTACACTTCCATGTTGCATCCTATTTGGCTTTGGAAGACTTTGTTGACGAGGCGCTGGTAGGTGGCCCCAGCATTCTTCAATCCGAACGGCATGACTCTATAACAGTAGAGGCCCTGGTCGGTGATGAAGGAGGTCTTCGGAATGTCCGGGGAGAACATTCGAATCTGGTTATAGCCGGAGAAGGTGTCCATGAAGCTGAGGAGCTCATGGCCCGAGGTGGCATCAATGAGGGTGTCGATATTTGGGAGAGGAAATGGATCCTTTGGACACACCTTATTCAGGTCGGTGAAGTCGATGCATATCCTCCAAGAACCGTTGGACTTCTTGACCATTACAACATTAGAGAGCCACTCAGGGTAGTTCACCTCCTGTATGAACCGAGCCTTTAGGAGTTTGTCCACCTCCTCCTTGATGGCCTGCTGTCGCTCGGGAGCGAATTTTTGCCTCTTCTGCTGAACCGGTTTGCACCCCGGTTCGACACTGAGGCGGTGGACTAGCAGCTCCTCGGAAATCCCGGGCATATCCGCGGCGGACCAAGCAAACAGGTCGCGGTTATCCCGGATGCATTGCACCAAGTCGGAACATAGTGCAGTCGGCAAGGACTTGCTGATGAGGAACTTTCGACTCGGGTCCTCGTCCGAAAAGAGTACTTCTTCCAATTCGTCTGCCGGCTCGGACATGGGTCGGACATTTGGCTTGGGGATCTCTAGAGTCTCGAGGGAGAGCACCGGACCACCCGTGGAAGTCATGTAGCACTTCCGAGCCATTTCTTGGCTGCCCCTGACTTCTCCTACTCCCGACCGAGTGGGGAACTTCATTTTAAGGTGGTGTGCTGAGGGGACAGCTTCCAGGGTAGCTAGGCCGGGTCGGCCTAAGATGACATTATATGCGGCCGGGACGTCGACAACCATAAAGTCCATCGGCTCGGTCTGGGTAGTAGGGGTCTTCCCAGCAGTTACGTCCAGGGTAATAACCCCTTCGACAGTTACTGGTACCCCCGTGAACCCGTGGAGTGTGTAGCCGGCCGGCTTGAGGCAATCCCGGGACAGCTGCAGCCCTTGAAAGGCCGAGAGGAAGAGGATGTTCACCGAGCTCCCGTTATCTACCAGGACCCTCTGCACCTTGAAGTTCGCCATGCAAAGGTCGATGACAAGTGCATCGCAGTGGGGAGTTCGGACCCCCTCAAGGTCTTCATCGGAGAATGTCACTGGGACGCCGAGGCCTTTGGGGGGAGGGGCACTGTGAACTGAGTTAACCTCTCGGACAAAGGCCTTCTGAGAGGAGTTGGAAGAGCCTCCCATTGGGCCCCCGTGAATGAGGTGTAGAACCCGCTCTTCCTCGAACTCGGGGGTCTCATCGCGCCGCTCGGAGCGTTTGTTAGCCCCCCGAGGCGGAGGAGATGCGCGTTCCCCCTGATTGTTCGCCTTCACAAATTTGGCCAACTGCCCCCTCTGGATGAGAGCTTCTATCTCATTTTTCAACGCCCGGCAGTCGTTGGTGTCGTGACCGTGGTCCCGGTGGTAACGACATCATTTCTCCTTGTTTCTCCTCTTGGCCGGGGTGTTCATCCTCGGAGCAGGAGGTATAACACCTTCCTTCTCCACTTCCATCAGGATGGTGGAGACATTTTTGGTGAGAGGGGTGAACTTCTCGAACCTGGGGGAGGACGGCGTTGACCGCTATTGTCCTTCTGCAGCTTCTTGGATCCTTCCTCCTCTGCCGTCTTCCTCTTCGAACCGGAGGCGGATCCTCCAAAACTCGGGAGGCACTCGGCCTCTTCCGCCCGAATGTACTTCTCGCATCTTAGGAGAAGATCGGCGAAGTTGTGCGGGGGCTTCTTGGCGAGGGACGACCGGAGGTTGGAGTTGAGGACGTTCGACTGGAACGCAACGGTCGCCACGGACTGGTCGAGGGTGGCTATTGACCTGACCTCCGCGGTAAATCTCCTCACATAATCCCTTAGCTTTTCTCCCCTCTCCTGCCGGAGGTGGAGAAGGGAGAGGCTCGTCTTCTCTGTTCGCCTGCTACTCAAAAAGTGAGTTATGAAGAGCGTTTCGAACTACTCGAACGAGAAGATGGAAGAGGGAGCGAGCCTGGAGTACCATTCCCGAGCCGACCCCTTGAGGGTGGCGGGGAAGGTCTTGCAGAGCATGGCGTCGGAAGCTTGATGGATCAGCATTAAGGTCTTGAAGCTTTCGACGTGATCAACTGGGTCGGACTCCCCTGAGTACGTTTCAAACTGCGGAGGTTTGAAACCTCTCGATATGGGGGCCTCCATGATCGTCCGAGAGAAGGGGGGGCTGCTGGGGCGGACAGTCCCTGCTCTCGACTCCTCCTCTTTGTCCATGCGACCGATGCGCCTCTCCATCTCGTGGAGACGACGGTAGAGGGCATCGTCCCTCCGTTGGTAATCATACAATCCCCTGGATTCTTCTTCATAGGAAGGGGAGCGGGGACTGCGGCGTCGATAGTCCTGGGATCGGCGAGGACTATAGGGGTGCTGCTGGCGACTGGGAACCGGGAGAGGACTTCTGGATCGGTGGCGAGGACTTGGTACCCGTGGGGGTGTTGGAACCCTCTGTGCATTGTGGTTGTTGGGGCGAAGGTTGAGGGCCTGCAGGACAGTCTCCTGAAACTGTAGGAACTCGGCACGAGTGATCAGTGCCTCATTGTCCCTCGGATGATGTCGGTCAGCAGGGGAGTGCGGCCTCCTCCTACGACGGTCGGGAGATTCCCCCCAGCCCCTTCGGTCCGGAGACCTCCTACCGTCTCGGCGATGAGGAGATCGCTCACCATGATGCTGGCGGGAGGCTCCCTCTCGGGCCTGCCTCTCATCTAGGTGGTTGCGAAGGTCCTCTTCCTTTTGGCGATTCAGAACGGTGTTGCGGAGGTCGGAGGCTCGGGGGTGATGGGAAGCCATGGAGTCCGAGGAGGCATTGTGAATAGAGACATGGTCTGGATGGAGTGGTTGCTTCTGCCTCCGCTGGTTCTGACCAGCAGGACCATTTGTTGATTGTTGGTTCGGAAGAGGAGGATGGCCCTGCTGGGCCGGGGGAGGAAGATGTTCGGGCTGCGGAGCAGGATGGACAGGGGCTTCCTCTGGCTGATCGGCGGGATTAGGTCCGCGGTTGGACCCCCTAGATCTGACCTTCTTGGGAGGCATGGTTGGAGAAGGGCTAGTTGACGAGGAAGAGGCGGAGGCTATTCGTGTGGTGTTCCCACAGACGGCGCCAATCTGTTACCGCTGATTTTGGTGTGGGGGTAAACAGATGAGATTTGTGAGTTCGTAGGAAACCTGAATAGCTGGACCAAGCCTTCCGATTCCTGCCGCTACCTGCAAGGAAGTGCGATACACCGGGGTTGATTCCGGTGACACACCCTCTGACGCTCTTGTTAGTAATTAGTGGTGATTAAGAAAGAGCTTTAAGGTGGAAAAAGAGTGATTACCTGGTCACAGTGGTAGGGGAGGTATTTATAGTCGCCATGGGAATGATTAGGGGCCTGATTTCCTGCGTAACTGTCAGGAGAAAAATCCTCCCATTCTGTTTTGGGAAATTGACCCCTGATTCCCGGTGGGAGCAAATCAGGCCCGTTGATTCAGTCAAATCAGTGGCCCTGATTCTCCTATTGGTGATCTGGGTTAGTCTTGGGTCGGGACCCGTACCCAGTTGGAGCGGATCCGTTCGCGGGGTGTTAGGTCTGTGAGAAGAAGACCCAGTACCCGTTTCGGACCCATCTGTATGTGAAATTACCGTTTTACCCCAGAACTTCAAGATTCGTGCCCAATCTGGACGGTTCCAATTTAACCCAATTTTTAGCCATATCACCATAGAAATTTTCTAGATAAGTTCAAATTAATATCAGGATAATTATCATATTTTTTTCTAATTTAATTCTGCAAAAGAAATCATTAAAATATATAAATTTCCCAAAAAAAAATTCAAAACTAGAAACCTAGGCCGAAGCCAGGTTTCGAACCAGCAACAACAGCAGCATGCGCTATAGTAACATTACTGTGGCGCAGCGGCTGACCAAAGAGGACAAAGTGCCCACACGATATAAAAGGGGGCTCTAATTCTTTTATACTCAATGTCTAGGTATTGGGTTATTTTCAAAAATAAAAATTAAGAGTGTATGCCAAGATTTGAACCCATGACCTCCTACTACAATGACGTTTTTAATTTGCACCCACTGACCAGAATGGACAGAGTGACTCACTCGTAGAGAAATAATTCCAATTTGTTTTGTACAAGACTGTAACTGTTCTAGTTCATAAAAGAAACTCATTTCTTCAAAAATGTGATTTGTTCTTCTTTAAAACTAAATAAATTCCTGACTAAAATTCTTTCAAAATAAACCGTAAATTTTAAGGTTTTAAAGCCATTAAAATCTTATTTTTTTCCATATAAAGTCCTACTCTTTATTCATACAAAGTGTACATGAAAATCACATAATATTCTATTACAACTTCTTTTTCAAAGAGACATTTTTCTTAATTTCTTCCAATCATATTTTAGTTCTTCTTTATTAGACTAACGAGTTTTTCTTCCTCCCTTTTGATTTACACACAAAATGATCATTTCTTGAATTTGGCCTAAATAATAAAATGTTCATTTTCCCAACAAATAACATACAACTTTAGGATTATTTAGTAACAATCATACTAGCCATAAACATGCATAATTTACTAATCAATCTTATTTTAATAACATGGAGATTCTCTCCATTAGTATTTTTCACATAAACATACTTCTTAAATTGCACTTTTCCCACATACACGAATATTTCGACATGGAGAAACATTTATTCTAATTTAGCATGCTAGATCAATATCAAACTATCACAACAACAATCCTATCTTTCAATCAATTTTACTCAGTCATTTCATGCAATTTCACATATGGTTCTTTTCTCCCTAATCAAGTTATTAACATAAAGCAATATTTTCACTTAGCTATTCTAGCATGATCCAAACACAACCTAACATGGTACTACTTAGAAGTTAGAGAAAATTGCCCACCTATTTGAAGAAACAAAAGAAATAACTCCTAGAAATCACCTTGAACAAAGAGCGATCTTTCGCCTCCTAGATCGAGCCGTAAATTGCCTTCACCTCCTTGTGCTTGATGGAACCCGAGCTTCCCTTCTTCTTCTCGATTTAGCCGGCCTCCAAAGGTGCACACACACATTAGCACACACTCAATCTTTCTCTCACTTTCTCTCAATCTTTTTCTAACTCTTTATGTTTCTTTCTTTTTCAAGTGCAAAAATGAGTAAATGAGAGGGGGTATTTATACATATTTTTGAGTGGATTGAATGACTAGGATTAGTCAAAATAGTTAGGGATCAAAGGCTAGGATGAGTTTGGGAGTTGTAGCAACCACCCATGAATGAGATAACCACCTCACCACTACTCCCATCTCTCCCTCTCTCTTTTGCACTATCCGGCCTATTCCCCAAAGGTGCATTTGCACGTGCAAGTGCAATGCACATGCAAACTAGTACCCCCTACAAAATTTTGTTCATGCACTTTTAATTAATTGTTTATTAAGTTGGTCTACATTACAGGTTGGGTTAATTAAAAGAGAAATTTAATGAATTTGGCTCACTAATGGGCTAAAAGACCATGGGCTCAAGAGAATTAATTAATAAATTAATTATAATGAGCTAGAATTCGACCTAGGATTTTATTTAGGTTTTAAATAGATCTTTTAGGAAACAAGGAGATTAATTAATAGCTTAGGCTATGAAGAAAATATTTGTCTCTAGAAAAATGCATATGAAATTATACGTGGAAAACACGTAAATCACAAACTCTTATAAATAAAAATTCAGGATGTTACAACACTCCCTCCTTAGAATACTTCCGTCCTCGGAATTACACTTAAAGGGTGAGAAAATAGAAATACAACAAGAAGATAAGAAAGAAAAGGAAAGAGGATACAAATCAAACAAAGAGCTCAGGATGATCCTTCATCATCCTCTCCTCCGATTCCCAAGTAGCCTCTTCAACCAACTGGTTTCTCCAGACTACCTTGACCATCGGTATCGTCTTGTTCCTCAAGACTTTCTCACGACGAATAACAATCTCAACCGGAAGCTCAATGTAACTCAGATCCAACTGCAAACCCTCCGACACTTTGGGCAAATGATGACTCGGATCTAGAATGTACCCTCTCAGTATAGACACATGGAAGACATTGTGCACCTTAGACAACTCGTCCGGCAACTTCAACCGGTAAGCAGTTTTCCCAATCCGCTTCAATATCTTATATAGGCATATGAACCTTAGGGATAACTTTCCACCTCTACCAAAACGAATCACACCCTTGCTAGGTGAAACCTTCAGAAAGACAAAGTCACCAACCTCAAACTCAAGGTCCCTCCTCCGGTTGTCTGCATAGCTCTTCTGCCTACTCTGAGCATCCACCAACCTCTTCCTGATCAGATCGATCTTTTCAGAGGTCTGCTGCACAATCTCAGGCTCAAACATCTGCCGCTTCCCAACTTTGAATCAACAGACAGGTGTTCTGTACTTCCTTCCATACAGAGCTTCGTACGGTGCATCCTAATACTAGTCTGAAAACTGTTGTTGTAGGCAAACTCCACCAGAGCTAAATGCCTTTCCCAACTGCCTCCAAAATCTAGAACACAACACCGAAGCATATCCTCAAGAACATGGTTGATTCTCTCGATCCGTCCATTGGTCTATGGATGAAAAGCAGTGCTGAAATCCGTCTTGGTACCTAAGGCTATCTGAAGACTCCTCCAGAAATGCGAAGTAAACCGCACATCTCGATCAGACACTATGGTTAACGGAACACCATGAAGCCTGACGATCTCTCCAACATACAGCTCGGCCAACTTGTCCATAGACGAAGTGAGTTTCATCGCCAAGAAGTGAGCGGACTTGGTTAGTCAATTGACTATGACCCAAATCGCATCATTGCCCTTTGAACTCTTAGGCAAACCGTAATGAAATCCATATTGATGTTATTCCACTTCCATTCCGAAATAGGTAACGGTTGCAATAGACATCCGGGTTTCTGATTCTTGGCTTTGACCTGCTGACAGATCTCACACCTCGCCACAAACTCAGCCACATCCCGCTTCAGACCTGACCACCAACAGTGTTGCTTAATGTCCTTATACATCTTGGTACTCCCAGGATGTACAGACAAAAGA
Organism: Hemerocallis citrina; assembly: GCA_017893485.1. Lineage (NCBI taxonomy): Eukaryota > Viridiplantae > Streptophyta > Magnoliopsida > Asparagales > Asphodelaceae > Hemerocallis > Hemerocallis citrina. The sequence continues at coordinate 192,310,076 of CM030358.1, forward strand.
GTAGCATGTACCTCCTGAAGAATGCTCTCTCACAATTCTGCTTGATCCGGAACACACAGCCTCTGTCCAAACCACAACACCTCATCCCTGATCTGAAACTCTGACAATCTGCCAGCACTAACCTGCTCCTTCATCTTCTGAATCTCAGCATCACCCTTCTGACTTGCGATAATCCCTTCATTCAGTGTTGGTTGGAGCCTCAATCGAGCTAAAGATGATCCCAAGCCTTACAGAACAACTTCAATACCAGCTCGATCCAACTCCTCTGCAAGCTGCCTCTGAGTCGTAATCAAACTAGCTAGACTGCTCTTTCGACTAAGTACATCAGCAACAACATTAGCCTTCCCAAGATGGTACTTAATCTCTGGACGAATGTCCTCAGGCACCTCCAGCCATCTCCGTTGCCTTAGATTCAGATCTTTCTACTGATAGATGTACTTCAAGCTTTTATGGTCCGTGTACATGTTCAGCTTCTCACCATTGCTTTAAGGCAAAGATAATCGCAGCCAACTCCAGATCATGAGTCGGATAATTCTTCTCATGTGGTCTTAGTTGCCTAGACCCATAAGCGATCACTTTTCCTTCTTGCATTAAGACACAACCAAGCCCACGATGTGAAGTATCACTGTAGACATCATACTCAACACCTGCTCTAGGCAAAGCTAAAATGGGAACAGTAGTTAGCTTCTCCTTCAACTCCTGAAAACTTGCCTCGCACTGCTCAGTCCACTTGAAGTTCACATTCTTCTTGGTCAAACTAGTAAGTGGCACGGCTATCTGAGCATAGTCCTGAATGAACCTCCTTTAGTATCCAGTTAGCCCAAGAAAATTCCTAATTTCCTTCACTGTAGTAAGCCTTGCCCAATCCTTCACCGCCTCTATCTTCTGCAGATAAGTTGCCACTCCCTCCTTAGAAAGGATGTGACCTAGGAATGCCACCTCAGATTTCCAGAAATCGCACTTGGACAACTTGGCATACAACTCATGCTCCTGAAGCTTCCTCAAAATCGCTGCCAGATGCTCCGTGTGCTCCTCCTCCGACTTAGAGTACACAAGAATATCGTCGATAAACACCACGACGAAAGAATCAATAATGTAACACCCCAAATTCCAAATAAGAACAAATTTGAGATTCCACAGGATCTTTACTTCACTTCGTACAATTTTACAAGAAAATTAAAACTTTTTCAATAATACATCAGAGTTTGTTACAAATGTTACACAGCGGAAAACAATAAATTACAATAAAACATTTACAATATCTTTAAACAAAACAACATCAGCATATCCACTTTATAGCTTCATGAACATCCATTACCTGCATATAAGACTGTGGGCACGTCAGTCGCTTACAACTGACGAAATGTTATACACGGCTATCCTCTCTATGCTGGGAACGGTATAACGATCTCCATACTTTAACAAACCACAAAAATAAATATAAATAAACAATAAAGTGTTAAATTGTGACTATGCTAAACCTGTAAGTGTATGCCATGTCTTAATACCTAATTCACACAATTTTATACTAGGATGACACTAATGCACACTTGTTCGGATTCTATGCATCCTATACTACATAGGTCCGAGGGCAAGCACCTACGTTCTTCACAATAAAGGGCTCAATCCCTCGCCATGAAACTACCCAGTAGCAAGAACAAGGTTCAGGCATTCCACGAGTATGGATTCCAGTCCCAAAGTACACTGCTCGACTGTTATACAGACTCCTCGTCGTGCGAATCCTCCGCAAGTGTCACTCTAGCCCCGGTATACGTATATACACTGGGGAACGAAAAACTATCCGCCCAACTATTCATGATCCCGGAGTATACTGCCCGATTAATCATTATAATCCCAGAGTTCAAAAATAAACTTGTCCCCATTGGAGCAACCATAGTCCCAGAGTACACTGCCCAAATGGGTCTATAGTTCCGAAGTACATCGCCCGACTATAAAGAGTGCCCCACTTACGTTTGCCCAGGTTTACTACATTTCTCTTAAGTGCCTAACTCATAATGTTCAAGACATGAATAATCTTTCAAGCCTAGAATTAGTATTACCTACTACCGAACTTAATCAACATCTACCGAGATGGCTCCATGGCAAATCTCAAAATATAATAATCATTTTATTTAAAATTACCGGTATACGAGGTCTTACTAACTCTAAATCAAAATTTCTCATGTACAAGAATCATGGGTATTCATACCCTTTCATAATCATGCCTATGTCTCTAACTTATTCTTAAATAAATATTCATGTGTCAACTTAGTACTTATTCATGCATTTTCAAACATAGAACAAATAATCTCTATCTCAAAAGATTCAACATTATAAACTTCTATAAGCAAATTAAACAAATCCACATCTCAACATGAGTGTTTATTTACAAAAGAGAGTTTTATACTTGTTACCCAACTTTCCTTCAAAAGATCTTTTACAAAGAAGATTAATAATAATCATTTGGAGTTAGAACTCATTAACCAACTTTATATTTCATTTTTATTTCCTCAAAATATACCATAAAATTTTATAACTAACTCTAATAATTATCACTTCAATTTTATACGAATAAATGGGTATTAATTAAGAGTTCTTCAAGAATGTGAAAAACCAATGAAAAAAAAAGAAAAGCAAAGGCCGAGTTTTGAACCCCTGAACCCAGGCCGAAACCAGCACAGAGCACAAACCCCACTGCTCTGACCATAAAGTCCAAGTGGACTTTGTGTCTAATTTCATTTCGGATTATTTATGAGTACTCTTTAAGTTTCGGGATTTAAAAAAAGTAAATTTATATAAAAGCAACTATCAAGTTTTGAACCAAAGACCTCTCATAACTTGTAGTGCATCAGCTAACCAGTAAGCCCAAATATATTTTTTGTTTAGAAATTTCATTAGTGTTATTTTGTTTACACTATTCTGACATCTAATTCTTTTTCGAAAAAATCATTTTTCTAACGATTCTATCTTTAAGAAGTAATAGACAAATTTTTCTTGTGGGAACTGAAATGAACTAAAATATAAAAATACAAGTTCAACTTATTATTTAGATATGTCTTTTCAATTATTTTCTCCTTACTTTATAAAAATTTGTATTTCTCGACAAAACTCGAAATTATAGAAAATCATGTTTAGTTTAAAAAACCCACCATCATAAAAAATAAAATTCTTGTTGCAAAAAAGACCAATTGTATCTCTAAATCAACCTTGGACATCACAAGTGTTTCTTCATGTGAAAACTAGTATCTTTTACAATGTCGACAAGTCAAGAATAATACAATTTATCTTTCCCTTTTCTTTCTTTTAATCATTAAGTTTCTAAGCATATGTCACAATTATTCATACTCATCATACATTTGACAAACAAGAATTTGTAATTATTCTACCATGGTCTATGTGATTATTTCTTTACTTTTAATTAGCATGGTAAATAGTAAATTACTAAATTTCAACAAAGTCATTGCATGTTATACTAGCATTTTATCTACACATATCACATTCAATTTTTATACTCTTCATTAAACTATTAGCATGGTAACAGCAAAATCATTTCATGAAATGCTAGTATGGATTCTTATCAACAATATCTCATTCAATCTTTTACTACTCATTAAACTATTAGCATGCAAATCCTACTTTGAAAGCATAAGAACACCCACCTTAATTGAAGAATGAAAACTACTAAAGAAAAGGACTCCTTTTAGCTCCTAGCTCCACAAGCACTTCCTTGCTCCTAGCAAGCTTCCTCTCCTAGCTAGCTTCTCGATGTTCATGAAGCTATAAAGTGGATATGCTGATGCTATTTTGTTTAAAGATGTTGTAAATGTTTTATTGTAATTTATTGTTTCCCGCTGTGTAACATTTGTAACAAACTCTGATGTATTATTGAAAAATTTTTAATTTCCTTGTAAAATTATACGAAGTGAAGTAAAGATCCGGTGGAATCTCGAATTCTTCCTTATTTGGAATTCGGGGTGTTATAGATGGTATCAGAGTAGGCTTCACAAGTAGTACAAATTTATAAGGAACAACACCCTAGAGTGGACATTAGAGTGTGAGTTCAGTCTATATAGATTTAAATATAAGTGATTTACATTTGTGTTGCTCTATACACTGATGTTTTCTCTTCCTATTGGATGGCTGGAGTCATGAATGAAAGTTCTTATTTGCATTCAATTTCATTCATGATACTCTCCTCGTATACATTGATGTGAGATTGTATGCGCGCATGTTTTCCCTGCGTATCAGAGTGGTGCAGTGGAAGCGTGATTGGTTGACCCTACATTCATGACACTCCTCCCTATCAAATTATTTTTTTTCATGGATTTTATCATATTACTTTTCAACATTCAATATTTTTCAAATGAATATTTTCTTATACTATTAATCACTTGAATATCTATTATTTTGTTTATCTTCCCCAGTCCTGACCTTTTGAATTTGTTTTATCTATCTTTCAATCTTAAAGATTTGTCCTTTTGTGTCACTTTATCCATTTACATTTGTTATTAATTTTCATATTATTGCAACTATTATTTCCTGCATTAATTATTTCTATTATATTTTGAATTTTGCTTATGTGCATTCATGATTTGACGTGATACTATATTTTTCACTATCTTACATTTTCTTATATTTCAATATATTTTTAACAAGAGTGAAATTTTCTACCCGTATAAATATGATCATATTTATTTCCTTATGTTATTTTCCCGAGCTTTCTTGTAAAATTTTGATACTCGTAATTTTCTTATATAGAGTTTGTCTTGTTTTTCCTCGTTACGTATTTTTATACTACATTTATTTTTTGCAGTTTTCTAAATACAATAATGATGTTTTTCACTAGTGTGTACAAAATACAACATTTACCCTATCGAGTTCTGGGGACGGAACTATTCTAAGAGGGGGAGAGTGTAACACCCCGCAAAATTGGAAATGACAATTTTGCCCTCGTGTGTTACGCACGTGTATTTTGTAACATGTTTTCACTATGCATTTTGATTACCGACTATTTATGCATTTCCCGTATTGATTTTTTACACTATTTTGAGTCAACAAAAATATAACATTTCAATTTCTGTATTTTACATGCTTTTTATGTATTTTCGATGCACGTATCAATTACGTATTTTTTCATCACTAAGTGTAATATTTCTATGTGTATTGATTATTTAATTTACGTGTTCAAACTCGTTTTATAAAACGAAAATTCATTTTCCCATATTTTTGATTAAAATGCATTTTTGATTTTTTGCACGTATGATGCACGTGAAAATTTTTATTCTCATTTTGTTGTTCTCGTTGACTAATTTTTAGCATGCATAAGTTTTAATTAGCCTTCTTTTGATCCATGAACCTATAGATTAAAATCTAGCCCATTAGGAGAGGAGCCCACTAGATAATTAAATTAATTAATTAAAAATGAGCCCATGTCGCAAGCCCACTAATAAAATTACATTTTTAGTTAAACATGCACTATTACATGACAAGTTACAAACTATAGTACACATTTAGAGTTATAGAAATGTGTTCATATTTGTTTATGCATGTGTGCATGCACACACAAATGTATTTGGACCATTTTTTGGGTAAGATGAGAGAGTTAAGGCTTGTAGGAGTGGGGAGATGAGAGGTTGGGAGTTTTTGGAGTTAGGGAAATTGGAGAGGTTGAAGGATGAGTTGAGAAAAAGAAGAGTTGGAGAATTAAAAAAGAGGATTTATTAGGTTGTGAAATTAAGCAAATTAAACCCTAGCTTAGACCTATAAATAACACCCCATTTCTTCTCATTCTTCACACAAGAAACAATCAAGAAATAAGAGAGAAAGAAAAGAAAGAGAGTGAGAGTTCTCTTGCTTGGAGCCTTTGCTAGGAGGAGAAGCTAGCTAGGAGAGGAAGCTTGCTAGGAGCAAGGAAGTGCTTGTGGAGCTAGGAGCTAGAAGGAGTCATTTTCTTTCTTAGTTTTCATTCTTCAATTAAGGTGGGTGTTTTCATGCTTTCTAAGTATGATTTGCATGCTAATAGTTTAATGAGTAGTAAAAGATTGAATGAGATGTTGTTGATAAGAATCCATACTAGCATTTCATGAAATGATTTTGCTGTTACCATGCTAATAGTTTAATGAAGAGTATAAAAATTGAATGTGATATAGGTAGATAAAATGCTAGTATAACATGCAATGACTTTGTTGAAATTTAGTAATTTACTATTTACCATGCTAATTAAAAGTAAAGAAATAATCACATAGACCATGGTAGAATAATTGCAAATTCTTGTTTGTCAAATGTATGATGAGTATGAATGATTGTGACATATGCTTAGAAACTTAATGATTAAAAGAAAGAAAATTGAAAGATAAATTTTATTATTCTTGACTTGTCGATATTGTAAAAGATACTAGTTTTCACATGAAGAAACACTTGTGATGTCCAAGGTTGATTTAGAGATACAACTGGTCTTTTTTGCAACAAGAATTTTATTTTTTATGATGGTGGGTTTTTTAAAACTAAACATGATTTTCTATAATTTCGAGTTTTGTTGAGAAATACAAATTTTTATAAAGTAAGGAGAAAATAATTGAAAAGACATATCTAAATAATAAGTTGAACTTGTATTTTTGTATTTTAGTTCATTTCAGTTCCCACAAGAAAAATTTATCTATTACTTCTAAAAGATAGAATCGTTAGAAAAATGAATTTTTCGAAAAAGAATTAGATGACAGAATAGTGTAAACAAAATAACACTAATGAAATTTTTAAATAGAAAATATATTTGGGCTTACTGGTTAGCCGGTGCACTACAAGTTATGAGAGGTCTTTGGTTCAAAACTTGATAGTTGCTTTTATATAAATTTACTTTTTTTTTAAATCCCGAAACTAAAAGAGTACTCATAAATAATCCGAAATTAAATTAGACACAAAGTCAACTTGGACTTTATGGTCAGAGCGGTGGGGTCTGGGCTCTGTGCTGGTTTCGGCCTGGGTTCAGGGGTTCAAAACCCGACCTTTGCTTTTCTTTTCTTTTTTCATTGGTTTTTTCACATTCTTGAAGAACTCTTAATTAAAACTCATTTCTTCCTATAAAATTGAAGTGATAATTATTAGAGTTAGTTATAAAATTTTATGGTATATTTTGAGGAAATAAAAATGAAATATAAAGTTGGTTAATGATTTCTAACTCCAAATGAATATTATTAATCTTCTTTGTAAAAGATCTTTTGAAGGAAAGTTGGGTAACAAGTATAAACCTCTCTTTTGTAAATAAACACTCATGTTGAGATGTGGATTTGTTTAATTTGTTTATAGAAGTTTATAATGTTGAATCTTTTGAGATAGAGATTATTTGTTCTATGTTTGAAAATGCATGAATAAGTACTAAGTTGACACATGAATATTTATTTAAGAATAAGTTGGAGACATAGGCATGATTATGAAAGGGTATGAATACCCATGATTGTTGTACATGAGAAATTTTGATTTAGAGTTAGTAAGACCTCGTATACCGGCAATTTTAAATGAAATGATTATTATATTTTGAGATTTGCCATGGAGCCATCTCGGTGGATGTTGATTAAGTCCGGCAGTAGGTAATACTAATTCTAGGCTTGAAAGATTATTCATGTCTTGAACATTATGAGTTAGGCACTTAAGAGAAGTGCAGTAAACCTGGGCAAACGTAAGTGGGACACTCTATATAGTCGGGCGATGTACTTCGGGACTATAGACCCAGTTGGGCAGTGTACTCTGGGACTGTGGTTGCTCCGATGGGGACAAGTTTATTTTTGAAATATGGGATTATAATGATTGATCGGGCGGTGTACTCCGGGATCATGAATAGTTAGGTGGATAGTTTTTCGTTCCCCAGTGTATATACGTATACCGGGGCTAGAGTGGCACTTGCGGGGGATTTGCACGATGAGGAGTCTATATAACAGTCGGGCAATGTACTCTGGGACTGGGATCCGTACTCATGGAATCCCTGAACCTTGTTCTTGCTACTGGATAGTTTCATGGCGAGGGATCGAGCCCTTTATTGTGAAGAACGTAGGCGCTTGCCCTCGGACCTATGGTATGGGATGTGTAGAATCCGAACAAGTGTGCATTAGTGTCATCCTAGTATAAAATTGTGTGAATTAGGTATTAAGACATGGCATACACTTACAGGTTTAGCATAGTCACAATTTAACACTTTATTGTTTATTTATATTTATTTTTGTGGTTTGTTAAAGTAAGGAGATCGTTATATTGTTCCCGGTATAGAGAGGATCGCCGTGTATAACATTTTGTTAGTTGTAACCGACTGACATGCCTACAGTCTTACATGCAGGTAATGGATGTTCATGAAGCTATAAAGTGGATATGCTGATGCTGTTTTGTTTAAAGATGTTGTAAATGTTTTATTGTAATTTATTATTTCCCGCTGTGTAACATTTGTAACAAACTCTGATGTATTATTGAAAAGGTTTTAATTTCCTTGTAAAATTGTACGAAGTGAAGTAAAGATCCTGTGGAATCTCGAATTCGTCCTTATTTGGAATTCAGGGTGTTACAAATAAACGGCCTTAGAACTCTGTTCATCATATCCATTAAAATTGCAGGTGCATTTATCACTCCAAACGGCATAACTAAGAATTCGTAATGCCCATGTCGAGTTCTGAATGCAGTCTTATGCACATCTTCAGCCTTCACTCGAACTTGATGATATCCTGATCGAAGATCTATTTTGGAGAAAACTGCGACTCCTTGTAGACGATAGAACAAGTCATCAATTCTTGGAATCGGATATTTGTTCCGAACAGTGACCTTATTCAGCTCCCGGTAATCGATGCACATCCTCATCGAACCATCCTTCTTCTTTACCAACAGCACCGGTGCTCCCCAAGGTGACGCACTCGGTTGAATAAAGCCTTTCTCTAACAGTTCCTCAATTTGTCGCTTAATCTCATCCTGCTCCACAGGCGCTATCCTATACGGTGCCTTGGAAATAGGTGCACTCCCTGGCTGAATAGTGATGTTGAACTCTACATCACGATGCGGAGGTAACCCCGACAAATCTTCCAAGAATACGGTCGGATAATTCCAAACCACTGGAATTTGCTGCACCTCTACAGAAATCCTCTTCTTCTTGCTGATGGCAGCAACCAAGCCTGAACATCTCCTCTTCCCTTGGAAAGTGACTTCAGGTCCACGTGGAGCCTTCATTGTTACTTCTTTGGTCTTGCACTCGATGCCTGCACTGTACACCAACATCCAATCAATGCCAATAATAACATCGACTCCCAAGATATTTAGCTCGATCAGATCAATCCCGAAAATTCTATCTCCAATCACGATCTCGCAGTCTGCATAGTACCGATCAGTGGTTAAAGTCTCTCCTGATGGAGTAACTACTGCTAAAACCTTGCCTGGAAAGACTTTCGGTTCGACTCCCAAAACTTTAGCAAACTTAGGTGATACAAAAGTGTGAGAGGACCCAGTACCGAACAAAACAACAGCTTTCTTTCCATTCAAATAAAGTTCTCCTGTTACATAACACACACTCGTTATATAACAGTTCACTATAAAAGCGGGAAAAAGAGAAACAACAGAAAACACTCTTAAACATCCCCCCTCGTACCAGTGATGACGTGATCCACCTTATCAGCGTTAGCTTCAGTCAAGGCAAATACTTGCCCCTGCTGGTACGGTTTCTTCCCAGCCTGCTGAGTTGGTCCCTTTCGGACGACATCTTGCAACTTAGGGCACTGGAATCACTAGTGACCTGTCTCCCCACAATTGTAACGTCACCACAGGAGGTCTCACGCAAACATTCTTGGGCCTTCCTGCCACACTGATCGTGTTCGCCCCAGTCGGTTTGAACCTTTGGGCCGGCGGCTGTCCCCTGCCATTTCCAGTCACTGCGGGCCTCTTCCCCACATTCCAGTTGTTCCTCCTATTCTGAATAGCGTGGAACTGCTCCATATCCGCCTCAGTGGCTGTAGCTCGTTTGACCAACTGTCAAACCTCCTGATACCCAGGGGTATCATCCGCGATCTCAGACTTGGCCTCAAACCGTGCTCGAACTTTCGAGCCTTCTTTGCCTCGTCCATCACCAATTTGGGAGCATATCTTGAGAGCTGATTGAATCTTGTCTCATACTCCCTAACCGACATGCCACCCTGCTGCAGCGCCAGAAACTCCATGGCCTTCTTCTCCTGGACGTCTGATGGAAAATAATGACTGCGAAATTCCTCCAAGAATTCCTCCCAGCCAAGGAAAATATCTCCCATCATCCGCTTCATCGACTGCCACCACACACCCGCATCCTTCTTAAACTGCAGTGCCGCCAACTTCACCTTGCTGCCCTCCGGAGTCTCCAAGACTTCGAAGATAGTCTCGATCTGTTGGATCCAATTGTTAGCCGCGTCAGGGTCTGACTTTCCCTCAAACGCCGGTGGTTTCATCCGTTTGAATGATTCCACGAGTTTGATTACTTCGGGTACTGGATTCACAGGCACCCTCCCTTGGTTTTGATTCATGGAAACGACATTGAGTGTCTGATATACCCTCGCTAATTCTGTTTCCAAGTCCAGACCTTCTCAGCTTCGAGCTCCTCTTCTAGCCATATTAAGATGCAAAAGATCCATTAAATTCGAAATATAAAATATGAATTTAAATCAACTCTTCATTTCATTGAATTTCAAACTTTATACATTTGAATTTAAAACATTTCTGACATCAAATGAAAGAAGTAAGAAGATACAATAGTCTAGTTCCTACGGTTCCTCTTGGCTTCACGAAGCTCTTCTCGTAGTTCCGCCATTTCCTCCTTCAGTACATCATAATGTTTTTCCTCTTCTCAAGTTCCCAAACACGATGACTGAGCGTGGCAATGCTCTCCTTGCACTTTGCACACTGTGCTTGCAGCAGCTCTGCTCTCTCCCTCTGAGTCTCTACCTGCCTCTGAAGAGACACAATGAGACTTCTCAGAACTAGTTCTTCCTCGTCGTCAGATGAATCCGGAGGTGGAGTGATCTCTCTGGACTCAAGCCATTCCTCTTCAAATTCTTCAGGGTCTTCTTCGTCTGAATCAGCTTGCCCGGGGTAGTAATCCTCCTCAACTATGTGACAGTCATCATCTCCCGCTGGGTCGAAGTGGCCCACCATCTTAGAGAAAGGAGAAGAAGAAGCATAAATCATAGAGCAACATAGATGTAAGTGACTTACATTTAAATCTCTAGGCTCCACACACACTCTAATGTCCACTTCTAAGGTGTCGTTCCTTATAAATTTGTACTACTTGGAAGCGTGGCTCTGATACCACTCTATAACACCCCGAATTCCAAAAAAGACTGAATTCAAAGTTCCACAGGATCTTCACATTTCTTTTCGTACAATTTTACAAGGAAATTAAAACTTTACTTTACATCACAGTTACTTCTTTAAATTACATTTAAACAGCGGAAGCAATTTACAACAATTACATGAATAAACTGTACAACACTTGAAACATTCTTTAAGCAGTATGCATACTTTAATCTTATCAATCTCTTTATCCTGCATAGAAACTGTGGGCTCGTCAGTTCATTAACTGATGCAAGGATATAAAATATCAATTTTCTCCTACTTAGAAAGCACACACTTGTCACAAGCAAGACTACAGTGACCAACCTATAGATGTCGTGTTTGTGCTGTGCGCTTAGTCCTTAATGCAGTTGTTATGTTATATGATACTAATGCGCACTTGTTCGGATTCTATGCATCCCATACTACATAGGTCCGAGGGCAAGCCCTTAGTCGTACTTCATCTTGTAGGGTTCAATCCCTCGCCATGACTTAAACTACTACGGTAACTACGGTAAGTATCCTAGATGTTCTATGATCTACAAGCCCATGTCCAGACAGTCTGGAAGGGAATCCCACGCACTGACATGACGCATCAAGCAGGCAAACTATGGACAATTCAAGCTCCGTCAAGGAACGATGGCACCACCCGTAGTCATCAAACACCCCACAAGCGTCGCCACTGGGATGATAATTCTGGAGTAGTGCTCACGCCGTGTCATGATGTATCAAGCAGGCAGTTTGTGAATCACTCTCACACCTTCAATCTGATGACCCTCATACTCTTGTTTTTCTCTCACTTTCGTCACAACACCACTATGTGTCTAGTCCTTAATTTATTTGAATCATGAATAAAATCAACCCCTAGAGTTAGCTCTTTCCTCTATACCGGTCTTAATCAACAACTTGACCAACTTGGTCTTTTATCTCAACAATTATAATTGATTCAACTGCCGGTGATAGGACTTAGCTACCCTCTAGTTTAAAATCTCATTCATAAATCGAGTATTCACGCTCATCAATATTTTCATAAGTCATCATGATTTTTCTTCATTTCAATTCATGTATTACTTTTCACAATAATGAGACAAGATAATTTCATTCTCACGGCATATTTAATCTCATAATTTTCTTTGCATTCATAGGTCTAAAATCTCATTTATTTAACCTAAACAAAATTATTCATATTTGCATTAGGCCATGGATTCTCAAAAATAATTTTGCATAATTTCCCCTAAAGAAGAGAAATGCATATTGCTTTAATTATCCCATAAAACACCTTTATAATCCCTTTAATCTTGATCTATAATTTTATCAATCCATAGAAATTTTCTAGATAAGTTCAAATTAATCTCAAGATAATTATCATACTTTTTTCTAATTTAATTCTACAAAAGAAATCATTAAAATATATAAATTTTACCCAAAAAAAAAAAATCAAAACTAAAAACCTAGGCCGAAGCCAGGTTTCGAACCAGCAACAACAGCAGCAGCATGCGCTACAGTAACGTTACTGTGGCGCAGCGGCTGACCAAAGAGGACAGAGCGCCCACACGATACAAAAGGGGGCTCTAATTCTTTTATACTCAGTGTCTCGGTATTGGGTTATTTTCAAAAATAAAAATAAAGAGTGTATGCCAAGATTTGAACCCATGACCTCCTACTACAGTGACGTTTTTAATTTGCATCCACTGACCAGAATGGACAGAATGACTCACCCGTAGAGAAATAATTCCAATTTGTTTTGTACAAAACTGTAACTATTCTAGTTCATAAAAGAAACTCATTTCTTCAAAAATTTGGTTTGTTCTTCTTTAAAACTAAATAAATTCATGACTGAAATTCTTTCAAAATAAACAGTAAATTTGAAGGTTTTAAAGCCATTAAAATCTTTTTTTTTTCATATAAAGTCCTTCTCTATATTCATACAAAGTGTACATGAAAATCACGTAATGTTCTATTACAACTTCTTTTTCAAAGAGACATTTTTCTTAATTTTTTCCAATCATATTTTAGTTCTTCTTTATTAGACTAATGGGTTTTTCTTCCTCCCTTTTGATTTACAAACAAAATGATCATTTCTTGAATTTGGCCTAAATAATAAAATGTTCATTTTCCCAACAAATAACATACAAGTTTAGGATTATTTAGTAACAATCACACTAGCCATAAACATGCATAATTTACTAATCAATCTTATTTTAATAACATGGAGATTCTCACCATTTGTATTTTTCACATAAACATACTTCTTAAATTGCACTTTTCCCACTTACACGAATATTTCGACATGGGGAAACATTTATTCTAATTTAGCATGCTAGATCAATATCAAACTATCACAACAACAATCATATCTTTCAATCAATTTTACTTAGTCATTTCATGCAATTTCACATATGGTTCTTTTCTCCCTAATCAAGTAATTAACATAAAAGCAATATTTTCACTTAGCTATTCTAGCATGATCAAAACACAACCTAACATGGTACTGCTTAGAAGTTAGAGAAAATTGCCCACCTATTTGAAGAAACAAAAGAAAGAACTCCTAGAAATCTCCTTGAACAAAGAGCGATTCTTCTCCTCCTAGATCGAGCCGCAAATTGCCTTCACCTCCTTGTGCTGGATAGAACCCGAGCTTCCCTTCTTCTTGTCGATTTGGCCTGCCTCCAAAGGTGCACACACACACTAGCACACACTCAATCTTTCTCTCACTTTCTCTCAATCTTTTTCTAACTCTTTATGTTTCTTTCTTTTTCAAGTGCAAAAATGAGTAAATGAGAGGGGGTATTTATACATATTTTTGAGTGGATTGAATGGCTAGGATTAGTCAAAATAGTTAGGGATCAAAGGCTATGATGAGTTTGGGAGTTGTAGCAACCACCCATGAATGAGATAACCACCTCACCACTACTCCCATCTCTCCCTCTCTCTTTTGCATTATCCGGCCTACTCCCCAAAGGTGCATTTGCACGTGCAAGTGCAATGCACATGCAAACTAGTACCCCCTACAAATTTTTGTTCATGCACTTTTAATTAATTGTTTATTATGTTGGTCTACATTACAGGTTGGGTTAATTAAAAGAGAAATTTAATGAATTTGGCTCACTAATGGGCCAAAAGACCATGAGCTCAAGAGAATTAATTAATAAATTAATTATAATGGGCTAGAATTAGACCTAGGATTTTATTTAGGTTTTAAATAGATCTTTAAGGAAACAAGGAGAATAATTAATAGCTTAGGCTATGAAGAAAATATTTGTCTCTAGAAAAATACATATGAAATTATACGTGGAAAACACGTAAATCACAAACTCTTATAAATAAAAATTCAGGATGTTACAATGGTCTTGGGTTCGAGAATTGAAGAGGCTCTGTTTTACTAAATTTTTATTTTTCCCAAAACACAGTACAACACATACATAAAGTGTTTAAGTTAACTTCTATCGCTAGCCGCCCTTGGACTTTCTGGTCTTCGGGTGCGAATTGGGGCTGTTACTGTAGCACAGCGGGGGTCACGGGTTTGATCCCGACCGACTAGTCGCCTTTTGATTTATTTTGTTGTTTTTGACATATTTCGAGTTTTAAAAAGCATAAAAATTGGGGAAAAATTCTATTATTTCTCTAAATTATCTTGATTTTATAAAAAAAAAATGTTTCCACAATATTTTGATATATTTTGTGAGAATTGGAAGTGGATTTCATATTAAAAAAATGGGATGAAGAACTTGATAATTCTTCTTAAAATGTGACTCTTGTATAATTAAAGAAAGATGAAAATTTGAATGCTGTAATACCCCGCAAAATAGCATATGAATATTTTGCATTGTAATCCGTGCATAGTTGAGAATTGCACGCGATTATGTATTTTTTTAATAATAATTGATTTTAATTGAGAGATTTCAGATATATTAGTTATTCTGAACCCGACAATGTATATTCGGAATATCTTCTTAATTAAATTCCGTGTATTGTCCCGGTTATTTTAACGAAACAATCTTTTGAGAAAATAATCTTTTGATCAATTATATTCATATATTTTGTTTTTATTCATATATGGATATACATATAAATATATGAACGTATGTATGTTTTGACTAAATTGTATATGATATATATGTATGAGTACTTGTATGTATTTTACATGTATATGTATATGTGTATATTTATATGTATATATATATATATATTTTGTAGGTATGCATATTTAATTGAAATGCATTGAAGTGGATGGTACATATACACACATATGTATAATTGGAGTGTGTATATATATATTGTAGGGGTGTGCAAAAGACTCGCACCAAATCAAATAAAATCCCCCACTTCCTTTCTCTTCCCCCATTCTCCACCGACCTCTCTCTCTCTCTCTCTCTCTCTCTCTCTCTCTCTCTTCCTTCCACTTCAATTTCGGCAGCAAACCCCAACCCAAAATCTCCACGGCCAAATCCAAATCCCCATCTCCAATTTCAAAATTTCACCCAAAATCTCCACATCCATCTTCTTCTACTTCTTCTACTCTCCATCTTCTTCTATTTATCAAGAACCCATAGCAAGAGAGAGCAAGAAGGAAGATTGATAAGGAGTCATGATGTTCTTGGAGTTTTGGAGAAGGAGAAGAAGAAGAGAGGAGGAGAAGGAGCTAGCTAAAGCTACAAAAGTCCTCTTGCAACAAGTGGGTGATACTCCTAACTCTAAAGATTTAATTTTTTTTAATGTGTATTAGCTCTTTGGCATGTGGTAGAAGCTAAGAAGAATTTGATTACATGCTAAAAGAAAGATAGTGGTATGGTAGAATATCTCTTTCATGATGTTTTTGTTATAGAACATGTGTGAATAGGTGACTTTGAGAATTTCTTGCTTTCAAACGGTTCGGAATTTGGAGCTCAAATTTGGGGGGTTTGTTGTTTTATATATTTATAGCATTCATGAATTTTTTTCACAATATTTGGAAGCAATTTGATAGCCCAAACATAGGACCCAATCTCAGACACTAAGCAGCCGAAATTGCTGCTGGCTGTGTGAAATTTGTTGTGTATTTCCGACTTTGTATCTCAGTAAATACTAAATACTTTGAGTTGGAAATTTTTGTGGACACTCTTTTATGTGTATGAAACTATAGTCTTAAATTTCATAATTTTCTGAGATCTTTTGATGCCTCAAATAAATTGTAGAATATGACTGGTCTGGAAGTTGTGGCTGAAGCTGACTGTTTTTGGACTGAGGTTCAAAGGGTCATAACACCTTGTGTGTTTATGATATTGCTATAAAATTTTGGGAGTATCTTATGGTATGAGTCTATTTGATGGTTCTCAAATTTTAGAATTTTTAGAGGTCATTTGATGAGGTTTCAAAAATAAATAGTAATGGAATAGTAAAGACCCTGTTAAAGAGGAAGCTGAAATTTATGCTATGTTTGAAGGGTCATAACTCATTGTGTGATATGAATCAAAATGCAAGTTTTGGACATAATGAAGTGGTATATGTGTGGTTTAAGAATCTTAAATTTCATAGGCATTGGACTTAAGGTTGATTTGTTATTGAATTTCAAAATGGACCAGGATCAGTCAAGTTCAGATTGACTAGTCTGTAAAGATGTTGAATTCTGGAATTATTTGTTAAGAATTTGGGAAATTGACCAACTAGAGATTTGTAGTACGGAGTCATAGCTTTCTAACCCATCTAGAATTTTGTAATTCCAGCTCGTAGATTGAGAGTTATGATTTTCCAAAGACGGGCAGATCCAGTCTAGTCGAAGCCCTGTTTATTGAAAAATCAACTTTTCCCCTGTTTGCGCACCTGATGGAATTTGGTGTTTTCGAGGACTTTAATGATTGAATCTGAGAATATGTTCAACTATGAAGTTGTAGTAGACGCTCCCACCTTTCTATAGAACCCGGAATCGAGTAATTTCGATGAGCGAGCAAATTTTTTTGACGTTGGAAAGGTGCAGTGAGTGCATGACGAAATGTACAAGCTGAGAGTGTATGCGGTTTTTATGGTGTCAAGATGATTGAATTTGAGGAAATGGTTAACTGGAGAGTTGTAGACTAGGATCTTATCTTTCCACAATGGGGGATATCAAGCAATTCCGAATTGCGTGCTGGAAGTTATGGTCATTGCAAGTTAGCAACCTGTTGTTTAGTTTGACTTCGAGCTTATGTTAGCTCAGGGACTTAAGTTCTTTAAAGATTTAAGGGAGATATCAACTAGGGGATTGCGATAGATTCTCCTATCCATCTAGAAACCTGATTTTGTTGGATTCCGACGAGCGTAGCTTGGGGCATAGCTACTGTCATTTCTTGAACTACTTTATTGGATGATTAATGAGGAATCATCTGCATTCCGCAATGTGGTGATCATGAGATATTGAGTTTCAAAAGATGTTTTTAGCAATTCATACGGAACTTAGACAAGTTCCAGTGCTTAGTACTCATGGTGGACTTGAGTAAGTTGGTTATAGCTCTGGTCGGGTTGTGATTGGTGTCTCGATACTGGAGTCTGTCAATGGTCAAGAATTGATGGTTATGTGTATGCTTACCTTCTTTGAATTATGTTGCATCCCTTTGCGCGCCGTTGGACTGCTCGCTGAGAGTCATGGGCCGGGGTTATTGGTCAATGACCTATGAAGGTATCGAGAATCAGCAGATGTGATTCCCATGATGATTGTTGTTTTGACAAGACCAGTTAGGCTCGAAATTGTTGATCGACACCGAGTGTGATTTGGGTAATAACATGTTTTCAGTAAACTGCATTGATTAGGTTTCCTTTATTTGTTTTGCTTGAAGACCGAATTGGTGTTAGGGTTGATTCCCTATAATCCGACTCGTTCTGAGAGTTGGCACTAGGCGGTGATAACTATGGGATTGTCTCTTCCTGTAATTAAGGATACGTGTTGCGGCGCGTATCTTGCACTGTTGATTCCTGAAGTACCGTGGTAAGAACGGGATGTTGATTTCCTGACGGATAGGGGGTTTTAGACCTTCAAGGCCATCATTTTCTATGTGGTGGACACGAACGGATCATATTGGATCTTTTGCATAATGGATATGCTGCAGTGTATTTGTAGGTTCGTCATGACTTTTAAGTGGGGTCCGGACGCCGGGCACTAGTGACAAACCGAGACACCACTAACTGACTGCAGAATGGATGAGACCGATTAATCTGCAACCTCCTCAGCCAGGCTCTACTATCAGGAACAGGAAGTGTGCAATAATAGAATGCATTGCATGGCGAGGGTTCGAATCCCTGAAACTGGTGAAACGGCTTGATCTGGGACACATGTAGTATGGGATGCATGTGTGTCCAGAGTCTCACTGACATTAGATTAAGGCATCTGT
Source organism: Hemerocallis citrina (assembly GCA_017893485.1). NCBI lineage: Eukaryota > Viridiplantae > Streptophyta > Magnoliopsida > Asparagales > Asphodelaceae > Hemerocallis > Hemerocallis citrina. The sequence goes on from CM030358.1 coordinate 192,328,735, forward strand.
TCTGAACTCTGTGTTTTGTATTAGTCTTCAAGTCATGGCAAACACGAACACTAGAAAATCAAGATACACGTTTTTTTCCATTCAAGATGAATTGTAGGTGTGATAGTTGGAGATCGCTGTTTTGTTATCAGCATTGCATCAGTAGAATTACTGACGTGCCTATTTAATTAGGTACTGGATACCGGGTCAAGAGGATAGGAGAGCCAAACCAGCAGGGCATCCAAGTGGAGCGGCAATGTACATGCCCACCATTCGAGCGGGTGTAGAGATATCAGAGTTGCGCAGCAGAAGGCATAAGCAGAGGGGCAAGTCCCAGGGAGGCAGATAGACCATTCAGCAGAATTTTTGGCCGTAACCAATCGACTGCAGATCTGGAAGACAGCTGATGGCTTCGCAAGAAGAGTTTGAATATTTTTATAATCAGTTGTAATAAGTTTATGTAATTTGTATTCTTTGTTCAAGAACAAGATAAATGTTGTAATTATTGATGTAGTGATTCTATTTGGCAATAAAAGTTTTTAAAATTTCCGTATTATTTACTGTGTTGAGATGCATTTGAAGGCAAAGATTTTGGATGTGTCACGGATGTCCGGTAACGGGGATCTGGGGTGTTACAAATGCAATTAAAATCCTCTTGACGAGATGTTATAATATAATTGATTGAGAATATTTGAATTACACACAATGCTATAAGTAATTAAATTGATAACGAAAGTTGAAGTGAGTTACTTCATGTTTTGAGATTATAAGGAAATGTTTTTCTTTGAGAAAGAGATTGTGAATAAAGAAATTGAAATATTATTTTGAGATTCAATATAACATATTGTTTATATCTAGAACAAGGTAGTTTTTGGAATCTAAAGGCTAGGCAGGACCCTTAGAAACCGGCAGTTGTTATTAATATGAATTTGAGAGCTAACCAGTGTCGGTTAAGCATCTCTTGAGAAGTAACCATTTGGGTTGACTGTCTCTTGTGTTGGTTTAAGTCCGGTAGGGTAAGCTAGCTCTAGGTTGTGATGATTTCTTCTAAAAAAAACTAAAAATATAAGGACATGCACTAAGGGGAGACGTGATGAAGTATGGGCAAACACGGGTATGAGGGCCTCAGTTGGTCTGCGATGTAAGATAGTTTCTCCGGAATTATCGAGGTGTGATTGGGAGTATCCTCAGCTCATCTGCGGTGTGGGATTCATCTTCGGAATTACCGGGATCGAGGTGACGCCTATGGGGTGTTTTAGGACTATGTAGGCACCATAGCTTGCGGTGTGAGATAGTTTCCCCGGAATTATCGTGGTGTGATTGGGGGTATCCCTAGCTCATCTGCGGTGTGGGATTCATCTCCAGAACTATCGAGGCATGGGCCTAATACTCCCAGAACATCTAAACCATATCTTAGTCACCGTAGTAGTAATTCATGGCGAGAGATCTGACCCTTTAATATGGAGAACGTAGGTGCTTGCCCTCAGACCTATGTAGTATGTGATGCATAGACTCCGAACAAGTATGCATTAGTGTCATCCTAGCATAGACATCTGCATCAGGCATTAAGTCATTGCATACACTGATATGTTTAGGTTAGCCACTCTTTTACACTTTGTTTACATTCAAGTTTGTGGGTGTTAAAGTATTAAAGAATCGTTATATTACGGTCTAGTGAGTATCATCGTTTATAATATTGCGTCGGTTGTAAGCAACTGACGTGCCCACAGTTCCATATGCAGGATTTGGAATTTACAAGAAGATATAAAGGTGAATTTGATGCTGATGATTACTTAAATGCTAAAGTTGTTACAACTGTATATTTACCATGTTGTAATTCATTTTTTTTTTCCGCTGCGTGTTGTTGTAAAAGAATATGTTGTAATAAAAGTTTTAAAATTCCTTGTAAAATTGTACGAAGTGAAGTGTAGATCATTTTGAGCTACGAATTACAGTATTTTGGTATTTGGGGCATTACTGAGATGTATCAAAGCCATGTTTCAATAAGTAGTACAAATTTACAAGGATGACACATTAGAGTGGACATTAGAAGTGTGAGTTCAGTTTATAGAGATTTAAATGTAAGTGATTTATATTTGTGTTGCTCTATACACTGTTGTTTTCTCCCCCTTCTCTATTAGATGGCTGGAGTCATGAATGCAAGTTCAATAACCACTTCATTTAGGATAACTTACACGTAGACACACTTCTCTCTCAAATTTTTCTTTGTGGATTTTCATCATAGTACTTTTTCAATATTTAATATTTTTCAAATAAATATTTTTCTTATACTATTAAATTATTTGAATATATATGATTTTGTCTATCTTCCTTAGTCTTGATCTTTTAAATTTGTTTAATTTGTCTTTCAGTCTTAAGGTCTTGTCTTTCGTGTTTATGTCCCAATATGTTTAACCGTTTACATCTGCTATTACTTTACGTATTTTATTACCGCTTATTAAATTAATATTGCAACTATTACTTTCTTCATTTATTATTTCTATTATATTTTTAAAATTTTGAATTTTGCTTATATACATTCATTTTATATGATTTGATTTTGTGATACTATATTTTTCCATTATCTTAAATTGCCTTATATATTTTAGTATATTTTTAACAAGACTGTAATATTTTACTTATATAGATATGGCATATTTCTACACATTATAAAATTCTCTTCCTACTAATTTGTGATATAGCTTATATTCAATATTTAAAATCTATCATTTTTTTTAATATTTTATCATTGCAATTTTCTACCCTTACTATCTCAACCTTTAATTCTATTTTCATATCCCAAATTTCAAAACGTAACATCATACTTTATTAAAAATTCAATATCCAACTACACATGGAAGATTACATCTCTCCATTTTCCGGTTCGGTGCAACCTGATGTTGAGAGAGCAATTATGCAACTAAACATCATTGGAGGCAAAGTCTGCAACCAAACATCTAGAACGCAAACTGCCATTGGATGTCATATAGGCAATTCTGAAACTTGAGGTCGAGGAAGCAAGCCTGAAGTTGGACACTAACAAGGCGAACCTACACCAGAAGGAAATTTTCTACTTTAATAACCCCCACTTTTATTTTTATATAAAAATTACTTACCACTTTTCCATTTTGATCTAGTTTATACTATTTTATAATATTTTACAACTAAGCATTATATTATTCATACTGGTTTCTATCCTACTTGCGTATTACTACTTAATATCAACCATCTTGCCATTTTCCTCTTATTATTTTGAATCTTTTCATGAGTTAGCATTTCATACCACTTCATCGTGTTTTGCTATTAACTTATCTTATATTTGGTGGCTACTCACCTAACATAAAAAACAAAAAAATTATCTATACTTTTATTTACGATTCATAATTTATTTCTATATAATTGGTTTTGTATTGTTTTAATAATAGGTTATTGCTTTTACTACTATGATATCTTGTTTTACTCCTGCAAACCATTTATAATTTTCAAGTCATAACATTGTTTGTTTCACCCTATTATTTTGCGCCTATGTACGTATATAATTTTGTATGTTGATTTTCTTGCTCTACTTGAAAATTTGAAGATACTTTGATATATGTCAACCAGTATTCTACATCTTTAATTTTTAAATTGTATATATAATTATTGTATTTACTTTTCAAATTATTTTTTTATGATATTAACTTGTTATACAGAATTTTGCCTATACTTTCAACTAAATTTTATGCTCATATATTTTTCAAACATTTTTTTTCTTAAATTGCTATTTCATTTCTATCTCGTAGTGTATACTACTAGTTAGTTTATGATGTTTATCCTTCCCGCTTTCTTTAATAAATTTCTCTTTCCGATTTTTTTTTCAAATTCTCTAACAGTTGATGTTTTCTTTTTTTCGTATCTAGTACTTATTTATTTCGTATGAAAAAATTCTTTCGATCTACATTATCTTTCATTGTCACATTCCATGCCCTGCTATTGTTCTAGTTTTCCTGATACTTTGTGTGCTTCGTTCGCTTGATGCTCAAAGATTCCGTATATAAGTTTGATGTGTTTTCCCACATTGCACATTTATATGCTGCATTTCTTTTCTTGGTATTGACAACTTTCTATATACAATAGTAATATTTTCGGTGTGTATGAAATACACCTATTACCCTAACAAAGTTCTGAGGACAGAACTGTTATAAGAGGGGGAGAGTGTAACACCCCGCAAAATTGGAAATGACAATTTTGCCCATCGCGTGTTACGCATGTGTATTTTGTATCGTTACGGGTAATATTCGTAATGTATTTTGGATTTCCGACTATTTATGCGTTTCCCGTCTTTTAAAAAATTTGTTTCATCCTATTAAAGCCAACTCAAATAATAAATTTTAATCTTTATATTTTTACGTATATTGCACGTGTTATCTATGCACGCGTCAATTACGTATATTCTACAGTTACGTGTAATATTTTCGATGTGTTTCAATTATTTACTTTTATGACGTATTCGAATTCGTTTTATAAACGAAAATTCATCTTTTCTATTTTAATTAAAATAAATTTTACACGTGCGGTGCACGTGTTTTCTATGTACGTATTGATTGCATTATGGAATATATAAAAAATAATGAAATATATCTTTCATTTGTTGTATTTCAATTATTTATTAACATTTTCCCGTCGATGAAATTTATTTCGTATTCTAATATTTTATGTGCGACGCATGTGTTTACAATGGACTTGTTAGTTGCATTCTCTTTCAAAATAAAATTTTGAAGTGTGTGTGTGTTGATTTTATTTGTGCATGACGAATATAATTTATAATTAAACTAAACAAATTTTTATTTAAATATTTACTATATATTATAACCTATATTTTAAATTTTATATATATATATATATATATATATATATATATATATATATATATATATATATGAAGTGTGTGTATGTGCGGTGTACGTGCACGTGTTTTTACATGAGAATGGACTTGGTGTTTGAACGTTGGGTGAAGGTGAAGGTGAAGGGATAGAGTGAGTGGGGTTAGTGGGTGATTAGTAGACAATTAGTTAATATAACTATCTCCTAATTCTCCATATAACTACCCCCCCCCCCCCCCCCCCCCCCCCCCACACACACACACACACACACCCATTTCTAATAAATAGGAAACTAAACAACTAAAAAAAATGAGGTGTAGGTTGTGCTTCGGTTTTCTTTTATGTTGAATTTTCGGAAGGGATTTTGCTTGGTTTTCTGGATCATTTCTGGAGTTTTGTGGAGGGGGAATTTGCTATTTTGAGGTGGGTGTTTCTTTAATCCTTTCTAATTTTAGTAGTTTAATGCATGCTAGTTGATATATGGTTTAGTTGTTTTGATGGATATGATGAATGTAGATATATGGTTTAGTTGTTATCTTAATTTTTTCATGATGTGTTGAAATGATATTGTGATTCAAATAAATGACTATAACTCTTGTTAAATTAGAAAGAGAAAAAGAAAGTACCATCTAGTGAATTGTTGGGATGAAAAAAAAAAATTGATGCATATTAGAATGTTCACATAATCTTCAAAATAATGCAACTTGTATGAAAGAGCTTTAAAAATCTATTATAGTGAAGAATTATATAGAAATAGTCTCACTAGTGCATGTTTTATTGGTATAAAGAATTCTTATAAAGGTGTTTTGAAGAGAGACAACATTTTGATTGAAATTTGATAATATGAGTCTATTAATACAATTTGGGAGAAAAGCTTTTATTATATTATCGAAAAAAGAATTTTATAAAGTTTAAATATATGCTACTGTACTGTAATTTTTTTAAAGAGAACGTGCTGGAAAGAACGATATTTTTGAATGGTACAAATTAATTGGGAAATCGAAATTGTTAAAGAAGGAGCTATAAACAGATCAGTAGAATAAAGGAATTTTAACCCCAAATCGTAACAGAGAATGGGTTTGGGAATACTGGTTCTCGGTATGGGTTTAGAGCGCTGTGAACAGTGTTCATGGTCTTGGTTTCGAGTCTTGAAGAGGCTCTACTTTATTAAATTTTGATTTGTCCCAAAATACAGTACATCACATACATAAAGTGTTTAAGTGAACTTCTATTGCTAGCCGCCCTTGGACTTTCTGGTCTTCGAGTGCGAATTGGGGCGGTTACTGTAGCGCAGCGGGGATTACGCGTTCGATCCCGACCAACTGCCTTTTGATTTATTTTGAGGTTTTTGACATATTTTGAGTTTTAAAGAGCATAAAAATTGGGGAAAAAATTCTATTATTTCTCTAAAATTATCTAGACTTTATAAAAAATATTTCCACAATATTTTGATATATTTTGTGAGAATTGGAAGTTGATTTCATATTAAAAAAATGGGATGAAGAACTTGATAATTCTTTTTAAAATGTGACTCTTGTATGATTAAAGAGATGAAAATTTGAATCCAATTAAAATCCTCTTGATGAGATGTTATAGTAATTGATTGAGAATATTTGAATTACACACAATGCTATAAGTAATTAAATTGATAACGAAAGTTGAAGTGAGTTACTTCATATTATGAGATTATAAAGAAATGTTTTTCTTTGAGAAAGAGATTGTGAATAACGAAATTGAAATATTATTTTGAGATTCAATATAACATATTGTTGATCTCTAGAACGAGATAGTTGTTGGAATTTAGAGGCTAGGCGAGACCTTTAGAAACCGGCAGTTGTTATTAATATGAATTTGATAGCTAACTAGTGTCGGTTGAGCATCTCTTGAGAAGTAGCTAGTTGAGTTGACTATCTCTTGTATTGGTTTAAGTCTGGTAGGGTAAGTTAGCTCTAGGTTGTGACGATTTTTCTAAAACAAACTAAAAATATAAGGACATGCACTAAGGGGATACGTGATGAAGTATGGGTAAACATGGGTATAGGGCCTCAGTTGGTCTGCTGTGTAAGATAGTTTTCTCGGAATTATCGAGGTGTGATTGGGAGTGTCCCCAGATCATCTGCGGTATGGGATTCATCTTCGGAATTATCGGGATCCAGGCGACGCCTATAGGGTGTTTTAGGACTATGTAGGCACCACAGCTTGCGGTGTGAGATAGTTTCCCCGAAATTATCGATGTGTGATTGAGAGTGTCCCTAGCTCATCTGCAGTGTGGGATTCATCTCCGGAATTATCAGGGCATGGGCCTAATACTCCTAGAACATCTAAATCTTATCTTAGTCCCTAGCTCATCTGCAGTGTGGGATTCATCTCCGGAATTATCAGGGCATGGGCCTAATACTCCTAGAACATCTAAATCTTATCTTAGTCACCGTAGTAGTAATTCATGGTGAGAGATCTAACCTTTTAATGTGGAGTACATAGGCGTTTTCCCTCGGACCTATGTAGTCTGGAATGCATAGACTCCGAACAAGTATGCTTTAGTGTCATCCTAGCATAGACATCTGCATTAGGCATTAAGTCATTGGATACACTGACATGTTTTGGTTAGCTACTCTTTTACACTTTGTTTACATTCAAGTTTATGGTTGTTAAAGTATTAAAGAATCGTTATATTACGGCCTAGTGAGGATCGCCATTTATAATATTGCATCGGTTGTAAGTAACTGACGTGCCCACAGTTTCATATGCAGGACTTGGAATTTACAGGAAGATATAAAGGTGAATTTGATGCTGATGATTAATTAAATGTTAAAGTTGTTACAATTGTATATTTACCATGTTGTAATTCATTTATTTTTCCGCTGCGTGTTGTTGTAAAAGAATATGTTGTAATAAAAGTTTCAAAATTCCCTGTAAAATTGTACTAAGTGAAGTGTTGATTCTGTTGAGCTACGAATTACTGTATTTTGGTATTCGGGGCGTTACATTGTGGTATCAAAGCTAGGTTTCAATAAGTAGTACAAATTTAGAAGGACGACACATTAGGGTGGACATTAGAAGTGTGAGTTCAGTTTATAGAGATTTAAATGTAAGTGATTGTCACACTCCGCCTCCTAAAAAGGAGATACAGAATACTGATACGTAACTAAGTCCGATGAATGATTTTCATCATCCATAAGTTGTCAAGATCTTTGCAACATTTCACAGGAATATCAGAGTAATAAGCAAGGCGAAGTCAACCACGCATGCATGAATGAATCAATATACCAACGGGATTTACTTGAAACAAAATTTAATAATCTCAAATAAACCAAATCTGGAACAAGTCATAAATTCTGGGTCAAACTGTCCAATACAAAATTCATGTAGCAATTACATTTATTCAAGAACAGCAGGAAAATAAATTATAGCAAGAACTCCAGCAACTAGAATATCAGATCACCTACTCCATCGAGCAACTAATCACCATAATCTGCAATTTAACAAATTGCAGGAAAAGGGAAAACAAAACAAAACGTCCGTCAATAGAAGTTACGGGCTGCTTGTAGTGCTGGCACAAGTACAGGAAAAGATAAAAAAATATAGATTAACAACGAAAGCAAACATAGCATGGAATAGACATGATAGAATAACTAGCATGAATCATGAACAGAATCAAGTAATGTGGGGAGATAATAGGTGTATAAACATGTGACAGGTAACAGGTACCATGCAAGTAAGTAAACATGTAACATGTGTCAAGTAGCATGTACAGGTAATCATGTATCAGGTAAGCATGTAATAGGTATTATGTCATGTCAAGTCTTGTATTTATTTCTATCTAGGTAGCACTTCATGCATCCCAAATTTTTACCACATGGTTGCTGCATACATACAAATTTCGTTTAGGCCTAGTGGTGGGTTTCTATAGGGCCGTGTACTCAGGTGTCATGTAACAGGTAACAGGAACAGGTTCATGAATCAAATAGTAAACAGGTACACGAACCAACGAGTTCATGCACCAAGAGGTTCATGAATCAACAGGTAATGGATACACGAACTAACAGGTTCGTGCATCAAAGCATAAAGTGCAATAGGTTCACGAATCCACAGATTTATGAATCAAACATAAAGTGTAACAGCTTCATATATCAAAATGAATCAACCTAAAAATGGGAAACATGGGCCCCTTTCTGAGTACACATACCTATATTGTCCACTACTAAGGTCTTTTCCTTAACCCCGGCTTGATTACTTGTAATTATTTTTAAACAGGCATATACATGTACAAAACAGAGCAAGAGTAACTTGGCATGAACAAGTAATAGGTTTAGGTCGAAAGATAAATATGTACAGGTGATAGACAACACATAACAGGGTAGGACAACGAAAATTCTTGTTCAGGACAGCAAGACAGTAATGCACCAAATCTGGGATTTCTCTTGTCACAAACATGAAAATCTACATCCGTCAGAAAATCTGAAAAATAGACTCTCGACCAAATCCAGAAAATATATATAAGTCATATGGTATTTCAGAAAAATAAGACTCAAAACAGAAGTATATTCAGAAAATACGTTCAGCCAGAAATCAGAAATTTGTATTCATTAACAGGAAATGGCATAAAACTTACTGATTAAATCCAAGAAAAATCTGGGGTATTACCTAATATGATTAGTAACAGAAAATAAAGTTTCATACTTTTCCAACATAGATAGAATAGTCAAGTAAAATCAGAAAACAGCAAGATACAGTAATTTTGTAAATCTGAAACTCTGGACACAGCAGTACTAAAACAGCAATAGATTACAAAATATAAATCGAAATCCAGATCCGTCAAAAGGGTGATAAAATAGATACAGTATGATACATTTCATATTCACAAAGTTTTTATAAAAAGCAAATAGAATCAGTTGAAATTAAGGTTCTTTACTGAACAGCATGAAAATTCTGCAAGTATAGTAGTTGTTTGCAAGCATAGAATAGTTTATAAAAGTCATCAATTAAATTCACAAAAATTAGTGGTTAATCCCAATCAGGTCTAGTTGTACTTAGCAAAATATTGGATCAAATATTATCTTTTGCATCAGTATAAAAATAAATTATCATACAGAATTCATATAAAACAGAATCTAGAATTTTTCTACACATCTGTAGTAAAACAGCAATATCTTCAACTCACAAATTGAAACTGGGATCTGTCAGAAAATCTGGAAAGTAGACGGAATTCTCTATAATTCATATTCACAAATAATTTTCATATACTGACCTTAATAGGGTCTAAAATACTGAACAAAAACGGGATAACAGCAAATACAGAAATATTCTTCATGCATAAAATCAACTAGTTCATATGGAACTCATCCAAATCATAACAAAACGTAAAATAGGGTAAACTAGATGTCCAAACAACATGATATAGGGTATATAGCAATTCTAAAAAAAGTTATACTATGACTATCACAATCAAGCATACGACGTCATACAAACAACATGCATGTATACATCAAGAAGTGATCATCTCTAAGTTATTTCATGTCGTGTGTGTAATGGGATAACTACGGGCAGATCAGCACATAGAGACAATATATAACAGGGTTTTTGCACAAGAATTGTCTTTAGAATATAACTACACTACATGCGGTATTTAGTACTCGTATATGCAACAGAAAATTATACAAGTTACTTGCCTTATAATTGACGACGACAACGACAAAGCAAGAGCAAGAATAACGGGAGCGGATTCTCAAGCACGAACACGAAGCGAACGAATTACAAGCCAATCACGAACACAACGCACAAGATCACACACGCACACCAAGACCAAGCAACGACACCGAGGGTAGCGACTGTGGGGGTCGTCAGAGCTACGGTGGTGCACCGGAGCGAAGAGGGAGGTGGCCGGAGGTGGTGCTGTCAAGGGGTTTGACGAGGAGCAGTAGGTGGTTGGTGGAACATACAGAGACAGCAGCAGCCAGGGTGGCGACTGCGGAACACACAGAGACAGCGGCAGGTAGGAGGAAGGGTGGTGCGACTGGCTGCGTCGGGAGTGAACAGCGAGAGGGGAGTCGCTGCTCGTTGTTGCTGTGCATCGGAGGGAGGGCAGCGCAAGGCTTTCATGGTCTGGCTACTGTCTGGCGGTGCGACAGGAAGGTAGAGGAAGCGTCGGGAGGTCGCTGTAGTGGGGTCGCGAGTGGATCGGAAGAGGGGACAGGGTGGCGCTGTAGAGGTGCATCGGGGTGCACACAGGAGAGGGTGCGACGCAGAAGGAGGCTCAGGGGGCTAGCGTGATGCAGGTGGGCTGGCCACCGAGGGGCATAGGGCTTGACGTCAGGCTGCGTCGAAGGGGAGGCACAGCGCAGGGTAGCCGCGCTGGCAATTGGCATTGCGACAGAGAGGTCGCGAAAGGGGAGGTGCGATGGGGGAGCAGGAGGCGGCACTGGTGTTTCGCTGGCATCGTAAGGGCGCTGCACAGGGGGAGGTCGACAGATGGATGAGGAGAGATGAGCGGAGTGTGTAGGAGGTAGGGGTGCGGTGGGTTCTGAGAGGGAGACAGAGGGTGAGGAGGAAGGAGGGTGACAACGGGATTAGTATAGGATTAGGGTTTAGAGTTAATAGGTTAACAGGGGGTTTAAATAGGGGATTATGATTAGGGTTAAGGGGTATACGAGTATTGGATTTTTGGGTATTAAAAGATCCAATAAGGAATAGGGTTTTATTTAAAAAGATCCAATAAGAAAGAATAGGGTTTAACCGGTCCAACATGAAATAGAATAGGATTTAAACAATAATTAAATAGGCCATGAAATAAATTAATTGGAGCTAAACATAATAAATCGAAGACAAATAAATTGGGACAGAAAAAAATTAATTAGATCAAGAAAATATTCAAAGCCACAAAAATTGAATCAAAGTCAAAATAGATAGATTGAAAATTAGAATGGAGATCAAATACATGGTTCGGAAGAAATAGAAGAGTAAAAATGAATAAATACACGGAAAAAGAAAAATATACCCAAAATACAGGAAAATGGAAAACATGGGTTACAGTGATTTACATTTGTGTTGCTCTATACACTGATGTTTTCTCCCCCTTTCCCTATTAGATGGCTGGAGTCTTGAATGCAAGTTCAATAACCGCTTCATTCATGATACCTTACACGTAGACACACTTCCCTCTCAAATTTTTCTTTTTGGATTTTCATTATAATACTTTTTCGACATTTAATATTTTTCAAATAAATATTTTTTCATATACTATTTAATTATTTGAATATCTTTGATTTTGTCTATCTTCCTTATTCTTGATCTTTTAAATTTGTTTTATCTGTCTTTCAGTCTTAAGGTCTTGTCTTTCATGTTTATGTCCCTTTATGTTTATCCGTTTACATCTGCTATTACTTTACGTATTTTATTACCGCTTATTAAATTAATATTGCAACTATTACTTCCTTCATTTATTATTTCTATTATATTTTTAATTTTTTGAATTTTGCTTATATACATTCATTTTATATGATTTGATTTTGTTATACTATATTTTTCCATTATCTTATATTGCCTTATATATTTTAGTATATTTTTAACAAGATTGCAATATTTTACTTTTATAGATATGGCATATTTCTACACATCATAAAATTCTCTTCCTACTAATTTTGTAATATAGCATATATTCAATATTTAAAACCTATCATTTTTTTTAATATTTTATCATTGCAATTTTCTACTCTTACTATCTCAACCTTTACTTCTATTTTCATATCCCAAATTTCAAATCATAACATCATACTTTATTAAACATCCAATATCCAAGTACACATGGATGATTACATCTTTCCATCTTCCGGTTTGGTGCAACATGATGTTGAGAGGGAAAATCTGCAACTAAACATCATTGGAGGCAAAGTCTGCAACCGAATATCTAGAAGACAAACTGTCATCGGATGTCGTAGAGGCAATTCTGCAACTTGAGGTCGAGGAGGAAAGCATGCAGTTGGACACCAACGAGGCGAACCTACACCAAAAGGAAATTTTCTACTTTAATAACCCCCACTTTTATTTTTATATAAAAATTACTTACCACTTTTCCATTTTGTCCTAGTTTATACTATTTTATAATATTTTACAACCTAGCATTATATTATTCATATGGGTTTCTATCCTACTTGCATATTACTACTTAATATCAACCATCTTGCCGTTTTCCTCCTATTATTTTGAATCTTTTCATGAGTTAGTATTTCATACGACTTCATCGTGTTTTGCTATTAACTTATCTCAGATTTGGTGGCTACTCACCTAACCAAAAAAAAAAAATTATCTATACTTTTGTTTACGATTCATAATTTATTTCTATATAATTGGTTTTGTATTGCTTTAATAATATGTTATTGCTTTTAATACTATGATATCTTGTTTTACTCCTACAAACCATTTATAATTTTCGTGTCATAACATTGTAAACATATAACATTGTTTGTTTCACTCCATTTATAATTTTCTTGCTCTACTTGAAAAATTGAAAATACTTTGATATATGTCAACCAGTATTCTACATCTTTAACTTTTAAATCGTATATATAATTATTGTATTTACTTTTCAAATTATTTTCTTATGATATTAACTTGTTATACAGAATTTTGCCTAAACTTTCAACTAAATTTCATGCTCATATATTTTTCAATCATTTTTTTTGTTCTTAAATTGCTATTTCATTTCTATCTCGTAGTGTATACTACTAGTTAGTTTATGATGTTTATCTTTCCCGCTTTCTTTAATAAATTTCTCTTTCCGATTTTTTTCAAATTCTCTAACAGTTGATGACTTAATTTATGTTTTATTTATTTCGTATCTAGTACTTATTTATTTCGTATCTAGTACTTATTTATGACTTAATTTATGTTTTATTTTTTTCGAATCTAGTACTTATTTATTTCGTATGAAAATTTTCTTTCAATCTACATTATCTTTCATTGTCACATTTCTCGCCCTGCTATTTTTCTAGTTTTCCTGATACTTTTTGTCCTTCGTTCGCTTGATGCTCAAAGATTCCATACATAAGTTTGATGTGTTTTTCCACATTGCGCATTTATATGCTACATTTCTTTTCTTGGTATTGACAACTTTCTATATACAATAGTAATATTTTCGGTATGTACGAAATACACCATTTACCCTAACAAAGTTCTGAGTACAGAACTGTTCTAAGGGGGGGAGAGTGTAACACCCCGCAAAATTGGAAATGACAATTTTGCCCATCGCGTGTTACGCACGTGTATTTTGTACCATTACGGGTAATATCCGTAACGTGTTTCACTACGTATTTTGGATTTCCAACAATTTATGCATTACCCGTCTTCAAAAAAATTTGCTTTATCCTATTTGAGCGAACTCAAATATTAAATTTCAATCTTTGTATTTTTACGTATATTGCACGTGTTATCGATGCACGCGTAATTACGTATATTCTACAGTTACGTGTAATAATTTCGATGTGTTTCAATTACTTATTTTTATGACATATTCAAATTCATTTTGTAAACAGAAATTCATTTTTTCTATTTTAATTAAAATATATTTTATACGTGCAGTGCACGTGTTTTCTATGTACGTATTGATTGCATTCTCGAATATATAAAAATTAATGAAATATATCTTTCATATTTTGTATTTCAATTATTTATTAACATTTCTCCATCGATGAAATTTATTTCGTATTCTAATATTTTACGTGTGACGCATGTGTTTGCAATGCACTTGTTAGTTGCATTCTCTTTCAAAATAAAATTTTGAAGTGTGTGTTTATTTTATTTGTGCATGACGAATCTAATTTATAATTAAACTAAACTAATTTTAATTTAAACATTTACTATATATTATAACCTATATTTTAATTTAAATATTAAAAAATATATATATAAATGAAGTGTGTGAATATGCGGTGCACGTGCACGTATTTTTACATGAGAATGAACTTGGTGTTTGAACGTTGGGTGATGGGAGAGAGTTAGTGGGGTTAGTGGGTGATTAGTGGACAATTAGTTAATATAACTATCTCATAATTTCCCATATAACTACCCCCCCCCCCTACACACACACCCATTTCTAGTAAACAGGAAACTAAACAACTCAAAAAAAAAATGAGGTGTAGGTTGTGCTTCGGTTTTCTTTTCTGTTGGATTTTTGGAAAGGATTTTGCTTGGTTTTATGGATCATTTCTGGAGTTTTGTGAAGGGAAAATTTGCTATTTTGAGGTGGGTGTTTCTTGAATCCTTTCTAATTTTAGTAGTTTGATGGATGCTAGTTGATATATGGTTTAGTTGTTTTGATGGATATGATGAATGTTGATATACGGTTTAGTTGTTATGTTAATTTTGTCATGATGTGTTGAAATGATATTGTGAGTCAAATAAATGACTAGAACTCTTGTTAAATTAGAAAGAGAAAAAGAAAGTATCATCTAGTGAATTGTTGGGGTGAAAAAAAATTTGATGCAAATTAGAATGTTCACATAATCGTCAAAATAATGCAATTTGTATGAAAGAGCTTTAAAAATCTATTATAATGAAGAAATATATAGAAATGGTCTCACTAGTGCATGTTTTATTGGTAAAAAGAATTCTTATAATGGTGTTTTGAAGAGAAACAACATTTTGTTTGAAATTTGATAATATGAGTCTATTAATACAATTTGGGAGAAAAGCTTTTATTATATTATCGAAAATAAGAATTTTATAAAGTTTAAATATATGCTACAATACTATATTTTTTTAAAGAGAACGTGCTGGAAAGAACTATATTTTTGAATGGTACAAATTAATTGGGAAATCAAAATTGTTAAAAAAAGAGCTATAAACAAATCAGTTGAATAAAGGAATTATAACCCCAAATCGTAACAGAGAATGGGTTTGGGAATACTGGTTCTCGGTGTGGGTTTAGAGCGCTGTGAATAGTGTTCATGGTCATGGGTTCGAGTCTTGGAGAGGCTCTGTTTTATTAAATTTTGATTTTCCCCAAAATACAGTACACTGCATACATAAAGTGTTTAAGTGAACTTCTATCGCTAGCCGCCCTTGGACTTTCTGGTCTTCGGGTGCGAATTAGGGTGGTTACAGTTGCGCTGCGGGGGTCACGGGTTCGATCCCGACCAATTATATTGATATTTTTGACATATTTCGAGTTTAAAACAGCATAAAAATTGGGGGGAAATTCTATTATTTCTCTAAAATTATCTAGACTTTATAAAAAAATATTTCCACAATATTTTGATATATTTTGTGAGAATTGGAAGTGGATTTCATATTAAAATAATGGGATGAAGAACTTGATAATTCTTCTTAAAATGTGACTCTTGTATAATTAAAGAAAGATGAAAATTTGAATGTAATTAAAACCTCATGACGAGATGTTATAGTAATTGATTGAGAATATTTGAATTGCACCCAATGCTATAAGTGATTAAATTGACAACAAAAGTTGAAGTGAGTTACTTCATGTTATGAGATTATAAAGAAATGTTTTCTTTGAGAAAGAGATTGTGAATAAAGAAATTGAAATATTATTTTGAGAATGAATATAACATGCTGTTGATCTCTAGAACGAGATAGTTGTTGGAATCTAGAGGCTAGGCGAGACCCTTAGAAACCGACAGTTGTTATTAAGATGAATTTGAGAGCTAACCAGTGTCGATTGAGCATCTCTTGTGAAGTAGCCAATTAGGTTGATTGTCTCTTATATTGGTTTAAAGTCAGTAGGGTAAGCTAGCTCTAAGTTGTGATGATTCTTCTAAAACAAACTAAAAATATAAGGGCTGACACAAAGGGGAGACGTGATGAAGTATGGGCAAACATGGGTATGAGAGCCTCAGTTGGTCTGCGGTATAAGATAGTTTCCCCGAAATTATCGAGGTGTGATTGGGAGAGTCCCCAGCTCATCTGCGGTGTAGGATTCATCTTCGGAATTATCGGGATCGAGGTGATGCCTATAGGGTGTTTTAGGACTATGTAGGCACCATAGCTTGTAATGTGAGATAGTTTCCCCAGAATTATCGAGGTGTGATTGGGAGTGTCCCCAGCTTATCTGCAATGTTGGATTCATCTCCGAAATTATCGGGGCATGGGCCTAATACTCTCAGAACATCTAAACCTTATCTTAGTCACCATAGTAGTAATTCATGGCGAGGGATCTAACCATTTAATGTGGAGTACGTAGGTGCTTGCCTTCGGACCAATGTTCTATGAAATGCATAGACTCCGAACAAGTATGCATTAGTGTCATCCTAGCGTAGACATCTGCATCAGGCATTAAGTCATTGCATACACTGACATGTTTAGGTTAGTCACTCTTTTAAACTTTGTTTACATTCAAGTTTGTGGTTGTTAAAGTATTAAAGAATCATTATATTATGGCCTAGTGAGGATCACCATTTATAATATTGCGTCGGTTGTAAGCAACTGACGTGCCCACAGTTTCATATGCAGGACTTGGAATTTACAAGAAGATATAAAGATGAATTTGATGCTGATGATTACTTAAATGCCAAAGTTGTTACAATTGTATATTTACCATGTTGTAATTCATTTATTTTTCCGCTGCGTGTTGTTGTAAAAGAATATGTCGTAATAAAAGTTTCAAAATTCCTTGTAAAATTGTACGAAGTGAAGTGTGGATCCTGTTGAACTACGAATTACTGTATTTTGGTATTTGGAGCGTTACAAAAACAGAGCCTCCAAACAGCTTTATCCACGATAATGTTTCATTCTTGGTAGGGTATTATTATCAACAAAATTGATCTGGGTATGCTAGCAGAAAATTTGTTTTTGTTGTTTCTGGAAAATACAATAAAATACTCATCTATTGTTTTAATCAGTATTTTAAGATTCAGAATATTGTTGCTTCATGTGATGTAAACTTTCCTATAAGGCTAGAATCTCTTGATATCTTCCACAACCAGTTTACAAAGGTAAATCTATAACATAGATACTAACTGTTGCTTCTTTATTTTCCTATTGTTTTCCATCTTTAACTCCTCTTTTTCCTACCCTAATTTGAATTGTTGTCATCCGATTGCAGTATGAGTCTGAGGATTTCCCTGGTCTCATCTACTGAATGAGGAAGGCAAAGATTTTTCTGCTCATATTTGTATCAAGGAAGATAGTCCTCACTGGTGGCAAGGTATCTATCTGATTTTTCTGAGACATGTGAATATAACCCCTATATGAGATTGATGTTCATTAATAAGTTGTTTAGGTGCAAACTAACTCATCAACCACATCAAAACAATCTTACAAACCCCAAATTCAAAGTCAAGGTGTAAATTGCATCAAACTCTAATCTAATCAAAACCTATTATCCAGTTCCATCCACACAACTAAAAACTTAAGTCAAACTCCACCCCAATCGAGTCCCACAACATGAACCTCAATTTATTGAAAAAGTGAAAAACTTAACTTTCCCTAGCTAGCTTCAGCTTTCCTAATCAAATAATGCAAACCCATATAAGAAAAGAAGTCAAACCCAAATTGTACCTTTATAGAGAAGAAAACTGATCTAAATTCCTGGCCTGCCAGCGTCGACTGCAGGGGAGTCAGCTTGTGGCGGGGTTTGCAAGAGAGAGAGAGAGAGAAGTGGCATGGATGGGGATGATCAGAGGCGTCGATAGTCGTGGGAGATGGGAAGTGTTACATGAGGGAGAGCTGCGGCGGGGTTAGGTTAAGGGTTTGAGAGAGGAGGATGATGATGCAAGAATTTAGGGTTTCGACTGAGAACGGAATCAATTTTCAGATTTAGGTTTTTCAATTTAGGTTTGATTTTAAGGGTTTCTATTAAGGAGAAAAGTCAGCACAATCAATTGCCTCATAACTGAAATGATTCTAGATTGATATGTTGTTATGTAATTATCTTTTATTTCCATTTAGAGTCCTAGAATTGTGGACAGTAGCTATAATTGTGGATCTGAGCTAGATGGAATTCTTGTATAAATGTATGCTCTTGTACAATAGTTGAATCAAGAAAAATTCTTCACAAACAAATCAAATTCTTTTTCATGGTATCAGAGCAAATCGTTCTTGAGACCTAAAGAACTAAAACCAAGCATCAAGATATTACCCCATGGGCGAGGAAGACCTTCTGAAATTGGAGGCCGACAAGAAAGGGTCTGCAGCTTCGCATACCTCAGAACCATGGGAGAAGACAAGCCACCCTCTCTACATACACTACACAGATCAAGCGGGAGCTGTTCTTGTTCCACAACTTCTGATGGAAGACAATTACACCGATTGGTCAAAAACTGCGGCCAATGTGGTTGGTAACATTCCTAACTATAAGGAACTGTCAGGTAAAGTAAATGCTATTTATCGAAATAAATGAACATCCATATGGATCCTTGATAGTGGTGCCAGTGACCACATAGTTTGTGATTTTTCTCTGCTCACCACATCCAAGCCCACACACAATCATTTTGTTAAATTGCCTAATGGAACCAAACTCAAAGTCTCCCACATTGGAACGGTCACATTCACTTATGTTATCACTCTTCATAATGTGCTATGTGTCCCCAATTTTTATCTCAATCTCATCTCAATCAGTAAACTTGCATTTGATTCATTTTATATCACCATCTTTCTAAGACAAATCTGTTTCATTCAGGACCTACAATCGGGGAAGACGATTGGGACGGGAATTGAGGATGAAGGACTCTACTATCTTAGATTTTTCAAGGAAGGAACGTGCAATGTAGTAAACTCCCCATCACTTGACCTATGGCACCAAAGGCTCGGGCACCCGTCAAGCAAAGTTTCATCTTTATTTTCTTCTCCAGCAAATAAATCTTGTAATGCAAGTAATTGTTCAATCTATTCTTTGGCTAAGCTTACCAGAAAAAGTTTTCTTTAAGCAATACCATTAGTCATTCTTGTTTTGAATTAATCCATGTGGACATGTGTGTGTGGGGGGGGGGGGGGGAGGGGGGGGGTATCATGTTCCTATGATTTTTGGGGCAAAATTCTTCCTTACTATTGTCGATAATTATTTCCGAGCTACCTGGGTCTATCTCATGAAACACAAATCAGAAGCAAGAGGTTTTCTCATACAATTCATCAGTTTGACTGAAAACCAATTCGACAAGAGAGTCAAAATAGTTAGGAGTGATAATGGTCCAGAGTTCAAGTACCCAGCCTTTTATTCTTCTAAGGGTATTCTCCACCAAACAAGTTGCATCAACACCCCACAACAAAATGGGGTTGCTGAATGCAAGCACAGACATTTGTTGAACGTTGCACGAGTCTTACTCTTTCAGGCACATTTACCTAAAGAGTTCTAGGGTGAAGCCATTCTAACGGCAACATACCTCATCAATCGAACCCCCACTCCTCTCCTCCAAGGTAAAACTCCATTTGAAAAACTTTTTGATAAAGTGCCAAATTATTCTCATCTCAAAGTTTTTGGTTGCAAGTGCTTCACATCTACACATCCACTCAGACCCCAAAAATTTGACCCAATAGCAAGGGAATGCGTGTTTCTTGGTTACCCTTATGGAAAAAAAAGATATAAAGTTTTTAGCTTGCATTATCAAAAGATTCTAGTGTTTAGAGATGCAATTTTCCATGAAGATGAGTTTCCATATAAACATGATACCCATTATTCTCTACCTTTCCATACACGTGATTCCATACCTTCAATCCTTTTGTCTCCTTCTTCAATTCAAACACTTCCCATCGATGATGACATCCTTCCACAAAACCCTCTAGTTAATTCAGATCCCACCTCTTCTGCCATATCTTCGCCAAATCAACCTAATTCAAATTCCATTCCTTCCGTTGACATTCAATCACCAAATCCTCGTTATATTTCTCATGAAACCACATCCTCAACAATTGATCCTGCCCCTCACCAAACCCTCCAATTTGAGTCTCAAGATTCCCCACCTCAAACACAACTAGAACCACTTCGCCGATCTACTCGCCCAACAAGACCTTCCACTACATTGCAAGGCTTCCATATTGAGGCGGTACTTCCCTCACGTCCCGGTCCGTCGGCTTCCTCAACTGAGGTCGAACAAACAGGTACCATCACTCACCCTATTTCAAATGTCTTGTCTTATAATTAGCTCTCCCCTAACCACAAAGCTTGCACAGCCAAAATTTCCATTGAAAAGGAACCTAGAAATTTTTCACAGGCTATCTTAGATCTCAAATGAAGGAGAGCAATGAATGACGAGATCACAACCTTGAAAAATAATAATACATGGAGTTTGGTGTCACCTCCCTCTCACAAGAAGCCAATTGGATGCAAATGGGTTTACAAGATCAAATACAACCCGGATGGCAGTGTTGAACGATATAAGGCTCGTTTAGTGGCCAAAGGATACAATCAAGTCGAGGGTATCGACTACAGAGAAACTTTTGCACCCGTAGCCAAGCTCACAACAGTCCGAGTGCTTCTTAGTCTTGCTTCGATACAGGGATGGCATCTCCATCAATTGGATGTCAATAATGCATTCTTGAATGGTGATCTTTATGAAGACGTATACATGCAGTTACCACCTAGATTTGGACGCAAGGGGGAGCATAGAGTCTGCAAACTTCATAAGTCAGTATATGGCTTGAAGCAAGCTTCAAGGCAGTGATTTTTGAAGCTCACAACTGCACTTCAAGCGGCTGGATTTCAGCAATCTTGGTAGGATTACAGCCTCTTTGTACGGGCATTAGAAGGCAAATTTCTGGCCCTCCTTGTGTATGTTGATGATGTTATATTAGCAGGATATAGCATTCAAGACATTGAAGAGACAAAACAACAAGCAGTTCAAACTCAAAGACATGGGGAAGTTAAAATATTTTCTTGGGATTGAAGTAGCAAGGTCGAAGGCATGCATAGTGTTGTGCCAAAGAAAATATGCCTTGGAAGTGCTAGAAGACGCAGGCTTTCTTGGTTCAAAACCTTCAAAATTTTCAGTTGAACAAAACTTTTCTTTAACACGAGGAGATGGTGAGTTATTGCAAGATGCTTCACAGTATAGGAGGTTAGTTGGGAGGCTCATCTACCTCACGATCACAAGACCTGACCTCGTTTATGCCGTATACATTCTGAGTCAATTCATGGACAAACCACGTCAACTACATTTGGATGCAGCTTACAAGGTCCTGCGCTATATCAAATCTTCACCAGGCCAAGGCATTTTCCTACCCTCTACAGGTTCACTGCAACTTAGAGCCTACTGTGATGCAGATTGGGCAAGGTGTAAAGACACGAGACATTCTACAACAGGTTATTGTATCTTTCTAGGCAATTCATTAATATCTTGGAAGACTAAGAAACAGACCACCTTCTCTAGATCAAGTGCCGAGGCGGAGTATCGATCAATGGCTACAACTTGCTGTGAAGTTACATGGTTGCTTAATATTTTGAAAGATTTGAATGTTGATTATAAAGCTGTAGTCCCATTATTTTGCGATAATCAAGCGGCCATTCACATTGCGTCAAATCCAGTTTTCCATGAGCGAACAAAGCACATTGAAATTGATTGTCATGTTGTTCGTGAGAATGTACAAAGGGGCATTGTCAAAACCTTTCACATCCGAACGCATGAACAACCTGCAGATATGTTTACCAAGCCCTTGAGTTCGAAGCAGTTCACTTTATTCTTGAGCAAGCTGGGTTTAATCAACATTCACACCAACTTGAGGGGGAGTATTAAGGAGAAAAGTCAGCATAATCAATTGCCTCATAACTAAAACGATTCTAGATTGATATGTTGTTATGTAATTATCTTTTATTTCCATTTAGAACCCTAGAATTGTGGATCTGAGCTATAATTGTGGATCTGAGCTTTATTTCCATTTAGAATCCTATAATTGTGCATCTGAGCTAGATGGAATTCCTGTATAAATGTATGCTCTTGTACAATAGTTGAATCAAGAAAAATTATTCACAAACATATCAAATTCTTTTTCAGTTTCAATCATTCTTTGGAGGATATGGATGCCGGAATTAAGATGATGTTTAAGAAGACCATGTCAAATCTACGGTTCAGATATTATTTAAATGAATGGTTAAAATTGAGTTGTCGAAATTGATGATTGAGATCGCCTATAGACAGATTTATTGTGACTTTTATAATAGAAATAGATAGATAGATATTAATTAAGTAATATATATATTTGAAAAGGTATGAATATTTTCGGTACGTATATTAAAGCAGATCCAGAAATAGAGCCCGGAAAAAAATCCCTTGATTTTTTTAAAAATTTTGTTCCTTCAATACTCATGTGGCCCCACCAGAGCCAAAAATTATTGAGTGTTTCTCTTCAATCTTTACAGATGAATTGTGTAAAGTGAGATATCGGTATGCACCATTAAAGTTGCAAACTTATGGTTATCACTTTTTCCTATATCTATATAATAAAACACAAACAATGCTATTAAGTGGCTCTTTTTCAATCCCCCCAAAAGCAATGGCCCGGATTTAATCACAAAACACATTTTTCCTCCAAAAATTTCCCCCCAAAACTCAAATTCAAATCCCCAAAACAACTCCTTTATTTATTTAATTCTCTCTCTCTCTCTCTCTCTCTCTCTCTCTCTCTCTCTCTCTCTATATATATATATATATATATATATATATATATATATATATATATATATATATATATATATATATATATATATATATATATATATATATATACTAGTATATTTCACGTGCGATGCACGTCTTGATAAATAGTTAGAATTGTACGTGCAGTACACGTAAGTTGGTAGTAATTACGACGTGCAATGAATATTTTAATTTTTCATAAATTTGTGGTTTTTCATCTTTACATTGACTTAGTAGCTTTAATTTTATATAGTGTCATACTTTCTGTGAAAGATAGAATTTTTCATTTGATTACTTCTAATCTCCAATCTTTAAAATTATTAAATCTTTTCTTATTTAATTGTCTAATTTGATCTTTTAATTTGATTTCTATTTGTCTCGTAAGGGTAAAATCATAGTTAACTTAGTGATATCTAACATAGGAGTAAATATGAAATAAAGTCCAAATTGTTAGGGCATATACGAAAATACACATTTGTGAGGGGTATATATGATATTATCATATTTGTTAGGGGTATGCGTGTAAAAACCCCTTTTAAAAAAGGAAGAGTTGAAAGCTACAATACACGTTCAACCCATGTGTTTGTATTGTTACAAAAAATTAATAAATTTTTTTTGTTGGTTTACAACTCTCCCATTAAATATGTTAGATATATATATATATATCCCAAAACTCAAATTCAAATCCCCAAAACAACTCTTTTATTTATTTAATTATCTCTCTCTCTCTCTCTCTCTCTCTCTCTCTCTCTCTCTCTCTCTCTGTGTGTATATATATATATATATATATATATATATATATATATAGGGAAAGCTTCGGTTGTGCACTCCTCTAGTGCACACAGCCGTGTGCACTAGCGCTCAGCCGTCCGATCTGCATTTTGATCATGATGCAGATCTAATGGTTCGCGTTCACTCCCGCTCTTCTCACACTTATGGAGGGGTATGTTGGTCTTTTTCCCACTCTCCTCATACTTTACCCTCTCTTTCTGTCTACCTTCGATATGAAGCAAGTGCCCAAAAAACGAAACCTTAATCTCCTTATCTCTCTCTCGAGCGACCTCTCTCTCTCTCCTTCGACGCAACCAAAAATCAAAGGTCCCTAATCTCTCTCTCCCTCTCTCTCTCTCTCTCTCTCTCTCTCTCTCTCTCTCTCTCTCTCTCTCTCTCTCTCTCTCCATCGGCGCCGCTCTCTCTCTCTCTCTCTCAACCCTAATCCCGACCCCTCATCCTCTTTGGAGCTCTTTCTCAGCCTCTTTCTCTCTTTCCCTTCTCGATACCCGCTCAGAAGACCCATTCCCCCAAAATCTGAAACCCTAATCGCTCTACTGGCTGCCTCTCTCTCCATCGACGCTGCGGTCTCTCTCTATCAACGTTATCTTTCTCAACCCCAATCCCTCCCTATATGTCGATCGTACCCGTGAACACGACTGACGAAACCCCAAACCGCTGCTGCAAATTTCGTCGTCCCACCATCACTGCTGCTAGACCGCTTCCAACAACTCGAATCGATTTCAAGTATAAAATTTTTCCTTCAATTAAGTTAAATTGAAACCCTAATTACTTCTTAGATCATAGGGGGAAAAATTTAGGGACAGTAAGTCGTTGCTAACAGGAAAGTTTAGATTTACGTCATTTAAACACTTTAGTCATTCAGGTTTTTATAGTTGTTGAAGAGCTTCATGAAATTGAATTATCAGAACTCTTGTAACTCTCTTGAATATTTGAATTAATTATGTGAAGGAATCATCATTAGGTATATCTGTCCAATTAACTAGTGTAGTAACTACAGTTATGTTTATCTTAACAAGAGTTAGGTTTATCTTAACAATTAACTACTGTAGCTACCTAATTTTGTGTATAGTTTATGGTTAGAAACTTATACCATTTGTTTCAGCTGACTTAAGATCAATATGTTTGTTGGTATTCATGTCTTTCGGTAGTTAACAGTTATCTTCATGCTTTTAAAACTATGCTTTATACCAGGATTCTATTATGTTTGATAAGTGTAATTGTGACAACTGTTATCGTAACTTTGCTTTATACCAAGCATTGATTATGTTTGATATGCGAAATGTGCGGGTGTCGCAAAGCATTGTTCATTGGGGGAAAAATTAGGGATAGTTAGTTGCAAGATTAGAGATTCTTATTTATATTTGGAATATTTGGAAAATTAAATATTCCTTATCATTTAAAAAATTGCTAAATTGAACCTGCATTTCTGACATTGAGAATAGTTTAAAATAGGAAGTAACCCAATGTTTTTTGGTGGATGTATCTATCATTTATGTTGTATTTTGGTATGTTGTTTCTACTACTTTGTAATGTTTAATTATAAGTGAATTTGTGAAGGGTACTGATGGTTAGTATGGATTTTGTAATGCTTAATTTATAATTAACTTGTTTCATTTTCAATATGTACTGTGATGCTTAATTAAAAGTTAACTACTTCCGAGCTGATGGCCCAGAACACTGGCAATTTTATTACAGTAAGACATACATCTAAATTTATCATTGTTAGGTTTTGTATCATTCCTCAGATACCACTATGGTTTCACTAACATCATACCTGCATCTATTTTCATCCATAATTATATTATCTTTGAAATTGTTTCCACTAGTTGACAACCCTTTGTTCTTTCTGAACAAACTTGCATCATTTATTTGGTTATTGTATTTTTTTGTATACAGGACCGACCATCGACCAAGGTGCATGCTGCTCCTGGTGGAAGTTCCTCCCTCGGCTACCTCTTTGGTAATGGCGGGAAGTGATGAGCATACATGAGTATACAAAGCAAAGTATGTTCATTGCCATATCAACTTGTTCTGATTATTCTTTGTACTGATCATGGTTGTGATAGTGTTTTGTTTTTTGTAATGGTGGTGGTGGTGGTTTTGTACTTAGAAGAAGAAGAAATATTGCTAATTTGTAGTTTGTACTTCGTGGAAGTAGAAGTTGACTAGCTTGTAAAATGAACATTTTGTAATTTTTGGTTTTATAAACATAATGAATGTAATACAATATGTTTCATAGGCTTTTCTAATGATGGTTATTGCTTTTCGTGCAATTCTCTTGTCGATTGTAGCATGTATGGTGGAAGATTGGCTGATATTGAAGTGTCTTCGGTTTGTGCATGATCCAATATATAATCAAGTTTCAGGGTTTCATGTATGTGGATATATCATAGCCTAATCATTTGATGTAACAAATTTGGGATATATTTGTTGTAAAGGAAGTAGTTGTTTGTACAAGCAATTGTTACGGCAAATGCACACCCCCATATTAGCTTGTCTGCTCTCATGCTTGATTTGCTTTTTGTGCTATTCTCAAAAGGAAACTAACAAATTCATCCATGAAGTTAGTGAAGCTACCATTCATCCATTGTGCTTCTTTCAAGTAGGAAGATAATGTTATCAAATCTAGCACCACATGTGTGCATTAGCAATGTGGCGAAGAAGATGATATAGCAATGGTGATGCATTAATTGTTTCTGAAGTATATAGAGCTCATGCTCATGAAAACACCAACTAATGTAATACAGATCAGAGAGCACAGTCAAGTTGAGTCAAATGTAATACATAAGTGCTGTAATTTAATAAACGAAGGCTATACAAAGGCATGCTACTACTGCAAATGGAGAAATGTTGGCTTCTATGTGATCATATAATAATCATGAAATTTAAGGCAAACTGAAATTTATGGCAAAGTTAAATCACAAAAGAATGTGATTTTCTTCTACAATCAAGCAACCTAAGAATACACTCCATAGCTTCAGGCAAACTAGCTTAATGCAACCCAAGAAGGCCAGAATACTCATGAAGCTTCAGGCAAACTATTTCAGGAAAACCCAAGAATACACTCTATCAAACAGAGCTCAATTTCTCAAGAATACTCAAAAAATGAATAAAAATATTAACATAGCTCAATTTCTCAAGAATTTGGTTACAAAATCAGATGTTCTCACACTTCCATATTGTATTACAAAAAAATATTGCTACTACAAACAGATCAATGCCACTTACAAAATTTTTTTGCTGCTACAAAAAAATATTGCTACTGCAAACTGCTGCTGCTTCTCTTTTAAAATTAATGCTGCTGCTGCCATTCTAACAACTGCTACTGGTGTAGCTCTTCATATGAGTTTCTATAGAGCTCACCGAAGTAAGGAAAAAAAACATAAAGTAAGGTGAATTTAGCTCAGATTTATTAGAGAACAGAAATTTAGATAACAGAGAGGATGATTATGTTCATAACATGAACTTAAGTAGGCTCAAAAATCACATGAATTCACAACACAAGGTGCTCAAATGATCACAACATTTTGACTAGGGGTGCATAAGTGTATCAAGCATAAGTGTATTGGTTTAGCACTATGGCTGCATTAGATTGCCACGCCTAATAGATGCAACCTTCAGAAACCCCCACCTCTTCCAAAATCAAATATATGAAGTCTCTAAAAAAACAACACAACCATGATGCACGTCTACCCCATTTTGAAACAGAGCTCATTGTGAAACACAGCTCAAAATGAAATTGTGCCACTGCTAATATTTGAAGAGCTCAATAACCAAACAAATGTAAACCCATATCAAATTTTAAGTTCATTCAAAAAACAAATATTAACATAGCTCAATTTCAGCCGAAGCTATCAAACAAAGCTTCAGCTATATAAAAACAGAGAAGCACACAGTTGTGTGCATCAGCTATATAGAAACAGAGCTCCAGATGTATAAAAATAGAGAAGCACACAGCTGTGTGCACCAGCTATATAAAAACATAGCTCCAAATGTATAAAAACAGAGAAGCACACAGCTGTGTGCACCAGCTATATAAAAACAGAGCTCCAACTATATAAAAACATAGCGAAAGCTTCGGTTGTGCACTCTTCTAGTGCACACAGCCTTGTGGATTCGCGCTCAGCCGTCCGATCGACCACATGATCATGATGCAGATCTAATGGCTCGCATTCTCTCCCGCGCTTCTCACACCTACGAAGGGGTATTTTTGTCTTTTCCCCTACCCTCAGACTCTACCCTCTCTTTCTCTCTACCTTTTCAATCTGAAGCAAGTGCCCAAAAAATGAAACCCTAATCTCCTAATCTCTCTCTCGAGCGACCTCTATCTCCCTCTCCCCCACCTCTTCCAAAATCAAATATATGCAGTCTCTAAAAAACAACCCAGCCACGCTGCACGTCTGTGTGCTCCAGCTATATGAAAACAGAGAAGCACACAGCTGTGTGCACCAGCTATATAAAAACATAGCTCCAGCTATATTAAAACAGAGCTCCAACTATATAAAAACAGAGCTCCAACTAATTATAAGTTCAAGGTTAAGATCAGACAGCCCAGTATCTATATAAAAACAAAGCACAAAGATATATTTGACTTGGTAGGTGGGGAAAACAAAAAAATTCAACTTGACCATTTCATTCATTCATCACTGCCTATCGATTCAACCCCAAAATAAAAGACAGTAAGGCATCAAATTTACCAAATTGTTCGCGAATCAAATACTTCCCTCAATTCATATAGTCGTTATCATCCTCGGAACTATCTTCAGTAGAAGAATTCACCTCTTCTTCAATGAATGCATTGCTGCAATTGAAAAATGAAGCCAAAGTAAGTTAAAATGGAAATTTAAACAAATAATAAGAAAGTGTATGCTAAATTTAGATTTTCAAATATGAAAATTTAAACAAATAATAAGAAATGCATATCCAGATTAGCATACGTTACTCAACAAATATGACATAGTATTCTTCCTTAAAGAAGGGGTTGTTAGCAGACACAAAAGAAAGTGAGGGAATGAGGTAAATTCTACTTCATGAATTTGCCTACTTCATGAATTTCTTATTACCACACATCGGTTGTTAGCAGACACAAAAGAAAAACAAATAATAAGAAACTGTAAGGTCTAAGGTCACTTCATAATTTAAACTATACTCAAAGTCAGAAATGCATATCTAGATTAGCATATTTGAAAATTAAAACGATTTTCTAATTCTTCAAATAATCCAAATATAAGTAATGAATCTATTATCTTCCAACTAACAATCCCTAATCTTTCCCCCAATGTATAATGATTTGTGGAAAAACCCGCACATTTCACATATCAAACATAATCAAAGCTTGGTATAAATCTAAAGTTTAAAAGCATGAAAATCACAGTTAACTACCGAAATACATGAATTCGAGCAAACTTAATGATCTTAAGTCAGCTAATAACAATTGATATAAATTATCACCGAGTTGTAACCAACCTTCCCCACTCTCCTATCCAATATATAATTCCAATATATAATCAGATTACTATCACAGTATACGTCTTCCAATTACTATCCAATATATAATTCCAATATATAATCGAATTACTATCACAGTATACGTCTGCAAATTACTATCCAATATATAATCAAATATCTATCACAGTATATAATCAAAAACCTATCGAACATAAAATCACCTTCTTGAAGATTTTTTTACCATTATCTACAAAGTGTATACTAGGGTTTCAATTTACCCTAAATTTTTTTTTAAACAAGAATTATCTAACAAGAAACTAGGATTTCAATTTAACTCAATTGAAGAGAAAATTACTATCACAGTGGGGTTTACCAAAATCTAAAAAATCTATACTAGGGTTTCAACTTACCAAAATTTTTTTAAACAAGATTAACCTAAGAAGAAACCAGGGTTTCAATTTAACTCAATTGAAGGGGAAATTTTATACCTTGGGTTTCGATTCTTGAGATTGCAGCGTCGATCGAGAGAGGGGGCCAAGAGAGCCAGAAAGAAAGCGTCGATGGAGAGAGAGAGAGAGACACTGCAGCATCGATGGAGAGAAAAACAGCCAGTAGAGCGATTAGGGTTTCAGATTTGGGGGAATGGGTCTTCTCAGCTGGTATCAAGAAGGGAAAGAGAGAAAGAGGCTGAGAATGCACTCCAAAGAGGATGAGGGGTCGGGATTAGGTTTGAGAGAGAGAGAAAGAGAGAGAGCGGCGTCGATGGAGAGAGAGAGATTAGGGACCTTTGATTTTTGGTCGCGTCGAAGGAGAGAGAGAGAGGTCGCTCGAGAGAGAGATAAGGAGATTAGGGTTTCATTTTTTGGGCACTTGCTTCAGATCGAAGGTAGACAGAAAGAGAGAGTAGAGTATGAGGGGTGTGGGGAAAATACCAACATACCCCTCCGTAAGTGTGAGAAGAGCTGGAGAGAATGCGAACCATTAGATCTGCATCATGATCAAAATGCAGATCGGACAGCTGAGCGCTAGTGCACACGGCTGTGTGCACTAGAGGAGTGCACAACCGAAGCTTTCCATATATATATATATATATATATATATATATATATATATATATATATATATATATATATACTTATAGAAATATGAACTTTTATACCCCAATTTATAATTATTTTTCAACGTATACTAATGAAAATATGGATTTTTATTTACAACTAATTATTGTCATATTATTCAAACTTGAGCTATATGATTGTTGATTTAATGTTTACAAGGCTTTTCATATGCTGTATCGTTCTGAAGACGTGCCGTAGGCACGTGTCCACGGGCAAATCTAGTCTATATAATAAAACACAAAGAAAGCTATCAAGTGGCTCTCCAATCCCCCCAAAATCAAAGGCCCAGATCAAACCTCACAAAACACATTTTTCCCATAAGTTTCCCCCCAAAACTCAAATTCAAATCCCCCAAAACAACTCATTTATTTATTTAATTATCTCTCTCTCCAATTTATAATTATTTATTTATTTAATTTTTAACTCATTTATATATGGAAATATGGACTTTTATACCCCAACTTATAATTATTTTTCACCATAAACTAATGGAAACATGGACTTTTATTTACAACTAATTATTATCATACTATTCAAACTTCAGCTACATAATTGTTGATTTACTGTTTACAAGACTTTTCATATGTTGTATTGTTCTAAAGACGTGCCTACGGCATGTGGCAACGGGCAAATCTAGTCTATATAATAAAACACAAAGAAAGCTATCAAGTGGCTTCCATTCAATAGGGTTGAAATCAATGGTCCAGATCTAACCTCACAAAACATATTTTTCTGTCCAAAAGTTCCCCCAAAAACTCAAATTCAAATCCCCCCAAAACAACTCCTTTATTTATTTAATTCTCTCTCTCGCTACTCTAGAAATTTATATGTTCAGATTTCAGGTTTGTAAATTTTCAGATTTTTTTATTACTCATGTTATATTGAAAATAGCAAAGATCTCATCAACAGTTAAATTTTATCATTTTCCACACTCAAAGTTCTAAAAGTTGGATTTTACACCCCCATTTATAATTATTTTTCAACATATACTAATGGAAACATGGACTTTTATTTACAACTAATTATTGTTTTACTATTCAAACTTGAGCTACATAATTGTTGTTTAACTGTTTACAAGACTTTCATATGTTGTATCGTTCCGAAGACGTGCCGTAGGCACGTGCCCCACGGGCAAATCTAGTATATATATATATTTGCTCGTCAGCTTAACTATTAACCACATATATGTTTTTTGTCATGCAAGTTTTTTTCTCTGAAAAAAAAATCACGAAAGTTTTGATTTTTGGTATATGCTTCTTTAAGTCTTTTTGAGGGAAAATATATTCTTGTTTAGGTTATTTATTTTTTTTTTGACTGGTAAAAGGTAGGATTATCCTACCTCACAGAAGATATATATATATATATATATATATATATATATATATGTAAGAGAAGTTAACAACTATTACAAAAAGTAACCGACGTAGGGGTTCAACAAGTCGTTTGACGAATCCAGGTTCGAGATGGCATGCCTCTGTGTCGTAGAGAGGGCATTGGACTATTGTCGTACTCCTCTACTAGTCACAACGACATGATCTCATCCCCCTTCTCCATCAACATCCTAGAACTCATTTGACAAAAAAAAGACCCCTATCAGTTACCCAAAAAATATCACTTAATAGTTACATTAGCATAGTCTAAAAAGTATGTTTCCAAAAGAAGCAAAAAACCATCATCTGCAAAAGAGAAGAGAATCGCTGTAAGTTGCTAGGCCGAGCAACTGCCTTCTTCGTTGTTCATCTTATCAATCCGTATGAGTGCTTGTTTCAACAATGCATCCTGCACACCTTCCCTTTCCATCTCTTGCATTAGCTTTGCCTTCTTTTTCTCGCTGTCCATCCCATTTATCCAAGAGCGAAAGTAAAAAATTGCATTAGTAATTATTTCCTTTGCTTGCACATCCTTAGAAGAAAAAGTGCGATGATTTCTAGCTAGCCACAAACTCCAACAAATTGAGACAGTCAAAAGGTGCCAAGTGTATCTGTGTCTATGATTTCCAAAACACCAGTTCGTGAAGCACTCGTGTAAGTGATGGGGTATGGTATGAATATTTAGCAGTGTGGTGAAGTGTGTCCAAGTTTCAATGGCAACTGGGCATTCAAAAAAAATGTGGAAGGTCGATTCAACAGGACATGCACAAGATGTGCATGTAGTGTCACCAGGCCATCCTTTGGAGAGGAGAAATTGTTTCGAGTTGAGTTTGTCCCAACTAAGCATCCAGATGAACACTTTGTATTTGAGCAGGGCAGAGGAGGACCAAGTTGCAGTGTAATATGGGGATCGGAGGCCAACCATGATGAAGAAGTTGTAGGCAGACTTGACAGTGAATGTAGAGGATGCAGTCAGGCGCCATGATGGTTGGTCATCAGAGAGTGTGGGTTGGAAATGCACTAGCAGCTCAAGTAGACGCAACTTTTCATCTCGCATGGAGTCATTGAGGACACACTTTAGCCTTGGTTGCCAGCTCCAAGAATCATCAGACCAAGATCCTTGTGAGAGTATTTCAGCCTCTGCATTCCATGCTGCGGCAGCCAAATTTGGGCATAAGGATGAGATGTTGTCTCCATTAATCCATTTGGACGACCAAAAATTAATAAGGTTACCCCTACCTAGTCTCCAGTGGATGTTAACAAAGAATTGATCTTTCAGCGGATAGATTCTTTTCCAGAAACTAGAAGCAGTAGATGGGCAGACTAGTTGGTTAGAATTGCTTCGTTGATACAGGCTCTTCAGGGTTTGGCTAGGCAGGCAATCTGATGCTATCAATTTCCACCACCACGTCATCAGAAGAGCATCATTGAAAACCCTTAGATCAAGAACCCCTAGGCCCCCTTGTTCTTTTGGCTGGCAGATTTTAGGCCACTGTATACTTGCAATGTCGTTGATATCCTCATCTGCGCCACACCAGAAGAATCTACTGCGTAGCTGGTCAATTTTCCTGATAACCCAAAGGGGTAACCTAAAGAAAGAAGCGTAGTAGACCGGCAGTGCACTAAACACAGAGTTTATAAGTACAAGTCTGCCTCCTCTTGATAACATTCTCCCTTTCCACACTGAGAGTCTCCGCTCAATTTTAAGGAGCAGCGGTTGCCAGTACTGTTTGCTGAGCTTACCATAAGCAAGTGGCATTCCAAGATAATTTAGAGGTAGCCTCTCCTCCTTGCATCCAAGGATAGTTGAGAAAGCATTGAGCTTCATTTTTGACCTTCCAAAATAAACTATGGATGATTTGTTGAAGTTGATAGCTAGGCCTGAGATGTTTGCAAACAGTTGCAGTGCCACCTTGAGATTTATGACCTCTTCTTCATCTCCCTTGCAAAAAAAGTAGTGTGTCATCTACGAACTGCAGAACTGACAACTCCGCAATTGAACCTTTGACAGGTAGCTGGGAGAACACTCCATTCCTGCGACCATTGTGGAGCATCTGTGCTAAGACATCAACTACCAAGATAAAAAGCATTGGTGAGAGAGGATCTCCCTATTTTAATCCTCTCTTCGAGTTTATTTGACGCCCTCCTTCACCATTTATAAGGATAGAAGACTTAGCTGTCCGCATGATCATATGGATCCACTTGCACCAAGCCTGGCCAAATCCTCGAGCAATTAAGAGCTGGTCTAAGAAATCCCAATTCACCGTATCAAAGGCCTTAGCAAAATCAATTTTGAATAGTAGAGTATCGGAGTGTCTCCTACTGCACAGGTTAATTGCTTCATGGGCAACAACAAAACAATCCACTGTGGATTTACCTTTTAAGAAAGCACTCTGGGAGGATGATACAAGGGAGTGAAGTATCGGTGCTAGCCTATTTGCCAGCAATTTAGTGAAGATTTTGAAAGAGCAATTTAGCAAACTGATCGGTCTGAAATCAGAGACTGAGTTTGCCCCCTCACACTTAGGAATAAGCATGATGTTGCAGTAATTCAGCCTGTATAAGTCGCCTTCACCTTTCTGAATCAAGAGAAGCATGCTGAGAAGATCCTCTTTGATAGTGTCCCAGAAGTTGTGGTAGAAGCTCATAGAAAAACCATCAGGTCCAGGAGCTTTGTCACTGCTCATACCAAAAACTGCTATCTTGACCTCTTCCATGGTGAATGGTGCCTCCAAATGGTCAAGGCTATAGTCCCTCTGGGGGTAGAGTGAATTCCAATCAATTTGAAAATCTA
Organism: Hemerocallis citrina; assembly: GCA_017893485.1. Classification (NCBI taxonomy): domain Eukaryota; kingdom Viridiplantae; phylum Streptophyta; class Magnoliopsida; order Asparagales; family Asphodelaceae; genus Hemerocallis; species Hemerocallis citrina. Next base: position 192,363,676 of record CM030358.1, read on the forward strand.
ATCTAGCAGTTGTGCCACAAATTGATTGAAAATGCTTTTCAAAAGCTCCTCTAATCCGGAGAGGTGATGTTTCTAGAACATCATCAACGATCATACTGTGGATAAAGTTCTTGCGCCTTCTCCCATTTGCAATGCAGTGGAAGAAACGAGTGTTGGTATCTCCCTCTTTAATCCATTGCACTCTCGACCGATGTCTCCAGTAGACTGCTTCAGCTTTGATAAGATTTTGTAGTTCCGCTTGGACTGTCTTCAAGGGCTCAACAGCGCTTGGTGATTGTTCAGCTTCAATTTCCAACTTCAGAAGCTTTTCTTGCAATTGCTTCTTCTTCTGCGCAATATGCCCAAAACTTTCATTTCGCTGTCTCCTAATCCTTCTCTTAAGAAGTGTAAGCTTTGTTGCAAAGACATCAACCGGGTTTCCTTCACATCGGAAAGAAGTCCACCACTCTTTAACTGCAGGGATAAATGAGAGATGGTGCAACCATGCCTTTTCAAATTTGAAATAGTGCACCTTCTTAGTGATTGCTTGATCATCGAGGACAATAGGACAGTGGTCTGAGGAGATTCTTGGCAGCGAGTATTGGATACAGTTGGGGAATAGAGATTCCCATGTTACAGAGATAAGGACTCTGTCCAATCTAGCCATCGTCAGAGTACTTATGAGGTTTGTCTAGGTAAATTTCCTCCCTGAAAGAGGTAAGTCGATCAGCTCCAAGTCGTGGATGAATTTACGAAAAATCCCCATGTCTCTGTTTGAGCCTCTACCCTTAGATCTTTCAGCATCAGACACTGTTACATTAAAATCCCCACATAGGACCCAGGCATCATTGAGAAGTCTTCGGCACTGCTGAAGTTCAAAGAAACAGAGCTCCCGATCCTCTAGATCAAAGGGTGCATAAACTGTAGTAATTGACCATTTCTTGGCTGAAGCCCTGCATTTGAAGGAGGCAGATACAGAGAAGATATCCACAGCTGAATACGTACAATCAAGAGTCTGATCATTCCATCCCAAAAGAATACCACCACAGCTACCAATGGAGTCTAGTTGGACCCATTTGGAAATAATCCCACCTCCAATTGATGAAAGTTTTTGTGGTCCAGGATTTCTAAGCTTTGTCTCTTGCAAGCAAATAACAGAAGGCGCACAACTACGAATACCTTCTTTGATCATAGAGCATTTGTCAGGGTTGCCCAACCCTCTAACATTCCAGCTTGTAATCTTCATTGAAAAGAAAAACAACACAAAAAACACGCACAACAAACACCAAAGCAGAAAAGCAAGACTGCTAATCAGAATGCTGTTGTTGATCAGTTTGATCAACTACAGTCTTCTGGCAGCCCCTGAACTTTGAAATCGAGTGTGGCCCCAAAGCCGCCACTCCAATGGATGCCGCAACATCAACTATGTCCTCATTTGACAGTAAATCAAAAGGATTGAGAAGTGCATTTGAAACTGAGACATTTGAGGAGGAGGTACCTGCGGTCTTCCTCTTAATAGTGGTTGACAGGTGCTTCATGAATGGTCTGGTGCTCTTGAGCTTACCTGTGGACCGTGACTTCTTCACCTTCTTGGAGGGGCCATCCTCGAATCCTGGGGGAATAGCAGTAGATGAGCTAGCGGCTCTAGAAACAGTCTTCCTCTGTAGAGAGCGTGTGCGGAAACTGCCACTTTTACTGACACCCTCTGTGAAAGTCACCTTGTCTTTGCCTTCATCACAGAGTTTACTCGCCTCTTCTCTCATTGACTCTCGGAGCAGCCCTTCAACCGCAGGTTTAATCTTGACAAATAGGGATAGTGGCAGTGTGACGGACTTCCCTTCCCACATCATTTCACGAACCTCCTCTTGAGAACTGCCATCTGAGGATTCATCAGGATTTTGTGGAGCCAGCGCACTGCCCTGTGGGGCCACCTTCTTGTTACTGTCTGATGACTCAGAAGAGTGAACATAGAGTGGTGCCAGAAGTGCGGATTTTGCTTTGGCGAGTGATCGGTATTAGGGTCAGATTTGGTGGAATCTCCACAGCTGGCACTGATCCCACTAATTTGGGGGAATTTGAAAAAACTTCCACATCAGCTTTTGCATGCATGGATCCCGGGGCCGTTGGACCCCCACCCCCCAAATCACGGGAATTTGAATCTGCAATGGCATCTATGGCCATCGCCAGTCTCCGGCGCTCCTCCGCTCCCTCTATCTTGTTCTCAGCATGTCCCTTGGGATGCCAAAAACTTGCGCTTCCCTATTCCTCCGAAGCTCCAGTAGTAGTATTGTAGAACCCCGTATTTTCAAATATTATTTTAATTATTTGAAAATGGATTTAAATGAATTTTGAGGATTTAATTGATATTTTCTAAAAGATTTATCTTTGGAACACGTGCGAAACACGTGCAAATAATTTTGGTGTAAATATACAATTTGATATTTTTAATAAGTTTTCATACTTATTATGGAGTGTATTCTAAATTTTGGGATTTTTCTGAATAAAGAAACTATTTTTACAAATATCTCGAAAGAGAGGGGCTTTTATGTAAAAAGTCGTTTGGATCTTAAATAAACTATGAAAATTCGTTTTTACTGATATTTTGGTTCTCCATGGTCATCATTTGAATTTAAATATATTTGAGATTTCATTTAAAGTCGATTTGGTGAAGATTTAAACAAAAAGGGTGTTTTTGCAAATATAGAATTTATGTAGAATCTAGTGCAAATGTTTTTCTGGAAGGTAAAGGTCAAATATTTTGATTGGAAAATAGAATATGTATTACTAGATATTATTTCTGATTTTTCTAGATTTTTATAAGTATTTTATGATGTATTTGCAAATATTACAAAAGGGAGGGCTTTTGTGCAAAATCGCCACCCTGAGTGTAAATCCGGGATTTTCTTATCTCTAGACCGTGCTGGATTGTTGGAAAACTTTGTGGTAAAAGGATTTTATTTAGTTTTGATTTATTTAACCTATTTTGACTAAGGAAAGTTATATATGTGAAGTAATAAATTGGAAAAGGGACTATTTTGCAAAAGTACTTCAAAACCCTAATTTCTTCAATCCCGGCCTGTATAAAAGAAGGTGTGCAGCCGTCATTCGCTGCACAACTCCAGATTTAATATATTACTATTTTCTTGGTGATTGGAGAAGAAGTTCTTGGATCTAGCAAAGGAAGGCTTTTTGTGGATTCTTCTTGATTCTAAAAGGTGAGTGATATAGACTTGTTTTGTTTATGTGTATGATTTGCATATTGTTTTGTTTGATGTTTTCGTATCTTGTATGAAATTGATGCCATGGTTGTTATTCGAAATATACATGTGAGATCCATGGTAGATTAGTAGATCTCGATTGACAATTCTTGATTGCTAGAAACATGTTAAGATTTGATTATGTTTATGAAAATAAGACATTGGATGGAGGAATCTCTGGACCTTGTTATTACGAATTGGATTAGATTTGAGTTGAGGAAGAGATTTGGTGTTGAGATAGACTCCAGTATGAATTATTGATGACAGACCTAAATTGTGAGATTTGTAGGTCGACAGTCGACTGGGACTACGTATCAGTCGACTGGTACGACTCTATTTTTGTACATTTAGTCTTTTGAGGATTCGTTCGGGAAAGTCGACTGAAATCCTATTCAGTCGACTGGTCTGCTGAATATTTTGTTTGTAAAGTATTGAGTTACTCGTCTGGTTAGTCGACCGAGGACTTGTTAAGTCGACGGTTAGCACTTGGATTGTTTCTTGAAAATTAGTGGTAATTGTTTCGGGTAAGACGACTGATGGTTGATTAAGCCGACTTACTGCACTTGTTAAAGTCTTGGATATTGGTTCTCGGGGCAGTCGACTTACTATAGCATAAGTCGACTGGCGCTGATGAGTTTTCATGATCTTGAGGGTTCTTGATATCTTTAGTTTGTTTGTAGATGGATATGTTCGTCGGTGTCTTGGCATACCGGGTTCGTATTCGATCTATACCTTCTTAGTTTGTTTGTAGATGGATATGTTCGTCGGTGTCTTGGCATACCGGGTTCGTATTCGATCTATACCTTCTTAGTTTGTTTGTAGATGGATATGTTCGTCGGTGTCTTGGCATACCGGGTTCGTATTCGATCTATACCTTCTTAGTTTGTTTGTAGATGGATATGTTCGTCGGTGTCTTGGCATACCGGGTTCGTATTCGATCTATATTATCTTTAGTTTTGTAGATGGATATATATTGTTAACCGATCTATGGCATTATTGGTGATCGATTGTTGGACATACATTGTGGTACTAAGAATTGTTGACAGTTGGACATATTCTGAGTTGTGAGGATTACTGTTTGTTCAGAACAGTCGACTGGTTCATAAGACAGTCGACTGTACCGTACAGTTAAGCTGTACATATTTTGAGAGAGATTGATTGATTGATACTTGATCGTTGGTATTGTTTCTTGACTCGGCTTCACTCATGTACTGGCCTATCGTTCTTATTTCAGATTACATGTTCAGTTTATGTATTTTTGTTCAGTACATGTTGCTTATGTTTAGTTGTTTTGTTTATGTTTGTTGTTTATATCACTCACACCATTTATGGCTGACCCCGTAGTTTTGGGGGTTAGGGTTCAACTCTAGCCTCACATGTTGCAGGTTGCTTAGAATTGGAGGCTTGGATGCTTGGGTTAGCTATAGAGATTATGAGTATTATAATAGAGCCTTGTGTAAATTGTTGTAAGAAGAGTTTTTGTAAAAGGAATTGTTGTAATTTAAAGTGTTTGTATTTCCGCTGCAATGTTAAAGATTATTGTAATAAAGATTTGAGTTTTTGGCTATGTATGTTGTTACATTGAAGTGGATCGCTGGGAAAGTGCCACGTATTTTCTAAAGTTTCGTATTTAGAAATTCGGGGCGCTACAAGTAAACAGTTGGACTTTCCCAGATTGCACATCTTCAACGGAGATTGGGTTACCTAGTAAAAGTACTGGGACATCATGGACTTGGTTTTGCATATTCCAAGGTGTAGTATACCTGATAGTGAGGGACTTGGGCACAAGAGTAAGATCTTCAACCTCAATAAGGACCAGTGCTTGATCCCTGGTATCAGCATGCAACATCTCCCGACTGAGCATAATAAGCTTACCAAAATGCTTAACCAGGCTCTCAATCGACTCCCTATTCCACAGGTGAAGGGGAGGAGTGGCAAGTTAATCCAAATGAAGCAAGGTTTCGGACTCAGCCTTGCACCAAAATCCACTGACCATGAGGAAAAGGCAGCACTAAATCCAGAGAATTTGAAAACACCCTCAGCTATCGCTGCTTCAGCCTCGGTAACAGTCGGGAATTGGACGTGGTAGACTCCATCGCTGACTCTCTTCAGCACCCACCTCCTGCCTTGTCTTCCCCAAGAAATGTTGAAAGCACATTCAAGGTCTTTTGTCAGTGGGATGTGTCGTGGGTTAATGAGGTGGAGGAAGGCAGTTGCATGCAGTGCCGACAGAGCTTGGGAGATGGCATTGTTGTGCAGGAGATCAACGACCAGCGTCTCACGCCGGTTGTGAAGTGGACAGTCCCTCGCCTTATGACCAAATTTTTTGCAGTTGAAACAATGAAAACCCATTTTCTTACACTCCACCATGGTATGGTCACTCTCTCCGCACTTGAAGCAGCACATTTCCATCTTCTTCGTTGATCGGCTGGCTGGATGACGCCGAAACTGGGTTTTTTGTGGGAAAATGGCGGTAGGTTTTGGCTGAAAGTAGGGTTTGGGTTTAGGGTCAGTGGGATTAGTGGGATGGGAAGGGACATTGTGATGCAGGGTTTTGGACTATAGTGGGGGGGGGGGGGGTACGGGGATTGAAGCGGTAGTTGATGTGGGTAATGATGATGGGGGGTCTGCGAGGGGGGCGTCGAAGTACTTGAGCATAGGATCTGCTCAGGTCCTGAGGGAAGACGGCGCTCTCTCTCCTCACCCCTCTCTCTCTCTCCATTCTCGTCTGTTCAGGTCACAAGATATTCTTGTTTAGGTTATACTATATTAAATATTTGAATCTTGTTGTTTGTTCTATTTCTCTCTGATTCTGTACTTTGAAATTGTTTAATAGGGCTTCTCCCGTCAAATAGTGTCGACCACCTAAAATTTTTGTTTTTTGCTATGTCGACCACCTAAAATTTTTGTTTTTTGCTATGCTCTGAAAGTAGACAAACAGTTTTGAGGTTTGTTGATTGAAATGGTGGAAGTTATATCCGAACTCTCATAGCACTTTTTTACAGGTTTTAATTTTTATTTTATTTTATAACAACAATAAGAGCATTCACACTTGTTACTTATTTTTCCATTTTCTCATAGTTTGAGAAATTGAGTGTTGAATTCGTTTCCTATTTTTCCATAATATGAGAATTGCGGAATAGTCGCTTTTCATATTTGAGAAACAGTTTGACAATTGCCAAAATATAGGGGACAGACGGAACATCATTTTACATCATTTTAAAATATTTTTTAAATGGATAAGATGATAATTTTTTAAGATTTTTTATAAAAAAATCTCGGACGGAACAACATGTTCCGTTCGGAAAAAAAAAGGGAACAGACGGAACAACCTCTTCCGTCCCACCATTCCTTTTTTTTGGAAAATTTTAGAATACAAACTAGTAACTAACATAACTTTTCACAAATTTTATAACCGTCCGACAATTGGTCTAAGCCGTAGGATCAATAGTTATCAGTTCATCAAACCGATTGGTTCACCTTGTAAATAAAATAATATTTAAGGTCATGTAATGTCTGAAAATAATATTTTGGAAATTTTACATCACTCTTCCTTAAAAAAAAGTAACTACTTTATAATCTTTCTTCTCTTATTTGTTTAAGTTGGTGTGGTTATGCTGAACAATTTCTAGTGTACTTTTGATAATAACAGATACCTTTTGTGGCTGCTTATTTATGTGTGGGAGCAAACAAATACGTGAATTCTTTAAATAAAAATAGTAAAGATCGAACCTTCGCTATTCGTCGACTTTAACTTCCAACAGCTACACTTGACTCCAAGATCTGATCATCAGGAACGGCTGAAATCACTCTCGTGGACCTGCAAACAAGTCTGGAACATCGGGGATAGCCCCAAAACAACAGACCCTCCGATGCCCAAGTGAGAAACTCGAAGATATTGTGGGTTTTGAGAGCGGAGTTGCCAGTTACCTTGTTTCTGAGGAGGTCTCGAGGTATATATAGTCGCCTAGGGGGCCAGTTTCAAGATATTCATTTATCTCTACTTCCCGGTGTTTGGATAGAGCCGGTTATCCCTTTCACATGAAGAGATAGAGTCTCGACTCTCTCTCTTCACGAAGAGATGGAGCTTTCAAACTCTCTCTCTTGTGGGAGGAGGGATAGAATAAGTTACCCCCTAGAAATAGATGTTTAAACTAGGTTCGATGGATCTGGACTCCTCTGCATTATGGTTGTTGTAACAATCCCTATTACATGCTGGATTGGGTCGATAGGCCTGAAAACGGCCCAACTCATCCCATCTAGCCTATAATTGCTAAAATTACTGTTTTACCCCTGAGAGCTTTAAGATCCGCGCCCAATTTGGATGACCCCAATTTTGTTCTATTTTTACTCATATCACAAGCCCCCACTCCCGAAGACTGAGTTTCACAGCCTTGGAGGAGTAGTTCGCCCGTATTTAATGGTTTTCAGAACTTATCGGAGTAATCAGGGATGTTTGAATCTTACTCCTGGACCTCGGCAACGAGTGCCGAGCACTCTTGCCACTGACCCTGAAATGAGAGAAAGAGTTATCAAAAAGTCAACGGTCAACGTTGACTGAGTCAACGGTCAAACATTGACCGACACGTGTCAATCCATCGAAGTCTCTCATGAGTTTGGAAACTCGATCCGAGCGTTCTTGCCACCGACCCTGAAATGAGAGAAAAATTTATCAAAAAAGTCAACGGTCAACCGTTGACCGCCACGTGTCAAGCTGCCGAAGCCTCTCCTGGGTTCAGAAACTCGATCCGAGCGTTTTTGCCACCGACCCTCAAATTGGAGAAAAAATTTGCCCCAAAATTTGTGCTCAAACATGATCAATGGATCAGATTCGCCAAAAAAAGAAGAACAGAGGTCGGAAAAAAAAAGGGTGGGGGGTAACGGGTCAGGTTTGAACCCGTTATAGGCCTAAACCCGTCAACCCTCCCCTTCTTCTTCATTAAGCTTTCCTGCCAAAAACCGGCTCACCTCCTTCACCAAGCTCTCCTTCATTGCCGAAGCTCTATCACCATGCCCTCATTACCCTCCAGGCTCGAGCCCTTCTCCTCGCCGAACCCATAGCCGCCGAGCTCCCATGCCGAGCTCAAGCTCCCCCTCCGTCGAGCACTGCCCTCGCTGTTCTTCTCCATTGACGAGCTCGACCTCACTTCCACTCTCGTCGAGCTCCAAATCCTTCACTGTAGTTGCCGAGCTCTCCCAACAGTTGAGCTCCACCACCACCTCGATGAGCTCCGACCTCCTTCAAGCCACCGCCGAGCTCTCCTCCAGTGTCGAGCTCTGACCTCGAATCCAATGTTGAGCCTCGCTGCCATGCCCCTCCAACTATTCGATGAACTCCGCAAGCTCTGTCATTGATCTCCCCTTCACGAGCTCGAGCTCTTCTCAACGCCGAGCTTCAAAGCTCCGATGCTGAGCTCCAAACCTATCGCCAGAGCTCCCCTCGTCGAGAGCCCACTGTGCTCCAACTTCCTCGCTGAGCCCCTTTCTCCTCGTCGACCTCCACTGCGCTGAACCCAACTCCGAGCTCCATTACCCTCGTCGTCGAGCTCTTCTCATTCGTCGCTGAGCTCCAACACTCCCCTTTTCACCGAGCTCTTCACCGGACGAGGTCAGAGGCGGGGTCGGAGGCGAGGCCGGAGACAAGGGGGATAGGGTGAAAATGAGGTCAAAGTCGAACGGGAAGGAGGGACAATCGTGGGTTTCGGGAAACAGAGGTCGGAAGAAGAAGAGGATGAGAGAAAAAAAATATAATAATAATAATAAATTGGGGTCGGTTGGCTTCCGAGCATTCGTGCCACCGACCTCCAAATGAGAGAAAAATTGGCTCCTCCCGATGCGCGCTCGCCTGATCATGATCACCACGTGTACAAGTAAATATTTATTTATTTATTTATTTGAATTAATTATTTAAAAAATCCAAAAAAAATAATTAAAAATCGAAAAAGTTAATCAAAAAATTCTAAAAATAATTATTAATTCGGAAAATAATTTTAAATTCTGAAAATTATAATTAATAAATTAGAATAATTTATTAAAATTTTTGATAATTAATTATTTAAATTCAGAAATTGAATAGAAAATTCAAAAAAAAAGATTAAAATTTGAGGAAAAATCTGGAAAAAAGACAAAAGATCCAAAAAAATCTAAGAATAATTTTTGGCATTTTACAAGCTCAGAAAAACACTGTTACACCTCGAGAAAGATCCAAACTCCTTTAAGAACTCTGATAAAATCACGTATGCCATTAGAACAACAAAACAACTCCTCAAAGGCTGTTAAACTCAGTCTTCAGGAGTGGGGGGGCTTATAATATGGCTAAAAATAGGATTAAATCGGGACTGTTCAAATCTGGGACGAATCTTCAAGCTCTCAGCGGTAAAACGGTAATTTCACCTACAAACGTGTCTGAAATGGGATCTGAGTCTTTCTTCAAAGCCCAATAATAACCCATAAACGGATTTGTCCAACTGGGTATGGGTAGCAACCCGTTACAAACCAACCCAGGTGGATAAAGAATAATTCAAATTCATGGTTATCTCTATGAAACGATTTAAACTCCACATCTTATCCAAAAACACTGAGAAGTAGAGATTTATCCTTATCTCGAAACGGGTCCCTAAGATGACTATAAATACCACTCTTCCCCCACCAAAACAGGGTAATCAATCTTTTTCTACCTAAAGCTCTTTCCATAATCTTTGAGATTGCTGACAAGAGCATCGGAGGGTTCGTCGCCGGAATCCATCCTGATGTAACGACCTTTTTTGCAGGTCAACGGCAGCGGCAAGAAACCAGTCAAACGTTGGTGAAGGTCAACAGATTTGCTTTATTGTTTTCTTCAAGAATCCACAAATTCATCTGTTTGCTCGCACACCAAAATTAGCAGCAACAAGAAGGAAGGATAACATAGCAAGTGAGGATAGGGGAAGAGAAATCAGGGAGATTTGGGGAGGAGAGGGGCGTGGCATGTTAAAGGAAAGACGGTGGAGAGGAAAGAGACAAGGTGTCATGCCCCGCTTCCCACTAGATGAAAATACAGGCACGCAACTGAGGCCCAGCGAATGATATACATCATCCATAAGCTGTACAATTATAAGCTCAACAAGATATTTATATCACATTCACACAGGCAAATGTAATGACTACATGAGCTGGAAATAGAATAACCATCATCTGGGTAATACATCACTATCGGGTCAAGATGCTCAGGAATACAAGGTGCCATAATTAAAATAGTACGATAAGCAGTTCGCTATAACAACTAGATAAAATAGAGACTGAAAGAAAAACAACATGAAGAAGTAATAATGCAGCAACGATCGTCTAGAAGTTCTGTTCCTTGGGTCCATCAGTACCTGTATAATTATTAACTCAAAGAAAAATAGAAAAGTACCCATTAGATCAAGCTTCGGGCAACAAGTAGCAACAAGCAGTAAAAAGGGGTAATATAACAAGATATAATATGGAAGAAACAAGAAGTAGCAGTGCAAATACAATATGGAAGGAAGCAAAGAACTGGAACAATATGATCGTGTAACTAGTAACCGTAAACTAGTATAATCAAGACTTCAAAGTATAATCAATTGATAACCCAGTCTCAGTTAATCAATAATCATGTAATCAAGAATCGAGAGTCATGTAATGAAGAGTTATGTAATCAAGAATCATGTAATCAAGAATCATGCTTAGTGAAAATCTCGAGTTTATCTGTTTTATTAACTTATCTATTGCACGCAATCCTGTGTCCCATACCACAAGTTCAGTGCATATCAATCATGTGACGTTTAGACTTAAATAGTGAGTTCTATAGGATTATGTACTCGGGTCTTCTAGTGATAGTATCAAGACATGTAATTAAGAATCATGTAATTAAGAATTGTGTAATCAAGAATTTTGTAATCAAGAATCAAGAATCACTATTACGGGAAACACAAGCCCCCTTCCGAGTATACTCCCCTATATTGTCCATTACTAAGTCGTACCCTTATAACCCCGGCTTGTTATTCTTTTATAATTAATTATGAACATGCAATTCGTAAGACTAGTGGAACGATGAAATCAAGACAGTTAACTAAGAATCTAGAAAAATATCAAGGGCAGTAATCATGGGTATGAGATGAAATGGGTACATGTATCGAGAGTAGTTATCATAGAATTATCAAGTGGTATAAAATGCATTATATTAGAAAATCTATTAATCTGTTATATCTAACAATACATATAGTTCAGTTCATTAAATATAAAAAATAACGGGTTTATATACGAAAACGTAGAGATGAATTTTTAGACAGCAGCACCTATCTGCATTCAAATTCACTTTACCGTTGCTACAGGAAAGTAAATCCGATTCCGTCAGAGATTCTAGAAAGTAAACTATCTTCCGGTTCCAACGCATATTCACATGATACATTCTAGAGACAGTAGTTATGCGTACAAATTCATTCTTTGCTAGTTTCGATGTTTCGTGCACATTCTGGAAATTCAGAGTCATAGTACTAAAATATCAATAACTAACAATCTATACATCGGATTGAGAAACTGTAAGATGTTCTGGATTCTAGATTCGATGTGCTACGATTCTCATCTATAAAGTTCGTCGATCCAGTATCGGGAACATGGTCTAATTTCCAGTACAAGAGACAAGTCAGTGGTCCAGTGCAGGTTCAGGAATTTATAATATGACAGTACTAAAATAGTGATATCTCACAATCTATAAATCGAATATTGAAACCGTAAGATGTTATGGATTCTATACTCGATGGGCTACAATTTCCATGTAGAAAGTTCTTCGATCTAGTATCGGGAACATGGTCGAATTTCCAGTACAAGAGACAGGTCAGTGGTCCCGTGCAGGTTCTGAAATTTACAATATGACAGTATTAAAATCGTGATATCTCACATTCGATAAATCGAATTGTGAAACCGTAATATGTTTTGCATTCTACACTCGATGGGTTACGATGTTTATATATAAAGTTCTCAATTTCGTTGAAGGAAACTAGGTCAAACTCTTAGTGCAAGGTCAAGAAATTTAGAGATAGCAAAGTTGAATATTCGATATTCGATAACACGATTCGAAGTGTGTTAACCGTTCACTCTTGAGTTGATATAGCATGGAATAAGTGACTAGAACGGAATTTGACAATAAAACATGATGATAACTAGACTACTTACCACGAGTCCAAGCAAAAATACTTGTACGAGAACAAAAAAAGTGTACAAGATACTTGCCTTATAACGTGACGATTATGATAGTGGTGTTAACCACGAAAAGAAGAAGCGACTTCGGCAACAGACGACGGTACAACAACGGAAAGAATGGCAGCAAGATGGCAGCAAGCGAGCAACGGTAGCAACGGTGAGCCACGGCGGCACCTATGGCGGCAGTGTCGGGTTATATGGGATTGAGTTTGTGCAATTGCAACGGCAAGAACAAAAGTGAGTAATGGTGTCGAGGTTGAGCGCAACAAGGTGGCGAGGAGCTCGGGTTGGAGAAGGCAGAGGAAGAGCATGGCGAGAGGAGCTTGGGTTTTGGAGAAGCAAAGAAGAAAAGAAGGAGTAGAGACAGTGAGAGAGTGATAAACAATATGCATGCAAGTGTGTATGTATGTGTATAAAATATAGGGAGTGGGAGGACGTAAGCTGCATGGTGTGAATATATATATATATATATATATATATATATATATATATATATATATATATATATATATATATATATATAAAATAATAATAATAATAATAATAATATTAATAATATATAGTGTATGTTAGGTTGTAGGGAGGAGGTGTGTATATATTGAAAATGTAAAAGAAGACAGAAGAGGGGGTTGACAGAAGAGACAATTAGGCAGTAGTAGAGGTGGTGGAGGCAGTAAAGTAGGAGAAGAATGAGAGAGATATTGGCCGTATACAGAAGTGGAGAAGTAGAGATTATAAGGAGGGAGTAAAAGAAGCGTAGGGAGAAAGAAAATAAGGTGTAGGAGAGCAGAGTTAGGTTAGTTGTTGGATTAAGAATTAGGATTAGGATTAGGATTAATCATGGTTAGAATTTGTATTAAACTCTGATGAAAAAAATTGTAGAATTGATCAGAAAAATATTCTGGCTTTAGATAAAGAGTCCAAAGAGAAGAAAAGAAAATGAAAAGAAAATTGATATGAAAATTGAAGTACAAAAATTCACGTAATAAAATACGTACAACTGGAATAGGGAGTTACAATCCTACCCACCTTACAAAAAAATTTGGTCCTCGAAATTTACTCAGGTAGGATATAGGATAGCTAAGAAGCGAATGCAATACTCTTTAATCAAAAGTACAACAAAAGATAAAAGAAACAAAAAGTACAAAGGCACGAAAACAACTAAAGACAAATTGTGCACCCTCAACTGGAGGACTCAATAATTTGATGTCTAGGTTCGAAATCTGAACCACCGACATCACATACATCCCAGTTCAGCTGAGTCACAAGCTCATCTCACTCCGGCACAAACTCCTCCAATTTTCTGAGTAGTTCCTTGGGTGAAGGTGTTGAAATCAAGATGCATCTGGCCTTACTGGATATAAACTCCTCAGCCACAGCTGAATCTATGAAAGACAGAATCGAGTTGTAATATCCTTCAATATTTAGAAGACCCATCGGCTTACTGTGGATCCCTAGTTAAGCCCATGTGATCACTTTAAATAACTCTTTAAGTGTTCCATAACCTCCGGGCAAGGCTATGAAAGCATCAGCAGCACGAGCCATTTCAGCATTCCTTTCGTGCATGTTAGAGACAACTCTAACATCTCCCACAGTTCCCCCATAATCTCTTTCGGCATCAGCGACTTGAGAATCACTCCCAAAACGTGCCGGCCACCCGCATGAACGGCGTCAGAAACTAGGCCCATCAATCTTATGCTCCAACCACCGTAGACGAGATCGATATTCCTCTCTACAAGCTCCTTGCCGAGCTTGATCGCGGCTTCTTGGTAGCTATCTCTCTTGTGAGAGCTACTGCCACAAAATATACAAACCATGCTGAATCTCGATGAAGATGAAGAACGCTTCTTCATACCCGCTTCTCTTTTTTCTTCCACCGATTTCCTCTTCATCCCTACTACCGATTCTTGATATCCTCTTTCCATTTGCCAAGAAAATCTGAGCTCCTACCCTTTCTCTTTCTTTCTTGCTCCCGCCTCTGCTACCAACTTTTCACTTTCTTTTTTTTTGCTCCCGAGTTCTCTTCTTCTTTTTCTTCTTCCCTTTCTTCCTCGGCTTCTCTCTTTGTTTCTTTCTTCTCCGACTTCTTTCTCTTTCTTTCTCTCTTTCTTTCTTTCTTATTCTTTCTTCTTTCTTTGACTTCTCTCCTCCTTTCTCTTCTTTTTATTTCTTCTTCTTCTTGTCTTTTCTTATTTAATTCACCGCCCCCTATAATCAGCCTATGACTAACATCTTTACTTTGGTCCCTGTCCATTCCAAATATACCATCGAACCTTAAGTTGTTGATGACGATGAAGTTTGCTTTGAAATTCATTTCACGAATTAATAAGGGACTCTGCTATGCTTCCGTCGTGCCACTCTGATGGTGATGCTTCTAGATGCTGATATCAAGTGATAGCGATCGACGAATTGAGCAGAATTAAGAGATTGATAGCACGAAGATTCAAGAAAATAGGGATATGAAGAAATAACTAGTATAATACTCAATAATGGATTGATCGATGAGGATGAATGCAATGTACGGAAAGTAACAACAACACAAGAACTGAAGTATGACTAGATCAAAATATACCAGTAACTATTTCTTTGGTGGTCTCTACCTCTTCTGTAATCAGGTTATGAGCCGAATACACTCTCCAGTCTGTCCTCCACTGGGAGTTGATCTCCTGTTGGAATGCGACTCTTTTTATTCGAGCAATCCCGAACCCTGTGATCATTCGCTCCGCATGCAAGACACAAGTTGTTGGCTTTCCAATAGTTCTTGCGTATGTGTCTAACTCAGCGGCAATAATAACACTTCTGGTCCTTCTTCAGAGTTGCCGTTGGGTAAGGTGATGTTCTAGTAGTCGGGGTCTGAACTGGCCTCCATATCGGTCCACTTGTAGACCGTGCGATAGTAAGGAGATGTAATACCCCTTGAACAGCGTTCTACCCTCTACGGATCTGCATCTGGGTATTAAGCATGGTAGTGTAACTGTTATGCTGGTGCACAAACAAGTTCCATCGAGTGGACTTTGCGACATCCTGGACCCTATCCAGATTAGCTCTGACCAGTTCGTTTTGTTCTTGCTATAGCTCCATCATTCGTTGCATCTCCTAGAGAATGGAGATGATCTTCGATAGTTCATCCCTAGGTGCAGAAGTCGAAGAGCCTTCGTGAACCATAGTCTGAAATGCATATTCAAATGGGGTTAATCTCCAGATGGCAAGTTGGTTATTAATATTCATGTGATCCACGTGGTGTACATATTGTTGAGCTTAGCATGGTTCGAGCCTAGGCTCTGATATCACTAAAAACCTGTCATGCCATGCTTTCCACTAGACGGAAATACAGGCACGCAACTGAGGCCCAACGAATGATGTACATCATCCATAAGTTGTACAATTATAAGCTCAACAAGATATTTATAACACATTTACGCAGGAAAATATAATGATCACATGAGCTGGAAATAGAATAAACCATCATCTGGGTAAACATCAACATCGGGTCAAGATGCTCGGAAATACAAGGTGCCATAATTAAAATAGTACGATAAGCAGTTCGCAATAACAACTAGATAAAATAGCGACTGAAAGAAAAACAACATGAAGTAGTAATAATGCAGCAACGATTGTCTAGAAGGTCTGTTCCTCGGGTCCATCCGTACCTGTATAATTATTAACTCAAAGAAAAATGGAAAAGTACCCGTTAGAGCAAGCTTCGGGCAGCAAGTAGCAACAAGCTGTAAAAAGGGATAATATAACAAGATATAACATGGAAGAAATAAGAAGTAGTAGTGCAAATACAATATGGAAGGAAGCAAAGAACTGGGACAATATGATCATGTAACTAGTAACCGTAAACTAGTGTAATCAAGACTTCAAAGTATAATCAATTGATAATCAAATCTCAGTTAATCAATAATCATGTAATCAAGAATCGAGAGTCATGTAATGAAGAGTTATGTAATCAAGAATTATGTAATCAAAAATCATGCTTAGTAGAAATCTCGAGTTTATCTGTTTTATTAACTTATCTAATGCACGCAATTCTATGTCCCATACCACAAGTTCGGTGCATATCAATCATGTGACGTTTAGACTTAAATAGTGAGTTCTATAGGATTATGTACTCGGCTATTCCAATGATAGTATCAAAACATATAATCAAGAATCATGTAATCAAGAATTGTGTAATCAAGAATTTTGTAATCAAGAATCAAGAATCAAGAATTACTATTACGGGAAACACGGGCCCCCTTCCGAGTATACTCCCTTATATTGTCCATTACTAAGTCGTATCCTTATAACCCCGGCTTGTTATTCTTTTATAATTAATTATGAACATGCAATTCGTACGACTAGTGGAATGGTGAAATCAAGACAGTTAACTAAGAATCTAGAAAAATATCAAGAGCAGTAATCATGGGTATGAGATGAAATGGGTACATGTATCGAGAGTAGTTATCATAGAATTATCAAGTGGTATAAAATGAATTATATTAGAAAATCTATCAATCTGTTATAATATGTAAGTTATTATTACAAGAACAACAATACATATAGTTCAGTACATTAAATATGAAAAATAATGGGTTTATATACGAAAACGTAGAGATGAATTTTTAGACAGCAGCACCTATCTGTGTTCAAATTCACTTTACCGTTGCTACAAGAAAGTAAATCTGATTCCGTCAAAGATTCTAGAAAGTAAACTATCTTTCGGTTCCAACGTATATTCACACGATACATTCTAGAGACAGTAGTTTATCCGAACAATTCATTCTTCGTTGGTTTTAATATTTCGTGCACATTCTGCAAATTCAGAGTCACGGTATTAAAACATCAATAACTTACAATCTATACATCAGATTAAGAAACCGTAAGATGTTCTGCATTCTAGACTCGATGGGCTACGATTTTCATGTAGAAAGTTCTTTGATCCAGTATCGGGAACATTGTCTAATTTCCAGTACAAGAGACATGTTAGTGGTCCCATGCAGGTTCATGAATTTACAATATGACAGTACTAAAATAGTGATATCTCACAATCTATAAATTGGATTGTGAAACCGTAAGATGTTCTGCATTCTACACTCGATGGGCTACGATTTTCATGTATAAAGTTCTTCGATCCAGTATCGAGAACATGGTTGAATTTCCAGTACAAGAGACAGGTCAGTGGTCCCATGCAGGTTCTAAAATTTACAATATGATAGTACTAAAATCGTGATATCTCACAATCTATAAATTGGATTGTGAAACCGTAAGATGTTCTGCATTCTACACTCGATGGGCTACGATTTTCATGTATAAAGTTCTCAATTTCATTGAAGGAAACTAGGTCAAATTTTTAGTGCAAGGTCAAAAAATTTAGAGATAGTAAAGTTAAATATTCGATATTCGATAACACGATTCGAAGTGTGTAAACGGTTCACTCTTGAGTTAATATAGCATGGAACGAGTGACTAGAACAGAATTTGACAGTAAAACATGATGATAACTAGACTACTTGCCACGAGTCCAAGAAAAATCCTTGTACAAGAAAAAAAGGAGTGTACAAGATACTTGCCTTTTAACGTGACGATTACGATGGTGGTGTTAACCACGGAAAGAAGAAGCGACGTCGGCAACGGATGGTGGTACAACAGCGGAAAGAATGGCCACAAGATGGCAGCGAGCGAGCAACGGTAGCAACGGTGAGCCACGGCGGCACCTATGGCGGCGGCGGCGGGTTATATGGGATTGAGTTTGTGTAATGGCAGTGACAAGAATAACAGTGAGTAACGGTGTCGAGGTTGAGCACAACAAGGTGGTGAGGAGCTCGGGTTGGAAGGGGCAGAGGAAGATGATGCTGAGAGGAGCTTGGGTTTTAGAGAAGCAAAGAAGAAAAGAAGAAGGAGTAGAAACAGCGAGTTGGAGATTGTTTCATGTGTATATATATATAAACAAAGGGAGAGAGAGATAGACAATATGCATGCAAGTGTATATGTATGTGTATAAAATATAGGCAGTAGGAGGGCGTAAGCTGCATGGTGTGAATATATATATAGGGAGGGCGTAAGCTGCATGGTGTGAATATATATATCTATATAATAATAATAATAATAATAATAATAATAATAATAATAATAATAATAATAATAATAATAATAATAATAATAATAATAATGTGGAGTGTATGTTAGGCTGTAGGGAGGAGGTGTGTATATATTGAAAATGTAAAAGAAGACAGAAGAGGGGGTTGACAGAAGAGAGAATTAGGCAGTAGTAGAGGTGGTGGAGGCAGTAGAGTAGGAAAAAAATGAGAGAAATATTGGCCGTATGCAGAAGTGGAGAAGTAGAGATTATAGGGAGGGAGAAAAAGAAGCTTAGGGAGGAAGAAAATAAGGTGTAGGAGAGCAGAGTTAGGTTAGTTATTGGATTAAGAATTAGGATTATGATTATGATTGATCAGGGTTAGAATTTGTATTTAAACTCTGATCAAAAAAATCACAAAATTATAGAATTGATCAAAAAAATATTCTGGCTCTAGATAAAGAGTGCAAAGAGAAGAAAATAAAATAAAAATAAAATTGATCTGAAAATTGAAGTACAAAAATTCACGTAATAAAATACGTACAACTAGAACAGAGAGTTACATAGGGGCGTGGGGGCACGGAGGTGGCAAAGGGGGCGTGGAGGTCCTTGAAGGCGAAGGAGAAGAAGAAGGGGGCGCAGAGGATGCGTGGGAGGTGGAGGTCGTTAAAGAAGGGGTGTGAGGCTGGGAGACGGAGGAGGGGAAGAAGAAGGGAGCATGGATGAGTGTATAGGAGGAGAGAGTGAGAAGGTGAAGAATTGTTTTAAGGTAATGCTACACCTACTACCAAATATACTACTTTTTAAAGGCTAAATTTGAAAAAAAAAAACTTGAACTATGGCCTTTATGCAGAAAATCCCCCTAAACTTTTTTTAATGCAGAAAACCCCCTGAAATATGGTTGTTGCAAACAAATCCCTGAAGTATTTTAAAAAACCACATCTAACTTTTCTACCTGTATCAGATAACCTCATTCATTTTTGCAAGTTGTTTCAAAAAATATCATACATCTTTCTCATTATTGTCAAAAACCTTCCTCAACTTTAGCAGAAGTCTCACGTTGGCGAGGTGGTTTTTTTGCAACAATACTTTAGGGAGTTTTTCTGCATAAAAAAAAGTTCAGGGGGTTTTTCTGCATAAACACCATAGTTCAAGGGGGTTTTGCAAATTTAGCCTTCTATTTACTACATTACTACTATTGAATATTTCTACCACCTACTCTACAATAACCTCCACTAATAGTGTGCCACCTAAGATAATAAAGGGAAATATAGTAGATTTGGTAGTAGGTATAGCATTACCCTTTTTTTAATAACAAAAAAAGAAAGATTAAAAAGTAGTGGTCCTTATTTGTTGGTCAGTTAAAAAAAGAAATACCGAAACTAACCCTAATTATAATATATAAAAAATTAACTCCACTTTTGATGGGGCTATCTAAAAGTTGTTAAAATAGTTTGGAGTTGCATCATAGAAGGACTCTTCTTTTTTTTTTTTTTTTTGAAAAATTTAATCCGAGTCCCAATCTCTCCATTCTTTTCATAAAATTCCAACTCAAAGTCTCCAAAGTTTAAAAAAATTGCATCTAAGTCCAAGCGGCTCAAATTTTTTTTTTAAATCACAAAAATTGGTCGGACGGAACAAGATGTTCTGTCCGTCCTTTTTTTCTGTCTCAATTGCTTAATTTTGGTAAAACACGACTGCAGACAAACTGGATTTTTGCCAATTCTTATTATGCCAATTTGTCTATTTGCCAAATTTGAGAAAAAAAAAACCGGTGTGGATGCTCTAACATCTTTAATCTATAATGCTAAATTCATGCAAAGATTGGTCGACAATTGAGGACAACCTATTGTTGCACAATCTTGACAACCTACTCAAGTGTTTTGTTTTGTTTTGTTTTTCTTTTTTTTTCGCTTTTTTGTCCTGTGAGTGAATTTGTCGAACATTTGTTGTATAGAATTTTTTTTTTTTTTTTGAGGAAAAGGTGGGATAATGCCACCCTGTTTCATTAGTAAGAGATTAATAAACAACCCCGAAGTCTCGGGACAAAAAAAGTACAGTGCAGAAAATAAAACATAACCCCCAACAAAACCCTGGGGGATGGGTTACATCATCTAGCCTAAAGGCAACCAAAACACAACAGACACAACAACAAAATACAAAGGCCTGATACAAAATATGAAGCAGTGAGGCGGGTGTCCACTCCTCAGTCTAAAGTTGGCCCGATCTCAATCTCCTCGTCATCATACTCATCCACCTGGAAAACCCTTGCAATTCTCTCTCTTGCTCCTGAAGCAGCAGTTGTAGCCCAAAAGGAAATTAGATGCATGATATGAGTAAGATTACTAGAAATAGAATTACAAGAGGCACGAAAATAAAAATTGTTCCTATCTAGCCATAACACCCATGTGGTAGCCGCAATGGCAATAAACCATGCATCTTTCATGTCGTGACGGGATGAAGCGAATCTGGAGCCGACCCACAGTTCCTCATAGTCTCTTGGGTAATCACTTGTTCCTAGTGCTCTCAGCACCTCTATCATGACGGCCTTGCTTCTGGCGCAGTGAAGAAACAGATGATTCAAATCTTCCACGTGTACATTGCAGAACCCACAATTGGTCGCAATGTGAGGTTGCCTCTTGGCTAGGTTCTCTCTGGTGAGAATGGCATTGTTGAGAACAAGCCATAGGAAGACTCTAATTTTCAGAGGTGTTTTAGTCTTCCATAGTACCGTTGCCCAGTTGGGCCTGCAACCTCGGTAGTGAATCCGGTGGTAAAGTGATCTAACCGAGAACACTCCCTTGTTCTCGAGTCCCCAACGCATGTGATCTGGGCCTTGGACACATCTCACCCCAGATTGGGCTATGCGCGTTTGTAGTTCATGCAGTTGCTGTAGCAAACTTGGGGAGAGAGTTCCGTGGAACGGCGGTCTCCACGTCCCCCTTTTCCATGTTTCCACCACCGAGATATTCGGTCGATATGTTTTAGCAAACAACTCTGGGAAATCTTCCTTAAGCGCATGATGGCCGCACCACTTGTCCCACCAAAATCGGGTGGTTCGACCATTGCCGATCCAAGATGAAGTTGCTGAATTGAAAGGTCCGCTGGCTTTCGCAACTCCTTTCCAGAAGCGGGAGACTTTGGATCCTACTCGAAAGCCTAAGCTTCTTGTCCCCTTCCCTCGAAGGTAAGGTTGGATAAAGTCCTGCCATCCTTCTCCGCCGTGATGAAACACTTTCCACCACCACTTTCTCAGGAGTGCCAAATTCATATCTCTGAGGTCGATGATGCCTAGTCCTCCGTGCCTCTTTTTCATGCATGCGATATTCCATCTAATAAGGTGGTAGCCTCCCTTATTTGAGTCTGCACCTTTCCATAGGAATCTCTTCCTGATACGGTCAATCCTTTGGATCACCCACTTTGGGAGTTCAAAGAAGGACATGTAGTATATGGGCAGGTTGGATAACACAGAATTGATGAGTACCACTCTGCCCCCAAGCGAAAGAGATTTCCCTTTCCAACCAGACAGTCTGTCCTCCACCCTGTCAATAATAGGTAACCAGTCTGCTTTAGTGAGCCTCCCTGGACGGAGCGGAAGCCCTAGATACTTGATTGGAAATTCTTCTATCGCACAGTTGAGAATGGTGGCATGCTCCCGAGTTTTAGCGTCTGATAGTGAAATAGGGATTAGCGCA
The DNA here is from genome assembly GCA_017893485.1 of Hemerocallis citrina. Taxonomy (NCBI): domain Eukaryota; kingdom Viridiplantae; phylum Streptophyta; class Magnoliopsida; order Asparagales; family Asphodelaceae; genus Hemerocallis; species Hemerocallis citrina. The sequence goes on from CM030358.1 coordinate 192,385,868, forward strand.
CTTTTGTGGAAATTAATTCTAAGGCCTGACCAGGCTTCAAAGCAGTACAGGACCCCTTTAAAGCATATAGTTTCCGCTCTAATCCCATTTCCAAAGATGAGGGTGTCGTCAGCATATTGGAGGATCGTGCAACCCTGATTGGAATTGCTGCTGGCCACAGGCGAAATCCACCCTTTTCTTTGACAATTATCTAGCATTCCTCTGAGCACATCCGCTACAATAGTGAATAGAAGTGGGGACAGCAGACCCCCTGACGGAGTCCCTTCTTGCACGGGAACGAAGGGCCGGGCCTCCCATTCACTGAAATTGCCGTTTTGCTAGAATGCAAACTTTGCTTGATCCATCTGATCCATTTGTCCCCAAAACCTCTCCCCCTGAGAGCCTCTAGCAAACATTCCCAGTCCACAGAGTCGTAAGCCTTCTGAAAATCCAACTTGAGGAGGAAGTTCTTAGAGTTGCTCTTGTGGCAGTGGTGGATAACTTGTTCAGCAGTAGCCACGCAGTCTAGGATACATCTACCCTTAATGAATCCCGTCTGTGTTCTACTGATAAGACTGTCCATAATGCCTCCCAAGCGGATAGCTAGGACCTTAGTGATGATCTTAGCCGATCAGTTTATCAGGCTAATTGGTCTAAAATCCCCAACGCACTTAGAATCCTCCCGTTTGTGGATCAACACAACTTCTGCAAAGTTGAACATTCCCAACCTTAGGTTATTATGAAAAAATTCCATCATAATATCCATAAATTCTCCTTTAATTTCTTCCCAGAACACTTGGTAGAACAACATAGGAAAGCCATCTGGCCCAGGCGACTTGTCAGCTCCCATCTGGTCAATGGCCGCTTTGACTTCTGACTCCGTGAAGGGTTCCTCCAGGGAGGAAACAGCTTGACCTGTAGCAATCTGATACTCTTGCCAGAAGTCCTCACCCAAAGGGATCCTAAAGTCATTCTTCTTCCCAAAGAGATCCTTATAGAATGACTGGAAGGTAGAGGAAATCACCTTATCATCCTGCGAAGCTCCTGACTCAGTCTGAATTAATAGGATAAGATTGGATCTCCTTCTAGCACTTGCGACCCGATGGAAGTAGGCCGTATTTGCGTCTCCCTCTTTGAGCCACGAGATCCTGGATCTCTGTTGCCATTTGATCTCTTCCAGTCTATACAGATTGGCAATGTTATCACGCAGTTCTAGCAGCCTATTTCGCTCATCCTGCGAGAGGATTCTAGTTTCTTCCACCCTCTCAAGCTCATCAATTTCTTCTAGAAAGGACTCTTTATCACGCCAAATGTTCGCGAATCTAGACCGATTCCATCTACAGAGCCTTTTTCTCAGTCTGCAAATTTTACCACACCATCGGGATGCCGCGTCCCTGCCAGCCATGGGAAGAGCCCAGTTCTCCATAACCAAGTGGTGGAATCCCTGAATTTCCAGCCAGGCCTTTTCAAATCTAAATTTCCTAGGCTTGCGGGCTCCCCGACTCCCCACATCGAGGAGGATCGGGGTGTGGTCTGAGGTTGGTTTAGGAATCGTTCTGGCCGAAGCTAGAGGAAATAAAGCTTCCCAATCCATAGAGACTAGAATCCTGTCGAACTTGGCCATAACCGGATCTGCTTGCAAATTAGACCAAGTAAAAAGTCTATCATTGATTGGGATATCAATCAAGTCAAGTTCCGTGATAACTCTATTGAATTCCTCTCGGTGCCTGTCGCTAGCGCCTCTTCCCTTGTGCTCAAAAGCAAATCTGGTGATGTTGAAATCCCCGCCCACAATCCAAGGTCCCGACCAGCGCTGGCGAATGTCGGCCAGTTCTTTCCAGAAGGCCTCTCTATCGGTGGCCACGTTCGGCCCGTAGACAACAGTCACCGTCTGTATCCAATCATCAGAACGTCGCTTAAGTCGGGCAGTCAAGGAGAACGTTCCACAATGCTCCTCTTCGCAGGAGAGAAGATCCGAATTAAACCCTATAGCAATCCCCCCTGAGGCACCGACAGAGGGGCGTAGCAGCCACTCCTTGATTCTGTTACCACCAACTCTTTTGAGTTTAAGCCCGTGCTGGAGTTTGGTTTCCTGCAGCCCTACTACATCTGCCCTGGAATTGCTAATGACATCCCGCACCATACCCCTCTTACCCCTATCCCCCAGACCCCTAACATTCCAAAATAGTGTATTCATTGGGGGGACAGGTCAAGGGGAATCGTTGTGGAGGGCGTAGGGCCGGCTACATCCTCGAGGATGATAGTCGACCCCGTGTCGACTCCCGGAGCGTTATCGGCAGATGACCTAACTCTTTGTGTTTCCCAACCCCGAATTTTATTGAGGAGTAAGGCGATACGCTCAGTGTCCCAAACTTCTAACCCACATGTGATAGCTAGACATAAAACATCAAAATCTGACATGCAATTTAAAATAGATGCTAAATAACTTGTCGTACCTCCATTGTCGAGCTTAGAAGCCTTGGCTACAGCGGCAACCTCAAGGTAGTCATCTAGGGACTCCACATGAGCCCTCTTGGGAGATCGCTGAACTCTAAATCCAACCGCTCTACGGTACTGTCCCGGGCTATTACCCGGAGCTGAGTCTGGAATTGTGGAACGGACAAGCTCCGGCGAGGTCTCCCTTTGGGTGTTAGCAATGAACTCCGAATCCTCTGAATCCTCCTCAGAAAGAGAGAAGTCTACATCAAGATTCAGCCGACCTTCTGGATCCTCATCACTGTCCGTAAGAATAGACCCATCATTAAGAGTGGGCACTTTCACCCCGGACCCCTCATTGGGCCCGTTGCATGAAGAATCAATAATAACAGTGGACTCAACTGTTGCGGTCCCCTCATTGGGCCCGCTTCCAGTCTGGTGAATAGTCGGGATGTTAGAATCAATAGACTTGCAACACCCAGTAGCATTAACAGTTAAAATGGACACCTCTTCGTGCCCACTCGAACCAATTAAAAGCCCACTTGAAGGCCCATTAGAGGAGCCATCAACAGCCTTGATATCCACAGATACTCCGCAGCGTAACGTATCGCATTTCTCGAGCGAGGAGCTCCTCGAGATGAGGGAATCTGCGCATGTGTCTCCTGAGTGAGCTGTCGGATAGTGATTTGGGGGGCGTAGGTGGGTGCAGCGCACGCCCTGTGCTCTTTAATTGGACTCTTTCCCAACCGCACTAGCTCGCCACGTGGCATCGTATCATTGGAGGGGGCTTCGGTGGGTTTAAAGTGACTTAGGTTCACTTCCTCTGGCGTGAGACCCAAAGCACCGCTTCGTCTAACTTCGTCTTGTTCAGAATGGCCAGTCTGTTTCTCTAAATCGAAGCAGACTCTTTTCTCTCCTTCTTTCCTCAACAATGAAACTTTAGGGCTGCTCTTTTCTCTCTGGTTGAAGCTAACCACTCTCGACGCTTTCACCAGAGAGATCTCAGCCTCTTTACTCCCTGCCGTTACTAACTCTCTTCCCCTCTGCTTCTCAGAAGTATCTTTCTCTTTTTCTGACGGAAACCACCTTTGTGTCACCCACTCTTTGGTCGATAGAGGCCTCTCCCTTGTTTGTTTCCCCAAAATGGTAGCTTCCTCCACCAACTCCCCTCCCAAAGCCTGCATGCTATGGAAAAGCTGGGCGCTGCCATTAATGGTTGGAGCTTTCTCTGCCGCTCCCCTCTGGGCCACTGCGTCCACCTCCTGCGACAACTGCAGGGCCTGGCCACCATTTTTGGCAGTGCTTTTGCCTCTCCTTGCGAAGGTGCTCTCAGAAGTTTCCAAATCAGGCCTGTGAGACTGGATCATCGTTGGATCTGACGCGTTGGGGACTCTACTGAGTTCTTGATCGTTGGATTCGACGGGACGAGCCTCTCTCTCAGCATGCTTGTGCGGGACTCCAACCGAGCCACTCGCCGCAGACTCTGGTCGCCGCCCCTGTCTCTTGGCCGCCTCAATAATCTCTCTATGAGCCCATTCAACTTCGTGGGATCCATCAATGGTGAGCTCCTTCCTCGGTGATACTACCTGTCGATATGATCTGCCATCTCTGAGAGCTGCCGATGGTGAGGGGGGGTGGATTCCACCAGCTCCTTTGGAGCTTCAACTCGTCTATCAAGGACGAATCTGATGAGGTATGATTCGTCGAAGGAAAAAACCTTGGCGAAGCGTGGCATGAGAGCAATATCAATGCTTCTGATCAAAAGCCTCGCCGATACAATCTCAGATTTCCTCACCGTCTTCTCGTCAATCATCACCACCGTCCCAAAATCAGCTACAATTTCTTGGAGGGCCTCTTTCTTCCAGAAATGCAAGGGGATGTTGTGTATCCAAATCCAAAATTGCTCGCCTTGGGGGAGTTCCGCACCAAACGTCGGAGTCCATGCCGTGAACTCTAGTTGGAAATGTCCAAACTCCACTTTACCCATTCTGGTAACTTCAGTGACTTTCTCCGGAGTTGGGAAAGAAACAAGAAATTGCAGGTGGCATAGCTTTTTTGCCACCCAATCGCCGTGCGCGGACATTGGCCATCTCTCTGTAAGCGCTTGCATGACGTGGTTTTCCGAAGGTCTCCCTTTGATGACTTTGGCCATGGCGCACCATCGTCGAAGCCACCTTTCTTCATTCTTGATGATGTCCAAACTCCTGGACAGTCGAATCACCGACGGCGAGTCTGGGGATCTACCACGGTTCACAGACCTCTCCTCATCACTAAGGGTTTCGATGACATTGGTACAGACGTACGATAAATGACCCCATTTCATACATTTGAGACAGCGTGGTTCCTTGGTACAATCGCTTTTGAAGTGGCCCAGGTCTCCACAATTGAAGCACGGCGCCGGCCGTTTCTTACCCTTTCTTTGTTTCTTTTTGTAAGTCTCTTGATCATGGTAACGGTTAGTAATGTATCTATCCCTCTTGTCATTCTTATGCCCCACTTGGATCCACTGCCCCTCCCCCTCCTCAACTCCAGCTTTCCTGTCATCCGAACTCTTGTCTGGCATGACCCCTCGTGTGGTATGTTCGACAAGGGCTTTGGCTGCGGGTTGTCTCGGGGGTGACGAGCCGGGGAGAGGACAGGTGGTGAGGTTCAGGTGTGCGTAATGGTAAGGTTGAGGGGAGGGTCGGCTGGTGGAGATGGTGCTGGTGTGAGGTACGGTATGGTGATCATAATGTGCATCACTGTTGTGTTGAGGTTTAGGGTGGGAAGGAGGGTGTTGTTTGTGAGTGGGGATGCAAGGCTTGGAGTTGGAGGGCAGTGGATAGTGATGGAGTTTGTGCGGATTGTAGTTGGTGCTGTTGTATGGAGAGACAGCAGAGATGTCGAAATGTTGATTGTTGCGATCAACTTCATAGGCCATACGCTTAGAGTGCTCCTTAACCTGGGGGATGCTTGGCTCCAAGGTGGTGGTTCTCTTACGCCTCAAATGGCTAGTAGGGGGACCCCATCGTTGGCCCCCCCCTCGACAAACCCCCTGTGCCTACGAGGGTGAACATGGCCCCTGGCAGCCCCCTCAGAAGAACGATGATGAAAGGTACTCCTCCCCGATAGACGCTGATACTCCCCATGAGGAGCACGTTGTGGGGAGTGATATCTTCTGAGTTCTCGTCTTCCTCCCTCATCGGAGTTGGGTTTAGAGGAGGGGGGGCCAGGGCCTTATCGGAAGGGGTCTCCGCTGCTGCCAGGATTGCATCGGGGGTTGGGCAAGGTGGTGGGTTCGCCGGGGTATAGAAAAATTGTAAATATTATGATATTGTTTGTTGCTTGAAAAAATGTTGCATGTACCTTCTTGTGAGGCAACCCCCTCCTACTCCGGAAATTTACAAACGAAGAGAATAATAATAATAATAATAATTTAAATACTCAATATTTTCAAAAGGAAAATTTTAGTAAACCCCAAATCTCACCAAACTTTTTTTTTCAATTTTTTTTTATATAAATAGTTTGCAATTTAGTCGTTTTCTCTATTAAGAGCATCTGTAGTCGTTAATGTTAAAATTATCCATATATCGATAAATAGAAATAGAAATTTGGATTTCGCTGCACTCGTCGAAAGCTATATTATAGCAATCAATTATTTAATATTAAGCGACGGCATTTGATATGCCGTCGGAGGGCGAAAAAGCAAAAATTGGGCGCGGAATCGTCGGACGGCACATGAAGTGCTGTCCGTTTAAAAAAAATTAATAAATTTTTTTTTTTTGGGGTTTAATAATTTTTTTTAATACAAATACACAAAGTCAAAATCTTCAATTTAATAATGTCCTCACGTTCAGAAATAATGTCCTCACGTGATTTTACTATAAATTTTGGGGTTTAATAATGAAGTGCCCTCACGTTCAGATTTTTTTTTTTTTTAATAAATCTCCAACGGACGGCACATCAAGTGCCGTCTAGGAATTCCGCTTATTATTCCAATTTTTGGGGTTTAATAATTCGGGTTAATTAGAAATTTTCCGAACGAACGGCACTTCAAGTGCCGTCCGACGCTTATAATAATAATATTTTTAGTGGGACGGCTCTTCGAACGCCGTCCCTCAGATATCGATAAATGCTATATCGATTCTCATTTATAGCAATCTACTGTAGCGATTTATCGATAATATCGATATATAGCAAACGACTGCAGCTGCTTTTTAACCCAAATATCGATATTATCGATATATAGCAAACGACTACAGATGCTCTAATGTATTTGGACTGTTGTACCTCTACTGTAAGTGATAGAAAATTCACCCAACTTTTTTGAATTGGGGCTTTAAATATTTTTTAATTTTCTGATCATCATGTGATCATCCCCTAAAAAAATAAAAGCCATTTTTAAAATAATGATAATATAATTTTTCAAGCATTAAAAAACAAATAGGGGTAGTTTAGGCAGAAATATCCCCAAAAATGGGCACAAACAATCACGTGATCGCACATCACTGCTATTTTAGTTGAAGTATGCTCCATAGCATAGCAAAACACAAAAAGAAAAAAGTGGGGTGAGTCTTATGCAAACTTGTAAAAAGTGGGGTAGGTTTATTGAAATTTTCCCAGTCAAAAATTTAGTTATATTAAATATAAAACATTCCCGGGGGGATTTTTTCCCGTCATAGGCCACTTTTTGAAAATATTTGAGTTTTTGGATCAATTCTCCAACTATTAGCGCTTTTGGGCTATTTTGTGCCACGTCAGCAGCGGCCTAGCGGTCTCTTCATTTCGAGGTCGCTAATGGAAATAGCGACCTATGTTTTAATTATTTTTGAATTTTTTGTTTGTCGTCGCTATTCCCACTAGCGACCTTAGTATAATGAGGTTAGTGAGCTCGAATGAATGTATTGAGATACTTAGCGATTCCTAAAGAGCTTTCCCAAAAAATTTAAAACTGAGGTAGCTATTGAAAATAGCAACCTTAGTATACTAAGGTCGCTATTCCCAATTGCGACCTTAGTAGGAAACACAATCTCCTTGTTCTTTGTAAAATTTAAAAATAGTCATACAATTAAGGCCTCTATTCGGAATAGCGACCTTAGTTAATAAAGGTCTCTATTCCGAATATCGACCTTAGTTTTAAAAATAAATTGATTGTCATTTTTCAGAGAGCAAAAGCTCTCTAGATTCGGCTAAGTGTTAGAATACAGCTCATTAAAGGTCGCTAATCTCATAAGCGACCTCATTATACTAAGGTCGCCCGTAGGAATAGCGACGGTAAACAAAAAATTCAAAAAAAATAAAACATAGGTCGCTATTTCCATTAGCGACCTCGAAATGAAGAGGCCGCTATTGGGAATAGCGGCCGCTGCTGACGTGGCACAAAGTAGCCAAAAAAGTTAATAGTTGGGCAACTGGCCCAAAAACGCAAATATTTTCAAAAAGTGGCCTATGTAGTCAAAAAACTCGGGGAGGGGTAGGGTTGGCATTCGGGTCGACCGGGCCGGGTCGGGTCGGACCCGCCCGGGTTGAAGGTTGACTTGGGCGGGTTCGGGTCAGGTCGGAGGCTTAACTAGACCGGGCTGGGCCGGGTCGAAGAGCTGAATTTGCGACCCGCCCAACCCGTGAACCCTTTCGGGTCCAACCCGGGTCGGTTCGAGTTGGGTCGCGGGTTGGCTCGGTTAGAGAGTGATTTTTTTTTTACATAATTTTTTTTAATACTAAACATTAAAAATTGTAATAATAATAAGATTGAAAGAGTGAAATTGCCAAAAAAAAGGATATATTATTCATATGATTTCAAGTTATACAAGTTTCGCAATTTGTAATAAGAAATAAAGATTTCACAAATTTGTTTTATACACTAACAAATTTCTTATATACAATTTTAATTTACTTCAATTTTCCTAATTTGAAATAACAAGCAAGGATTTAATACAATTTTTTATCTATTTACAATTGTCTTCAATTTGATGGCCTTCAATTTGTTGTTGTTGACTTGTTGTTGTTGATCTTGAATTCTTCATTTTGGTTGCTATTGTTGTTGTTATTGTTATTGTTGTTCTTCCGACGAGTTGTTCCCACTTGTGGACGTAGATAATGCTTTTCCTTGTGTCCTATCTTCATCCTTCAGCCAGTCTTCTGTGCAAACGAGCATCTCTAACGATTGGGGCTTCAAGCGATTCCTATAATCAGTTAGAACCCTACCACTTGAAGAAAATGCACTTTCAGAAGCAACTGCAGAGACAGAAGGAGTTAGTAAATCTTTAGCCATATATTTAAGAATACTATAAGTGTGTTCATGGTCTTTCCACCATTGTAAAATATCTAGTGAAGAAACAGAAGACTCAGAATCTTGTTGGTTATACCAATTTAATTCATTTGGTTGATTAGTCCTAGGTTTTTTGGATTGGATTTGTGCAAGTAAATTAAATGTTCTACCATCAAATTTACTCTTACCCTTATCTTTAGAAGTAGCAGAAGAACTAACTACAGAAGTTGTACTGCTAGAAGCAAAAGATCTATCATAATAATCATACAAGTTATTTAATGTAGATTCAAATTTAACTAAAAAAGAAGCGCAATCAATTTCAGTTTCTTCATCCCCAAGTAAATTAAAAAACATTTCAATCAAACTCTTCGTACCTTCTAATTTGATACGAGAATCGATAACGGTAGCAACACAAAACAACATAGGATGAGGATTAAAACACTTCAAAAATTTTGTGTATGCAGGTTTGACAATATCACCAACAAAGGCATCATTTAACATTTCGTTAAAAGTTTCCATCATAGTAACTATTGAAATAAAAATGCTACTAGAAATAGATTCGTATGATTTTAAAAATTTTAAAGTTGCGGTTTTAAAAGGTTCTAAAAATTTCAACAAAGATTCGGCAAAATACCAATCGGGGGGAGTCATTTCAAAATTTGGTATATTTTTTGCGATACAAAAATCATTTATACATACTTTATATTCAGTAACAACATGTAATAAATCAAAAGTAGAGTTCCGTCAGTGTTTAACATCCTTTGGAAATTTTCTAAAAGGTACATTTGAAATCCTACACCAACTTTTCCATTCTTGAAATACGGTGCCACTTAATGCAATAAAATGTACACAATTTCTAATTTTAAGTATATATGGATCGACTATTATTAATGCATCTTGAACACATAAATTTAAAATATGACATGCACATCTAACATGAAAAATATTGTCAGATGGAGGATTTAATGCGGATTTTAAAATACTAATTGATGCATTGTTGTTAGATGCATTATCAAAACTAATACACATAATTTTATCACGAATATGAAAAATATCACAAATTTCTAAAATACGGTTTGCTATTTCAACGCCACTATAGGGATAGGGCAACGCGGCAAGTGATATGATTCTTTTTTGAAGAATCCAATCATTGTCGATCCAATGACAGGTTATTCCCATCATTGGAATATTGTTGCAACCCGTCCAACAATCCGAAGTTAAACTAACTCTATAAGTTGAACTCCATAAAATTGCATTCAAAGCGTCCTTCATTTCATTGTACATTTTAAAACAATCCGATTTACAAATATTTCTCGGGATTCTTCTAAACTGAGGGTTTAAGGCCGTTTGATTAAAATTTTCCAAGTCCCTACTCTCAGGATAGGAAAATGGTAACTCTTCCTTTATTACTAATCGGTCCATTTCCCGACGAACAAGATCGGGATCATAAGGATGACTGTCAACTAGACCGGTCATAGGGTAGATTTTTTGTTGGCCGGGTAGGTCAACAAGAAGTTCTTTATGCACACTTAGGATGTGTCGCTTAATTGTATCCGTGCCCTCACCCCTCTTCCATTTGTATTGCTTAGAACATGTTTTACAAACTTTCAAATCTACACCCGGAGTTTATTCGTCCGGGATATAATCTTAAAATTTATGTCAATCACTACTTTCCCCTCTCGTTTTCCTACCATTAGGGGGTTGTGTTGTTTGGTTGCTTGTTGTTGTGGTTCTTTTTCTAATTGTATGTCTCCTACAAACTCATAATGTGTACCCCATTGTTGGGTAGGAGGATCATGGTACTCTTCGGCGGGCTCATTATGTGGGACAATTGGTGGCCTATAGGAAGTGCCGGTGGAATCTTGCCCATTTTGGCTACGACTGCTACCGCATGATCTAGACATGTTTATATGTAGTAGTGTATATAAAAAAAAACTACACAATGTAGGGGCAATAAGTTACAAAAAAAAATCTAGAAAACAAGAGGGTTGTGAGAGAGAAGATCAAAAAACCAACAAACAAACAAGATACCAAAAATTATAACTACAAAAATAATAAAAATTGAAGATGATGGATATGAAATTTTGATACCGTTCACCGTGGATACTCGTATATAAAAAAAACCCGTGAAAATAAGAATAGAAGTAGAAGTAGAAACCCGGAATTGAAGACTCGAGGAGAGCTTGGAGGAGAGTTGAAGACTTGAAGACGTTACTGAATTTTGAGTTCGACACGATCGGAATTTGATCGTGTATATATCTTGCTACCTTCTTTATTCAATTGTTCACAAATTGAAATGAATTGAGTAATAATAGTAGAGAGAGTAAGAGAGTAAGGTGTGAATTGTTTGTTAGAGTTTTTGGGGTATTTATAGGGTTAAAATAATAAAACAAAACAAAACAAAAAAACAAAAAAAAAACACTAGAAACGGCTAAAAGAGCCGTTACAACGGCTCTCGGGTGTACGGTAAAGGTCTGCGACCGTTGGACCCGCGGGTCAACGGTCGACCCGGAGCGGGTCGAACGGGTCAAACGGTTCGCAATGCGGGTTGATCTGCGGGTTGGCGGGTGGGTTGGCTTTTTTTTTTTCGCGGGTTACCGGGCCGAGTTATGCGGGTTGAATTCGTTAATTTAGCGGCCCGGGTCGACCCGTTAACGTTAACGGATTCGACTCGAACCCGAACCGTGGTTTCGCGGGCCGGGTTAAACGGGCGGGTCGCAGGTCGACCCGACCCGTTTGCCATCCGGGTTTTTTTTTTTTTTTTTTTTCCTTTTTTTTTAATATAAACGCATCAAAATATGCAGGGTGCAATACAAAAAAACACGCCCACAAAAAGTAAAAGCCAGCCAATCGAATCTGTCCTTTAAAAACTTCATCTTTAATAAGCAATGATGAAAACCCTTCAAAAAATCGATCACAATCCTTTTGGTCCAAAAAGAAGAAGAAGAAGAGAAGAAGACGGTGAGACAGAGGGATAATCGCCGATTCTTCGATTTCGATCTCTAAATTTCGGTCAAGATGAGTTTCATCTTCGGCAAGAAGAAAACCCCTGCAGGTATTATTCTCTTCAATCTTCCTATGATTCTGTAATTTGATTTCCCGAATTGTGGTTCGGTCAAACCCTAACCCTAATTTGGTTGTAGAGTTGTTGAGGGAGAATAAGCGGATGTTGGATAAGTCGATTAGGGAGATAGAGAGGGAGAGGCAGGGGTTGCAGAATCAGGAGAAGAAGCTCATTGCGGAAATCAAGAAGACTGCGAAGCAGGGTCAAATGGTACTTACTATAATTTTCTCTTTCTTTGTTCGCGATTTGTTCAAAGTAGGATTTGTGCAATATATTTTCAATGGATTTATTCACAATGGTACCATAAATGCTTCGTTAGGTGATGTTGGATCCTTGAGAGCATCCACAGTGGTGATTGTCAAAAAATGGCAAAATGCATATTTACATATAGCATTTCTAGCATTTGCTGGAGTCGTCCAATGCTATTTTATAGCAATTTAAGATAAAAAAAATACTAGACGGACTTTGAAGTTGTGTCGGAAGGGCGAAACAAATTATTTAATTAATTTTTTAACGTTAGACGGAAAGTGAAGTTGCGTCGGAAGGAAAAAAAATCAGAAAAGTGATTGACGGAATGTGAAGTTGCATCCCACAGTTTTTCGAATTTTTTAATATTTAAAATCAATTTTTAGGTTGAAAAAAAAATTGATGCCCCCCCCCCCCCCCGCGGACGCAAAGTGAAGTTGCATCCAAGTGGGTGGAGTTTTTTTTTTTTTTTTTTTTTTTTAATTTAAAATTACATTTTATTAATTTTTTTGGTGAGCAATGCGAGGTGAAGTTGCATCGGAGAATTAAAAAATAATTTTTTTTCGTGGGACGGAAAGTGAAGTTGCGTCCTGTATAATATGCATTTCTCTCAAATCCACTCTCATTTATAGCAATCTACTGTCGCTATTTATGCATAAAATACATAAATAGCAAACGACTGCAACTATTCGTTTGCTATAAAATGCATTTATGCATAAATAGCACACAACCGTGGATGCTCTGAGGAGGTAAGGTAATCGATGTATCATCACGCATCTGTTGTGTGGAATTATGAAATTCGTGTTTCATTTGTAACCTCAAAGCGACCGGATATTTTGGCTAGTGGTGTCTCTTTATGCTATTTGTAACTTGAAAGTGATGAATTTGTGTGAGATATCACCCATACTACAAAGTTATGATATTATTGTTATTATTTTAATATTGTGGCTTAGAAATGCTAGGTATAATAATACTTGGGTTATAGATGACTATTTTATATTGTACTCCTTCTAGGGCATCTCGTGTATGAGACAATTTGCTTTGGGTTTATGGACATACTGCCCCTGTAAACATTTTTGATGTCCTTGCCAAACAAACACTCGACCGCAGGTGATGTCGAATTCTAGTGGCAGCCACAACCATATCATATATATTATGATCCATGTGACATTTGGTTTTATAACTTTCTCATGTATGTTGGATTTAATATCATCTTCAAAATAGGATGACTTTTCAAGAGGTCACCTATCACAGTATCACTCTTGCGCGAGCTAGCTTAGTTGTTTATAACATTTTCTCCCCTAAAAAACTACCTCCAATTTATTGTTGGGTTTATAGAAACTACCATAAACCATACAACCTTGTAGTGCACACGCAAAACTATTCACTTCCAAGTTGTGACAGGGAATCAATGAAAACTTAATTGGCCTTGAACTTTTGCAGTGCGGTCCTAATAATTGTCTTGAATTTGAAGTGTTTGAAAGAATTGTGCATAGTGTAGCCATGCTTCTTTTTAATGAATGTTACCACTATCGGAACATCTGAGGGGAGGAAGCTCATCTCTTTTTCCCTTCTTCAGACCGCTTTTATTTCTCCTTGAACCAATCAAGCACCTCATGGTTGTGAATACAATATTAGTTATTTTTAGGGGTAAGAGCACTTTGCCCCCCAACGTTTGGATCCAAAAACTCTTTGGCCCCCCGACGTTATCCTGGAGCACTTTGCATCCCCACCCAAATTTCCCTATATCTAAAATATTTTATATGAAAAGATAGGGGAAAAAATCCCGTTTAAATCCTGTTTAAAGAGGGAAAAAACCCAACGGTGCATGACTGTTTTGATCCCGTTTCCGTTCTTTGTAACCTTGTCCCAAGGTGGTGGTGGTGGGCAAAGTTGGTGCTGACCAGAGGTGGTGGTGGTGGGAAAAGTTTGTGTTGGCCAGAGGTGGTGGTTGGCGAAGGTGGGGAATGGTTATGATAAAGGCTGGAGATGCCATAGGAAGCCACAGGGAATGGATGAGAAGTTACATTGTTGAGAAACACAAACTGGAAGCTGCAATAGAGGGGCATTTGCAACTGCAATTGCAGTTAGGGAGAACCAAAGACTCACAACTGGCTTATTTTGCAATTGCAGTTGTAGCCAGTGTCCTATATAAAGTTGTGTACCATGTCTTTGTGGACCAGTCAGATATAGATATAGATAACTATAGATATAGATTTTTTTTTCTTGAAGGAGAGCAATTTTACTCGCTCAGTAATCTATTTACCGGAATACCTTGTATTAGGCTTTGATTCTTTCAATTACCCAGCTCAAACATGTTCATTTCAAATGAAGTACGACTTATTTCAATAGTAAAAGCTCAAATTTAACAATCAATTTGAAATTAGTTTTCGGTATAAACCTTTCAATGCTTTTGCATACAGTACATCCAATAGAATCTCTACTGGTTCATCCATATTAAGTAGTACACTTGTTTGATTCTGTTTCAAGTCGCTGAAAGTTATCAACAAGATGACCAAAAACAGTGAGATCATCTGTCTAATGCTTTACTTGGATTTCATCTCCCTTTTTGACCAAAAGTGCATTTTCAAAAGATTGTGATTGATGAATCACTATTGCCACCTATTTTTTCAAGATTTTTCACTGTCATTCTGTTTGGCTTGTTATATCATTGGATTAAATGTTGGCAGTCAATTATCTTATCACAAGTAGATTTGGAGTTTTCCTTTGGCATATATTTCTGAAGATTTAGTTTTCACCATTGTTGTTTCCTTCACTCAAAGCTAGCCGTGCATATATATTCTTAACTATACTACACTTTCTCACTACTTTGTCCCATTCTGCCTAATAAGTTACTTTCTGACCTACATACCTATATTATATGTATGCTTTCTTCTAGTTGGTTTGTACATCATATAGATTTTTACTTTCTCCCATCATTTGCCTATGTAATAGGACATGCCTCCTTAATATCTGCCTGGCATAAATCTATTTAGTTCTCTTGCTAATTTTCACATTCATCTGATGTTTTCCTTTGGCTCTGAATTTAATAATGGCGTTGCCATTTTCCCCCCAAACTTCTGTTTCATATTTCATGTGGCCCTTATCCTAACACTTTTGACAACTTTAGGTTTTCATAAATAGATAAAGAAGTGATCGAGACAGAGGAAATGAGCTACATGTGATGTTAATATCATACACATGCAACACATTAGAGCATCAAGTTATTATGACGGAAGTGTGATATGATATAATATGTTTATATATCACAAGGCGAAGCCAAAATTTTCTTAAGAAAAAAAAAGAAACCCAGATTACGTTCTTTTCATTTTAAGGAGACTATTGAGTGTCCCACAATAGAGTTGAGTGGAGGAGAAGGATTCATGTAGCTGACCCCGAAAACTTGGGACAGAGGCTTTGTTGTGGTTGTTGTCGTCGTTGCTGTCATTTTGAGGAGGCTAATAGCGATCTTGTGTATCCAAGGGAGTGATGTAGTTAATGTTGAGTATAATTCTTGCTCATTTGACAACCAGAAAGGTAATTGATACTGTTAAATAAGCAAGAGTTAAACATTGTTTGTTTGGACTCCTTGTATTACTTTTGCCAGCAATAGAACTTACGGAAATTTATTAAATTTACAGTAATGCTATTATGGATAGCAAGTTGTAAGTCTATGAATTACATTTTTGCGAATAGTTCATAGTTATGTAAAGATTAATTGATTTTATTTTTGTGGAAAGTGGATATAACCATCATTTTAAATTAATATTATACAAAAGTACAATAGTATCCCTTCTATGGGTAAAATGCAGAAATATCTGGCTTGCTATCTAAACGTGCATATATTTGTTGTAGAAGTTAATTTCAAAGTAACTCTAAATAATTGATAAGAATCAATGTTTATTGTAAACTTGCATCACATTGTGCATTGTATATGTATTTCTTGCTTTCTTTACATATTGTGTTCCCTGCCTTTGGAGCTTTTCCTTTTGTACTGCTTTCAATTTTGTTTAATGTATATATATTTTTTATAATAGCAAAATAATATAACAATTATGTTTACCTAAAGTATTTTATACACATCTTTGATAGGGTGCTGTGAAGGTTATGGCAAAAGACCTTATTCGAACTAGACATCAGATCACCAAGTTTTATGCTCTCAAATCTCAGCTTCAAGGTGTTTCTCTTCGAATACAGGTATAGTTTCAATTCCATGATTGTGTTGTACCCTATTTGGTAGTTAGATGTGATTTCAATTACTTTGAGGTAATTATTTTAACATATCCCATGGTTAATTTGCAGACACTAAAATCTACTCAGGCAATGGGTGAGGCCATGAAAGGTGTCACCAAGGCAATGGGGCAGATGAACAGGCAAATGAACCTACCAGCCCTGCAGAAGATAATGCAGGAGTTTGAAATGCAAAATGAGAGGATGGAGATGGTCAGTGAGGTGATGGGTGATGCCATTGATGATGCATTGGAAGGAGATGAAGAGGAGGAAGAAACCGAGGAACTTGTGAGTCAGGTTCTAGACGAGATTGGTATCGACATCAATGCAGAGGTAAAAATAAAATCAAATTTCTGCTTGTTTTTCCCTGATAAGGCCTTCTTTTCTAAATAATTGCATGCATATCCTTCTCAAAAATAAATCTGAATCTCACTCTCCAAAAAATCACGGTTGCAAACTGCGTTTCTAGTTTTGAAAAACCAAAGTTTGCTATTGTGATTTGTATGCTTATGCACTTTGAAAAGCATTCATCCAGAATTATTTTGAAATGGGGCGTACCTGCAGAGTTTGTTGAGAACAAGTTGTGAATTTGTATAGAATTTCACTCGCTTTCCCCTGAACTCTAAAGCTAATAATGTTTACAGAATTATGCTTATTCTTAAAATTAATCTCAAAGCATACCTTTCTCAAAAATAATGTCAGATCTATGACTTTACATACATACATACCTATACGTATATACATACATATTATATAAAATTGCCTCTTTGAAACAAAAAGCTTTCCTAATTTCCTCCCTCTTATCTTAATGATTCCAAAGCGTATAGGGGTGTAAATGTAGAATCTAAATTGCAATCTTTCATATTGGATGAAACGGAACCTCAATATAGCAACTAGTTAATGCTGTTTTAGATGCTAAAATTGGAATTAATACGTTAATGACATGATTTGAGAAAATTTTAGAAAGTGGCAGATTGCAGAGGGGAAAATAAAGGAAAAAAATAAATAAATCAAACGGTCAAAGCTAATACATATTATTCTTTTTGAAGATCACAACAAAAATCGAGAATGTACTGATATTTATTGGGTTTATTTCTTTGCAGCTTGTCAAAGCTCCTTCATCTGCAGTGGCTGTGCCACCAGCAGCTAACAAGGTTGCTCAAGCTGAAACCAGTGGGAATGATGGTGGTGGGATTGATGATGATTTGCAGGCGAGGTTAGATAACCTAAGAAAAATGTAAATTGATTTATCTGATTTCCAACTAAAAAACTAAAATATTTATAGCAAATGGAAACTGAGGCCTTGATATATATATAGATATGTATATACACACACACCTATCGCTTGATATTCTGAATGAGTTAATAAGATCGTGCTTGCACCAGTATTTTCTTGCGGTTATGGATTTTTGTGTGCGTTTCTTTGAATTTTCAATACAAATTCTGATTTGGTTGTTATTTATTCCTTTTTACCTTTCCCCCTGAACACTTGAAAATCTTTTTCCATCTATATGTGCAATAATCTGCAGTAGTCGTTGTTGTTAGAGAGTTCAATATAGTACTACAGACCAGAAAGTTTAGTGTCAAGTTTAGTTTGAGTCCATACTGCATTCATTAGCTTCCGAACAGCATGTCTTAATAAAAACGCATCACGAATTTAATTAATATTCCTCATATTATATCAAACTGCGCTATCTCATTAGTGAAAATCAATCTGTAATATCGATGAGGACATCATTCCTGTTTAGTTTAGAATTTTTATTTCAGTACCATTTTTGTTTCTGGCAATTATAGCTATACTAGATTTGCCCGCGGGCACGTGCCTACGGCACGTCTTCGGAACGATACAAAATACAAAAAGCCTGTAAACAGTAAAACAACAATTATGTAGCTCAAGTTTGATAGTATGACAATAATTAGTTGTAAATAAAAGTTCATGTTTCCATTAGTATATGTTGAAAAATAATTATAAATGGGGTATAAAATCTAACTTCTTAGAACTTTAAGTGTGGAGTTGAAGAGATATTTACTATTTTCAATATAACATGTGCAAAAAAAACATTAAAATTTTGAAAATCTAAATTTCTAAGTAAATATAGAAAGAATGGGAGAGAGAGATAGGGAGAGAGAGAAAAGAGAAATATGAAAAAGTGAAGAGAGAAGAGAGAGATAGTAATAAAGTAATAAGTTTTTTAGTTTTGGGGGGAAAAGTTTGATTTTGGGATTTGAAATTTTGGAGGAAAAATATGTTTTGTAAAATTTGATCTAGGCCTTTGATTTTAGGGGGGATTGATTGTGAGCCACTTGATAGCTTTCTTTGTAATTTATTATATAGATGTAATTTTTTAGATTTTGAGAATATTTTGAGATTTGTATAAGATGTATTTTGAGCCTATTTATAGGCCTTGAGATTAATGAGAAAGGTATGCCATTCTTGATTAAAAAAAAAAATTTGTGTTGAGTTTTTGTTCTTCTCCTCTCTTTTGTGTGATACAACTAAGATCTAAATTATTAGGGTTTGTGATAAATCCTAATACAATTTTAGGGTTAGTAATTAACTCTAAAATCTACCCCAAATTACAATTCCCAAATAAAGCCAATTCCAAAATTCTAATTTTCCTAATCCCGAATACAACCCTAACCACATAACCCTTCACATACCGCCACCCCCTTCTTCTTCCTCTTCCTCTACCCCAAATCCCATCTCCATTACCACCCAATTCATCCCCGTACCCAATAGCAGGCCGCACCCTTTTCTCCATCGTCTCCTTCTTCTACCTTAGATCCCGATCAAGGAAAGGAACCCACTCCTTCGACTTCCCCAAATCCCCTATCTTGTCGTCCATCCCTACTCCTGGCGACCACTCTCCTAGCGCCGCCGCCGCCCTACCTTACTTCGACGACCAGCGTCACCACACAAAAATCCCGACTCCTTCCTGTTTTTCCCCTTTTGTTGACAGCAGGGCTCCCCACCCCGACGCCACTCTTCCCCTCCGATTGGCGACACTGTAGCGCCGCCCTCCAATCCCCATCGCACCGACCACCGGCGACGCCGTCGTCAGCATCGCCGCCAGATTTGCCAGCCCCCTTGGCCTTGTTGCTGCCTTTGTTCACTGTGATTGCTGTGTCCTTAGTTGTAGTCCAACTCTGAGATCTACACTGGTTTCTTCGCATTCGGTATACTCTTTCCATTATTAAATATTTGTGTTCTACTGCCCTATTATCTATTATATTATCTGATTTGCCTGTCGTCCACAAATAATAACTGAGATTGAGTGTTCCACATGCTTGAGTAGAGTACGAATTAATATTGAACCTATTACTTGCTAAAATATTTAGGGATCTAATTATTGATTGTCTAGTGAATTATTAAGTGGGATTGTTACACGTAATTCAATTCTTGAAAACCCATCAAACCTGTTAACTGTTAAAATTTCTAATTTTGATCGGCACTTACATGTTGGTAAAATTAATCCATTAAGAATCTTTGAATTTCTTTATTTAGGGTTAGTTTTACATCATTTTGGTATCAGAGCGAAAGTTCTTAAAACCCTAGTTCTTGCATCATATGCATCAATTTTGCATTTATTTAGGATTGTGTAGTCTTTTATTTTTTTTTTCTTTTATTTTAGGTCATTTCACATTCAAAAAAAAAAAGGACACACACGACCCCTAGTTTCCACTTTTGGTGAATGCGTCTTCGCAGCACCATCACAGATCCTGAAGAGCCTTTCTTATCCCTTCCAAATCACCCAATTAGGAATCCTAGACTTTCCCGACCTGAAATGGACAACCCTCCGCTACCCTAGCTGCCATCCAAGCAACTCTTGCCAATATCAATCAGAGGCTTGAGAAAGTAGAGTTAAATCAAACCATTGTCCATGAGCTTCATGCAAATCGTCAGAATGTTCGTGACGATCAACGTCAAGAACGTGACTCTGACGAACAATATAATAAGAACGTTAAGACTGACGTTCCCCAATTTGAAGGCCACATGGAACCCCAAACTTATCTTGATTGGATCCGTGCGATGGACCACTACTTTATGTGGTTTGACATGAGCGAAGCCCTGAAAGTTAAATTTGCCACAATGAAATTGACTGGGAAAGCTCAACAATACTGGACCAATCTTGAACACGCCCGTAGAGGTCGAGGCCTGGCACCCATAACCACTTGGGAAGCCATGAAAGAGAAGTTCACTGAGAGATATGTACCGTTATCGTTTCACACCCGATTGCTAGATTCGTGGAACCAACTTTATTAAGGAAGTAAATCCATACAAGAATATGTTGATAAATTTGATGACTTCCTTATTCGGTGCAATGCTTTAGGTAAAGAGAGTGAAGAACTAACTCTCTCTAGGTTCAGAGCTGGATTACGAGCCGATCTGAGGAACGAGCTAATTCATAGAAATGTGGACTCATTAGCGGCAGCTTATGCTTTTGTCCTCGATATGGATTCCCTTAAAGCAAGTTCCCATTACAAGTCTAGCGATTCGATGGATCATTTCTCCAGAGTGAATCCTCCTGACTCCTCTAGACCTGAGCACTCCTTTCCTCAGTACCCTAACAAGTCTTACCCAAACAAACATACTTCAAATTCCTATCCACTTAGAAATGACAACACGGGTAAGAGCACTAAAAGAGACTATTCTAAGATTGATCCTCTCACTAAGTGCAATAAATATAAGGGATACGGACATGTTGCTGGCAACTGTCCCAGCCCAAGTAAGATCAATATAGTAGAGGGTACCACAGTCATCGCTGATAAATCCGACAATGAGTTTACTTATGAACCTAATATAAGTGATGACTTTGATGAAAAAGAGGATGACCAGTTTCTCAATTGTATTCAGTCTATCCAGTCACCTCCATTGAGTATACCTGAGTCACCCATTCCTTCCCAAGTCACTTGGCAACCCATAGATTTTATCCCTGTGTTAGAACATCACAAAGTCACAGAGTCTGTACCCACATTTGTATATAATATTCATGATTTGCATAGAGAAATTTTCAAGGAACTTAATGAGAATAATTTTAACTACAAGTTAATAGTAGATACTAGAAGAAAATTTATAACTTTTGATATTGGTGACGGGGTGATGGTTCGGATTCATTCGGAACGGTTTCCTGTTAGACCCGTTAAGAACTTGAACATACGTGCTGCAGGCCCATTTAAGATTCTACATGCAATCAATGATAGTACATATGTCGTTGACCTTCCTCAAGGTTTTGGCATAAGTAAGACTTTCAATATTGAGGATCTAGTACTTTATGAAGGTTCAAAATTCAACCCTAAAAATTTTCTTATAGATGAGCCTACCCTGCAGCCTAATAGTGAGATTCCCACATTTACCCCGTTACCTGATACTATTCACCCACCGACAGAAGAATTGAATAATATTTTAGATGATCAGATAATCTCCACAAGAGATGGTGGTATGCACAAGTATTTGGTAAGGTGGAAAAACAAGCCGAAGTCGGATGACACTTACAGTGATCGTGAGGGGCTTCCGCAACTGGATCCAGATCTTTTGGAGCACCATGACAGGATCACTGGTTTTGACTCGACTGGGTCGAGCTCTCTCCCACCCGGAGAGAATGATGAGGACATCTTTTCTGTTTTGATTTTTATTTCAGTACCATTTTTGTTTCTAGCAATTATAGCCATATGTAATCTTTTTTGTATTTTTTAGATTTTGAGAATATTTTGAGATTTGTATCAAGATGTATTTTGAGCCTATTTATAGGACTTGAGATTAATGAGAATGGTATGCCATTCTTGATTTTAAAAAAATTTGTGTTGAGTTTTTGTTCTTCCCATCTCCTTTGTGTGATACAACTGAGATTTAAATTATTAGGGTTTGTGATAAATCTTAATACAATTTTAGGGTTAGTGATTAACTCTAAAATCTATCCCAAATTACAATCTCCAAATAAAGCCAATTCCAAAATCCTATTTTTCCTAATCTCGAATACAACCCTAACCACATAACCCTTCACCTGCCGCCACCCCCTTCTTCTTCTTCCTCTTTCTCTACCCCAAATCCCATCTCCATTAACACCCAATTCATCCCCGTACCCAATAGCAGGCCGCACCCTTTTCTCCATCGTCTCCTTCTTCTACCTCAGATCCCGATCAAGGAAAGGAATCCACTCCTTCGACTTCCCCAAATCCCCCATCCTGTTGTCCATCCCCACTCCCGGCGCCACTCTCCCAGCGCCGACGCCGCCCTACCTTACTTCGACGACCAGTGTCACCACACAAAAACTCGACTCCTTCCTTTTTTTCCCCTTCCGTCGACAGCAGGGCTCCCCACCCCGACGCCACTCTTCCCCTCCGATTGGCGACACTGTAGCGCCGCCCTCCAATCCCCGTCGCACCGATCGCCGGCGATACCGTCGTCAGCATCGCCGCTTGATCTGCCAGCCCCCTTGGCCGTGTTGCTGCCTTTGTTCATTGTGATTGCTGTGTTCTTAGTTGCTGTCCAACTCTGAGATCTACGTTGGTTTCTTCGCATTCGGTATACTCTTTCCATTATTAAATATTTGTGTTCTACTGCCCTATTATCTATTATATTATCTGATTTGCCTGTCGTCCACAAATAATAACTGAGATTGAGTATTTCACATGCTTGAGTAGAGTACGAATCAATATTGAACCTATTACTTGCTAAACACTTAGGCATCTAATTATTTATTGTCTAGTGAATTATTAAGTGGGATTGTTACACGTAATTCAATTCTTGAAAACCCATCAAATCTGTTAAACTGTTAAAATTTCTAACTTTGATCGGCACTTACATGTTGGTAAAATTAATCCATTAAGAATCTTAGAATTTCTCTATTTAGGGTTAATTTTACATCAAATATATTTTATCTTAATAGAATAATAGATTGAGAAAATTTCTAATTTGTGTTTGAACTGCATAATTTTGAATGACGATGTTGGGTTGATATCTGATGTGAGGATCCTTCAACAATTAGTAGATAATAGGAGACATGTTAGGTACATTATTGCTGAGCAATATGTTGGGCATGAATTCATAACCTGAATGTAATAAACCTAAATGTCATCCATCTACCAGAAATATGACAAATTGACAATGCGAATAAGAAAACATTGTAAGCAACATCTGTTCGTCCAATGCAGTGAATGGAACCAAGCCTAATATATAATTAGATATGAGAAATATAATAAAAAATATAATGGTCAAGTTAAAATACAAACAAGCAATGATAAGCATGTTAGGAATGCTCCCTACAGCCAATCGGTTGAGATGTGATGTTAATTTTGTTGTGAACATCATTCGTGATTAATAAAATTTGAGGCATTTGATTCTAATTTATTTTTATTTACTATTATGATGAAGTCCCTGGATTAATTATATGAGTTTAGGGCCATGATGAGAACGTGCCAGTGAGACTTAAACTTAATAAAATTAATCTAAATATTCATAGTCGTAGGATTACTGAGATTGGGTATTAGTAATTCCTACACTCGTTATATGCTCCAAAGTAGAGGATAATTAATCTCATAATTATTTATGTAGAGACATTAATATAAGAGTAAAGGTGCTAAACGGTTTAGTTCACTGAACTGACTCGCTAAAAGTAATATCTAATGGAAAACGAAATAAATGTCAGTAGGTAAATCTAGGTAAATCCTTAGGTGATAGTAGGTACAAGTAATCCTTATACCTGAGATTGTTATAGCACTTTGTGTATGTCAATCTATGCTTTGGTTTATTTTTTAGCACGACTTTCTAAGACATGTATAGGGTATCATAGGTATAATGAGGCTTTCATGGAAGTGGGTGAACAATCAATGATTGTATAAAGTGATGACTCGAGAAGTCTAAGTATCCATTTGAGTCAAACACTAACATATTCATAGTCACAAAGTGCGGCAATAATTCGTGACTACATAATCAGCCAATTCGATCTGCGATATATTCGCCTCTTCTCGAATAATTCGCGTGGTGCGCGAATTATTCGCGAACAATTCGTGAACCAAATAACCCCAGTTAAACTTAAACCCTATTTCCTACCGTCGGCTGCGTCCCTTGTGTTTTCATTTGCCGTTTTCTATTCTGTAAATGAGCTGCGCAGTTCACTTAGGCGCCCAATCAGCTGCAACCGCCCAATCTATTTCGTAATCGAACTTCTCTTCCAATTCGCAATCGCGCAGGCGCCCAATTAGCTGCAGCCGCCGTAGTTCCTGGGCGCAACCGACAGCCACTGTCCTTCCTTTTTTCTTCAGTCTTCACTAGTCTTTAACCTCTATTATTGCAGATTTGCAGGTACTATTATTTATTTACTTATTTTGATTTCTTTGAATTCTTTCACAGTTTTCCTGTGAGTGTTATTTTTTTTTCCGGGGAAATTTTTGTATGTGTTAGTGTTACAGTGCTAGTATATAGTATATACAGTGAAGAACTGAAGACTGAGAAAGATTTGATATTTGAGACATTGGATCAGGTTTGTGTTAATTTGGGTAGTGTTAAGTAAGTGGAAGAATCAAGAAGGGATTAGGGTTTTCTTGTGAGTTCAATAAATACCGAAATAGATGTCACAAGACTCTCAACTTGTAACACCTTGTACTTAAGCGAGTATATATAATATTATATAGAAATATATAATAGTATATATATATATATATATATATATATATATATATATATATATATATATATATATATATATATATATATATATATAATAGAATAATATAAGAGTGTGTAGGTGGTTGGTTGTTGGCCTATGGAGTTTCTATAGGGCCATGGGATTAATTGATTAATGGATGTGGCCTATAGGAATTCCTATGGGGCTATGGCATTAATGTGCATGAAAAGTGTACATGCATGCCTGGCTTGTTGGTGAAGTGGATGGGGCTTGGGAAATAAATCCCATATCGGAAGTAAAGTGGGAAAGTGTGTGTTATATTAGGATCCATATGATAAAGGTTCACCTATAGGGGTTAACCCACCTTTTGATGGTGTCTGTGGTGGGCATGGCTATAGTTTTGTGTCCGTTCTTTCGCGTGTGCGCACGTGTAGCCGCGTGTGCAGCTGAACCGGACTCGGGGCGTTACAAATGGTATTAGAGCTGACTTTTGACACTGATTCTGGGTTAGAGTGGGTTAAAGGTACGCCTGACTGAAGTCAGTACACTGGTAGAGATCAAGGGTAGTACGCTAGCTGGGTACTCCACTCCACATCGGCTAGAAAGGTAGTCCTGTATTAGCTTGCGGGTCCCGGGCTCAGCGAGGACGCCGAGTTCTTAAGGAGGGGTGTATATAACACCCTGTACTTAAGCGGGTATATATAATATTATATAGAAATATATAATAGTGTATATATATATTAGTCCTGTATTAGCTTGCGGGTCCCGGGCTCTCTCTCTCTCTCTCTCTCTCTCTCTCTATATATATATATATATATATATATATATATATATATATATATATATATAATAGAATAATATAAGAGCGTGTAGGTGGTTGGTTGTTGGCCTATGGAGCTTCTATAGGGCCATGGGATTAATTGATTAATGGATGTGGCCTATATGAATTCCTATGGAGCAATGGCATTAATGTGCATGAAAAGTGTACATGCATGCATGGCTTGTTGGTGACGTGGATGGGGTTTGGGAAATAAATCCCATATCGGAAGTAAAGTGGGAAAGTGTGTGTGTTATATTAGGATCCATATGATAAAGGTTCACCTAATGGGTATACCCCCTTTTGATGGTGCCTGTGGTGGGCGTGGCTAGAATTTTGTGTCCGTTCTTTCACGTACGCACACATGTAGCCGCGTGCGCAGCGGAGCCGGGCTCGGGGCGTTACACAACTTCAGTTCCCAATTCCACGTCCGTGAGCCCATCAACTAATGTTTCAGTTAGGTACTCGTAGATGTACTCTGTTCCTCCTGCGATATTAATTCCCACATGGATCAAATTCCTAATTCCAATAGAAAATAATTTATCATACAAGAACTAAAACATTTCTGCTGCTGTTACAGTATGTCCCATATCTAGCAATAATGAGGTTCATGTAGTTCTTGAGCCATTGGAGGTATCGCAATTAAGAAACATAATTTGTCCAAAATTAGCAACAAACTGTTGTCTATGTACAGTTCTTTGATGACTATAGAGCGATAACAACCTTTTCTTCCCTATATTGTCATAGCTCAATAATGAAATGTCATTAGCTGGTCGGCCTCTGTAAGTACACATGTAGTGCTTGTGCAAGAAGCTAGTAGTCAGTGTGGAAATGCTGTGCCAATTTATGGTCCTAACTAATGTAAAATCACTTTTTTTTGGAAGGAGTGTAATTAGTATGCGGATTGAAGTAATCCCGTACCAAAGACACTCTAAGGATCTGATATTTTTTCAGAAATCTAATTCTGTGATGCACAAAAGCAATCACTTGTTTAGAGTCACTGTTGGAAACTTGTTTTAATCCATGCCTTGAACAACCAAAGTTATGTTTCAAACTGATTATGCGGATCGAAATTAGGTTTACAAAGGTTTTACAAAACCTCTTGCGATCCTTCTTTGGGCTGTAAAGAATTATGTGAAATGTTTAAAGATAAAGATTGTATTAAGAGAAACATCCATGAAAAAAACATCCATGATAGAAGAACACATGATCTTATTACTAATAAATATATATTTGCTTTGGTGATGGGTGCTAACTATTAAGATGTATTAAATTTTGTATTTCTTTATTCCTGAACTTATGCTGATTTTTTTCCGATTTTTTGCCGAATTCCGAATATTAAATATTGCCGAATTATTCCCGAACGCCGGATTTGTGACTATGAACGTATTAGATACATATTATTATATTTTTGACATTAATCTGTACTTTAAGCTTTTCAGGACATTGTATGATCGAAAGATTTAATTGTACGGGAACTAATCGCTAAAGGGTACAATTGATTTTAGTAATCGAACTCACATTATCTGAATCGTCATGATATATTGCTAGACGTCATCCTTGACCTGTGGAAAAATAAAGGAGTTTAATATCTTCACTGTCGGCTTAATGTGAGGTCCAATGGGTCATGCATAATATAAGAATTTTTCTCGAAATTTGATCCAGAATTTTATATGATAAAATTTAGAATCGAAAACATTGATATATGTTGATATATTAAATATGACAATTAGTTCTGCTAGCACGAAATGTCATGGTTGTCAATTTATTTATGAGTTAAAGAAATTCTTGTTCAGCGCTTAATTATGAATCAAATGGTGCATTTTCTCTCACAAAAATATTTCAACAGTTGAAATATTTAATTACTTTCTTTATTTCACAATTGATAATTATTTAGGATATGATGATATCTTAAAAAAGAGAGAGATAGATATCTCCCAACTTATTATTAATGGTTAATAACTAATTATGAAATTGATAAATATATTATCATTATCTTTTGATTTGAAAAAGATTATCTGTATCAGATACAATTATGGTGGTTACAATGAGATAAGACCAAAATATTCTTTAATTAGGGAAGATGAGTTCTTCCTTAATTAGACTAATTTCTATACTAATCAAAAGAGGGGTTACAGATAGTATGATAGTATTCCTAGGAAGGTTTGGAGTAGATAACCGTTGGAGGTCGAACACTTGTGCATCTCATTACAGAAACAACAGTTATTGGCATCGGCGAAAGGTAATCCTAAAATCTTATATTGTAGATTTGATTGTTTGATTCATAGTGTTTCTGGTTTATTGGGAAATTTGTTATAATGCAATATTGTTGCGCGATGCGATCGCTTCCGCTGCGCGCCTAAGGCGCGTATAATTTTTTTAATTTCTTCCATCATGGTATCAGAGCAAACTTTGAATCGACGTTGAGATCCGCTTGCTATTCTTGTGATAATTAAATTGTTCATGTCGAAAACAAAAAAAAAGAAAAGAAGAAGATTTATTGTTTTTGTTGTGAATAAGAGATTAAGTTAATTGTTTAATCCATCAAATGGAACAAACAAATTGTTGTTTAATTTATTATTTTCATAAGATGAATTACAAATACTAATTTGTTAATACAATTCTCAAGATTAATGGAAATTTAAAATTTAATGGATTGAACCAAAGGTTGATTATGAGATTATTTTGGTAGTATAGACCAATAATTCATAGTTATTCAAAAATACCGGCTGACATTAATTGGATTAATTATTAAATAAAAGGCCCTTAATTTAAATACCAAGTTGCAATGGTCAATACTGGAATGTAAGTCATGCCTTCCATCGTGGTACGAAACAAAGTATGTCATTGATTGTAATGGGTTTTTTGCGCACATGTAGGGTTTGTCATGAAAGTCGGTTTGATATTTTCCTGAATTGTTTTCCATACTGACCAACTTTTTGAAAATATTGACCAAGCTAACCCACTATCGAAAAATATTTTCCCAACTGACCTAGTTTTCACGTCAGCTCAAATTGCTATTGGCAATAACGACATATGTTATTTTGATGCTGTTGTTGCCAATAGCAGCACCTACAACTTTTTTTCCGTTGCTGTTATTGGAAGTAACGACATCAATACATATCACATTCACTTAAGAGTTGTATGGCTTGAGAAAAAAAATCTAAGTGAAAATCGTTTATAACTGATCCGCTATTCCCAATAATAGTATAATTAGTCTGATGCTGCTATTGGCAATAGCGGCATCAATACAATCCACAGTATACTCCAAATTTCGTGCAGGTGCATCAACTTCAAACCCGTTTTCGACCTTGATGCAGCCAATATCTCTTAAAACTTAAAACATGAAAGTTGTAGAACTTTGTCTTGGTGTTCCATAGCATTTTGAATCATCTTAATCGGAGTTCGGATGATAAAGTTATGCCCAGATTACGTAGTGATGCTGAAACTATCCAGAAATTTGGAGTGCACTGTGGATTATCCTGATGCTTTTATTGCTAATAGCGACATCAGGCTAATTATGCCGTTATTGGGAATAGCGACATCAGTATAAGCGATTTTCGCTTACAATTTTTTCTGGACAATTTCGACGTTACTACGTAATATGGACATAACTTTATCATTTGAACTCCGATTGAAATGATTCAAAATGCTATTGAACGCCAAGAAAAAGATCTACTTTCATGTTTTAAGTTTTGAGAGATACTGGCTGTATCAAGGTCGAAATCAGACTTGAAGTTGATGCACTTGCACGAAATTTGGACTACAGTGTGGATTGTACTTGATATGGCTAAAACATGGGATTAAATCGGAACCGTCCAAATCGGGCGTGAATCTTAAAGCCTAGGGGCAAAATGGTAATTTCACTCCACAAACGGGTCTGAAGTGGGTCCTAGGTCTTTTCCCCAAAGACCCAATAACCCACGAACGGATCCACTTCAACTGGGTACGGGTCCCAACCCGAAATAAACCCGGTCCAGCATGATAGAATTAGGATTTCTGATTAATACTAATCAACGACCCTGATTCACATCTATCCTTTCACTGGGGATTAGGGATTACATTCCTTATCTGATCATAGGGATTACATTCCTAATCTGACCCCAACGGCAGCTATAAATACCCCCATCCACCACCATTAAGAGGTAATCAATCTTTTGCTAATTTACGCTCTTTCATAATCTCTTCTGGTTATTGACTTGAGCGTCGGAGGGTGCGTCGCCAGGATCAACCCCGGTGTCTCGCACTTTTTGTAGGTGAACGGCGGGAGTCAACGACCAAGCTCCAGCAAAACAGGTTTCAGGTTTGCTATTCAAGTTTTTCAAGAATCCACAAATACTGTCTGTTTGCCCCCACACCAGATTTAGCGGTAACAGATTGGCGCCGTCTGTGGGAACAACAAATAGCAGCTTTTCCTCTTCCCGTCAGGTCAGACCTACCCAGCCATGCCTCCCCGAAGGCTAAGATCCCGAGGGTCCAACCGCGGACCCACTCTCCCTCAACCACAACAGGAGGTCCTTCTCCAAACCGTCCAGCCGACGAAACTTTCCCCCCAACCTGATCAAGCCCTGCAGCAGGACCAACCTCCTCCTCAGAATCTTCAACCCCCTCGCGGTCAAACCGGTCCCCAGAATGCCGGTGTGGGGGGCTACCGTCCCGGTCCTCCGAGACAACCTCTCCAACATGATCACGTCTCCATGCACAACCCCTCAACTGATTCCATGGCATCTCACAATCCCCGGGCCTTCGATGACCTCCGCAACACCCTTAACAATCGACATAAGGAAGATGATCTTCGCCGCCGTTTGGATGAAAGGCGGAACCGAGAGGGAATCTCCCGCCAACAACGTCCAAATGAGCGATCTCCTCATCGCCGGGAACATAGGAGGTCCCCGCCTCACCGAAGACGGAGAGAGTCCCCCGAGCACTATAGAAGAAGGCCTCGCTCACCGAGGAATGATAATGCTCCTATCATCCGAGCTGAATTCCAGCAATTCCAAGAAACCATTTTGCAAGCCCTCCATCACCGACCCAACAATAATGATGCTCGAAGGGTCCCCACTCCTCCTCCGATCCAAAGTCCTCGCCGACGTTCCCTGACTCCTCCTCCAGCTCCTAGCAACCCCCGGCACATTCCTAGTCCTCGCCACTCCCGAGGCTACCGTCGTCATAGCCCCTGCTCTCCCTCGTACGAAGATGAGTCCAGAGGCTCGTTTGAATACCGTCGAAGGGATGACACTGTCTACCGTCGTCTCCATGAAATGGAGAGGCGCTTGGGTCAGCTAGACAGAGAAGAAGAGCTTAGAGGAAGGACCTTCCGTTAGAGCCGACCTCCTTTCTCTCGTACCATCATGGAGGCGCCCATTCCAATAGGCTTCAAGCCTTCACAGTTCGAGACCTATTCCGGGGAGTCCGACCCCGTGGACCACATCGAAAGCTTTAAGACCCTCATGCTAATCCACCAGGCTTCCGATGCTCTGCTGTGCAAGTCCTTCCCTGCTACTCTCAAGGGACCGGCCCGGGAATGGTACTCTCGCCTCACCCCATCCTCAATATTCTCCTTCGAGCAATTCGAGACCCTCTTCGTCACCCACTTCGTGAGTAGCTGCCGAACTGAGAAGACCAGCATTTCGCTATTCTACCTCAACCAGAAGAAGGGTGAGAAGTTAAGAGACTATGTGAAAAGGTTCACCGCGGAAGCTAGGTCTATCGCTTCCCTCGACCAGTCGGTCGCTGCAGCAGCGTTCCCATCAAATGTCCTTAATTCCAGTCTCCGCTCCTCCCTTGCCAAGAAGCCCCCGCAGAACTTCTCCGATCTCCTTCTCCGAAGCGAGAAGTATATTTGGGCCGAAGAAGCTGAGCACCGCCCCAACTTTGAGGGGCCTTCCTCCGGGTCCAAGAGAAAGGAAACAGAAGAAGGAGCCATGAAGCTCCAGAAGGACAATGGCAGACAGTGCCGACCTCCCCCCAGATTCGAAAAGTTCACTCCTCTTAACGCCAACATTTCCACTATTCTCATGGAAGTTGAGAAGGAAGGGGTGCTACCCCCTGCCCCGAAAATGAACACCCCTGGTAAGAAGAGGGACAAAGAAAAATGGTGCCGCTATCACCAGGATCATGGCCACGACACCAATGATTGTAGGGCCCTGAAGAACGAGATAGAAGCCCTCATCCAGAGGGGGCAACTAGCCAAGTTCGTGAGAAAGGACCGAACCAACCTTTCCGCCTCCTCCTCGGAGGGCTAACAAGCGCCCCGAACGATGCGATGAGACGCTCGAATTCGAAGAGGAGCATGTCTTGCACCTCATTCATGGGGGCCCGATGGGGGGCTCCTCAAACTCCTCTCGAAAGGCGTTTATAAGAGAAGTTAATTCGGTTCGCGGCACACCTCCTCCTAAAGGCCTCGGAGTACCTGTCACATTCTCAGATGAAGACCTTGAGGGTGTCCGAACCCCCCATTGTGACGCACTTGTCATCAACCTCCATATGGCGAACTTTAAAGTAGAGAGGATCCTGGTGGACAATGGCAGCTCCGTTAACATCCTCTTCCTCGCCGCTTTCAAAGGTCTCAAACTCTCCCGGGACAGACTTAAGCCTGTCGGCTACACACTCCATGGGTTCATGGGAGTGCCAGTGACTATTGAAGGGGTGATCACCCTCGACGCAACCGCTGGTAAAACTCCTACTACCCGAACGGAGCCGATGGACTTCATGGTCGTCGATGTCCCCGCTGCTTATAATGTGATTCTGGGCCGACCTGGCCTAGCTGCCCTCGAGGCGTCCCTTCCGCTTATCACCTCAAGATGAAGTTCCCCACCTGGGCAGGAGTAGGGGAAGTAAGAGGCAGTCAGGAAATGGCGTGCAAATGCTACATGACCTCTACTGAGGGTCCAGTCCTCTCCCTCGAAACTCTTGAAATCCCCCAAGATGGTGTCTGGCCAACGTCCGAGCCAGTGGATGAATTGGAGGAAGTGCTCTTCTCTGAGCAAGATCCGAGCCGCAAGTTCTTTATCAGCAAGACCCTCCCATCAGCTCTAAGCTCGGACATAGTTCAATGTATTAGAAAGAACCGCGACCTCTTTGCCTGGTCAGCCGCCGACATGCTTGGAATTTCCGAAGAGCTTCTCGTCCACCATCTGAGTGTTGCACCGGGGTCCAGACCGGTTCAATAGAAGAGGCGCAAATTTGCTCCCGAGCGCCAACAAGCTATAAAAGAAGAGGTGGACAAGCTCCTCAAGGCTCGGTTCATACAGGAGGTCAATTATCCCTAATGGCTCTCAAATGTTGTGATGGTAAAGAAGGCCAACGGAAGTTGGAGAATATGTATCGACTTCACCGACCTGAATAAAGCATGTCCCAAAGATCCATTTCCTCTCCCAAGTATAGACACCCTGATCGACGCAACTTCAGGCCATGAACTCCTCAGCTTCATGGACGCCTTCTCCGGCTACAATCAGATTCGTATGTTTCCCCCGGATATCCCGAAGGCCTCCTTTGTAACCGATCAGGGCCTCTACTACTACAGGGTAATGCCTTTCGGGTTGAAGAATGCAGGTGCCACTTATCAACGCCTCGTCAACAAGGTTTTTCAAGCACAGATCGGTCGAAATATGGAGGTATATGTTGACGATATGCTTGTGAAGAGCATCCATGGGGCCGATCATGTGGCCGATCTGCAAAAGGCGTTCGATGTACTCAGGAAGCACGATATGAGGCTCAATCCGAACAAGTGTGCGTTCGGAGTCTCGTCGGGGAAATTCCAAGGCTTTATGGTCAGCCAAAGAGGAATCGAAGCGAACCCCGAGAAGATCAAGGCCATATTGGACGGCTCCCCCAAAGAATGTTAAAAAGGTTCAGAAGCTAACAGGTCGCCTTGCTGCCATAGGGCGCTTCCTTTCTAAGTCAGGGGAAAAGTGTCTTTCCTTCTTCAAAGCTCTCAAGGGGGAAAAAGGCTTCAAGTGGGGTCAGTAGCAACAAGACTCATTCGACCAGCTAAAGGCTTACCTAGTCAATCCTCCCCTCCTCAGCAAACCTGTTCCCGAGGAAGCCCTCTACCTCTACTTAGCCGCCTCCGAGCAGACCCTCAGCGCTGTCCTCGTAAGGGAAGAAGATAAGACTCAAAAGCCCATCTATTACGTGAGCAAGGTACTTCGGGATGCCGAGCTTCGCTACTCAAGGATAGAGAAGATGGCATACGCCTTAGTCATGGCCGCAAGAAAGATTCGCCCATATTTTCAGTCTCACTCGGTGGTCGTTCTTACCAACCAACCGTTGAAGAAAGTCCTTCATAAGCCGGAGACTTCCGGTCATCTCATGAAATGGTCTATCGAGCTAAGCCAGCATGATATAACATACCAGCCTCGGACCGCGATCAAGGCTCAGGCCTTAGCTGAATTCATAGTTGAAAGCACCATTCCCGAGGTCAGTCAAGCGTCAAATGGACCTCCTATTTGGATAGTATATGTTGATGGATCTTGTACCGAAGGGAGCGGAGCCGGGGTTATTCTGGCAGGCCCAGATGACTTCGTCCTCCAATACTCCCTCCGCATCAACTTCAAGGCCTCCAACAATGAAGCGGAATATGAAGCCCTTATAGCCGGTCTTGGAATGGCTCGCAAGGCAGGGGCACAATGCCTCCGCATATTTAGTGACTCTCAGCTAGTCGTGAATCAAGTCTTGGGCGAGTATGAAGCGCGAGATGACCGAATGGCTAAGTATCTAGCCAAGGTCCAAAATCTCATGGCTCTCTTTGAAGAGGCGCTTATTCGGCGAATCCCGAGGGAAGAAAATGCCCAAGCAGACATTCTCTCCAAGTTAGCCTCTTCCTCCCTCCAAGGTCTCGAGCAGACCGTCTTAATTGAAGTGCTCCTGAAGCCGAGCATAGAAGAAGAAACTCCCGACTCCATGGAGTCGCTGCCGGTCCAACTTCAAGATAATTGGATGAAACCCCTGGTAGAATTCCTAAGGGATGGGCTCCTCCCCGAAGACCCTAAGGAAGCTCGCCGAGTCAGAACCAGAGCGGAGCGGTA
Organism: Hemerocallis citrina; assembly: GCA_017893485.1. Classification (NCBI taxonomy): domain Eukaryota; kingdom Viridiplantae; phylum Streptophyta; class Magnoliopsida; order Asparagales; family Asphodelaceae; genus Hemerocallis; species Hemerocallis citrina. Next base: position 192,420,540 of record CM030358.1, read on the forward strand.
CACCATTGTAGAGGGGGTCTTGTACAAACGCTCCTTCACACAAATTGACGGCAGACCTTATCTGAGGTGCCTCTCCCCCGAACAAGCCACATACACCTTGCAAGAGCTTCACGAAGGCATAGGCGGAGCACATTCAGGGTCCAGGTCCCTTGCCCGGAAGGTATTGAATTATGGATATTTCTGGCCTACCCTCTTACAAGACGCCGAGCGACATGTTCGGCAATGCAGCTCTTGTCAAAAGCACTCCAACATCCGTCGCCTCCCACAAGCTCGGCTCGCCACCCTATCAAGTCCTATCCCTTTCGCAATGTGGGGGATGGATTTACTAGGACCGTTCCCGCCAGCTCCCGGCCAACTCAAATTTTTAGTCGTGACAATCGACTACTTCTCGAAGTGGATAGAGGCCGAGCCCTTGGCCGCAATCACTGAGAACAAAGTACTCCAGTTCTTTTGGAAGAACGTCATCTGCAGGTTCGGCATCCCTCGAGTCATCATAACCGACAATGGAACACAGTTTACAGGGGCCTCCTTCCGAGCTCTGTGTGAAGACCTCGCCATCCAACAATGCTTCTCCTCTGTCTCCCACCCTCAATCAAACGGCCAAGTGGAAAACGCCAATCGACAGATCCTCTCTGGTATCAAAAAGAGGCTGGATAAGTCCGCTAAAGGTTTATGGGTTGATCAGCTCCCGAACGTACTGTGGAATTACCACACTACCAAACGGACCCCCACAGGAGAGTCACCGTTCAACCTCACCTACGAGGCCGAGGTTGTAATCCCCTGGAAGTCGGTGTACCCTCTCCTCGTCTTACTGTTTATGAAGAAGAGCAGAATGCCAAAGAGCTTCGAGCAAATCTGGACTTGATCGATGAGCTCCGTGAAAGAGCTGCCATTCGTCAACAAAGCTATCGGAGAAGGATCGAGCTGGCCTATAATAAGAGAGTCCGTCCTACCGACCTCAAAGAAGGGGACTTAGTCCTCAGAAAGTTAGCTATCTCCTTCCCCAGTCAGAAGAGTAAGCTGGCTCCAAATTGGGAAGGACCCTACAAGATCACCAAAGTAGTTCGGCCAGGAGCCTACCGTCTAGAAGACCTTGAAGGCAGAGAGATTCCCAGGACTTGGAATGCCGACCATCTCTTGAAGTACCAAGAGAGCGCATGAACGCCTCTCCAAGTACCGTCAGATGTCGAACCGTTCCTTTCCCTTCACTTGTATTTTACTTTTGCTTTTTTATTTCTCCCATGTAATAACGGCTCGCAACTTAGAAGCAGTCGAGTATTAGTTTTCAATAAAGAACATTTTTCTTCATATCTTACTTGTGAATTGCTTGTATCTCTCTGTTTTTACCTTCTTTATACTCTAACGACGAGTTCGGGGTCGAACACTTGGCTCGACTCCGCTTTGCAGGTTCGCTCTAAAGTGAGCTAGAAGTGGTTCGCCATTCGGAATTGCTCCCACAACCGTTGAAACAAACTCTAACGACAAGTTCGGAGTCCAACACTTGGCTCGACTCCGCTTCGTAGGTTCGCTCTAAATCGAGCTAGAAGTGGTTCGCCATTCGGAATTGCTCCCACAACCGTTGAAACAAACTCTAACGATGAGTTCGGAGTCCAACACTTGGCTCGACTCTGCTTCTTAGGTTCGCTCTAAAGCGAGCTAGAAGTGGTTCGCCATTCGGAATTGCTCCCACAACCGTTGAAACAAACTCTAACGACGAGTTCGGAGTCCAACACTTGGCTTGACTCCGCTTCGTAGGTTCGCTCTAAAGCGAGCTAGAAGTGGTTCGCCATTCGAAATTGCTCCCACAACCGTTGAAACAAACTCTAACAACGAGTTCGGAGCCCACCACTCTCTCCCTGAGTCGCTCCTCGAACTCGTCTCCCAAATGGCTCTCTCTTAGAGCCGAGCTCTTCACTCCGCTCGTCTCCAAAGCGGGCCTCTTCTAAGCGAGTTCGGAGCTCAAAACTCTTCCGTAGAGTTGCTCCTTGCACTCACTTCAAAGAATGGGTGTTTAAATGGCTCTTATGAGGATCTTCCTAGCACCTCTTCTTCACCCCTAGGAGTGGAGCTCCTCTTCAAAAAATCTCCAAAAAACGGCGAGCACAACACCAGGCTTCGGAGCTCTTCACCTCTCCCATATGCCGACCCCCTTCCTCGTCGTGCTCCGACCCCTCCTTCGTCGTTGAGCTCACCTCAACGAACTCGCCTCAATGAGCTCCGCTATGGTCGAGCTACCGAGCCGAAGGGACGAGGTACCGACCTCCACATATGGAGAAAAATGCTGCCGAGCCAGTTTTACCGTCAGATTGCTTCAAAAAATGTGCTAGAACTTGATGAACGGCTCAGATCGTGCCACGTCTCCGCAAAACGACAAGATAACGTTTTCTCGAAATTTGAGCCTCTTGTCTCGTGATTCGCGCCACGATCGTGATCAACCGTCCTGATGGAGCCACGTAGCTCGGATCTGAAATATGAACTACCGATTTACCGAATTGCAAAGTGGAAGAAAAGGCACCTCAAAATTCGTGCTCGGAATTGCCGAACAGGAAGCAACACACGAACACCAAAAAAAAGAACTTTTATTAAGGAATACAACGGACAAAAACATTCAAATTACAAGGCCAAGCTACTACAACAAGGAGCCACAAAAATTCCAAAGTATAATACAACTCTTTCAACACTTCTTCGGGACAGGGATGTTCCGGTTTAGAGAAACGCGAGGGCCGCGCCGCTTCACCTCCGAGCTCGTCTCTACACCCACGAACCGAGACGCTTCCTCGGCGCTGCCTCTGACAGTGGCTCCAACCGAGGCTCCACTAGACGAGATGGCCACGCCACTCTGTGCGTCGGCCGGGCTCCGACGAACGATAGGTGGGCGAGTCGCGAGTTCGTAGAAGGAGCTCCCCCTCTCACTCTCCTCGCGGGTGCACAAAGTGCTTCGGACGTTAATCCTCACGGGCTGAGGTTTAAGGCGAGCGACTTCCTCTTCAAGTTCGACGATCCTATCCTTCAAAGTATCGTCTTTCACTGACATCTTGAACCGAGGAAGTTTTGCCGAGCTTGCGTCCCCGGCACAGTCAGTTATGATTCAGCGAAGGTTGGTCACTTCAATGCTTTTGTCGACCGTAACCCTCTTTAGCTCCTCAACCTTCGAAGCTAGCTCGTCGCGCTCGGCCAGCGCCGAAGTTAACTCATCCTCCTTCGCCGAGAGTTCTCCCACAACTATCTGCAAGTGACGAATCTCAGCCAATAACTCGCTATTCGTCTTCTCCACATTGAATAACACCCTCCTAATTAACTCGATCTCGCCCTCGAGACGAGCTTCGCGTGATCGCTTAAATAATTCCGTTCGCCGCCGAGCCGCCGCGGCGTCCGAACCGAGTCCGACGATCTGAAAAAACCAAAGCATGTCATTGGGAAACAGATTCCGTGCCAAACACTTGGACAAATTCAAAAAAGAAATCTTTCATTCATATCAAAAAGAAGCGGTGGCCAGTTCGCTATAAGGCTTTACAAAAAAAAAAGAAAAAGAAAAAAAAGATAGGAGGATTAATGCAAAAGACGGGGAGATCAAGGATCCACCTGCGACGGCGGCTCGGTCACAGGCGCCTCGCCAGATGGTCCCTCACCCCCCGTCGCCTCGGCTTGGGGGTCGACCGCCACAGTCTCGGAGACGGCAGGCACCTCCTCCTCTTCTCCTTCCTGCTCTCCACCCTCCTCCTCTTCGCCAGGCCACAGGCGATATCCCACTCTTTCGAAGCCGGGGACATGAGCCTTGACGTGGTCAAGAGCTCTCGCATAGGACAGCTCCATGTTCCTAGCCATGTGCTTCTTCGCCTCGGCCTCAACCTCTTTCCTGGCCACCTCCGCCACAGCGTCCCTCTCCGGCGAGGAGGCCTTCGCCGATGCGGCCAACTCCTCGGCAGCCTTAGCAACCTTGGCAACCTCTGCGGCGAGCTGCTCCTTCACTCACTCCAGGGCCGTCTCAAGATCGGCAACCCAAACCTCCAAGCCCTCCGAGCGGCGCTGTTCGGCCTCGAGCTGCTTCACCGCCCTCGCGTTCTCCGCCCTGTCCTTGTCATAGAGGGCTTTCAGCTCGTTCTCTTGCTCGGCGAACTCCTGAACAAGGTGGCCAAAGTGACAAGTGGCCTGCAATGAATGAGCGTTAGGTGGTTGTAAGAGCCGAGTTGTAGACTTACAGAAATTCTCAAAGAAAAATGCTTACCGACATGAGCGACCGAGCGATCTCGAAGGTATCGTCCCCGGTCGTCCTCGCCTTCAGAGCAGCTCGGTCCTTTGGGGTCGTGAGATGCTTGACGGCCTGCATGCACATCTGCGAATCACCAAGGAAGCCGTCGTGGTTCTTCACCCGCCAGTCGGGGACGAACAGCTTCTTATGGGCCTCTGTCAAGATCTGCTCGGCCTGAGGCATCAAAGGCGGGGCCTGCAGCGCCAGCGCCGCCGAAACCGAAAAGGCCTCACTGGCCGGGGCAGACGAGGCCGGAGCAGACGGGTCTACAAAGACGGCCACCGACGGAGACGGCGGCTGAGGAGCAGGGGTAGGGTCGGCAACTACCGAGGGGGCCTTGGAAGGACAGCCGGATGCGAGCCCGGCGCTCGGCTTCTTCCTCTTCCTACCATCGGCGACCTTGCCTCGCTCAGACATCATTCCCATGAAGTCCATCTTCGGCGCCTCTGTTCCAAACAACAAAACCAAAAAACAACAAGTTAGAAGATCGCACAAGAAAGAAAGAAGGAAAAAATGCAGCGAGATGTCAAGGGCATACTCGGGTCGATCGGACTAAGGCCCGACCCGTGTAGCACTTCCTCAGTCATTCCTCTCCAGCTTAACATTGGGAGAGCAATGAGCTTCGCCGCCACCTCCTCCTCGGCCGCAGTCAGCACCCGGTCGGCCCTTGCAAACTTCGGCACCTCTTCCTTCCACCGAGTCGGGAAGTCCAGCCTCGAGGGCCCCTTCAACAGAAAAAACTTCTCCTTCCAACCTTTTATTGAATCCGGATTCTCTATGAGTTTAACGCCTCTCCGGGGTGACAAGTAGTAGCGAGGCTCGGCCTTCGTCATCCGGTTGATCCGATACAGACTCCGAAGGATTACCAGGTCTGGTTCGACCTCCGTGATGCGACACTGTAGCAAGAAGGCGAGCACGTGGCGCCAGGTGTTCGGCATAAATTGCACCGGTGCCAGACAGTACCAGTGGAGAACCTCCAACACGAAGGGATGCAGACGGAAGCGCAAGCCGGGGCACAAAGAGTCGAAGTCGAACACGCACGTGTCCGGCGACAACTCGGTGTTCGCTCGCATCCCAGGGCCGGGGAGGATCAGACTGTATTCCGAAGGGATGGCGAACCCCTTTCTGATCCGGAGGAGGTCCCTCTCGGATAATACCGAAGCAAGGTCGTCCACCTCGGTGACCTCCCTCGGGGCATTCTCCTCGTAAACGACCGACTGACCAACGATCGCCTTCTTCAGCAGATCGCCCTCATATTGCCTAATGCCGGCGTGACCGGACAACACACCAGGGTACCGGCCCGACTCAGGGGCTCGCCTCTCTGGCTCCACGATCTCCTCGACCACGGGAGACCGAGCAACTGCCTTCTTCTTCACGGCCGCAGACGACCCTACCACTTTCTTCCCCTTTCTCCGGCTCGCTACTTGACTTCTCTCCTTGGCACCACTGTCTCCAGAGGACGATGCCTCACTTCCCGAGTCTATCCTTGACATCTCTAAAAAATATCTAAGGCAAAAGCACTGACCTTGATGTGACGTGAACTTGGAAGTGACGTGCACGGTCGGAAACACTCGCCGGAAATCGCCTGGCCTACGCGACAGCCAGCACCACCGCCTTGGAGCGCAAATCACCGCTAGCAAAGCAAAACTGAAAGTAAAAGTAAAAATTCAAAGTGAAAGAGAGAAATGAGCTAGGGGGTGAGGTGAGTGAGGACTTATAGCCAAGAGAGCAACGTTTGGGCTCTCTAGGCATTTAAGGGCCCACGAAAGGAAGGCAAAACGACAAAACGGAGAGTTCCAACGCTCTAAGGCAAAAACTCGTCAATCCGCTTAACTCCATCACTCGGCAACCAGCACCTCGACGGGCCACCGGAGTGCATAGCCGAGCTACTGAACAGCTTGGCCGAGCAACCGAGCTACCGAGCCGAGGGGACGAGGTACCGACCTCCACATATGGAGAAAAATTCAGCCGACCCAGTACTACCGTCGAATCGTCCCAAAATTCGTGTCAAAACCTGATGGACGGTTCAGATCGCGCCACGCCCACAAAATGACAAGATAGCGTTTTCTCATGATTTGAACCCCATCTTCGTGATCCGCACCGTGATGGACGCTCAGGATCGTGCCACGTGTTCCGTCCGAGCTGCTTGCCACCGGTGTGCATAGCCGAGCTACCGAACAGCTTGGCCGAGCCACCGAGCTACTGGGGCAGAGGGCGAGCAACCGAGCCGAGTGGACGAGGTACCGACCTCCACATATGGAGAAAAATTCTGCCGACCCAATATCGCCGTCGAATCGTCCCAAAATTCGTGTCAAAACCTGATGGACGGTTCAGATCGCACCACGCGCACAAAACAACAAGATAGCATTTTCTTGTGATCTGAACCCCGTCCTCATGATCCGCGCCGTGATGAACACCCAGGATCGTGCCACGTGTTCCGTCCGAGCTGCTTGCCACCAGTGTGCATAGCCGAGCTACCGAACAGCTTGGCCGAGCCACCGAGCTACTGGGGCAGAGGGCGAGCAACCGAGCCGAGTGGACGAGGTACCGACCTCCACATATGGAGAAAAATTCAGCCGACCCAGTATCGCCGTCAGATCGTCCTAAAATTCGTGTCAAAACCTGATGGACGGTTCAGATCGCACCACGCCCACAAAACGACAAGATAGCATTTTTTCATGATCTGAACCCCGTCCTCGTGATCCGCACCGTGATGAACGCTCAGGATCGTGCCACGTGTTCCGTCCGAGCTGCTTGCCACCGGTGTGCATAGCCGAGCTACCGAACAGCTTGGCCGAGCCACCGAGCTACTGGGGCAGAGACCGAGCAACCGAGCCGAGTGGACGAGGTACCGACCTCCACATATGGAGAAAAATTCTGTCGAGCCAGATTCACCGTCGGATCGTCCAAAAATTCGTGTCAAAACCCGATGGACGGTTCAGATCGCACAATGCGCACAAAACGACAAGATAGCGTTTTCTCGTGATCTAAACCTCGTCCTCGTGATCCGCGCCATGATGAATGCATAGGATTGCGCCACGTAGCTCGGTAGATCCCAGCGCTCCGAGCCGAGCTGCCGAGGAGTCGAGCCAAAGGGACGAGGTACCGACCTCCACATATGGAGAAAAATTCTGCCGAGCCAGATTCACCGTCGGATCGTCCCAAAATTCGTGTCAAAACTTGATGGACGGCTCAGATCGCGCCACGCTCACAAAACGACAAGATAGCATTTTGTGTGGATTTGCGCCATAATGAACGCCCAGGATTGTGCCACGTAGCTCGGCAGATCCCGGCACTCCGAGCCAAGCTGTCGAGGAGCCGAGCCGAGGTGCCGAGGTACCGACCTCCACACACGGAGAAAATACTAGCCGACCCACTCAGATCGTCCGATCCCCCAGAAAATCGCGCTCGGCAACGATGAAGGGTCCAGATCGCGCCACGACATAATTCGGTATTAAAAATTAATTTTTATTTATTAAAACCGTTTTATTTATTGAAAAATTGCAAAAAAACGATTAAAAATTTGGGAAAATTAATTAAAAATTCTAGAAGCTAATTATAAATTCGGGGAAATATTTTGAGCCCCTGAGTAAATAATTATTGCCTAGAGTGGTTGATTAAGACCCCCGAACGACGAATCGACACTTCGCAAAATTAAATAAGTGATCCGAAAGATAAATAAAAATTAAGGGAAAATGCCAGAAAACCAGAGGGGCTCAAGAACAACTTAGAGCACGCAACTAACCCAGAAAATCACCATACAGCCCCATGTAAAGAATCGTCACCCCTCGTTTGGACTCTGATACAACTCCGAAAGCCATTGAAACAGTAAAACTAGTCCTCAAAGACTGAACCTTCTCAGCCTTTAGGAGTGGGGGGCTCGTGATATGGCTAAAAAATGGGATTAAATCGGAACCGTCCAAATCGGGCGCGAATCTTAAAGCCTAGGGGCAAAATGGTAATTTCACTCCACAAACGGGTCTGAAGTGGGTCCTGCATCTTTCCCCAAAGACCCAATAATCCACGAACAGATCCATCTCAACTGGGTACGGGTCCCAACCCGAAATAAACCCGGTCCAGCAGGATAGAATTAGGGTTTCTGATTAATACTAATCAACGGCCCTGATTCACATCTATCCTTATCTGATCATAGGGATTACATTCCTAATCTGACCCCAACGGCGCCAACGGCGGCTATAAATACCCACCATCCACCGCCATTAAGAGGTAATCAATCTTTTGCCAATTTACGCTCTCTCATAATCTCTTCGGGTTATTGACTTGAGTGTCGGAGGCGTCGCCGGGATCAACCCCGGTATCTCGCACTTTTTGCAGGTGAACGGCGGGAGTCAATGACCAAGCTCCGGCAAAACAGGTTTCAGGTTTGCTATTCAAGTTTTTCAAGAATCCACAAATACTGTCTGTTTGCCCCCACACCAGATTTAGCGGTAACAGTACTGATGTGCTTATTGCCAATAGCGACATCAGGCTAATTATGCCGTTATTAGGAATAGCGGCATTAGTTACGAGCGATTTTTACTTACAAATTTTTTTTCTCAAGTCATAAAACTTCTAAGTGAATATGAGATAAACTGATGTCGCTACTACCAATAGCGGCAACAATTTTCTTTTTACAGGTATCGCTATTAGCAACAACGACATCAAAATAACAGATGTGATTATCACCAATAGCATTTTATGCTGACGTGTCAAAAACTGGGTCAGTTGGGTAAATATTTTCGAAAGTGGGTCAGTTTGGTGAATATTTTTAAAAATTGGGTTAGTACGGAAAAATTATATTTTCTTATTATAAAGTATATGTGATACACACATGTATAAACACCTAAACGTTACCACTTTGTTGCGCACACGTAAATGTGGTTTCTTTTTCGTGAAATACGTCGAACGATGAGTTAACTTAACTAAGATTTTATAGTTTGTTGGGCATACGTAAGGATGTAGTAATCTTAAAGGCAAAAATAAAACTTTCATGAGATGTAATTGGTAAGAGTTACCTACCTATAGACCCATTAAGGTTGGTCATGCACACATGGGGCCTTAGTAGGATAAGTGAGTTTTCATATTCTCACTAAGGAAACTATCCAATGAAGTTTCATATTTTCCACTAAGAGGGCTGTGAAACTCAATAAACCTAGTGGGAGGCATAAACTAATGAAATAAAAAGGACCTCACATGTTTATGCATAATAATTATGAATAATTATTGATATGTGTTTATTGTAGTTTACTGAAGATATATTATATCTACTTCGTCCGATGCAAGAGCAGCTTAAACTTAAATAACTAGGCTTTTCATTTCGAATGCAAGAGGGTATCATTGCACGACATACTTGATGCAAACAAGCTAACTGGACTAAACATGGTTGACTGGTTAAGGAACCTGAGAATTGTTCTCACTTCTCACTCAGAAGATCTCCTACATACTTGACACTTTTGCTCCTGGAGCACCAGTAAGATTGAATGCAACAGGAGAGTAGATTGCTGCTGATGAGAAGTGGAAAAGTGACAGCGTCCAGGCGCAACGCCTTATGTTGGTCTCCATGAGCAATGGGTTGCAAATGCAGCATGAACATATGTATGCTTCACCTCAAATGAGTTGTATGGTCAGCATAATAGGACTGGTAGATATGAGATATCAAAGCAGCTCTTCCGCATGAGGAGGAACTGCAAGACTTACCTTGTAGATCTGAAAGCCTCTGTTTTAGGTGCGTTTGTTTTTTAAATTTATATGCTAGAATACAAGTGCAATTTCTCTCAACCCTTCTACAACTTCGAAGTTTTAGCTTAGTAACAGTGACTTTTACATGGTATCAAAGCAACCCAGTTTCGAATCCAACCGGCTACGCAATTTAAATGCAGAATTTTTATATAAAAAATGCTGTTGCGTATAGTCCAGGTCTCAGCCCACAATTTGTTGGGCATTTATGTCGTTTCTTTGGCCCATAAAAAAATAGACTCTCGACCTGAGGGGGAGTGTTAGAATACAAGTGCAATTTCTCTCAACTCTTTTACAACTTCAAAGTTTTAGCTTAGTAGCAGCGGCTTTCAAAATGTCATTAACGAATCCTACTTCTTGGGTATAAGATACCAGTTGTTTCTTATATTTGCAAGTGGTTGCAAGGATTGAGAATAAGTAGTATGCTGCAAAAAGGTGACTACGAGCTAAGGGTTGGAAATGGAGAAAGAGTTGATGCCTCAGCTCTGGGATTTTTTTTGTATTTGTTTACCCTTGGGAAAACAATTAGAATTGCAGAATTGTTATTCCGTTCAAAGTTTAATAAGAAATATTATTTCTGTTCTTATGTGGCTTGAACAAGGATTTGAGATTATATTTTAGAATAATGGTTGTTCTATTTATCATTTAAATGAGTTGTATGGTAGTTGACGTGTTGATAACGGGTTAGCAATTTTGAATGTTGATGACAATGTTTTTGATGTAGAGCAACTCATTAAAGAAAAGGAGAATAGATTAATCAAACTTATTTTTGGCATTTAAAACTTGGTTATATAAATGAGAATATGATTAATAGGTTGCATAAAGGTGAGTATTTAAGTCATTATGATTTTGAATCATTGCCAACTTGTGAATCTTGTCTTAAAGGTAAGATGACTAAAACTCCATTTACCGAAAGTGGAGTACGTGCTACTGAATTGTTAGAATTGATCTACATAGGCGTATGTGGACCAATGACAGTTCAAGCCAGAGGTGGATACTCCTATTTTATAACATTTACTGACGACTTCGATATTCCAATATGTGTATTTAATGAAATACAAATCTGAAGCTTTTGAAAATTTCCAGGAGTATAGGTTTGAAGTTAAGAAACAAAACTAGTAAAAGTATCAAAGCACTTCGATCAGATCGATGTAGTAAATAATATTTAGTGAATTTCTTAATTATATCAAAGAGAATGAGATTCTCTCTCAATGGACTCCACCTGCAACACCTTAGCCTAATGGTGTAACAGAGAGGAGAAATCACACATTCTTGGACATGACGCGATCCATGATGCCCTTCATTGATCTTCTCATATCCTTTTGGAGATATGCTCTAGAGACCGTTGCGTATCTCCTGAATAAGATACCTACAAAATCTGTATGTATGAGATATGGATAGGAAAGAAACAAATTCTTAAATATGGTATGATTTGGGGTTGTCCTACTTATGTGAAGAAATTACATGCAGATTAACTTGATACGAGAGCTGAAAAATGTAGATTCGTAGGGGTATCTTAAAGAAACCATATGGTATTATTTCTACTCCCCAACTGAACAAAATGTGTTTGTCGGTAAGTATGCAACTTTTTTGGAAAATGAGTTTATCCAAGAAGAGGGTAGTGAGAGAAACATCCAGACCCAGTGTGGAAAGTTCACAAAATGTTCCCGAACCAGTTGCACCTCCATCGAATTTCCGAAACTCCTCGGAAATCTGCTAGAGTGTGAAACACACCAGATAGATTGAAACTAGTCATTGAGAATGACACAAATAATATTGCAATTGAGGATCCATAGACTTATCTGAAAGCATTAAAAAATGATGATTGCAATAAATGGCAAGAGGCAGTGAAATCTAAAATGGACTTGATATATTCCAACAAAATATGGACTTTGGTGGCTGCACCTAAGGGGATAATACCCATTGGGTGCAAATGGATCTTTATGCGAAAGATTGGAGCGGATGGTAAGGTGGAGACCTATAAGGTCAGGCTAGTGGCAAAAGGCTTTATACAAACTCGTGGTATTGATTGTGAAGAAACCTTCTCACTCGTAGTGATGCTTAAGTCCATTAGGATTTTACTTGTCATAGCTGCATATTATGACTATGAGATATGACAGATGGATGTTAAAATTGCTTTCTTAAATGGTGATTTCGACGAAGAAGTTGATATGACACAGCTAGAAGGTTGTCTCTAGTGTAGGACAAAAGAAAGTATGCAAGCTACATAAATCCATTTATGGGTTAAAGCAGACATCAAGGAGTTGGAACATTTGTTTTGATGAGACAGTCAAATTGTTTGATTTTATCAGAAATGTTGATGAACTTTGTGTATACAAGAAAGTTAGTGGGAGTACGATCACATTTTTAGTATTGTATGTGGATGAAATGTTGCAATCTATCAATGCTTGACTTTTCATAAATTTCTTCATGAATGACTTAGGAGAAGCATCCTATATTCTGAGAATAAAGATATATAGGGATTGGTCTAAAATGATGTTTGAGTTATCTTATTCCAGGTACATAGACACAATGTTAAAAATGTTTAACATGTAAGATAGTAAGAGAGAGAACTTACCAGTAAGACATGGCGTACATATTTCATACATGATGTCTCCCAAGACACTTGAAGAAAGGCACATGATGAAGTCACCCCTTTTGCTTCAGCAGTTAGGTCAATTATGTTTTCTATGCTATGTACCAGATCTGATGTTGCATATGCTTTGGGCATTGTAAGCAAGTTCCATTCAGATCCTAGAAAGGAACACTGAACAACGTTAAATAACATTCTCAAGTATTTACGAAGAACGAGAGATGTTTTTCTGATATATGGCGGGTCTAACTTGAAATTGGAGAGTTATACTGATTCCAGTTTTCAATCGGATCTGGATGACAGTAAATCCATTTCAGATTTGTGTTTACCCTGAATGGAGGTGAAATAAGTTTAAAGAGTTACAAGCAGCAGATTGTAGCTGATTCAGTCTTAGTATTGAACGAATCGATACGTCAAACAACACAGCAGGTTCTTTCACTAAGGCGTTGACACAACAACAATTTGATCCTCACTTTGATAACATGGCTATTAAGTATAGGGGCGATTGATTTTAGTGCATGTGGGGGATTATTAGGAATGTGCCCTACAGCCAATCGCATGAGATGTGATGGAAATTCTCTTTATACATTATTCGTAATAAATAAAATTATTTGAGGCACTTGATTCATCATATGCCGCTAATTTTACTAGGGTAATTTATTTACCTTTATGCTGAAGACCATAGATTAATAAAATGAGTTTAGGACCATAATGAGATTGTGCTAGTGAAACTTAAACTTAATAAAATTAATCTAAAATGTTAGTAGTCGTAGGATTAATGAGATTGGACATCAGTAATTCCAGTAAGATTAGTACACTCGTTACATGCTCTAAAGTAGAGGATAATTGATGTCATAGTTATTTATGTATGGACATTAATATAAGAGTGTATGTACTAAACGGTTTAGTTCACTGAACCGACTTGCTAAAAAGAATATCTAATAGAAATCTAAATAAATGTCAGTAGGTAATTTCATTGGGTGATAATAGGTACAAGTAATCTTTAGACCTGAGATTGTCATAACACTTTGTCTGTCAATCTATGTTTTGATTTAATTCTTAGCATTTCTTTCTAAGACATGTGTAGGGTATACTAGGTATAGTGAGGCTTTTATGGAAGTGGATGAACAATCAACAATGAATCGATCATTTCCATGAGGATAAGAGAATGTCTTATATGATTCTATAACGTGATGACTTGAGAAGTCTATGGTTATGGCAGAATGAATTTTAGAAAGCAGTTTCTAAGTATTCATTTGAGTCAAATACTTACTGATGTAAAACTAATCCTAAATAGAGAATTTCCAAGAATTTTAAAGGATTAATTTTACTAACATGTAATGCGGATCAAAATTGGAATTTTAAACAATTAATCGGTTTGATAGATTTTCAAGAATTGAATTAAGTTTCACAAACCCAATTAATAATTCAGTTCTAACAATCAATAATTAAATTCCTAAGCATTTTTAGCAAGTAAAAGATTCAATACCGATTTGTACTCTAATTAAAGCAAGTGGAACGCTCAATCTCAACTATTTTGTGGACGACAGAATATCAAATAATATAATAGAGATGATAAGGCAATATAGCACAAATATTTAAAAGTGGAAAGAGTAAACCGAGAGTTTGAAGAACAATTGCGACAGATCTTGGATGGCAGCAGCGACGAACACGGCAAATCAGCAACACTAGTAAGAGAGAGACAGCAGCAACAGGGCAACCCTAAAGGAACAACAACGATGTCAGCTAGAGGCAAGGCCGGCGGGGGCGCAGCATCGCAGGCAGCCAGTGGGGGGGCGCGTCGATGGCGGTCGACGAGCGATGGCGTCGGGTGGTCTGGGCGGCTGTGTTGATCGGGAAAAGGAGCAGGCAGGGCGAGCTAGGGGGTTTTGGGTTCTATTGTCGATTAGGAACGGGAGTAGGGAGAGAGAGGGGGGGCGAGGATGGGTGGACGAAGTCGATGGCAACGGGGGTGGCTGTGGCGGTGGGAGGATGACGACGTGGGGGTTGGTCGGGATCAACAGCAGGGGGAAGAAGAGGAAAGTGAAATTAGGGTTTTGGATTTGGGAATTGGGGTTTGGGTAGTTTGTTAATTTGGGAGGTAGATTTTAGAGTTAATCACTAACCCTAAAATTGTATTAGGATTTATCACAAATCCTAACAAGTTGGATCTCAATTGTATCACACAAAGGAGAAGATGAAGAGCAAAACTCAACACAATAATTTTTTTAATCAACAATGGCATCTCTTTCTCATTAATCTCAAGGCCTTTATATAGGCTCAAAACAAATCATGATATAAATCTCAGAATATTCTCAAATCTAAAAAATATTTTAATGCATAAAAAAAAGGTTACATATGGCTATAATTGCCAAAAATAAATATGGTACTGAAATAAAATATTAAACTAATCAGAGTAGATGTCCTCATCATTCTCTCCGGGTGGGAGAGAGGTCGACCCAGTCGAGTCAAAACTAGTGATCCTGTCATGGTGCTCTAAAAGGTCTGGATCTAGTTGTGGGAGCCCCTCACGATCACTACAAGTGTCACCTGACTTCGGCTTGTTATTCTGCCTCACCAAATACTTGTGCATACCACAATCTCTTGTAGAAATTATCTGATCATCTAAAATATTATTCAATTCTTCTGTCAATGGGTAAATAATATCAAGTAGAGGGGTAAATGTGGGAATCTCACCATTAGGCTGCAGCCAGGCTCATCTATAGGAAAATGTCTAGGATTGAATTTTGAGCCCTCATAAAGTACTAGATCCTCAATATTGAAAGTCTTACTTATGCATAAATCTTCAGGAAGGTCAACGGCATAGGTATTATCATTGATTGCATGTAGAATCTTAAATGGGCCTGCATCACGTATGTTCAAATTCTTAACGAATCCCGATGGAAACCGTTCCGGATGAATCCGAACCATCACTTCATCACTAACATCAAGAGTTTTAAGTTTCCTTCTTGTATCTGTTATTAACGTGTAGTTAAAATTATTCTCATTAAGTTCCTTGGAAATTTCTCTATGCAAATCATGAATGCAGAATGAAAATATGGATGCAGACTCTGCGACTTTGTGATGTTCTAATACAGGGGTAAAATCTATGGGTTGCCAAGTGACTTGGGAAAGGATGGGTGACTCGAGTACACTCAATGGAGGTGATTGGATAGACTGAATACAATTGAGAGGCTGGTCATCCTCTTTTTCATCAAAGTCATCACTTACATTAGGTTCATAGGTAAACTCATTGTCGGATTTATCAGCGATGATTGCGGTACCCTCTACTATATTGATCCTACTTGGGCTGGGACAGTTGCCAGCAACATGTCCGTATCCCTTATATTTATAGCACTTAGTGAGAGGATCAATCTTAGAATAGTCTCTTTTAGTGCTCTTACCCGTGTTGTCATTTCTAAGTGGATAGAAATTTGAAGTATGTTTGTTTGGGTAAGACTTGTTAGGGTACTGAGGAGAGGAGTGCTCAGGTCTAGAGGAGTCAGGAGGATTCATTCTGGAGGAATGATCCATCGAATCGCTAGACTTGTAATGAGAACTTGCTTTAAGGGAATCCATATCGAGGACAAAAGCATAAGCTGCCGCTAATGAGTCCACATTTCTATGAATTAGCTCGTTCCTCAGATCGGCTCGTAATCCAGCCCTGAACCTAGAGAGAGTTTGTTCTTCACTCTCTTTACCTAAAGCATTGCACCGATAAGGAAGTCATCAAATTTATCAACATATTCTTGTGTGGATTTACTTCCTTGATACAGTTGGTTCCATGAATCTAGCAATCGGGTGTGGAACGATAACAGTACTTATCTCTCAGTGAGCTTCTCTTTCATGGCTTCCCAAGTGGCTATAGGTGCCAGGCCTCGGCCCTGCGGGTATGTTCAAGATTGGTCCAGTGTTGTTGAGCTTTACCCGTCATTTTCATAGTGGCAAATTTAACCTTTAGGGCTTTGCTCATGTCAAACCACACAAAGTAGTGGTCCATGGCATGGATCCAATCGAGGTAAGCTTGAGGTTCCATGTGGCCTTAAAAATGGGGAATGTCAGCCTTAACGTTCTTCTTATATTGTTCGTCAGGGTTATGTTCTTGACGTCGATCGTCACGAACATTCCCTTAAGGGATCTGACGATTGGCATGAAGCTCAGGGACAATGGTTTGATTTAACTCCTCTTTCTCAAGCCTCTGATTGATATTGGCAAGCGTTGCTTGATGGCAGCTAGGGTGGCGGAGATATCAGAGTTGTCCATTTCTTGTTGGGAAAGTCTAGTGTTCCTAATTGGGTGATTTGGAAGGGATAAGAAAGGCTCTTCAGGATCTGTGATGGTGCTGTGAAGACGCATTCACCAAAAGTGAAAACTAGGGGTCGTGTGTGTTCTAATTTTTTTTATTTTATATAAATTAATCTGAAGCGATCTAAAAGAAAGAAAGGAAAAAATAAAAATAAAATAAAAGACTCTAAACGATTCTAAATGAATGCAAAAATAATGCCTAAATGATGCAAGAACTAGGGTTTTAAGAACCTTGGCTTTGATACCAAAATGATGTAAAACTAACCCTAAATAGAGAATTTCCAAGAATCTTAAAGGATTAATTTTACCAACATGTAATGCAGATCAAATTTGGAATTTTAAACAATTAATCGGTTTAATAGATTTTCAAGAATTGAATTAAGTTTCACAAACCCAATTAATAATTCAGTTCTAACAATCAATAATTAAATTCCTAAGCGTTCTTAGCAAGTAAAAGATTCAATACCAGTTTGTACTCTAATTAAGCAAGTGGAACGCTCAATCTCAACTGTTTTGTGGACGACAGAATATGAAATAATATAATAGAGATGATAAGGCAATATAACACAAATATATAAAAGTAGAAAGAGTATACCGAGAGTTCGAAGAACAATTGCGACAGATCTTGGATGGCATCAGCGACGAACACGGCAAATCAGCAACACTAGTAAGAGAGAGATAGCAGCAACAGGGCAACCCTAAAGGAACAACAACGATGTCAGCTAGAGGTAAGGCCGGCGGGGGCGCGGCATCGCAGGCGGCCAGTGGGGGGGCACGTCGACGGCGGTCGACGAGCGACGACGTCGGGTGGTCTGGGTGGCTGCACTGATCGGGAAAAGGAGCAGGCAGGGCGAGCTAGGGGGTTTTGGGTTCTGTTGTCGATTAGGAATGGGAGTAGGGAGAAAGAGGGGGGGTGAGGATGGGAGGATGAAGTCGATGGCGACGGGGGTGGCTGTGGCGGTAGGAGGATGACGACGTGGGGGTTGGTCGAGATCAATAGCAGGGGGGAAGAAGAGGAAAGTGAAATTAGGGTTCTGGATTTGGGAATTAGGGTTTGGGTAATTTGTTAATCTGGAGGTAGATTTTAGAGTTAATCACTAACCCTAAAATTGTATTAGGATTTATCACAAATCCTAACAAGTTAGATCTCAATTGTATCACACAAAGGAGAAGATGAAGAGCAAAACTCAACACAATATTTTTTTTAATCAACAATGGCATCTCTTTCTCATTAATCTCAAGGCCTTTATATAGGCTCAAAACAAATCAGGATACAGATCTCAGAATATTCTCAAATCTCAAAAATATTCTAATGCATAAAAAAAGGTTACATATGGCTATAATTGCCAAAAGCAAATATGGTCGGAAATAAAATATTAAACTAATCAGAGTTGATGTCCTCATCACTTACGTATCAGACACATATGATTAAGTTGTTAGGGTTTGACATTAATCTATACTTTAAGCTTTTGGGATATTGTATGATCGAATGATTTAATTTTACGAGAACTAATCAATGAATGGTACAATTGATTTCAGTAATCAAACTCACATTATCTTGGTAGTCATGACACGTTGCTAGACGTCACTCTTGATTTTTGGAGAAATAAATGGGTCTATCTTCACTGTCAGCTTAATGTGATGCTCAATGGGTCACACACAATACATGCCTTATTCTCGAAAAATTTGTTTTGGAATTTTATTTGATAAAATTTAGAACCGAATAATTTGATATATGTTGATATATTAAATATAACAATTAGTTCTACTAGCACGGAATGGTATATGGTCGTCAATTTATTTATGAGTTAAATAAATTCTTGTTCATCGCTTAATTATGAATTAAATATTGTATTTTCTCTTACTAAAATATTTCAACAGTTGAAATATTTAATTACTTTATGTATTTTACCTTTGATAAATATTTATGATATAATGATATCTTAAATGAGAGATATATAGATATCTCCCAACTTATTATTAATGGTTAATAAATAATTATGAAATTCATAAATATTTTATCTTTATCTTTTGATATGAAAAAGATTATGTGTATAAGATACAAATATGGTAGTTACATTGAGATAAAATCCCAATCTTATTTAAATTGGGAAGAAGAGTTTTTGCTTAATTAGACTAATTTCTATACCAATCAAGAGGGGTTAGAAAGAGAGTACGATAGTATTTTTAGGAAGATTTGGCGTGGATCACTATTGGGGGACGAACACTTGAGCGTCTCATTGCTGAAACAACCACGGAGTAGTTCTTAGCATCAGCAAATGGTAATCTAAAAATATTTTATTATAGATTTGATTGTTTAATTCATAGTGTCCTGGTTTATTAGAATTTTTTTATAATGCAATATCGAATGCACAATGTAATCGCTTCTGCTGCACCCGTAAGCACCCGTAAGATGCCTATAAAATCACTAATTTCTTCCATGAAAGGTAGATACGGATAAATAAGTTTTATTTCTTCGCTTTGTGGCACTAATGTTCAAAAGAGACTTGTCGGAGTACATGTAAAACAGTACTTGGAAGTCGACAAACAAGTGACCTCGGCGATAATTTTGGAAAATAAGTAAAAGATTAACATCTTTTTTTTGGAGGCCGTTTGTTTATTTTTGTTCCTGGCCTTATTTTCTGGTTCGTGTACTGTTTTGGTGATGTGCTGCTGTTAATATATCTGTGATGATATCATCTTAGCCTTTGTCTTTTGGGGCTTTTATTACTTTTGGATTATGCTAGATGTCGTGGCTCCTCTTAAGCTTACCTTGGACCATCAATGCAGTCCCTGGCTGAGTTTCGTTGGAAGCATTGTTATGCTGTGTTAGGTCCCTGGCTGAGCTGCGGTGGTAGCTTGTCTCTTCTTTTAGCTATTCATGATGTGTTGCGCTTCTTTCTTTGAGCTGAGTAGTTTCGATCTTGTGCTTTAGAGAGGATTATCTCTTTCTTTTGTAGTCTCATTGCGTTGCTCCCTTGGGAGGTTACTTTGGTTGTGCTCCTCCTGGCGGAGGGGTCATTGCTGTGTTTTGCTGTGGTGCATTTCCTGTGATTAGCCTTGGTGGCATTGTAGTCATTTGTTGTTTGCAGGCTTTATCTCGTAGTTGCCCTGGTTTGCTTTTTGCCCATTCCCTAGCCTTCTCTTCTTGCTGGCTTTTGTTCTTCCTATCTGGGTTTACTTTGTTTTTGTCTTGTTTAGGTGCTGCTTTCTCTGGTGCATGGGTTGCCCTCTCGTTGGCATGGTCGCTGCTCTTTTTGTTTGCTGCATTGTTTTTGTCGTGTCCTTGGTTCTTGTGGGCCTCCCCAGCGCTGAGGGTTGAGTAGCGCTGGTGTTTTTTTCGGCCAGTGTTTTAGGTCGGTCGACGATGTTTGCGTCTTTGCCCTTAGGCCCAGCCTCCTCTGTTGATACTTTCGCTTAGTGGCTTTTTGTATTAGTGTTGTGCGCTTTTGGCAATGAACTCAATTGCTTTAGTGTTTGGCTTTTGGTTGTGTTGTTGTTTGCTTAGTGTTTTACTTTTGGTAAAATTGTACCTAATCCTTCCTTACGATTCTATCCTTGGTTATCAAAAAAAAAAAACAAAAAAAAAAAGGTAAAAGATTAACATAAATTGTTTATATTAAAAATAAAGGTGATTTCTGTCTAACCTAACCCGTTCTGGTAGAATGACTGGGACATGTATTCTAATTTAAAAACCCCATCATGCTCCACATGTTCATTTTCTATACTAGATGATTTTTCAAAAGGAAGCAAACAGTTCAAGTTTCAATCTTTTCACATAGGTCCCAAGACTCTTTAATAACACATTTAAAGTTCACATCAAAACCTATATAAACTCACAACATACTGATAACAACACCTGTCATCCCTGCCACACTGCCGGAGTTGGCTGGCGGCCGCCTTTCCTCCGTTGCTGCCACCACCCCTGCTTCTCTAGGATTCCGCAAATCTTCAAGCAATATTAAAACTTGGGCTCGACACAGTGGACAACTGGAGTGCGAATGTAGCCACATGTCAATACATGGTGCATGGAACGAGTGCTTGCACTCTGGCAACTGGCGGACTTCCTCCCCATCTACGAATGTTGTCAGACATACCGAGCACTCAATATTAGTTCCAGTCCACTGCCCCTTTTTGTACTTGCTTGCAGGAATTAGTTGTGATATTTGGTTATCTTTTGCTGGATCAAGCGGAAATCCTAGCAATCGTAGAAAATTCTTGGCAGCTCGGACGAGGCTGTAACGGGCACAGCAGCCGACTGCGACGATGTTGAATGTTAGGAGGAGGGCGATGACTGCGATGGCGATAACTAGGTAGTAGTAGAGGTCCGAGTTTGAGTCTTTTGAGGGAGAGGAAGAACCAGGAGAGCGCGCCATTGAAAGAGAGTTTTTCATGAATAGCAAAGACTGGCTTACTCGTTGTCAGGTTACTGAACTGAAGTTATTTATATGGGCTTCCCCCATGCAATATTCAGTCAAAAAGTTTTTGTACTACGTGGATGTTTTAGAATAATTAGTGGGGAGAAATGGAATAATCTGACTGTAAAACTGCACATGATCTTATCTCATTTCATCTTTTTTAGTATCAGATCATATATCCAATCTTTCTAAAATAATGCTTCATTGTCACCATAAGAGGGATTTAAGATTCTGTGCAGATTTCATTTGAGTAGATTGAGACTTTTGATGGAGGCTTGCACCATGGGGAATTTTGTATTTTGTAATTTTTTTTCTTTCAATCCTGCTTGAAAGTTGAAACTGATAATCATGCTAGGTTAGAATAATCTAGAGAGATAAGAGTAAATGAACATGTTCACTGAAAGGAACAAGGATAAATTAGAATAGATTTTTATTATAGATTATCTTTGTTTGGACCTTTCGTTTGATGGTGATGAACAGGGTTATACAATCAACAAAAATCAATATATCTTTTAGTAACTCAATGATCTTAATTTCTCCTTTCCTTTTTAAATATTTCTAGAATGAAGCCACGAAATTGAATTAATACAGATGAATGTGGGGTGTGTTTGAAAACAAAATTACGTTAACTAAAATTTATATTAAAGCGAAGGTAACAAATTTTAGTTATCATGCATGCCTCCACACAAAAAAATTAACTCAACTGCAAAAATTTGGTCGCCAAAGTTTACTTATTCAATTATTTGAGAGAGAGAGGGCATTGGTTGCCAATGCTAAGATAAATTAGATTTGAGTAGAGTTGAGATATTGAACTACAAAAAGTCTCAAATTTGACTTCACCTCACAAGTCACAACCCAAACTACAAATGGATCTTCCTGCATGTTTTCCCCAGTACTGAAGACTCCATAATGGAAATAATGCCCGGTACTGGAGAATAGTACTTAGATTGATTTAGTGTCCAAAATTATTAGGAATTGTCACAGTCGTGTGAGGTGACAATTTTGATGAGGGTGGCCTATTTTGTTGATCCACCTCCACTGGCGCAGGCCTTACAGTGTTTGGGCTTGGAGCAAAGATGCGAGCAAATAGTAAACATATCTTGTGATAGTATTAATTGCCCAAATGCGTGTATAATGAGGTATGGTAGTAGATTCAAGAAACCTGACCCTTCACCTGAGCTACGCGGATACCTGAAGATGCGAAAATGGTGCTATTGTTGACCTTGTGTGTTTCTTGATCACATAGTAGGTTGATCTTTTTTCTGTTTCCCATTAATATAAACTAGTATTTTTCACGTGTGATGCACGTTTTAATGAAGGGTTGGACCTAAACATAAGTCCGTAGATAATGGGCGGTAAATTTTTTTTACAAAATTTGTTTCGTACGGACAATGCACGTGGTAAGACATAGTTTTGGAATTTTTGTGTTTCACGTGCGTTGCACGCTTGAATATATATATATATATATATATATATATATATATATATATATATATATATTTTAATGGGTGCTACAGTACAGAGTACAACTACAACTACAGTTGTGCGACAGTGTTGGTACAGTATTGTGAAAGTTTTTTGATGTGAACGGATAGAGTCGAAAGACTCCAGCCACAGCAAAAATATATTAATAACGAGTAAAATGTACAACAGAGGGTTTTACAAGCTGTAAAACAAAGATCAAACCGAATACAGACTAAATCAACAAGCTACAAAAACTAAAGAAGCTCGCTGCCACCCTCCCGAACGCAGATGAAGAAACAGACGCGAACAGCAACCCCCTCGAGAGGAAACGCCAGGGATGCCAACTGCGCGTCGGCTCCGCAAGAAACGATCAGAAGGGAGGACGATCCGAGCAGCCCCGAGCAAAGGAAACACCATCTAAACAAACCAGAAGCACAGCGCCCTCATGAAGAGAGCAAAAAATGGAACAGTCACCAATGGCGACAAGCAGAACACTCAAAATCACCTGGCAACAAAAAAACTTACCGCAGGATAGCAGAGAATAATGAAGAAACAAAAACGAACACAAAGAGAGTTAATAATCCGACTGCTGCCCAACATCAGAAAAGATGGGGACGAATTCGCTTGCCCGCTGGGACCCAACCCCCAAAAAAAAACCGCCACAAACATGCACAAGATCACTAAGCAACAGCAAACAGAACACAATCACAGAACAATCACCTGGGCAGTGTCATCACTGCGCCACAGCAGAGGAAAGAAAGAACAAAAAGTAGAACAACCCGATAATACGTCTAGAAACAACAGTAAGGATAACCAAGTACGAACAGATGCTACAAGGAAATCATAACAATAGAGCGCATAAACAACATAGAACGACAGCAGATAGCATGGGGGTTAAGGGGATTAAGCCGTCACCAAGAGAACCACCAAAAAACCAGAGTCACCAGACCACCAGGGCAACAAAAGGCCAACAGCATCACAAAAAACAGCTAGCAACTAAGCAGCGATGCCCAAAAGGATCGGGCCAGAGCCACCAGCCAAACAAAACAGCCTGTAGGGTCCAGGACTAGGTAGAAAAGACCAATCTAACCATCCTGCGATAAAGAGAACATAAATAGTTACAGCGAGGGATAAAATGTAAAAGCAACTTAAGCAATTAACAAGAAGAGAAGCTAGCAAAAGAGAAAAAATAGAACATTAAGAGGTCAAGCGAAAAAAGGCCATTAAAATGCATTAAGACTATGAAGTACCGAATAAGACTCATGTAAACGGGAGTTGTTAAAAATCTCTCGATCCTTGGTCGGAGCATTGGAGGACCAAAACTTAAAGAAAAATAGGAACTCATCAATCAAGTGGGCGATAGAGGAAGCTCGATGAGAAAAGAGTCTACGGTTCCTCTCCGACCAAACAAGCCAAATGATGATGTGAATGGAAAGCTGCCAACATTTGCGAAATCTAGGGGGAGGAGAGGGGACATTCCAAACAGCATCTAGGCTAAAAGGCAACGCAAAAGTTTCCCACGCAAGAGAGACCAACTTCCAAAGAGGGGAGATGAAAGAGCATCTCACAAAAAGATGGTCAATATCTTCAGAAAACTCTGAGCACAAGGGGCAGAGTTGCCCCCACGCGAGATTGCGTTTGTTGAGGATCTCGACCGTCAGCAATTTATTGTGGATTGCAAGCCAAGTATTAATTTTAACCTTAAGGGGAGCACAAGAGTCCCAGACGAAGGAGGCGGAGGAGGAGGTAGTACCACGAAAGTTAAGGAAGTTATAGAAGGATTTGACAGAAAAGATCCCAGAAGAATTCCATCGCCAGGCGATCCCATCATTAGGGTGCCACTCGATGTGGGAGAGTGCTGATAAAAGCTCGCTCAATTCCGAGATCAAGACCGGGGGAAGCTCAGTTACAAAGGGAATAATCCAAATCCTATTGGAGTTGACAATATGGTAAGAATTGCACACAGATGCTTCGGGAAGAGAAGCAAGACGATAAAGATTGGGATAGGCAGAGGAAAGTTTAATGTTGCCAAACCAGAGATCGTTCCAAAAGAGAGTTCTAGAACCAGTAGAGCATCTATGGGAAATACCACAGTGGAAAGCATCCGCTGCTTTCCACACCCCTTTCCAGAAAGGAGAGGCTAATCTGTGAGTGGCGGAGGGGAAAGACCACCAAGGAGAGTTCGAAAGATAATGGCCTTTGATGCACTGGGCCCATGGAAGGTGATCGAAGAGGTGGAATCTCCATAGCCACTTACCAAGCAGGGCTAAATTTTGATGCCTGAGATTGAGGATACCTAGACCACCGCTAGCCTTAGATGAACAGGCCACGTTCCAATTGCATAGATGCGACCCAATTTTGAAACCGGAGGATCCGGACCAGAAAAAGTTGCTTCTAATTTGATCCAATCTTTTGATGACCCATGAAGGGAGAAAATAGAATGACATCAGATATAGGGGAATAGCCGAGAGGACAGAGTTGACCAGAATCAATCTGCCCCCTCGAGAAAGACACTTTCCTGTCCAGACATTGAGCCTGGCTTCAATTTTGTCAATGACGGGGAACCAGTCCGATCTATGGAGCTTGCCCCATCTGAGAGGAATACCTAGATAGGTGATGGGGAAAGAGGCTATAGGACAATTAAAAAATTGGGAGACTTCTGCCTGACGGCTAGAATCACCACCAAGCCACGTCACCGAGGACTTATGGAAATTGATGGACAGACCAGAGGCCAGCTCAAAGCAGTAGAGGAGAAGTTTCAGGTTACGCAAGGAAGAGTGATCAGGTTTGATAAAAATGATGGTGTCGTCAGCGTACTGCAGATTAAGAATACCGTCAAAGCCTTGAGTGCGGCCGAGACCAAGAAGTTTCAGATTAAAAATGATCAGTATTGTGAAAGTTGGAAGTTGCACTTGATAGATTTACAAATGACACTAAATCCTTATCCTTCTCCCATTATAGTACTACATTAGATTAGATAATGTTTGATGAGCACAAAGTGTCCATCTTTTTCGCTGTTCTCCTGCCATCTATTTGATTGCAATTTAGGAGGCCAACTGCGCAGTCAACTCCCATGTAGGTATTGGAGTATGAAAAGTTCTTCTCATTTAGAATCCCATGTAGGTAACAGAAGTACCATAAGTTCTTGATCTCCTTTGGAACCAGGCTTCTGTATCTCCCATGTAAGTAAAAGAGTACGATCAGTTCTTGATCCGGGTTTCAATCTCTAGCTGAGTTCCTTGTAATTATTTTTCTTGTTCCAAGTTGTGTTTTCTTATTCTTCAGAACACCGGCAATTTGAGCTCTTCTTTTATTACATAGTGATGCGATTTGTTTTTGGGGTGTGGTTGCAACAGGTGTGAGTTCTTGTAATTTGTATAGTGGAAGTCGCGGTACTGGCTATATGTTCGACCCTCGGCTGGGGGACCAGCTCAGGAGTAGCAGGAGTGAGGTGGAGGACGGATGCTCGGCTCGGATCCAGTAACTCGGATCGGATCTTCGGGGCTCGGCTTGGTCTTGTGTACCTGCACTCTGCCCAGAAACACCGGGAGAGATCCTAGCGACAGACCATCCGACGATCTAGTCAGTCACTGGAAAGCAACAGGAGCTAGGGTTTTGGAGGAGAAAGATTGATTACTTTGCCAGTGGGGGAGGGGTCTGGTATTTATAGGCAGAGCAAACGGGTCTGAGATCCTGCTGGGCTGGGTTTGGACCCGTTTGCTCGTGGACCTGACGTGGCAGAAGCCCATGAGGCTCTGGATTGATCTGATGATCAGGGGAGAACAGGTTTTGAGGGGATCGGTGGCCCATGAGGGGCCACGTCATCTGACCCATATCAGGAGCCCTCCACTCCTGGAGGGCTGGATAACCCAGCCTTGTAGGAGTGATTTTCCTTTATAGGAAGAGCAGAGCGGTGTGTACGGCGAACCTTTGTAGGAAGAGCGGAGCGGTGTGTACGGCGAAGAATGTGGTTCGTATCTTTCTGGAGAGGCCGGCAGGGTAGGATGAAGGGGATCCCATTTTAAAGATATGTGGGGCATCGAGTACCTGATGCGGAGGGTCGGGAGCCGAGCGTCGAGCATCAAGGGCCAAGCTTTCGTGAGATCGGGTGACGAGTCGTGCATGGCTCGAGGTAACGACCGAGCTCCGAGCCTCCTATTTGTTTGGAAAAGCTAGGGGGCGTCAAGAGCCAAAAAATAGGGGGTCGGGATCCGAGCGTCGTGCGTCGAGTGATGAGCTCCGAGGGCCGAGCCTTTGCGAGCTTGGGTGACGAGGCTCGCGTGGCTCGAGGTCACGACCGAGCTCCGAGCCCCAAAACTTATTGGGAGAGCTTTGGTGTGGTTCGGGGTTGCTACCGAGCTCCGAGCCCCAAGACTTGTTGGAAAATCCGGGGTGTGGCTCGCGGTGACATCCGAGCACCGAGCCTCAGCTTGTTGGAAAAGCCTTGGTGTGGCTCAGGTTCACTACCGAGCTCCGAGCCCCAAGACTTGTTGGGAGAGCTTTGGTGTGGCTCGGGGTTGCTACCAAGCTCCGAGCCCCAAGACTTGTTGGAAAAGCCTGGGTGTGGCTCGCGGTCACATCCGAGCGCAGAGCCTCAACTTGTTGGAAAAGCCTTGGTGTGGCTCGGGTTCCACCGAGCTCCGAGCCCCAAGAGTTGTTGGGAAAGCCTGGGTGTGGCTCGTGGTGACATTCGAGCGCCGAGCCTCAGCTTGTTGGAAAAGCCTGGGTGTGGCTCGCGGTGACATCCGAGCGCCGAGGCTCAGCTTGTTGGAAAAGCCTGGGTGTGGCTCGCGGTAACATCCGAGCGCCGAGCCTCAACTTGTTGGAAAAGCCTTGGTGTGGCTTGGGTCACTACCGAGATCCTAGCCCCAAGACTTGTTGGGAGAGCTTTGGTGTGGCTCGGGGTTGCTACTGAGCTCCGAGCCCCAAGACTTGTTGGAAAAGCTTTGGTGTGGCTCGCGGTGACATCCGAGCGTCGAGCCCCCTAAACTTGTTGGAGAAGCTTGGTGTGGCTCGCGGTGACACCCGGGCATCGAGCCCCCAAAACTTGTTGGAGAACCTTGGTGTGGCTCGCGGTGACATCCGAGCATCAAGCCCCCAAAACTTGTTGGAGAAGCTTGGTGTAGCTCGCGGTGACATTTGAGCATCGAGCCCTCAAAACTTGTTGGAAAAGCTTTGGTGTGTCTCGCGGTGACATCCGTGTGTCGAGCCTCCAAAACTTGTTGGAGAAGCTTGGTGTGGCTCGTGGTGACATCTGAGCATCGAGCCCCCAAAACTTGTTGGAGAAGCTTGGTGTGGCTCGCAGTGACATTCGAGCATCGAGCCCCCAAAGCTTGTTGGAAAAGCCTGGTGTGGCTCGCGGTGACATCCGAGCATCGAGCCCCCAGAACTTGTTGGAAAAGCTTGGTGTGGCTCACGGTGACATCCAAGCGCTGAGCCTCAGCTTGTTGGGAAAGCCTGGTGTGGATCGTGGTGACATCCGAGCGTCGAGCCCCCAAAACTTGTTGGAGAAGCTTGGTATGGCTCCCGGTGACATCTGAGCGCTGAGCCCTCAAAACTTGTTGGAGAAGCTTGGTGTGGCTCGCGATGACATCCAAGCGCCGAGCCTTCAAAACTTGTTGGAAAAGCTCTGGTGTGGCTTGCGGTGACATCCGAGCATCGAGCCCCCAAAACTTGTTGGAGAAGCTTTGGTGTTGAAAAAAGGTATAATGCTCGAGTAGTTGGCCACGTGTTCCGAGCTGTTGTACCGGCTGATAGAGCCGAGGGTAAAGAGGTATTTTTACGCTCTAGGCTGATGTCATGGGCATGAGAATCGAAGCATTCCAGATCCTGGTGGCCGTTAGATCTTGATGATCAAGATCCAACGATCAGATCTTCTTACGAATTCGAGGAGTCCCTTCCTCTATTATAAATCTCCCACCTCTCCCTTCATTTCTTCACCTTGTACTCAATCTCTAGACAACAGGAGTTTCTTTCATAGCCATCGGTGACCATTTTTCGGTGATCTTCCCGTTTCCCGGTATATCAGGTTAGTATTTTTTTTTCGTAATGTCGCGTTCTCAGTCCTGCTCCGAGGCAAGATGTTCAGGTCATGCTGTGGAGGAAGTCCAGTCGACGTCGACATCTTGGTCTCTTGATGACTTTGAAGTGAAGGAAGAGGTCAAGTCGGATTTAGGATCGGGGGGCGAGGGTTTCGTGATTTATGACGTGCCCCCTTTACGAATCCGTAGGCCGGAAGAGGAGCTTGTTGAGGAGGGTGAGCATGAGGAAAGAGGCCCCAAGGGAGTGGAGCTTGTTGAGGAGGACGACCAGGAGGGGTCCGAATGAGGAACCGAGGGGGGCAACAATCGGGGGGAAGGGGAAGGAGTGTAACATCCCGCAAAATTGGAAATGACAATTTTGCCCTCGTGTGTTACGCACGTGTATTTTGTAACATGTTTTCACCACGTATTTTGATTACCGACTATTTATGCATTTTTCCGCATTGATTTTACCCTATTTGAGTCAACTAAAATATAATATTTCAATCTCTGTATTTTTACGTGCTTTTTATGTGTTTTTGATGCACGTATCAGTTGCGTATTTTTTCATCGCTACGTGTGATATTTTATGAGTATTGATTATTTATTTTTCATGTTCGAACTCGTTTTATAAACGGAAGTTCATTTTTCTTCATTTTGCTTAAAATAATTTTTGTACGTATAATGCACGTGTTTTCTACGTGTAGTGATTTCATCATGAAATGTATAAAATTAGTAAATATAATTTTTCTTATGTTTTTTTTGATTATATTTTAATAATTTTCTGTTGATAAAATCGATTTCGCATTTTTATATTTTACGTGCGATGCACGTGTTTTCGGTAAACGTATTTGAGCATATTTATTTTCTAAATAAATTTCGAAGTGTGTGTAGCACGCCGTAAATTTTAAAGATTATAAAATAATATAAGTATATATATATGTGTGTGTGTGTGTGTGCGCGCGCGCGCGCGTTGAAAAAAAGGTAAAGTTAAAATGTTGCTGTTTGAAAATAAACTTTGGCATGTGTAATGAAAATGAAAGAAAAAAAAGCCACCAAAAATATTTGTGTTTTGATAGGTGGGGGCCCACATGAATAGGAAGTTTGGGCTGATGGTGTATGGATTGAAGTTGTTTTGTGTACATGTGCATGTGCACACTTGGTTTTTGGTCTGTTGGCACACGGGGGGGTGGTTTTTGGCTTGGGGGGAAGGAGAGAATGAATGTGAGAGTAGTGGGAAGATGGAGAGTTTGGGAGGTTATGGGAGTTAGCCAGTTAGGGTTTTGAAGAGGGAGGGATCATGAAAGGTTAGGAGTTAGGGGAGTTATGTATATGAAAAGTTGGAGAATTAAAAAAGAGGATTTATTAGGTTGTGTAATTTTGCAAATGAGACCCTAACCTAGACCTATAAATAGCACACCATTCTCTTCTCTTTTCTTCACACCAAAAACAAAACAAAAATCAAGAGAAAGAAAAGGAAGAGAGAAGAGAGTTATGTGTTTGGAGGCTCTTGCTAGGAGGAGAAGATCTAGGATGTCACTTTGGAGCTAGGAGTGCTGTTTCTTTTCTTTCATTAGTCAAGCTTCAAAAGGTGGGTGTTCTCATGCTCTCTAAAGTATAACTTGCATGCTAAATTGGTTAAAAGAGTAATGTAAGTTGAATGAGATATATGTAGAATCCATGCTAGCAAAATATACAATGATCTTGTTGAAAGTTAGTGAACAAATTATTACCATGCTAATTAAGAAGTAGAGAAATAATCATATGGACCATGCTAGAATATTTACAAATTCTTGTTTGTCAAATTGTGTGATAAGTATGAGTAATTGTTAAACAATATTTTTATTGTGACATAATGCTTAAAAAGAAGAAAGAAAATAGAAAGGTAAATTTTTGTTATTTTGACATGTGACATATGTTAAAAATACTAGTTTTCGCATGAAGAAACCCTTGAGATATCCATGGTTGATTTAGAGACACATTTGGTTTTTAGCACAAATTTTTTAAATTAGTATGATGATGAACTTTAACTAGTTTTTAATAACCATTGTTTTCTACATTTTCTAGTTTTGAGAAGGAATGCAAATTTTATAAAGAAAGAAAAATCTATTAGAAAATAAAGACATATCCTAAAAATAAGTTTGAGCTTGTTGATTATTATTTTTAAGATTTCATCTCAGTCCAAAAGTGGGGTTTATTCCAATATCCCAAAGGATTGGATTATTGGGTAAACAAGTTTTATTAAAAGAAACCAAACTCAGATTAGTATAAACAAAAGTATATTATTATAACTCTTGAACAGAAAATATACTTGGACTTATTAGTTAGCCAGTGCAATATAGAGCTTTGTTGAAAGAGATCCTAGGTTCGAAACTTGATAATCACGCTCACTTTTGTTTCTTTTTATAAATTACCGAAACTGAAATTTGACTTAAATATAATTCGGCGCACAAAATGGACACAGAGTCCACATGGACTAAACGGTTAATGGGTACTATACGGGTTCTGGGCGTTGACTGTTGTTGCCGACAGGTAGCGGGTTCGAAACCCAGGGCTCTTTTAAATTTTTTTACTGTTTTTCTTTTCATTCAGTGAATTGAACATTTTTTTAAAGAAAAATTTAATTTAAACCTTATGTTGGATATGAAATGGAATAGAAAATATTGAGAATATTTATTGTATGTTTGGAGATATAAAGAGAAATGAATTTTTGAGTATGTAACTTGAGAATTATACTTTGATTGTGCGTAAGAAATAGTTTAAAGAGAATTGAGACTTTGAAATAGCTTGGATTGATTATAAAATTTCATGTGATGAAATTGTGTTCTTTAAAGAAATATTTCTTTTTGTGTGTAAAGAAAAGAATAAATGACTGGATCATAAATAGTGTCGAGACTATGATTATTTTGTGACTAAGTTGAAAGATGAAATCATCTAGGTTTAAGACATGATTCTTAAACGGTATATGTACCCATGTTTCTTGCACATAAAAGTTTATGATAAGAATTAGTAAGACCTCGGTTACCGGCAATATTGAAAGAAAGATTTTGAGATTTGATTTCGAGATATTGCCGTCGGGCGATCTTGTATTTTTTGTGAACAAATCTGGTAGGAGGTAAAACTAATTTTAGGATTCATAACACATTCATGTCCTGAACTAAAATAATTAAGCAGGCACATAAGTGAAGATGTAGTAAACCTGAGCAAACGTAAGTGGGGTACTCTATATAGTCGGCGGTGGATCTCCGTGGCTATAAACCCAGTTGGCGGACTGAGGTTGCTCTGTGGGAGACGGGCTTTTATATTTAAATCCGAGACTATGAGGACGGGTCAGCGGTGGACTCCGGGATCTTGAGTAGTCGGGCAGATAGTTTTCTTTACCATACTCCAATGTATATGCGTATACTGGGGCTAGAGAGTCACTTGCGGGATGATTCGCACGATGTGGGATCTGTTACAACAGTCAGCGACGGACTCCGGGGCTGGGATTCAAATTCGTGGAATGATTTAAACCTTGTTTTATTACCAGGTAGTTATCATAGCGAGGGATCGAGCCCTTTATTGTGGAGTACGTAGGCGCTTGCCCTCGGACCTATATAGTATGGGATGCATAGAATTCGAACAAGTGTGCATTAGTGTCATCCTAGTATAAAATGTGTTCATTAGGCATTAAGGCATGACATACACTTACATGTTTAGCATAGTCACGATTTAACACTTTATTATTCATTCAATCTTTTTGTGATTTGCTAAAGTAATGAGATCGTTATACTATCTTCGGCATAGAGAGGATAGCCGTGTATAATATTTTGTCGGTTGAAATCAACTGACGTGCCCACAGTCTTATATGCAGGTATTGGATTTCAAAGAGGAATGCTGATGATGATTTTACTAAAAGTTAAAGATGTTGCAAATTGTATTTTGTTGTAATTTATCTTCCGCTGTGTAATCAAGTTGTATTTTGAACTCTGATGTTGTTGAAAATATTTTAATTTCCTTGTAAAATTGTACAAAGTGAAGTAAAGATCCCGTGGAATCTCGAATTCGGCCTTATTTGGAATTCGGGTTGTTACAAGGAGGAACCGCGAGAGAGGTAGCGGAGGAAGAAGCAGATCTTCCACCTCTACCGCCGTTATCGACCCCATCTCCGGAGAGGAAGCCTCGCCTCCGTAGGAGAAAAAGGAAGTGGATTCGTCCCGATAGTCTTGGCGAGCTAGACAAATACGGACTCGAACCTGGGTTCAAGTTTTCCCCTCTATCTAATAAAAACCCAGGGTCGATCAGGATGTATCCCGACGACATGGAGGGGCTTCTCGCGTTTACCTCATTGCTGCGGGACTCGGGTCAGTCCATGATCAAGATGGACAGCGTCCAGTGTGCTTTGAGGGCGGACTACCTGTCTATCTTAAGGGAGGCCTACTCATTCCAAAGGAATTCGAACTTCTGGTGCTGAACCCCAGAATTCGTCCAACCGTAATGATGGAGTTGAGTTTCTGCATGTTTCCCGAGGACGCCTTCGTCTCGTGATTGAGGCTGTCATTGTACCCGTTCATTGAGAAGGTGTTGAAGTGGGGAGAGTTGAGTCCAATGCAATATGGCCCTAACTCGTGGAAACACCTGGTCTGCTTCATTCTGAAGTGCCAAGAGAAGGGGATCAAATTGAGGCACACATACTTCTGTGCCATCCTAGGGATGAGCTCGCTCGGGGACATGGAGGGGATTTTTTACATCTCGCCGCGTCCTCACAGGAGGGTGATGCATGACCACCCGGACTCCATTAAAGGATGGAAGGAGAAGTACTTTATCGTCCGGAGTGAGAAACCTTGGGAAATTCCAACTGTTGGGAATTTCAGTAAGCCGAACCATAAGCCCCCGAGGCGTAGTGACTTGACGGATAAAGAGTGGGCGACTGTAGAGAAGATTGTGTAAGGCCATAGCATAGGGTGGACGCATGTCACGGAGTTGCATCTTTCCCAAGCCAGACTGAGCCCAGCCAATCCTAGTATATTTTTGTGTCTAATCTGTTTATCTTCCTGCCTTCGTGTTAACATTTTTCCTTTTTTCCTTTTCGTAGAGATGACCGCAAACGATCTTGACAACCGACAGGTCTTGGTGGCTTTGGTAGCCAAGAGGAGGGCCGACCAGGAGAAGAATGCTGC
Source organism: Hemerocallis citrina (assembly GCA_017893485.1). Classification (NCBI taxonomy): domain Eukaryota; kingdom Viridiplantae; phylum Streptophyta; class Magnoliopsida; order Asparagales; family Asphodelaceae; genus Hemerocallis; species Hemerocallis citrina. Next base: position 192,454,484 of record CM030358.1, read on the forward strand.
CTCTGCCACAGGGCCCAATAAAGGGGCAACCTCAGGGCCTTCAGAGCCACCCCCGAAGAGGACGAAGAAGCACCACCACTCATCGAGGTCGATGAAGGAACCGGGTCAAGCTCCGGTGGTAAGAAAGTGGTCGCCGTCTTGGAGAAGGGGCTCCCTCCACTTCGTCCCAATGTTGCAGAGATGGTGGGTAGGCAGGGCATGATGCCGCATGCCCCGGACTGGGGGTCAAGGCCGGTGATACCCTAACTGAGGGACCGGTGGTGCTGGAGGTGGTAGAGCATCTCGCCACGGAGCGGGATCGGATGACTCTGGTGTCGGAGACGTTGGAGACGGCCTACATGAGGTAGGCTCAGGCGCACATTTCAGTAAGTGTTTGATATTTGCTTTATGCTTAGAATTTAGGGACTTTTCTAACTTGATCTTCCTCGGCCAGGCGTTACTTCATGGGCAACACTTCCACAAGTGCCTGGAGAAGGAGGTCATTATCGAGAGGAAGAACGCCGAGCAGCATTTTCGTGAGGCAACTCGTCTGAAAGACAAGCTGACGGAGTCCCAGTCAGCCCAGACGGTCTTCCAAACTCAGATGGCCCTACTGCAAGACCATCACGCGAATGAGCTGGCGCATTTTCGGGCTAAGGCCAAGGCGGAGGCTGAGGAGCTACAGAACACCTTGGCAGACACTCTGATCCAGGCTCAGGATGAAGCCTACGCCCAGGAGCACTTCCTGCAGCTCTACCCGGAGGCTCGGATCGACCACCTCCACTACAGGTGGCGGCTTCCCGTGCATCCACTGACGCCCGGCAGCGAGGACGAGGAGGAGTTGGAGGACCCTCGTCTGGAGGAGGCCAGGGGCGATCAGGTTGTCGAAGAGGTACCGTCCTCCTCTAAAAAGTAGTTTAGGAATTTTACTTATTCTTTTGACTTGTATTTGCCTCGCACGGACTGGCCACCGCTTTTTGTAACCCAAAATTTTGAATTTATAAAAGAAAAGATTTTGGCCGATCCTCTGTGACTTGTAGTTTTTCGTAAGCTTCTTTAGTGACTCGTTGTTTTTTCCCTCTTCTTGATAGACGCACGAGACCATCGGTGCCGACCTGTATTCCGTAGAGGTCTTTCGGCTCCAAAATGAGTTGGGGTCCAAGGAGAGTGTGCTGACTCACCATCGTAAGTAGGCTCGTGATCGAGATTTCGCGGTAAACTATTTTATGAAGAAGTCTAAGGAGGTCAGCCTAGAAGCCGCTCGCCTGAAGAAGACCATAGCCGACCGGGACTGAGGGAGAGTCGAGACGAACTGGTCAATCTCGGATGCCTCCACCAGGGGACCGGCTTCGGAGTCATTTCCTCGCGAGGTCATCATAGAGGAGTTGCAGATTCGGAGGTTGAAGCTTATTCTAGGCATGGGTCATCATCGGCTCGGTCCTTTCGAGGGAGCAAGTCATTCTGTATTGGGTCCTTCTCTGACCTTTTATCTGAAAACGGCGAGGCCTGCCGACGCACAAAGTTCCATTGCCGGGACGTCCTTACTAGCCGTACAGGTGGAGCATGCAGGGGGTAGGTCTCGCTCCGAAGGGCTTGAGGCGGGTGGCATCGGCTACGAGGGTCCCGTGGGGAGCCATGAGTTCGAGTTTTAAGCCCAGTGATTTGCGTGTGGCCGTTTGCGGCGCTTCATGAGTAATGAAACTTCGATTTCTTAACTTTGATAATTTGTCAAGTGAGACTGGCAGGAGCGTAGCTCAAGGCCATTGTTGAGTGTGGCCTTGCTTGAGGTCGATGTCGAGCCCCCATGTTGTTTTTAAGAAAGCTGGAATGAATGTAGCTGTAGGTCACTGCCGAGCGTAAAGGTCGCAGGGCTTGAAAAAGCCAAGGCCTTGCTCGAGGTCGATGCCGAGCCCCCATACCTGTTCTAAGATAGGTAGTATGTGTGTAGCTAGAGGTCATTGCCGAGCGTAAAGGTTGCAGGACTTGAAAAAGTCGAGGCCTTGCTCGAGGTCGATGCCGAGTTCCCCATACCTTTGGAGAAGCTGGCATGAGTGTAGCTGGAGGTCATCGCCGAGCGTAAAGGTCGCAGGGCTTGAACAAGCCAAGGTCTTGCTCGAGGTCGATACCGAACCCCCAAACCTATTCTAAGATAGGTAGTATGAGTGTAGCTGCAGGTCATCACCGAGCGTAAAAGTCGCAGGGCTTGAAAAAGCCGAGGCCTTGCTCGAGGTCGATGCCAAGCCCCCATACCTTAGGAGAAGCTGGCATGAGTGTAGCTGTAGGTCATCGCTGAGCATAAAGGTCGCAGGACTTAAAAAATCCAAGACCTTGCTCGAGGTCAATGCCGAGCCCCCATACCTGTTCTAAGATAGGTAGTATGAGTGTAGCTGGAGGTCATCGCCGAATGTAGAGGTCGCAGGGCTTGAAAAAGCCAAGGCCTTGCTCGAGGTCGATGCCGAGCCCCCCATACATTAGGAGAATTTGGCATTAGTGTAGCTGGAGGTCATCGCCGAACGTAAAGGTCGCAGGGCTTGAAAAAGCCAAGGCCTTGCTCGTGGTCAATGCCGAGCCCCCATACCTATTCTAAGATAGGTAGTATGAGTGTAGCTGGAGGTCATCGCTGAGCATAAAGGTCGCAGGGCTTGAAAAAGCCGAGGCCTTGCTCGAGGTCGATGCCGAGCCACGTAACTTAGGAAAAGCTGGCATGAGTGTAGCTGGAGGTCATCACCGAGCGTAAAGGTCGCAGGCTTGAAAAAGCCAAGGCCTTACTCGAAGTCGATGCTGAGCCCACATACCTGTTCTAAGATAGGTAGTATGAGTGTAGCTGGAGGTCATTGCCGAGCGTAGAGGTCGCAGGGCTTGAAAAAGCCGAGGCCTTGCTCGAGATCGGTATCGAGCCCCCATACCTTAGGAGAAGCTGGCATGAGTGTAGCTAGTGCTCATCGCCGACTGTAAAGGTCGCAGGGCTTGAAAAAGCCAAGGCCTTGCTCGAGGTCGAGCCCCCATACATGTTCTAAGATAGGTAGTATGAGTGTAGCTGGAGGTCATCGCCAAGCGTAGAGGTCTCAGGGCTTGAAAAAGCCGAGGCCTTGCTCAAGGTCGATGCCGAGCTCCCATACCTTAGGAGAAGCTGGCATGAGTGTAGCTGGAGGTCATCACGGTGACATCCAAGCATCGAGCCCCTTGTAGGAGAGGCTTGGAGTGGCTCGCGGTGACATCCGAGCGTCAAGCCCCAAACCTTGTAGGAGAATCTTGGAGTGGCTCGCGGTGACATCCGAGCATCGAGCCCCAAACCTTGTAGGAGAGGCTTAGAATGGCTCACGGTGACATCCGAGCGTCGAGCCTCAAACCTTGTAGGAGAAGCTTGGAGTGGCTCGCAGTGACATCCGAGCGTCGAGCCCCAAACCTTCTAGGAGAAGCTTGGTGTGGCTCACAATGATATCCAAGCGTCGAGCCCCAAACTTGTTTTTAAGAAAGCTGGCATGAGGCCAAAAGCAGTAAACGATTACATCATATTGACTTTACAAATAAGGCACGAGGTGCCGATTACATCTTATTATTTACAGAAGGGTATCTACAAGGGCTAATCCTCCCCTTCGAAGAATTTGATAAGGTACTCTGCATTCTAGGGTCACTTCACAGCCTTGCCCTCTGGGTCAGTAAGGCGGTATGTGTCGAGGCGTAAAACCTCAGAAACCTTGTATGGGCCTTCCCAGTCTGGAGCCAGCTTCCTCTTTTGGCCGGGATTAAGTACCGCCAGCTTTCGAAGGACGAGGTCCCCTAGCTTTATGTTTGTGGGACGTACCCTTTTGTTGTAGAACCTCTCGATCCTCTCCTGGTATGTGCTCCTTCTGATGGCAAATTTTTTCCTGACCTCGTCTATGAGGTCCAGATTGGCACGCAGTTGCGCAAGTTGCTCTCTTCATCAAAGGCCATAATTCGGGGCGACGGTAGCTCGATCTTGAGGGGAATTACCGCCTCCGTGCCGTAAGTCTGATTAAATGGCCTCTCCCGTGGGGATCCTCTTCGTCGTTCGATGGGCCCAGAGAATGCATGGTAACTCGTCGACCCATAGTCCCTTGGAAGAATTATCAAGTCATTTCTTCAGATCGTCAAGGATCTGGAGGTTCGCGTTCTCAGCCTGACCGTTCGACTGCGGGTGGCACACCGAAGAGAAGTGTTGTTGGATTCCGAGATCCTTACAAAACTTTCTAAACTTCTTACCCGCAAACTGGGTCCCATTATCTGTGATGAGTATGTGCGGAATTCCAAACCGACAGATGATGTGTTTCTAGAAGAATTGCTGAGTCTGCTGCTCGGTGATCGTGGCCAGGGGCTCGGCCTCGTTCCACTTTGTAAAGTAGTCGATCGCTACTACCAAGAACTTCCTTTGGCCCGTTGATTTCGGAAAGGGGCCTACCAGGTCCATCCCCCACATAGCAAAGGGGGTCGGACTGGCCAGGAAACAAAGGGTTGCTTGTGGAACCCTTCTTACCGAGGAGAATCTTTGATAAGGACCGCACTTTTTAACCAGGACCAGGGCATCTTGCAACATGGTGGGCCAGTAATACCCGTGGTTCAGAGCCTTTCGGGCAAGCGATCGGCTTCCCATGTGGCACCTGCCAATTCCTTCGTGGAGCTCCTTGAGAGCATACTTGGCCTCGTCAGGGGCTAAGCAGTGGAGGTAGGGTCTTTCGTCCGTCGTTGTGTATGAGCATTTGAAGAGAGTTTCGTTGATCATGGAAAACCTTTCCGAGCAGACCCTGATCCGCCTTGCTTTGGCTCGGTCTTGGGGGAGCTTTCCTTTGATCAGAAACTTTCGGATGGGAGTAGTCCAATCGTCCGGCTGAGCTCCGTAGTCTATATAGAGGGTCTCGGGGAGGTCGATACTCGGCTTCAAGAGCACTTCGATCAGAATGGTGCTGTCGAGGCCTTCAAAGGACGAGGAGGCTAACTTCGATAGGGCATCGGCCTGGGTGTTCTGCTCTCTTGGGATCCTTAAGATTGCGAAATTGTCAAAGAATGTCAAGAGCCGCTGAACCATGGCCAAATACCGAATCGTCCGATCATCATGGGCCTCGTACTCTCTGGTGATCTGATTGACCACGAGCTGAGAGTCGCTGAAGGCCCTGATCTGTCTGGCACCTGCCTGGAGTGCTAGGGTGAGCCCCGCGATCATAGCTTCATATTCTGCCTCATTGTTAGAGGCTGAAAAGTTTAGGCAGAGGGAATATTCAAGAAGGAAGTTGTTGGGTCCTCGCAAAATGATGTCCGCGTCACTCCTCGCTTCGTAGGAAGAGCCATCGATGTAAACTTCCCACGTCTGGTCGGCCTCCCCACTTTTGGGTTGCTCGGAGATGGTGCATTTCGTGATGAATTCGGCAAGGGCATGTCCCTTGACTGTTGTCCTTGGTTGATAGCTGATGTCGTATTGACTTAGCTCGATCGGCCACTTGACCAAGTGGCCGGAGCTCTCGGGCTTGTGGAGGACGGCCTTCAGAGGCTGGTCCGTGAGGACCTGAATCGAGTGCGCCTGCAAATAAGGGTGGAACTTCCGTGTGGCCATGACCAAGTCATATGCCACCTTCTCTATTTTTGCATATCTAGTCTCGACCGAGAGCAGGACTTTTCTTACATAGTACAATGACTTTTGGACTCCATCTTCTTCTCGAACGAGAATAGCACTGAGTACGCTTTCCAAGGTCGAAAGATAAAGCCAGAGAGGCTCGCCCAGCTCGGGTTTGCTAAGGAGCAGAGGATTAGCGAGGTACTCTTTTAATTGGGCGAACGCCTCCTGCTGTTGAGAGCCCCAATCGAAGCCTCCGGTTCTGTGTAGAGCCTTGAAGAACGGGAGTGATTTCTCTCCGGACTTGGAGAGGAAACGGTCGATGGCCGCCAGTCATCCCGTGAGCCGCTGGACTTCCTTGATGTTTCTCGAAGGGGTCATGTCAATTATGGCCCGGATCTTCTCGAGGTTCGTCTCGATGTCGCGCTGGCTGACAACGAACCCGAGAAATTTGCCCGAGGATACGCCGAACGCACACTTGGCCGGATTGAGCCTCATATTGTGGGTCCGAAGGATGCCAAAGGCTTCTTCCAGGTCGGCGACGTGGTCCTGTTCTTGTTGGCTTTTGACGAGCATGTCATCGACGTATACTTCCATGTTGCGATCGATCTGGTCCTTGAAGACTCGGTTGACGAGCCTCTGATAGGTAGCAGCGGCGTTCTTCAGCACGAAGGGCATAACCCGGTAGCAGTAGAGACCTTGGTCAGTGACGAAGGATATCTTGGCTATATCATGGGGGAGCGTTCAGATCTGACTGTAGCCCGAGAAGGCATCCATGAAGGACAGGAGCTCGTGACCCGACATTGCGTCGATCAGAGTGTCGATGTTGGGGAGAGGGAAAGGATCTTTGGGGCACGCCTTGTTGAGATCCATAAAGTCTATGCAGATCCTCCAGCTCCCGCTGGCCTTTCTCACCATTACGACGTTCGCCAGCCACTCAGGGTAGCTTACCTCTTGGATGAACTGGGAAGACAACAGTTTGTCTACCTCCATTTTCACAGCTTGCTGCCTCTTCGGGGCAAACTTACATCGTTTTTGGACGATCGGCTTTGATCCAGGGACCACGCTTAGTCTGTGCATGATCAGGTCTTCGAAGATCCCGGGTATGTCGGATGGCTTCCAAGCGAAGAGGTTGATGTTGCGGCGAATGCAGTTGATTAGGTCGGACTTCAGGTCGGGCGTGAGGGAGCAGCTCATGCAGAACCACATTGACTTATCTTCTGTCACGAACGAGACTTCTTCCAATTCGTCCGCAGGTTTGGGCTTTGGTTGGCTCCTTTCGGGTTGCAGTTCGACGGCATCCATGGGAAACACACCACCTCCGACCGCCGTCATATAGCACGATCGTGCAGCCTCTTGGTTCCCCCGAACGACCCCGACACCTGACTTAGTAGGTTACTTCAGTTTCAGATGGTAGGCCAAGGGAACGGCCTGGAGGGAGCAGAGCCCTGGCCGGCTTTTCAATGACTTGGCCATTCAATCTTGTGAACTAATTGAGACAGAAATTGGATAAGGAGATACGAACGGAGAGGAATAACCAATCGATGAAAGAACATGAAACATGGCGTTGTATGCCGCTTTGACGTTCACAACGATGAAATCCATCGACTCGGTCCATCTGAAGGGGGTCGTACCGGCAGTAACATCCAAGATTACGATCCCCTCTATCGGTATTGGAACGCCGGAGAACCTATGGAGGGTGTACCCGGTTGGTTTCAGCTTATCTCGGGGGAGCTTGAGGTTCTCGGATGCTTCCAGAAAGAGGATGTTCACCGAGCTCCCGTTGTCCACAAGGATCCGACGGACTTCGTAGTTTGCCATGACGAGGTTGATGATGAGCGCATCGCGGTGCGGGAGCCAGACCCCCTCCAGGTCTTCCCCTGAGAAGGAGACAGGGAGCTGCTGGACCTGGGGGGAAGGAAGGTCTCGGACGGCGTTTACCTCTCAGACGAATGCCTTGCGGGAAGTAGTAGAATCCCCTCCCATAGGCCCCCCACGGATGCAATGTAGAATGGCTTGGCCTCCGGTCTCTTCAGGCTCCGGGTCCTGCTCGGGACGCTGTTTGGGTGTGCGAGGAGGAAGAGAAGTCCTTCGGTTCCTCGTATCCCTTCGGTCCCGGGCATTTTCCCGGGTGAATTCTCGGAGGTACCCTTGTTGGATAAGGGCATCGATTTCATCCTTAAGGGCCTGGCAGTAGTCGATGTCGTGCCCGTTGTCCCAGTGGACGCGGCAGTAGAACCGCTGGTCCCGTTTCTTGTTGCTGGTTGGTCGAGGGGGCATCTGGACGAGGTCCTTGTCCTCGATCTCTAAAAGGATGGCCGACACATTTTGTGTTAGTGGCATGTATCTCTCGAAACACGGGACCGAAGGGACTCTCTTCATGCCGGTCCCATCTTTCAGAACCTTCTTGGCTGGCTCTGCCGTATCGGCCTTGCGCTTCCCCTTCTCCGGGACCTCTTTGGCACCCTAAAAAATGAGGGCCTCCTCCGCCCGAATGTACTTCTCGACCAGATTGAGTAGGTCAGGGAAGTCGAGGGGAGGCTTCTTGGCCAAGGACGCCTTCAGCTGGCCGTGTCGGACGTTGTGTCGGAATGCTGCCAAGGCGACCCCAGTGTCGAGGGAGGAGACAGACCTCGCCTCTGTGGTGAATCTCCGGACGAACTGACGGAGTGACTCCCCTTCCTTCTGTCGGAGGTCCAATAGGGACGCGCTTGTCTTCTCGGCCTTCCTGCTGGTCACGAAGTGGGCAAGAAAGTATATGGACTATAGCCCACAAAATGAGGCCAATATAGTAAAATACGAAATCTCTTGAAAGTGATCGAAAGCAATGTACTATAGCACACAAATTGAGGGAAATAAAAAATCTCACGAAAGTGCCCGAAAGCTGTGGACTATAGCCCACACATGATGCTAAAACAGTAAAATTTAAAATTGCATGAAAATGGTTGGAAACAGAGGACTATAACCCACAAGAGGAGGCCAAAACAGTAAAATACGAAATATCATGAATGTGATCGAAAACAGTGTACTATAGCCCACAAAATGAGGGAAATAAAAAATCTCACGAAAGTGACCGAAAACTGTATACTATAGCCCACAAATGAGGCTAAAGAAGACACATACAAAATTTCGCTAAAATGACCACAAATAGTGGACTATAATCCACATATTGAGGCCAAAACAGTAAAATATGAAATCTTGTGAAAGTGATAAAAAAAACAGTGCACTATGGCAAATAAAATGAGTGAAATAATAAATCTCAGGAAAGTGGCCGAAAATTGTGGACTATAGCCCACAAAATGAAGAAAATAAAAAATCTCACGTAAGTGGTAGAAATCTGTGAACTATAGCCCACAATTGAGGCTAAAACAGTCAAATACAAAATTTCAAGACAACGGTCGTAAACCGTGGACTATAACCCACAAAATGAGGCGAAAATAGTAAAATATGAAATCTCACGAAAGAGATCGAAAACAGTCTACAATAGCCTACAAAATGAGGAAAATAAAAATTCTCACGAAATTGCCTGAAAACTGTGGACAATAGCTCACAAATGAGGCTAAAACAGCCAAATACAAAATTTCACAAAAATAATCGGAAACTGTGTACTACAACCCACAAAATGAGGCCAAAACAGTAAAATACGAAATCTCTTGAAAGTGATTGAAAACATTGAACTATAGCCCACGAATTGAGGCAAATAAAAAATCACACGTAAGTGCCCGAAAACTGTGGACTATAGCCCACACATGAGGCTAAAACAGTCAAATACAAATTTGCACGAAAACAGTCGGAAACTGAGGACTATAACCCACAAGAAGATGCCAAAACAGTAAAATATGAATTATCATAAATGTGATCGGAAACAGTCTACTATAGCCCATAAAATGAGGGAAATAAAAAATCTCACGAAAGTGGCCGAAAGTTGTGGACTACAGCCCACAAATGAGGCTAAAAAAGACAATACAAAATTTTGCTAAAAGGGCCGGAAACTGTGGACGATAACCCACAAATTGAGGCCAAAACAGTAAAATACGTAATATCATGAAAATGATCGAAAATAGTGTACTATAGTCCACAAAATGAATGAGATAAAAAATATCACGAAAACTGTGGACTAACCCACAAATGAGGGTAAAACATTCAAATACATTATTTCGCGAAAACGGTCGAAAACTATGGAATGTAACCGCGAAATGTGGCCAAATCCGTAAAATACGAAATCTCACAAAAGTGATCGAAAACTGTGTACTATAGCCTACTAAATGAGGGAAATAAAAAATCTCACGAAATTAGATAAAAACTCTGGAGTATATAACCCACAAATGAGGCAAAAACAGTCAAATACAAAATTTCGCAAAAACGGCCTGAAACTGCGGACTATAACCCACAAAATGAGGCCAAAACAGTAAAATAAAAAATATCATGAAAGTGATAAAAAACGGTGCACTATAGCCCCCAAAAGGAGGGAAACAAAAAAATTTAGGAAAGTGGATAGAAACTGTGGAATATGGCCCAGGCTAAAACATTCAAATACAAAATTTCGCGAAAACGGCCGAACACTGTGGACTATAACCCACAAAATGAGGCCAAAATAGTAAAATACGAAATCTTATGAAAGTGATAAAAAAAAAACAGTGCACTATGGCCAACAAAACGAGTGAAATAATAAATCTCAGAAAAGTGGTAAAAAATTGTGGACTATGGCCCACAAATGAGGCAAAAACATTCAAATACAAAATTTTGCGAAAACGGCTGAAAACTGTGAACTATATATAACCCACAAAATGAGACTAAAACAGTAAAAGATGAAATCCCATGAAAATGATCGAAAACAGTGTACTATTAGCCCACAAAATGAAGGAAATAACAAATCTCAAGAAAGATGCAGAAATCTGTGGACTATATCCCACAAATGAGGCTAAAATAGTCAAATACAAAATTTCACGACAACAGCCATAAACTGTGGACTATATCCCACAAAATTAGGCCAAAACAGTAAAATACGAAATCTCAAGAAAGTGATCGAAAACAGTGTACTATAGCCCATAAATAGAGAGAAATAAAAATTCTCAAGAAAGTGCCCGAAAACTGTGGACAATAAATAGCCTACAAATGAGGCCACAACAGTCAAATACAAAATTTCACAAAAACGATCTGAAACTGTGGACTATATAACCCACAAAATGAGGCCAAAACAGTAAAATACGAAATCTCATGAAAGTGATCGAAAACATTGTACTATAGCCCAGAAATTGAGAAAGAAAAAAATCTCACGAAAGTACCCGAAAACTGTGGACTATAGCTCACACTTGAGGCTAAAATAGTCAAGTACAAATTTGCACAAAAACGGTCGGAAACAGTGGACTGTAACCCACAAAAGGAGGCCAAAACAGTAAAATACAAAATATCATGAATGTGATCGAAAACAGTGTACTATAGCCCACAAAATGAGGGAAATAAAAAGTCTCACGAAAGTGGCCGAAAACTGTGGCCCACAAATGAGGCTAAGGAAGCCAAATACAAAATTTTGCTAAAAGGGCCGGAAACTGTGGACTATTTAACCCACAAAATGAGGGAAATGAAAAATGTCACGAAAGTGCCCGAACACTATGGACTATAGCCCACACATGAGGCTAAAACAGTCAAATACAAAATTGCACAAAAACGGTCGGAAACTGTGGACAATATCCTACAAAAGAGGCCAAAACAGTGAAATACGAAATCTCATGAATTTGATCAAAAACAGTGTACTATATATATAGCCCACAAAATGAGGGAAATAGAAAATCTCACGAAAGTGGCCGAAAACTGTGTACTATAGCCCACAAATTAGGCTAAAGAAGACAAATATTAAATTTCCCTAAAACGGCTGAAAACTGTGGACTATACTAGAAATTGAAGCCAAAATAGTAAATTACGAAATATCATGAAAGTGATCGAAAACATTGTACCTAGCCCACAAAATGAGGGAAATAAAAAAATCTCACGAAAGTAGCCGATCACTATGGACTATAGCCCACAAATGAGGTTAAACAGTCAAATACATTGTTTCGCGAAAACGGCCGGAAACTGTTGACTATAACCCACGAAATGTGGCTAAAACAGTAAAATATGAAATCTCATGAAAGTGATCGAAATAGTGTACTATATCCCACAAAATGACGAAAATAAAAAATCTCACGAAATTAGCCTAAAACGGTGGACTATAGCCCACAAATGAGGCTAAAACAGTCAAACAAAAAATTCCGCGAGAACGGTCAGAAACTATGGACTATATATCCCACAAAATGAGGGCAAAACAGTAAATTACAAAATATCATGAAAATGATCGAAAATGGTGCACTATGGCCCACAAAATGAGGGAATAAAAAATCTCACGAAATTAGCATAAAACTGTGGACTATAGCCCACAAATTTGGCAAAACAGTCAAATACAAAATTTCACGACAACGGTCGGAAACTGTGGACTATAGCCCACAAAATGAGGCCAAAACTGTAAAATACGAAATCTCATGAAAGTAATCGAAAACAATGTACTATAGCACACAAATTGAGGGAAATAAAAAATCTAATGAAAGTGCCCGAAAAGTGTGGACTATAGCCCACACATGAGGCTAAAACAGTCAAATACAAAATTGCACGAAAACGGTCGGAAACTAAGGACTATAACCCACAAAAGGAGGCCAAAACAGTAAAATACGAATTATCATGAATGTTATCGAAACAGTGCAATATAGCTGACAAAATGAGGAAAATAAAAAATCTCGTGAAAGTGGCCGAAAACTATGGACTATGTAGCCCACAAATGAGGCTAAAGGAGACAAATACAAAATTTCGCTAAAACGGCCGGAATTTGTGGGCTATAACCCACAAATTGAAAGCAAAAAGGCACAACCATTCATGAATACTTGAAACAAATTGCCAACATAAATTTACTTGAAACCAAATACAATATTCTCAAATAAATCAGAGTCTGGAGAAAACAAATATCCCGAGTCACATCGCCCAAATACAAATAATTTTCAAGTCTCAAAATACAAGAATAATCCAAGTTTCACGAATGCAAATATTGTTCTAGCACGATACAAGAAATAATAATAATAATCAAAAGCAACACCAATACTTCAAGCCTCCAATGCCGCCTTGAAACTGTTCTCCATAATCTTCAATTCATCGAATGCAGGAAAGAGGAAAAGAGAAAACGCAAGTACCCGTCAATTACAAGTCGCAGGTCACAAATAGAGTAGGATACAAGCACATGGAATGGGGAAAACTAACTAGCACATGGTATAGGTATGATGTCAACCTAGACAAACTAGCATGGTAAAAGTGTCAAGTGTACACGGCATAAATCAAGTGTCAAGTAAACAAGTATCCTATAAACATGCATCAAGTGTCAAGTGTCGTGTAATCTTGTATCAAGTATCATGTTTCATGTAATTCAAGTCTCATGTATCAAGTCTCATGTATCATGTAGTCAAGTATCAAACAAATAGGTATCATGTCAAGTATCATGTTCAAGTATCATGTTCCAGTATTAATTTCAAGTCTTGTGTGATTACTATCTAGGTAGCACGACATGCAGCCCACCTTACATGGTTGCTACAACACAACAGTTTCGCTTTAGATTTCATAGGGGAGTATGCAGGGCAGTGTACTCAGGTACAAGCTCCAAGTATCATGTAAACACGCTCCAAAACCAAAACAAGCTCCAAAACCCAAAACAAGCTCCAGTGTCATGTGTGTATGTGTCATGTAAATCGTGTCAAGCTCCACATGTAAACAAGCTCCAATAACCAAACTAGGTTCTTCCGAGTACACGTTTCTGCACTATCCACTACTAGATCTTTCCCATAAATCCCGACTTGATTACTTTTATTATTGTTATCCAACGGACATGAATGAGTGCGAAATCATGTCAAATAAGCATGGTATGATCAGGTTTAGGTTCAGGTTAACAAATCAGCATGAATGGATGATATACGTTCACATATACGAGCAAAATTGTCTAGCTTCATAATCAGGACAGCACGACCAAGCAGTACTAAAACAGTGATTCCAAGAACTACAGACATGCAAATCAAGATCCGTCGATGGATCTGGAACTAGGCATCCACACGCATCCAATGAGTATAATAAAGTCACATACTAGTTCACAACATCTCAGCTCAAAACTGATTTGAACACAGATTTTAGGTTCAGCTAGAAAACAGGGGAACAACTTCAAAAGCATGAAAACAGCATGAAAACATATCAAATAATTCCACGAAAAATCTGGGATATTCCCCTATAGGTATTGACTCAAAATAACAAGTTTCATAATATTTCAGTAAGTATAGCTCAACCATCAAAAATAAGAAGTAATACGAAAACATAGTTTTAACGAATCTAGAATTCTCAACACTGCTGTACGAAAATTAGGATATCTCACAATCAGTGAATCGAAATCCATTTCCGCCAAAACGACATGAAAATACATGAAATTTACTAACTTTCATATTTCACAAATAATTTTCATACAGTATAAAGAATTAGAATGAAAACAAGGTTCTATACTGAACAGCGCGCAATTTATAGCATAAGTAGATTTTAGAAAAGAATATGAAACACCACATAAAACTCATCTTTAAAATTCAACAAAAGTCTGGGTAGTCCCTAATATCATAAGGAAACACTGAGCAAAATATTATACCAAGATATTATGTATAGCCTGATTCTTGAAAATAAATTGTTAACAAAATTTACACAAAAATAGAATCTAGAATCTATCGACACGTCTGTACCAAATCCATCATAACTCAGTCATACGAACTCCAAATCAAGTAAAACCAGTGGGGTTTGAAAATAGAAAAAATTATCTAGAATTCCTCTTTTATTTCAATGTTAAGATTCAGACTTTAGCATGGGTGAAAACAGCAAACAAAACAGAACAAGTCGCAATTACAGATTTCACACCTCTAATAAAAAACATCATAACTTCATGAATATTGATCCAAACTTAACCAAACTTGAAATATAACCTACCAAACATCTAAACATCATGTTTCAGGGTTTCTAACATGTCCAAGCCTATTATTTTTCACATGGGCAATCAATCAAACACATAGCATGCAATTAATCACATACACAAACAAAATCAAGTTTGGGTAAAACCTAGGTTATCATCCTATCAAGTTTCATGTCATAAGTCATCTATGGCCAAATTTATCACAATAGAGACGAACCCATCAAGGAAAACACAAATTTTGGTCATCTCTAGACCCAACTACTCTAGGTGTGAACTTTTTGACTTGTATCAACCTAATGATTTTTTGTTCAAGTTACTTGCCTTGTTAGGGAGACGACGAACGATCCAAAGCAAAAAGAAGAGAACCCACGAACCAAATCTACTCCACATGCGAATCCAAGCAACCCACGAACAAAAATGCCCACGAACGAAATCCTCTTGATGCAACAAATAAGGTGGAGAAAACCCACTTCAAAAACACCACAAAGGAAGAGGTTTTGATGTTGATTTTGATGGTGGTGGTGTTCCTTGGTGCCGACCAACAAGAGGGAGGGATCAAGCAAGTTTGTAGGGGTTTGTAGGGATGTATATGGATTAGGGTTGTGATGGAGGGGTGGCCGGATGTTGTGGAAACGGGGGATCGAGTTTGAGAAAGGGGAAGCAGCGGGGAGCAATAAGGAGGACAAGAGGGGGCCGGGATTACTTGAGAGGGAAAATAAGGATTAGGGTTAGGGTTATATATATGAGTTTAATTGTGGGCTAATGGGTTGTGGGTATGAATATGTAGTAATAGGTATACAATTGGGTAATGGGTAATGGGTAGATTTCAATTGGGGATACAATATATAGTAAATTCTATGGCTCCTAAAAATCTCCTTAAGGGTCAAAAATCATAATTTTGGCAAATCACCACCAAAATCCATCACGTCACCAAAATGAATAATAATAATGAACGAGGCCAAGAAAATGAGAAATAGAACTCAAAATGGTGAAATCGAACAATACGGCGAACAAATGACACTAGGAGCTCAAAAATGAAAGAAAAAGAATATATATTGAAAATAATCCAAAATACGGTTCCGAAAAAAATACAAGAGATATAAAAATACACGAAAATGAAAAATACACTCCAAAATACATAAAATGAAAAACAGGGGTTACAATCCTACCCCCCTACAAGAAAATTTCGTCCTCGAAATTAAAAAGAAGGATACATAGGATAACCCCAAGAAAATCTAAACAACCAAAAACAAAACAAGTAACTACCCAAACATATGAGGAAACATCTTCTGAATTTCCTCTTCCAACTCCCATGTCGACTCACCAGGCGAGTGAGGATTCCAAGCAACACGAACCAGCTTAATGACCATGTTCTTAAGCACTTTCTCCCGCCGATCTACAATAGCAACAGGCGGAATCTCACAAGTCAAATTCGGCCTAACGGTCAAGTCTGAATAGTCGATCACGTGGCCAAAATGAAATCTCAGGAAAATGATCGAAAATAGTGTACTATAGCCCACAAAATGAGGAAAACAAAAAATCTCACGCAAGTAGCTGAAAACTGTGGACTATATAGCCCACAAATTAGGCTAAATAATCAAATACATTATTTCGCGAAAACGGCTGGAAACTGTGGACTATAACCCACAAAATGTTGCCAAAACCATAAAATACGAAATCTCATGAAAGTTATCGAAAATAGTGTACTATAGCCTACAAAATGACAGAAATAAAAATTCTCACAAAATTAGCCTAAAACTATGGACTATAACCCACAAATGAGGCTAAAGCAGTCAAAGACAAAATTTCGCGAAAACGGCTGGAAACTGTGGACAATATAACCCACAAAACGAGGCCAAAAAAGTAAAATACGAAATACCATGAAAGCGATCGAAAACGGTGCACGATAGCCCACAAAATGAGAGATATAAAAATCTCACAAAATTAGCCTAATATTGTGGACTATATAGCCCACAAATGAGGCTAAAAATGCCAAATACAAAATTTCACGACAACGGTCGGAAACTGTGGACTATAGCTGACAAAATGAGGCCAAAATAGTAAAACACAAAATCTCTTAAAAGTGATCGAAAACAATGTACTATAGCACACAAATTGAGGGAAATAAAAAATCTCACGAAAATGCCCGAAAACTGTGGACTATAGCCCACACATGAAGCTAAAACAGTCAAATACAAAATTGCACGAAAACGATCGGAAACTGAGGACTATAACCCACAAGAGGAGGCCAAAACAGTAAAATACGAAATATCATGAATGTGATCGAAAACAATGTACTATAGCCCCCAAAATGAGGGAAATAAAAAATCTCCGAAAGTGGCCGAAAACTATGGATTATAGCCAACAAATGAGGCTATAGAAGACAAATACAAAATTTCGCTAAAATGGCCAGAAACTGTGGACTATAACCCACAAAATTGAGGCCATAACAGTAAAATACGAAATATTATGAAAGTGATCGAAAACAGTGTACTATAGCCCACAAATGAGGCTAAACAGTCATACATTATTTCGCGATAACGGCCGGAAACTGTGGACTATAACCCAAAAAATGTGGCCAAAACAGTAAAATACGAAATCTCATGAAAGTGATCCAAACAGTGTACTATAGCCCACAAAATGAGGGAAATAAAAAATCTCACGAAATTATCCTAAAACTGTGGACTATTGCCCACAAATGACGCTAAAACAATCAAATACAAAATTTCGCGTAAACGGCCGGAAACTGTGGACTATAACCCACAAAATTAGTCCAAAACAGTAAAACATGAAATCTCGTGAAAGTGATCGAAAACAATGTACTATAGCCCGCAAATTGAGAAAAATAAAAATTCTCTCGAAAATGCCCGAAAACTGTGGACAATAGCCAACAAATGAGGCTAAAAAAGTCAACAACATAATTTCACAAAAATGATCGGAAACAATGGACTGTAACCCACAAATTGAGGCCAAAATAGTAAAATACGAAATCTCGTGAAAGTGATCGAAAACATTGTACTATAGCCCGCAAATTGAGGGAAACAAAAAACCTCACGAAAGTGCCTGAAAACTGTGGACTATAGCCCACACATGAAGCTAAAATAGTCAAATGCATAATTTCATGAAAATGGTCGGAAACTGTAGACAATATCCTACAAAAGGAGGCCAAAACAGTAAAATACAAAATCTCATGAATGTGATCGAATACAGTGTACTATAACCCACAAAATGAGGAAAAAAAAAACCTCACGAAAGTGGCCAAAAACTGTGGACTATAGCCCACAAATGATGCTAAAGAAGTCAAATACTAAATTTCGCTAAATGGCCGAACACTATGGACTATAACCCACAAATTGAGGCTAAAACAGTAAATTACGAAATATCATGAAAGTGATAAAAAAACAGTGTACTATAGTCCACAAAATGTAGGAAATAAAAATCTAACAAAAGTAGCCGATAATTGTGGACTATAGCCCACAATGAGGTTAAAAAGTCAAATACATTACTTCGCGACAACGGCCCGAAACTGGGGACTACAACCCACAAATTGTGGCCAACACAGTAAAATATGAAATCTCATGAAAGTGATCAAAACAGTGTACCATAGCCCACAAAATGAGGGAAATAAAAAATCTCACGAAATTAGCCTAAAATTATGGACTATAGCCCACAAATGAGGCTAAAACAGTCAAATACAAAATTTTGCGCAAACGGCCGGAAACTGTGGACTACAACCCACAAATTGAGGCCAAAACAGTAAAATATGAAAGATCATGAAAGTGATCGAAAACGGTGCACTATAGCCCACAAAATGAGAGAAATAAAAAACATCAGGAAAGTGGACGGAAATTTTGGACTATGGCCCACAAATAAGGCTAAAACATTCAAAAACAAAATTTTGCTAAAACGGCCGAAACTGTGGACCATAATCCACAAAATGATGCCAAAACATTAAAATATGGAGTCTAATGAAAGCGATAAAAAACAGTGCACTATGGCCAAAAAACTGAGTGAAATAAAAAATCTCAGGAAAGTGGCCGAAAATTGTGGACTATGGCCCGTAAATGACGCGAAAACATTCAAACACAAAATTTTGCGAAAATGGCTGGAAACTGTGGACTATAACCCACTAAATGAGGCCAAAACAGTAAAAAATGAAATCCGATGAAAATGATCGAAAACAGTGTACTATAGCCCACAAAATGAGGGAAATAAAAATTCTCACGAAATTAGCCTAAAACTATGGACTATAGCCCACAAATGAGGCTAAAACAGTCAAAGACAAAATTTCACTAATGGGGTCACAGACAAAACGGTCAGAAACTGTGGACAATATCCTTCAAAAGGAGACCAAAACAGTAAAATACGAAATCTCCTGAATGTGATCTAAAACAGTTTACTATATAGCCCACAAAATGAGGGAAATAAAAAATCTAACGAAAGTGACCGAAAACTATAGACTATAGCCCATAAATGAGGCTAAAGAAGACAAATACTAAATTTCGCTAAAATGGCCAAAAACTTTGCACTATAACCCACAAATTGAGGCCAAAACAGTAAAATACGTAATCTCATAAAAGTGATCGAAACAGTGTACTATAGCCCACAAAATGAGGGAAATAAAAAATCTCACAAAATTAGCCTAAAACTGTGGACTATAGCCCACAAATGAGGCCAATACTGTAAAATACAAAATTTTGCGAAAACGGTCTGAAACTGTGGACTATAACCCACAAAATGAGGCTAAAACAGTAAAATTCGAAATCATGAAGGTGATCGAAAACGGTGCACTATAGCCAACAAAATGAGAGAAATAACAAATCTCTGGAAAGTGGACGGAAACTGTGGACTATGGCCCACAAATGAGGCTAAAACATTCAAATACAAAAATTTGCGAAAACGGCCGGAAACTGTGGACTATAACCCACAGAATGAGGATAAAACATTAAAATATGAAGTCTTATGAAAGTGATAAAAAACAATGCACTATGGCCAACAAAATGAGTGAAATAAAAATCTCAGGAAATGGCTAAAAACTGTGGACTATGGCCCACAAATGTGGCTAAAACATTGAAATATAAAATTTCGCAAAAACGGCTGGAAACTGTGGACTAACCCACAAAATGAGGCCAAAACAGTAAAATACGAAATATCATGAAAGTGATTGAAAACAGTGCACTATAGCTCACAAAATGAGGGAAATAAAAAACATCAGGAAAGTGGACGGAAATTGTGGACTATGGCCCACAAACGAGGTTAAAACATTCAAATACAAAATTTTACTAAAACGGCCGAAACTGTGGACTATAACCCACAGAATGATGCCAAAACATTAAAATACAAAGTCTTATGAAAGGTCGGAAACTGTATACTTTAACCCGCAAAAGGAGGACAAAACAGTAAAATACGAGATATCATGAATGTGCTTGAAAACAGCGTACTATAGCCGACAAAAATGAGGGGAAAAAAAAATCTCACGAAAGTGGCCGAAAATTGTGGACTATAACCCACAAATGATGCTAAAGAAGACAAATACAAAATTTCACTAAAACAGCTGGAAAGTATGGAAAATAACCCACAAATTGAGGGCAAAACAGTAAAATACGAAATATCATGAAAGTGATCGAAGACAGTGTACCATATTCTACAAAATGAAGGAAATAAAAAATCTCACGAAAGTAGCCGAAAACTGTGGACTATAACCCACAAATGAGGCTAAAACAGTCAAATACAAATTTTCGCGAAATTGTTTGAAAACTGTGGACTATAACCCACAAAATTAGGTCAAAACAGTAAAATATGAAATCTCATGAAAGTATTCAAAAACAGTGTACTAGCCCACAAATTGAGGAAAATAAAAAACTATGGACAATAGCCCACAAATGAGGCTAGAACAGTCAACTACAAAATTTCACAAAAATGATCAGAAACTGTGGACTATAGCCCACAAAATGATGCCAAAAAATAAAAATACGAAATCTCTTGAAAGTGATAAAAAAATAGTGCACTATAGCCAGCAAAATGAGTGAAATAAAAAATCTCAGGAAAGTGGCCGAACACTGTGGACTATGACCCACAAATGAGGCAAAAACATTCAAATACAAAATTTCGCGAAAACGGCCGGAAACTGTGAACTATAACCCACAAAATTAGGCTAAAACAGTAAAATATGAAATCTCATGAAAGTGATCGAAAACAGTATACTACAGTAAAATTTAGGCAAAATTTCTCTCCCAAGTTCCCGAAAACTGTGAACAATAGCCCATAAATGAGGCTAAAACAGTCAACTACAAAATTTCACAAAAATGATCGGAAACTGTGGACTATAACTAGGGATGGCAAACCGGTCGGGTCGACCCGCTAACCGCCCGTGACCCGCCCGTACAACCCGACCCGCGAAACGACTGTTCGGGTTAGGGTCGAACCCGTTAACGTTAACGGGTCGACCCGGGTCGCGAAATAAACGTATCCAACCCGGTTTACTCAGCCCGTTAACCTGCCAAAAATGATCCGACCCGCCCGCCAACCCGCGAGTCGACCCGCCGGTACCGAACCGTTTGACCCGCCCCGGGTCAAATGTTCAACCCGCCCCGGGTCGACCGTTGACCCGCCGCGGGTCCAACGGTTCCCCAGCGTGCCTACTGTTCTTCAGAGGCGTTGGCAACAGCTCTTCTAGCTGTTTTGTGTGGTTGTTTGTGTTTTTTTTGTTTTTTGTTTTGTTTTTAACCCTATAAATACCCCCCCCCCCCCCCCCCCCCAAAACTCAAACAAAAAATTCACACCATCCTCTCTTACTCTCTCTACTATTATTAGTCAATTAATTTCAATTTGTGAACAATTGAACAAACAAGCTAGCAAGTCATATACATGATCAAATTATGATCGTATCGAAGTCAAAATTCAACAACGTCGTCAAGTCTTCAACTCTCCTCCAACTCCAAGTGATCAAGTCTTCAACTCTCTTCCAAGCTCTCCTCGAGTCTTCAATTCCGGATTTCTACTTCTACTACTATTCTTATTTTCACGGATTCTTTTATATACGAGTATCCACGGTGAACGGTATCAAAATTTCATATCCCTCTTCTTCAATTTCAATTTATTCTTTAGTTATAATTTTTGGTATTTTGTTTGTTTGTTGGTTTTTTGATCTCTCTCACAACCCTCTGGTTTTCTAGATTATTTTGTAATAAAGGAAGAGCTACCATTTTCCTAACCCGAGAGTAGGGACTTGGAAATTTTTTATCAAACGACCGTAAACCCTTATTTTAGAAGAATCCCGAGAAATACTTACAAGTCAGGATTGTTTTAAAATGTAAAATAAAATGAAGGACGCTTTGATTGCAATTTTATGGAGTTTAACTTCGGATTGTTGGACGGGTTGCAACAATATTCCAATAATGAGAATAACCTGTCATTGGATCAACGATGATTGGAATCTTCAAAAAAGAATCATATCACTTGTCGCGTTGCCCTATCCCCATAGTGGCGTTGAACTAGTAAACCGTTTTTTAGAAATTTGTGATGTTTTTCATATTCGCGATAAAATTATGTGTATTAGTTTTGATAATGCATCAAAGAACAATGCATCAATTAGTATTTTAAAAACCGCATTAAACAATCCATCTGAGAATATTTTTCATGTTAGATGTGCATGTCATATTTTAAATTTATGTGTTCAAGATGCATTGAAAATAGCCGATCCATATATAGTTAAAATTAGAAATTGTGTACATTTTATTGCATTAAGTGGCACCGTATTTTAAGAATGAAAAAATTGGTGTAGGATTTCAAATGTACCTTTTAAAAAGTTTCCAGAGGATGTTAAACACCGATGGAACTCTACTTTTGATTTACTACAGGTTGTTACCGAAATAAAAAACATGTATAAAGGATTTTTGTATCGCAAAAAATATGTCAAATTTTCAAATGCTCCCCCCGATTGGTATTATGCCGAATCATTGTTGAAATTTTTAGAACCTTTTAAAACCGCAACTTTCAAATTTTCAATATCATATGAATCTACTTCTAGTAGCATTTTTATTTCAATAGTTACTATGATGCAAACTTTTAACGAAATGTTAAATGATGCTTCTGTTGGTGATATTGTCAAACCGGCATACAAAAAAAATTGAAGTATTTTAATTCTCCTCCTATGTTGTTTTGTGTTGCTACCGTTATGGATCCTCGTATCAAATCAGAAGGTATGAAGAGTTTGATTGAAATATTTTTAAATTTACTTGTGGATGAAGAAACTGAAATTGATTGCGCTTCTTTTTTAGTTAAATTTGAATCTACATTAAATAACTTGTATGATTATTATGATAGTTCTTTTGCTTCTAGTAGTACAACTTCTGTAGTTAGTTCTTCTTCTGCTACCTCTAAAGGTAGGGATAAGAGTAAATTTGATGATAGAACATTTAATTTACTTGCACAAATTTAATCCAATAAACCTAGGACAAATCAACCAAATGAATTAAATAGGTATAACCAACAAGATTCTGAGTCTTCTGTTTCCTCACTAGATATTTTACAATAGTGAAAAGACAATGAACACACTTGTAGTATTCTTAAATATATGGCTAAAGATCTACTAACTCCTCCTGTCTCTACAGTTACTTCTGAATGTGCATTTTCTTCAAGTGGCAGGGTTCTAACTGATTACAATAATCGCTTGAAGCCCCAATCGTTAGAGATGCTCGTTTCCACAGAAGACTGGCTGAAGGTTGAAGATAGGACACAAGGAAAAGCATTATCTATGTCCACAAGTGGGAGTAACTCGCCGAAAGAACAACAACAACAACAATAGCAACCAAAATGAAGCATTCAAGTCTCAAGACCAACAACAACAAGTCAACAACAACAAATTGAAGGCCATCAAATTGAAGACAATTGTAAATTGATAAAAAAAATTGTATTAAATCTTTGCTTGTTATTTCAAATTAGGAAAATTGAAGTAAATTGAAATTGTATATAAGAAATTTGTTAGTGTATAAAACAAATTTGTGAAATCTTTATTTCTTATTACAAATTGTGAAACTTATATAACTTGAAATCATATGAATAATATATCACTTTTTTGGCAATTTCACTCTTTCACTCTTATTATTATTATTATGATTTTTAATGTTTATTAATAAAAAGAAAATAAGTAAAAAAAAAAGTTCTCTCTAACCGGCCCAGCTCGCGACCCGACCCGACCCGAACCGACTCGGGTTGGACCCGAAAGGGTTCACGGGTTGGGCGGGTCGCGAATTCATCTCTTCGACCCGGCCCGGCCCGGTAAGCATCCGACCCAACCCGGCCCGACCCAAGTCAATCTTCAACCCGGACGGGTCCGACCCGACCCGACCCGACCTGGCTCGGTCGACCAGAATGCCAACCCTAATTATAACCCACAAAATGAGGCCAAAACATTAAAATACGAAATCTCATGAAAGTGATAAAAAAAACAGTGCACTATAGCAAACAAAAAGAGTGAAATAAAAAATCTAAGGAAAGTGGCCGAACACAGTGGACTACGGCCCACAAATGAGGCCAAAACATTCAAATACAAAATTTTGCAAAAACGACCGAAAACTGTGGATTATAACCCATTAAATGAGGCCAAAATAGTAAAATATGAAATTTCATGAAAGTGATTGAAAACAGTGTACTATAGCCCACAAATTGAGTGAACTAAGATTTTTCCTGAAAGTGCCCGAAATCTGTGGACAATAACCCACAAATGAGGCTAAAACAGTCGACGACAAAATTTCACGAAATTGATCGAAAACAGTGTATAATGGCCCATGAAATGAAGGAAATAAAAAATCTCACGAAAGTGGTAGAAATTTGTGGACTATAGCCCACAAATGAGGCTAAAACAGTCAAATACAAAATTTCACGACAACGGTCGGATACTGTGGACTATAACCCACAAAAAGACGCCAAAACAGTAAAATACGAAATCTCATGAAAGTGATCAAAAACATTGTACTACAACCCACAAATTGAGGGAAATAAAAAATCTCACGAAAGTGCCTGAAAACTGTGGACTATAACCCACACATGAGGCCAAAACAGTCAAATACAAAATTGAACGAAAACGATCGGAAACTGTGGTCAATATTCTACAAAAGGAGGCCAAAACTGTAAAATACGAAATCACATTAATGTGATCAAAAACAGTGTACTATAGAGCACAAAATCAGGGGAAAAAAATCTCACAAAAATGGCGGAAAACTGTAGACTATAGCCCACAAATGAGGCTAAAGAAGACAAATACTAAATTTCGCTAAAATAGGCCGAAAACTGGGGACAATAACCTAGAAATTGAGGCCAAAACAGTAAATTACAAAATATCATGAAATTGATCGAAAACAGTGTACCATAGCCCACAAAATGAGGGAAATAAAAAATCTCAGAAAGTTGCCGATAACAGTGGACTATAGCCCACAGATGAGGTTAAACAGTCAAATACATTATTTCGCGAAAACTGGCCGGAAACTGTTGACTATAACCCACAAAATGTGGCCAAAACAGTAAAATACGAAATGACATGAATGTGATCGAAACAGTGTACAATAGCCCACAAAATGAGGGAAATAAAAAATCTCACGAAATTAGCCTAAAACTGTGGATTATAGCCCACAAATGAGGCTAAAACAGTCAAATACAAAATTTGGCGAAAACGGCCGGAAACTGTGGACTATATTACCCACAAAGGAGGCCAAAACAGTAAAATACGAAATATCATGAAAGTGATAAAAAACGGTGCACTATAGCCTACAAAATGAGGGAAATAAAAAATCTCACGAAATTAGCCTAAAACTGTGGACTATAGTCCCAAATGAGGCTAAAACAGTCAAATACAAAATTTCACGACAACGGTCGGAAACTGTGGACAATAGCCCACAAAATGAGGCCAAAATAGTAAAATACAAAATCTCATGAAAGTGATCGAAAACATTGTACTATAGCACCCAAATTGTGGGAAAGAAAAAATCTCACGAATGTGTCCGAAAACTGTGGATTATAGCCCACACATAGGCTACAACAGTCAAGTACAAAATTGCACGAAAACGGTAGGAAACTGAGGACTTTAAAACCCACAAAAGAGGCCAAAACAGTAAAATACGATATATCATGAAAGTGATCGAAAACATTGCACTATAGCCCAAAAAATGAGGAAAATAAAAATTCTCATGAAATTGCCCAAAAACTGTGGACCGTAGCCCACAAATGAGGCGAAAACAGTCAAATACAAAATTTCACAAAAATGATCAGAAACTGTGGACTATAACCCACAAAATGAAGTCAAAACAGTAAAATACGAAATCTCATGAAAGTGATCGAAAACATTGTACTATAGCCGAGAGAAATAAAAAATCTCACGAAAGGGCCGAAAACTGTCGACTATAGCCCACACATGAGGTTAAAACAATCAAATACAAAATTGCACGAAAACGGTCGGAAGCTGTAGACTATAACCCACAAAAGGAGGCCAAAACAGTAAAGCATGAAATATCATAAATGTGATCGAAAACAGTCTAGTATAGCCCACAATATGAAGTAAGTAAGAAATCTCACGAAAATGGCCGAAAATTAAGGACTATAGCCCACAAATGAGGCAAAAGATGAGAAATACAAAATTTTGCTAAAAGGACCGGAAACTGTGGACTATAACCCACAAATTGAGGCCAAAACCGTAAAATATGAAATATCGTGAAAGTGATCGAAAACAGTGTACTATACTCAACAAAATAAGGGAGATAGAAAATCTCACGAAAGTAGCTGAAAACTGTGGACTATATAACCCACTAATGAGGCTAAAACATTCAAATACATTATTTTGCGAAAACGGTCGGAAAGTGGGGAATGGAACCCACAAAATGTGGCCAAATACGCAAAATACAAAATCCAATGAAAGTGATCGAAAACAGTGTACTATAGCCCACTGAGGGAAATAAAAAATCTCACGAAATTAGCCTAAAACTGTGGACTATATAGCCCACAAACGAGGCAAAAATAGTCAAATACAAAATTCGCCAAAACGGCTTGAAATAGTGGACTATAACCCACAAAATGAGGCCAAAACAGTAAAATACAAAATATCATGAAAGTGATCGAAAACGGTGCACTATAGACACAAAAGGAGGGAAATAAAAAATATCAGGAAAGTGGACGGAAACTGTGGACTATGGCCCACAAATGAGGCTAAAACATTCAAATATAAAATTTCACGAAAATGGTCGGAAACTGTGGACTATAACCCACAAAATGAGGCCAAAACATTAAAATACGAAGTCTCATGAAGGTGATAAAAAACAGTGCACTCTAGCCAGCGAAATGAGTGAAATAAAAAATGTTAGGAAAGTGGCCGAACACTAGGGACTATAGCCCACAAATGAGGCAAAAACATTCAAATACAAAATTTTGCGGAAATGGTTAGAAACTGTGGACTACAACCCACAAAATTAGGCCAAAACAGTAAAATAGGAAATCTCATGAAAGTGATCGAAAATAGTGTACTACAGTAAAATTGAGGGAAAAATTCTCCCGAAAGTCCCCGAAAACTGTGGACAATAGCCCAGAAATGAGGCTAAAACAGTCAACTACAAAATTTCACTAAAAATGATCGGAAACTGTGGACTATAACACACAAAATGAGGCCAAAACATTAAAATAAGAAATCTCATGGAAGTGATAAAAAAACAGTGCACTAAAGCAAACAAAATTGAAGGAAATAAAAAATCTCACGAAAGTGCCCGAAAACTGTGGACTATATAGCCACACAAGAGGCTAGAACAGTCAAATACAAAATTGCGGGAAAACGGTCGGAAACAGTGGACTATAACCCACAAAAGGAGGCCAAAACAGTAAAATACGAAATACCATGAATGTGATCGAAAACTGTGTACTATATATAGCCCACAAAATAAGGGAAATAAAAAAATCTCACGAAAGTGGCAGAAAACTGTGGACTATAGCCAACAAAATGAGGCTAAAGAAGACAAATACAAAATTTTGCTAAAATGGCCAGAAACTGTGGACAATAACCCACAAATTGAGGCCACAACAGTAAAATACAAAATATCGTGAAAGTGATCGAAAACAGTGTACTATAGCCCACAAAATGAGGGAAATAAAAAATCTCACGAAAGTAGCCGAAAAACTATGGACTATAGCCCACAAATGAGGCTAAACAGTCATAGATTATTTCGCGATAATGGCCGGAAACTGTGGACTATAACCCAAAAAATGTGGCCAAAACAGTAAAATACGAAATCTCGTGAAAGTGATCCAAACAGTGTACTATAGCCCACAAAATGAGGGAAATAAAAAATCTCACTGAAATTAGCCTAAAACTGTGGACTATGGCCCACAAATGACGCTAAAACTGTCAAATACAAAATTTCGCGTAAACGACCGGAAACTGTGGACTATAATCCACAAAATTAGTCGAAAACAGTAAAATATGAAATCTCGTGAAAGTGATCGAAAACAGTGTACTATAGCCCGCAAATTGAGAAAAATAAAAATTCTCTCGAAAATGCCCAAAAACTGTGGACAATAGCCAACAAATGAGGCTAAAAAAGTCAACTACATAATTTCACAAAAATGATCGGAAACAGTGGACTACAACCCACAAAATGAGGCCAAAATAGTAAAATACGAAATCTCGTGAAAGTGATCGAAAACATTGTACTATAGCCCGCAAATTAAGGGAAATAAAAAATCTCACGAAAGTGCCTGAAAACTGTTGACTATAGCCAACACATGAACCTAAAACAATCAAATACATAATTGCACGAAAACGGTCGGAAACTGTGGACAATATCATACAAAAGGAGGCCAAAACAGCAAAATACAAAATCTCATGAATGTGATCGAAAACAGTGTACTATAGCCCAAAAAATGAGGAAAATAAAAAATCTCACGAAAGTGGCCGATAACTGCGGACTATATAGCCCAAAAATGAGGCTAAAGAAGTCAAATACTAAATTTCGCTAAATGGTCGAAAACTATGGACTATAACCCACAAATTGAGGCCAAAACAGTAAATTACGAAATATCATGAAAGTGATCGAAAACAGTATACTTTAGCCCACAAAATGTGGGAAATAAAAAATCTCACAAAAGTAGCCAATAACTGTGGACTATATAGCCCACAATTGAGGTTAAAAAGTCAAATACATTATTTCGCGAAAACGGCTCGAAACTGGGGACTATTACCCACAAAATGTGGCCAACACATTAAAATACGAAATCTCATGAAAGTGATCAAAACAGTGTACCATAGCCCACAAAATGAGGAAAATAAAAAATCTCACTAAATTAGCCTAAAACTACGGACTATAGCCCACAAATGAGGCTAAAACAGCCAAATACAAAATTTCACGTAAACGGCCGGAAATTGTGGACTATAACGCACAAATTGAGGCCCAAACAGTAAAATATGAAAGATCATGAAAGTGATCGAAAATGGTGCACTATAGCCCACAAAATGAGGGAAATAAAAAACATCAGGAAATTGGACGGAAATTGTGGACTATGGACCACAAATGAGGCTAAAACATTCAAATAAATTTTTTTTCTAAAACGGCCGAAACTGTGGACTATATCCTAGTAAATGATGCCAAAACATTAAAATACGAAGTCTTATGAACGTGATAAAAAATAAAGCACTTTGGCCAAAAAAATGATTGAAATAAAAAATCTCAGGAAAGTGGCCAAAAATTGTGGACTATAGCCCACAAAATGAGGCCAAAACTGTAAAAGATGAAATCCCATGAAAATGATCAAAAACAGTGTACTATAGCCCACAAAATGAGGGAAATAAAAATTCTCACGAAATTAGCCTAAAACTATGGACTAAAATAGTCAAAGACAAAATTTCACGAAAACGACCGGAAACTGTGGACTATAAGCAACAAAATGAGGCCAAAACAGTAAAATATGAAATCTCATTATAGTGATCAAAAATAGTGTACTATAACCCACAAATTGAGGGAAATAAAAATTTTCCCGAAAGTGCCCGAAACTGTGGACAATAGCCCACAAACGAACTAAAACAGTAAAATACATAATTTCACAAAAATGATCGGAAACTGTGGACAATAACCCACAAAATGAGGCCAAAACAGTAAAATACGAAATCTCATGAAAGTGATCAAAAACATTGTTCTATAGCCTACCAATTGAGGGAAATAAAAAATCTCACGAAAGTGCCTGAAAACTGTGGACTATATCGCCCACACATGAGGCTAAAATAGTCAAATACAAAATTGCCCGAAAATAGTCGGAAACAGTGGACAATATCCTACAAAAGTAGGCCAAAACAATAAAATAGGAAATCTAAAAAATGTGATCGAAAACATTGTACTACATCCCACAAAATGAGGGAAATAAAAAATCTTACGAAAGTGGCCGAAAACTGTGGACTATAGCCCACAAATGAGGCTAAAGAAGACAAATACAAAATTTCACTAAAATAGTCGGAAACTGTGAACTATAACCCACAAATTGAGGCCAAAATAGTAAAATATGAAATCTCATGAAAGTGATCGAAAACAGTGTACAATAGCCCCCAAAATGAGGAAAATAAAAATTCTCACGAAATTGCTCGAAAACTGTGGACAATAGCCAACAAATGAGGCTAAAACGGTCAAAGACAAAATTTCACGAAAACGGCCGAAAACTGTTGACTATAACCGACATAATGAGGCCAAAATAGTAAAATACGAAATATCATTAAAGTGATCGAAAACAGTGTACGATAGCCCACAAAATGAGGGAAATAAAAAATCTCATGAAAGTAGCCGAAAACTGTGGACAATAGCCCACAAATAAGGCTAAACAGTCAAATGCATTATTTCGTGAAAACAACCGGAAACTGTGGACTGAAACCCACAAAATGTGGCCAAAACCGTAAAATATGAAATCTCATTAAAGTGATCGAAAACCGTGTATTATAGCCCACAAAATGAGGGAAATAAAAATTCTCACGGAATTAGCCGAAAACTATGGACTATAGCCCCCAAATCATGCTAAAAATGTCAAAGACAAAATTTTGCGAAAACAGGCCGAAAACAGTGGACTATAACCGACAAAATGAGGCCAAAACAGTAAAATATGAAATCTCATGAAAGTGATAAAAAACAGTGTACTTTAGCCCACAAATTGATGGAAATAAAAACTTCCCCGAAAGTGCCCGAAAACTGTGGACAATAGCCCACAAATGAGGCTAAAATAGTCAACTACATAATTTCACAAAAATGATCGGACACTGTGGATTATAAACCACAAAATGAGGCCAAAATAGTAAAATACGAAATCTCTTGAAAGTGATCGAAAACATTGTACTATAGCCCACAAATTTAGGGAAATAAAAAATCTCACGAAAGTGCCTGAAAACTGTGGACTATAGCCCACACATTAGGCTAAAACAGTCAAATACAAAATTGCAAGAAAACGGTCGAAAACTGTCAACAATATCCTACAAAAGGAGACCAAAACTGTAAAATACTAAATCTCATGAATGTGATCGAAAACAGTGTACTATAGCCCACAAAATGAGAGAAATAAAAAATCTAACGAAAGTGACCTGAAAACTGTGGACTATAGCCCACACATGAGGCTAAAGAAGACAAATACTAAATTTCGCTAAAATGGCCAAAAACTTTGCACTATAACCCACACAAATTGAGGCCAAAACAGTAAATTACAAAATATCATGAAAGTAATCGAAAACAGTGTACGATAGCCCACAAAATGAGGAAAAAAAATCTCGCGAAAGTGGCAAAAAACTGTGGACTATAGCCCACAAATGAGGCTAAAGAAGTCAAATACTAAATTTCGCTAAAATGACTAAAAACTATGGACTATAACCCACAAATTGAGGCCAAAACAGTAAAATACGCAATATCATGAAAGTGATCGAGAATGGTGCATTACAGCCTACAAAATGAGGGAAAAAATTCTCAGGAAAGTAGATGGAAACTGTGGACTATGGCCCACAAATGAGGTTAAAACATTCAAATACAATTTTTTTCTAAAAAGACCGGAAACTATGGACTATTACCCACAAAATAAGGCCAAAATAGTAAAATACAAAATATCATCAAAGTGATCGAAAACAGTGCACTATAGCCCACAAAATGAGGACAATAAAAAATCTCAGCAAAGTGGACGCAAATTGTGGAGTATGGCCCACAAATGAGGCTAAAACGTTCAAATACAAAATTTTGCAAAAACGGCCGGAAGCTTTGGACTACAACCCACAAAATGAGTCCAAAAATGTAAAATACAAAATCTCATGAAAGCGATAAAAAATAGTGCACTACAACCAACAAAATGAGAGAAATAAAAAATCTCAGAAAAGTTGCCGAACACTGTGGACTATGGCCCACAAATGAGGCTAAAAACATTCAAATACAAAATTTCGCGAAAACGGGCGGAAACTGTTGACTATAACCCCCAAAAAGATGCCAAAATAATAAAATATGAAATCTCATGAAAATTATCAAAAACAGTGTGCTATAGCAAACAAATTGAGGGAAATAAAAATTCTCACAAAATTTCACGAAAACTGTGGACAATATCCCACAAATGATGCTAAAATAGTCAACTACAAAATTTCACAAAAATGATCAGAAACAATGGACTATAACTGACAAAATGAGGCCAAAATAGTAAAATACGAAATCTCATGAAAGTGGTCGAAAACAGTGTACGATAGCCCACAAAATAAGGGAAATAAAAATTCTCATGAAAGTAGCCGAAAACTGTGGACAATAGCCCACAAATGAGGCTAAACAGCCAAATGCATTATTTCGTGAAAACGGCCGGAAACTGTGGACTGTAACTCACAAAATGTGGCCAAAATCGTAAAATACGAAATCTCATGAAAGTGATCGAAAACAGTGTATTATAGCCCACAAAATGAGGTAAATAAAAATTCTCACGAAATTAGCTTAAAACTATGGACTATAGCCCCCAAATCAGGGTAAAACAGTCACAGACAAAATTTTGCGAAAACAGCCGGAAACTATGGACTATAACCGACAAAATGAGGCCAAAACAGTAAAATATGAAATCTCATGAAAGTGATCGAAAAACAGTGTACTATAGCTCACAAATTGAGGGAAATAAAAACATCCCTGAAGGTGCCCGAAAACTGTGGACAATAGCCCACAAATGAGGCTAAAATAGTCAACTACATAATTTCACAAAAATGATCGAAAACTCTGGACTATAACCCACAAAATGAGGCCGAAACAGTAAAATACGAAATCTCATGAAAGTGATCCAAAACATTGTACTATAGCCCACAAATTGAGGGAAATAAAAAATCTCACGAAATTGCCTGAAAACTGTGGACTATGGCCCACACATTAGGCTAAAACAGTCAAATACAAAATTGCACGAACACGGTCGGAAACTGTGGACAAAATCCTACAAAAGGAGACCAAAACAGTAAAATACGAAATCTCATGAATGTGATCGAAAACAGTGTAGTATAGCCCACCAAATGAGGGAAATAAAAAATCTAACGAAAGTGACCGAAAACTGTAGATTATAGCCCACAACTGAGGCTAAAGAAGACAGATACTAAATTTCGCTAAAATGGCCAAAAACTGTGCACTATAACCCACAAATTGAGGCCAAAATAGTAAATTATGAAATATCAAGAAAGTAATCGAAAACAGTGTACTATAGCTCAAAAAATGAGGGAAATAAAAAATCTCACGAAAGTAGCCGATAACTGTGGACTATAGCCCACAAATGAGGTTAAACAGTCAAATACATTAATTCGCGAAAACGGCCGGAAACTGTGCACTATAGCCCACAAAATGTGGCCAAAACAGTAAAATATGTAATCTCATAAAAGTGATCGAAACAGTGTACTATATTCACAAAATGAGTGAAGTAAAAAATCTCACAAAAGTAGCCTAAAATTGTGGACTATAACCCACTAACGAGGCTAAAACATTCAAATACATTATTTCGTGAAAACGGTTGGAAACTGTGGACTATAACCCACAAAATGTGGCCAAATACGTAAAATACAAAATCTCATGAAAGTGATCGAAAACAGTGTACTATAGCCCACAAAATGAGGAAAATAAAAAACCTCGCGAAATTAGCCTAAAATTGTGGACTATATAGCACACAAATGAGGCAAAACAGTTAAAAACAAAATTTCGCCAAAACGGCCTGAAATAGTGGACTTTAACCCACAAAATGAGGCCAAAACAGTAAAATACAAAACATCATGAAAGTGATCGAAAACGTTGCCCTATAGACACAAAAGGAGGGAAATAAAAAATATCAGGAAAGAAACTGTGGACTATGGCCCACAAATGAGGCTAAAATTTTCAAATAAAAAATTTCGCGAAAACGGCCGGAAACTGTGGACTATAACCCACAAAATGAGGCCAAAACATTAAAATACGAAATCTCATGAAGGTGATAAAAAACAGTGCACTATAGCCAGCAAAATGAGTGAAATAAAAAATGTCAAGAAAGTGGCCGAACACTGTGGACTATAGCCCACAAATGAGGCAAAAACATTCAAATACAAAATTTTGCGAAAACGGCCAGAAACTGTGGACTCTATAACCCACAAAATTAGGCCAAAACAGTAAAATAGGAAATCTCATGAAAGTGATCGAAAACAGTGTACTACAGTAAAATTGAGTGAAAAACTCTCCCTGAAAGTGCCCGAAAAACTGTGGACAATAGCCCACAATTGAGGCTAAAACAGTCAACTACAAAATTTCACAAAAATGACCGGAAACAGTGGACTATAACACACAAAATGAGGCCAAAACATTAAAATAAGAAATCTCATGGAAGTGATAAAAAACAAGTGCATTATAGCCATCAAAATTGAAGGAAATAAAAAATCTCACGAAAGTGCCCGAAAAACAATGGGACTATATAGCCACACATGAGGCTAAAACAGTCAAATACAAAATTGCACGAAAACGGTCGGAAACAGTGGACTATAACCCACAAAAGGAGGCCAAAATAGTAAAATACGAAATACCATGAATGTGATCGAAAATAGTGTACTATAGCCCACAAAATAAGGGTAATAAAAAATCTCACGAAAGTGGCCGAAAACTGTGGACTATAGCCAACAAATGAGGCTAAAGAAGACAAATACAAAATTTCGCTAAAGTGGCCGGAAACTGTGGACTATAACCCACAGATTGAGGCCATAAGAGTAAAACACGAAATAGCATGAAGTGATAGAAAACAGTGTACTATAGCCCACAAAATGAGGGAAATAAAAAATGTCACGAAAGTAGCCGAAAACTGTGGACTACAGCCAACAAATGAGGCTAAACAGTGATACATTATTTCGCGATAACGGCCGGAAACTGTGGACTATGACCCAAAAAATGTGGCAAAAACAGTTAAATACGAAATCTCATGAAAGTGATCCAAACAGTGCACTATAGCCCACAAAATGAGGGAAATAAAAAATCTCACGAAATTAACCTAAAACTGTGTACTATAGCCCACAAATGACGCTAAAACAGTCAAATACAAAATTTCACGTAAATGACCGGAAACTGTGGACTATAACCCACAAAATTAGTCCAAAATAGTAAAATATGAAATCTTGTGAAAGTTATTGAAAACAGTGTACTTTAGCCCGCAAATTGAGAAAAATAAAAATTCTCTCAAAAGTGCCCGAAAACTGTGGACAATAGCCATCAATGAGGCTAAAAAAGTCAACTACATAATTTCACAAAAATGATCGGAAACAGTGGACTATAACCCACAAAATGAGGCCAAAATAGTAAAATACGAAATCTCATGAAAGTGATCGAAAACATTGTACTATAGCCCGCAAATTGAGGGAAATAAAAAATCTCACGAAAGTGTCTGAAAATTGTGGACTATAGCCCACACATGAAGCTAAAACAGTCAAATACGTAATTGCACGAAAACGGGCGGAAACTGTCGACAATATCCTACAAAAGGAGGCCAAAACAGTAAAATACAAAATATCATTAATGTGATTGAAAACAGTGTACTATAGCCCACAAAGTGAAGAAAAAAAAATCTCACGAAAGTGGCCAAAAACTGTGGACTATAGCCCACAAATGAGGCTAAAGAAGTCAAATACTAAATTTCGCTAAAATGGCCGAAAACTATGGACTATAACCCATAAATTGAGGCCAAAACAGTAAATTACGAAATATCATGAAAGTGATCGAAAACAGTGTACTATTGCCCACAAAATGTGGGAAATAAAAAATCTCACAAAAGTAGCCGATAACTGTGGACTATAGCCCACAAATGTGGTTAAAAAGTCAATTACATAATTTCACAAAAACGGCCCGAAACTGGGGACTGTAACCCACAAAATGGGGCCAACACAGTAAAATACGAAATCTCATGAAAGTTATCAAAACAGTGTACCATAGCCCATAAAATGAGGGAAATAAAAAATCTCACGAAATTAGGCCTAAAACTATGGACTATAGCCCACAAATGTGGCTAAAACAGTCAAATACAAAATTTCTCGTAAACGGCTGGAAACTGTGGACTATAACCCACAAATTGAGGCCAAAACAGTAAAATATGAAATATCATGAAAGTGATCGAAAACGGTGCACTATAGCCCACAAAATGAGGAAAATAAAAAACATCAGGAAAGTGGACGGAAATTGTGGACTATGGCCCACAAATGAGGCTAAAACATTCAAATACAAAATTTTGCAAAAACGGCCGAAACTGTGGACTATAACCAACAAAATGATGCCTAAACATTAAAATACGAAGTCTTATGAAAGTGATAAAAAACAGTGCACTATGGCCAAAAAAATGAGTGAAATTAAAAATCTCAGGAAAGTGGCCGAAAATATATTCTGCAAATTTTTTCTCCATGAATAATTTGAGAATTTAACAAATTATACACAAACTTTGTTAATGTGGTATTATCTACTGTTGCACTAGGTTGTATATCATCTTCAACAACACCAAAGTTGAGATGTGGAAACAAAGCATTGATGTTATTTTGTCAAAACAACAAACACGCATTATATATTATTCAAAACCCTAAAACTGTTCTGTCCAAACAAACAATATCTCATAGTTTTTTTTAAATAGTGAGGATATGTGGTAGTTTCCGCATTTTGAATGAGGGCATTTGCTAAAATATCTCAAATATCCAATTTTTTAAATAGTGGTAGTATATGCTAGTTTCCACATCTATACTATTATTAAGTAAAGCCCCATTTTGGCGGCTTTTTACTCTCATGCCCCCATATACATAAAAAGCTAAAAAATATATATATAAGGTTAATATATAATGGAAACCCCGAGAGAACATGGAAACGAAGCAATGTGGTGAAGTGAAAATCTAAAGTGTAACAGGCAGGAACCGAAGAGAATAAACCGCATCTTAAACTAAAAGAACGATTTTGAAAACCAGAATAGAAATAAGACGGATCAAAACTAAAAACAACCACAGTAAAAAGAAAGAATACCTGATGATGCAATTGGGAGCGATCTAGGATCGCAACTTCTTCTTCCAAAAGGTCATCCTGATCCACCCAAGCCTCGCCTTTCCGATAGGGCGCTTTCAGAGATGCAGTCGGCGCAAGAGAGCCAACAACAGAGGAGCTTGGAACATTGCTTTTAAACCTATCCCAGTCAGAAGAGATGTGAGGATTGACCTCCCATGCCGACCACTTGTGATCAGTCTCCATGAACTCAGGTAGAGAAGAGCCAGGGGAGGGGACTGGCAAAGCAACAGAAGACAAGATGGGAGAGGTCCTCAACTGGGAATGAGGAGGGTTGGAAAGAGACTCGACTGTCGTTGAAGGGAGAGAGGAGCCTTGCTTGAGAGAAAACTTCTCTGGGTTGATCCATACAAGATTATGAGCTTTGGTGAGAGAGATTTTGGGAACAGACGGGGGTCTGGATTTTTAGCCGAGGCTTTGTGCCACCCTCTCCATTTAGCCGGCGGAGCAACCAGCTTGGAGGAGGATCCAATCGCGAAGGGCTTGAGAGGAGGGGCAGGATCAACAGAAGTCTTGGAGGAACCAACAATCAAGGGGGAAGGAGCGGACACCCCTTTCGGAAAATCTTGGTAGTTAACAGAGATATCGAAGATGGACTTGGTATCTCGCAGAGAGAAGGCTTCGACCCTGTCCTTAATCGGAGAGCAAAAGAACTCTGCATCGATTTGAAGACAGCCCGAGGCGAGCATCGATGTGGATGAAATACTGGTCAACTCTCCCACGCATCTCGTCATATAAGCTGCAACTCAAAATGAGTCGCAGAAGGGGGGAAGACCAAGAAGTGTGGTGCATACAGGAGTTTGGACCAGGTTCGAAGGCAGCGAAACTTGATTGACCCATTTACGAATAGCAATCTTGATCGGGCTAATGGAAAGGGAATCAAGCGACGATAGGCTTTCCAGAATTTTGACAGAAGGGCAAAGGATAACCACCTCGCTATTAAAGCAGGTGTTGAGGACCCAAGACCAGTCTTGAACATTACAAGAATTACTAAGAAAGGAGTTGAGATTGAAACTGGATACCGTACCTCCACTGAAGGATACCGCCCCGTAGCATTCGAATAACCTTAACTTGAGTCGCAGAAGGGGGGAAGACCAAGAAGCATGGCGCAGACGGGAGTTTGGACCAGGTTCGGAGGCAGCGAAACTTGATTGACCCATTTACGAATAGCAATCTTGATCGGGCCAATGGAAAGGGAATCAAGCGCCGATAGGCTTTCCAGAATTTTGACGGAATGGCAAAGGATAACCACCTCGCCATTAGAGTAGGTGTTGAGGACCCAAGACCAGTTTTGAACATTACAAGAATTACTAAGAAAGGAGTTGAGATTGAAAACAGTCTACTATAGCCCACAAAATGAGGGAAATAAAAAATCTCACGAAAGTAGCCGAAAATTGTGGACTATAGCCCACAAATGAGGCTAAAGAAGACAAATACAAAATTTTGCTGAAAGGGCCGGAAACTGTGGACTATAACCCACAAATTGAGGCCAAAACAGTAAAATACGAAATATCATGAAAATGTTCGAAAACAGTGTACTACAGTCCACAAAATGAAGGAGATAAAAAATCTCACGAAAGTAGCCGAAAACCGTGGACTATAACCCACAAATGAGGCTAAAACATTCAAATACATTATTTCGCGAAAATGGTCGGAAACTGGGGAATGTAACCCACAAAATGTGGCCAAATACGTAAAATACGAAATCTCATGAAAGTGATCGAAAACAGTGTACTATAGCCCACAAAATGAGAGAAATAAAAAAACTCACGAAATTAGCCTAAAACTGTGGACTATATAGCCCTCAGATGAGACAAAAATAGTCAAATACAAAATTTTGCAAAAATTATCGGAAACTGTGGACTATAACCCACAAAATCAGGCCAAAACAATAAAATATGAAATTTCATGAAAGTTATCGAAAACAGTGTACCACAGTAAAATTGTGGGGAAAATTCTCTCGAAAGTGCCCGAAAACTGTGGACAATAGCCCACAAATGAGGCTAAAACAGTCATCTACAAAATTTCAAAAAAAAAA
The DNA here is from genome assembly GCA_017893485.1 of Hemerocallis citrina. Taxonomy (NCBI): domain Eukaryota; kingdom Viridiplantae; phylum Streptophyta; class Magnoliopsida; order Asparagales; family Asphodelaceae; genus Hemerocallis; species Hemerocallis citrina. The sequence continues at coordinate 192,493,603 of CM030358.1, forward strand.
TGATCGGAAACTGTGGACTATAATACACAAAATGAGGCCGAAACATTAAAATACGAAATCTCATGAAAGTGATAAAAAACAGTGCACTATAGCCAACAAAATTGAGGGAAATAAAAAATCTCACGAAAGTGCCTGAAAATTGTGGACTATATAGCCCACACATGAGGCTAAAACTGTCAAATACAAAATTGCACGAAAACGGCCGAAAATTGTGGACTATCCCACAACTGGAGGCCAAAACCGAAAAATATGAAATATCATGAATGTGATCGAAAACAGTGTACTATAGCCCACAAAATGAGGGAAATAAATAATCTCATGCAAGTAGCCGAAAACTGTGGACTATATAGCCCACAAATTAGGCTAAACAATCAAATACATTATTTCGCAAAAACAGCCGAAAACTGTGGACTATAACCCACAAAATGTGGCCAAAACCATAAAATACGAAATCTCATGAAATTGATCGAAAACAGTGTACTATAGCCCACAAAATGAGGGAAATAAAAATTCTCACGAAATTAGCCTAAAACTATGGACTATAGCCCACAAATAAGGTTAAAACAGTCAAAGACAAAATTTCGCGAAAATGGCCGGAAACTGTGGACAATATAACCCACAAATTGAGGCCAAAACAATAAAATATGAAATATCCTGAAAGTGATCGAAAACGGTGCACTATAGCCCACAAAATGAGGGAAATAAAAAATCTCACGAAATTAGCCTAAAACTGTGGACTATAGCCCACAAATGAGGCTAAAACAGTCAAATACAAAATTTCACGACAACGGTCAGAAACTATGGACCCACAAAATGAGGCCAAAATAGTAAAATACGAAATCTCTTGAAAGTGATCAAAAACAATGTACTATAGCACACAAATTGAGGAAAATAAAAAATCTCACGAAAGTGCCCGAAAGCTGTGGACTATAGCCCACACATGATGCTAAAACAGTCAAATTCAAAATTGCACGAAAACGGTCAGAAACTGAGGACTATAACCCACAAGAGGAGGCCAAAACAGTAAAATACGAAATATCATGAATGTGATCGAAAACAGTGTACTATAGCCCACAAAATGAGGAAAATAAAAAATGTCACGAAATTGGCCAAAAACTGTGTACTAGCCCACATATGAGGCTGAAGAAGACACATTCAAAATTTCGCTAAAACGACCACAAATAGTGGACTATAACCCACAAATTGAGGCCAAAATAGTAAAATATGAAATATTGTGAAAGTGATAAAGAAAACAGTGCACTATGGCCAATAAAATGAGTGAAATAATAAATCTCAGGAAAATGGCCGAAAATTGTTGACTATAGCCCACAAAATGAAGGAAATAAAAAATCTTAGGAAAGTGGCAGAAATCTGTGGACTATAGCCCACAAATGAGGCTAAAACACAGGATGCCACAGGATGCTGGTGGTGTCATGTCTATGGTAGAAGTGTATTACCACAGGATGCCTGCATGATGAGTCATGTGTCAGTGCGTTGGGATTCCCTCCAGGGCGCCTAGACATGAGTTCGTAGGTCAGAAAACATCTAGGATACTTACCATAGTTACAGTAGTAGATTAAGTCATGGCAAGGGATTGAACCCTACAAGATGAAGAACGTTTAAGGGCTTGCCCTCGGACCTATGTAGTATGGTCTCTGAACAAGTGCGCATTAGTGTCATATAATACAAATAATTGCATTAAAGACTAAGTGCACATTCACAACACGATATCAATAGGACAGTCCCTTTAGTTCTGTTTGTGACAAGTTTGTGATTTGTTAAGAAATGAGAATCGTTATACTGTCTTCGGCATAGAGAGGATGGCCGTGTATAATATTTCGTCAGTTGAATGAACTGACGCGCCCACAGTTTTATATGCAGGGTAAAGATGCTTAACAATTGAAGTATACATGCTGCGCAGGATTGATTTAAATATTGTTTCATGTAAATTATTGTAATATGGCTTCCGCTGTGATATTATACAAGTGTAAATGTAACTCTGATAAAAGAAAAGTTTTTATTTCCTTCTAAAATTGTACGAAAGAAGTGTAAAGATCATGTGGAACTCGAATTCAGTTGTATTTTGGAATTCGGGGTGTTTTAGAGTGGTATCAGAGCCACGCTTCTAAGTAGTATAAATTTGTAAGGAACGACACCCTAGAAGTGGACATTAGAGTGTGTGTTAAGTTTAGAGATTTAAATGTAAGTCACTTACATTTGTGTTGCTCTATGATTTATGCTTCTTCCTCTCTATCTTTAAGATGGCGGACCACTTTGACCCAGCTGGAGATGATCACTGGCATATTATTGAAGAAGATTACTACCCCAGGCAAGCTGATTCAGATGAGGAAGATCCCGAAGAAGTGGAAGAGGAATGGCCTGAGTCCCGAGAGGTCACCCACCTCTGGATTCATCTGATGATTCTTCTGACGAAGAGGAACCAGTTCTGGGTAATCTCATTGTGTCTCTTCAGAGACAGGTTGAGACTCTACGGGAGAGAGTCGGACTATTGGAGGCTCAGTTGGCAAAGCGCAATGATGATTTTGCAGTTCTCAGTCATCGTGTTTGGGAACTTGAGAAGAGGAAAAACATGACCGATGTGCTGAAGGAGGAAGTTGAGGAATTACGGGGAATGCTTCGTGAAGCGAAGAGGAACCGTAGGATTTAGACCGTCGTATCATCTACTGCTTTCATTTTGATGTCAGAAATGTTTTAAATTCGAATGTATAAAGTTTGAAATTCAATGAAATAAAAAGATGATTTAAAATTCATGTCTTATACTTTGAATTTAATGGATCTTTTGCATCAGAATATGGCTGGAAGACGAGCTCGAAACGGTGAAGGTCTGGACTTGGAAACGGAACTAGCGAGGGTCTATCAGACACTTAATGTCGTTGCCATGAATCAGAACCAAGGAAAGGGGCCTGCGAATCCAGTACCCGAATCAATCAAACTCGTGGAATCATTCAAGCGGATGAAACCACAGGTGTTTGAGGAGAAGTCAGATGCTGACATGGCTGGCAATTGGATCCGTCAGGTAGAGACTATCTTCGAAGTCCTGGCGACCCCGGAAGGCAGCAACGTGAAGTTGGCGACTCTGCAATTCGAGAAGGATGCGGCTGTGTGGTGGCAGTCTATGAAGCAGACGATGAGAGGCTTGGTTCTTGGCTAGAAGGAATTTTTGGAGGAATTCCGCAGTCATTATTTTCCCTCAGACGTCCAAGAGAAGTAGGCTATGGAGTTTTTGTCACTACAGCAAGGCGGCATGTCGGTTAGGGAGTATGAGACCAGATTCACTCAGCTCTCATGGTTTGTTCCCGAATTGGTGATGGATGAGGCGAAGAAGGCTCGTAAGTTTGAGCATGGGTTGAGACCAAGCTTGAGGTCAGGATGATACCCCTCGGTATCAGGAGGTTTGACAAGCTGGTCAAATGAGCGGCAGCCACGGAGGTAGACATGGAGCAATTCCACGCTGTTCAAAACTGGAGGAACAACTGGAATGCGGGGGAGAGGCCCACAGTTGCTGGCAATGTCAGGGGACAACCACCGGCTCAAAGGTTCAAGCCTACGGGTGCGAACGCTGTTCAAGTGGCAGGAAGACCCGGGAATACTTGGGCAAGACCTCCAGTGACTTGTTTCAACTGTGGAGATTCAGGCCACTACAAGTCTCATTGCCCCAAACTACAGGATGTTGTCCGTAATGGACCAACTCAGCAGGCTGGGAAGAAGCCGTACCAATAGGGGCGAGTATTTGCCTTGATTGAAGCTGACGCTGATGAGGTGGATTACGTCATCACTGGTACGAGAGAGGATGTTTAGGAGTGTTTTCTGTTGATTCTCTTTTTCGTTAACTAGTGAACTGTTATGTAACGAGTATATATTGTGTAACAGGAGAACTTATTTTGAATGGAAAGAAAGCTGTTGTTTTGTTCGATACTGGGTCCTCTCATACTTTTGTGTCTCCTAAATTTACTAAAGTGTTGGGAGTTGAACCGAAGATATTTCCAGGCAAGGTTTTAGCGGTAGCTACTCCGTCAGGGGAGACTCTAACCACTGATCGATACTATGCTGACTGCGAGATCGTAATTGGAGATCGAATTTTCGGGATCGATATGATCGAGCTGAATGTTTTGAGAGTTGATGTTATCATTGGCATTGATTGGATGTTGGTGTACAGTGCAAACATCGAGTGCAAGACCAAGATAGTAACGGTGAAGGCTCCTGGAGGACCTGAAGTCACTTTCCAAGGGAAGAGAAGATGTCCAGATTTGGTTGCTACTATCAGCTAGAAGAAAGGGATTCCTGCAGAGGTTCAGCAAATTCCTGTGGTTCGGGATTATCCCACGGTATTCTTGGAAGGTTTGCCTGGGTTACCCCCGCATCGAGATGTGGAGTTCAACATCACTATTCAGCCAGGGAGTGCACCTACTTCCAAGGCACCGTATAGAATGGCGCCGTGGAGCAGGATGAGATCGAACGACAGATTGAGGAATTGTTAGAGAAAGGCTTTAATTAACCGAGTGCGTCACCCTGGGGAGCGCCGGAGCTTTTGGTACAGAAGAAGGATTGTACTGTAGCCCACAAATTGAGGGAGATAAAAAATCTCACGAAAGTGCCTGAAAACTGTTGACTATATGTAATACCCTGCAAAAATAGCATATGGCTATTTTGCATTGTAATCCGTGTGCAATTGAGAATTGTACACAATTATGTATTTTCTAATAATAATTGATTGTTATTGAGAAATATCAGATATACTATCTATCTTATTTTATGCTTTTGGAGGGTTATTATGAGACAGTTTTATGTATTTTATATTGTTAGATTTATCAAGTATAAGAGTGGGGGCTTGTTTGAAGTATTTTTGAAATTGGGGGGCTTATATGTAATACTCCCCCTTTATTTATTTATTTAAGTATTTATTTTAATAAACCCTTCCCCCTTTTTCCCATTCCTTTTTCTTTCTTCTCCTTGTTTCTTTTTCTTCCCGATCGAAAGCAGCGAAGGGCTGAAACCCATCGGCTATCCTTCGCTCAGCCCAATTCCACTCCATTTCTCCAATGTTTTCAAATTAAATTGAGGGATTGACTAATTGGAGGGTCCTCTACGTCGTGGCGGAGTCCGTTTTTCGAAAGGGTTTCGAAAAGGTAAACCCTAGATTTTATTTTTGTATAAAATTTAATGTGGTAACTTTATTTTGAGTAAGAGTATTATGGCAGGGAGATTGGAAGATGTTGAGAATGGTAGAGACGAGGAATTAGCAATTTCTTAGAGATTTTACAAGTTGCTAATAAATTAGAGTTTTGGGTTTGGAAATGAGAATTTTATATATAAATTATCTTCCGCATGGTAGTAGAAATTGTAGTTTAGCCATTAGAATAAATTGGGAATGGTTCTAGTAATTGTTTGGGGAATAAAAATTCCTTAGACATTAGATTATTACGTGCATCGCACGTGTATCGTGGACGTTTTATAAAACGTCTGTGTGACACTAAGATAATTAGTATTATTGTTTTCCCGTAACTGGTTTGGATGCTTGAGCCTTGATTGCTTCGAATTTTGATGATAGGATGTACTAGCGGCTTTGTGGAGGCGTGGTGGCGCTTCGAGCCTTCGCGGGACAATTTGTGAGTATGATATCTTTTATTTTACGCACATAGCGTGTTGTGAAAATTTTAAATTATGAATTGTTGCGTATTTCCGTTTTTGTATGTTAAGTGTAGCATGGGTGTTTGAACTAAGGATTTGTGTGAACACTCTTGTATGTGTCCACACTATAGGTTAAAATTCATAAATTAACGAGGTTGGTTGATACCTCAAAATAAATTGTGGAGCGCAGCTGGTCTAAAAGGACAGAGTTGAAGCCGATTGCTTTTGGACCGAAGTCCGAAAGGTCATAACCAATTGTTTATGTATAATCTTGCTATGAACATTGAGAGAAGTTGTTGGTATGGGTTATTTGATGATTCTCAAGTTTAGAAATTCTAGAGTTCGTTTGGTAAAGGGTAGTAAACGCTCTGCTGAAGGAGTGATTGAATTTGTGTGCTATGTTGGAAGAGTCGTAGCTCATGGTGTGAGATGAATCTAAATGTGAATTGGGGACTTGAGCTCTTAAATATTGAGAGAGTCGCCCACTAGGGAATTGTTGCGGATCTCCCTACCCTTCTAGAAATCTGAGTGTGTTGAATTCCGATGAGCATAGCTTGGGTCACAGCTACTGCTAATTCTTGAGTTATTTTATCGGACAATTGATGAGGAGCCCTCTGCATATGGTGATCATGAGCTATCGGGTTTTAATGATGTCTTAGCATTTCATTTGGGACTTAGATAAGTTCCTGTGCTTAGTACTCATCGTGGACACGAACGGGTCGTACGGACTGCGGTCCGGTGAAATACGATGCTATAGGTATACTGCGGTATATCTTTAAGTTCGTCACGGCTGTTAAATGGGATCCAGGTATATGCTAGTGGACACGAACGGGTCGTACGGACTGTGGTCCGGTGAAATACGATGCTATAGGTATACTGTGGTATATCTTTAAGTTCGTCACGGCTGTTAAATGGGATCCAGGTATATGCTAGTGGACACGAAAGGGTCGTACGGACTGCGGTCCGGTGAAATACGATGCTATAGGTATACTGCGGTATATCTTTAAGTTCGTCACGGCTGTTAAATGGGATCCAGGTATATGCTAGTGGACACGAACGGGTCGTACGGACTGCGATCCGGTGAAATACGATGCTATAGGTATACTGCGGTATATCTTTAAGTTCGTCACGGCTGTTAAATGGGATCCAGGTATATGCTAGTGGACACGAACGGGTCGTACGGACTGCGGTCCGGTGAAATACAATGCTATAGGTATACTGCGGTATATCTTTAAGTTCGTCACGGCTTTGAACCCAACCATGTCATACTATCAGGAACAGGAAGTAGACCAAATTAGAATGCATTGCATAGCGAGGGTTCGAATCCCTAAACTTAGAGACAACGGCTTGATTTGGAAAGTATGTAGTATGGGATGCATACATTTCCAAAGTCTCGCTTGCATTAGACTAAGTATGTTGGCTTGACCTGGGTCACATGTAGTATGAGATGCATGTGCATCCAGAATCTTGCTGACATTAGATTAAGTGCATCTGTTCTATATTCTGTATTGTTGCATTAGACTCAGGTCATGGCATACACAAATACTAGGAAATTAGGATACACGTTTATTTTCCATTTAAGATGAAGTATGAGTGTGGAAGTGATGTATTGCGAGACATGATGATACATGTTGTAAGAAATGAATGAATGCGGTGTTATGTGATATGAGATTGGGAAAGAAGATAAGTTGTGAGTCTGTAATTGCAATGAATGGTAAATATGGTGCAGTTATGTGATAGTAGAGTATTTGCGAATGTAAAGCTTTATGAAAAAAAAAATAAAGCTATAGGAATGGTTGCTTAAGGCGTAAAGTGATGGGCCTTAAGCGACAAATCGGAATGGTTTCCAAACTTATGATACGTATGCTGTGAGCAGGTATGGATATGCATACAGGAAGTGATGCAGTGAGTATTTGATGTGAAATTCCATTTATGATATTTACATGTTCAGGTTTATCTTGGTATTCGTAAGTTCGTTCTGTTTACTTATAAAGCTTAATTTAGTTGCTTATTAATAAATTACACTCACACCAGAAATGGCTAACCCCTTAGTGTTTGGGGGGTTAGGGAGTCTTTGGACTACCTAGGCCCCTACTGTTACAGGTCCTCAGCGGTGCAGAGGTGAGGTGTTGATTCATGGTTCTGTGGATGGAGCTTCATTTTACTAACTGTTGCTTAAAGGTTTAATTGGGTGAATAGTGAATTTTATGCTTTAAACTATAATTGTGATGTATAAGTATGTGGATAATGATGAGTATAGTGTGGGGTGGTATGCTATGTTGTTGACCTGTACCCATCTCATTGTGGAGTATCGGGCCCTGTGGTATGTTTTATGAATTATTTTCTAAAAACCTTACTATGTTTTCAAAGGAATTTATGGTTTTTAATTGATATTTGATATTCTATTATGAGTTTGGCCCCCAGAGCATATATATGTATTGCCTGTGTGATTCTGCTCATTTTGGCCTGGGGAGCCCGTGATATAATTGCCTGTGATGTGAGCTACGAAATTTAGAGCAGAATTTCGTAAGCTTTTTGTGTTTCAGGGCAGAAATTTCAGGGGAGACTCTGCCCGATTTTTCTTTGAATTATAACTACCTTAGTTTATGATTAAAGTGATAGAAATTGAAAGAATTGGGTTTGGAGTCAGAATGGGGGCGTTACAGCTTGATACAAATAAGTGATGTTCGTAACTATTAATGTATTAACTCTGACGGCAATAAAAGTGTTTTAAATTTCCGTACTATTTACTGTGTTGAGATGCATTTGAAGGCAAAGATTCTGGTTGTGTCACGGATGTCCTATGACGGGGATCCGGGGCGTTACACTATACCCCACAAATGAGGCTAAATCAGTCAAACACAAAATTGCACGAAAATGGTCGGAAACTGTGGACTATAATTCACAAAAGGAGGCTAAAACAGTAAAATACGAAGTACCATGAATGAGCTCGAAAACAGTGTACTATAGCCCACAAAATGAAGGAAATAAAAAATCTCACGAAAGCGGTCGAAAACTGTGGACTATAGACCACAAATGAGGCTAAAGAAGACAAATACAAAATTTTGCTAAAATGACCGGAAACTGTGGACTATAACCCACAAATTGAGGCCAAAACAGTAAAATAAGAAATATCATGAGAGTGATCATAAACAGTGTACTATAGCCCACAAAATGAGGGAAATAAAAAATCTCACGAAAGTAGCCTAAAAGTATGGACTATAGCCCACAAATGAGGCTAAAACAGTCAAAAACATTTTTTTGCGAAAACGGCCGAAAACTGTGGACTATCACCCACAAAATGAGGCCAAAATAGAAGAATACGAAATATCAAGAAAGTGATCGAAAACGGTGCACTATAGCCCACAAAATGAGGGAAATAAAAAAATCTCAGGAAAGTGGACGGAAATTGTGGACTATGGCCGACAAATGAGGCTAAAACATTCAAATACAAAATTTCACGAAAACGGCCGGAAAATATGGGTTATAAGGCCAAAATAGTAAAATATGAAATCTCATGAAAGTGACCGAAAACAGTGTACTATAGCCCACAAATTGAGAAAAATAAAAATTCTTATGAAAGTGCCCGAAAACTGTGGACCATAGCCCACAAATGAGGCTAGAACAGTCAACTACAAATTTCACAAAAAATGATCGGAAACTGTGGACTATAACCCACAAAATAAGGCCAAAACATTAAAATACGAAATCACATGAAAGTGATAAAAAACAGTGCACTATAGCCAGCAAAATGAGTGAAATAAAAAATGTCAGGAAAGTGGCCAAACATTGTGGACTATAGCCCGAAAATGAGGCAAAAACATTAAAATACAAAATTTCGCGAAAACGGCCGGAAACTGTGGACTATAACCCACAAAATTAGGCCAAAACAATAAAATCGGAAATCTCAAGAAAGTGATCGAAAACAATGTACTATAGTAAAATTGAGGGAAAAATTCTGTCGAAAGTGCCCGAAAACTGTGGCCAATAGCCCACAAAATGAGGCTAAAACAATCAAATACAAAATTTCCCAAAAATGATCGGAAAATATGCACAATAACCCACAAAATGAGGCCAAAACAGCAAAATACGAAATCTCATGAAAGTGATCGAAAACGTTGTACTCTAGCCCACAAATTGAGGAAAATAAAAAATCTCACGAAAGTGACCAAAAACTGTGGCCAATAGCCCACAAAATGAGGCTAAAACAGTCAAATACAAAATTTGACAAAAATGATCAAACTGTGCACAATAACCCACAAAATGAGGCCAAAACAGTAAAATACGAAATCTCATGAAAGTGATCGAAAACGTTGTACTATGGCCCACAAATTGAGGGAAATAAAAAATCTCACGAAAGTGACCGAAAACTGTGGACTATACACCCCCACACATGAGGCTAAAACAGTCAAATACAAAATTGCACGAAAACGGTCGGAAACTGTGGATTATAATCCACAAGAGGGGGCCAAAACAGTAAAATACGAAATACCATGAATGTGATCGAAAACGGTGTACTATAGCCCACAAAATGAGGAAAATATAAAATCTCACGAAAGTAGCCGAAAAATGTGGACTATAACCCACAAATGAGGCTAAAGAAGACAAATACAAAATTTTGCGTAAACGGCCAGAAACTGTGGACTATAACCCACAAATTGAGGGCAAAACAGTAAAATACGAAATATCAAGAAGGTGATCGAAAACAGTGTACTGTAGTCCACAAAATCAGAGAAATAAAAAGTCTCACGAAAGTAGCCGAAAACTGTGGACTATAGGCACAAATGAGGCTAAAACATTCAAATACATTATTTCGCGAAAATGACTGGAAACTGTGGACCATAACCCACAATATGTGGCCAATACTACAAAATACGAAATCTCATGAAAGTGATCGAAAACAGTGTACTATAGCCCACAAAATGAGGCTAAAACAGTCAAATACAATTTTTTTGCGAAAACGGCCGAAAACTGTGGACTATAACCCAGAAAATGAGGCCAAAACAGTAAAATACGAAATATTATGAAAGTGATAAAAAACGGTGCACGATAGCCCACAAAATGAGGGAAATAAAAAATTCTCAGGAAAGTGGACGGAATGTGGACTATGGCTCACAAATGAGGTTAAAACATTCAAATACAAAATTTCACGAAAACAACCGGAAAATATAGGTTATAACCCACAAAATTAGGCCAAAACTGTAAAATATGAAATCTCATGAAAGTGATCGAAAACATTGTACAATCTCCCAAAATGAGGAAAATAAAAATTCTCACAAAATTGCCCGAAAACTGTGGACAATAGCCCACAAATGAGGCTAGAACATTCAACTACAAAATTTCACAAAAATGATTGGAAACTGTGGACTATAAAACACAAAATGAGGCCAAAACATTAAAATAAGAAATCTCATGGAAGTGATAAAAAACAATGCGTTATAGCCATCAAAATTGAAGGAAATAAAAAATCTGACGAAAGTGTCCGAAAACAATGGACTATATAGCCACACGTGAGGCTAAAACAGTCAAATACAAAATTGCACGAAAACGGCCGGAAATAGTGGACTATAACCCACAAAAGGAGGCCAAAACAGTAAAATACGAAATACCATTATTGTGACCGAAAATAGTGTACTATAGCCCACAAAATAAGGGAAATAAAAAATCTCACGATAGCCAACAAATGAGGCTAAAGAAGACAAAACGAGGCAAAACACTAAAATACAAAATCTCATTAAAATGATCAAAAACAGTGCACTATAGCCAGCAAAATGAGTGAAATAAAAAATGTCAGGAAAGTGGCCGAACATTGTGGAGTATAGCCCACAATTGTGGCAAAAACATTCAAATACAAAATTTCGCGAAAACGGCCGGAAACTGTGGACTATAACCCACAGAATTAGGCCAAAACAATAAAATATGAAATATCACGAAAGTGAACGAAAACAGTGTACTACAGTAAAATTGAGGGGGAAATTCTCTCGAAAGTGCCCGAAAACTATGGACAATAGCCCATAAATGAGGCTAAAATAGTCAACTTCAAAATTTCAAAAAAAATGATCAGAAACTGTGGAATATAACACACAAAATGAGGCCAAAACATTAAAATACGAAATCTCATGAAAGTGATAAAAACAGTGCACTATAGCCAACAAAATTGAGGGAAATAAAAAATCTCGCGAAAGTGCCCAAATACTGTGGACTATATAGCCTACACATGAGGCTAAAATAGTCAAATACAAAATTGCACGAAAACGGTCACAAATTGCGGACAACAACCCACAAAAGGAGGCCGAAACAGTAAAATACGAAATATCATGAATGTGATCGAAAACAGTGTACTATTTCCCACAAAATGAGGGAAATAAAAAATCTCACGAAAGTAGCCGAAAACTGTGGACTATAAACCACAAAAGCGGCTAAAGAAGGCAAATACAAAATTTCGCTAAAATGGCCGGAAACTGTGGGGACTATAACCCACAAATTAAGGCCAAAACAGTAAATTAAGAAATATCCTGAAAGTAATCGAAAACAGTGTACTGTAGCCCACAAAATGAGGGAAATAAAAAAAACTCACGAAAGTAACCGAAAACTGTGGACTATATAGCCCACAAATTTGGGTAAATAATCAAATACATTATTCCGTGAAAACGGCCGGAAACTATGGACTGTAACCCACAAAATGGGGCCAAAACCATAAAATACGAAATCTCATGAAAGTGATCGAAAACAGTGTAATGTAGCCCACCAAAGGAGGCTAAAATAGGCAATGACAAAATTTCGCGAAAACATCCCAAAACTGTGGACTACAACCCACAAAATGAGGCCAAAACAGTAAAACATGAAATCTCATGAAAGTGATCGAAAATAGTGTACTATAGCCGACAAATTGAGGGAAATAAAAATTTTCTCGACATTGCCCGAAAACTGTGGACTACAGCCCACAAATGAGGCTACAACCGTCAACTACATAATTTCACAAAAATGATCGGAAACTATGGACTGTAACCCACAAAATGAGGCCGAAACAGTAAAAGACGAAATCTCATGAAAGTGCTAAAAAACATTGTACTACAGCCCACAAATTGAGGGAAATAAAAAATTGAGGGAAAACTATGGACCACAGCCCACAAATGAGGTTAAAGAAGACAAATACTAAATTTCGCTAAAATGGCCGAAAACTGGGGACGATAACCTAGAAATTGAGGCCAAAACAGTAAATTACGAAATATCATAAAATTGATCAAAAATAGTGTACCATAGCCCACAAATTGAGGGAATTAAAAATCTCGCGAAAGTAGCCGATAACTGTGGACTATAGCCCACAGATGAGGTTAAACAGTCAAATACATTATTTCGCAAAAATAGCCGGAAACTAATGACTATAACCCAGAAAATGTGGCCAAAACAGTAAAATACAAAATGTCATGAAAGTTATCGAAATAGTGTACAATAGCCCACAAAATGAGGGAAATAAAAAATCTCTCGAAATTAGCCTAAAACTGTGGACTACAGCCCACAATGAGGCTAATACAGTCAAATACAAAATTTCGCGAAAATAGCCAGAAACTGTGGACTATATAACCCACAAAATGAGGCCAAAACTGTAAAATACGAAATATCATGAACGTGCTCGAAAACGGTGCATTATAGCCCACAAAATGAGGGAAATAAAAAATCTCCCGAAATTAGCCTAAAACTGTGGACTATAAGCCCCAAATGAGGCTAAAACAGTCAAATACAAAATTTCACGACAACGGTCGGAAACTGTGGACTGTAGCCCACAAAATGAGGCCAAAACAGTAAAATATGAAATCTCATGAAAGTGATCGAAAACATCGTACTATAGCACCCAAATTGACGGAAATAAAAAATCTCACGAAAGTGCCCGAAAACTGTGGACTATAGCCCACACATGTGGCTAAAACAGTCAAATACAAAAATGCACGAAAACGGCCGGAAACTGAGGACTATAAAACCCACAAAAGGAGGCCAAAACAGTAAAATACGAAATATCATGAAAGTGATCGAAAATGGTGCACTATAGCCCAAAAAAAGAGAAAAATAAATGAGGCGAAAACAGTCAAATACAAAATTTCACAAAATTGATCGGAAACTGTGGACTATAACCCACAAAATGAAGCCAAAACAGTAAAATACAAAATTTCATGAAAGTGATCGAAAACATTGTACTATAGCCCAGAAATTGAGATAAATAAAAAATCTTCTGAAAGTGCCCGAAAACTGTGGACTATAGCCCACACATGAGGCTAAAATAGTCAAATACAAAATTGCACGAAAACGGTCGGAAACTATAAACTATAATCCACAAAAGGATGCCAAAACTGTAAAGCATGAAATATCATAAATGTGATCGAAAACAGTCTACTATAGCACACAAAATGAAGTAAATAAAAAATCTCACGAAAATGACCGAAAATTGTGGACTATAGCCCACAAATGAGGCTAAAGAAGAGAAATATAAAATTGTGCTAAAAGGACCGGAAACTGTGGACTATAACCCACAAATTGAGGCCAAAACATTAAAATACGAAATATCATGAAAGTGACCGAAAATAGTGCACTATAGCCCACAAAATGAGAGAAATAAAAAAATCTCAGGAAAGTGGACGGAAATTGTGGACGATGGGCCACAAATGAGGCTAAAACATTCAAATACAAAATTTCACGAAAACAGCGGGAAAATATAGGTTATAATCCACCAAATTAGCCCAAAACAGTAAAATATGAAATCTCATGAAAGTGATCGAAAACTGTGTACTATAGCCCACAAATTGAGAAAAATAAAATTCTCCCGAAAGTGCCCAAAATTTGTGGAAAATAGCCCACAAATGAGGCTAGAACAGTCAACTACAAAATTTCACAAAAATGATCGGAAAATGTGGACTATAACCCACAAAATGAGGCCAAAACATTAAAATACGAAATCTCATTAAAGTGATCAACAACAGTGCACTATAGCCAGCAAAATGAGTGAAATAAAAAATGTCAGGAAAGTAGCCGAACACTGTGGACAATAGCCCACAAATGAGGCAAAAACATTCAAATACAAAATTTTGCGAAAACGGTCGGAAACTGTGGAATATAACCCACAAAATTAGGCCAAAACAGTAAAATATGAAATCTCATGAAAGTGATCGAAAACAGTGTACTACAGTAAAATTGTGGGAAAAATTCTCTCGAAAGTGCCCGAAAACTGTTGACAATAGCCCACAAAATGAGGCTAAAACAGTCAAATACAAAATTTCACAAAAATAATCGAAAACTATGGACAATAACCCACAAAATGAAGCCAAAACAGTAAGATACGAAATCTCATGAAAGTGATCGAAAACATTGTACGATAGCCCACAAATTGAGGGAACTAAAAAATCTCACGAAAGTGATCGAAAACTGTGGACTATACCCCCACACATGAGGCTAAAACAGTCAAATACAAAATTGCACGAAAATAGTCGGAAATTGTGGACTATAATCCACAAAAGGAGGCCAAAACAGTAAATACGAAATACCATAAATGTGATAGAAAACAGTGCACTATAGCCCACAAAATGAGGAAAATAAAAAATCGCACGAAAGTGGCCGAAAACTGTGGACTATAGCCCACAAATGAGGCTAAAGAAGACAAATACAAAATTTTGCTAAAAGGACCGGAAACTGTGGACTGTAACCCACAAATTGAGGCCAAAACAGAAAAATACGAAATATCATGAAAGTGATCGAAAACAGTGTACTACAGTCCACAAAATCAGGGATATAAAAAATCTCACGAAAGTAGCCGAAAATTTTGGACTATAGGACACAAGTGAGGCTAAAACATTCAAATGCATTATTTCGCGAAAACGGCCGGAAACTGTGGACTATAACCCACAATATGTGGCCAAAACTTTAAAATATGAAATCTCTAGAAAGTGATCGAAAATAGTGTACTATAGCCCACAATATGTGGCCAAAATTGTAAAATAGGTAATCTCATGAAAGTGATAGAAAACAGTGTACTATAGCCCACAAAATGAGGGAAATAAAAAATTTACGAAAGTAGCCTGAAACTGTGGACTATAGCCCACAAATGAGGCTTAAATAGTCAAATTCAATTTTTTGCTTAAACGGCAGAAAACTTTGGACTATAACCCACAAAATGAGGCCAAAACAGTAAAATACGAAATATCATGAAAGTGATCGAAAACGGTGCACTATAGCCAGCAAAATGAGTGAAAAAAAATGTCAGGAAAGTGGCCGAACACTGTGGAGTATAGCCCACAAATGGGGCAAAAACATTCAAATACAAAATTTCGCGAAAACGGCTGGAAACTGTGGACTATAACCCACAAAATTAGGCCAAAACAATAAAATATGAAATATCACGAAAGTGATAAAAAATAGTGTACTACAGTAAAAATGAGTGAAAATTTCACTCGAAAGTGCCCGAAAACTGTGGACAATAGCCCTCAAATAAGGCTAAAACAGTCAACTTCAAAATTTCAAAAAAATCATCAGAAACTGTGGACTATAACACACAAAATGAGGCCAAAACATTAAAATACGAAATCTCATGAAAGTGATAAAAATAGTGCACTATAGCCAACAAAGTTGAGGGAAATAAAAAATCACACGTAAGTGCCCAAAAACTGTGGACTACATAGCTCACACATGAGGCTAAAACAGTCACAGACAAAATTGCACGAAAACGGCCGAAAACAGAGGACTATAAATCCCAGAAAATGAAGCCAAAACAGTAAAATATGAAATCTCATGAAAGTGATCGAAAACAGTGTACAACAGCCCACAAATTGAGGAAAATAAAAATTCTCACAAAATTGTCCGAAAACAGTGGACAATAGCCCACAAGTGAGGCTACAACAGTCAAATACAAAATTTCACAAAAATGATCGAAAACTTTGGACAATAACCTAAAAAAATGTGGCCAAAACAGTAAAAAAAGAAATCTAATGAAAGTGATCCAAAACATTCTACTATAGCCCACAAATTGAGGGAAATAAAAAATCTCACGTAATTGCCCGAACACTGTGGACTATACCCCAAAAATGAGGCTAAAACAATCAAACAGAAAATTGCACGAAAACGGTCGACAACTGTGGACTATTATTCACAAAAGGAAGCCAAAAAAGTAAAATACGAAATACCCTGAATGTGATCGATTTTTTTTTACTATAGCCCACAAAATGAAGGAAATAAAAAATCTCACGAAAGTGGCCGAAAACTGTGGACTATAGCCCACAAATGAGGCTAAAGAAGACAAATACAAAATTTTGCTAGACCGGAAACTGTGGACTATTACCCACAAACTGAGGCCAAAACAGTAAAATACGAATTATCATGAAAGTGATCGAAAACAGTGTACTATAGTCTACAAAATCAGGGAAATAAAAAATCTCACGAAAGTAGCCGAAAACTGTGGACTATAGGACACAAATGAGGCTAAAACATTCAAATACATTATTTCGCGAAAATGACCGGAAACTGTGGACTATAACCCACAATATGTGGCCAAACTGTAAAATACGAAATCACATTAAAGTGATCGGAAACTGTGTACTATAGCCCACAAAATGAGAGAAATAAAAAATCTCACGAAAGTAGCCTATAGCCCACAAATGAGGCTAAAACAGTAAAATACAATTTTTTGCGAACGAAAACTGTGGACTATATAACCCACAAAATGAGGCCAAAATAGTACAATACGAAATATCAAGAAAGTGATCGAAAACGGTGCACTAGAGCCCAAAAAATGAGGGAAATAAAAATATCTCAGGAAAGTGGACGGAAATTGTGGACTCTGGTCCACAAATGAGGCTAAAACCTTCAAATACAAAATTTCACGAAAAAGGCCAAAAAATATGGGTTATAACCCACAAAATTAGGCCAAAACAGTAAAATAGGAAATCTCATGAAAGTGATCGGAAACAACGTACAATAGCCCACAAATTGAGAAAAATAAAAATTCTCTCGAAAGTGCCCGAAAACTGTGGACAATAGCCCACAAATGAGGCTAGAACAGTCAACTACAAAATTTTACAAAAATGATCGGAAACTATGGACTATAACCCACAAAATGAGGCCAAAATATTAAAATACGAAATCTCATGAAAGTGATAAAAAACAGTGCACTATAGCCAGCAAAATGAGTGAAATAAAAAATGTCAGGAAAGTGGCCGAACACTTTGGAGTTTACCCACAAATGAGGCAAAAACATTCAAATACAAAATTTCGCGAAAACGGCCGGAAACTGTGGACTATAACCCACAAAATTTGGCCAAAACAATAAAATATGAAATATCACGAAAGTGATCAAAAACAGTGTACTACAGTAAAATTGAGTGAAAATTTCTCTCGAAAGTGTCCGAAAACTGTGGACAATAGCCCATAAATAAGGCCAAAACAGTCAACTTCAAAATTTCAGAAAAATCATCAGAAACTGTGGACTATAACTCACAAAATGAGGGAAATAAAAAAACTCACGAAAGTAGCCGAAAACTGTGGACTATATAGCCCACAAATTAGGCTAAATAATTAAATACATTATTTTGCAAAAACGGCCGGAAACTGTGGACTATAACCCACAAAATGTGGACAAAACCATAAAATAAGAAATCTCATTAAAATGATCAAAAACAGTGTACCATAGCCCACCAAATGAGGGAAATAAAAATTCACACGAAATTAGCCTAAAACTATGGACTATAGCCCACAAATGAGGCTAAAATATTCAAAGACAAAATTTCGCGAAAATGTCCCGAAGCTAGGGATTACAACCCACAAAATGAGGCCAAAACAGTAAAACATAAAATCTCATGAAAGTGATCAAAAACAGTGTACTCAACAAATTGAGGGAAATAAAAATTTTCTCGACAGTGCCTGAAAACTGTGGACAATAGCCAACAAATGAGGCTACAACAGTCAACTACATAATTTCACAAAAATGATCGGAAACTGTGGACTATAACCCACAAAATGAGGCCAAAACAGTAAAAGATGAAATCTCATGAAAGTGATCAAAAACATTGTACTACAGCCCACAAATTGAGGAAATAAAAAATCTCACGAAAGTGCCTAAAAACTGTGGACTATAACCCACAATGAGGCGAAAACAGTCAAATACAAAATTGCACGAAAACGATCGGAAACTGTGGACAATATCCTACAAAAGGAGGCCAAAACAGTAAAATACGAAATCTCATGAATGTGATAAAAACAGTAAAATAAGGGAAATAAAAAATCTAACGAAATTGACCGAAAACTGTGGACCATAGCCCACAAATGAGGCTAAAGAAGACAAATACCAAATTTCTCTAGAATGGCCAAAACTGGGGACGATAACGTAGAAATTGCGGCCAAACCAGTAAATTACGAAATTTCATGAAATTGATCGATAACAGTGTACCATAGTCCACAAAATGAGGAAAATAAAAAATCTCACGAAAGTAGCCGATAACTGTGGACTATAGCCCACAGATGAGGTTAAGCAGTCAAATACATTATTTCGCGAAAACGGTCGGAAACTGTTGACTATAACCGACAAAATCTGGCTAAAACAGTAAAATACGAAATGTCATGAAAGTGATCGAAACAGTGTACAATTGCCCACAAAATGAGGGAAATAAAAAATCTCACGAAATTAGCCTGAAATTGTGGACTATTGCCCACAAATGAGGCTAAAACGGTCAAATACAAAATTTCGCAAAAACGGCCGGAAACTGTGGACTATTTAACCCACAAAGGAGGCCAAAATAGTAAAATACGAAATATCATGAAAGTGATCGAAAACGGTGCACTACAGCCCACAAAATGAGGGAAATAAAAAATCTCACGAAATTAGCCTAAAACTGTGGACTATAGCCCCAAATGAGGCTAAAACAGTCAAATACAAAATTTCACGACAACGGTCGGAAACTGTGGACTATAGCCCACAAAATGAGGCCAAAACAGTAAAATACAAAATCTCACGAAAGTGATCGAAAACATTGTACTATAGCACCCAAATTGAGGGAAATAAAAAATCTCACGTAAGTGCCCGAAAACTGTGGACTATAGCCGACACATGAGGCTACAACAGTCAAATAAAAAATTGCACGAAAACGGTCGGAAACTGAGGACTATAAAACCCACAAAAAGAGGCCAAAACAATAAAATACGAAATATCATGAAAGTGATCGAAAACGGAGCACTATAGCCCAAAAAATGAGGAAAATAAAAATTCTCACGAAATTGCTCGAAAACTGTGGACCGTTGCCCACAAATGAGGCGAGAACAGTCAAATACAAAATTTCACAAAAATGATCGGAAACTGTGGACTATAACCCACAAAATGAAGCCATAATAGTAAAATACGAAATCTCATGAAAGTGATCGAAAACATTGTACTATAGCCCACAAATTGGAAGATATAAAAAATCTCACGAATTGCCGAAACCTGTAACAGTTACATACAAAATGGCACGAAAACGGTCGGAAACTGTAGACTATAACCCACAAAAGGAGGCCAAAACGGTGAAGCATAAAATATGATAAATGTGATCGAAAACAATCTAGTATAGCCCACAAAATGAAGTAAATAAAAAATTTCACGAAAATGGCCGAAAATTGAGGACTATAGCCCACAAATGAGGCTGAAGAAGAGAAATACAAAATTTTGCTAAAAGGGCCGGAAACTGTGGACTATAACCCACAAATTGAGGCCAAAATAGTAAAATACGAAATATCGTGAAAGTGATCGAAAACAGTGTACTATAGTCCACAATAAAAAATCTCACGAAAATAGCCGAAAACTGTAGACTATAACCCACAAATGGGCTAAAGCATTCAAATACATTATTTCGCGAAAATGGTCGGAAACTGTGGATTGTAACCCACAAAATGTGGCCAAATACGTAAAATAGGAAATCCCATGAAAGTGATCGAAAACAGTGTACTATAGCCCACAAAATAAGGGAAATAAAAAATCACACGAAATTAACCTAAAACTGTGGACTATATCGCCCAAAAATGAGGCAAAAACAGTCAAATTCAAAATTTCGCCAAAATAGCTTGAAATAGTGGACTATAACCCACAAAATGAGGCCAAAACAGTAAAATACAAAATATCATGAAAGTGATCGAAAACGGTGCACTATAGACACAAAAGGAGGGAAATAAAAAATATCAGGAAAGTGGACGGAAACTGTGGACTATGGCCCACAAATGAGGCTAAAACATTCAAATAAAAAATTCCGCGAAAACGGCCGGAAACTGTGGACTATAACCCACAAAATGAGGCCAAAACATTAAAATACGAAATCTCATGAAGGTGATAAAAAACAGTGCACTATAGCCAGCAAAATGAGTGAAATAAAAAATGTCAGGAAAGTGGCCGAACACTGTGGACTATAGCCCACAAATGAGGCAAAAACATTCAAATACAAAATTTTGCAAAAACGGCTAGAAACAGTGGACTGAAACCCACAAAATTAGGCCAAAACAGTAAAATAGGAATCTCATGAAAGTGATCGGAAACAGTGTACTACAGTAAAATTGAGGGAAAAACTCTCCCGAAAGTGCCCGAAAACTGTGGACAATAGCCCACAAATGAAGCTAAAACAGTCAACTACAAAATTTCAAAAAAATGACCGGAAACTATGGACTATAACACACAAATGAGGTCAAAACATTAAAATAAGAAATCTCATGGAAGTGATAAAAAACAGTGCACTATAGCCAACAAAATTGAAGGAAATAAAAAAACTCACGAAAGTGCCCGAAAACTGTGGACTATATAGCTACACATGAGGCTAAAAAAGTCAAATATAAAATTGCACGAAAATGGTCGGAAACAGTGCACTATACCCCACAAAAGGAGGCCAAAACAGTAAAATACGAAATACCATGAATGTGATCAAAAACAGTGTACTATAGCCCACAAAATAAGGGAAATAAAAAATCTCACGAAAGTGGCCGAAAACTGTGGATTATGGCCAACAAATGAGGCTATAGAAGACAAATACAAAATTTCGCTAAAATGGCCGGAAACTGTGGACTATAACCCACAAATTGAGGCCATAATAGTAAAATATGAAATATCATGAAAGTGATCGAAAACAGTGTACTATATTCCACAAAATGAGGGAAATAAAAAATCTCACGAAAGTAGCCGAAAACTGTGGACTATATATAGCCCACAAATGAGGCTAAACAGTCATACATTATTTCGCGATAACGGCTGGAAATTGTGGACTATAACCCAAAAAATGTGGCCAAAACAGTAAAATACGAAATCTCATGAAAGTGATCCAAACAGTGTACTATAGCCCACAAAATGAGGGAAATAAAAAATCTCACGAAATTAACCTAAAACTGTGGACTATAGCCCACAAATGATGCTAAAACAGTTAAATACAAAATTTCACGTAAACGACTGAAACTGTGGACGATAACCCACAAAATTAGTCCAAAACAGTAAAATATGAAATCTCGTGAAAGTTATTAAAAAACAGTGTACTATAGCCTGCAAATTGAGAAAAATAAAATTTCTCTCGAAAGTGCCCGAAAACTGTGGACAATAGCCATCAATGAGGCTAAAAAAGTCAACTACATAATTTCACAAAAATGATCGGAAACAATGGACGATAACCCACAAAATGAGGCCAAAATAGTAAAATACGAAATCTCGTGAAAGTGATCGAAAACATTGTACTATAGCCCGCAAATTGAGGGAAATAAAAAAATCTCACGAAAGTATCTGAAAATTGTGGACTATAGCCCACGCATGAATCTAAAACAGTCAAATACATAATTGCACGAAAACGGTCGGAAACTGTGGGCAATATCCTACAAAAGGAGGCCAAAACAGTAAAATACAAAATTTCATGAATGTGATCGAAAAAAGTGTACTATAACCCACAAAATGAGAAAAATAAAAAATCGCACGAAAGTGGCCAAAAACTTTGGACTATAGCCCACAAATGAGGCTCAAGAAGTCAAATACTAAATTTCGCTAAAATGGCCGAAAACTATGGACTATAACCCACAAATTGAGGCCAAATCAGTGAATTATGAAAAATCATGAAAGTGATAAAAAAAACAGTGTACTATAGTCCACAAAATGTGGGAAATAAAAAATCTCACAAAAGTAGCAGATAATTGTGGACTATAGCCCACAAATGAGGTTAAAAAGTCAAATACATTACTTCGCGAAAACGGCCCGAAACTGGGGACTACAACCCACAAATTGTGGCCAACATAGTAAAATACAAAATCTCATGAAAGTGATCAAAACAGTGTACCATAGCCCACAAAATGAGGAAAATAAAAAATCTCACGAAATTAGCCTAAAACTATGGACTATATGTCACAAATGAGTCTAAAACAGTCAAATACAAAATTTTGCGCAAACGGCTGAAACTGTGGACTACAACCCACAAATTGGGGCCAAAACAGTAAAATGTGAAAGATCATGAAAGTGATTGAAAATGGTGCACTATAGCCCACAAAATGAGGGAAATAAAAAATCAGGAAAGTGGACGGAAATTGTGGACTATGGCCCACAAATGAGGCTAGAACATTCAAATACAAAATTTTGCTAAAACAGCCGAAATTGTGGACTATAACCACAAAATGATGTCAAAACATTAAAATACGAAGTCTTATGAAAGTGATAAAAAACAATGCACTATGGCCAAAAAACTGAGTGAAATAAAAAATCTCAGGAAAGTGGCCGAAAATTGTGGACTATGGCCCGCAAATGAGGCGAAAACATTCAAATACAAAATTTCGCGAAAATGGATGGAAACTGTGGACTATAACCCACAAAATGAGGCCAAAGTAGTAAAATATGAAATCCGATGAAAATGATCGAAAACAGTGTACTATAGCCCACAAAATGAGAGAAATAAAAATTCTCACGAAATTAACCAACAACTATGGACTATAGTCCACAAATGAGGCTAAAACAGTCAAAGACAAAATTTCACTAATGAGGCCAAAACAGTAAAATATGAAATCTCATTAAAGTGATCAAAAACAGTGTACTATAAACCACAAATTGAGGGCAATAAATTTTTTTCCGAAAGTGCCCAAAAACTGTGGACAATAGCCCACAACTGAGCTAAAACAGTCAACTACATAATTTCACAAAAATGATCGGAAACTGTGGACTATAACCCACAAAATGAGGCCAAAACAGTAAAAAAAGAAATCTCATGAAAGTGATCGAAAACAGTGTACTATATCCCAAAAAATGAGGGAAATAAAAATCTTACGAAAGTGGCCGAGAACTGTGGATTATAGCCCACAAATGAGGCTAAAGAAAACAAAAAAAAATTTCGCTAAAATGGCCGGAAACTGTCAACTATAACCCACAAATTGTGGCCAAAATAGTAAAATATGAAATCTCATGAAAGTGATCGAAAACAGTGTACAATAGCTCCCAAAATGAGGAAAATAAAAATTCTCACAAAATTGCCCGAAAATAGTGGACAGCCCACAAATGAGGCTAAAACAGTCAAAGACAAAATTTCACGAAAATGGCCGAAAACTGTTGACTATAACCGACAAAATGAGGTCGAAACAGTAAAATACGAAATATCGTTAAAGTGATCGAAAACAGTGTACGATAGCCCATAAACTGAAGGAAATAAAAAATCTCATGAAAGTAGCCGAAAACTGTGGACAATAGCCCACAAATGAGGCTAAACAGTCAAATGCATTATTTCGTAAAAACGGCCGGAAACTGTGGACTGTAACCAGCAAAATGCGGCCAAAACCGTAAAATACAAAATCTCATTAAAGTGATCGAAAACCACAAAATTAGGAAAATAAATATTCTCACGAAATTAGCCTAAAACTATGGACTATAGCCCCCAACTCAGGCTAAAACAGCCAAAGACAAAATTTCGCGAAAACGGCCGGAAACTGTGGACTATAACCGACAAAATGAGGCCAAAACAGTACAATATGAAATTTCATGAAAGTGATCGCAAACAGTGTACTATAGCCCACAAATTGAGGGAAATAAAAACTTCCCCGAAAGTGCCCGAAAACTGTGGACAATAGCCCACAAATGAGGCTAAAATAGTCAACTACATAATTTCACAAAAAATGATCGGAAACTGTGGACTATAAACCACAAAATGAGGCCAAAACAGTAAAATATGAAATCTCATGAAAGTGATCGAAAACATTGTACCATAGCCCACAAATTGAGGGAAATAAAAAATCTCACGAAAGTGCCAAAAAACTGTGGACTATAGCCGACACATTAGGCTAAAACAGTCAAATACAAAATTGCACGAAAACGGTCGGAAACTGTGGACAATATCCTACAAAAGGAGACCAAAATAGTAAAATACAAAATCTCATGAATGTGATCGAAAACAGTGTACTATTGCCCAAAAAATGAGGGATATAAAAAATCTAACGAACGTGACCGAAAACTGTGGACTATAGCCCACAGATGAGGCTAAAGAAGACAAATACTAAATTTCGCTAAAATGGCCAAAAACTTTGCACTATAACCCACAAATTGAGGCCAAAACAGTAAAATACGTAATCTCATAAAAGTGATCGAAACAGTGTACTATAGCTTACAAAATGAGTGAAATAAAAAATCTCACAAAATTTGCCTAAAACTGTGGACTATAACCCACAAAATGAGGCTAAAACAGTAAAATACGAAATCATGAAGGTGATCGAAAACGGTGCATTATAGCCAACAAAATGAGAGAAATAAAAAATCTCTGGAAAGTGGACGGAAACTGTGGACTATGGCCCACAAATGAGGCTAAAACATTTAAATACAAAATTTTGCAAAAACGGCCGGAAACTATGGACTATAACCCAAAAAATGAGGATAAAACATTAAAATACGAAGTCTTATGAAAGTGATCAAAAACAGCGCACTATGGCCAACAAAATGAGTGAAATAAAAATCGCAGGAAATGGCCGAAAACTGTGAACTATGGCCCACAAATGAGGCTAAAACATTCAAACACAAAATTTCGTGAAAACGGCCGGAAACTATGGACTATAACCCACAAAATGAGGCCAAAATAGTAAAATACGAAATATCACGAAAGTGATCGAAAACGGTGCATTACAGCCTACAAAATGAGGGGGAAAAAATTTCAGGAAAGTAGACGGAAACTGTGGACTATGACCCACAAATGAGGTTAAAACATTCAGATACAATTTTTTGTCTAAAAAGACTGGAAACTGTGGACTATAACTCACAAAATAAGGCCAAAATAGTAAAATACGAAATATCATCAAAGTGATCGAAAATGGTGCACTATTGCCCACAAAATGAGGACAATAAAAAATCTCAGGAAAGTGGACGCAAATTGTAGACTATGGCCCACAATTGAGGCTAAAACGTTCAAATTCAAAATTTTGCAAAAAATGGCCGGAAGCTTTGGACTACAACCCACAAAATGAGTCCAAAAAAGTAAAATACGAAATCTCATGAAAGTGATAAAAAACAGTGCACTACAACCAACAAATTGAGTGAAATAAAAAATCTCAGGAAAGTGGCCGAACACTGTGGACTATGGCCCACAAATGAGGCTAAAACATTCAAATACAAAATTTTGCGAAAACGGACAGAAACTGTTGACTATAAACCAAAAAATGATGCCAAAATAATAAAATATGAAATCTCATGAAAGTGATCAAAAACAGTGTGCTATATAGCACACAAATTGAGGGAAATAAAAATTCTCACAAAAGTTCGCGACAACTGTGGACAATCCCACAAATGATGCTAAAAGAGTCAACTACAAAATTTCACAAAAATGATCGGAAACAGTGGACTATAACCCACAAAATGAGGCCAAAATAGTAAAATACGAAATCTCATGAAAGTGATCGAAAACATTTTACTATAGCCCACAAAATGAGGGAAATAAAAAATCTCACTAAGGTAGCCGAAAACTGTGGACTATAGCCCACAAATGAGGCTAAACAACCAAATACATTATTTCGCGAAAACGGCCAGAAACTGTGGACTATAACCCACAAAATGTGGCCAAAACCGTAAAATACGAAATCTCATGAAAGTGATCGAATACAGTGTACTATAGCCCACAAAATGAGCAAAATAAAAAATCTCACGAAATTATCCTAAAACTGTGGACTTCACAAATAAGACTGAAACAGTCAAATACAAAATTTCGCAAAAAAGGCCGGAAACTATGGATTATAACACACAAAATGAGGCCAAAACAGTAAAATACGAAATATGCACTATAGCCCACAAAATGAGGGAAATAAAAAACCTCAGGAATGTGGACGGAAACTGTGGACTGTGGCACACAAATCAGGCTAGAACATTCAAATACAAAATTTCGCGAAAACGGCCGGAAACTGTGGACTATAACCCACAAAATGAGCCAAAACATTAAAATACGAAGTGTTATGAAAGTGATACAAAAACAGTGCACTATGGCCAACATAATTTGTGAAATAATAAATCTCAGGAAATTGGCTGAAAACTGTGGACTATGGCCCACAAATGAGGCTAAAACATTGAAATACAAAATTTTGCGAAAATGGCCAAAAACTGTGGACTATAAACCACAAAATTATGCCAAAACAGTAAAAGACGAACAATGTACTAGGGCCCACAAAATGAAGGAAATAAAAAATCTTACGAAAGTGGCAAAAATCTGTGGACTATAGCCCACAAATAAGGCTAAAACCGTCAAATACAAAATTTCACGAAAATGGTCGGAAACTATGGACTAAAACCCACAAAATGAGGCCAAAACAGTAAAATACGAAAATCGTATCAAAGTGATCGTAAACAATGTACTATATCACACAAATTGAAGAAAATAAAAAAACTCACGAAAGTGCCCGAAAACTGTGGACTATTTAGCCCACAAATGAGGCTAAAACAGTCTAATACAAAATTGCACGAAAACGGTCAGAAACTGAGGCCAAAACAGTCAAATACGAAATATCATGAATGTGATCGAAAACAGTGTACTCTAGCCAAAAAAATGAGGGAAATAAAAAATCTCACGAAAGTGGCCGAAAACTGTGGACTATAGCCCACAAATGAGACTAAAAAAGTCAAATACAAAATTTCGCTAAAACAGCCGGAAACTATGGATTAACCCACAAATTGAGGAAAAATAGTATAATACGAAATATCATGAAAGTGATCGAAAACAGTGTACAAAATGTGGACTATATAAATGAGTCCACAAAATGAGAGAAATAAAAAATCTCACGAAAGTAGCCGAAAAATGTGGACTATATAACACACAAATGAGGCTAAAACATTCAAATACATTATTTCGCGAAAATAGCCGGAAACTAATGACTATAACCCAGAAAATGTGGCCAAAACAGTAAAATACAAAATGTCATGAAAGTTATCGAAATAGTGTACAATAGCCCACAAAATGAGGGAAATAAAAAACCTCACGAAATTAGCCTAAAACTGTGGACTATAACCCACAAAATGAGGCCAAAACAGTAAAAGACGAAATATCATGAAAGTGATCGAAAACAGTTTACTATGGCCCACAAAATGAAAGAAATAAAAATTCTCACGAAAGTGACAGAAATCTGTGGACTATATAGCCCACAAATGAGGTTAAAATAGTCAAATACAAAATTTCACGACAATGGTCGGAAACTATGGACTCTAACCCAAAAATGAGGCCAAATCAGTAAAATACGAAATCTCATGAAAGTGAACGAAAACAATGTACTATATAGCACACAAATTAAGGGAAATAAAAAACCTCACGAAAGTGTCCAAAAATTGTGGACTATATCCCACACATGAGGCTGAAACAGTCAAATACAAAATTGTACGAAAACGGTCGGAAACTGTAGACTATAACCCACAAAAGGAGGACAAAACAGTAAAATACGAAATATCATGAATGTGATTGAAAATAGTGTACTATAGCCGACAAAATGAGGAAAATAAAAAATCTCACAAAAGTGGCCGAAAACTGTGGACTATAACCCACAAATGATGCTAAAGAAGACAAATACAAAATTTCGCTAAAACGGCCGGAAAGTATGGAAAATAACCCACAAATTGAGGCCAATACAGTAAAATACGAAATATCATGAAAGTGATCGAAGAAAGTGTACTATATTCTACAAAATGAACGAAATAAAAAATCTCACGAAAGTAGCCGAAAACTGTGGACGATAGCCCACAAATGAGGCTCAAACAGTCAAATACAAATTTTGCGAATAGTTCGAAAACTGTGGACTATAACCCACAAAATTAGGTCAAAACAGTAAAATATGAAATGTCATGAAAGTATTCAAAAACAGTGTACTATAGCCCACAAATTGAGGAAAATAAAAATTCTCTCGAAAGTGCCTGAAAACTGTGGACAATAGCCTACAAATGAGGCTAGAACAGTCAACTACAAAATTTCATAAAAATGATCGGAAACTGTGGACTATAGCCCACAAAATGATGCCAAAAAATTAAAATACGAAATCTCAAGAAAGTGATAAAAAAACAGTGCACTATAGCCAGCAAAATGAGTGAAATAAAAAATCTTAGCAAAGTGGCCGAACACTGTGGACTATGACCCACAAATGAGGCAAAAACATTCAAATACAATATTTCGCGAAAACGGTCGGAAATTGTGAACTATAACCCACAAAATTAGGCTAAAACAGTAAAATATGAAATCTCATGAAAGTGATCGAAAACGTTGCACTATAGCCCAAAAAATGAGGAAAATAAAAATTCTCATGAAATTGCCTGAAAACAGTGGACTGTAGCCCACAAATGAGGCGAAAACAGTCATATACAAAATTTCACAAAAATGATCGGAAACTGTGGACGATAACCCACAAAATGAAGCCAAAACAGTAAAATACGAAATCTCATGAAAGTGATCGAAAACATTGTACTATAGCCCACAAATTGAGAGAAATAAAAAATCTCACGAAAGGACAAAAAACTGTCGACTATAGCCCACACATGAGACTAAAACAGTCAAATACAAAATTGCACGAAAACGGTCGGAAACTGTAGACTATAACCCACAAAAGGAGGCCAAAACAGTAAAGCATGAAACATCATAAATGTGATCGAAAACAGTCTAGTATAGCCCACAAAATGAAGTAAATAAAAAATCTCACGAAAATGGCCGAAAATTGAGGACTATAGCCCACAAATGAGGCAAAAGAAGAGAAATACAAAATTTTGCTAAAAGGGCCGGAAACTGTGGACTATAACCCACAAATTGAGGCCAAAACAGTAAAATACGAAATATCATGAAAGTGATCGAAAACAGATAGTCCACAAAATGAGGGAGATAAAAAATCTCACGAAAGTAGCCGAAAACTGTGGACTATATAACCCACTAATGAGGCTAAAACATTCAAATACATTATTTCGTGAAAATGGTCGAAAACTGTGGAATGTAACCCACAAAATGTGGCCAAATACGTAAAATACGAAATCCCTTGAAAGTGATCGAAAACAGTGTACTATAGCCCACAAAATGAGGGAAATAAAAAATCTCACGAAATTAGCCTAAAACTGTGGACTATATAGCCCACAAATGAGGCAAAAACAGTCAAATACAAAATTCGCCAAAATGGCCTGAAATAGTGGACTATAGCCCACAAAATGAGGCCAAAACAGTAAACCACAAAATATCATGAAAGTGATCGAGAACGGTGCACTATAGACACAAAAGGAGGGAAATAAAAAATATCAGGAAAGTGGACGGAAACTGTGGACTATGGCCCACAAATGAGGCTAAAACATTCAATTATAAAATTTCGCAAAAACGGCCGGAAACTGTGGACTATAACCCACAAAATGAGGCCAAAACATTAAAATACGAAATCTCATTAAGGTGATCAAAAACAGTGCACTCTAGCTAGCAAAATGAGTGAAATAAAAAATGTCAGGAAAGTGGCCGAACACTGTGGACTGTAGCCCACAAATGAGGCAAAAACTGTAATACCCAGCAAAAATAGCGTATGGCTATTTTTGCATCGTAATCTATGCACTATTGAAAATTGCACGCGAGTACGTATTTTCTGATAACAATTATTTTTAATTGAGAAATATCAGTTATTGTCTACGTTATTTTATATGGATTATTACGAAGTAGTTCTAATGTATTTTGTATTGTTTATAATGTATTTGAGATTGGAGGGCTTGTAGACAATTATCCCTTACTAAATACATTATTTATTTATCTATTATTATTTATTCCCTTATTAAAACCACCCCCTTTTCTCTTCTCCTTCCTTCTCCTTCTCTTTCTCCTTCTCCCGATCTGTTCCTTCCCAAACCCGATGGAACCCCCCCCCCCCCCGACCCTCCTCCTCCCTTCTCCTTCTCCCGTTCACGCCCAGCCGAAAAGAAAGAAACCCCCACCTCTCTTCTTCCTTCTTCTTCTCCTTCCCTTCCCGTTCCATTCCGACCCCAAAAAGAACCCCATCGAACCCACTGGCCGACGATCTCTCCACCTCAAATCCCCTCCATTTCCTCATCAATTCCAAATTAAACCGAGGGGTAGACTAAGTGAGGGGTTCTCTACATCGTAGTAGCGTCGGATTTTCGATTGGATTTTGGGAAGGTAAAACCCTAATTATTTTATTGTATAAAATTTAGTTGGGTTAATTTTTATTGAGTAGGAATATTAGGGTAAAGAGATTTAGAGATGTTGGAAGTGGTAGATGTGAGAAATTAGTAGGATTGTTAGAGAGATCGTAAGTTATTAGTAAATTGGGGTTTTGGGTTTGTAAAAGAGAATTATATGGATATGAATTAATTCTCGTACGATAGTAGAAATTGTAGTTGGGCTATTAGAATATTTTGGGGGTGATTTAGTAATTGTTTGTGGAATAAAAGAAAAATCCCTTAGACATTAGATTATTACGTGCATCGCACGTGTATCCCAGACATTCAATAAAACGTCTGTGTGATAGTAAGATAGTTGGTATTATTGTTTTCCCGTGGCTGGTTTGAATGATTTGAGCCTTAATTGCGTTGACATTTGATAATAGGATATGTTGGCGACTTTGGATGTGGGATGGCGAGATGGCGCTTCTAGTCTTCGCTGGATGCTATGTGAGTATGATATCTTTTATTTTACGCACATGGTGCGTTGTGAAAATTTTAAATTATGAATTGCTGTTTATTTTTGTTTTTGTACCTTAGTGTAGCATGGATGTTTGAGTTAAGGATTTGTGTGGACACTCTTGTATGTGTCCACAACTATAGTTTAATTTCATAAATTATCGAGGTCGGTTGATACCTCAGAACTTGCAGAGTTCAGCTGGTCTAAAAGGGCAGAGCTGAAGCCAGTCGCTTTTGGACTGAAGTTCAAAAGGTCATAACCATTTGTGTAGGTATGATCTTGTTATGAACCTTGAGAGTAGCTTTTGGTATGGGTTTATTTGATGATTCTCAAGCGTTAGAAATTCTAGAGTCTGTTTGGTCAAGGGTAGTAAACGCTCTGCTGAAGGAGTGGCTGAATTTGTGTGCTATGTTGGAAGTTGTGGTTGTTGTAAGTTTAGCACCCTGTTGTTGAGATTGACTTCAAGATTAAGTTAGCTTGGGGACTTGAGCTCTTAAATAGCTGAGAGTCGCCCACTAGGGGATTGCTGGGGATCCCCCCACCCTTCTAGAGGTCTGAGTGTGTTAAATTCCGATGAGCGTAGACTGGGTTACAGCTACTGCTACTTCTTGAATTATTTCATCGGATAATTGATGAGGAGCCCTCTGCATATCGCAGTGTGGTGATTATGCGCTATCGGGTTTTAATGGTGTTTTAGCATTCTATTTGGGACTTAGATAAGTTCCTGTACTTAGTACTCATCATGGACACGAACGGGTCGTACGGATTGCGGTCCGGTAAAATACGATGCTATAGGTATACTGCGGTATATCTTTAAGTTCGTCACGACTGTTAAATGGGATCCAGGTATATGCTAGTGGACACGAACGGGTCGTACGGACTGCGGTCCGGTAAAATACGATGCTATAGGTATACTGCGGTATATCTTTAAGTTCGTCACGGCTGTTAAATGGGATCCAGGTATACGCTAGTGGACACGAACGGGTCGTACGGACTGCGGTCCGGTAAAATACAATGCTATAGGTACACTGCGGTATATCTTTAAGTTCGTCACGGCTGTTAAATGGGATCTAGGTATACGCTGGTGGACACGAACGGGTCGTACGGACTGCGGTCCGGTAAAATACGATGTTATAGGTATACTGTGGTATATCTTTAAGTTCGTCACGGTTGTTAAATGGGATCCAGGTATACGTTAGTGGACACGAACGGGTCGTACGGACTGCGGTCCGATAAAATACGATGCTATAGGTATACTGCGGTATATCATTAAGTTTGTCACGGCTGTTAAATGGGATCCAGGTATACGCTAGTGGACACGAACGGGTCGTACGGACTGCGGTCCGGTAAAATACGATGCTATAGGTATACTACGGTATATCTTTAAGTTCGTCACGGCAGTTAAATGGGATCCAGGTATATGCTAGTGGACACGAACGGGTCGTACAGACTGCGGTCCGGTAAAATACGATGCTATAGGTATACTGCGGTATATCTTTAAGTTCGTCGCTGCTGTAAAATGGGATCCAGGTATATGCTAGCGGACACGAACGGGTCGTACGGACTACGGTCCGGTAAAATACGATGCTATAGGTATACTGCGGTATATTTTTAAGTTCGTCACAGCTGTTAAATGGGATCCAGGTATATGCTAGTGGACACGAACGGGTCGTACGGACTGCGGTCCTGTAAAATACGATGCTATAGGTATACTGCGGTATATCTTTAAGTTCGTCACTATCAGGAACCCAACCATGTCATACTATCAGGAACAGGAAGTAGACCAAATTAGAATGCATTGCATAGCGAGGGTTCGAATCCCTAAACTTAGAGACAACGGCTTGATTTGGAAAGTATGTAGTATGGGATGCATGCATTCCAAAGTCTCGCTTGCATTGGACTAAGTATGTTGGCTTGACCTGGGTCACATGTAGTATGGGATGCGTGCACATCCAGAATCTTGCTGACATTAGATTAAGTGCATCTGTTCTATATCCTGTATTGTTGCATTAGACTCGGGTCATGGCATACACAAACACTAGGAAATCAGGATACACGTTTATTTTCCATTTAAGGTGAATTATGAGTGTGAAAGTGATGTATTGCGAGACGTGATGATATGTGTTGTAAAAATGAATGAATGCGATGTTATGTGATATGAAATTGGAAAGGAATATAAGTCATGAGTTGTAATTGCAAATGAATGGTAAATGAGGTGCAGTTTATGTGAAGGTAGCGTTGTGTGAATGTAAAGCTTTATGGGAGAATAAGCTACAGGAATATTTGCATAAGGCGTAAAGTGATGGGCCTTAAGCGACTAATTTGGAAATGATTTTCCAAATTAAAGTTAAGTATGTTTGTGAGCAGGTGTGGATACGCATACGGGAAGTGATGTAGTGAGTATTTGATGTGAATTTCCGTATATGACATTTACATGTTCAGGTTTATCTTGGTATTCGTAAGTTCATTCTGTTTTACTTATAAGTTTAATCTATTTGCTTACTAATATATTGTAGTCACACCAGAAATGGCTAACCCCTTAGTGTTTGGGGGGTTAGGGGGTCTCTGGACTACCCTAGGCCCCTACTGTTACAGGTCCTCAGCGGTGCAGAGGTGAGGTATAAGTTCAGGTTCCGGTGGAGTGGAGCTTCACTTTACTAATTGTTGTTATGGTTTAATTGTAAACAGTAAAGGTTTTATGCTCTTAATTGTATTTCTGATGTATAAGTATGTGGATGATGATGGAGAGTAGAGTGTGGAGTGGCATGATATGGTTTGGACTCGTACCCATCTCGTTGTGGAGTATCGGGCGCTGTGGTGAGCTTTTACAAGTTATTTTCTAAAAACTCACTACGTTTTCAAAAGGATTTATGGTTTTTAATTGATAATTGATAAACCGTTATGAGTTTGGCCCCCAGAGCATATATATATATATTGCCTGTGTGATGATGCTCATTTTGGCCTGGGGAGCCCGTGATATTATTGCCTGTGATGTGAGCTACGGAATTTAGAGCAGAATTCCGTAAGCTTTTTGTGTTTCGGGGTAGAAATTACAGGGGAGACTCTGCCGAAATTTTCCCTGAAACACAACTATCTTAGTTTCTGGTTAAAGTGATATAGAAATTGGAAGAATTGAGTTTGGAGTCAAAAAGGAAAAAGGGGCAGGCGCTACAGTTAGTATAACAAACTGATATTTGTAATTACTGCGGGGTAACTCTGTATTGAATAAAAAGTTTTAAATTTCCAGCATTTTGTGTATCGTGACTAATTGAAGGAAAGATCTTGGCATGTGTCATGGTTTCCCAGTTATATGGGAATCAGGGCGCTACAGAGTGGTATCAGAGCTGACTTCAATTTACAGTCCAACACGGTAGGAAAGTTAAACTTGAATGCCCTTTAGGAGTCGGGTTTTAGCTAGTTGTAGATAGTTATAATTCATATTGTTGGCTCTTTCAACTTATGTTTTATAATTTTTCTATATCTGGACTAATCCTAGTGTATGGGTTACCATCCTTTAAACACATGAATGATGTTCGAGGATGTCCTAACCAAGGAGGTGTTGATGGAAGAGAGTGAACCGACATCGATGAATGATCCGATAACCTTGAGCGAGGAGCCAAGGAGACTTCACCACCACAAGGACTACAACATGAATGGGAGCAAATTCCAAAGACCACCAAGGTTGTAGTAAGCAATCTTGTGAGAGAGTCAGGCACAAGAAATCAGTCTGTCCACGACTACAAGGGACAAGATCTGCACCAGCATCAGGGTTCAAGGACCAAGGTCAGAAGTAGAAGACTCAAAAAACGGAGGGCAACCTTGGAGGCACCACGCTCAGGAAGTTGTTTTATGTGGTGAGCATGGTCATCTCAAGAACCAGTGTTTGAGGAAGGACACTTGGATAGATACCAGTGCATGTCACAAACGTGGGAGGATTGGTCATATCCAACCAGATTGTCCCCAGCTTCATAAGAGAGAACAGCAGATCAACCCCAAAGGTGAACAACAGAGGAAAAGAGCCTGTTCACCAAGGGTAGAGTTCGCACTTATTACCAGCAAGCTGTAGAAGGCAGGAGTGCTAGTACCGGTATGTGCATATAGAACTGCAACTAAGTTTAAAAGTTGTATTTTTGGAAATTGTTTTGGACTAAGAAGTAAGGTATGATGAAACACTTTCGTAACCAGTTGGATTTATATATATATACTAGGTATGCCCGTGGCACGTGCCTACGGCACGTATTCGGAACTGCATATAAATTTATGGCAAATTCATTTTGGGAGGCCAAATTCATTTTTGGGAGGCCAAATTCATTTTTCAAAACAATACCCTACTATGTGTCTTAAAACCATAACATATTTTCTTAATTACCACACTTATATTTTTAAAATTCCTTAAATAATTTATACATGGTTGAGAAAGGAATGTTCTTCTAAAATTCATATCAATTAGTGCTTCATGAAAGGCAAGAATATTCAGATATCTTGAGATTAATAAATTTACTCTGCCTCATGGTATAGTCATGTTATTGTTTGTATTCCAATAATATTAAAATTTTATATTCGTAATACATTACATATCATATCCGAATATTCAGGAAATTTTGTTTAATTTTACTTGGGTTAATAAGCAAGTAAGGACTTACCTAAAAGCTTTTACGCCCTCTTTGATTTGAGGATTTTCTAAAATATTTCTTGGAGGGATGGGAACTTCTGCAACAACCAAATGCAAAGCCATGATCATGAAATAAGTAACAATGTTAACAACAATGACAAAAGACTGTTTCACATGATAGAAGGTTACTTACTATACAGTTGCAGAACCTTGACTGCCAATGCACTAAATCCACATCGAGGAGCATCTGGAACACCCTTCATATAAATCACTACAGGGTTTTCTTTAACATCCTTCAAAGGAAGCCTTAATTAATTTAAATACTAAAAAGTATGACTGCAAGAGCTCTTTATTGAACTATAGCAGTAATGATCCATGCAGCTTACCTGGCTAACAATGTCCTTCATGGAGATAGCAGAACCCTCAACCTTGCTAGTTGGTTGAAAGTCCTCATGCGTATCAGAATCCCCACCTAACTTTGTTGAGTATTCCAGGCTCTGCTGCAAAATGGATGCTGATGCCATCTGCTAAACAATGTGAAAGATTATATCAGGCCATTGTAACTGCTGCTGATACAACGTCAAGTTGGAAAGAAGTAGAAAAATTAGACCCTCGCTAGTTGGAGGACGGACGGACGAAAGGAAGAAAAATTAGACCCTCGCTAGTTGGCCTCCCAAAAATGAATATGTTATGGTTTTAAGACACATAGTAGTATATAATGATTCAAGTACAGCTACGGAGCTACCGCATCTACACCTACTAATTTGGATTAATTATGTGTTTTAAGAGCATCCACAATCGTTTGCTAAAAAATATGGCAAAATGGCAAATGAAAATAGCAATATGAGAAATTCAGTGCAACGGTGATTTGCTAAAATTTGATAAAGACGATACACGTTGTTTCGTCCATTTTTTTTACAGTTAATTAATTAATGTTTAGATAAATTAGTGGGGACTGACACTCTTCAAGTACACGAAGATAAATTAGAAGGGTCTGAAGCATAGTTAAAAAAACTCAATTTCAAAATGGTATCAACATGTCCTTAATCAAAAGTATTGATGGCCAACATCTCAATCTGAAATTGTGGTATATCTTGGTATAAGCATACCACAAACTTTGGTAAATTTTTGTATCTGTGATTACATTAAGATAATGATTTAGCATAATATTCTCACTCTTCATATTTTCTCTTGAAATGCATAATGGGTATGGCCTCCAGATATATATATTTACCTTCCTATCCATATCAAATAGTACCTTTAAGAATTAAAAGCAGTTTCTAAAAGGACTGTACGAATATTTGTGTAGTACTGTTGTATAAATTGCCAATTGCTAATAGATTATTTCCCATTAGAAACTTTCTGGCATTTGTTCATTTAATAGACTTCTATAGTTAGATAACCTTTAAATAGAAAACATACTTTGAGAATTAACCATACAATTTAGCAATTACTTAACAATATTTGTTTAGTCAAAGAAATGGTTATTTTACCTCTTCGCGTACAGGGGTCAACTGAGATTGTGCAATGTAACTACGTGCTGATTTTCCAGAGGTGATATCTTCAGCTTCTGATCCAGACTCGGGAGTAGAAGTATCGCGATACTTTATCTAGTCCAAGTAGACAGAGAAATTGAACTTCAGACCCCTATTAAATAATTCACTTGAGATATCAAACATTGTTACTGATGTTACTACTGGGTATTGTGGCTTAGCATAAGCAACAATTTTCCCTTCGCTATTAGAAACAGTAATAATTTGCCTGGCACATTGGGCTTCTCCATCAAGAACCATCTGGTTACAGTTGAATCATCAGATATTTAGCTTAAATGGGCATTATTTATCACCATATGAGAATAAAAAAAAATTACCTTCAATACATGAGGATCTTTCCAGGGGCCCTTTTCTAAATTAAGACACCCTCCATCTTCAGAGCAGGTGCAAGAGCCGCCAAGAAAATCTGGCAATTCAATGTAGAAAAACATACAAAACGGAAGCTGAGAAAAACAATACAAAGATATAATGATTAATAGGTTATAATGAAAAAGACATAACTTACCTTGAATCAATTATTTCAAGTAACTTATTTTGGTACTTGGTTCCAAGAACCTGAAGTGAAATTAAAAGTCAATACATTTCTCAATCTCTAGATAAATAAGCTGTGAGGGACAAAAAAACATTCTTGCTTACATGTATCTTTGCAGTTGTTTTAGGGTCAAGAAAATATTTCAAAGAACCTGGACCAGCA
Source organism: Hemerocallis citrina (assembly GCA_017893485.1). Taxonomy (NCBI): domain Eukaryota; kingdom Viridiplantae; phylum Streptophyta; class Magnoliopsida; order Asparagales; family Asphodelaceae; genus Hemerocallis; species Hemerocallis citrina. The sequence goes on from CM030358.1 coordinate 192,532,210, forward strand.
TTAATGATGAACATGCGGCATAATGTCTGCAAAAGAATATAGATCGTAATCAATAACTAAACAAATAAAATAAAAGGTTGATGTGCATGCCACTGTGATCTAGTGGTAAAGCCTCGTTGTAGTGAGCAAGAGCTTGCAAGTTCGAGTTAACAATTTCCCGAATTTCAATCAACAATCAAGAATTTCAATCCCAAATTAAAAGAACATGAAACTACAATAAAGAACTCGACTTTTAACTATTTATCCTTTTAGATAGAGCAATTACATCTTACCTTCCATTAATTATTTGAGTAGTGTTAATTGAAGATAGAGCAATTATTGAAGATGTGCTTTTGAATGGACTTTAGTACCCTTTAGTACACAGTGTCATTGAATGGACTTTAGTACCCTTTTATGTTTGAGAATTTGAGTCCATTTTGAGTCTTTATTTTTTTGTTTGAAGAAAGTTTGCAGTCTACATTGTGTTTTAGAAATTAGAATTTAAAAGTTTATTTTGAATATTTAGATCGTTTAGCTGGTTAAGTACACAAAGTATTATTCCAATAAAATTTATCAAAACAAAGCCAAGCAAGACAAAAATTCACTTGCAATCACCTACATACATTAAAACTTCCAAAACTAATCCCTAAGTTCTTTCTCATTGTAACTCCTCCTCCAATAGTTTGGGAATATTTGGACGACATTAATTATCTAAATGCTACATCTTATTCCTAACAATCGTTCCAATTTTTTTTTTTTTTTAAAATCATAAACAACCATTCCATTTTACAACAGAAACAGCTGTTGATTAGGCTCCAGCCTGTTCACAGTAAATCACAAAAACCTAACAAAAAAAAGGAAAAAAAAATTATACCTTGAAACACAGTCGAGGAGGGCAGTCGAGGAGGTGGGGCGTCGGGGCTGGCTTCAGGAGGCGGGGCATCGAGAGAGGGGGGGGCAGGGCGTCGCGAGAGAGGGAGGGGGGCGGGGCTTCCGGGCGTGGCGAGAGAGAGGGGGGGGGCAGGGCAGGCAGGGCGTCGAGAGAGAGAGATGAGGTGCGGGGCTTCAGGGCATCGCGAGAGCGTCGAGGCGTCGAGGCATCGAGAGAGAGAGGGGGGTTCGGTAAGTGAGGAGAGTGAGAGATGGAGTTGGGGAAAGAAGCTGTGAGAGTGAGAGAGAGAGATGGGAGGCGGAGACTGGAGAGAGAGAGACAGTGAGAAGGAGAGAGAGAGAATTAGAGATAAAGGGTTTTGAAATTTTTGGTTTTGAAATTTTTGGGCGGGAAAATATGTTTTGTGAGAGTAGATCTGGTCCATTGATTTTGGGATAGATTGAATGTGAGCCACTTGATAGCTTTCTTTGTGTTTTATTATATAGATATGGAATCCATACAACTATTTTGTTCAATTGTGGTTCATCACATTCTTTGTCTGAATTATTTTTCAAGTGTTGAGATGTGTGCGGGAGGCAACTCTAGATTTGATTTGCTTGTATACGCCATCTGGAGCATCAGCTTCGAGCAAATTACAGAAGAGAATCCTGGAAGTTTGAAGTAATGATTATAGGCCATGCCCTATTCTAAGGAGGGAGTGGCTACTGAACTGCAAAAGATCGAGATAAGTGAAGGATTGACTTCAACCAAAGACCGTGAAAGAAGCAAGAAGCTAGATGATGAGATCAAGTAAGTCATTATTAGAGTGATTACTCAAGTTTAGAGCTCAGTTTGGGCATGATGGGAGCTACAACTGAGTCCGAGTGAGCAAGTCAGAAGGCTTAAGCAGGAAATGCAGGGATTGAAGCGCTGAAGCGACAGATTCTCCAAGATCAGCTTATGATTAAGCAGCCACTAAGAACACGCCCAGGGAGGAAATCTCGCTCAGACAGGGGGCAATCCTGTTAACAATTCAGTAAGGTCACCGAGAGGGGCTGCTCAGGGGCTGAAGTAGCAATGTGTGACTTCGTCCTTTCTAAGGAGGGAGTGGTCACCAACCAATAGAAGTCGTAATCAAGGAGTAAATCAACATCACTTGTAGACAAGGACAGAGCAAGGTAATGCAGCCATTGTCTACTCTAGAGCAAGAGCAGAGGAAGGTCAGCATCCAATTCATAGTGGGTCTATCCAGAAGGCTGAATGGCAATAGTTCAACTTGGTAGAAGACCAGTTTTCAAGAATATCACTCGAGGAACTGGAGATGGTTCAAGTAATGTCTCATGAACCATTGCTGTTCGTATTTTGTTTTCCTCTCCACTAGCAGCGTTCTGAGGACAGAACGATTCTACGGAGGGAGTGGTGTAATACCCCGCAAAAATAGCGTATGGCTATTTTTGCATCGTAATCTATGCGCTATTGAAAATTGCACGCGAGTATGTATTTTCTGATAACAATTATTTTTAATTGAGAAATATCAGTTATTGTCTACTTTATTTTATATGGATTATTACGAAGTAGTTTTAATGTATTTTGTATTGTTTATAATGTATTTGAGATTGGAGGGCTTATAGACAATTATCCCTTACTAAATACATTATTTATTTATCAATTATTATTTATTCCCTTATTAAAACCACCCCCCTTTCTCTTCTCCTTCCTTCTCCTTCTCTTTCTCCTTCTCCCGATCTGTTCCTTCCCAAACCCGATGGAACCCCCCCCCCCCCCCCCCCCCCCCGCCCCTCCTCCTCCCTTCTCCTTCTCCCGTTCATGCCCAGCCGAAAAGAAAGAAACCCCCACCTCTCTTATTCCTTCTTCTTCTCTTTCCCTTCCCGTTCCATTCCGATCCCAAAAAGAACCCCATCGAACCCATCGGCCGACGATCTCCCCACCTCAAATCCCCTCCATTTCTTCGTCAATTCCAAATTAAACCGAGGGGTAGACTAAGTGAGGGGTTCTCTCATCGTAGTAGCGTCGGATTTTCGATTGGATTTTGGGAAGGTAAAACCCTAATTATTTTATTGTATAAAATTTAGTTGGGTTAATTTTTATTGAGTAGGAATATTAGGGTAGAGAGATTTAGAGATGTTGGAAGTGGTAGATGTGAGAAATTAGTAGGATTGTTAGAGAGATCGTAAGTTATTAGTAAATTGGGGTTTTGGGTTTGTAAAAGAGAATTATATGGATATGAATTAATTCTCGTACGATAGTAGAAATTGTAGTTGGGCTATTAGAATATTTTGGGGGTGATTTAGTAATTGTTTGTGGAATAAAAGAAAAATCCCTTAGACATTAGATTATTACGTGCATCGCACGTGTATCCCAGACATTCAATAAAACGTCTGTGTGATAGTAAGATAGTTGGTATTATTGTTTTCCCGTGGCTGGTTTGAATGATTTGAACCTTAATTGCGTTGACATTTGATAATAGGATATGTTGGCGACTTTGGATGTGGGATGGCAAGATGGCACTTCTAGTCTTCGCAGGATGCTATGTGAGTATGATATCTTTTATTTTACGCACATGGTGCGTTGTGAAAATTTTAAATTATGAATTGCTGTGTATTTTTGTTTTTGTACCTTAGTGTAGCATGGATGTTTGAGTTAAGGATTTGTGTGGACACTCTTGTATGTGTCCACAACTATAGTTTAATTTCATAAATTATCGAGGTCGGTTGATACCTCAGAACTTGCAGAGTTCAGCTGGTCTGAAAGGGCAGAGCTGAAGCCAGACGCTTTTGGACTGAAGTTCAAAAGGTCATAACCATTTGTGTAGGTATGATCATGTTATGAACCTTGAGAGTAGCTTTTGGTATGAGTTTATTTGATGATTCTCAAGCGTTAGAAATTCTAGAGTCTGTTTGGTCAAGGGTAGTAAACGCTCTGCTGAAGGAGTGGCTGAATTTGTGTGCTATGTTGGAAGTTGTGGTTGTTGTAAGTTTAGCACCCTGTTGTTGAGATTGACTTCAAGATTAAGTTAGCTTGGAGACTTGAGCTCTTAAATAGCTGAGAGTCGCCCACTAGGGGATTGCTGGGGATCCCCCCACCCTGCTAGAGGTCTGAGTGTGTTAAATTCCGATGAGCGTAGTCTGGGTTACAGCTACTGCTACTTCTTGAATTATTTCATCGGATAATTGATGAGGAGCCCTCTGCATATCGCAGTGTGGTGATTATGCGCTATCGGGTTTTAATGGTGTTTTAGCATTTTATTTGGGACTTAGATAAGTTCCTGTACTTAGTACTCATCGTGGACACGAACGGGTCGTACGGACTGCGGTCCGGTAAAATACGATGCTATATGTATACTGCGATATATCTTTAAGTTCGTCACGGCTGTTAAATGGGATCCAGGTATACGCTAGTGGACACGAACAGGTCGTACGGACTGCGGTCCGGTAAAATACGATGCTATAGGTATACTGCGGTATATCTTTAAGTTCGTCACGGCTGTTAAATGGGATCCAGGTATACGCTAGTGGACACGAACGGGTCGTACAGACTGCGGTCCGGTAAAATACGATGCGATAGGTATACTGCGGTATACCTTTAAGTTCGTCACGGCTGTTAAATGGGATCCAGGTATATGCTAGTGGACACGAACGGGTCGTACGGACTGCGGTCCGGTAAAATACGATGCTATAGGTATACTGCGGTATATCTTTAAGTTCGTCACTATCAGGAACCCAACCATGTCATACTATCTGGAACAGGAAGTAGACCAAATTAGAATGCATTGCATAGCGAGGGTTCGAATCCCTAAACTTAGAGACAACGGCTTGATTTGGAAAGTATGTAGTATGGGATGCATGCATTCCAAAGTCTCGCTTGCATTAAACTAAGTATGTTGGCTTGACCTGGGTCACATGTAGTATGGGATGCATGCGCATCCAGAATCTTGCTGACATTAGATTAAGTGCGTCTGTTCTATATTCTGTCTTGTTCCATTAGACTCGGGTCATGGCATACACAAACACTAGGAAATCAGGATACACGTTTATTTTCCATTTAAGATGAATTATGAGTGTGAAAGTGATGTATTGCGAGACGTGATGATATGTGTTGTAAGAATGAATGAATGCGATGTTATGTGATATGAAATTGGAAAGGAATATAAGTCGTGAGTTGTAATTGCAAATGAATGGTAAATGAGGTGCTGTTTATGTTAAGGTAGCGTTGTGTGAATGTAAAGCTTTATGGGAGAATAAGCTACAGGAATATTTGCATAAGGCGTAAAGTGATGGGCCTTAAGCGACTAATTTGGAAATGATTTTCCAAATTAAAGTTAAGTATGTTTGTGAGCAGGTGTGGATACGCATACGGGAAGTGATGCAGTGAGTATTTGATGTGAATTTCTGTATAAGACATTTACATGTTCAGGTTTATCTTGGTATTCGTAAGTTCATTCTGTTTTACTTATAAGTTTAATCTATTTGCTTATTAATATATTGTACTCACACCAGAAATGGCTAACCCCTTAGTGTTTGGGGGGTTAGGGGGTCTCTGGACTACCCTAGGCCCCTACTGTTACAGGTCCTCAGCGGTGCAGAGGTGAGGTATAGGTTCAGGTTCCGGTGGAGTGGAGCTTCACTGTACTAATTGTTGTTATGGTTTAATTGTAAACAGTAAAGGTTTTATGCTCTTAATTGTATTTCTGATGTATAAGTATGTGGATGATGATGGAGAGTAGAGTGTGGAGTGGCATGATATGGTTTGGACTCGTACCCATCTCGTTGTGGAGTACCGGGCGCTGTGGTAAGCTTTTACAAGTTATTTTCTAAAAACTCACTACGTTTTCAAAAGGATTTATGGTTTTTAATTGATAATTGATAAACCGTTATGAGTTTGGCCCCCAGAGCATATATATATATTGCCTGTGTGATGATGCTCATTTTGGCCTGTGATGTGAGCTACGGAATTTAGAGCAGAATTCCGTAAGCTTTTTGTGTTTCGGGGTAGAAATTACAGGGGAGACTCTGCCGAAATTTTCCCTGGAACACAACTATCTTAGTTTATGGTTAAAGTGATATAAAAATTGGAAGAATTGAGTTTGGAGTCAAAAAGGAAAAAGGGGCAGGCGCTACAGTTAGTATTACAAAGTGATATTTGTAATTACTGCGGGGTAACTCTGTATTGAATAAAAAGTTTTAAATTTCCAGCATTTTGTGTATCGTGACTAATTGAAGGAAAGATCTTGGCATGTGTCACAGTTTCCCAGTTATATGGGAATCGGGGCGCTACAGAGTGGTATCAGAGCTGACTTCAATTTACAGTCCAACACAGTAGGAAAGTTAAACTTGAATGCCCTTTAGGAGTCGGGTTTTAGCTAGTTGTAGATAGTTATAATTCATATTGTTGGCTCTTTCAACTTATGTTTTATAATTTTTCTATATCTGGACTAATCCTAGTGTATGGGTTACCATCCTTTAAACACATGAATGATGTTCGAGGATGTCTTAACCAAGGAGGTGTTGATGGAAGAGAGTGAACCGACATCGATGAATGATCCGATAACCTTGAGCGAGGAGCCAAGGAGACTTCACCACCACAAGGACTACAACATGAATGGGAGCAAATTCCAAAGACCACCAAGGTTGTAGTATGCAATCTTGTGAGAGATGCAATCTTGTGAGAGAGTCAGGCACAAGAAATCAGTCTGTCCACGACTACAAGGGACAAGATCTACACCAGCATCAGGGTTCAAGGACCAAGGTCAGAAGCAGAAGACTCAGAAAACGGAGGGCAACCTTGGAGGCACCAAGCTCAGGAAGTTGTTTTATGTGGTGAGCATGGTCATCTCAAGAACCAGTGTTCGAGGAAGGACACTTAGATAGATACCAGTGCATGTCACAAATGTGGGAGGATTGGTCATATCCGACCAGATTGTACTATAGCCCACAAAATGAGGGAAATAAAAATTCTTACGAAATTTGCCTAAAACTATGGACTATAGCCCACGAATAAGGCTAAAACAGTCAAAGACAAAATTTCACAAAAACGACCAGAAATTGTGGACTATAACCGACAAAATGAGGCCAAAACAGTAAAATATGAAATCTCATTATAGTGATCGAAAACAGTGTACTATAACCCACAAATTGAGGGAAATAAAAATTTTCCCGAAAGTGCCCGAAAACTGTGGACAATAGCCTACAAACGTGCTAAAACAGTCAACTACATAATTTCACAAAAATGATCGGAAAGTGTGGACAATAATCAACAAAATGAGGCCAAAACAGTAAAATACGAAATCTCATGAAAGTGATCAAAAACATTGTACTATAGCCCACCAATTGAGGGAAATAAAAAATCTCACGAAAATGCCTGAAAACTGTGGACTATATAGCCCACACATGAGGCTAAAATAGTCCAACACAAAATTGCCCGAAAACGGTCGGAAACTGTGGACAATATCCTACAAAAGTAGGCCAAAACAGTACAATACGAAATCTCAAGAATGTGATCGAAAACAGTGTACTATATCCCACAAAATGAGGGAAATAAAAAATCTTACGAAAGTGGCCGAAAACTGTGGACTATAGCCCACAAATGAGGCTAAAGAAGACAAATACAAAATTTCGCTAAAATGGCTGAAAACTGTGAACTATAACCCACAAATTGAGACCAAAATTTTAAAATATGAAATCTCATGAAAGTGATCGAAAACAGTGTACAATAGCACCCGAAATGAGGAAAATAAAAATTCTCACGAAATTGCCCGAAAATTGTGAGCAATAGCCCACAAATGAGGCTAAAATAGTGAAAGACAAAATTTTACGAAACGGCCAAAAACTGTTGACTATAACCGACAAAATGTGGCCAAAACCGTAAAATATTAAATCTCATTACAGTGATCGAAAACCGTGTATTATAGCCCACAAAATGAGGGAAATAAAAATTCTCACGAAATTAACCGAAAACTATGGACTATAGCCCCCAAATCAGGCTAAAACAGTCAAAGACAAAATTTCGCGAAAATGGCCGGAAACTGTGGACTATAACAGACAAAATGAGGCCAAAATAGTAAAATATGAAATCTCATGAAAGTGATCAAAAACAGTGTACTGTAGCCCACAAATTGAGGGAAATAAAAACTTCCCCGAAAGTGCCCGAAAACTGTGGACAATGGCCCACAAATGAGGCTAAAATAGTCAACTACATAATTTCACAAAAATGATCGGAAACTGTGGACTATAAACCCCAAAATGAGGCCAAAACAGTAAAATACGAAATCTCATGAAAGTGATCGAAAACATTGTATTATAGCCCACAAATTGAGGGAAATAAAAAATCTCACGAAAGTGCCTGAAAACTGTGGACTATAGCCTACACATTAGGCTGAGACAGTCAAATACAAAATTGCACGAAAACGGTCGGAAACTGTCGACAATATCCTACAAAAGGAGACCAAAACTGTAAAATACGAAATCTCATGAATGTGATCGAAAACAGTGTACTATAGCTCACAAAATGAGGGAAATAAAAAATCTAACGAAAGTTACCGAAAACTGTGGATTATAGCCCACAAATGAGGCTAAAGAAGACAAATACTAAATTTCGATAAAATGTCCAAAAACATTGCACTATAACCCACAAATTGAGGCCAAAACAGTAATTTACGAAATATCATGAAAGTAATCGAAAACAGTGTACTATAGCCCACAAAAATCTCACGAAAGTGGCAAAAAACTGTGGACTATAGCCCACAAATGAGGCCAAAGAAGTCAAATACTAAATTTTGCTCAAATGGCTGAAAACTATGGACTATAACCTACAATTTGGGGCCAAAACAGTAAAATATGAAATATCATGAAAGTGATCGAAAATGGTGCTTACAGCCTACAAAATAAGGGGGGAAATTCTCAGGAAAGTAGACAGAAACTGTGGACTATGTCCCACAAATGAGGTTAAAACATTCAAATACAATTTTTTTCTAAAAAGACCGGAAACTGTGGACTATAACCCACAAAATAGGCCAAAATAGTAAAATACAAAATATCATCAAAGTGATCGAAAACAGTGCACTATAGCCCACAAAATGAGGACAATAAAAAATCTCAGGAAAGTGGATGCAAATTGTGGACTATGGCCCACAAATGAGGCTAAAACATTCAAATACAAAGTTTTGCAAAAACGGCCGGAAGCTTTGGACTACAACCCACAAAATGAGTCCAAAAAAGTAAAATACAAAATCTCATAAAAGTGATAAAAAAAACAGTGCACTACAACCAACAAAATGAGTGAAATAAAAAATCTCAGAGAAGTGGCCGAACACTGTGGACTATGGCCCACAAATGAGGCTAAAACATTCAAGTACAAAATTTCGCGAAAACGGACGGAAACTGTTGACTATAACACCCAAAAAGATGCCAAAATAATAAAATATGAAATCTCATGAAAGTTATCGAAAACAGTGTGCTATAGCACACAAATTGAGGGGAAAAAAATTCTCACAAAAGTTCGCGAAAACTGTGGACAATATCCCATAAATGATGCTAAAACAGTCAACTACAAAATTTCACAAAAATGATCAGAAACAATGGACTATAACCCACAAAATGAGGCCAAAACAGTAAAATACGAAATCTCATGAAAGTGATCGAAATCATTTTACCATAGCCCACAAAATGAGGGAAATAAAAAATCTCACTAAAGTAGCCGAAAACTGTGGACTATAGCCCACAATTGAGGCTAAACAGCCAATTACATTATTTCGTGAAAACGGACGGAAACTGTGGACTTATAACCTACAAAATGTGGCCAAAACCGTAAAATACGAAATCTCATTAAAGTGATTGAATACAGTGTACTATAGCCCACAAAATGAGGAAAATAAAAAATCTCACGAAATTATCCTAAAACTGTGGACTAGCTCACAAATAAGACTAAAACAGCCTAATACAAAATTTCACAAAAAAGGCGGGAAACTATGGACTATAACCCACAAAATGAGGCCAAAACAGTAAAATACGAAATATCATGAAAGTGATCGAAAACGGTGCACTATAGCCCACAAAATGAGGGAAATAAAAAACATTAGAAAAGTTGATGGAAACTGTGGACTATGGCCCACAAATCAGGCTAAAACATTCAAATACAAAATTTCGCGAAAACGGTCGGAAACTGTGGACTATAACCCACAAAATGAGGCCAAAATATTAAAATACGAAGTCTTATGAAAGTGAAACAGTGCACTATGGCCAACAAAATGAGTGAAATAATAAATCTCAGGAAAGTGGCCGAAAACTGTGGACTATGGCCCACAAATGAGGCTAAAACATGCAAATACAAAATTTTGCGAAAATTGCCGGAAACTGTGGACTATAAATAGACCTGGCAATCTTGACCCGTGACCCGTGGGTACCCACGGGTGTACCCGTATGGGCCGGGTACGGGTAAGGAAAATTTTGAAAAAAATGAGCGGTTACTTTTTTACCTGGCCCGTGAACCCGCGGGTCGGGTCGGTTATACCCACGGGTACCTGTGGGTACCCATGTATTTAATTAAATTAAATTAAATTAAATACTCATCAACTTGAGTTGTAATTTATTTGAGTGTGTTGAGTTTGAATTTTATTTGGTTTCATTGTTTTCAATGTAATTAATTTCAAGACTTTAGAAACTTGTCATATGGTTTCATTGTTTTGATTTTGCAATTGTATTTTTGATTATGTTTAAATTTTGTTTAGACCCAATTATGTCTGTATACTTTGAAAAATAATTGCTCTTTCTTTTCATGATTGAACAAATTATTGCTCTTTTGTCTTTGTTGATGAAATGATAAATTGAAATGCTAGTTGGATTTTGAATGATGATATATATATTTATTTGAACAAGAAGCATAAAAAAATAACAAACAACAAGCTTATTAAATTATCGTTCTTGATTCCTGATTACATTTGTTGTTGTTTCAGTTATTCAATTTTATATTTTACATTTTTTAAAAAAAATGATAGCATGTTGCTAATGTTTTTAATCAATTATTCAATTAAAATAAATTTTTATTTTTTTTTTAAAAACCCCAAAACAAACTCAAAATAAATAATGAAATATTGGCGGGTACCCATGGGTACTTGTGGGTACCCGCGGGCCGGGTCCGGGTTGGAAAAAAACTTTAAAAAAGTTGCGGTTACTTTTCGACCCGGCCCGTTGGACCCGTGGGTCAAGCAACCTGTACCCATGGGTACCCGACCCGGCCCATTTGCCAGGTCTAACTATAAACAATAAAATGAGGCCAAAACAGTGAAAGACGAAATCTCATGAAAATGGTCGAAATAGTGTACTAGGGCCCACAAAATGAAGGAAATAAAAAATCTAACGAAAGTGGCAAAAATCTATGGACTATAGCCCATAAATAAGGCCAAAAAATAGTAAAATACGAAAATCTTATGAAAGTGATCGAAAACAATGTACTATATCACACAAATTAAGGAAAATAAAAAATCTCACGAAAGTGCCCGAAAACAGTAGACTATATAGCCCACAAATGAGGCTAAAACAGTGAAATACAAAATTGCACGAAAACGGTCGGAAATTGAGGACTATAACCCACAAAAGGAGGCCAAAATAGTAAAATACGAAATATCATGAATGTGATCGAAAACAGTGTACTCTAGCTGAAAAAATGAGGGAAATAAAAAATCTCACGAAAGTGGCTGAAAACTGTGGACTATAGCCCACAAATGAGGCTAAAAAAGACAAATACAAAATTTCGCTAAAACGGCCGGAAACTAAGGGGTACAACCCACAAATTGAGGCAAAATAGTAAAATACGAAATATCATGAAAGTGATCGAAAACAGTGCACTATAGTCCACAAAATGAGGGAAATAAAAATCTCACGAAAGTAGCCGAAAACTGTGGACTATATAGCCCACAGATGAGGCTAAAACATTCCAATACATTATTTCGCGAAAACGGTCGGAAACTGTGGACTATAACCCACAAAATGTGGCCACATACGTAAAATACGAAATCTCATGAAAGTGATCGAAAACAGTGTACTATAGCCCACAAAATGAGGAAAATAAAAAACCTCACGAAATTAGCCTAAACCTGTGGACTATAACCCACAAAATGAGGCCAAAACAGTAAAAGACGAAATATAATGAAAGTGATCGAAAACAGTGTACTATGGCCCACAAAATGAAAGAAATAAAAAACCTCACGAAAGTGACAGAAATCTGTGGACTATAGCCCACAAATGATGCTAAAATAGTCAAATACAAAATTTCACGACAACGGTCGAAAACTATGGACTATAACCCAAAAAATGAGGCCAAAACAGAAAAAAATGAAATCTCATGAAAATGATCGAAAACAGTGTACTATAGCCCACAAAAGGAAGGGTATAAAAAATCTTATGAAAGTGGCAGAAATCTATTGCCTACAGCACACGAATGAGGCTAAAATAGTCAAATACAAAATTTCACGACAACGGTCGGAAACTGTGGACTATAACCCACAAAACAAGGCCAAAACAGTCAAATACGAAATCTCATGAAAGTGATCGAAGACAATGTATTATATAGCACACAAATTGAGGGAAATAAGAAACCTCACGAAAGTGTCCAAAAATTGTGGACTATATCCCACACATGAGGCTAAAACAGTCAAATACAAAATTGTACGAAAACGGTCGGAAACAGTAAACTATAACCTACAGAAGGAGGACAAAACAGTAAAATACGAAATATCATGAATGTGATTGAAAACAGTGTACTATAGCGCACAAAATGAGGGAAATAAAAATTCTCACGAAATTAGCCTAAAACTATGGACTATTGCCCACAAATGAGGCTAAAACAGTCAAAGACAAAATTTCACGGAAACGACCGGAAACTGTGGACTATAACCGACAAAATGAGACCAAAATAGTAAAATATGAAATCTCTTGAAAGTGATCGAAAACAGTGTACTATGACCCACAAATTGAGGGAAATAAAAATTTTCCCGAAAGTGCCCCAAAACTGTGGACAATAGCCCACAAACGAGTTAAAATAGTCAACTACATAATTTCACAAAAATGATCAGAAACTGTGGACTATAACCCACAAAATGAGGCCAAAACAGTAAAATACGAAATCTCATGAAAGTGATCAAAAACATTGTACTATAGCCCACAAATTGAGGGAAATAAAAAATCTCACGAAAGTGCCTGAAAACTGTGGACTATAGCCCACACATGAGGCTAAAATAGTCAAACACAAAATTGCCTGAAAATGGTCGGAAACTGTGGACAATGTCCTACAAAAGTAGGCCAAAAAGTAAAATACGAAATCTCAAGAATGTGATCGAAAAAAGTGTACTATAGCCCACAAAATGAGAGAAATAAAAAATCTCACGAAATTAGCCTAAAATTGTGGACTATATAGCCCACAAATGAGGCAAAACAGTTAAATACAAAATTTCACTAAACGGTCTGAAATTGTGGACTATAACCCACAAAATGAGGCCAAAACAGTAAAATACAAAACATCATGAAAGTGATCGAAAACGGTCACTATAGACACAAAAGGAGGGAAATAAAAAATATCAGGAAAGTGGACGGAAACTGTGGACTATGGCCCACAAATGAGGCTAAAACCTTCAAATAAAAAACTTCACGAAAACGGCCGGAAACTGTGGACTATAACCCACAAAATGAGGCCAAAACATTAAAATACGAAATCTCATGAAGGTGATCAAAAACAGTGCACTATAGCCAGAAAAATGAGTGAAATAAAAAATGTCAGGAAAGTGGCCGAACACTGTGGACTATAGCCCACAAATGAGGCAAAAACATTCAAATACAAAATTTTGTGAAAACGGCCAGAAACTGTGGACTATAACCCACAAAATTAGGCCAAAATAAATCTCATGAAAGTGATCGAAAATAGTGTACTACAGTAAAGATGAGTGAAAAACTCTCCCGAAAGTGCCCGAAAACTGTGGACAATAGCCCACAAATGAGGCTAAAACAGTCAACTACAAAATTTCACAAAAATGATTGGAAACTATGGACTATAACACACAAAATGAGGCCAAAACATTAAAATAAGAAATCTCATGGAAGTGATAAAAAACAGTGCACTATAGCCAACAAAATTGAAGGAAATAAAAAATCTTACGAAAGTGCCCGAAAATTGTGGACTATATAGCCACACATGAGGCTAGAACAGTCAAATAAAAAATTGCGCGAAAATGGTCGGAAACAGTGGACTATAACCCACAAAAGGAGGCCAAAACAGTAAAATATGAAATACCATGAATGTGATCGAAAACAGTGTACTATAGCCCACAAAATAAGGGAAATAAAAAATCCCACGAAAGTGGCCGAAAACTGTGGACTATAGCCAACAAATGAGGCTAAAGAAGACAAATACAAAATTTCGCTAAAATGGCCGGAAACTGTGGACTATAACCCACAAATTGAGGCCATAGCAGTAAAATACGAAATATCAAGAAAGTGACAGAAAACAGTGTACTATAGCCCACAAAATGAGGGAAATAAAAAATCTCACGAAAGTAGCCGAAAACTGTGGACTATATATAGCCCACAAATGAGGCTAAACAGTCATACATTATTTCGCGATAACGGCTGGAAACTGTGGACTATAACCCAAAAAATGTGGCCAAAACAGTAAAATACGAAATCTCATGAAAGTGATCCAAACAGTGTACTATAGCCCACAAAATGAGGGAAATAAAAAATCTCACGAAATTAACCTAAAACTGTGGACTATAGCCCACAAATGATGCTAAAACAGTTAAATACAAAATTTCACGTAAACGACTGGAAACTGTGGACGATAACCCACAAAATTAGTCCAAAACAGTAAAATATGAAATCTCGTGAAAGTTATTAAAAACAATGTACTATAGCCCGCAAATTGAGAAAAATAAAATTTCTCTCGAAAGTGCCCGAAAACTGTGGACAATAGCCATCAATGAGGCTAAAAAAGTCAACTACATAATTTCACAAAAATGATCGGAAACAATGGACGATAACCCACAAAATGAGGCCAAAATAGTAAAATACGAAATCTCGTGAAAGTGATCGAAAACATTGTACTATAGCCCGCAAATTGAGGGAAATAAAAAAATCTCACGAAAGTATCTGAAAATTGTGGACTATAGCCCTCGCATGAAGCTAAAACAGTCAAATACATAATTGCACGAAAACGGGCGGAAACTGTCGACAATATCCTACAAAAGGAGGCCAAAATAGTAAAATACAAAATATCATTAATGTGATCGAAAACAGTGTACTATAGCCCACAAAATGAGGAAAATAAAAAATCTCACGAAAGTGGCCAAAAACTGCGGACTATAGCCCACAAATGAGGCTAAAGAAGTCAAATACTAAATTTCGCTAAAATGCCTGAAAACTATGGACTATAACCCAGAAATTGAGGCCAAAACAGTAAATTATGAAATATCATGAAAGTGATCGAAAACAGTGTACTATAGCCCACAAAATGTGGGAAATAAAAAATCTCACAAAAGTAGCTGATAATTGTGGACTATAACCCACAAATAGGGTTAAAAAGTCAATTACATTATTTCGCGGAAACGGCCCGAAACTGGGGACTATAACCCACAAAATGTGGCCAACACAGTAAAATACGAAATCTCATGAAAGTTATCAAAACAGTGTACCATCGCCCATAAAATGAGGGAAATAAAAAATCTCACGAAATTAGCCTAAAACTATAAATGAGGCTAAAATAGTCAAATACAAAATTTCTCGTAAACGGCTGGAAACTGTGGACTATAACCCACAAATTGAGGCCAAAACAGTAAAATATGAAATATCATGAAAGTGATCGAAAACGGTGCTCTATAGACCACAAAATGAGGGAAATAAAAAACATCAGTAAAGTGGACGGAAATTGTGGACTATGGCCCACAAATGAGGCTGAAACATTCAAATACAAAATTTTGCGAAAACGGCCGAAACTGTGGACTATATAACCAACAAAATGATGCCAAAACATTAAAATACGAAGTCTTATGAAAGAGATCAAAAACAGTGCACTATGGCCAAAAAAATGAGTGAAATTAAAAATCTCAGGAAAGTGGCCGAAAATTGTAGAGTTTGGCCCGCAAATAAGGCTAAAACATTCAAATACAAAATTTCGCGAAAATGGCTGGAAACTGTGGACTATAACCCACAAAATGAGGCCAAAACAGTAAAAGATGAAATCCCATGAAAATGATCGAAAACGGTGCACTATAGCACACAAAATGAGGGAAATAAAAATTCTCACGAAATTAGCCTAAAACTATTGACTATTGCCCACAAATGAGGCTAAAACAGTCAAAGACAAAATTTCACGGAAACGACCGGAAACTGTGGACTATAACTGACAAAATGAGGCCAAAACAGAAAAATATGAAATCTCTTGAAACTAATCGAAAACAGTGTACTATGACCCACAAATTGAGGGAAATAAAAATTTTCCCGAAAGTGCCCGAAAACTGTGGACAATAGACCCCAAACGAGCTAAAATAGTCAACTACATAATTTCACAAAAAATGATCGGAAACTGTGGACTATAACCCACAAAATGAGGCCAAAATAGTAAAATAAGAAAACTCATGAAAGTGATCAAAAACATTGTACTATAGCCCACAAATTGAGGGAAATAAAAAATCTCACGAAAGTGCCTCAAAACTGTGGACTGTAGCCCACACATGAGGCTAAAATAGTCAAATACAAAATTGCCCGAAAATGGACGGAAACTGTGGACAATATCCTACAAAAGTAGGCCAAAACAGTAAAATACGAAATTTCAAGAATGTGATCGAAAACAGTGTACTATAGCCCAGAAAATGAGGGGAATAAAAAATCTCACGAAATTAGCCTAAAATTGTGGACTATATAGCCCACAAATGACGCAAAACAGTTAAATACAAAATTTCGCCAAACGGTCTGAAATAGTGGACTATAACCCACAAAATGAGGCCAAAACAGTAAAATACAAAGCATCATGAAAGTGATCGAAAACGGTCACTATAGACACCAAAGGAGGGAAATAAAAAATATCAGGAAAGTGGACGGAAACTGTGGACTACGGCCCACAATTGAGGCTAAAACATTCAAATAAAAAATTTCATGAAAACGGCCGGAAACTGTGGACTATAACCCACAAAATGAGGCCAAAACATTAAAATACGAAATCTCATGAAGGTGATAAAAAACAGTGCACTATAGCCAGCAAAATGAGTGAAATAAAAAATGTCAGGAAAGTGGCCGAACACTGGGGACTATAGCCCACAATTGAGGCAAAAACATTCAAATACAAAATTTTGCGAAAACGGCCAGAAACTGTGGTAACCCACAAAATTAGGCCAAAACAGTAAAATAGGAAATCTCATGAAAGTGATCGAACAGAGTGTACTACAGTAAAATTGAGTGAAAAACTCTCCAGAATGTGCCCGAAAATTGTGGGCAATAGCCCACAAATGAGGCTAAAACAGTCAACTACAAAATTTCACAAAAATGATCGGAAACTGTGGACTATAACACACAAAATGAAGCCAAAACATTAAAATAAGAAATCTCATGGAAGTGATAAAAAATAATGCACTATAGCCAACAAAATTGAAGGGAATAAAAAATCTCACAAAAGTGCCCAGAAACTATGGACTATATAGCCACACATGAGGCTAAAACAGTCAAATACAAAATTGCATGAAAACGGTCGGAAACAGTAGACTATAACCCACAAAAGGAGGCCAAAACAGTAAAATAGGAAATACCATGAATGTGATCCAAAACAGTGTACTATAGCCCACAAAATAAAGGAAATAAAAAATCTCACGAAAGTGACCGAAAACTGTGGACTATAGCCAACAAATGAGGCTAAAGAAGACAAATACAAAAATTCGCTAAAATGGCCGGAAACGGTTGACTATAACCCACAAATTGAGGCCATAATAGTAAAATACGAAATATCGTGAAAGTGATAGAAAACAGTGTACTATAGCCCACTAAATGAGGGAAATAATCAATCTCACGAAAGTAGCCGAAAACTGTGGACTACAGCCCACAAATGAGGCTAAACAGTGATACATTGTTTCGCGATAACGGCCGGAAACTGTGGACTATAACCCAAAAAATGTGGCCAAAACAGTTAAATACGAAATCTCATGAAAGTGATCCAAATAGTGTACAAAAGCCCACAAAATGAGGGAAATAAAAAATCTCACCAAATTAACTAAAAACTGTGGACTATAGCCCACAAATGACACTAAAACAGTCAAATACAAAATTTCACGTAAACGACCGGAAACTGTAGACTATAACACACAAAATTAGTCCAAAACAGTAAAATATGAAATTTCGTGAAAGTTATTAAAAACGGTGCACCATAGCCCATAAAAGAGGCTAAAACATTCAAATACAAAACTTCGCGAAAACGGCCGGAAACTGTGGACTATAACCCACAAAATGAGGCCAAAACAGTAAAATACGAAATCTTATGAACGTAATAAAAAAACAGTGAACTATGGCCAACAAAATGAGTGAAATAATAAATCTCAGGAAAGTGGCCGAAAACTGTTGACTATGGCCCACAAATGAGGCTAAAACAATCAAATACCAAATTTCGCGAAAGCTGCTGGAAATTGTGGACTATAACCCACAAAATGAGACCAAAACCGTAAAAAACGAAGTCTCATGAAAATGATCGAAACAGTGTACTACGGCTCACAAAATGAAGAAAATAAAAAATCTAACGAAAGTGGCAGAAATCTGTGGACTACAGCCCACGAATGATGCTAAAACAGTCAAATATAAAATTTCATGACAACGGTCAGAAACTGTGGACTATAACCCACAGAATGAGGCCAAAACATGAAAATACAAAATCTCATGAAAGTGATCGAAAACAATGTACTATAGCACAATAAATTGAGGGAAAAAAAATTCTCTCGAAAGTATTCGAAAACTGTGGACTATAGCCCACACATGAGGCTAAAACAGCCAAATACAAAATTGCACGAAAACGGTCGAAAACTGTGGACTATAGCC
The DNA here is from genome assembly GCA_017893485.1 of Hemerocallis citrina. Classification (NCBI taxonomy): domain Eukaryota; kingdom Viridiplantae; phylum Streptophyta; class Magnoliopsida; order Asparagales; family Asphodelaceae; genus Hemerocallis; species Hemerocallis citrina. The sequence goes on from CM030358.1 coordinate 192,551,131, forward strand.
GACAAAATGAAGAAAATAAAAAATCTCACGAAAGTGGCCAAAAATTGTGGACTATTGCCCACAAATGAGGCTAAAGAAGACTAACACAAAATTTCCCTAAAACGGCAGGAAACTATGGACTATAACCCACAAATAAAGGCCAAAACAGTAAAATACGAAATATCATGAAAGTGACCGAAAACAGTGTATTATAGTCTACAAAATGAGGGAAGTAAAAAATCTCACGAAAGTAGCCGAATACTATGGACTATAGCACACAAATGAGGCTAAAACATTCAAATACATTATTTCGCGAAAATGGCCAGAAACTGTGAACTATAACCCACAAAATGTGGCCAAAACAATAAAATACGAAATCTCACGAAAGTGATCGAAAACAGTATACTATAGCCCACAGAATGAGGGAAATAAAAAATCTCATGAAAGTAGCCTAAAATTGTGAACTATAGCCCACAAATGAGGCTAAAACAGTCAAATACAAATTTTCGCGAAAACGGCCGGAAACTGTGGACTATAACCCCCAAAATGAGGCCAAAACAGTAAAATACGAAATATCATGAAAGTGATCGAAAATGGTGCACTATAGCCCACAAAATGAGGGAAATAAAAAATCTCAGGAAAATGGACGGAAACTGTCGACTATGGCCCACAAATGAGGCTAAAACATTCAAATACAAAATTTGGTGAAAACGGCCGGAAACTGTGGATTGTAACCCACAAAATGAGGCCAAAACAGTAAAATACGAAATCTTATGAAAGTAATAAAAAAACAGTGAACTGTGGCCAACAAAATCAGTGAAATAATAAATCTCAAGAAAGTGGCTGAAAACTGTGTACTATGGCCCATAAATGAGGCTAAAACACTACTAAGAATGGGACTGCCCAGCTTTGGAATGAAACACTACTAAGAAGTGACGAATATTTCGCAAATAGCAAACAAGGCAGCATTTATGTACGAAACCTCCGATGAACTCAAACAACAACGTTACAATCCTACCTTTTGAAGAATAAATGTAAAGAGATGGCACCCCATCATGGGACTGCCCAACTTTGGGATGAAACACTTCACCAACCGCCCAAACCCCACCATCGAATTCGAAGATGTACACCCAATCGTCTTCCTCGCCAATTCGACGCACCTTCTCATATAAAACCCATCGACTCTGATTTCTCATGCACCACCCCAATCGCATTGTTGTAGCTGATTCCCTTTGATAGAGACCTAAGTTCTCTTCTAATTGGAGAGCAAAACCCCGACCTTAATTGGATAGATGTTAAACAGGGTTTCGGAGCAGAATTATGATACACTGCGACATTGATTCAGACATTCAGTTCGGGCTAGAAAAGAAAAAAAAAAGGACAAAAAGAAGAAACAAATGGCCCAGTTAAAGGCCTTGTATGGATAAAGCCAGATCAATGGGCCTAGAAAAATAAAGCCTACGTTGAATTCGATCAAGTGCCTAAATTTGTTTTTTTTTAATTTTAAAAAAAAAGTTGGAAAGTGCCTTAAATTTCGTTTAGCTTCACATATTATAACCCTGTGCAATATATTACACATAATTTAAAAAAATAAGAAAATAAGAAAATTATTTTTTAAAAAAATCTCTAATAATATCTATACAATATCGCACGCTTTTTAAGGTTTAATTAAGGGTTACTAGTATAATGCACGTGCAATGCACGTCTACAAAAAAAGTTTAGTCATTAAATTAAATGAATTAGTATATTTTGATTTGACGTGCATGACACGGGAATGTTTAGTGGATGTAGTTTGCACGTATATTGCACGGGTTTGCTCAGTTACAAAATTAGGGTTTGTTTGTTTACAATCCCAACTCTACCATTAAAATAGTAGAGATGATTATATTTTAAAATTTGAATGGTAAAAAAGTGGGGGGTTGCCTCCTACATTTTCTCTCTTTTTTATTTTTTAAAAATAAAAAATTAGAAAAATCCTTAAACTAAAAGCGGTTTAGCATGATATATTGTATAGATATGATGGATGTAGAACTGCATATTACACAAACCATGGAAATTACAAAACATATAAGTTCTCCAATAGGAAAGCTCCACGTAAGCATTTATACTAAATCATCAAGTGCTAAAATTTTACAATTTTTGTAACAACAAATTAGTAATTATAAATGCTCAATCTTCTCCCCAGTACACCCACTACCCATCTTTCTATATACAATATACACCCATCAAACCACCACCACATCACCACCGCCTCCCCCACTCCTCCTCATGCATTAGGTAACCACCCTTACCACCACCACCAATTGGGTGACTCTTGATCATAGGTAACTTTAATCCCCATTCAGAAAGCCCGTGGGCCCCTAAACCATTTTTTTTTTATGAAACGGATAGAGCCTTAAGACTCCAGCCAAATAGATTAAACGAATAAAAGGTATAGTACATCCAGCATTTTTTAAGAAGTAAAACGAAAGAACACCCAAATAGCCACTGTACAGACCAAAAAAATCACAAGCAAAAGTAGACAAAGTGGAAACAGACACAACCATGAAAAAACACAACCACGAAATAACAGACATAGATTCAGCGAGGGGAACTCCAGCAACGCACTTAGCAGACACTCGACTCCGCAAGCAGGCCCAGCACAGAACCACTCGATTCTGCAAACAGACAGGTCTGTCGAACAGAAAGCCGACACCGCAACCAAAACCCACGAAGCGGAGGCGCCATACACAGCTAGAGGGCCACCCCCACCGCAACAAAGACCAGGAAGGGACCACACAACCACCTCCTTCGAACAATGGGTTAGAGAGAACACAAACGCCAAGGCAACTCAAGCCCAGCACTCAAGAAGCAGGATGAAGCCCCCCGCAAGGAAGCCTGCAACACACTCAAAGCAGAAGGACAGCGAGCCACAGAAACGAAAGAGCAACCCTAGTCGCACACCATAAAGAGCTCTCCAGCCTCACCTAATCACAAGTGGCAGAAGTGGGGCTAAGCACAAGTGATCGAAAACAGTATACTATATGCCACATAATGAGGGAAATAAAAAATCTCACGAAAGTAGCCTAAAACTATGGACTATAGCCCACAAATGAGGCTAAAACTGTCAAATACAAATTTTCCGAGAACGGCCGAAAACTGTGGACTATAACCCACAAAATGAGGCCAAAACAGTAAAATACGAAATATCATGAAAGTGATCGAAAATGGTGCACTATAGCCCACGAAATGAAGGAAATAAAAAATCTCAGGAAAGTGGACGGAAACTGTGGACTATGGCCCACAAATGAGGCTAAAACATTCAAATACAAAATTTGGTGAAAACAGCCGAAAACTGTTGGCTGTAACCCACAAAATGAGGCCAAAACAGTAAAATACGAAATCTTATGAAAGTAATAAAAAAATAGTGAACTGTGGCCAACAAAATGAGTGAAATAATAAATCCCAAGAAAGTGGCCGAAAACTGTGGACTATGGCCCACAAATGAGGCTAAAACATTCAAATACAAAATTTTGTGAAAACGGCCGGAAACAGTGGACTATAACCCACAAAATGAGGCCAAAACCGAAAAAAATGAAATCTCAAGAAAATGATCGAAAACAGTGTACTATAGCCCACAAAAGGAAGGAAATAAAAAATCTAACGAAAGTGGTAGAAATCTATTGCCTATAGCACACGAATGAGGCTAAAATAGTCAAATACAAAATTTTATGACAACGGTCGAAAACTGTGGACTATAACCCACAAATCGAGGCCAAAACTGTCAAATACGAAATCTCATGAAAGTGATCGAAAACAATGTACTATAGCACACAAATTGAGGGAAATAAAAAATCTCACGAAAGTATCTGAAAATTGTGGACTATATCCCACACATGAGACTAAAACAGCCAAATACAAAATTGCACGAAAACGGTCGGAAACTGTGGACTATAACCCACAAAAGGAGGCCAAAACATTAAAATACGAAATATCATGAATGTGAACGAAAACAGTGTACTATAGGCGACAAAATGAGGAAAATAAAAAATCTCAGGAAAGTGGCCGAACAATGTGGACTATGGCCCACTAATGAGGCTAAAACATTCAAATACAAAATTTCGCGAAAACGGACGGAAACTGTTGACTATAACCCACAAAATGATGCCAAAATAATAAAATACAAAATCTTATGAAAGTAATAAAAAAACAGTGAACTATGGCCAACAAAATGAGTGAAATAATAAATCTCAAGAAAGTGGCCGAAAACTGTGGACTACGGCCCACAAATGAGGCTAAAACATTCAAATACAAAATTTCGTGAAAACGGCCGGAAACTGTGGACTATAACCCACAAAATGAGGCCAAAACAGTAAAGTACGAAATATTATGAAAGTGATCGAAAACGGTGCATTACTGCCTACAAAATGAGGGGGGGAATCTCAGGAAAGTAGACGGAAACTGTGGACTATGGCCCACAAATGAGGTTAAAACATTCAAATACAATTTTTTTTCTAAAAAAACCGGAAACTGTGGACTATAACTGATGTGAATATTTGCAAGTGTACAAAATCGCACAAGTAATATAGATAGGTGAGTAGAGTGTCGAACCCACAGGGACTAGATATTTTACTGAGTACCGATATCGCTAGATTAATCACTATTTGGAAGATCGAATTTTAATTAAGGATAAAACAACTAAATTAAATTAATCTAATTAAATCTAACTAAATTGGTGAAGAGGGAGAGGGCTGTGAAACTATGAAGCTCTTGTACTTTGTTTAATGGTAAAATTAGTTCTAGGCTCCTGGTTCACCTCGTTTATCACAACACAAATTATAATTCCTTATAAATAAAAATATTATCTTTCCCAATTGTAGACCAAAATCCTAAAGATATTAACCACTCTATCAACGTAGTCTAAAAATTATTCTCAATTAATCAATCGCCTATCCATCAAATTATTAATTGAAAATTTGGATTTCTTAACGGTCACGTCCTCCAATATACGGTGTTAATTTTTATTAATCACAAATAACCTGTTCGGTCTCTTTATGATTTGGAAAATCATACAAATGTCTATCCACCATGTTGTACGCATAAATAATAAAAATTAAAACACAACTAGGAAAAATAGGGTAATAATAAGGATTTAAAATTTGTGTTCTACAAAACTCGGCTACACCTTAGCCTCTACAAGGTGTAAATTCAGTTCATATTCAATTTGCAATTAATAAGAATGTTTGGATTGCATCTAAAAATATAGAGAAGGAAAGGTACAAAAAGAAATACAAAAATTAATTCAAACCAGTCCTTTCTCTCTTCTCTGTCTCAAAAACCGAAGCCAACAGATCGCCACGTCAGCCGTCTCGAAAACTGCCCCCACGCGTCAGCGGGAAACAGCCGAAGTCGCCTCTGAAATGTTTGCCTCGAACCCAGTGCCGAGGTCAGAATGCGTCGCTGTCGAGCCGTCTGGAGTAGCAGTTGTCGCCAGGTCACGTCAGCATTGGTGGATGTTGTCGCTGTCTCCCCTGGTGCGTGGGTCCTGCCTGCAGCCTAGGTCTCTCTCTCCCTTTGTTTCTAAGTCTGGCACGCAAAAGAGAGAGGACGAAGGAGTCGCCAAGTCAAATCGCTTCGTTGGGTGCACTTCGAATACTGCGCCAAAGAAGACAGCAGCCCTACTGCCCACACATGCTGTTTTGCCTTGGAACTCGCACACGCTTTCTCTCTCTCTTACTTTCTTCTCTTATTTTTTCTTTGTATTTGGTAGTCGTCACCTCCTGGCTTCTTCTCTCTCCTTTGCTTTGTATTTATAGAGAACGGGGAGAACAATTAGGGTTTGCACTTTTGCAGAAAACCCCACTCTTTTCCTTTATTTCATTCCTTATTTGATCTGAATTTTTATTTCTTTTTCTTTCTTTTCTTTCCTTTTCTGCCAACCACGTGCTGCTGCATACACAAAATAATACCTGAAATTAGGATTTTTAAATAAAATAAATTTAATTAGTTTAAAATTAATTAAACTAACTATAAATCATATTAGCGTATAAAAATCCTTTTAAAATTATTTGTCGCACTTTTAACTCAACAAAACAATAAAAATTGATAAATCTATTATTCTGCTTTGTTTGTTGATTTTTTCCACAAATCATTACTTTTTGCATCAAAAATATTATTTCTTCAAAAATAATTAATTAATTGAAATCTTATAGAAATAAGATGAATTATAGACAATATCAGCGAAAACAAGCAATTTTAATTGGTAAATGAGTACAAATATTTGTATATAAATTAGACACATCAATAACCCACAAAATAAGGCCAAAATAGTAAAATACGAAATATCATCAAAGTGATCGAAAACGGTGCACTATAGCCCACAAAATGAGGACAATAAAAAATCTCAGGAAAGTGGACGCAAATTGTGGACTATGGCCCACAAATGAGGCTAAAACGTTCAAATACAAAATTTTGCAAAAACGGCCGGAAGCTTTGGACTACAACCCACAAAATGAGTCCAAAAAAGTAAAATACAAAATCTCATGAAAGAGATAAAAAACAGTGCACTACAACCAACAAAATGAGTGAAATAAAAAATCTCACGAAAGTGGCCGAACATTGTGGACTATGGCCCACAAATGAGGCTAAAACATTCAAATACAAAATTTTGCGAAAACGGACGGAAACTGTTCATTATAACCCACAAAATGATGCCAAAATAACAAAATACGAAATCTGATGAAAGTAATAAAAAACAGTAAACTATGGCAACCAAAATGAGTGAAATAATAAATCTCAAGAAAGTGGCCGAAAACTGTGGACTATGGCCCACAAATGAGGCTAAAACATTCAAATACAAAATTTCGCTAAAACGGCCGGAAACTATGGATTATAACCCACAAAATTAGGCCAAAACAGTAAAAAAGGAAATCTCATGAAAATGATCAAAAGCATTGTACAATAGCCCACAAAATGAAGGAAATAAAAAATCTTACGAAAGTGGCAGAAATCTGTTGACTACAGCCTACAAATGAAGCTAAAACAGTCAAATACCAAATTTCACGACAATGGTCGGAAACTGTGGACTATAACCCACAAAAGGAGGCCAAAATAGTCAAATATGAAATCTCATGAAAGTGATCGAAAACAATGTTCAATAGCACACAAAATGAGGAAAATAAAAATTCTTACGAAAGTGCCCGAAAACTTTGGACAATAGCCCACAAATGAAGCTAAAACAATCAAATACAAAATTTCACAAAACGGCCAGAAACTGTGGACTATAACCCACAAAATGAGGCCAAAACAGTAAAATATGAAATCTTGTGAACGTAATTAAAAAAAAAGTGAACTAAGGCCAACAAAATGAGTGAAATAATAAATCCCAGGAAAGTGGCCGAAAACTGTTGACAATGGCCCACAAATGAGGCTAAAACATTCAAATTCAAAATTGTTAACTATATAACCCACAAAATGAGGCCAAAACAGTAAAAAACGAAATCTTATGAAAATGATCGAAAACAGTGTACTATGGCCCACAAAATGAAGGAAATAAAAAATCTCACGTAACTGGCAGAAATCTGTGGACCATAGCCCACAAATGAGGCTAAAACAGTCAAATACAAAATTTCACGACAATGGTCGGAATCTGTTGAATATAACCCACAAATCGAAAACAATGCATTATAACACACAAATTGAGGGAATTAAAAAATCTCACGAAAGTATCCGAAAGTTGTAGAATATAGCCCACACATGAGGCTAAAACATCCAAATACAAAATTGCACAAAAACGGTCGGAAACATGTGGACTATAACCCACAAAAGGAGGCCAAAACAGTAAAATATGAAATATCATGAATGTGATTGAAAACAGTGTACGATAGGCAACAAAATGAGGAAAATAAAAAATCTCAAGAAAGTGGCCAAAAACTGACCACAAATGAGGCTAAAGAAGACAAATACAAAATTCGCTAAAAACGGAAGGAAACTATGGACTATAACCCACAAATAGAGGCCAAAACAGTAAAATACGAAATACCATAAAAGTGACCGAAAACAGTGTACTAAAGTCCACAAAATGAGGGAAGTAAAAAATCTAACGAAAGTAGCCGAATACTGTGGACTATAGCCCACAAATGAGGCTCAAAAAATCAAATACATTATTTCGCAAAAACGGCCGGAAACTGTGAACTATAATCGACAAAATGTGGCCAAAACTGTAAAATACGAAATCTCATGTAAGTGATCGAAAACAGCTTACTATAGCCCACAGAATGAGGGAAATAAAAAATCTCACGAAAGTAGCCTAAAACTATGGACTATAGCCCCCAAATGAGGCTAAAACAGTCAAACACAAATTTTTGCGAAAATGGCCGGAAGCTGTGGATTATAACAGACAAAATGAGGCCAAAACAGTAAAATACGAAATATCATGAAAGTGGTCAAAAACGGTGCACTATAGCCCACAAAATGAGGGAAAAAAAAATCTCAGGAAAGTGGACGGAAATTGTTGACTATGGCCCACAAATGAGGATAAAACATTCAAATACAAAACTTCGCAAAAACGGCCGGAAACTGTGGACTATAAATCCACAAAATTAGGCTAAAACAGTAAAATACGAAATCTTATGAACTTAACAAAAAAACAGTGAACTATGGCCAACAAAATGAGTGAAATAATAAATCTCAGGAAAATGGCCGAAAACTGTTGTTTATGGCCCACAAATGAGGTTAAAATAATTAAATACAAAATTTCGCGAAAACTGCTGGAAATTGTGGACTGTAACCCACAAAATGAGGCCAAAACTGTAAAAAACGAAATCTCATGAAAATGATCGAAAACAGTGTACTACGGCCCATAAAATGAAGAAAATAAAAAATCTTACGAAAGTTGCAGAAATCTCTGGACTATAGCCCACGAATGATGCTAAAACAGTCAAATACAAAATTTCATGACAACGGTCAGAAACTGTGGACTATAACCCACAAAATGAGGCCAAAACGTTAAAATACGAAATCTCATGAAAGTGATCGAAAACAATGTACTATAGCACAATAAATTGAGGGAAATAAAAATTCTCACGAAAGTATCCGGAAACTGTGGACTATAGCCCACACATTAGGCTAAAACAGCCAATTACAAAATTGCACGAAAACAGTCGGAAACTGTGGACTATAACCCACAAAAGGACGCCAAAACAATAAAATACGAAGTATCATGAATGTGAATGAAAAAAGTGTACTATAGCTGACAAAATGAAAAAAATAAAAAATTTCACGAAAGTGGCCGAAAATTGTGGACTATTGCCCACAAATGAGGCTAAAGAAGACAAACACAAAATTTCCCTAAAACGGCAGGAAACTATGGACTATAACCCACAAATAAAGGCCAAAACAGTAAAATACAAAATATCATGAAAGTAACCGAAAACAGTGTACTATAGTCTACAAAATGAGGGAAGTAAAAAATCTCACGAAAGTAGCCGAATACTATGGACTATAGCCCACAAATGAGGGTAAAACATTCAAATACATTATTTCGCAAAAATGGCCAGAAACTGTGAACTATAACCCACAAAATGTGGCCAAAACAATAAAATACGAAATCTCACGAAAGTGATTGAAAACAGTATACTATAGCCCATAGAATGAGGGAAATAAAAAATCTCACGAAAGTAGCCTAAAACTGTGGACTATAGCCCACAAATGAGGCTAAAACAGTCAAATACAAATTTTCGCGAAAACGGCCGGAAACTGTGGACTATAACCCACAAAATGAGGCCAAAACAGTAAAATACAAAATATCATGAAAGTGATCGAAAATGGTGCACTATAGCCCACAAAAGGAGGGAAATAAGAAATCTCAGGAAAGTGGATGGAAACTGTGGACTATGACCCACAAATGAGGCTAAAACATTCAAATACAAAATTTGGTGAAAACGGCCGGAAACTGTGGACTGTAACCAACAAAATGAGGCCAAAATAGTAAAATACGAAATCTTATGAAAGTAATAAAAAAACAGTGAACTGTGGCCAACAAAATGAGTGAAATAATAAATCTCAAGAAAGTGGCCGAAAACTGTGGACTATGGCCCACAAATGAGGCTAAAACATTCAAATACAAAATTTCGTGAAAACTGCCGGAAACAGTGGACTATAACCCACAAAATGAGGCCAAAACAGAAAAATGAAATCTCATGAAAATGATCGAACACAGTGTACGAAAGTGGCAGAAATCTTACGAAAGTGGCAGAAATCTATTGCCTACAGCACACGAATGAGGCTAAAATAGTCAAATACAAAATTTTACGACAACGGTCGAAAATTGTGGACTATAACCCACAAATCGAGGCCAAAACTGTCAAATACGAAATCTCATGAAAGTGATCAAAAACAATGTACTATAGCACACAAATTGAGGGAAATAAAAAATCTCACGAAAATATCTGAAAACTGTGGACTATATCCCACACACGAGGCTAAAATAGCCAAATACAAAATTCCACGAAAACGGTCAGAAACTGTGGACTATAACCCACAAAAGGAGTCCAAAACGATAAAATACGAAATATCATGAATGTGAATGAAAACAGTGTACTATAGCCGACAAAATGAGGAAAATAAAAAATCTCACGAAAGTGGCCGAAAACTGTGGATTATTGCCTACAAATGAGGCTAAAGAAGACAAATACAAAATTTCGCTAAAATGGCAGGAAACTATGGACTATAACCCAAAAATTGAGGCCAAAACTGTAAAATACGAAATACCCTAAAAGTGATCGAAAACAGTGTACAATAGTCCACAAAATGAGGGAAATAAAAAAATCTCATGAAAGTAGCCGAATACTGTGGACTATAGCCCACAAATGAGGCTAAAACATTCGAATACATTATTTCACGAAAACGGCTGGAAACCGACAAAATGTGGCCAAAACTGTAAAATACGAAATCTCATGTAAGTGATCGAATACTGTGTACCCCACAGAATGAGGGAAATAAAAAATCTCACGAAAGTAGCCTAAAACTGTGGACTATAGCCCACAAATGAGGCTAAAACAGTCAAATACAAATTTTTGCGAAAACGGCCAGAAACTGTGGACTATGACCCATAAAATGAGGCCAAATCAGTAGATTACGAAATATCATGAAAGTGACCGAAAACGGTGCATTGTAGCCCACAAAAAGAGGGAAATCAAAAATCTCAGGAAAGTGGACGGAAATTGTGGACTATGGTCCACAAATGCGGCTAAAACATTCAAATACAAAATTTGGCGAAAATGGACAGAAACTGTGGACAGTAACCCGCAAAATGAGGCCAAAACTGTAAAATACGAAATCTTATGAACGTAATAAAAAATCTGTGAACTATGGCCAACAAAATGTGTGAAATAATAAATCTTGCGAAAGTGGCACAAATCTGTGGACCATAGCCCACAAATGAGGCTAAAACAGTCAAATACAAAATTTCATGAAAACGGTCGGAAACTGTGGACTATAACTAGGGGTGTCAAAAAATACCATATTACCGTACCATACCATACCATACCATTACCATACCAAAAAATACCGAAACTTGGTAATACCATACCAAACTTTCGGTATTGTACCATACCAATTTTTTATGGTACGGTATTGGTACAAAATATTTATACCATTGGTATACCGTACCATACCGAATATATTTAATATATATTTAATCTAATAATTTTATTTTAATACCCAGGCCCATAAAAGTTTCAGGCCCAGCCCAGTATTTCTTTCATTTTTTTTTTCTACCCTAGTCGGCTACTCTTCTCCAAACTCTTCATTGTGAATTCAATCAGATATCAAATTAGTAATTAGTAATTACCCAATCACCGACGCACCGAACAGATCTTCCTCTTCCCCTTTTTTAGGTTTTTTTTTTGCTTTGAACCTAGGGCTCACGCACGACGTCCGACACACCGACTGATCGCTCGACTGAATGACTGATCGCTCCTCGTCCACTTTTTGGTATTGATTTTGATTCTGATTGTCCCCTTTTTAGTTAATTTTTGTTCTAATTTCTTATCAGTATCCATGTTTTAATTTGTAACCACATATGTTTTGGAAAGAATTGAGGTCATAAGGTAACCTAGGAATTACAAATTATATTTCAATTTTAAAGGAACTGAGGTTACCATTCAATGAGAAGACCTGTGGGAGAGTCGAGAGACTAGTCTATTTGACCTTCAATAGAAATCAATATTTTTGATAGCTAATGCAAGTCTGTTAGTAGCTATATTCATTAATGAAAGTATTCAATGACATTCTCCCGGTTCTCGGTGACAGCAAGAAGGGACCAACAAAAAAAATAGATTGAACATACCTAGGGTTCTTGATGTCCGGTACTACCACGGTACTACCATTACCATACCGATATTTCGGTATTACCGAACTCGGTAGTACCAAAATTTTGGTACAGTAATGGTATAGAAATTTGTGTACCAAGTACTCCGGTACGGTAGACGGTAGAGTAATTTTTGTACGGTACGGTACGGTATACCACCCCTAACTATAACCCACAAAATGAGGCCAAAACTGTAAAATACGAAATCTCATGAAAGTGATCGAAAACAATGTACTATAGCACACAAATTGAGGGAAATAAAAAATCTCACGAAAGTATCCAAAAATTGTAGACTATAGCCCACACATGAGGCTAAAACAGCCAAATACAAAATTGCACGAAAATGGTCGGAAACATGTGGACTATAACCCACAAAAGGAGGCCAAAACAGTAAAATACGAAATATCATGAATGTGATTGAAAACAGTGTACTATAGCCGACAAAATGAGGAAAATAAAAAATCACACGAAAGTGGCTGAAAACTGTGGACTATTGCCCACAAATGAGGCAAAAGAAGACAAATACAAAATTTCGCTAAAAACGGCAGGAAACTATGGACTATAACCCACATTTTGAGGCCAAAACAGTTAAATACGAAATATCATGAAAGTGACCGAAAACAGTCTACACCTTTGGGAGGAAACACTACTAAGAAGTGACGAATATTCCGCAAATAGCAAACATGGCCGCATTTATGTACGAAATCTCCAGTGAACTCGAACAACAACATTACAATCCTACCTTTTAAAGAATAAATTAAAGAGATGGCACTCGGCATGTGGCTGCTCAGCTTTGGGATGAAACACTACTAAGAAGTGACGAATATTCTGCAAATAGGCAGCATTTATGTACGAAACCTCCTGTGAACTCAAACAACAACGTTACAATCCTACCTTTTAAAGAATAAATATAAAGAGATGACACCCCAGCATGGGACTGTCCAGCTTTGGGATGAAACACTACTAAGAAGTGTCGAATATTCCGCAAATAGCAAACATGGCAGCATTTATGTACGAAACCTCCAGTGAACTCGAACAACAACGTTACAATCCTACCTTTTAAAGAATAAATGTAAAGAGATGACACCTCAGCCTGGGACTGCCCAGCTTTGGGATGAAACACTACTAAGAAGTGACGAATATTTCGCAAATAGCAAACAGGGTAGCATTTATGTACGAAACCTCTGGTGAACTCAAACAACAACGTTACAATCCTACCATTTGAAGAATAAATGTAATGAGATGGCACCTCATCATGGGACTGCCCAACTTTGGGATGAAACACTTCACCAACCGCCCAAACCCCACCATCGAATTCGAAGATGTACACCCAATTGTCTTCCTCGCCAATTCGACGCACCTTCTCATATAAAACCCATCGGCTCTGATTTCTCACGCACCACCCGAATTCCATTATTGCAGCTGATTCCCATTGATAGAGACCTAAGTGCTCTTCTAATTGGAGAGAAAAACCCTGACCTTAATTGGATAAATGTTAAACAGGGTTTCGGAGCAGAATTATGATACACTGCGACATTGATTCAGACATTCAGTTCGGGCTAGAAAAGAAAAAAAAAGGACAAAAATAAGAAACAAATGGCCCAGTTAAATGCCTTGTATGGATAAAGCCGGATCAATGGGCCTAGAAAAATAAAGCCTACGTTGAATTCGATCAAGTGTCTAAATTTGTTTTTTTTAATTTTAAAAAAAAAGTTGGAAAGTGCCTTAAATTTCGTTTAGCTTCACATATTATAACTCTGTGCAATATATTACACATAATTTAAAAAAATAAGAAAATAAGAAAATTGTTTTTTAAAAAAATCTCTAATAATATCTATACAATATCACATGTTTTTTAAGGTTTAATTAAGGGTTACTAGTTTAATGCACGTGCGATGCACGTCTATAAAAAAGTGTAGTCATTAAATTAAATGAATTAGTATATTTTGATTTGACGTGCATGACACGGGGATGTTTAGTAGATGTAGTTTGCACGTATATTGCACGGGTTTGCTCAGTTACAAAATTAGGGTTTGTTTGTTTACAATCCCAACTCTCCCATTAAAATAGTAGAGATGATTATATTTTAAAATTTGAATGGTAAAAAAGTGGGGGGTTGCCTCCTACATTTTCTCTCCTTTTTATTTTTTAAAAATAAAAAATTAGAAAAATCCTTAAACTAAAAGCGGTTTAGCATAATATATTGTATAGATATGATGGATGCAGAACTGCATATTATACAAACCATGCAAATTACAAAACATATAAGTTCTCCAATAGGAAAGCTCCACGTAAGCATTTATACTATATCATCAAGTGCTAAAATTTTACAACTTTTGTAACGACAAATTAGTAATTACAAATGCTCAATCTTCACCCCAGTACACCCACTACCCATCTTTCTATATACAATATACACCCATCAAACCACCACCACATCACAAGCGCCTCCCCCACTACTCCTCATGCATTAGGTACACCCTTACCACCACCACCAATTAGGTGACTCTTGATCATAGGTAATTTTAATCCCCATTTAGAAAGCCCGTGGGCCCCTAAACCATTTTTTTTAATGAAATGGATAGAGCCTTAAGACTCCAGCCAAATAGATTAAACGAATAAAAGGTATAGTACATCCAGCATTTTACAAGAAGTAAAACGAGAGAACACCCAAATAGCCACTGTACGGACCAAAAAAATCACAAGCAAAAGTAGACAAAGTGGAAACAGTCACAACCACGAAAAAACACAACCACGAAATAACAGACATAGATTCAGTGAGGAGAACTCCAGCAACGCGCTTAGCAGACACTCGACTCCGCAAGCAGGCCCAGCACGGAACCACTCGATTCCGCAAATAGACAGGTCTACCGAACAGAAAGCCGACACCGCAACCAAAACCCACGAAGCGGAGGTGCCATACATAGCTAGAGGGCCGCCCCCACCACACCAAAGACCAAGAAGGGACCACACAACCAACTCCTTCGAACAATGGGTTAGAGAGAACACAAACGCTAAGGCAACTCAAGCCCAGCACTCAAGAAGCAGGATGAAGCCCCGCAAGGAAGCCTGCAACACACTTAAAGCAGAAGGACAGCAAGCCACAGAACCGAAAGAGCAACCCCAGTCGTACACCATAAAGAGCTCTCCAGCCTCACCTAATCACAAGTGGTAGAAGTGGGGCTAAGATGCCATGACCAGGCTGTGCGGCCACCACTCACAACACAAAAAGGATAGCAACAAAGAGAAATAGAGCTAAGAAATAATTAAAGACAGAAGCCAGCATTAGAAACAACAACAGATGAGCAAAGTCAAGCAGTGACCAGTCAGTCAACTACAAATAGGGAGATGGCCAACAGCGCAAAAAAAAACCTATAAACAAAAGATACAGAAAAGCAAGTAAAGAGACACCCAAAAAAAGCCCTACACCAAAAACAGGCTACTAGACAGGCCACCTGAAAACTCGGAGGGCCGACCTACCCCCACCCAAAAGTAGCCAAAACAACCAACAGTCCAACCTGCACAGCGCTACCAAAAGAAGCGAGAGTCAAGCCTGCAAATGAACACAAAGCTAAAGAGGTTAGGGAGGATTAAAATTGAACAGAGCAGCAGATGAAAAATCAGAACGTAAAGAGGAATAAGCCTCATCAATTCTATGAAGGCCCAACCTTCAAAGCATGTGAGAGGGAAGAATAGAAGACCAGGGCTTTGTGAAAAAATAAACTCATCAATAATAGTAATAATAGGCTTGACCGAATTATTAAAAATGCGGTTGTTCCTTTCTATCCAAATAACCCAAAAAATCGCCATAAAACAAAGAATCCACGGCTTTTGGAAATTAAAATTCACAACTTGGATGTACCAAATGGCAAGTAGGGAGGGGGGAAGGGAGGGAACCTGCCAAGCAATAAGGCAGGTCTGCCACAATGGCTTAATAAATTCGCAGTGTAAAAACAGATGATCAATATCTTCATGACTAGTAGAACAGAGGGAACATAACTGACCATTAGCAAGGTTCCTTCTATTGAGGACGTCAACCGTAAGTAGTATATTATTAATAGCGAGCCAGGACAAAATTTTAGCCTTAATAGAAGCACAACAACTCCAGATATTTTTTGCAAAAGGAGAGTTAACATCTCCGTGATTGAGAAAGTTATAAAAAGATTTGACAAGTAAAGGAATCGGAGTTGGTCCACCGCAAAAATCATCTTTGGGATATCAACTATAGCTATTAAGAAGTGAAAGGAGTTCCAAGAAATCTGGCTGAAGGGAGAGAGGAAGAACACAGGAGAAAGGAATGATCCACTCTCTAATATTATTGTGGATAGTCAGATACTCTGCCACTTTGGAAGCAGGGTTGAGGGCCAGACGAAAGAGAGCAGGGAAAGCCGAAGCCAGTTTCAGATTGCTAATCCAAAGGTCAATCTAGAACTTAGTCCTGGAACCATCAGCACAAACATGATAAATACTACAATGAAAAGGATCAACAACTTTCCACATGCCCTTCCAGAATGAGGATGCTCTGAGGGAAAGAGAGGGTCGAAAATCCTACACCTTCTGACGACGATAGCAATTAATGGAAACCAGATGAGCCCAAGGAAGATGATCTTCTTTAAGCAATCTCCAGATCCATTTAGCCAAAAGGGCTAAG
Source organism: Hemerocallis citrina (assembly GCA_017893485.1). Lineage (NCBI taxonomy): Eukaryota > Viridiplantae > Streptophyta > Magnoliopsida > Asparagales > Asphodelaceae > Hemerocallis > Hemerocallis citrina. The sequence continues at coordinate 192,568,110 of CM030358.1, forward strand.
TTTTGATTTCTTAGGTTCAGGACACCTAACCCACCAGCTGCCTTGGACATACAAACCATCTTCCAATTGCATAGATGGGTGCCATCCCTATAAAGGTCAGAGTCGGGCCATAAACCCCTCAACCATTATATATATATTTTAAATATATTTTTATATCTTCAAAATTACGTGCTGAGTACGGGCGCGGAAAGGCCCTCTTCCACACCCAGTGTCGAAAGTCAGCTCTGATACCATTTGTAATGTCATGCCCACCACAGGCTGCCTCTCAAAAGGTGGTTAACCAATTAGGTGACTCATGATCATAGGTAATTTTATTTATACTCAATTAATTTTTGTGTACTCCTGATATGGGATAACTTTAATCAATTCTTCCCCCAATTCAATCCCATGTGCACATTTAGAAAGCCCGTGGGCCTCCCTTATATGCACACGTCACCCAACAATACAATCCAAGACCGCATCTCTTCTGATTTCCTTCATAACGCAGGCGGGCCCCCCCCCCCACAAGATTGCTGACGTCATCAGCAATCCACACACACAGCTATCTGCTGTGTTTTTTTCCAAACAGTCAGACCCCTACCTCTCATTCACCAGGGGGGACATGTTTTTTTGGGAGTATGTAAGAAACTGTCCATGTTTTAAAATTTAATACCAAAAAATCTCTGTCGCTAACTGAGTTTGGGCGCCTAGTAATTTTCTTCATGCTATCTCATTTAGCATGTTCTAGGGGATACAAATTTTCCTCTCAAGTGGGGGAGTGTGAAAAAACCCACAAATTATATACACGCTAACTTCGTTAGCGTGCCTGTTTAAACCACTCGCGCTAACGGGGTTAGCGTAATAGGTGGACAGTAGGGGTGTAGGCAAAAAACCCCAAGTATAGACATGTTAACCCCGTTAGCACACATCTTTATCCCAGGCGCGCTAACCGGGTTAGCGTGTGTCGATTGGGATCATATTAAACCTCAATCGCTGATTGGTACATCATTATATTTATATTTCTCTCTCTCTCTTCTCTTTCTCCCCCAATTTCGGAATCCAACTCCAAAACCCTAGCATCTCAATTGTAGATCTTACATAAAAATACTCTACAAAATTGTAAAGGATCTTCTTCTTCTTCTCTCACATTCATATCTCCTCCCACATTGAAAACCTAAATCCATGTTTGGGCTTTTCTTTGTTTGGGGATTTACATAGCGGATTTGTTATCAACCCATTCACTACGTTGTCTTCTCGAAGCTCGAAATTCCTCATCTTTTCTGATCATACATTTCAAGGAATGATTTGTATATCATTTTATCGAATATATTTTGTTTAGTAGATAATGATTATTTTTTTTAAATATGTATAGGTATGGATTAGGCTATTCCTATTTGGCTTTATTTTGGTGGTGAAATTATACGTGACCCAAAAATAGGTTGTTGTTATAGTGCCCTTGATACCGAAATAATTTGAGTACCCCATACAATCACAATGGAAGAACTTGTAGAGAAGGTTTATGAGGTTACTAATTGGGATAGAGAACGATGGAAGATTAAAATTTTAGCACGTTATGCAGCGGGAAAAGGTGATGGTCAATATTTTATGACTGTGCCCTTAGGAAACGACAACTCTCTGAAGTCCATGATTGGTAGAACACTTGATCTGAATTTTAGTTGGTCTGCATTAGAGCTATATATTCAGCAAACTGAAAATATTAATGCCCAACCACATGCTAACCCAGGTTCAAGCTCCGCACGTGAAGTGCTGATCCATAAGATCATTTTGAAGCCAGTTCAAACATCCCATGCATTCCCTCCGTCCTCACAAGAAGACAAGTTTACAAATACTACAAGTCCGGATCGTACTGAATTTGAATTGCCACGTCAACCAAGTTTGGTTAATGATTACTTTCCGAATACCTATGTTTTCGGGATATTTGAAAACGCTACTGTTAATAATGATTTAGTCGATGATGAAGAAGAAGAAGAAGAAACAGACGATGAACTTGAAGAGGGATTACAAAATGAAGACGAGAAAGAAGAAGATGAATATGTAAATATTAATTTAAATGAAAGTAATGATGTCGATGTGAACCTTACTGATGGCCTCAATAATGTCAACGATCATGTTACCGAGAAAATGGCACAAAGTGCGAGAGTAAATCATGGTCCACAAGAGTCGTCTGGTTCATCCACCGTAAATGAGTTCTACATTGGGCAAGAGTTTCAAAGTAAAGAATCGATTCAACATGCGGTAAAGTTATATTCCATCAACAAACATCGGGAATTTATCACAATGAAATCTTCACCTACCATCTTTGTTGTAAAATGTAAATTGGCTCCAAGGAAACATTCACTTGAGCAGATGGTGCAAATCCCACTGGTTGCAAGTGAGGGTGGTTGTCCGTGGAGATTACGTGCAATTGTTCCGAAGGGCCGGACAAATTTTGTAGTTAAAAAACTAGTAGGGCCGCATACATGTGTGAATCCCGCATTGAATCAAGACCACTGCAAAGTTGATGCTAAACTTCTATGCAATTTGATTATGAATGTTGTGAAGGCTTAGATAGGAATTACACCATGGGCCATTATTGAGATAGTCAAACTTAAACTGAATTATCAGATATCTTATAGGAAGGATTGGATTGCAAAACAAAAATCTATTGAGAAGTTGTACGGATCATTTGAAGGCGCGTATACTAAGTTGCCTTTACTTCTATCAGCAATACAAGTAGCAAATCCAAGAACTGTTGTCCATTGGGATAAGTATGATTCCGGTCCTGGCGAAGAAACATTCAGGCGAGTGTTTTGGGCATTTGGTGCTTCAATTGAAGGGTTCAAGTCATGCAAACCTGTTATAAGTGTTGATGGGACATGCTTGTATGGAAAATATAAGGGTTGTTTGTTAATAGCCGTAGCACCGGATGCGAATGATTGTCTGTTTCCATTTGTCTTCGCAATAATTGACGGAGAGAATGTTTATACATGGACATGGTTTATGAGCTGCATACGTTTTTATGTCACCAATCGGTTTGGTTTATGTGTTATCCCTAATCGCCACGTAAGTATTTTGGCTGCCATGGACTCGCAGAACGGAGCTGAGTTAACATGCCTCTTCTTACCAAAGCCGTTAACTGAGTTGACGACTGTTGAGATATCAAATTTCCAGAAAGTTGGAACTTTCTAAAAATTTGAGATAGTCACACACGTTAACTCAGTTAACGTGCCTCTTTTTACAAAGGCCGTTAACTGAGTTAACGACTGTTAAGATATCAAGTTTCCAGAAAGTTGAAACTTTCTGGAAATTTGAAATAATCACACACATTAACTCAGTTAACGTGCCTTTTCTTACCAAGGCCGTTAACTGAGTTAATGACTGTTGAGATATCAAATTTCCAGAAAGTTTCAACTTTCTGGAAATTCGAGATAGTCACACACGTTAACTCAGTTAACTTGCCTCTTTTTACCAAGGCAGTTAACTGAGTTAACGACTGTTGAGATATTAAATTTCCTGAAAGTTGAAACTTTCTGAAAATTTGAGATAGTCACAAACGTTAACTCAGTTAACGTGCTTCTTCTTACCAAGGTCGTTAACTGAGTTAACGACTGTTGAGGTATCAAATTTTCAGAAAGTTTCAACTTTCTGGAAATTTGAGATAGTCACACACGTTAAATCAGTTAACGTGCCTCTTTTTACCAAGACCGTTAACTGAGTTAACGACTGTTGAGATATCAAATTTCCTGAAAGTTGAAACATTCTGGAAATTTGATATAGTCACAAACATTAACTCAGTTAACGTGCCTCTTCTTACCAAGGTCGTTAACTGAGTTAACGTGTGTACCTATCTTCACAAACAGACTAATAAAAATCTAAAGCTGATACCTGAATACAAATCTCAAATAATCCTTCAGCCATAATCCTCCAGCCAAAAATCATATCTCATACCATAACACATTTTATATATCATTCCCAAACAACATATCTCCAACACTACTTCAGCCATAATCCAGAAACATTACAAACTTCGTCACCTTTCTCCACATGTCTCAAACAATAGAAAACAATACAAACATGTCTAAAAGCACAGCCTATTAAGCCATAATCCAGATGAACACAGCCTACTAAGCCATAAACACAGCCTCCTCCACATGTCTCAAATATTACAAACTTTACAAACTTCATCCATAATCCAGAAATATTACAAACTTCGTCACCCTTCTCCACATGTTTTAAACAATACAAACATTACAAACATGTCTCATACACAGCCAACTAAGTCACCCTTCTCCAAACAAAGACAATAAATTCATAACATAAACTACCATGATTTGTTTCAAATTACAAAAATACATAACAGAAAAGAAGATTTACCTACAAATCATCCAGAGACAGAATATGAGATGGGGGTATCATGAATCACGAATAACATACATACATGCATCAAGTTTAGATTATTTCTAAATTTTTTTTTCATGTCGTGTGTGTAACAAATATGATGACTACGGATGGATCAACAAATAGAGACAGGATCTAATAAGGATTTTCATGGGGATGAATCTAGAAATAAAGGCCACATTACAGGCGGTATTTAGTACTTGTATTTACAACAAAAAAAATACAAGTTACTTGCCTTGTAACTGACGACGGATCTGACGGGAAAATGGGAATAACGGGAATAGGTTTCCGGGCACGAACATAATACCACATATGGAATACGAACGGGATGCACAAGAGGATCACGATTATCATGAACACTAACACGAACCCAATGCTCTGGATCCAACACGCGCACACAAAAGAGAGAGAGGGTGTAGCCGGGTGCACCGCAAAAGGAGACGACGGTGGCACAAAGCACGTCGGTGGCGGAACGACACGATGGCAGCGAGGGGGTCGTCGCAACGAGGTTGGCACTGGCTGCTACTGCGCTGGTTGTTGCTGTTGTCTACTTCGGAAGGAGAAGGAAGAGGAGAGGGGGCGTTGCTGCTAGGGTTTGCTGGGCGGCGCGACTGGAGGGTGCGGCAGGTGGCGGTAGGCCGGAGGTAGGGGTAGGGCACATGGGAGAGAGAAAATGAGAAAGAGAATATTATGGTTATGGTTTGGATATAGGAATTGTAGGCATGAATAACAAAATTTGTTGAGTATTGTAATGAGAGATTTTGTCAGGTTGTGATTTCGAGAATCAAGAGAATATGGGGAAAGATATGATCTGCCTGTTAGGGAACGTGAAGAAGATCTGGGGAAGACTAGGTCAAAGAAGTGGGTATTGGGTTGCGGATTAGGATCCAATAGATGGGTATGAGGGTTCAATATGGTATATTAAGTAGAAAACCCGATCCAACAAGGTAGAGTTCAAATAAATAGGCAATTAAGCCATGAAGTGCAACAATTTAGAATAATAAATCATCCAGAGACAGAATAATTGGCAGACAAACGAATCACAAAAGAATCAAACAAATAGATGAATATATAAATACTGGAAAGAAGAACAAATATATGGTTCAGGAAAAGAAATAGTACAAATAGATAGAATACACTAGGAGAAAGAATACATTACAAAAAAATACAGAAAATGAGATACAAGAGTTACAGATTGTATCAAACATGCTTGTTCTCCTTTATTGGGGTTGTTTCGTTAAATATTTTTTTATGGAACACCAAAGAGTTTTTGACCTCAAATCTCAAAACAAAAAAAGATAGAAAGCATTTGAGATAATAAATATGCGTAATTTTTTTTAAATGAATAATTTTTGAGATAGAAAGCATTTTTTAAATGAATAATTTGAGATAAAAAAAATAGAAAGCACTTGTGTATTACTTACAGTCACAAATTCATCGTTTATAAATAATTGAACAAGATTTAATATTCGGAAATGAACAAAAATCGGACAAATTAGGGAAAATTTTGTGCAAAAAATCGAGAATAAAGAAATACAAAATTTAATGTGTATAAGTAGTTAGTACCCACCACCTAAGTAAAAGTATATATAAATCTATAAATATTTATTGTATAATTCGCTAAATTCGCGAATTTTTCGCGCTACATTCGTTTTATTCGTGAATAATTTGCGAACTGCGGGGATTAAATGCAAACCTGCAAATAATTCATGAACATATTCTACAAATTATTTCTCCATGAATAATTTGCGAATTTAACAAATTATACACAAACTTTGTTAATATGGTATTATCTACTGTTGCACTAGGTTGTATATCATCTTCAACAACACCAAAGTTGAGATGTGGAAACAAAGCATTGATGTTATTTTGTCAAAACAACAAACACGCATTATATATTATTCAAAACCTTAAAACTGTTCTGTCCAAACAAACAATATCTCATAGTTTTTTTTAAATAGTGAGGATATATGGTAGTTTCCGCATTTTGAATGAGGGCATTTGCTAAAATATCTCAAATATCCATTTTTTTAAATAGTGGTAGTATATGCTAGTTTCCACATCTATACTATTATTAAGTAAAGCCCCATTTTGGCGGCTTCTTACTATCATGCCCCCATATACATAAAAAGCTAAAAAAAATATATAAAGTTAATATATAATGGAAACCCCGAGAGAAAATGGAAACGAAGCAATGTGGTGAAGTGAAAATCTAAAGTGTAACAGGCAGGAAACGAGGAGAATAAACCGCATCTTAAACTAAAAGAACGATTATGAAAACCAGAATAGAAATAAGACGGATCAAAACTAAAAACAACCGCAGTAAAAAGAAAGAATACCTGATGATGCGATTGGGAGCGATCTAGGATTGCAACTTCTTCTTTCAAAAGGTCATCCTGATCCACCCAAGCCTCGCCTTTCCGATATGGCTCTTTCAGAGATGCAGTCGGCACAAGAGAGCCAACAACAGAGGAACTTGGAACATCGCTTTAAAACCTATCCCAGTCAGAAGAGAAGTGAGGATTGACCTCCCACGCCGACCACTTGTGACCAGTCTCCATGAACTCAGGTAGAGAAGGTCCAGGGGAGGGGACTGGCAAAGCAACAGAAGGCAAGATGGGAGACATCCTCAACTGGGAAGAAGGAGGGTTGGAAAGAGACTCGACTGTCGTTGAAGGGAGAGAGGAGCCTTGCGTGAGAAAATCCTTCTCTGGGTTGATCCATACGAGATTACGAGCTTTGGTGGGAGAGATTTTGGGAACAGACGGGGGTCTCGCTTTTTAGCCGAGGCTTTGTGCCACCCTCTCCATTTAGCCGGCGGAGCAACCGGCTTGGAGGAGGATCCAATCGCGAAGGGCTTGAGAGGAGGGGCAGGATCAACAGATGTCTTGGAGGAACCAACAATCAATGGGGAAGGAGCGAACACCCCTTTAGGGAAATCTTGGTAGTTAACAGAGATATCGAAGATGGACTTGGTATCTCGCAGAGAGAAGGCTTCGACCCTGTCCTTCATCGGAGAGCAAAAGAACTCTGCATCGATTTGAAGACATCCCGAGGCGAGCATCGATGTGGATTAAATACTGGTCAACTCTCCCGCGCATCTCTTCATATTAGCTGCAACTCAAAACGAGTCGCAGAAGGGGGGAAGACCAAGAAGCGTGGTGTAGACAGGAGTTTGGACCAGGTTCGGAGGCAGCAAAACTTGATTAACCCATTTACGAATAGCAATCTTGATCGGTCTAATGGAAAGGGAATCAAGCGCCGATAGGCTTTCCAGAATTTTGACGGAAGGGCAAAGGATAACCACCTTGCCATTAAAGCAGGTGTTGAGGACCCAAGACCAGTCTTGAACATTACAAGAATTACTAAGAAAGGAGTTGAGATTGAAACTGGATACCGTACCTCAACTGAAGGATACTGCCCCGTAGCATTCGAATAACCTTAACTTATCCGACAGCTCAACAGTAGGGATGAACACCACAGTGGTTTGGGGCTTAGTCACCTGGGGGGCCAAAACAAACTACACTTGGCGGGGGGGGGTGTGGAGGAGCTGCAGGAACAGAGCGAGCTACAGGAGGCGTGGGAAGGAACGGGGCATCAGAAGACAGTTTGGGTCTTTTAGCTTTCTGTGTGTGAAGATCCTTAAGCTTAGACTGGAGAGAAGGGAAATCAAGGGCTTTCAACATCGAATCGGAGATCGGCAAACCCAACGGCAGACCAATAATTTGTTGTAGAGAGAAACATTGATTCCTCAAGTGCCCCTCCTTAAGACAGAACAAACATTTCATTTTTGCAGAGCAAAATGATTTGATGTGGCCAGGTAGGAGACACCGATAACACACCGGAAAGGATGAAGAAGGGGGGAGATAAGGGAAAGAAGCAAGAGAGCGCACTAATCTCTCTTTTGGGCAGGAAAAGAGAGCAGGGGAGCTTCCCCGAACCTTCTGGTTCATGGGCTTACGGGCCGGGGGAAGGGGCTGGTTTTTATTATTATTATTTTTATATTTCTTCTAACAACTTCAACCCATGATGGTCCAGGCCCAAAACAAAACGAGTAAGAGAAGGGGAAAATAGAAGGGAAGGAACAAACACTGTAGAGATCAGAAAACACCTCACAACAGTGGCAAAAATAAAACACCCTCAGCGTAAACGAAGGATTTTCAGAGAGATCGCAAAGACAGCCTCTGGAATCACCTACTTTGAGAGATACCAGATCGCAGAGACCAGAACTAACAGTCAAGAGCAAAATGAGAATGTTCTGAACAAGGGGAGGCAAAAAGCCTTAACAGGGCGAACGGCAAAGATCACCCTCAATTCCAATCACAAAAACGAACAAAAAGGAGGCAACAGAAATACTCACAGAGATCGGTTAGAGCAAGACGGCAACTCAGCGGCTGGTGATCAAATTCACAAATGAACAGATCGGGGGACCACTGAAGCCTCCCGAAAAAATAGAAGATACAATTTCAAGCGATGCCAAAGAGAACAGTGGCGAAGACTCGTAACCGGTGCGAAATATACAATTATTTACTGTGTGAGTTTGACGCGGTGATGACCGATGTCAGCTGTGTTACAACTGTCATTTTTGGGAACTAACTTTTTTAAATATAATAAAATGTCTATGAGTAAATGGATGTCTCAGGTTCGATGACATATTACGTATTATTATTTACCCTATAAAAAATAATAAATAATTTTTTAATAAAAACGTGCATCGCACGTGCAGGTTACTAGTAATGAATGAGGGTATTTGCTAAAATACATTTTATCGTGGGTATTTAGGTTATTTTACATATCGTGTGTAATGCGCGTGAGTTCACTTAACCAGGATTTTAACGATTTCATCCAAACTTGAGGTATTTCTTAGTTTTTTTAAAATAGTAAGGATATATGCTAGTTTCTATATTTTGAGTGTGGGCATTTGCCAAATTATCCTTTAAAAAAATTAAGTGAGCTCAACTCACCTCATGTTGTAATAACATTGTATAAAAGTGGGTTAATGGTTTGTGGGTATTAGTATGTAGTAACAGGTATACAAATGGGTAATGGGTATTGGGTCAATTTCAAGTAGGAATACAATTTTGTGGCTCTTGAAAAATCTAATTAGGAGTCAAAATCATGGGTTTGGGAAAACACCCCAAAAATTCCAACACATCACAAAAATGAATAAATAAGGTGAACGAGGCCAAGAAAATGAGAAAAATAATCAAATGGCGAAAAATGAGACAAAAGAGACCAACAAACAACACAAGGAGCTCAAAATGAAATAAAATGAATATATATTGAAATCAAATCCAATATACGGTTCAGAAAAAATACAAAAGAAATAAAAATACAAAAAATGAAAAAATACAGTCCAAAATAGATAAAATAAAAAACAGGGGTTACAATGCCGGAGGTCGGGGTAGGGCACACGAGAGAGAGAATATTATGGTTAGGGTTTGGGGATAGGAATTGTAGGCATGAATAACAAAATTTGTTGAGGATTGTAATAAGAGATTTTGTCAAGTTGTGATTTGGAGAATCAAGAGAATATGGGAAAAGATATGATCTGCCTGTTAGGGAACGTGAAGAAGATATGGGGAAGACTGGGTCAAAGAAGTGGGTATTGGGTTGCGGGGTAGGATCCAATAGGATGGGTATGAGGGTTTAATATGGTATTAGGTAGAAAACCAGATCCAACAAAGTAGAGTTCAAATAAATAGGCAATTAAGCCATGAAGTGCAACAATTTAGAACAATAAATCATCCAGATTCAGAATAATTGGCAGACAAAAGAATCACAAAAGAATCAAACAAATAGATGAATATATAAATATTGGAAAGAAGAAAAAATATATGGTTCAGGAAAAGAAATAGTACAAATAGATAGAATACACTGGGAGAAAGAATACATTACAAAAAAATACAGAAAATGAGATACAAGAGTTACAGATTGTATCAAACTTGCTTGTTCTCCTTTATTAGGGTTGTTTCGTTAAATAATTTTTTATGGAACACCAAAGAGTTTTTGACCTCAAATCTCAAAACAAAAAAGATAGAAAGCATTTGAGATAATAAATATGCGTAATTTTTTTAAAAATACAATTTATCCAATGCCCTATTCAAAATATGAAAACTAGTATATACCTCTAGTATTTAAAAAAACTAAGAAATACTGCTAGTTTAGACGAAACCGCTAAAATTATTTGACCTCAAATCTCAAAACAAAAAAAGATAGAACGCATTTGAAATAATAAATATGCGTAATTTTTTTTAAATGAATAATTTATCTAATGCCCCCATTCAAAATGTGAAAACTAGTGTATAAAAAAACTAAGAAATACTGCTAGTTTAAACGAAACCGTTAAAGTTTTTGTTAAGTGAACTCACGTGTCACACATGACATGTAAAATGACCTAAACACCAACGATAAAATGTATTTTAGCAAATGCCCACAATCAGAACGCAGAAACTAGCATATAACCCCACTATTTAAAAAAAATGATATTTGGTATATTTTAGCAAATGCCCACATTTAAAATGCATATACTAGCATATAGCTCACTATTTCAGTATTGGGAGTTGTGAAAAAAGTGAGCGTTAAGTGTCGTTAGTCAGTATGAACAACTTTCATCATGTACTGATGATAACAATGTAATGAAAAGATGTTATACGTCATATTTTGACCACCAAAAAATACAAAAAACATAATCTAGATCTATTACAACGAATTGTTGTGCATCATCACTAGTTTATGTATCATCATCTATTACAACAATGTATCATGTTCCACTCTAGAATGTGCATCATCATTTCCATCATCTTCATTCACAATAGGTTCAACAGTAGCTTGTGTATTACTTACAATCACAAATTCATCGTTAATAAAAAATTGAACAAGAATTAATATTCGGAAATGAACAAAAATCGAACAAATTCGGGAAAAATTTGTGCAAAAAATCGAGAATAAAGAAATACAAAATTTAATGTATATAAGTAGTTAGTACCCATCACCTAAGTAAAAGTATCTATAAATCTATAAATATTTATTGTATAATTCGCTAAATTCGCGAATTATTCGCGCTACATTCGTTTTATTCGTGAATAATTTGCGAACTGCGGGGATTAAATGCAAACCTACAAATAATTCATGAATATATTCTACAAATTATTTCACCATGAATAATTTGTGAATTTAACAAATTATACACAAACTTTGTTAATATGGTATTATCTACTGTTGCACTAGGTTGTATATCATCTTCAACAACACCAAAGTTGAGATGTGGAAACAAAGCGTTGATGCTGGCATTGATGTTATTTTGTCAAAACAACAAACACGCATTATATTATATTCAAAACCCTAAAACTGTTCCGTCCAAATAAACAATATCTCATAGTTTTTTTAAAATAGTAAGGATATATGGTAATTTCCATATTTTGAATGAGGGCATTTGCTAAAATATCTCAAATATCCATTTTTTTTAAATAGTGGGAGTATATGCTAGTTTTCACATCTATACTATTATTAAACAAAGCCCCATTTGGGCGGATTTTTTACTATCATGCCCCCATATACAAAAAAAGCTTAAAAAATATACATAAGGTTAATTCTGTCAATTCCCTCAAAAATCGAAATTGTCTATTCCTCTCCCTCCATCGAATTAAAAGCAGCCAAAAAAACGTGTGAATCAAAGAGCTGACACAAATAAAATGCTTAGTAGCTCTTAACAAGCAACATTTATTGCAGCATGCTAACACACTCATATCTCTCCCCTTAATTACTGTCCGCTTACTCTCTTTCTCTCTCTCTCTCTCTTCATAAATACATAAGAAACCCCAAACCCACCACACTACTGTTTGAAATGTGCCCATAGATCTGCCCTCTTCCCTTCCCTGTCCCCATTTGTGAAGCTTAATTTTTAGCAACAAAAAATCTTATCAAACAAAAAAAGTATATTTACCATCACCAAAAAATGAGGCATCTTTTGGCCTTCTCTCTCATCTCTCTCTTTCTCTCCCTCTCCACAGGCGATGACCCCTACGAGTTCTTCACCTGGAACATCACCTACGGTGACATCTGGCCCTTCTGCGTCAAACAACAGGTTTCACTCACTTCTAAAATCTTCACTTATTATTATTTTTTTATATACAAAAAAAATATTAACTAATATTTACATTTGCAAGGGATTCTGATAAATGGGCAGTTTCCGGGATCGCAGATTGAGGCGGTGACGAACGACGACCTGATCATCAACGTCTACAATAGCTTGCCTCAGCCATTCCTCCTCTCTTGTTATGTTAGTATTAATTTATGTTACACTTCCACTTATACCTTGATTTAGAGAGATTATTTATTGTCATTAGAGTTTTTTTTTTTCCGTGATTGGCCGGAAATGTATAGTTATTTACTGTGTGAGTTTGATGCAGTGCTGATCGATGTCAGCTGTGTTACAGCTGTCATTTTTGGGAACTAACTTTTTTTAAATATAATAAAATATCTATGAGCAAATGGATGTCTCAAGTTCGATGACATATTACGTATTATTATTTACCCTATAAAATATAAAAAATAATTTTTTAATTAAAACGTGCATCGCACGTCCAGGTTACTAGTAATGAATGAGGGTATTTGCTAAAAATCCATTTTATCGTGGGTAATTAGGTTATTTTACATATCATGTGTGATGCACGTGAGTTCACTTAACCTGGATTTTAACGATTTAATCCAAACTTGAGGTATTTTTTAGTTTTTTTTTTTTTAAAAATAGTAAGGACTTATGCTAGTTTCTATATTTTGAGTATGGGCATTTGCTAAATTATCCCTTAAAAAAATTAAGCCAGCTCAACTCACCTCAAGTTGTAATAACATTGTATAAATGTGAGTTGTTTTCTCATTAGTTATAACCTCTTTATTGGCATTATTCAGGGGATATTCTGGTAACTTTATGTTTATTTACGTACGGTTGCATTTTTTTTTTTAAAAAAATTTTTTTTTTGTTTTTTGTTTTTTTTTGGCATGTTATCGTTATATTGTCTTATGTATCATTATTCTTTTAATGTGTTTTGAGATGCAAGTGGGATGGGAATGGGTTGGGCTGAAGTAGACAAATTCGGGATTTGTATTGTTTTCTTGACTAAGGCCCAGCCCATTTAGTATATAGAAAATTTGAACATATTCCAATTTGTGTCCATCTAATCCATTTGTTTAATTCCAACACCGGCCCAATTAATTTGAAAAATTCCCAACGGTCCAATTCATTTCAAATTCCTAACGGTCAAATTTTCAGAGGAAAACAAATCAAATTGCAAGAATACTTGCTGTGATTTGCTTATCTAGGTCCTGATTTTTTCTACTCTCACAACCCTAATCAAATCTCAGATCCGCACAAACTAAGAAAGGAAGGATAGCAAAGATCCAGGGCAACTCGATCTCCTTCACCTAATCCTTGCAGACCCAAAACCAAGTGCCAACAGCCTAAGGAGTAAAGGTAAAAACCCTCATCTCTTTGCCCTTAATGGTGAACCCAACTTCTTGAAGCCCGTGAAGTTGAAATCCCCTGTTGTCTCCTCCGCTTCAAAAGGGCCGAAGAACTTCATGTCACCTACGATCGATCTGCTCTTCCAAAGCGGTTCCAGTCTCCCCGATAAAGAAGATTCTTCAAGAAAGGAATGAGTTAATAACTCCGGTTTCTGAAGGCAGGTGTGAGGACGACGACTCACGAGGTCGGGGCGAAATCAGAGATGAGTTTTGGTTCTCAAGAAGTGTGTTGGGTGGTTGAGGCTTGAAGAAGAGAAGACGGGGGGGACTCTATGATCAAGAACCACCAAGCAAGCGGTTGCTGTTCCTCCTCCATATGATCCCAAGAACAACTACCTCTCACCTCGGCCTAAGTTTCTTCACTATAAACCTAGCCCCCGAATCGAGCATTACCTTGACAGAGGAGAAGAAGAGGTTCTTGATGTGGGAGATGGGAGACGGGCTCGAGGAGAGCAGTAAGGATGATGAAACTGTGCTCACAGAGAAGGATTTGAAGGCCCATGCCATGTGGATGATGAAGTTGAACAATCAAGAATCCATGTTACTCAACCTGCACTGAAATCAGAGCCCTTCCCTTCAATTGCAGATTAGCCCCTCTTCTTCTGGTTATGGTCATGGAATTGCGTCTATGCCCCCTTGTCGGACTCGCCTATCATTTCTTCTTCCTTTTTGTTGTTGCAAAATCATTATCTCCCAAAACTACATGTACAGCACATAGGATCCTATGGAGTCTTGGAAGGTTTGCAGAGAGTGGTGATGTCAGTCAATCTCCAAGGTTCAAACACTGGTCGGTCAACTTCTTGCATTAATTATTTTACTTGTGTAGCCTTCCCTTAGGAATGTTGGCTTGTGTATCATCTAGTTAATATGACATCCTGAGACGCCCGATGAGACTGAAGGTTTGGGCGTGTTTGCTATGTGCATGAAATTGAAACCCCAGAAGTGAAGTGGTCATGGAAAGTGAACGAGAAGAGATGATTGCATCTGGAGTTGTGATAGAAAGTGGTGGTGATGCAAGATGAGGTCGAGGAGATTGATTGACATGGGGCGGTCTTGATCTCATTTTGGTGCTCAGAGTTTTGAAATTGAGACATCGAAAGTGGGTCTGCTAAATCATGACAAGAATGAACAGATAGATGAACACCCAGGAAGAAGTTGTCCAAGTTTGTTTATGCACAACAGAACAATGAAGTAAAATTGATGACTGAGGAAGAGATTGCGAATGACTGTAGGGAAGCTCCTTCAGTTCAAGAAGATAGCAGTGATGTTGTGGTCATAGACCATGCCCAACCAAAAAACTCACTTGATGGATCTCATCTCATGTCTGTACTGGGATTTTTCTTGCCTCTTGTGTTATGCTTGCTGCCACTTTCCCTTTTCTTTTTACCAAGAAACAAAAGAAGAAGACTGTAATGATCCAGAAGGAAAGGCCAATAGCTAACAGGGTTAAATCAGTTTCTGGTAGCAGCCAAATTTACACCACCGTCAAGGACTCTCTTATTAACAATGAGGAGACTATGAGTGAGTTCGGGCCATCAGAAGTGAGTGAAGCAGTAGCTGGAACTATGAGAGAAGGCTGAGAAGGGACTCCGCGGCATCCTCTTCTACTTCTTATGGAAGCTATACTACTTACGAGAAATTGTCCGTCAAAAAGGTCTAAGTTGCTGCTGCTGCTTTTTGTATATTGTTCATTTTTATTTTGCATTGAAAGTGTAAAGTTAGAAGAGAGGATAGGATTATATAGTAACATCTCTGCTCTGCTTAATTATGTGTTGTTTCTTACAGGGATACCGAGATGAAGAAGTGGTGACTACTCCAGTCAGGCGGTCAAGCAGAATCCGGATCCTAGTAACTTCTCCATGATCATAAATCAAAGTATTAGTTTTCATACGTTTGCTATCTAACTTTGGCACGCGCCTTTTCTTTTAGAATATTGCTTTATTATTATTATTATCTGACTTAGATGCATCCGCGCCTTGTGGTTACTGTTTACTTTTAGCTTAATTCCACCAATCATTTTGTACTATGAATTGAATGAATGGATGAACAAACATCACAGCCTTTTGATGTTCTCAATTGGTTGATATCTCTATCATTTTTTAACTCTATTTTAGGTACTATTGTTCATTCTCTTTATCATTTTGTCAATTACGACGTAGATGGCAGAGAGAGAGATTTGATATTTCTTTCTTTCAAGTCAGAATTCAACTGTAATGCTAATATGAGGAACCCAAACTTTATGATTATTTTTTTCTCCTTTTCTCCTCATGTAAGAGTTTAGAAAGAAATGCTACAGACTCAAGTTTTTAAAGTTAAATGTTTGATGAAGAAAAAAGAAACTGAAACTTGTGAATCTATGTGAATCCTTGAGTAAACTTTCTAAGTAACTAAAGGAACATCCTCGACCTGCTTGCCACTGACATAATGCTCACAAGACACATCGACTACACGACACTCCGTGAACTATACTTGAGTTATGCAGTCATATAGGTTATTTTACCAATTTTGACAGTGCAAATAAGAGGGAAATGGTTGTCTGCAAACTAAATCTGCAGCTCGTGGATTATCCGTTCATAGGATACGGATGGATCTGTTCATCATGAAGGAAAGATGCAAAAGCAGAAGCAGCTCATTAAGTGTTAAAATACTTCAAGGTTGAACCAAATCTTCCAAATGTTTTCGTTCCATAATAGCCAGCACTTTTCAAATATTTGATTTTTTTTTTCTTCTTCTATTTTAAAACAACGTTTATTTCCGACTTTGTAGAATGTACTGAGCCGAGCTATACACTCTCAACTGCCCCCATGGCTTTGGCTTTGGAAGAAATTTGTCAGCTAGATAATTTTGTTACTTCGGACTGAAATGAACCAGGTATTAATCTTCCTGTTCTGCAAACAGCTACCACTTAATTTGAATCTTTGAAGCATAGTATCCAAACTCATCGTCCAAAAGATTTGTTCTTTGCATGGTCCAAAAGAAATATTTTTAACTACATGCGTAGCCTTTCTATTGTTCAATACCTATAGTGAAGGTATCAAGTAATGCACAAAGTATTTCAGTTATATATGTTAATGCTTGAACGTGATTGTTGTTTCCTGTTAATGAAAATTGCAGTGTGAGTATAAACAACTTGTCCATCGAGAAAGAATAAAGTATGACAGTGAAATCCGTTCTAATGCAACGCATGATTCTCTCATCAGCCCAGGAAGGGGGCCAAGGGGAATAGATTGTGTGCCTATATCTCAACCAAATGAGGTTTTGAAGGTAATTTGGTTGTATTTTCAGATTAATATATCATGGCACCTTTTATACTATTTTCCTCCCCAAAAAAAAGAAGGTTCCCTTAGGTTACTAGTTATTACTACATTAAGAAATTTGTATATTCTCTGAGAGTTAAACATAATAGTAATGATAAGTCTGTTAGAAATAACCTTGATCAAAGTATCATATTTTCAAATTTTACAACCAAAGTGAGTGTCACTAAAACTGTAAACTACTCGTTAGTAAGCAAGAAGTTGGGAGATTTACCTCACTTACACCAACTCCTTATTATGAGATAAGAGTAAGTGTGTGCGTGGAGTGTGCATGGCTGTTGCCTTGTAGCAAAGAGATGTGTTAATAAGAAGGTGAGCAATGTTCACTAATTTAATTTTAAAAGAACAAACTAGTAACAGAATATCTAATGGAATCTGACAATTAAAGCAATGGTATATATGGCTTAATTAATTAATTAATGACGGAGGTGTGCCCATCTTTTGATAGGGTTTGACTGAGGTTTTGATGCAACCTGGTGTCTTCTTTACCAAAATGGGCAGTTAATTGAGCTTATAGTTTTTTGGAGAAGTAATAGCAAATCTTCCTGTAGATACAAAACACTGTGAATGTCAGAGCAATTGCAGAAGTAAGAGCAAATCTTCCCAATTTATTTGACTTATAGTTCTTTGAAGGCTGCTAATAGTGTTTGGTCTTTGTGTATTTATCTCTCAGTAATCTTGAATTGGATTTTAGATCCCCTTTAACTATATTCCACATAATCTATTGCTATAGCTTTACCTGATTAACATTATTCATTTGAATCCATTGACAAACTTTATTGCATGAGCTTTTCAAAATTAGATAGAGCCTAGCATTTACCAATTTAAAGAAATTAAGTGCGGATATCTGTTTTGTAGCTTTGAAACTTTCACTTTCGGTTTTAATCTCTATATGTTCTGGTCTGATATCAAATTTGAAAGTTTTGAATATAATATTTCAAAAATAATAAATATGATATTGAGTGAGGAGATATGTTGACATGATTAATATCCATTTCCTGCTTTCACACACTTGCACCTTCAATACATATTGAGTCATTGGCAAGATAATTCAAATGACTGCCATGCTATTTCTCAGAGTACCCTATGTGCAAGTTCTCTTGTTTGTCTAATTTGATTGGCGTATTGACATATTGACTGTTACAACTAACTTTGAATGGTTGTCACTCCCGAAATGACATACTAGCAGTATTAAGAACTAAACAATTTGACGGAAGAATCTAATGTATCTGAAATAACTTAATACCTGAAAGCAAGATCACTTCACACACATTCACCTGAAAGCAGGCGAGACACAAGAAATCTTTGCATGTTACTTAGAAGCTTGACTTGAGAAATGCAGAAATACCTTAAAATTAGAGATATTGATAAAGAAAAATGTAGCTGAAAATATAAAGTTGAACTATTTTGGTTTATAAAATTATGAAGTTGCTGCAAATTCTTTTAAAGCTACATATATGAATAAAGTTTGTTTAAACTATAGGAACTAGAAACCATCTAAACAACATAAACATGTTTGTCCATAAAAAATAATTTAACGATCTCTTCTTGTGTTTGAATATCCTCTGATGTCGACCATTCGTATTACTAATCACTTCCCGTCTCTGAATCAGTGCTGAGGAAATCACCTGTGGACGATTCTGAAGCATCAGAAGTGAGTGCACTGAGTGGTGTATCTGCAAATTCCCAAGACGGAGAGGTGAAGTTCCATTCTTCAGTAATACGGTTTGGAGCAACAGAAGTGTGTAGTGGGGGAGAGCATTAGCAAACACCCAAGACCATCCTTCAGTCTTACGGTTTGAAGCATCAGAAGTGAGTGGTGGGAGTGTATCAGCAAATGCCCAAAACGCCCAAGTCCTTTCTACAATGTTACTGTTTGAAGCATCAAAAGATTGTCATGGGGAAGTATTAGCAAACGGCCAAGTGAAGTCCGATTCTTTAGTTTTACTGTTTGAAGCATCAATATTGGTCAATACCCAAATCTACAGGAACACCCAACAATGGCCAACATGTCAAACATTCCATCTTGCTGCAAGAAATCAAACTACTAAGAAGTGACGAATATTCCGCAAATAGCAAACAGGGCAGCATTTATGTACGAAACCTCCTGTGAACTCGAACTACAACGTTACAATCCTAACCAAATCTCCAGGAACACCCAACAATGGCCAACATTTCAAACATTCCATCTTGCTGCAAGAAATCAAACTACTAAGAAGTGACAAATATTCCGCAAATAGCAAACAGGACAGCATTTATGTACGAAACCTCCTGTGAACGCGAACTACAACGTTACAATCCTACCTTTCAAAGAATAAATGTAAAGAGATTACACCTCAGCATGGGACTGCCCACCTTTGGGATATATAGTTTTTTAATTTTCGGCTACTTTCGTGAGATTTTTTATATAGTACACTGTTTTTGGAGATTTCATACATAAATGCTGCCATGTTTGCTATTTGCGGAAGAAGTGACGAATATTCCACAAATAGCAAACATGACAGCATTTATGTACGAAATCTCCAGAAACAGTGTACTATAATAGCCCACAAAATGAGGGAAATAAAAAATCTCACGAAAGTAGCCGAAAACTGTGGACTATATATCCCACAATTAAGGCTAAACAATCAAATATATTATTTCGCGAAAACGGCCGAAAACTGTGGACTATAAACCCATAAAATGTGGCCAAAACCATAAAATACGAAATCTCATGAAAGTGATCGAAAACAGTGTACTATATCTCACAAAATGAGAGAAATAAAAATTCTCACGAAATTAGCCTAAAACTATGGACTAGCCCACAAATGAGGCTAAAACAGACAAAGACAAAATTTCGCAAAAACGGCCGGAAACTGTGGACAATATAACCCACAAAATGAGGCCAAAACAATAAAATACTAAATATCATGAAAGTGATCGAAAACGGTGTACTATAGCCCACAAATAGAGAAAAATAAAAATTCTCTCGAAAGTGCCCGAAAACTGTGGACAATAGCTCACAAATGAGGCTAGAACAGTCAACTACAAAATTTCACAAAAATGATTGAAAACTGTGGACTATAACCCACAAAATGAGGCCAAAACATTAAAATACGAAATCTCATGATAGTGATAAAAAACAGTGCACTATGAGTGAAATAAAAAATGTCAGGAAAGTGGTCGAACATTGTGGACTATAGCCCACAAATGAGGCAAAAACATTCAAATACAAAATTTCGTGAAAATTGTCGGAAACTGTGGACAATAACCCCCAAAACTAGGCCAAAACAATAAAATATGAAATCTCATGAAAGTGATCGAAAACAGTATACCACAGTAAAATTGTGGGGGAAATTCTCTCGAAAGTGCCCGAAAACTGTGGACTAGCCCACAAATGAGGCTAAAACAGTCAACTACAAAAAAATTTTTAAAAATGATCGAAAACTGTGGAAACACACAAAATGAGGCCGAAACATTAAAATACGAAATCTCATGAAAGTGATAAAAAACAGAGCACTGTAGCCAACAAAATTGAGGGAAATAAAAAATCTCACGAAAGTGTCCGAAAATTATGGACTATAAAGCCCACACATGAGGCTAAAACAGTCAAATACAAAATTGCACGAAAACGGTCAAAAATTGTGGACACAACCCACAAAAGGAGGCCGAAACAGTAAAATACGAAATATCATGAATGTGATCAAAAAAAGTGTACCATAGCCCACAAAATGAGGAAAATAAAAAATCTCACGAAATTAGCCGAAAACCGTGGACTATATAGTCCACAATTTAGGCTAAACAATCAAATACATTATTTCGCAAAAACAGCCGGAAACTGTGGACTATAGGCAGCGAAATGAGGGAAATAAAAATTCTCACGAAATTAGCCTAAAACTATGGACTATAGCCCATAGATGGGGCTAAAACAGTCAAAGACAAAATTTCGCGAAAACGGCCGGAAACTGTGGACAATATAACTCACAAAATGAGGCCAAAACAGTAAAATACAAAATATCATGAAAGTGATCGAAAACTGTGCACACAAAATGAGAGAAATAAAAAATCTCAGGAAAGTGGACGGAAATTGTGGACTATGGCCAACAAATGAGGCTAAAACATTCAAATACAAAATTTCACGAAAACAGCTGGAAAATATGGGTTATAACCCACAAAGTTAGGCCAAAAAGAGTAAAATATGAAATCTCATAAAAGTGATCGAAAACAGTGTACTGTAGCCCAAAAATAGAGAAAATTAAAAATTCTCTCGAAAGTGCCTGAAAATTGTGGACAATAGCCCACAAATGAGGCTAGAACAGTCAACTACAAAATTTCACAAAAATGATCGGAAACTGTGGACTATAACCCACAAAATGAGGCCAAAACATTAAAATACGAAATCTCATGATAGTGATAAAAAACAGTGCACTATAGCCAGCAAAATGAGTGAAATAAAAAATGTCAGGAAAGTGGCCGAACATTGTGGACTATAGCCCACAAACGAGGCAAAAACATTCAAATACAAAATTTCGCGAAAACGGCTGGAAATTGTGGACTATAACCCACAAAATTAGGCCAAAACAATAAAATATGAAATCTCATGAAAGTGATCGAAAATAGTGTACCACAGTAAAATTGAGGGAAAAGTTCTCTCGAAAGTGCCCGAAAACTGTGGACAATAGCCCACAAATGAGGCTAAAATAGTCAACTACAAAATTTCAAAAAAAAAGATCGGAAACTGTGGACTACAACACACAAAATGAGGCCGAAACATTAAAATACGAAATCTCATGAAAGTGATAAATAACAGTGCACTATAGCCAACAAAATTGAGGGAAATAAAAAATCTCACGAAAGTGCCCGAAAACTATGGACTATATAGCCCACACATGAGGCTAAAACAGTCAAATACAAAATTGCACGAAAACGATCGAAAATTGTAGACTGTAACCCACAAAAGGAGGCTGAAACAGTAAAATACGAAATATCATGAATGAGATCGAAAACAGTGTACTTATAACCCACAAAATGAGGGAAATAAAAAATTTCACGAAATTAGCCGAAAACTGTGGACTATATAGCCCACAATTTAGGCTAAACAATCAAATGCATTATTTCGCGAAAACGGCTGGAAACTGTGGAATATAACCCACAAAATGTGGCTGAAACCATAAAATAAGAAATCTCATGAAAGTGATCGAAAATAGTGTACTAGCCCACAAAATGAGGGAAATAAAAATTCTCACGAAATTAGCCTAAAACTATGGACTATAGCCCACAAATGAGGCTAAAACAGTCAAAGACAAAATTTCGCGAAAATGGTCGAAAACTATGGACAATATAACCCACAAAATGAGGCCAAAAAAGTAAAATACGAAATATAACGAAAGTGATCGAAAACGGTGCACTATAGCCCACAAAATGAGGGAAATAAAAAATCTCACGAAATTAGCCTAAAACTGTGGACTGTAGCCCACAAATGAGGCTAAAACAGTCAAATACAAAATTTTACGACAACGGTCGGAAACTGTGGACTATAGCCCACAAAATGAGGCTAAAATAGTAAAATACGAAATCTCTAGAAAGTGATCGAAAACAATGGACTCTAGCACACAAATTGAGGGAAATAAAAAATCTCACGAAAGTGCCCGAAAATTGTGGACTATAGCCCACACATGATGCTAAAACAGTCAAATACAAAATTGCAAGAAAACGGTCGGAAACTGAGGACTATAACCCACAAGAAGAGGCCAAAACAGTAAAATACGAAATATCATGAATGTGATCAAAAACAGTATACTATAGCCCACAAAATGAGGGAAATAAAAAAACACATGAAAGTGGCCGAAAACTGTGTACTATAGCCCACAAATGAGGTCAAAGAAGACAAATACAAAATTCTGCTAAAATGACCACAATATGTGGACTATAACCCACAAATTGAGGCCAACAAAGTCAAATTTGAAATCTTGTGAAAGTGATAAAAAAAAACAGTGCACTATGGCCAACAAAATGAGTGAAATAATAAATCTCAGGAAAGTGGCCGAAAATTGTGGACTATGGCCTATAAATGAGGCTAAAATATTCAAATACCAAATTTCACGAAAACGGCTGGAAACTTTGGACTATAACGAACAAAAGGAAGCCAAAACAGTAAAAGATGAAATCTCATGAAAATGAAATAAAACAGTGTACTATAGCCCACAAAATGAAGGAAATAAAAAATCTCATGAAAGTGGCAGAAATCTCTGGACAATAGCCCACATATGAGGCTAAAACAGTCAAATATAAAATTTCAAGACAACGGTCGTAAATTGTGCACTATAACCCACAAAATGAGGCCAAAATAGTAAAATATGAAATCTCATGAAAGTGATCGAAAACAGTGTGCAATAGCCTACAAAATGACGAAAATAAAAATTCTCACGAAATCGCCCGAAAACAGTGGACAATAAGCCCACAAATGAGGCTAAAACAGTCAAATACAAAATTTCACAAAAATGATCAGAAATTGTGGACTATAACCCACAAAATGAGGCCAAAACAGTAAAATACGAAATCTCATGAAAGTGATCGAAAACAGTGTACTATAGCCCACAAATTGAGGGAAACAAAAAATCACACGAAAGTGCCAAAAAACTGTGGACTATAGCCCACATGTGGTAGGGTAAAAATGGCTTGGGGCCCAACCAGGGCCCAGTATAGCTCTCACTCAAAAATGGGGAAAACAACATTCTGGCTCGGCTTCGAGCCACTGTAGGTTCGGCGGCGAACCTCAAGTTCACCCCCACAGAACTGGTCTCCTCGTATCCGACGAGCATCGATGGCCCTCGGTCTCCGATCCACGACAGCCCTCCGGGCCGTCCGCCCATCCTGGTGTAGAATGAAGATGACCTGGCACAACCTAGGCCACCAGATTCTCCCAGGAGCACAGGAGCCCCATGATCTGCCATGTCAGCTCCAAATACCACCAAGGGCTTTGCCACGTCAGCCCTATACCACTCCTGGTACTGCCACGTCAGCCCTAAACCCCCTGGGCCTTCTGCCGCGTCAGGCCCATGGGCTTTCGGGTTCAGACCCGGCCCCCAAGCGGATCCAAACCCGGTTGGAATTCTCTATAAATGCTAGACCCTCACCCACCTTTTCAGGTAACCAATCTTTTGCCACCTAAATTCACCTAGTTATTGCTACTCTCTCACAGAGACTGACTAGATCGTCGGAGGGTCCGCCACCGGGATAAACCCCGGTGTTTCAGGACCGTCTGCAGGTACACAAGACCTCGGATCCGAACCCTCTGATCCGAGCCTAGACGTCCACCTCATTCCGAGCCCGTCGCAGGTACCGCCCGGTCAGCCGAGGGTCGTCTGACAAGCAGCTTTCTCCTTCAATACAAATCGAGTCCGAACTCACACCTGGTGCATCCACACGTCTCCCAGAAACAAACCGCATCAGGTTGGCACCGTCTGTGGGAAAACTGCTTCAGAAGCCGACCCGAGCCCGACCATCAAGGGACCTCGACAGCCGAACTCTCATGGCCTCCAAGGGCAAGGGGGCTGCTTCCTCCGTCAACCGACGGGACTCGCCCCCACCATCTGCTAACGCCGGGCCACACATTTTAAAACACCGGGCTCCCCATCAGGGGTCCCAAAGGAGCGTCACCCGTCAGGTCCAGCCCGACCTACGGGGGATAATCGTCAACCGACAGGTTAGCCGCAACAGGGGAAGGGCCGCTTCCAACCCGACCCCGAACCATCCAAGACCGCCGCCCGAGGGATGGAGGCCAGTGCTTAGCCGCGTCGGAAGGCAACCTTCAGACCGACCAAACAGGGTCGAGGGAGCCCCCGTCACTCACAAGGAGTTCCAGGACTTCCGAAGAGAAATTCTTGGGGCTCTCCGACGGGCCCCCAGGGAGGAAGCCCTCCATTCCCAAACCGGGTCGGACGCCGAGGCCAGCGTGTCCCGCCCATCAACAATCCAGTCAGAGGACGATGGCGTGCTCCTAAGGCGCCTCCAAGAAATGGAGGATCGCCTCGATCACATAGGAGACGGCGACCAACGAGCGGCTCAGGGGTACAGACCTGTCCGTCCTCCCTTCTCCGCCCCCATCCTCCAAGCGGAAATACCCAGGAATTTCCGACCACCTCAATTCGAGACCTACGACGGCGAGGGAGATCCTGTTGATCACATGGAGGGTTTCAAAACCCTCATGATGATTCACAGCGCCTCGGATCCCCTGCTATGCCGAGCCTTCCCTGCCACCCTTCGGGGTCCGGCTCGTGAATGGTTCTCGAAGCTCACCCCCGGCTCCATTTACTCCTTCGACCAACTAGAGGGCAATTTTCTCGCCCACTTTGTCACCAGCCGGAAGGTCGAAAGGACCAGCGCCTCTTTACTTGGGCTCAGACAGATAGAGGGGGAGTCACTCAGAGTGTTCGTCCGGAGGTTTACCACAGAGGCAAGGTCGGTCTCCTCCCTTGATCCAGGCGTCGCCTCCGCGGCATTTCAGCACAACGTCCGTCATGGACAGCTGAAGGCTTCTCTGGCGAAGAAACCCCCCGTCGACTTTCCCGACCTCCTCAACAGGGTCGAGAAATACATTAGGGCAGAAGAAGCCCTTAACCCCGAAGATGCCAGGGAGGCCACCGGGAAGGGAAAACGGAAGGCCGAAGAAGTCGAACCATCAAAGAAGGCTCCGAGGGACGCGGGGGCCATGAAGAAGGTCCCGCCGGTCCCCCGCTTTGAGAGGTACACTCCCTTGACACATAACGTATCCGCCATACTCTTAGAAATCGAAGACAAAGGCATTGTCCGACTACCTCCCCAACCTAATAACACCAAGAATCGAGATCAGCGCTTCTACTGCCGCTTCCACAGAGATCATGGGCACGAAACCGACCAATGCCGGGCCCTGAAAGACGAAATTGAGGAACTCATCTCAAGAGGGTACCTCCGAGAATTCACCCGAGAAGGCCCACGAGATCGGCGAGATGCTAGGAACCGGAGGCTCTCGCCTCCGAACCCTACTTCGAACTGCATCCAGGGTCGGGATCCCGAGTCCAAGGGAGCCGCTGATACGCCATTCATCTTGCACTGTGTCCACGGAGGGCCAATGGGAGGAGAATCAAATACTTCCCGAAAAGCCTTCATCCGAGAGGTGAATGCTGTCCAAGACAACCCCTCGCCCAAGCTACAACTGATGCCGGTCTCCTTCTCAGGAGAGGACCTCGAAGGCGTTCGCCTACCCCACTGTGATGCCCTCGTCATTAGCCTCCACATGGCTAATTGTGAAGTTCGTCGAATCCTCGTCGACAACGGCAGCTCAGTTAATATTCTTTTCCTCGAAGCCTTCGAGAATCTCAAGTTACCTAGAGGCAAACTCAAGCCGGCCGGATACACCTTGCATGGGTTCTCCGGCGTCCCTGTCGTGATAGAAGGGATTGTTACCCTCGACGTTACTGCAGGATCGGCTCCTGTCAAGAGGACCGAGTCCATGGACTTCATGGTGGTCAACGTCAAGACGGCTTACAACGCCATACTCGGCCGACCCGGACTATGCTCCCTCCAAGCGGTGCCTTCGGCTTACCATCTGAAACTTAAATTTCCCACCCCGCAAGGAGTCGGCATCGTCCGAGGCAGCCAAGAAGCAGCGCGATCGTGCTACATGACCACCGTCGGGGGAGGTGTGTTCCCCCTCGACGCCGTCGAACTCGAACCGGAAAGGGACGGCCCTGCTCTCGGACCTACCGTCGAGTTGGAGGAATTCCCATTCGACGCCGAGCACCTAATGAAGTTCTTGGAGTGACGAATATAGGTTCTAGCTTGGCTAAAAGTAAATCTTTTGTAAGCTTTCATCTGTAAAAGGCCGTTTTAGCGGCCCTCCCTATCTTATACAAAAGAAATCTCTTTTTGTCATACTCCAAATGCCTCGGCAGATCCGACCTAATATCGGACAAGGGGATCGGCACCCGAGTCTTCACTCCGGTATCGTCCCCAACGCCTCGGTAGGTCCGACTCGGCCTCAGGCCCGGGAGACTGCACAACATCCCACGCCGATCCCTCACGGACCGACAGGGCCGAACCACACTCCCTTCATCATTCATTACACTATCAGCCAGAGCAAAGAGTGAAAAGAATTCCTTATTCATACTCCTTTATTGGGTTTTGAGAAAACAAACAAAGACCGTTACAGAAACACTCCACTCATCTCAAACTGAAGGAAGTCGCCATCTTAGGGCCCCTCGGGTCCGACGAAGGGCGGGATTATTCCGACCGAGCGACTAGGAGCCCTCTCCTCGTCATGATGGTCCTTAGGCTCAGCCACGGTCGACACACCAGCCACGGAGCTCTGGGCATCAACTGGTCGCATACGCTCCAACAGCAGCAGCGCAGAGGGAACCCCCTCCGCTCGCCGACCCACTGAGAAAGATGTTGAGACACCCAGCATCGTCTTGTAACGGTGTATCTCCATCTCCTTCTCCATAATGACATCACAAAGTAACCTCTCAGAAGAGGGCCTCTGCACCGAGGCACTCGACATGGCATGTCCAAGACCTGCACCGCCGAGTTCCCGATCCACCATCGCCCTCCTCAGCCGGCTTGCCTCCTCACTTAAGGCTTCAGACTTATTCCGATAATAGTGAAAGGCCGCATCAGTGTCACGAGCCCCCTTTCGGTAGCGAACCAACGCGGCCTCCAGGGCCTCAACTTTGCTCCGGAGCCACGCCACGTCGGAACGACGGGGGTCCACCTCGGGAAGGGAAGCCGCAACCTACAAGAGAACCAGCCAACTCAACACACATAAGCAAGAAGGTTCGGAAATATCCGAGGTCAAAACACTTGGCCGGTCAAAAAATCCTTTTTTATAAATTTAGCTGCTTCTTACAAAAAATGCGGTGGCCAGTCCGCGGAAGGCAAATACAATCGAGAGAGGGAAAAAGAAAGATAAAACTACACAACTTGTTTTTCCACCTCAGCATCGGTCGGGTTCGCAGGAGGGTCGACAGCCGGGTTATCAACGGGCCCTTCTTCGCCAGGGGTCTTCGGTGTCCCCTCGATCTCCATGTCATACTCAAAGTTGGACAGGTCGACGGTCGGGTAGAAGTGCCTCACATGATTGAGGGCCTTCGCGTAACACTCGTCCTGGGCCTTGATCACCATCAGCTGACCCGCATTCGTCAGCTCTTCCCTCTCCTTGGCGAATGCTGCCGTCAACTCCTCCTTCTCCTTGGCGAACTTCTTCTTCAAGGAGACCACCCTCTTCCCCCACTCCGTGTCCTTGGCCTCGAGCTCAAGCTTCATCTGCTGCTCCCTCTTGTGCGAGCCCTCGAGCTCGATCCGCATCTCCTTCATCTCCCGCTCGCTCTTATCCGTCCGAGCTCGCTCTTGTGCCAGGGACGCTTCGTAGAGGTTCTTTACGTTAGCCCCCTGCATACAAGCCTGCAACCGACAAGCGCAGATAAGAAAAGGACTCCCGCAGTAAAATTAACAAGGGGGATAGGGTCGACGAGCTTACCAGCACGGTGGCCTGCGCCAGGCGCGTGAACGCCACCTCCACGGGCTCGCTCTCCATCTCCTTACGGTCGCGAGGGGTTGCCAACTTCTCCGCCACCTCCACGGCCTGGGCCTCCTCGGTCAGACAGTCCCCCATCCGAACCGACCAATCCGGTGCCCACCGTTGCCGCAACATCTCCACCACCGGGTCCTCTTCCTCGACCTCGACCAAGGGACCTTTCCCCTTGTCAAGATTAGATGCCTTCGCTTGGCCCTGACCCTTCGAAGTAGCCACCCCCTTGCCCGTCTCCGAGCGAGTCCTCTTGGTCCTCGGCTCGAGTTGGGCCTCCGAAATGGCTAGAGATGCCTCCCTCGGCCTCTTAGTCGCCTCCCCCTTCTTCTCGGCCTTCTCCTTCTTCAGGGCAAGCCTCTTTGCCTTGATCGATGCTTCATCCATATCTGCAGAAAAATCCATTAAGAGCAATGAGCAAGAAAGTACGAAAAGATTGAGAGAAAAGAAACAACTACATACACAGAATGGCTGGGCTCAGTCCAACGCTCACCAGGTGGGCCTCCGTCACCATCGTCCAATCGATACTATGTGACAGACGGAGGCGCTCAACAAACCCCTACTCCTCGACCGTCAAATCCCTCGGCCTCGGCGGTTGATAGCTCGGCTTGGAGTGGTTCCATCGAGTGGGAATGTCCCAGGGCTCTTCACTCCGAATCACCAGATACTTTTTCTTCCAATCCTTGATGGAGTCCAGGTGGCTGTGAACGACCTTCCCCTTACTCCGGGGCGAGATGTAGTAAACACCCTCAGCCGCCGAGCTGATCATCAACATCGCTCGGAACACATTCAGCCGCAGGGGTACCTTCTGTTCCTCGCACATCAGCACAAAGCAGATAATCTGCTTCCAAGAGTTCGGCCCGTACTGCATCGGCGCCAAGGAGGCCCAGTTCAGCACATCCCGAACAAACGGGTGGACAGGCAGCCTCAGCCCGGAGATGAAGGCGTCCACTGGGAAGACGCAATACCAAGCAGAAATGGGATCGGTTGGGCGCAGAGTAGAGCTCGGCAACATCAATTCGTAGCCGGGCCCTATGTGGTACGCAAGCTGCAAAACCTCCAAGTCCCCGCCCTCCAAGACGGTCGGAATCGCGTCCATCATCACCCTCTTCCGACTTGGCGAAGAGGGCTGCACGCTAAAGAGCTCCTTGTCAGAGAGGTCGTCGGGATACTGACGGAAAGGCTTCGGCTGTACGGGCGAACCTGTCCTCAAATTACGATAAACAGGTGCCTGGCTCGAACCACCAGTCCTCGACCCTGCCTTCCTCGGAGCCCTCTTCCTCTTCTTGGGTCGCTCCGGCGAGGGGGTAGATATTGGCCCCAGACCAGTCGGCATGGAACTCGAACCCGCACCCTGAACTGTGGATCTCCTTACTGTGTTGCCCTCGCCTCCCTCCTCCTCGGAAGTCAACTCCAGAACACGGACACCGTCCGAACCATCACTTGCTTCCACCGACTCGCTACTCTCCACCACGAAGGGATTTCGGGAGCGTAACGGCCTCACATTGTGTACCACCCCCTCCTCACCTACTGGTTCCTCCCACGAAACCGAATCGGAAGGCTCCGCAGCATGTACTGACTCCTCCTCAAGCACGGGCTCCTCCCACGACGTCGATTTGGAGGCAGGTTTCACTTCCCCCCTAGACGTCGATGCTGACGAGCCAGACTGAGCCCTATCCATCTGTGCCTAAACTAAACAGACTTACCAACTAACCTGGGGTCGCTTCGGAAGGACGAGCCTAGTACAGCAAACTGCAGGGATGAGCGCTGAAGTGTTGGAAGACTTTTTGAAAAGGAAAGCAGCAAGAAAGAAGTGGGCGAAAGGGGGAGAGGGGGGAATATTTATAGAGGATAAAAAGACTCCTCGATTTCCGCAATTACTGTTCACCGATTGACGTGCAGCTGCTGCCTGGAAAATCGCGCCACGTTCTCGAAACGTGCGCTGCTGACGTCATCCAGTGCCAGGCTGGCAGCCAGACACAGGGGTCGGTTCGGATGAAGTATTCGGCGGAGAAAACATTTTACTTAAGATTTAAGGCGCTGTCCTTCGACAGACGCCCCAGGCTCCAGGGCTCGGTCGACTCCCCTCTCACCCGCGAGCAGCTCGGGGCTTACAGCCTCGGCGGCCGAAACCCCGAACTGTTCGAGGGTGGGACGGAAGTCACCATCGCCTGGAGCCCTATCAGAAAACAGATCGGCCCACCTCCAATCTGAGACGACCCATCTGTTCGAGGCTCTTCAGCCCCAGGTCCGGAATACGGTCGATGCCCCTCCCGTCTGGATCTCTCTCGGGCCAGACAACCGTATCAGGGTCGTCTGACCCGAAAAAGGATCCAGACGGCAAAGCCACCACCAATCCGAGGTTCCTTATTCCCCGGTCCGGATTTCGGTCGTTATCCTTCTCGCCCTGATCTCTCTCAGATCTGACTACCGTATCGGGGCCATCAGATCCAAGAGAAGATCCGGGCGACAGAGTAACCACCTCTCCGACACTTAGGGTTAAAATTTTGCAAGAGACGGGCGTCCGCCGAAGCAGACACCTGTTATGGCCAATAGACCACCCTTGCTGTGATCAAACCCGCTGTGGGGGGAGAGGTATTTATAGCCTCCCCCATGGACCAGCCATTATGACATGGGGAAAGCCAATCGACGGAAGCCCATGCGCCACATGCATTTATTTGGCGGCACCATTAATGCCCCTAGGAAATTGGAACATCGCACAGATCCCGGAGCGCCTTCAATGCTCCGCAAAGACGGCGGGCCACTCCGCTCAAACCTTCTAAGGCACAACGGCTCGCCATCACCCTTGTCGACTCATAATCCCTCGAAAGCTCGAGGTTCGGTCTAGCACCAGGGTTGTCTTCTCAGGAAGGCTCGACGGCTCGCCATCACCCTTGCCGACTCATAATCCCTCGAAAGCTCGAGGTTCGGTCTGGCACCAGGGTTATCTTTTTCGGAAGACTCAACGGCTCGCCATCACCCTTGCCGACCCATAATCCCTCGAAAGCTCGAGGTTCCGTCTAGCACCAGGGTTGTCTTCTCAGGAAGGCTCAACGGCTCGCCATCACCCTTGCCGACTCATAATCCCTCGAAAGCTCGAGGTTCGGTCTAGCACCAGGGTTATCTTCTCCGGAAGACTCAACGGCTCGCCATCACCCTTGCCGACCCATAATCCCTCGAAAGCTCGAGGTTCGGTCTAGCACCAGGGCTGTCTTCTCAGGAAGGCTCAACGGCTCGCCATCACCCTTGCCGACTCATAATCCCTCGAAAGCTCGAGGTTCGGTCTAGCACCAGGGTTATCTTCTCCGGAAGACTCAATGGCTCGCCATCACCCTTGCCGACCCATAATCCCTCGAAAGCTCGAGGTTCGGTCTAGCACCAGGGTTGTCTTCTCAGGAAGGCTCAATGGCTTGCCATCACCCTCGCCGGCTCGAGGACCGGTCTAGCACCAGGGTAGTCTTCCCCGGAAGACTCAACGGCTCGCCATCGCCCTTACTGGCCCATAATCCCTCGAAAGATCGAGGTCCGGTCTAGCACCAGGGTAATCTTCTCATGAAGTTTCAACGGCTCGCCATCACCCTTGCCAACCCTTAAACCCTCGCCAGCTCGAGGCTCGCTCTAAACATCAGGGCAACCATCCCTCGCCAACTCGAGGCTCGCTCTAACATCAGGGCAATCAACCCTCGCCGGCTCGAGGCTCACTCCAACATCAGGGCAACCCCCTCATGAAGGCCCAGCGATTCACTATCCCATTTCTACAACCATAAACACTCCTCCACGGCTAGCTCCCGCACCCCCGCAGGAGTGGGGGGCTTGTGTGGTAGGGTAAAAATGGCTTGGGGCCCAACCAGGGCCCAGTACAGCTCTCACTCAAAAATGGGGAAAACAACAATCTGGTTCGGCTTCGAGCCACTGTAGGTTCGGCGCCGAACCTCAAGTTCACCCCCACAGAACTGGTCTCCTCGTATCCGACAAGCATCGATGGCCCTCGGCCTCCGATCCACGACAGCCCTCCGGGCCGTCCGCCTATCCTGGTGTAGAATGAAGATGACCTGGCACAGCCTAGGCCACCAGATTCTCCCAGGAGCACAGGAGCCCCATGATCCGCCATGTCAGCTCCAAATACCACCAAGGGCTTTGCCACGTCAGCCCTATACCACTCCTGGTACTGCCACGTCAGCCCTAAACCCCCTGGGCCTTCTGCCGCGTCAGGCCCATGGGCTTTCGGGTTCAGACCCGGCCCCCAATCGGATCCAAACCCGGTTGGAATTCTCTATAAATACTAGACCCTCACCCACCTTTTCAGGTAACCAATCTTTTGCCACCTAAATTCACCTAGTTATTGCTACTCTCTCACAGAGATTGACTAGATCGTCGGAGGGTCCACCACCGGGATAAACCCCGGTGTTTCAGGACCGTCTGCAGGTACACAAGACCTCGGATCCGAACCCTCTGATCCGAGCCTAGACGTCCACCTCATTCCGAGCCCGTCGCAGGTACCGCCCGGTCAGCCGAGGGTCGTCTGACAAGCAGCTTTCTCCTTCAATACAAATCGAGTCCGAACTCACACCTGGTGCATCCACACGTCTCCTAGAAACAAACCGCATCACCACACATGAGGCTAAAACAATCAAATACAAAATTGCACGAAAACGGTCGGAAACTGTGGACTATAACCCACAAAAGGAGGCCAAAACAGTAAAATATGAATTATCATAAATGTGATCGAAAACAGCCTATTATAGCCCACAAAATGAGGGAAATAAAAAATCTCACGCAAGTGGCCGAAAATTGTGGACTATAGCCCACAAATGAGGCTAAAGAAGACAAATGCAAAATTTTGCTAAAGGGCCGGAAACTGTGGACTATAACCCACAAATTGAGGCCAAAATAGTAAAATACGAAATACCATGAAAGTGATCGAAAACAGTGAACTATAGCCCACAAAATGAGGAAAATAAAAAATCTCAGGAAAGTGGACGAAAATTGTGGACTATGGCCCACAAATGAGGCTAAAACATTCAAATACAAAATTTCACGAAAACAGCCGGAAAATATAGGTTATAATCCACAAAATTAGCCCAAAACAGTAAAATATGAAATCTTATGAAAGTGATCGAAAATAGTTTACTATAGCCCACAAATTAAGAAAAATAAAAATTCTCTCAAAAGTGCCCGAAAATTGTGGACAATAGCCCACAAATTAGGCTAGAACAGTCAACTACAAAATTTCACAAAAATGATCGGAAAATGTGGACTATAACCTACAAAATGAGGCCAAAATATTAAAATAGGAAATCTCATTAAAGTTATTAACAACATTGCACTATAGCCAGCAAAATGAGTGAAATAAAAAATGTCAGGAAAGTGGCCGAACATTGTGGACTATAGCCCACAAATGAGGCAAAAACATTTAAATACAAAATTTCGCGAAAACGGCCCGAAACTATGGGCTATAACCCACAAAATTAGGCCAAAACAATGAAATATGAAATCTCATGAAATTGATCGAAAAAAGTGTACTACAGTAAAATTGAGAGAAAAATTCTCTCGAAAGTGCCCGAAAACTGTTGACAATAGCCCGCAAAATGAGGCTAAAACAGTCAAATACAAAATTTCACAGAAATAATCGGAAACTGTGGACAATATCCCACAAAATGAGGTCAAAACAATAAAATACGAAATCTCATGAAAGTGATCGAAAACATTGTACGATAGCCTACAAATTGAGGGAAATAAAAGATCTCACGAAAGTGACCGAAAACTGTTGACTATACCCCACACATGAGGCTAAAACAGTCAAATACAAAATTGCACGAAAACGGTCGGAAACTTTGGACTATAATCCACAAAAGGACCAAAACAGTAAAATACGAAATACCATGAATGTGATAGAAAACAGTGTACTATAGCCCACAAAATGAGGGAAATAAAAAATCTCACGAAAGTGGCCAAAAACTGTGGAATATAGCCCACAAATGAGGCTAAAGAAAACAAATACAAAATTTTGCTAAAAGGACCGGAAACTGTGGACTATAACCCACAAATTAAGGTCAAAATAGAAAAATACGAAATATTATGAAAGTGATCGAAAACAATGTTCTATAGTCCACAAAATCAGGGATACAAAAAATCTCACGAAAGTAACCGAAAACTGTGGACTATAGGACACAAGTGAGGCTAAAACATTCAAATACATTATTTCGCGAAAACGGCCGGAAACTGTGAACTATAACCCACAATATGTGGCCAAAACTGTAAAATAGAAAATCTCATGAAAGTGATCGAAAACAGTGTACTATAGCCCACAAAATGAGGGAAATAAAAAATCTCACGAAAGTAGCCCAAAACTATGGACTATAGCCCACACATGAGGCTACAACAGTCAAATACAAAATTGCACGAAAACGGTCGGAAACTGAGGACTATAAAACCCACAAAAAGAGGTCAAAACAGTAAAATACGAAATAACATGAAAGTGATCGAAAACGGTGCACTATAGCCCAAAAAATGAGG
This sequence comes from Hemerocallis citrina, assembly GCA_017893485.1. Classification (NCBI taxonomy): domain Eukaryota; kingdom Viridiplantae; phylum Streptophyta; class Magnoliopsida; order Asparagales; family Asphodelaceae; genus Hemerocallis; species Hemerocallis citrina. Next base: position 192,603,378 of record CM030358.1, read on the forward strand.
AAAATAAAAATTCTCACGAAATTGCCCGAAAACTGTGGACCGTAGCCCACAAATGAGGCGAAAACAGTCAAATACAAAATTTCACAAAAATGATCGGAAATTGTGGACTATAACCCACAAAATGAAGCCAAAACAGTAAAATATGAAATCTCATGAAAGTGATCGAAAACATTGTACTATAGCGATCAAATTGAGAGAAATAAAAAATCTCACGAAATTGCCAAAACTTGTGGACTATAGCCCACACATGAGCCTAAAACAGTCACATACAAAATTGCACGAAAACGGTCGGAAACTGTAGACTATAACCCACAAAAGGAGGCCAAAATAGTGAAGCATGAAATATCATAAATGTGATCGAAAACAGTCTAGTATAGCCCACAAAATGAAGTAAATAAAAAATCTCACGAAAATGGCCGAAAATTGAGGACTATAGCCCACAAATGAGGCTAAAGAAGGGAAATACAAAATTTTGCTAAAATGGCCGGAAACTGTGGAATATAACCCACAAATTGAGGCCATAACAGTAAAATACGAAATATCATGAAAGTGATCGAAAACAGTGTACTATAGCCCACAAAATGAGAAAAATAAAAAATCTCATGAAGTAGCCGAAAACTGTGGACTATAACCCAAAAAATGTGGCCAAAACAGTAAAATACGAAATCTCATGAAAGTGCTCCAAACAGTGTACTATAGCCCACAAAATGAGGGAAATAAAAAATCTCACGAAATTAGCCTAAAACTGTGGACTATTGCCCACAAATGACGCTAAAACAGTCAAATACAAAATTTTGCGTAAACGACCGGAAACTGTGGACTATAACCCACAAAATTAGTCCAAAACAGTAAAATATGAAATCTCGTGAAAGTGATCGAAAACAATGTACTATAGCCCGCAAATTGAAAAAAATAAAAATTCTTTCAAAAGTGCCCGAAAACTGTGGACAATAGTGAACAAATGAGGCTAAAAGGTCAACAACATAATTTCACAAAAATGATCGGAAACAGTGGACTGTAACCCACAAAATGAGGCCAAAATAGTAAAATACGAAATCTCGTGAAAGTGATCGAAAACATTGTACTATAGCCCGCAAATTGAAGGAAACAAAAAATCTCACGAAAGTGCCTAAAAACTGTGGACTATAGCCCACGCATGAAGCTAAAACAGTCAGATACATAATTGCACGAAAACGGTCAGAAACTGTGGACAATATCCTACAAAGGAAGCCAAAACAGTAAAATACAAAATCTCATGAATGTGATCGAAAACAGTGTACTATAACCCAAAAAATGAGGAAAATAAAAAATCTCACGAAAGTGGCCAAAACTGTGGACTATAGCCCACAAAATGAGGCCAAAACAGTAAATTACGAAATATCATGATAGTGATAAAAAAACAGTGTACTATAGTCCACAAAATGTGGAAAATAAAAAATCTCACAAAAGTAGCCGATAACTGTGGACTATAGCCCACAAATTAGGTTAAAAAGTCAAATACATTATTTCGCAAAAACGGCCCAAAACTGGGGGCTACAACCCACAAATTGTGGTCAACACAGTAAAATACGAAATCTCATGAAAGTGATCAAAACAGTGTACCATAGCCCACAAAATGAGGGAAATAAAAAATCTCACGAAATTTGCCTAAAACTATGGATTTATAGCCCACAAATGAGGCTAAAATAGTCAAATACAAAATTTTGCGCAAACGGCCGGAAACTGTGGACTACAACCCACAAATTGAGGCCAAAACAGTAAATTACGAAATATTATGAACGTGATTGAAAACGGTGCACTATAGCCCACAAAATGAGGGAAATAAAAAAACATCAGGAAAGTGGACGGAAATTGGGGACTATGGCCCAATTTGAGGCCAAAACATTCAAATACAAAATTTTGCTAAAACGGCCGAAACTGTGGACTATAACCCACAAAATGATGCCAAAACATTAAAATACGAAGTCTTATGAAAGTGATCAAAAACAGTGCACTATGGCCAAAAAACTGAGTGAAATAAAATTCTCAGGAAAGTGGCCGAAAATTGTGGACTATGGCCCGCAAATGTGGCGAAAACATTCAAATACAAAATTTCGCGAAAATCGCTGCCCACAAAATGAGGCCAAAACAGTAAAGGATGAAATCCGATGAAAATGATCGAAAAACAGTGTACTATAGCCCACAAAATGAGGGAAATAAAAATTTTCACGAAATTAGCCTAAAAGTATGGACTATAGCCCACAAATGACGCTAAAACAGTCAAAGACAAAATTTCACGAAACGACCGGAAACTGTGGACAATAACCGACAAAATGAGGCCAAAACAGTAAAATATGAAATCTTATTAAAGTGATCGAAAACAGTGTACTATAACCCACAAATTGAGTGCAATAAAAATTTTCTCGAAAGTGCCCGAAAACTGTGGACAATTAGCCCACAAACGAGCTAAAACAGTCAACTACATAATTTCACAAAAAATGATCGGAAACTGTGGACTATAACCCACAAAATGAGGCCAAAACAGTAAAATACGAAATCTCATGAAAGTGATCGAAAACAGTGTACTATATCCCACAAAATGAGGGAAATAAAAAATCTCATGAAAGTAGCCGAAAACTGTGGACAATAATAGCCCACAAATGAGGCTAAACAGTCAAATGCATTATTTCGTGAAAACGGCCGGAAACTGTGGACTGTAACCCACAAAATGTGGCCAAAACCGTAAAATACGAAATCTCATGAAAGGGATCGAAAACAGTGTATTATAGCCTACAAAATGAGGTAAATAAAAATTCTCACAAAATTAGCTTAAAACTATGGACTATAGCCCCCAAATCAGGCTAAAACAGTCAAAGACAAAATTTTGCGAAAATGGCCGGAAACTATGGACTATAACCGACAAAATGAGGCCAAAACAGTAAAATATGAAATCTCATGAATGTGATCGAAAACAGTGTACTATAGCCCACAAATTGAGGGAAATAAAAACATCCCCGAAAGTGCCCGAAAACTGTGGACAATAGCCCACAAATGAGGCTAAAATATTCAACTACATAATTTCACAAAAATGATCGGAAACTATAGACTATAAACCACAAAATGAGGTCAAAACAATAAAATACGAAATCTCATGAAAGTGATCCAAAATATTGTACTATAGCCTACAAATTGGGGGAAGTAAAAAATCTCACGAAACTGCCTGAAAACTGTGGACTATGGCCCACACATTAGGCTAAAACAGTCAAATACAAATTTGCACGAAAACGGTCGGAAACTGTGGACAATATCCTACAAAAGGAGACCAAAACAGTAAAATACGAAATCTCATGAATGTGATCGAAAACAACGTACTATAGCCCACAAAATGAGGAAATAAAAAATCTAACGAAAGTGACCGAAAACTGTGGACTATTGCCCACAAATGTGGCTAAAGAAGACAAATACTAAATTTTGCTAAAATGGCCAAAAACTGTGCACTATAACCCACAAATTGAGGCCAAAATAGTAAATTACAAAATATCATGAAAGTAATCAAAAACAGTGTACTATAGCTCAAAAAATGAGGGAAATAAAAAATCTCACGAAAGTAGCCGATAACTGTGGACTATAGCCCACAAATGAGGTTCAACAGTCAAATACATTAATTCATGAAAACGGCAGGATACTGTGGACTATATTACCCACAAAATGTGGCCAAAACAGTAAAATGCGTAATCTCATAAAAGTGATCGAAACAGTGTACTATATCCCACAAAATGAGTGAAATAAAAAATCTCACAAAAGTAGCCTAAAACTGTGGACTACAGCCCACAAAAGAGGCTAATACAGTAAAATACAACATTTCGTGAAAACGGTCTGAAACTGTGGACTATAACCCACAAAATGAGGCTAAAACAGTAAGATATGAAATCATGTAGGTGATCGAAAACGGTGCACTATAGCCAACAAAATGAGAGAAATAAAAAAATCTTAGGAAAGTGGACGGAAACTGTGGACTATGGCCCACAAATGAGGCTAAAACATTCAAATACAAAATTTTGCGAAAACAGCAGGAAACTGTGGACTATAACCCACGAAATGAGGCCAAAACATTAAAATTCGAAGTCTTATGAAAGTGATCAAAAACAGTGCACTATGGCCAACAAAATGAGTGAAATAAAAATCTCAGGAAATGACCGAAAACTGTGGACTATGACCCACGAAATGAGGCCAAAACATTAAAATACGAAGTCTTATGAAAGTGATCAAAAACAGTGCACTATGGCCAACAAAATGAGTGAAATAAAAATCTCAGGAAATGACCGAAAACTGTGGACTATGGCCTACAAATGAGCCTAAAACATTCAAATACAAAATTTCGTAAAAAACGGCCCGAAACTGTGGACTATAACCCACAAAATGACGTCAAAACAGTAAAGTACGAAATATCATGAAAGTGATAAAAAAAAAGATGCATTACAACCTACAAAATGAGGGGGGGAGCTCAGGAAAGTAGACGGAAACTGTGGAGTATGGCCCACAAATGAGGTTAAAACATTCAAATACAATTTTTTTCTCTAAAAAGACCGGAAACTGTGGACTATAACCCACAAAATAAGGCCAAAATAGTAAAATACGAAATATCATCAAAGTGATCGAAAACGGTGCACTATAGCCCACAAAATGAGGACAATAAAAAATATCAGGAAAGTGGCTGCAAATTGTGGACTATGGCCCACAAATGAGGCTAAAATGTTCAAATACAAAATTTTGCAAAAACGGCCGGAAGCTTTGGACTACAACCCACAAAATGAGTCCAAAAAAGTAAAATACGAAATCTCATGAAAGAGATAAAAAAACAGTGCACTACAACCAACAAAATGAGTGAAATAAAAAATCTCAGGAAAGTGGCCGAACACTGTGGACTATGGCCCACAAATGAGGCTAAAACAATCAAATACAAAATTTCGCGAAAACGGACGGAAACTGTTGACTATAACCCACAAAATGATGCCAAATTAATAAAATACGAAATCTTATGAAAGTAATAAAAAAACAGTGAACTAAGGCCAACAAAATGAGTGAAATAATAAATCTCAAGAAAGTGGCCGAAAACTGTGGACTATGGCCCACAAATGAGGCTAAAACATTCAATTACAAAATTTCGCTAAAACAGCCGGAAACCGTGGACTATAACCCACAAAATTAGGCCAAAACAGTAAAAAATGAAATCTCATGAAAATGATCGAAAACATTGTACTATAGCCACAAAATGAAGGAAATAAAAAATCTCACGAAAGTAGCCGAATACTATGGACTATAGCCCACAAATGAGGCTAAAACATTCAAATACATTATTCGCGAAAACGGCCAGAAACTGTGAACTATAACCCACAAAATGTGGCCAAAACAGAAAAAATACGAAATCTCACGAAAGTGATCGAAAACAATATACTTTAGCCCACAGAATGAGGGAAATAAAAAATCTCACGAAAGTAGCCTAAAACTGTGGACTATAGCCCACAAATGAGGCTAAAACAGTCAAATACAAATTTTCGCGAAAACGGACGGAACTATAAACCACAAAATGAGGCCAAAACAGTAAAATACAAAATCTTATGAACGTAATTAAAAAACAGTGAACTAAGACCAACAAAATGAGTGAAATAATAAATCTCAGGAAAGTGGCCGAGAACTATTGACAATGACCCACAAATTAGGCTAAAACATTCAAATTCAAAATTTCGCGAAAACGGCCGGAAATTGTGAACTATATAACCTACAAAATGAGGCCAAAATAGTAAAAAACGAAATCTCATTAAAATGATCGAAAACAGTGTACTATAGCCCACAAAATGAAGAAAATAAAAAATCTCACGTAACTGGCAGAAATCTGTGGACCATGGCCCACAAATGAGGCTAAAACAGTCAAATACAAAATTTCACGACAACGGTCGGAATCTGTTGAATATAACCCACAAATCGAAAATAATGCACTATAACACACAAATTGAGGGAAATAAAAAATCTCAAGAAAGTATCCGAAAGTTGTAGAATATAGCCCACACATGAGGCTAAAACAGCTAAATACAAAATTGCACGAAAACGGTCAGAAACATGTGGACTATAACCCACAAAAGGAGGCTAAAACAGTAAAATATGAAATATCATGAATGTGATTGAAAACTGTGTACTCTAGGCAACAAGATGAGGAAAATAAAAAATCTCACGAAAGTGGCCAAAAACTGTGGACTATTGCCCACAAATGAGGCTAAAGAAGACAAATACAAAATTTCGCTAAAAAAGGAAGGAAACTATGGACTATAACCCACAAATAGAGGCCAAAATAGTAAAATACGAAATACCATGAAAGTGACCAAAAACAGTGTACTACAGTCCACAAAATGAGGGAAGTAAAAAATCTCACGAAAGTAACCGAATACTGTGGACTATAGCCCACAAATGAGGCTCAAAAATTCAAATACATTATTTCTCGAAAATGGCCGGAAACTGTGAACTATAACCGACAAAATGTGGCCAAAACTGTAAAATACAAAATCTCATGTAAGTGACCAAAAACAGCGTACTATAGCCCACAGAATGAGGGAAATAAAAAATCTCACGTAAGTAGTCCAAAACTGTGGACTATACAAATGAGGCTAAAACAGTCAAAACACAAATTTTCGCGAAAATGGCCAGAAACTGTGGACTATAACAGACAAAATGAGGCCAAAACAGTAAAATATGAAATATCATTAAAGTGATCGAAAACGGTGCACTATAGCCCACAAAATGAGGGAAATAAAAAATGTCAGGAAAGTAGACGGAAATTGTAGACTATGGCCCACAAATGAGGCTAAAACATTCAAATACAAAACTTCGCGAAAACGGCCGGAATCTGTGGACTATAACCCACAAAATGAGGCCAAAACAGTAAAATATGAAATCTTATGAACGTCATAAAAAACAGTGAACTATGGCGAACAAAATGAGTGAAATAATAAATCTCAAGAAAGTGGCCGAAAACTGTTGACTATGGCCCACAAATGAGGCTAAAACAATCAAATACAAAATTTCTCGAAAACTGCTGGAAATTGTGGACTATAACCCACAAAATGAGGCCAAAACCGTAAAAAAAGAAATCTCATGAAAATGATCGAAAACAGTGTACTGCGGCCCACAAAATGAAGAAAATAAAAAATCTTACGAAAGTGGCAGAAATCTGTGGACTATAGCCAACGAATGATGCTAAAATAGTCAAATACAAAATTTCATGACAACGGTCAGAAACTGTGGACTATAACCCCCAAAATGAGGCCAAAATGTTAAAATATGAAATCTCATGAAAGTGGTCGAAAACAATGTACTATAGAACAATAGATTGAGGGAAATAAAAATTCTCACGAAAGTATCCGAAAACTTTGGACTATAGCTGTAGCGCCCCGAATTTCTAATATAATAACTTAGAAAATACGTGGCACATTCCCAGCGATCCACTTCAATGTAACAATATACATAGACCAAAACTCAAATCATTTTATTCCAAATTCTTATTACAATATTCTTTTTCAATTGCAGCGGAAATACAAAACACCTTAAAATACATTTAACTGTTACAACCCTTTTTCTTTACAAATTTACTCAAGGCTCTATTATATCACTCTCTAGAATCCAAAGCTAATCCAAGCCTCCAACTCTAAGCAACCTGCATCACATGAGGCTAGAGTTGAACCCTAACCCCCAAAACTACGGGGTCAGCCATAAATGGTGTGAGTGATATAAACAACAAACATAAACAAACAAATAATCATAAGCAACATGTACTGAACAGAAATACATAAACTGAACATGTAATCTGAAACAAGAACGATAGGCCAGTACATGAGTGAAGCCGAGTCAAGAAACAATACCAACGATCAAGTATCAATCAATCAATCACTCTCAAAATAGTACAGCTCAACTGCACTGTACAGTCGACTGTATAATGCACCAGTCGACTGTTCTTAACAAACAGTAATTCCCACAACTCAGAATATGTCCAACTGTCAACAATTCTCAGTACCACAATGTATGTCCAACAATCGATCACCGATAATGCCATAGATCGGATAACAACATATCCATCTACAAAACTAAAGATAATATAGATCGAATACGAACCCGGTATGCCAAGACACCGACAAACATATCCATCTACAAACAAACTAAGAAGGTATAGATCGAATACAAACCCGGTATGTCAAGACACCGACGAACATATCCATCTACAAACAAACTAAGAAGGTATAGATCGAATACGAACCCGGTATGCCAAGACACCGACGAACATATCCATCTACCAACAAACTAAAGATAACAAGAACCCTCAAGATCATGAAACTCATCAGCACCGGTCGACTTGTTCTATAGTAAGTCGACTGCCCCGAGAACCAATATCCAAGATTTTAACAAGTGCAATAAGTTGACTCAAGAAAACCATCAGTCAATAATTCTCAAGAAACATTCCAAACACTATAGTCGACTTAAAGAAATCATCAGTCGTCTGTCCCGACGAGAAACTGAGACACTTTACAAACCAAATATTCAGCAGACCAGTCGACTGAATAGGGTCTCAGTCGACTGTCCCGAACGAATCCTCAAAAGACTGAAGGTACAATGTTAGGGTCGTACCAGTCGACTGATACATAGTCCCAGTCGACTGTCGGCCTACAGATCTCACAAATTAGGTCTGTAATCAATACTCAATACTGGAGTTTATCTCAATACCAAATCTCTTCCTCAACTCAAATCTGATCCAATTCGTAATAACAAGGTCCAGAGATTCCTCCATCCAATATCTTATCTTCAATAATCATAATCAAATCTTTAACATATTTCAAGCAATCAAGAATTGTCAATCGAGATCTACTAATCTTTCATGGATTTCACATGTATATTACGAACAACAACCATGGCATCGATTTCATACCAGATACGAAAAACATCAGCAAAGCAACATGCAAATCATACACATGAACAAAACAAGTCTATATCACTCACCTTTAGAATCGAGAAGAATCCACAAAAGCCTTCCTTTGCTAGATCCAAACTCCTCCAAATCGCCAAGAAAATAATATAATGAAATCTGAGTTATGCAGCGAATGACGGCTGCGACTCTACTTATATAGGCCGGGAATTAGGTTTTAGGGTTTCCAAATACATTTGCAAAACAATCCCTTCAAAATACAATTTTATATATATATATATATATATCTATCTACTCTTGGAAACTCATCCAAAATTCATTAAAATTAGGATTTAATAGAAAATATACTTCTAAATCTTAACCAATACTGTTTAAAACGTCCAAAATGCCAATTTTGCACTTTAGCCCTTAAAAATGTCAATTTTACAAAAAGGTCATTCTTTTCTCAAAATTTGCAAATAGTACTAATTAACTTCAGAAAAATCTGGAAAAATACTAAATAAATCCCAAATAATAAATAATGATTTTTCATAAAGGAATCTTAATTTTTCAAATATCTCAAAGTCGTTTGCACGTGTTTTGCACGTGTACATAAGATAAATCTTTTAGAAAATACCAATTAAATCTCCAAAATAAATTTAAATTCATTCTCAAATAATTAAAATAATATTTGAAAATACGGGGTTCTACATCACTCCCTCCTTAGAAGAGTTCTGTCCTCAGAACTACGGCTAATGAGGTCCGAACAACCCACTAACAATGATTGAAAACTCATGATAGAAACAAAATCTTAGGAGATACAATCACATCAAAGAATGCATTCTAACAACACAAATACATCACACAAATAAACACAATCATGCAAAGAATTCAGAGAAGTCAATCTTCCGCTGCGCGACTCTGATAACCTACCATCGGAAACCACGCTGCAACAATTACTGAACTCCTGCATCCCACTCTGACCTTCTGCTCATCCTTCCAAGAATCAGTGACCACTCCCCCCTTAGAAAAGGACATGACTAAGGATAGCCACCTCAAGACCTTGCTTGGAAACACCTTAAGCTCCATACTAGGACTATCAATAAATGTGCTACACAATTGTATGCAAGAAACAGTATCAAATAAAACTTTATCTTTATTCCATCAATCCAAATAAATTTGTTACATGAAGATAATACTCAATCCTCAATTATTCCAAAATAAAGTTTCACTCAATACAAAAGAATAAATTCTTGCACACATAGATCATGTTTCTGGATTGCCCGTATCCCCTTCAGTCAACGCGAACACTCGCCCCTGCTTCGGATCCTTGTCCATCCCTGCATTCTCTTTCTTCAGCAGTGGACATCGTGGTCGAATATGCCCTTCTTGACCACACTGAAAGCAAGTCTGCTTTGCCAACTTCGGACATTCCCTCCTTTTATGTCCTGTCTGCTTACAGTAAAAACAAGTCACCTCCTGAGTTGCCGGTACCTTCTGCACTGGATCATTGGACTTGTTCTGCTTCACTGGGAATTCCTCCCCTTCCTGATCTTCTGCTGGCCTCTTCTTCTTATTCCAAGTCTCTTGCTTTACCCGGGACTGATCCATATCTTCCTCGGTCATAGTTGCTCTCCTGACCAGCTTGTCGAATCTTCTGATGCTCAATGGAACCATCCTTGACCTCAAGTTTGGCCTCAAGCCCTGCTCAAACTTTTTGGCCTTCTTTGCCTCGTCGACAACTAACTCTGGCACATACCGCGAAAGCTGCGCAAACTTGGTCTCATACTCCCGCACGGTCATGCCACCCTACTGAAGGTTCAAGAACTTAGTCGCCTTCTTCTCCTGTACATCAAGAGGAAAGAAGCGATCTCTGAACTCATCCAGAAAAGCTTCCCATGTCAGCTGCTGATCTCCCAAATTCCTCTTCAGCGACTCCCACCAGACACCAGCGTCTTTCTCCAACTGCATCGAAGCTAACTTCACCTTGCTAGCTGCCGGAGTCTCTGACACCTCGAAAATCGTCTGCATCTTCCTAATCCAATCATCTGCCGCGATTGGATCAGCTTGCCCCTCAAAGACTGGCGGCCTCATCCTCTTAAAGGATTCAATTTGCTTGATGGGGTCGGCATTCACCAATCCATGTCCAGCTCCATGATTTGGCGGCGGATTCTGCTGCTGTGCCAAGTTGAATGCCATCAGCGCATTCAGGGTCTGATATACCTTGGCGAATTCAGCCTCTAGGTCAATTCCTGCTCCTCGAGAACTACCCGATCAATCCTCATTGTTGCCACCATTTCTGCCTCTGGGTGCAACCATTTTGGATACTGCAAAACGAGGGTAAAGTTAGAGCATCACACAATTCATACTCAAATCTATACCCTATGGCAAAACCATAATCATATCATAACCTCAAACCAAACATCATGTTCCAACTCTATGTGATACTCACACTCTAATGTCCACACCTAGGTACTCACTCTCTAGTGTCCACACCTAGGTTGGTTTTCTTACTATGTCCATTATTATCATTGAAGCATGCTCTGATACCAATCTGTAGCGCCTCGAATTTCTAATATAATAACTTAGAAAATACGTGGCACATTCCCAGCGATCCACTTCAATGTAACAATATACATAGACCAAAACTCAAATTATTTTATTCCAAATTCTTCTTACAATATTCTTTTTCAATTGCAGCGAAAATACAAAACACCTTAAAATACATTTAACTGTTACAACCCTTTTTCTTTACAAATTTACCCAAGGCTCTATTATATCACTCTCTAGAATCCAAAGCTAATCCAAGCCTCCAACTCTAAGCAACCTGCATCACATGAGGCTAGAGTTGAACCCTAACCCCCAAAACTACGGGGTCAGCCATAAATGGTGTGAGTGATATAAACAACAAACATAAACAAACAAATAATCATAAGCAACATGTACTGAACAGAAATACATAAACTGAACATGTAATCTGAAACAAGAACGATAGGCCAGTACATGAGTGAAGCCGAGTCAAGAAACAATACCAACGATCAAGTATCAATCAATCAATCACTCTCAAAATAGTACAGCTCAACTGCACTGTACAGTCGACTGTATAATGCACCAGTCGACTGTTCTGAACAAAAAGTAATTCCCACAACTCAGAATATGTCCAACTGTCAACAATTCTCAGTACCACAATGTATGTCCAACAATCGATCACCGATAATGCCATAGATCGGATAACAACATATCCATCTACAAAACTAAAGATAATATAGATCGAATACGAACCCGGTATGCCAAGACACCGACAAACATATCCATCTACAAACAAACTAAGAAGGTATAGATCGAATACGAACCCGGTATGCCAAGACACCGACGAACATATCCATCTACAAACAAACTAAGAAGGTATAGATCGAATACAAACCCGGTATGCCAAGACACCGACGAACATATCCATCTACCAACAAACTAAAGATAACAAGAACCCTCAAGATCATGAAACTCATCAGCACCGGTCGACTTATTCTATAGTAAGTCGACTGCCCCGAGAACCAATATCCAAGATTTTAACAAGTGTAGTAAGTCGACTCAAGAAAACCATCAGTCAATAATTCTCAAGAAACATTCCAAACACTATAGTCGACTTAAAGAAATCATCAGTCGTCTGTCCCGACGAGAAACTGAGACACTTTACAAACCAAATATTCAGCAGACCAGTCGACTGAATAGGGTCTCAGTCGACTGTCCCGAACGAATCCTCAAAAGACTGAAGGTACAATGTTAGGGTCGTACCAGTCGACTGATACATAGTCCCAGTCGACTGTCGGCCTACAGATCTCACAAATTAGGTCTGTAATCAATACTCAATACCGGAGTTTATCTCAATACCAAATCTCTTCCTCAACTCAAATCTGATCCAATTCGTAATAACAAGGTCCAGAGATTCCTCCATCCAATATCTTATCTTCAATAATCATAATCAAATCTTTAACATGTTTCAAGCAATCAAGAATTGTCAATCGAGATCTACTAATCTTTCATGGATTTCACATGTATATTACGAACAACAACCATGGCATCGATTTCATACCAGATACGAAAAACATCAGCAAAGCAACATGCAAATCATACACATGAACAAAACAAGTCTATATCACTCACCTTTAGAATCGAGAAGAATCCACAAAAGCCTTCCTTTGCTAGATCCAAACTCCTCCAAATCGCCAAGAAAATAATATAATGAAATCTGAGTTATGCAGCGAATGACGGCTGCGACTCTACTTATATAGGCCGGGAATTAGGTTTTAGGGTTTCCAAATACATTTGCAAAACAATCCCTTCAAAATACAATTTTATATATATATATATCTATCTACTCTTGGAAACTCATCCAAAATTCATTAAAATTAGGATTTAATAGAAAATATACTTCTAAATCTTAACCAATACTGTTTAAAACGTCCAGAATGCCAATTTTGCACTTTAGCCCTTAAAAATGTCAATTTTACAAAAAGGTCCTTCTTTTCTCAAAATTTGCAAATAGTACTAATTAACTTCAGAAAAATCTGGAAAAATACTAAATAAATCCCAAATAATAAATAATGATTTTTCATAAAGGAATCTTAATTTTTCAAATATCTCAAAGTCGTTTGCACGTGTTTTGCACGTGTACATAAGATAAATCTTTTAGAAAATACCAATTAAATCTCCAAAATAAATTTAAATTCATTTTCAAATAATTAAAATAATATTTGAAAATACGGGGTTCTACAATAGCCCACACATGAGGCTAAAACAACCAAATACAAAATTGCACGAAAACGGTCGGAAACTGTGGACTATAACCCACAAAAGGAGGCCAAAACAATAAAATACGAAGTATCATGAATGTGAATGAAAAAAGTGAACTATAGCCGACAAAATGAGGAAAATAAAAAATCTCACGAAAGTGGTCGAAAACTATGGACTATAACCCACAAATAGAGGCCAAAATAGTAAAATACGAAATATCATGAAAGTGACAGAAAACAGTATACTATAGTCTACAAAATGAGGAAAATAAAAAATCGCACGAAAGTAGCCGAATACTATGGACTATAGCCCACAAATGAAGCTAAAACATTCAAATACATTATTTCGCAAAAACGGCCAGAAACTGTGAACTATATAACCCACAAAATGTAGCCAAAACAGTAAAATAAGAAATCTCACGAAAGTGATCGAAAACAGTATACTATAGCCCACAAATGAGGCTAAAATAGTCAAATACAAATTTTCGCGAAAATGGCCGGAAACTGTGGATTATAATCCACAAAATGAGGCCAAAACAGTAAAATACGAAATATCATGAAAGTGATCGAAAATGGTGCACTATAGCCCACAAAATGAAGGAAATAAAAAATCTCAGGAAAGTGGACGAAAACTGTGGACTATAGCCCACAAATGAGGCTAAAACATTCAAATACAAAATTTGGTGAAAATGGCCGGAAACTGTGGACTGTAACCCACAAAATGAGGCCAAAACAGTAAAATACGAAATATTATGAAAGTAATAAAAAAACAGTGAACTATGGCCAACAAAATGAGTGAATTAATAAATCTCTAGAAAGTGGCCGAAAACTGTGGACTATGGCCCACAAATGAGGCTAAAACATTCAAATACAAATTTCGTGAAAACGGCCGGAAACAGTGGACTATAACCCACAAAATGAGGCCAAAACAGAAAAAAATGAAATTGCATGAAAATGATCGAAAACAGTGTACTATAGCCCACAAAAGAAAGGAAATAAAAAATCTTATGAAAGTGGTTGAAATCTATTGCCTACAGCACACGAATGAAGCTAAAACAGTGAAATACAAAATTTCACGACAATGGTCGGAAACTGTGGACTATAACCCACAAATCGAGGCCAAAACTATCAAATACGAAATCTCATGAAAGTGATCCAAAACAATATACTATAGCACACAAATTGAGGAAAATAAAAAATCTCACGAAAGTATCCGGAAACTGTGGACAATATCCTACAAAAGTAGCCCAAAACAATAAAATACGAAATCTCAAGAATGTGATCGAAAATAGTGTACTATATCCCACAAAATGAGGGAAATAAAAATTCTCATGAAAGTAGCCGAAAACTGTGTACAATAGCCCACAAATGAGGTTAAACAGTCAAATGCATTATTTCGTGAAAACGGCCGGAAACTGTGGACTGTAACCCACAAAATTTGGCCAAAACCGTAAAATACGAAATCTCATGAAAGGGATCGAAAACAGTGTATTATAGCCCATAAAATGAGGTAAATAAAAATTCTCACAAAATTAGCTTAAAACTATGGACTATAGCCCCCAAATCAGGCTAAAACAGTCAAAGACAAAATTTTGCAAAAACAGCCGGAAACTATGGACTATAACCGACAAAATGAGGCCAAAACAGTAAAATATGAAATCTCATGAATGTGATCGAAAACAGTGTACTATAGCCACAAATTGAGGGAAATAAAAACATCCCCGAAAGTGCCCGAAAACTGTGGACAATAGCCCACAAATGAGGCTAAAATATTCAACTACATAATTTCACAAAAATGATCGGAAACTGTGGACTATAAACCACAAAATGCGGCCAAAACAGTAAAATACGAAATCTCATGAAAGTGATCCAAAACATTGTATTATAGCCCACAAATTGAGGGAAATAAAAAATCTCACGAAACTGCCTGAAAACTGTGGACTATGGCCCACATATTAGGCTAAAACAGTCAAATACAAATTTGCACGAAAACGGTCGGAAACTGTGGACAATATCCTACAAAAGGAGACCAAAACAGTAAAATACGAAATCTCATGAATGTGATCGAAAACAATGTACTATAGCCCACAAAATGAGGAAATAAAAAATCTAATGAAAGTGACCGAAAACTGTGGACTATAGCCCACAAATGTGGCTAAAGAAGACAAATACTAAATTTTGCTAAAATGGCCAAAAATTGTGCACTATAACCCACAAATTGAGGCCAAAATAGTAAATTACAAAATATCATGAAAGTAATCGAAAACAGTGTACTATAGCTCAAAAAATGAAGGAAATAAAAAATCTCATGAAAGTAGCCGATAACTGTGGACTATAGCCCACAAATGAGGTTCAACAATCAAATACATTAATTCGCGAAAACGGCAGGAAATTGTGGACTATATAACCCACAAAATGTGGCCAAAACCTCCAGCTGATCGAACGAGGAGATCGAGCTGAGGACAAGCTTAGAGAACCATTCCCGAGCCGGACCCCGGAGGGTGGCGAGGAAGGCACGACATAGGAGGGGATCCAAAGCGTTGTGAATCATCACGAGAGTCTTGAACCCCTCCATATGATCAGCAGGGTCACCCTCGCCGTCGTAGGTCTCGAACTGAGGAGGCCGAAAGTTCCTGGGTATCTCTGCTTGTAAGATTGGAGTTGATAAAGGAGTTCGGGTCGGCCTATGACCCTGAACCGGCCTCGGGCCGCCCTTGCCAAAATGGTTGAAGCAGTTCTCCATTTCCTGTAGGCATCTAAGGACACCCTCGTCCCATTCTAGCGGGCGGGTTAAGCCGCGAGACTCGCTGGCTCCGGCATCCGACCGCGAGTGAGAGCGGTGGAGTGTCTCATTCCCGGGTGTCCCTAAGATGGCCTCCAGGATCTCGTTCCGAAAGTTTTGAAACTCACGGCGTGTGACTGGAGCTTGTCCGGCCAAGTCGCGTTGGGGTGGCGACCTTCGGTCTGTGCGACTGAGCTCTAGCCCCGCTCTCGGAATGGGTGCCTGGGATGGTTCAGGGCCGAGTTGGAAGCGGCCCCTCCCCTAGTTTGGCTGGCTTGCCGGTTCTCGATGACCCGACGTAGGTCGGTCGCGACCGAGCGAGAAGCGTCCGGCCCGGGTTCGCCGTTGACCCTCGGATGGTTGGATCCCTGGGCATCGGCGTAGCTGTCTTGGAGAGGAGGGTCTGGACGACGTCTAGAAGTGACGGCTCTTCTGGCCCTAGGGGCCATGTGAGAGCTCGGATTGAGGGGATGACGTTCCTGGCCGGGGTCGGACTGAGGTCAATGCCGAGGTTTCCCACAGGCGGCGTCAACCTGATGCGGTTTGTTTTTGGGGTGTGGCTGCAACATGTGTAAGTTCTTGTAATTTGTATAGTGAAAGTCGCGGTACTGGCTATATGTTCGACCCTCGGCTGGGGGACCAGCTCGGGAGTAGCAGGAGTGAGATGGAGGATGGTTGCTCGACTCGGATCCAGTAACTCGGATTGGATCTTCGGGGCTCGGCTCGGTCTTGTGTACTTGCACTCTGCCCAGAAATACCGGGAGAGATCCTGGCGACAGGCCCTCCGACGATCTAGTCGGTCACTGGAAAGCAAGAGGAGCTAGGGTTTTGGAGGAGAAATATTGATTACCTTGCCAGTGGGGGAGGGGGTCTGGTATTTATAAACAAAGCAAACGGCTCTGAGATCCTGCTGGGCCGGGTTTGGACTCGTTTGCTCATGGGCCTGACGTGGCAGAAGCCCATGAAGCTCTGGGTTGATCTGATGATCAGGGAAGAGCGGGTTTTGAGGAAATCTGGTGGCCCATGAAGGACCACGTCATCTGGCCCATATCACATAGAGACACCATGTATCTCATTTCTAATCAATAGAAGCAAAATACCAATAAGAAAATTCATTTGTATTCTGCACATCACCGCAAAGTCAATTTTGAAGCCAGAAAGGAGAGGAAAGGCAGCATTATTAAAACATACAATGAAGACTGTATTCGATCCACAGACACACGCACAAAAGGACTGTAGATGCATATAAACCATAAACAAGTTCACTGACACACTAGTGATTTGAAACAAAAGTTATGCAAACCAATTATAAATATTCATACCATATAAACTACAAATACAAAGGCTTTTTTAAACTAGAACAGACAAAAAAACAAACGAGGAAAAGTTCCGAGTTTCAAATAGACACTTATGTGGGGAAAATTGTGAGCAATATCTACCGATGATCCTGGTACAAATTATGAAGGAACAAACTTGGCCTAACGCTGACTTTTCTATTGGCACAGGCCAGATAGCTCAACGGGCCCTCCGCAGGCCCATTCGCACGCCTGGGTGAACCGCCCCCCATTCGCGCCAGACGCTCCATTGGTTACGCCATATCCGTACCCCCTAAATCAAGAAGCTAATCAATCCCAGATCTGAGATCAAGGGGATTCCCCGGGACCTATATATACAACATCTACGGTAAAGTTAGAGGTAATCAATCTTTTTGCTACAGAATCGCTTCCACTAAATTATTGCTTTCTAACTTAAGCATCGGAAGGTCTGTCCCCGAAACTACTCCCGGCGTTTCAGGCTTCTTTTTGTAGGTCCACGAGGCAGCCATCCATCATTCGACCCATTATCGGATCCAGAACGAAAGGTAGGATCACTACTATTTCCTCAAATCTAAAAACTCACATTATCTGTTGCTCCTACACCCTAAAAGTAACCGCAACAGATTGGCGTCGTTGTGAAAAACATGCAGAACAATCCTACTCCCAACTCGAGTTCTAATCCGAAGTAACCCGCTCTCATGGCCCCAAAAGCTAAGAAGACCACTGCGGCGGGGCCTTCGGCCCCTCCTTCCCCATCGATCCGTAGCCCCGCGAATACCTAAGGGTCGCGGTGGCAGCGGGCCGAGAATCCGCAGGGACCAACTCCGAGCGCATCCCACTCCTCCACAATGCCGGCCGAACAACCTGTGGTGGGCGACCTCTGGAACGTCATCAATAACCGGTCCAGCTAGAGGGACCTTCGAAATTAGCTCAATCATTCGAGAGGTGAAACCAGGTCGTCGAACCCGGCCCCGAGCTCTAGTGTCCATTGGTCCCGAGGCCGGGGTCAACGGCATAGCCGCTCCCCAAGGGATCGCCAATATCCTAATGACCACGGCGGAGAGGGTCACGTCACTCGTGCTGAGTTCCAAGTGTTTCGGCCGAAGTCCTGCGGGAACTCCGTGAAAGAGCCCGGGACAAACGACGTTCAGACGAAGAACAAATCGAAGACTCCAAGGAAGAAGAATCCCATGGTTCAACTAGATCCGGGAATCAGAAAGACGATGTCTGAAGATGTCTCTAAGAGATGTGGAAGATCATCCCGCTCAGATAGGCGAGAACGGAGGACAACTCAGTCGAGGTCGTCAACCATCCAGACCCCTTTCTCCTCTCTATTCCTCGACGCCCCTATTACGAGCAACTTCAAAGCTCCACGGTTTGAAACATACAACGGAGAGACAGATCCTACTAATCACATAGAGGGGGTTCAAAATCCTCATGATGATTCACAATGCCTCGGATCCTCTCTTATGTCGCGCCTTCCCAGACACTCTGCATGGCTCGGCCCGGGAATTGTATTCAAAGCTCACCCCTAGCTCAATTTTCTCTTTCGATCAGCTCGATGAGAATTTCCTTGCGCACTTCGTGACTAGTCACAAGGTAGAGAAAACAAGCACTTTTCTTCTGGACCTAAGACAGAAGGACAGAGAGCCCCTCCGGTCTTTGTCCGAAGATTCACCGCAGATGTAAGGGCAATCTCCTCCCTCGACGCCGGAGTTGCCTCAACAGCGTTCCGACATAATGTCCGCCATGGCCAGCTAAAGGCCTCCCTCACCAAGAAACCTCCCCTCGATTTTTCTGACCTCCTTCGCAGGATCGAGAAATATATTCAAGCCGAGGAGGCACTGCATCCCAGCGGTTGGAAGGAGACCCAAGCAAAGGGGAAAAGGAAGGCCGATGAGTCCAAGGCCTCGAAAAAATCACAAAAGGGCCTCATTGGCCAAAGGTGTCCGCCCCCAGTCCCTCGATTCAAGAAATTCACTCCACTCAGGGCGAGTGTCTTGGCCATCCTTATAACATCTCGTATTAATTTTTAAATAAAAATACAGTTTTGTAAAAAATTTTGCACGTGCAATTTCACCTCATTTTTCATTCAAAAATATTTTTTCTAAGTATGCATAACAGGGGTGTATTGAATTGAGATTTCAAAAGATTTTAAAAGAATTGAGAATCACAGTATTTAAGGAATTTATGGAGAATTCACCTAAAACTTTGACTGGGATTTATAAGGATTTTAAAATAGTTTGATGGAATTCTTATTATGAATTTGATGGAATTTGAAGGAATTCGATGAAAATAAACATTATAATTAGTTCATTTCCTACACAAGATTGTCATTCTCATAAGAGTAGTACCAATAAATATCAAAGAACCTCGCAAGTCATAAAAATATCATTCTCATAAGCTTTTTCTGAAATACTAGAAGGACACCCACATAAACAAAAGTAACAACAAAAAAAATAGCCCTACATGAGAGAGTTATTGATGAGTCCATCAACTCAATACTCGCTATTTTAATATTCTGGAATAGCATAAAATAATAATAACTAATAACACCCGGTAACTAAAGTCATGGAGCAAGAGATTTATAAGGAGCATCAACTCTCCCGTTAGGCATCATAACTCTATCACATCTCCTCATCAAATCAATACTCGTTTCTGTACCATAGGTCTTCCAGTTAACAGTTTCACTATATAGGCCACATCATACAAACCATGGAACGTTATCCACTTCGTCTTGTACCTGTAACGAGAAACCAATTTATGCCATAGCAATCTTAAGAATATTTTTGAATCAACTCCATCGCGTTGATTTTGATTGAAATTGATTCCATTGTCTTTCAGGAGGCGGATGGAGGCCTCTTCGTGGGGATCAATGGTTGGGTTGAATTAGGGTTTGGGTTAAATTAGGCCTCTGCATGGGGATCGGAGGCCGGGAGGTAGAGGAGAGTGGGGTAGCAGTAGAGGAGGGTGTCGGGAGGTAGAGAAGAGGAGGAAGAAGACGATGGAGAGAGCAGGGAATTAGGGTTTGGGTTTATTTGGGGATAATTTGGGTTTTTTTGTACAGGAAACAAAACCATACTCACCAATGGCTTGAAAGTTTCTACAGAGAAGGTGAGAATTGCAAAGGCTTTTGGTATTTATACCTCGGACCCTAAATTCCATCTAAATCCTCCAAATTCTCAATTCTATCAAAATCATTAACTTTTTGAATACACCGAGAATTGAATGGGGTCATTTAAAATCTCAATTGAATACACCGAGAATTGAATAGAATCACTTAAAGTCTCAATTGAATACACTGTGACTTTTATAAACTCCTTTAAAATCCTAATAGAATACACTAGGATTTTCACATTCTTTTAAATTCTTTTCAAATTCCAATCCAATACACCCCTGTAAGTTCCTTTTTATTTATTTATCTCATTTAGTTGTCTTTCCTTAATTAGAACTCATAGGCCTAATAGAAGACTCTAAGCCCATTGAAATAAATAAAATAAATAAATAAAACCAAGCCCACAATGAGAAGTCCACTAAGAGAACATATTTCTAATTTGTACACACTTTTACACTTGTCTTGTAACAACTAGTAGCTACACAAAAATTGATAAAATATAAAAGTGAAAAGAGTGTGCATGTGCACTACACGTGCACGTGCATTTGTGCATGCACAAAGCAAGAGAAGTGGCCGGCCATTTGATGGAGGAAGTGGGAGAGTGGTGAGAGATCATGGGGTAGTGGAGGGAATCATAGCCATACAATTTCCCTATATAACCCCCCCCCCCCCCCCTATTGTTTGTCATTTGCACCAAAACTAAGAATCAAAAGAGACACGAAAGAGAGCTAAAGGATTTCGGTGGGCACCCTTGGAGCTTGGAATTTTGCTTTTGCTAGGAGGAGAAGTGCTAGGCTTGTAGAGTGGTGCTAGGAGCTTTCCCTAGGAGACTTTTATTTGTGCATCAAAAGAGGTGGGTGTCTATTTATTTTCTAATTAGGCTTAGAAATCATGTTTAGGGATTATGTAGTGAATCTTAGTCTAGTTTTAATGATTCTTGCTAATTTTGATGCATGTTGAAATGATGAAATTTATTACCATGAGTTGCATTGTATGTTAAATTAAAGGTTATGATTTGAATGACATAATAGAACGAGGAAGGGATAAATTAAATGCATGTTGATAAGTGTCTGGCACAATTGAAAAAGAAAAAAAAATGGGTTTCTTTATTGCATGAATTGTTGTCTTGTACAAAATTTATGTATAAGAAATGTGATAATTAGTGTAGAGATGAAGAACAATTGGGGGATAAAATGGGTATTGTTGATTAATGAAAAAACTCACATTAATTGAAAGTTAGACAAATTTAGCATAGTTGTATCGACTTTTTTATTTCTCTTATAAAGGAAAATGTCTAATTTCGGAAAAGATGATTAAATACTCATAAAAAGGGATGAAATGAGTAAGTTATTATTTTGGAAAAAATGGGTATGAGCAACTTGCTCATTTAGTAAATGAGCAATTGATGAGGTGGCATGCATGTGATTTAAAAAGAGTAATGCTATAGTCACTGCCTACTTCACTACTAAATTCTCCACTACCTGATGTGGTAGCCTAGTCAGCGATGCCACATCAGCAGCCCCTTTAATTATATTATTAATTAATTAATTCTTAAAATACCAAATTAACAACTAAAATCTCTTCATCTTCCCGTATAGTCTCTCCTCACCCCAATCCCAATCTTCTGACCCAGCCGCCGCTTCCTCCTACTACCACAGCTGCCGCCGCCTCTTCTTCCCGCTGCTCCCACTCTCCACAGCTTCATCCTGCTGCCCTCACGCGCTGCCGCATTCTCCGCCTCCTCCACCACCGTCTCTTCATCTATTTTGATCGTCATTTGCATGATAGAAGGCACTTCATCTTTTCATCTTTTTTCTAGTTATTACTATGCTAGATTTTGATTCTAGTTATTGCAATTGATAACTTTAAATTGAGATGTTTTATTGAATGAAATTGAGAGTTAAGAGTCTCTGTTCTGATGGGGAAAAGATACTAAATTCAGTAGCACACCCTAAATTTAGTAACTCAATTACATCTCAGAACAGTCTTTGTTCACAATCTTCATTAGAGTTTATTTCATTCAATAAAAATGATCAATAGGGTTTTTTGACTTCATAGTTGCATTTAACTAAATTAAGATGTTTTGATTCTTAACTAAATTCAGTATATTTCATCCATTGCGTTCTCATGAGATGTTTTGATCCTTGATATTCTTGAAATTTAACAGGCATGGATACCTCCCTCAATGTTTTACCTTCAATTCAAAATTCTAGCGAGCATGGTCACAATGAAATAGAGAGTGTAGGAAAAAAAAAGAGTGGAAAGGGATGAGGAACCTAAACTTAACATAAAATTCAATTCAAATGAGGATGCATTTGAATATTACATAAGATATGCTAATTAGATCGGGTTTGAAAAAAGCATAAAAACATCTAGAAAGAATGTAGATGATGCGATGTGTTTTGTCACATTTGCATGTCATCGATATGGTTTTCCCAAAAGTATTTCTCAAAATAGTTTGAAGCCACATCCTGCACAAAAGACTAATTGCGAGGCAAAAATCAACATTGTGTTGTGTAGTAATAAGAAGTGGCGAGTGAGTTGTAGACTTAGCTATCGAGTCTGAGAGGAGATGCAATATGGTTATTGACTAGATAAAATATTTTAAGGAAAAATTGTTGGTGACTACATATATTGTTGACAGTTCTCAACCTACACAAAGATCCAACCTTAGCGAGGAAAATGGAGCCGACGATAACTGTACGGTAAAGGAGAGGCAAAAACCACATGACCCATTCACAATTCCATTTAAGGGTTGTCCACCGACTAAAAAAAAGAATATGTAGTGGAGAAAATTGTGAGAAAATAAAGCAACGAAGAATAAGGCTGCAAAAGAACAAACACGTCCAGGTAATTAAGGTTTAATTTCATATCTTCAAATGTTTAGCATTGTGAACATACCTATGTGATAAATGGCAGATTTTTAAGTAGAAGAAACATTGATACCAATTGTTGTTGTCCCAGCTAATGCATTGATTCAGCAACCACCCAACAATAATTTGGCATGCTCCAATTCACCATTTAATCATTTCTCAGTTGACGTGAGTGCAAGTTCACAATTCTTTCCTCCATACCCAGTACACCAACTTTATTCTTTTTTTATAAGTTATGTTTGTTTTGTATTCTATCATTCAGTTGTAACAATTAAAAATTCTTGTAGGTAGTCCCTCAGTTTGGTGGCCAAAGTATTGTTTCGATGAATCAATTTGGTGGAGAAAACATATTGGTTAGGAACGGTATTTGTACTTCTACATGGCAACAACTTAGTCAAACAGTAGGATTTTCATATGGTAGTGGAATATCCAACCTAAGCACACCTACATTTCAGGTTAGCATTATTCACACTTAAATGGACTTCAACAAGTCGTATTTTGACTTAAAGTATGTGCTAATTGAACACAAGATTATTTCCTATGAGTTAATTGTTATTAATTGTGTATGTAGGTCGCTTCTGCCAACGTGAGGTCGTCCGTAGGTACTCATATGGTACCCAACCAAAATGCTTCAAATGCAACTAATGGTGATGGTCATCAAGGCAAAAATTGAAGAATTTCTTTTTAGATTGCATTTAGATTGCATTCAGATTGCCTTCGGCGCTGTTTTTAAAGTTTTTTGAAAATGTTAAACTTTACAGTTTTGTACTGTCATGTTGAAAGCTTCAAATTCAATTGATAATTGATAATGCTAGATTTTGATTATAAACTCTATCAGCAGATTTACCATTGTGTTTGGCTTTTTCTTCATTGGTGAAGAATGTTCTAACTTTATCCTGTGCTAGCAATCTAACTTCTAATAGTAGCAATGTGGTACATAATCATCATAAAAAGCAGTCTGAACATACTGGACTTTTTTTAACTATTTTTAGTTTAAGCCGTATTTATACTTACAGTCTGCAGGGTAGTTGGTATAAGTTACTTTAGCTGGAATATGTACCACATTGCTTCTGTTTAAAGTGTCTTGATCTCTGTAACTCTTTGGTTGCTGTTTTGCTTTAAGAAAATGGCTAAAAGGATGTCATCTCGCAGACCCGTTTTACTTAGATAAAGTTTGTTACATTGCAGTTATAACTGCATACGTTGTAACTAATGCAATGAGAGCACAAATTTGGTTGTGGACTGTTTGAAATTATCTGAAGAGGTGCTCGATGTATTGGTTGGTTGATTGGTTGAGAAAATTTCAAATTCGATATGGTACTTCAAAAATCTTAATAATTGATTTACAATCTTTTCAGAATATCTGGAGGTAGTTTGGTCCTGTTTGGCATTGCAGTTTCAGAATACGCATCCTATCAAACTCCTGATATGCTAGCGATGCAAATTGACAGGTCAGAAAGGGATGTATCCCTGATCATGGCAGTTACTGCAAAGACTACACTATAATGTTGTCAAAATACACCTGATCCAACCCACATTCACTTTCATTTTCCTTACTTTACATTCATGTAACTACTAGAGATCTACTTTCACAGCAGACGAGTATATTTATATTCTTTGAAACTTACTAGTTACTACTTGAACTCAACAGATGTAAACAATACAATTTCTGGAACATCATATAGCTGTCACAAATTTTAATCTACAAACAAATCAAAATTGACAAATGAAAGTGATTTCAGATTCTTTGTGCTTTTGTCCAAAATGACAGCTTCATCCCCAAAAATGAATCCAGTGCTAGTTAAGGCAAGTCATCACCAAAAGGCTTCTTGACAAGGATCTATTTGAACTCTGGCCCGGATGACGGAACATTAAACTCAACAATCCTGCACATTAAAATCTGGACTGGATGCCTGCACATTGAGAAGAAGAAGAAGAAGAAAGAAGAAGAAGAAGAAGAGACTTTGGTGGTGGAGGAGGCAGCGGCGGTGCATGGGTGCAGCGGTATGAAGCGGCGGCACGGGGGGTAGTGGGAGGAAGCAACAGTGGGGTCAGAAGATTGGGACAGGGGTGAGGGAGAGACTGTATGGGAAGATGAAGAGATTTTAGTTGTTAATTTGGTATTTTAAGAATTCATTAATTAATAATATAATTAAAGGGGGATGCTGATATGGCATCGCTGACTAGGCTGCCACATCAGGTAGTGGAGAATTTGGTAGTGAAGTAGGTAGCGACTAGACAAATTTAGCATAGTTATATCGACTTTTTTTATTTCTCTTATAAAGGAAAATGTCTAATTTGGAAAAAGATGATTAAATACTCATAAAAAGGGATGAAATGAGTAAGTTATTATTTTGGGAAAAAGGGGTATGAGCAACTTGCTCATTTAGTAAATGAGCAATTGATGAGGTTGCATGCATGTGATTAGAAAATTCTAAAAGGGGTTAGTTGTCCCATGTACACATGCATGCCACATCATCAATTGCTCATTTACTAAATGAGCAAGTTGATCATATCCCTTTTACTCTATTATTTTTGGTGACATATGAATACTAATTTATATTAGAGTAAAAGGGATATGAGCAACTTGCTCATTCAGTAAATGAGAAATTGATGATGTGGCATGTATGTGATACATTGGACAACTAACCACTTTTAGAATTTTCCAATTACATGCATGTCACCTCATCAATTGCTCATTTACTAAATGAGCAAGTTGCTCATACCCCTTTTCCCCTAAAAAAATAAGACAATAATGAGATAAGTCATGTAAAACAACTCTTGATGCTAAAGTAATAAGAACATGTATTGTATATACAAAGTTTGCTTCACATTCATTTCGATTGTTGGCACCATTCCTCCATTCATTTAACTATCTACGGAAGGTTGAGAATATCTCTAATACTATAATGCGTGAGTTGTGATTATATAATTTGTAAACAAATTATAATTTGTAGACAACCAGTCGTCTAATCTCAATCACTCATTTTTTAGTGGGAGTTATATTAATAATCAGTTTACTCAACTGTTGTATAATACCCTAAAAGTTTAAATTTATTTACAACATAATTATTTACAAAAGTGCAACTCATATATATAAAAAAATTAGTGCCATTAAGGATAACTAGTCATTTACACGTGCGGTGCACGTCTGTATAAATATATATATTTTTTTTAAAAATCGACGTTGTCTGACATCAAACCTAACTTTCTTTATCTATACTTACTATTATTAAGCAAAGCCCCATTTTGGTGGCTTTTTACTATTATACCCCCATATACATAAAAATCTAAAAAAAATACATAAGGTTAATTATGTCAATTCCCTAAAAAATCAAAACCGTATCTTCCTCTCCCTTCACACTCATCTCTCTCCCCTTAATTACTAACCGCTTACTCTCTCTCTCTCATCATAAATACATAAGAAACCCCAAACCCACCACACTACAGTTAGAAATGCACCCATAGATCTGCCCTCTTCTCGTCCCTATCCCCATTTGTGAAGCTTCTTTTTTAGCAACAAAAAATCTTATCAAACAAAAAAAGTATATTTACCATCACCAAAAAATGAGGCATCTTTTGGCCTTCTCTCTCTTCTCTCTCTTTCTCTCCCTCTCCACAGCCGATGACCCCTACAGGTTCTTCACCTGGAACATCACCTACAGCGACATCTGGCCCCTCGGCGTCAAACAACAGGTTTAACTCACTTCTAAAATCTTCACTTATTATTATTTTTTATACACAAAAAAAAAATATTAACTAATATTTACAATTGCAGGGGATTCTGATAAATGGGCAGTTTCCGGGACCGTAGATTGAGGCGGTGACGAACGACAACCTAATCATCAACGTCTACAATAGCTTGCCTCAGTCCCTCCTCTCTTGGTATGTTAGTATTAATTTATGTTACACTTCCACTTAAACCTTGATTTAGAGAGATTATTTATTGCCATTAGAGTTTTTTTCCCGTGAGTTTGACACAGTGCTGACCGATGTCAGCTGTGTTACAACTGTCATTTCTGGGAACTTACTTTTTTATATATAATAAAATATCTATGAGTAAATGGATGTCTCATTCGATGACATATTACGTATTATTATTTACCCTAAAAAAAATAATAAATAAATTTTTAATTAAAACGTGCATCGCACGTGCAGGTTACTAGTATTAGTTAGACATGTGCATTGCACGTGTTTGTTTGGTTACAAATGAAATTTGTTTGGTGACAAACTCTCCCATTAAAATAGTAGATTTGTAAAGAGTATAGTAATGGATTGAAATGGGTAAATGAATGTCTCAGGTTTGAGACCAAATTGCATCATAGTCTTTACTTAAAAAAATAATATTATTAGAACGTGTATCGCACGTGCAGATTACTAGTTTTATTAAGTTGAGCCTGGGATAAACTTCAAATCTTTATTAGCTTATTCACATCCCTAGATCGGATGAATCAATTTTTTTCCTTCTTTTTAATAACTATAACTAGTGTACCCTTGTACAATATTGCACAAATTTATATAATATTAT
This sequence comes from Hemerocallis citrina, assembly GCA_017893485.1. Classification (NCBI taxonomy): domain Eukaryota; kingdom Viridiplantae; phylum Streptophyta; class Magnoliopsida; order Asparagales; family Asphodelaceae; genus Hemerocallis; species Hemerocallis citrina. The sequence goes on from CM030358.1 coordinate 192,631,705, forward strand.
ATAATATGTAGTATAATCCGTGTAATATTAACATAGTTTTTTTTTAAAAATAAGAAAACTAACAAAACTTTTTAAAAAAAATTATCTAATAACATCTATATAATAATGCATGATTTTTAAAGTTTGATTTAAAAGATATGATTTAAATTCAAATTTTGAATGGAAAAATAGTGAAGTGATTGTTTTCTACTTTTTGCTCTCGTTCTATTTGAAAAGAAAAATTGTGAAAAATCATTGAACCAAAAGTGGTTTATTGTATAGAGTGGGTGAATTTGAAATCTACTTTGGTTTCCGTAAGATAAAGGTTAATTAAGCGCCAACTGGCCCGGTGCATCACACGTCCTTGAGACACATCATGACATTATCGGCCTGGCTCAAATCAGCCCAAACATTTATCCAGGCCACCATTCCAGTAACAGCCGTCCAAGTGGCCCATAGTTTAAATTCGCGCCAACCGGTTGGTGTCCACTCATAATATTACCTAATTGAAAATTTTGCCGTACTGTCCCACTTTTTGAAAATATTTAGCGCTCTGTCCTACTTTCCAAAATAATTAGCGATCTGTCCTTATTTAGGACACGTCAGCATAAATCGTTATTGGAAATAACCACATAGATTATTTACGTGCCGTTATTTTCAATAACGGCATCTATTTTACATTTTTTTTTCATGCCGTTATTGATAATAACGATATCAGTATATTTCTCTTACAAGTGTGAATCTTCTAACTTTAAAAAGTTCTAGTATGAAAAAAAACTTATAAATAATGCCGTTATCCTGAATAACGTCATTCGAATGACTGATGCCGTTATTGAAGATAATGGCATCAGTTATATATAAATATGAACTCTTGCCGTTGTTTGGAAACAGAGAGAATGAATAAAAAGTTATTTTTTTAAAAAAAAATAAATTATAACTGATGCTGTTATTTAGAATAACGGCATCAGTTATAAATATATATATATATTTTAATTTATTCGTCAGAGAGGATGAATAGTAAGTTATTTTTTTATTAAAAAAAATTATAACTGATGCCGTTATTCCAAATAACGGCATCAGTATTAAGAATGCCGTTATTTGAAATAACGGCATCTGTTATAAGATTTTCACACTTGCAATTTTTTCTCTAAGTGGAGACTACAAGTTGTCGAAAAACAAAACAATCTATGCCGTTATTTCAAATAACGGCATGACATTTTTTTTCCAAACAGATGCCGTAATTGGGAAGAACGGCATCGAAATAACCTATGCTGTTTTTTCCAATAACGTTTCTTGCTGACGTGTCCTAAACAAGGGCATATCGCTAATTGTTTTGGAGAGTGGGGCAGAACGTCAAATACTTTCAAAAAGTGGGGTAGTACAGCAAAATTTTCTACCTAATTCCCCCATCTTACGTGTCAGCACTTCATTGGTAGGTCCCTCTTGAAAAACCCATTTTTCAACTCCCATTTCACCGATTTTTTTTGCAGTAATTGTCCACTTTTTGAAAATATTTGTAATTATGGGCCAGTTTCGAAACTATTAATATTGGTGAGCTATTTTGTGTTACGTCAGCAGCGTCCGCTATTTTCATTAGCGTCTTCATTTTAAAATTCGCTAATGGGAATAGCAGCCTATGTTCTAAAATATTTGAAATTTTTTGTTTGTTGTCGCTATTCGCACTAGTGACCTTAGTATATATGAGGTTGCTAATGAGATTAGCGACCTCAAATTAATGTATTGAGACACTTAGCAATTTCTAGATAGCTTTTGCTCTCTTAGAGCATCCACAGTCGTTTGCTTATTTGTCATTTTTGCCATTTGTTTGCTACTGTAGCGCACACACTCGTTCGTTATTTTGCCATTTTTTGGCAAAATCGCTACAGTAGAAAAGGAGAAATAGCAATCGAAATAGCAAAATGCATATTATAGCAGACGAAACATCATGTTTCGTCTGGATTATTTAATTATTATTTTAATTGATCGGACGAAACATGATGTTTCGTTCGAAGTAAAAAAACCAAAAAAAACCGAATAAAATAACCTTTAAGCGTGGGAATGAACATGATGTTTCGTCCCAATTTGAGACGAAACATTATGCTTCGTCCCAATCCAAATTAAAAAAAAAATTGTAAATTTTAAATTTTTTTTGCAATTATCTAAATTGATTTTGCAAATTTTTAAATTGTTTTTGCAAAAAAATTTACAATTTGTTTAAAAAATTCTTTTTGCAATTTTTTTTACAAAAAAACCCCCAGAAAATCCGGACGAAGCACCATGCTTCGTCAAGAATCTGGGCATTTTCGGGAACTTTTTGTAATATTTTTAAATTGTTTTTGCAAATTTTTTAATTTATTTTGCAAATTTTTAAATTGTTTTTGCAAATATTATTTACGAACTATTTTTAAATTTTGTTTTTTGCAAATTTTTTTTGCAAAAAAAAACCTTTATTTTTTTCCACTTTTTGGGACGAAACATCATGTTTCGTTCCGCCATTTTTTTTTATTACAGACAAAACATCATGTTTCGTCTGTTTCTTTTTTAACGAACTTATGCATTTTTTTGCCATTCGACGACTGCAGCGTTTCGTCGAATTGGATGGGCAAAAAATGCATTTTGCCATTTTTCACATTCAACGACTGTGGATGCTCTTAGAAATTTTTTTAAAAAAACTGAAGTCGCTATTGGAAATAGTGATCTTAGTATAATTCGGTCGTTATTTGCAATAGCAATCTCAGTAGGAAACTCAATCTCCTCATTCTTTATAGAATTTGCAAAATAGTTAAACAACTAAGGCCTCTATTTGAAATAGCGACCTTAGTACAACTAAGCCCTCTATTCCGAATAGCGATTTTGTACAACTAACGTCGATATTTCGCTATTCCGAATACTGACCTCAGTTTCAAAAATAAATTGATTGTTATTTTTCAGACAGCAAAAACTCTCTAGATTTTGCTAAGTGTTAGAATACAGTTCATTGAAGGTCACTAACCCAATTAGTGACTTCATATATGCTTTGGTCACAAATAGGAATAACAACAACAAATAAAAAATTTCAAATATTTTAAAATAGAGACCATTATTCCCATTAGCGACTTTCAAAATGAAGAAGTCGCTAATGAGAATAGCGGCCGATGCTGACGTGGCACAAAGTAGTCCACGAGGACTAATAGTTTCGAAACTGATCCATAATCGCAAATATTTTCAGAAAGGGGCCTATTACTGCAAAAAATTCCACTTCACCGACCCGCGCGCACCCAGAAAAAATAAATAACGGATAATAGAGCAAGTAGAGCAGAGCAGAGCGCACCACCAAAATCCCCTCCTCCTCTTCTCATGATAAAACCGTAACCCTAACCACAAAAACAAAATTCAAAATCAAAACCCTAAAAATTCAAACTCCATGGCCAAAGCTCTGCTCTCCTCCTCCTTCATCTTCACCGCGCCGCTCCCCTCTCTCCCCCGCCATGGCCGTTTGGGGTTGGGGTACAGGCCGAGGAAAGCGGAGTCGACGAGAATTAAGGCCAGCTTTCAGGAGATTCTTCCTTCTTTGGAATCCGTGAATCTTGATTCAGTTGTTGAGAGAGTCGAGGGGATTTTGTATACTATTGCGGATGCTGCTGTTGCGGCGGATCCGGCGGTGGCTGGGGATGCGGCGGCAGTGCAGAAGAGCGGTGGGTGGTTCGGGTTTGTATCGGATGCCATGGAAGTAGTTCTCAAGGTGATTCTGATTTTATATGAATTTTTCAATTGGTGGAATTTTGTTGTAATGGAATTTCTTTGGATAAGTTGCCTTATCAATTGCAATTAGAATTATAATTACGGTTGAATTCTATCGAAGAATATGGAGTTAGTATGATTATTAAACTAGTGTTTGAGAAGTTAGTTTGGAAGTGTTTTGTTATTATTTGGGAGAGAACAGAATGGAGCATCTAGTGCGCACTAGAAAAGTATTATCATAAATATATACAAAGCATTTGTATACTGAAGTTGAAATTTTTTGTTTTGTTTTGTTTTTTTGAAAGAAGAATTAATAAATTAAGGATCTTACAATTGTTATTGAATTGGGAGGACAGAAAAGGAGGGAAAAGGGTAATTGAGAAACTCCCGGTCTTTGAGTATCTTCCAAATTTCATCGCTTATGATGCCATGATGGTATTTTCTCTTTCGACCCTATTTCTTGTATCTCCAAACTCTCTGCACAGATGCCCTCTATGGAAACATTATACTGTTTAAATATTAAAAAAAGTATGACTACTAACCTATTAAAATTGTTGCTCGCAAAGTAATATATTTCATTGAAGCGCCTGCTCGTTATTACTTCGAGAGGCTGAACCTTAAACTATTTGAAAACCTAAGAGTACATAAATAACTTAATGACTGTACATTAAACAGAGGTATTAGGCTTATCTTCTTGTTATCTGCTGCAGGTGCTCAAGGATGGGCTCGCTGCTGTACACGTTCCCTATTCCTATGGTTTTGCAATCATATTGCTTACTGTCATAGTTAAGGTGGCAACACTCCCTTTGACAAAGCAGCAGGTGAATACCGTGTTCGTGTATATAAAGTCTTGATAAGTCGTTGCTTCTTATGATATATTTCTCCTATATTTATACAACAACAAAACCACCATTCTTTGGATAGAGAGTTACTATGCAGTAAGTCATCCTCACTATTGTACATATTCGTTATTAACTTAACTTCCTTTTTATTCTCCTCTAGGTTGAGTCGACACTGGCAATGCAAAATTTACAGCCCAAAATTAAAGCAATACAAGCAAGATATGCAGGCAATCAGGTTTGACTATATATCATTTCAAAAGTACAATTTGTTGATATTAAAGACATTCCTTGCTCAACACATTCTAAACAGTATTTATTTGGCCTACTGAAGTATTGATGTTCATTAAAATGTCATCACTGTTTTAGCATTTTGGTTCTGAAGACAGGACAGTAAGAAATATACATAGGTCATTCATGTATTTAATATTCTAAATGTGAGTCCAATATATGTTTCCACCCAGTTGTGTATATATTAGGCCGACCTTCATATTTCTTTGATATAGAGTTTCATATGTTTTGACGTATTCTGTTGTTGCCTCTGCTTAGGAAAGAATACAGCTAGAGACAGCCCGGTTGTACAGGCAAGCTGGGGTCAATCCCTTAGCAGGTTTGTTTGCATTCAACATATCTTCTTGGTATTTGCACAAGTCAAGTCTTCTCTTTTTTGAGTGTATTTTCTAGCATGTAAGCACAGTACTGTTGAGTATTGATGAATAAAAAATTAGGATTATTAGGTTTGCTAAGACATTATAACCTAGGCATCAGATTGGAATGCCTAGATCTCTAGCTAGTATATATAGAGGGAGCTATACACTACTTTGGGTATTGGACATTAGGCCCAATAGCCTAAAACCGATATTTGTTGAAGTAATATGTATAGTACACATGTTACCCTTAGGAATATATACAAAATATTATTCGGATATATATGAGAATAAACCTATATATTCAACACTCTCCCCCTATATTCTAATTTGATATATATTGAGAATATTGGGGGAGATTGTTGGATATATAGGTATATTCCCATATATCAAATTAGAATATAGGGGGAGATTGTTGAATATATAGGTATATTCCCATATATTTCCGAATAATATTTTGTATATATTCCTAAGGGTAACACGTGTACTGGACATATTACTTGAACAGATATCGGTTTTGGACTGTTGGGCCTGACGTCCAATACCCAAAGCAGCGTATAGTTCCCTCTATATATACTAGCTAGGGGTAGTAGTCGAGGCATTCCAATCCGATGTCTAGGGTACAATATCTTAAGCAAACCTACTAACCCTAATTCTTCTGTTTGCTCTTATTATTTCTTTGTCAATACTGAACAAGTACTGCATGTAAATCATAGGTATTTGCACAAGTCAAGTCTTCTTGGTCGTGAATCATGACCCAACTTTTTTTCCGTTTCATTTATGTTAGGATTTGAATGGGTTGTGGATTGTTAGGGTTTTGAGAAGATGGAAGAGGAGAGGAAGAAGAAGAGCAGTCGGCTGCTATTAGAGATTAGGGCAAAAATGTTGATTAGTATTCATTTGATTCTAAGTATTACATATATGAAGATACTAAGCTCAATGGGCCCTAAGAGCAATTTGAGTCATAACATAACAATCTCCACCTTGAACCAAATTGCATCTAAAACAAACTAAAAACACAAAGCAAACATAACCTAAAACAAACTAGCAACATGCTAGAAATAAAACTAGCTCAAACTAGCTAGAAACAAATCGACATCAAACTTGAACAGAGCTTGAACTTTGCAATTGGAAGAGGCTTTGTGAGCATATCAGCCGGATTCGATTCGGTACCAATCTTCTTCACGGCAACCTTGCCATCCGAGATCACATCTCGAACAAAATGGTATCGAATGTCAATGTGCTTCGTCTTCTCATGGTACATGCGATCTTTAGTCAAATGAATCGCACTTTGGTTGTCACAAAACACCTCAACAGGACCCTCAAGTGAAGACATCTCACCAACAAACGCCTTGAGCCAAATAGCCTCCTTAATAGCCTCAGTAATCGCCATATATTCGGCCTCAGTGCTTGAGAGTGCAACGGTGGCTGGAAGTGTAGACTTCCAACTAATTGCACAATCTCCAAGGGTAAAGACATAACCCGTCAAGGAACGCCTCTTGTCCAAATCACTCGCAAAATCCGCATCCACAAAGCCCGTCAGTTTCTTGCCATTACCAAACTCCAAACAAGCATCAATAGTACCTCTCAAATAGCGGAAGGTCCACTTCACTGCTTCCCAATGCCCTTTCCCGGGACAAGAGAGATATCTACTTACCACACTAACGGCTTGAGCAATGTCGGGTCGAGTGCACACCATCAAGTACATAAGACTCCCGACTGCACTTGAATATGGAACCTTTTCCATATATTTCTTCTCATCATCGGATTTTGGGCTTAAAGCGGCCAAAAGCTTGAAATGCGCCACAAGAGGTGTTGAAACAACTTTCGCTTTCTCCATGCCAAAACGGCGTAGCACTTTCTCGGCAAAACTCCTTTGTGAAAGAAACAACTTTCTTTTGGACCTATCCCTTGTGATCTCCATCCCGAGAATCCTTTTAGCGGCCCCCAAATCTTTCACCTCAAATGCCGAACTTAGTTGCTCTTTCAACCTCCTAACTTCTTTCAAGTTTGAGGATGCAATCAACATGTCATCCACATAGAGCAACAAGTAAATAAAATCCCCACCATCCAACTTCTTGAAGTAAACACAATTGTCATAATTAGAACGATGAAAATTAATACTCACCATGAATGAGTCAAACTTCTTATACCATTGCCGCGGTGATTGCTTAAGGCCATAAAGGGACTTCTTCAAAAGACACACACGGTCCTCCTTTCCCGCAACCTCAAAACCCTCCGGTTGGCTCATGTAAATCTGCTCCTCCAAATCACCATGCAAGAAGGCAGTTTTCACATCCATTTGCTCCAATTTCAAATCCTTCATTGCCACCAAAGAGAGCAAAACTCGAATGGAGGTGTGCTTAACTACAGGAGAGAACACATCATTGAAGTCCACACCTTGGACTTGACTGTACCCTTTAGCCACTAGCCTTGCCTTATATCGAAAATCCGCGGGATTTGAGCCATCAATCTTCCTCTTAAACACCCACTTGCAACCCACAATCCTCTTACCACTCGGAGGCTTCACAAGAGACCAAGTCTCATTTTGTTGCAAAGATTGTAACTCTTCATTCATAGCGGCAACCCAATTGGCCGCATCTTTAGAAGAAATGGCTTCCTTGTAGGAAGATGGCTCACAATACTCCACATCCTCTGCAATTGCCAAACAGTAAGCAAAGTCGGAGTATCCATACCTTGTAGGTGGTCTTGTTTCTCTTCTAGCTCGGTCCCTTGCCAATGCATATGGTTGTACCTCTTTTTGGGCTTCCTCCAAATTGACATCATCATGTGAGATCAAATCATTACCTTCTTGGACCGGCACCTCAAACTCCACCTTCTTCTCAACCTTCTCATTCTCCTTAATAGTCGGCTCGGGTGCAACATCATTTGTCTTCAACATGGCCGACTCATTGAAAATGACATCTCTTGAAATAAGGAATTTGGATGATTCGGGACACCACAACTTATACCCCTTCACATTTCTGGGATACCCAACAAAAATACACTTCTTCGATCTAGGCTCCAACTTTCCTTCATTCACATGTACATAAGCGGGACAACCAAACACCCTCAAATTCGAATAATCGGCCGTCTTACTCGACCACACTTCTTCGGGTGTTTTCAACTCAATTGAAGTGGTAGGAGATCGATTCACCAAATAGCAGGATGTGTTAATGGCTTCCGCCCAAAACTCCTTATCCAAACCCGCATTTGAAAGCATACTTCTAGACCTTTCAAGTAGTGTCCTATTCATCCTTTCTGCAACACCATTTTGTTGTGGAGTGTTGACCACCGTCTTGTGCCGAACAATCCCTTCAGCCTTGCAAAAATTGTCAAACTCACGGTTGCAAAACTCCAAACCGTTATCGGTTCTCAACCTCTTAACTTTCCTTCCCGTTTGGTTCTCCAAAAGTGACTTCCATTCTTTGAAGGTGCGAAACACATCACTTTTCTCTTTCAAGAAATAAACCCAAACCTTCCTTGAGAAATCATCAATGAAAGTAAGCATGTAACGAGAACCATTACCTTTGGAAGGCTCACGAGAAGGTCCCCAAAGATCCGAATGGATGTAGTCAAGTGTTCCCTTGGTCGAATGAATGGCCGTGGAGAAGCTCAACCTCTTATGCTTGCCAAATACACAATGCTCACAAAACTCCAAGTTGCCCGTGCATTGGCCACACAACAAGTCTCTCTTGCTCAAAATGGTCATTCCTCGCTCGCTCATATGCCCCAATCTCATATGCCAAAGCCTAGTAGTCTCCTCATCCGACATAGTACCCGAACGTGCAATGGCGGCCGAGCCCGTGACCGTGGAACCTTGTAAGAAATAAAGAGTTCCAATTCTCTTCGCCTTCATGATTGTGAGAGCTCCTTTAGAGACTCTAAGGACTCCACCTTCACTTTGGAACTTACATCCCTTTTCTTCAAGAGACCCCAAAGAAATCAAATTCTTAGACAAATCGGGTATATGCCTCACACCCGTCAACCTTCGGACCTTTCCATCATGGAATTTAATTGTCACCGAACCAATCCCGGCAACCTTACACATATTGTTGTTTTTTTTTTGAGTTAAAAGGTGGAATAACACCACCCTGTTTCATTAATAAGAAATTAATAAACAACCCCGCAGAACCGGGAGAAAACAAAAGTGCAGTGCAGGAAATAAAACATAAACCCCCAACAGAACCTTGGGGGGTGGGTTTCATCGTCTAAACCACAAACATCAGGAAATAAACATAAACCCCCAACAGAGCCCTGGGGGGTGGGTTTCAACATCTAAACCTCAGATAACCAAAGCACAAAGAAATGAAACAACATAAATAGACACAGAGAGTGCCATTGACGCAACTGGGATGTAAGACTGGTGTGCTCCTCAATCCAAAGTCGGCCCGAACTCTATCTCCTCATCGTCAAATTCTTCCACCTAGAAGACCTGTGCAATCCTTCCTCTCGCTCCTGAAGCAGCAGCTGTAGCCCAAAAGAAAATCAGATGCATGATGAGAGTGAGGTTACTAGAAATAGAATTACAAGAAGCACGGAAATAAAAATTGTTTCTATCTAGCCATAACACCCATGTGGTTGCTGCAATGGCAATGTACCATGCCTTCTTCATGTCGTGTCGGGTCGATGCAAATCTAGAGCCAACCCATAGTTCCTCATACTCTCTTGGGTAGTCATTTGTACTTAAGGCTCTTAGAACTTTTGTCATGACGGCCTTGCTTCTAGTGCAGTGAATAAACAAGTGGTTCAGATCTTCCGTATGTGTGTTGCAGAATCCACAGTCGGTCGCAATGTGAGGTTGCCTCTTGGCTAGGTTCTCTCTGGTGAGTATAGCATTGTTGAGCACAAGCCAGAGGAAGACTTTGACTTTAAGAGGTGTTTTTACCTTCCATAACACCGTTGCCCAGCTGGGTCTGCATTCCCGATAGTGAATTCGGTGGTAAAGGGATCTAACCGAGAACACTCCCTTCTTCTCAAGTCCCCAACACAACTGGTCTGGGCCTTGGGCACACAGCACCCCAGATTGGGTAATTCTCGCCTGTAGTTCACGCAGTTGCTGACGCAAACCTGGTGAAAGCATTCCTTGGAACGACGGTCTCCAAGTCCCTCTTTTTCAGGCTTCTGCCACCGACATATTCGGTCGATTCATTTTTTCATACAGCTCTGGGAAATTGTCCTTAAGAGCGAGTGGACCACACCATTTGTCCCACCAAAACCTGGTGGACCGTCCATTACCAATAACAGAAGTTACTGCTGAATTGAACGGTCCACTGGCTTTTGTAATTCCTTTCCAGAAGCGGGAGGTCTTAGAACCCACTCGGAAGCCTAAACTTCTCGTCCCTTTTCCTCGGAGGTAGGGTTGAATAAATTCCTGCCATCCTTCCCCACAGTGGTGAAACACTTTCCACCACCATTTGCCTAGGAGAGCCAGGTTCATATCTCTAAGGTCAATGATACCTAGCCCTCCGTGTCTCTTCTTCATGCAGGCGATATTCCATTTAATAAGGTGGTAGCCTCCCTTATTTGAATCTGCCCCTTTCCAAATGAATCTTTTTCGGATTCGGTCAATCCTTTGGATCACCCACTTTGGGAGTTCAAAAAACGACATGTAGTAAATGGGCAGGTTGGATAGCACTGAGTTGATGAGTACCACTCTTCCCCCGAGCGAGAGCGCTTTGCCCTTCCATCCAGACAGTCTGTCTTCCACCCTGTCTATAATGGGCAACCAGTCAGCCTTAGAGAGTCTCCCTGGTTTGAGCGGGAGCCCTAAATATTTGATCGGGAACTCCTCCGTCGCGCAGTTTAGAATGGTGGCATGCTCCCGTGCTTCTGCTTCTGATAAAGTGATTGGGATCAACGCGCTCTTGTGAAAGTTAATCCCAAGGCCTGACCAGGCCTCAAAACAATAAAGGACTCCTTTAAAGCAGATTGTTTCAGACATAGAGCCATTCCCAAAGAGTAGGGTGTCATCAGCATATTGTAGAATCGTGCATCCTTGTTTAGTGGGGCTGCTGGCCACAGGCTTTATCCACCCTTTTCTGTGACAGTTTTCCAACATTCCTCTAAGCACATCCGCAACAATAGTAAATAACAGTGGGGATAGCGGATCTCCCTGCCGGAGTCCCTTCTTGCAAGGAAACGATGGACTGGATCTCCCATTCACCGAGACTGCCGTTTTACTAGAATGCAAACATTGTTTGATCCATCTTATCCATTTGTCTCCGAAACCTCTCCCTCTGAGCGCCTCCAGCAAACATTCCCAGTCCACGGAGTCATATGCTTTCTCAAAATCCAACTTTAGGAGGAAGTTCTTGGAGTTGCTCTTGTGGCAGTGGTGGATAACTTGTTCAGCGGTGGCCACACAGTCCAGAATACATCTGCCCTTAATGAAACCCGTCTGGGTCTTATTGATAAGGCTGTCCATCATACTTTCCAAGCGGATCGCTAGGACCTTAGTGATGATTTTCGCCGAGCAGTTAATCAGGCTAATAGGTCTAAAATCCCCAACGCATTTGGATTCCTCACGTTTGGGGATCAACACCACATCTGCAAAGTTGAACATTCCCAGTCTCAGATTGTTGTGGTAAAATTCCTCCATTAGATCCATAAAGTCTCCTTTAATTTCTTCCCAGAACACCTGGAAGAACATCATGGGAAAGCCATCTGGACCAGGCGATTTGTCTGCTCCCATCTGAGTGACGGCCGTTTTGACTTCCATTTCTGAGAACGGCGCCTCCAAGGAGGACAAGTTTTGACCTGATTCATTCTGATATTCCTGCCAGTAGTCCTCGCTCAAAGGGACCCTATATTCATTCTTCCTCCCGAAGAGGTCCTTATAGAACGTCTGAAAGGTCGTGGAGATTACCTTTTCATCTTGTGAAGTTCCTGAGTCTGTCTGAATCGATATGATAAGATTGGATCTCCTTCTGGCGCTAGCAACCCGTTGGAAGTAGGCCGTATTCGCGTCTCCCTCTTTGAGCCACGAAATCCGAGGCCTTTGTTGCCATTTGATCTCTTCTAGTCTATAAAGATTGGCTATGTTCTCACGGAATTGTAATAGCCTGTTACGCTCATCCTGGGAAAGGATTCTGGACTCTTCAATCCTCTCTAGCTCATCAATACCTTCCAAAAAGGATTCCTTAGCATGCCAGATAGTGGAGAACCTAGATCGGTTCCATCTTGCAAGCCTCTTTCTCAACCTTCGGATTTTTCCACACCAGCGAGATGCCGCGTCCCTGCCAGCTATTGGAAGCGCCCAGTTCTCCATAACCAAGTGATGGAATCCCCGAATTTCCAACCAGGCCTTTTCAAATCTAAATTTCTTAGGCCTATGTTGTCCTCGAATACCCGCATCAAGAAGGATTGGTGTGTGATCTGATGTGGGTCTCGGGATCGCTCTAACCGACACTAGAGGAAATTTAGCTTCCCAATCCATGGAGACTAGGATCCTGTCCAACTTGGCTATAACCGGGGCCGCCTGCATATTAGACCAGGTAAAAAGTCTATCATTGATTGGGATATCGATCAGTTCCAGTTCCGTGATCAAACTATTGTACTCCTCTCTGTGCCTGTCACTGGCGCCTCTCCCCTTGTGCTCAAAAGCAAATCTTTTGATGTTGAAGTCCCCACCCACAATCCAGGGCCCCGACCACCGTCGTCGAATGTCGACCAGTTCTTGCCAGAAGGCCTCCCGGTCTGTGGCCACATTCGGCCCGTAGACAACAGTTATCGTCTGAGTCCAATCATCGGAACGTCGTTTCAACCGGGCCGTCAGGGAGAACGTTCCTTCGTGTACCTCTAAGCAGGAGAGGATATCCGAATTGAAACCTATAGCAATCCCCCCTGAGGCGCCTACTGACGGTTGTAACAGCCACTCCTTGATTCTATTACCTCCAACTCTTTTGAGTTTTAGCCCGTGCTGGAGTTTGGTCTCCTGCAGCCCAACAACTTCCGCCTTGGAGTTAATGATGTCCCTTACCATATCTCTCTTTCCCCTATCCCCCAGTCCCCGAACATTCCAGAAAAGTGTATTCATTGGGGGATATTGTCAGCAGAGATCGTTGGTGAAAGTGCGGGGCTGGCTACATCCTCGTGGATGATAGTCGGCCCAGTACTCCCCCTAGTTATGGAGCCTAAAACCTCACAGACACTAGGCTTCACTCTCTCAGTTTCCCAACCCCTCATTTTGTTAAGCAGAAACGCGTTACGTTCTCTATCACACACTTCCAAACCACAGGTAGCAGCTAATATAAAGACTTCAGAATCTGACATGAAATTTAAAATATTAGCAAGAAAAGTTTTTGTACCTCCATTGACGTGTTTTGCCGCTTTGGCGCTCATTGCTCTCTCCAGAAAGTCATCTAAGGACTCCGCATGAGCCCTCTTCGGTGAGCGCAGAACTCTGCACCCAACTGCCCTCTGAGACGACCCTGAGCTTCCTCTGGGGGCTGTATCTGGCAGTGTGGACAATACCATCTCTGGTGAACGCTTCCCTTGGGTGTCTGCAACGAATTCAAGATCCTCAGAGTCCTCGTCTGTAAGAGTGAAGTCAACCTCCAGGTTCAGATGCTCTTCTGAGTCTTCGTCACTATCTGCTAACTGAGATAGAGTTTGTACATTGGGCCCTGACAATGTGGACTCCTCTACGAGCCCAACCATCGCCGTCTGCCCCACCTCATGAACTTTGTTACCAACGGTGGACCCCTCACTGGGCCCACACTCTAAAAATTTCGGCAAACAGTTGACACACACACGTGGACCCCACAGTGGGCCCACTCCCAATACTGCCATGATAATCACATTCCGAAACACAATTGGAGCCTGGACCAACATCACTAACAGTCTCTATGGACCCCTCAATGGGCCCATTAGATCCAATAAACAGCCCAATAGAAGAGGACTCTTTAACCGGTGACCCTATAACGTTACCACTGCGGCACAACCTACTGCCCTCCTCGACAACCGCAAAATCAGTCACATCCGCACTGTCCCAAGCGCCAGCTGTCAACTCCTTATTGGCGTTTGATGCGGCAGGGGGCGCACACTTCGAAGGCTTGTCTGCTAATTCCTCTTTGAGTATGGCATTTGAGATGCTCCTGTCTACTTCATCTTCCAACCCCAAAACGCTCCTCCCCTTCTCTCCAACGCCCCTGATCTCTGCTCCAAAATCACCCCCTTCTAAAAGCTGCACCACTCCACCAACTCCTTCCGCGCTCAGTTCGCACGCCGAAGCACTTTCCACCCTGGGTTTGGACAGATCTGAGCTTGTCTCTCTCTCCACCAGCAGCTCTGGCACCTGACGCCCCTGCATCTCAGATGTTTCTTTTTCTTTTACCGGTGCATACCAAAGCTTTTCTACCCACTCCCTGGTAGACAGCTTTCCTTCCCCATGAGAACCTTACCATCTGTAGGCTCATAAGTCTCAAACCAATCTCTATTCGGGGTCATGTGTTGCGAAGCACCCGTATCCATCACCCAACAATGCATATCATCAACATTAGTATCTGTCACACAAAGAGTATCAACCGTGTCATATTCGGCCACATTGGCCTCCTCCGAAGAAGAACCTTTACTATCTGCCTTTTGTTTATTTTTGAGCTTGAAACAATCGGCCTTAATGTGTCCCTTCTTCTTACAATAGTTGCACGTCAAATTCTTGTGCCTAGACTTCGAACGGGTCCTTGTATCTTTCGAGTTTCGGTCCCATGACCTACCTCGATCAACAACTAAACCAACACCTTGGCTCCCTTTCTCATTATTGGTCATCTCACTATCAATGTGCAACTTGGCTTGCAAATTGCTCTTAACATCCTCTAGAGAGATTTTATCTCTACTATAAATCAACATGTCTCTAAAAGCCTTGTATGATGCGAGCAATGAGCATAATAATAAAAGGGCTTGGTCCTCATCCTCCACCTTAACATCAATCTTACTTAAATCATTCAAAATATATGCAAACTCCGTAATATGATCGGAAATTGATGTACCTTCAACCATGCGAAGAGTGTAGAGGCGCAACTTCAACCGCAGTCGATTGGTGAGGGACTTCTTCATGTAGATGTTCTCCAACTTCTCCCACAAAGCCTTAGCGGTCTTCTCCGATAGGACCTCTTGCAATGTCGAATCGCTCAAACACAATTGGATAATAGAGAGCGCTTTATCATCCATCTCTCTCCATTTCTTATCCGCCACCGCATCAATCAATTTTTCTCGACCAAAAATGGCATCCTTAACGCCTTGGCTCGACAAAATCGCTGCCATACGCACTTGCCATAATGCAAAACTCGTCTTCCCATCGTACTTCTCAATATCATATTTCCCCGACATATCCATACAAATTTCTTGAACCCAATTCAACAAAACACCAAATTTTCCCCCAAAAATTAATTACTCAAATCACAAAAATCAAACCTTCCTTCTTGATATTCTTCTCCTCCGATGCTCCCGACGACAAAGACCAAGAAACCCGAGATCTGGACTGGACGAAGCAATCACCACGGGATCAATTAGCAACAACCGCAAAGGAAGAGAAACAACTGGCTGCTGCTTCTCCGGAATCAATCAGCAACCGGAATCAATCAACTGGGGCCGTTCGGCAGGGCTGAAGTGGTCGGGAGAAGGGCTCGACGACGGATCTGCGGGATTTGGAGGTGAGAAGATTTGGAGGTGAGAAGAAGGGACAGTGAGAAGATCGATGGGGTTTTGGAAGTTGGCTCTGATACCAGTTTGTTAGGATTTGAATGGGTTGTGGATTGTTAGGGTTTTGAGAAGATGGAAGAGAAGAGAGGAAGAAGAAGAGCAGTCGGCTGCTATTAGAGATTAGGGCAAAAATGTTGATTAGTATTCATTTGATTCTAAGTATTACATATATGAAGATACTAAGCCCAATGGGCCCTAAGAGCAATTTGGGTCATAACATAACAATTTATTTGTAACAAGGGCGTAGCCACCAACTTACTTTCATCACAATATTGTACTGTTAGCATGTACAATGTACGAGTCTATATTTTGATAATGTTTCTGATTAAAATTTGAAAGACACATATTATTATCTTATGACATAATAAGATAATAATAACTGCAAGCTTTTCGTTAAAAAAAAAAAAAAACAAGCTTTGACCGAGCTCGAGCTTAATAGCCCGCGAATAGCTCGATTCGTTTGCAGCCCTACCCCCAGCATGGTTCTCTCCAAAATTGAGAGAATCACGTAAGAATCACCTTTTAAAATGAGACCTAAAGATTCTTGCCTCTTGCCCTAGGATTTCTATGGGAGATATTTATTTTCCTACAACACCAACGTATTATACTACAAAGTCAAATATTGATGTGTTTCAATATCATTCCAAACTTGATGACATGTTCCACGAAAGGATACTTTGCAGTTGTTCCAAACTTGATAATTGTGAGGTGCAGTCATTCCAAACTTGATGATTGTACTTCTTTGATTGGTTCTTTGATGATTTTAAGTATTCTAAATAAGAAATATTGTATGGTTGTAAAGGAGTTAGAAATTATAAGATCCACTCTAACTTAGTTGAAATGTGGTATGAGTGCTCTGTTAGCATCAACATTTCTAAGCACAACTACGCATTCAAGCACTTTTAAAAAAATGTTGGAAATATAAAGATGAATATCCTTTATGTACTTAGAATCGATTGTAAAATCCATGTGCAAAATTTGTGGAAAAAAAACACATTTTGATGAAAATTTTATGTGAAGGTTTAGCCCCTTCGACTATTTTATTTTTCTTAAAACTCACAGAAACCCTTTTTATTATATGAAAACTAGTGACGATAATTATTTTTTTTCCTTTTAACTCTTTGGTTAATTTTTTGTTGCTGTAGAAACTCTTTGGTTAAATAAAGCCTTTTACTTTGAAACTACTAGTTCCTTTCTTAAAGTTAAAATTTGATATGTAAATGTACTTTGTTAACAAATTCAGTTCCTTATAAAGGTATGTTTGTCCAATGAAGTTAAGTTAAACTATCATGTGTAAGTAATGAATAAAATAAAGGAATTTTAGAAATATTTTGAATTCTAGGAGTTATAGGCTTCCAGAAGATATAAAATAGTCAAAAGAGCTAGTGCAAAATCATCATTGAATGATGGTTCTATCTGAATTTTTCCTTTGAAGGGGTCCAAGTGGATGTCCTCTCATAGTGAAGAATGAGATGGAATTATTAATTAGAGAATGTGCTAAGGACTTATGTACCAATTGTTGGGGTTTGTGGATCCAATACACGATAATGAGTTGAAAAAGATAGGCGAGAAGGAGAGTCGAAGTGGGAGTAAGAGGTCAAGAGTAGTTGGAGGCTACAACAGAGTTGCGGTCGGCCGCACCCCCCGATCGCACCCAGGCAAGACGACCGGTCGACCGCGCAGTCGACCGACCTGCTCTGTGTTGGAACTCGTGAAGTGAAGGAGAAGACCGGTCGACCGTCTCGACGCTGATTGATGAGTGGCTGAGATGGAAAGTTGTGGAATCCTATATATATTGTATTGTGTACGATTTTAGGGCTATGTGAAAAAGAAAAGAGAGATCTACCAGCCGTCATTAAGAGAGAGGAAGATAGAGAGAAACCTTACACATTGGTGGTGAGTTCTTGAGAGATTTGCAAAACCTAATCTTCATATTTCTAGTGGAAATCGCAGGAGTGCCTCTGCGCGGGGAAGTAGCTATTGTTTGGGTGAACCTCGATAAAAATCTTGTGTGTTCTTGTGTGTTGCTTTTGCTTGTTCTTTGTTCTCTTGTTTGATTCTATAGTTCTTGCATCTCGTCGTCGTTGTTGAGTTTATAACGCAGTTAGAATTCAACACCAATATTCTCTCCCTTTCCTAGTGCTAGACCGCTGAATAGATATCATTAGCATGAAAGTGTAATTATTTTGAAGGCAGGCATATTTCTCAAAATAATTTCAAACTTAGGCATATATCGAAAAAAAAAAAAACATCTTCTCCATCTGTTGACTGCTATATTGCTCTCTTGTTTTCCAAAAAGAACGCAAATTCTGAAGAAAATTATAGTCTTACCATATTCTGAGGAAAGACGAGCATTTTCTGAGGAAAATTCTTCAATTAGCAATACTACCAACATTCCTTTGTTTTTTCTTCAATTTTTTTGCATTGTAGTATGTCTCAGCTCTCATATTTTGATCAGAGTTCATCATGAACTTTTTAAATTTTAAAGCTGACTTTTCCTATCCTCCAAACCATTACTACAGGATGTCTCCCAACTTTGGCCACTATACCTGTATGGATTGGTTTGTATCAAGCGCTTTCAAATGTGGCCAATGAGGTACAAAAATAGATTTGTATTGGTATATACATTTCTTGGTAACTATAATTTCAGCTTGATTTATTTGTTTCCACAATTGTACAATTGTACTAAATTTCAATTTTCTTTCCCCAAATTAAGGGACTCTTAACAGAAGGATTTTTTTGGATTCCTTCTTTGGCTGGTCCGACAACGATTGCTGCTAGGCAAAGTGGTTCTGGGATTTCCTGGCTTTTCCCTTTTGTGGTAATTTTCTTTCTTCCTTGCAGTCTTCAAGTGAATGGATATAAGGTGGCATTTGGCAAGACGGGAGTGTGGATGAAAGTGTGAAAGTGGAGCCACTTTCATCACTATTTATATTTGGCAAAATGAAAGTAGAAAATGCGAGTGACGTTTTCACTTTCGCCAAATAGGAGAGGGAGTACTCACTCACATTTTAACTTCCCCTAAAAAAACAATGAAGTGAGGGAAGAAAGTGGTAATGGATAACAAAGAATCTATTTATTGACCATAAAAATAAAAATTATAATAAAAAGATTTTTGATAATAATAAAAAAGATTTAATTGCCTCGTATAAATCATATTTTTTTCACTTTCTCTTTTCAGTTTCATTCTTCTCTTCCGTCTAAACAATTTTTTTTCTTTCAATGCTTACGTGGCAAGATGAAAGTGGAGGGATCACTCTCGCTCCACTTTCACACTTTATTTTTCTCCCATCTCGCCAAACGCCCCCTAAGCTTTGCATTTTGGGTTATCTACTTAATGTTGTATCGGTGGGCTTCAACATTTGATTTGTTGCTTTACCTGTGCAAATATATCAAGCTTTCAGTGCTTCACACCCTGAGAATTTTTGGTTGTAGAAATTAACTTTTTCAAGTATCAAGTTTAAAATTTAATTGTGGAAACAGATATTACTCGTTTACATATATTTACAACCACATCAGATTCGCATACTTAAGATACTCTCGTAGGTGGATTTTATTATGCCACCAAGGCAGTGAAAGTATGAACTTATTTCATAGTATATCATCTTGAATGTTGAGATGAAATCTACCAGGCTTCAACAAGAAAGAAAAAATTTAAAAACAAAAGGAGACAGCAAAAAGTCCAACATGACCAACCAAACGATCCTTATGCACTTATAGTAGGTGAGAACACCCCGGAAACACACACCTAGAAAATCACAGCTCTAGAAAGTTTTTTGTTTTAAATTTTATACATATAGTGAGCTATTATAATCTTCCATGTGTTTTGCAGGATGGCCATCCACCTTTGGGCTGGTCTGACACAGCAGCATACCTTGTTCTACCCGTGCTTCTTGTTGTTTCTCAGTATGTCTCCATGGAGATTATGAAACCACCTCAGGTGAATTGCTACTTCCTTTCAGTTTTCTTTCTTTCTTTCTTTCTTTTGACCCAAGATATTTGAAAAATAAAACTTTGGGTATCGCAGAGTGATGATCCATCTGCAAAGAACTCACTCCTCGTTTTGAAGTTTCTTCCTCTTATGATTGGCTACTTTTCGTTGTCAGTCCCATCAGGGTTATCAATCTACTGGTTCGTAACTGTATACTTTCTATAATCAGCAACAGTTTTCAAGCTTCATAACCATTTATCATAGCGTGTTATCAATTATTGTTTTTGTGTTTTCTTGTCCCTTTCCATTTCCCTTTCCCTTTCCTCAAATGCAAATCACTAAAAATAGATTTTAACTGCTAAAGGGTGTGTTTCTGCTGCTGCCAGTTCCTTGATACTTTTTTTATGATCTGCCCCAATGTTTTTGAATGTTCACTCTTTTCTGCTCCATTTTCCTTCCTCCTTCAAATAGGGTGTCCAGCTGTGTTGCAGTTAAAATTCATTGCAAGTGGATGGTTACAAATGAGGGCAAAAAGTTGCAAAATAATTGCAAGACCTTTCAAATTTCAACCTTTCCAATGTTGCAACTGGGTTAGTTGAAGGTATCGGCTGGAAAATGGCGCAGTCGCAACACAATCAAACATTTGAGTACACATATTATACTGGAGTCTCGGCGTTTATTTATAAGTTGTAGCATTTGCATAGCCTTCTCATTTTGCTCTCAATTTGTACTACTACTATACTTTCTCTGATACAGATTTTCCTGAAATCTTTTTTTTCTTCTTCTTACTACTAGAATTCTCGTCTTTTAGAGTAAATATAAGATAATAATAATTAGCAAGCTTTTCTCTGTAGTTCTAGCTTGTCTTTTAGTATATGTTCCTACTTAATCCATTTGTAGCCTTGTTCACAAATATCTTTACTATTATAACTAAAGGTGTGAAGCGATTCATTCCCTTTCAACTATTTTATTGGGAAATACTGAGCGTTAACTTATGCCCTATACTTCATTAATTGGTGATGGCAATTCCCCATGTTACATTTTTTTTTTTTTGGGGGGGGGGGGGGGGGGGTGGGGGGGGGACAAAGCCGTAGCCACACACACCCCCACATGCACACACTCTCATACACTCATTCCATAATAGGGGAATTGTGCAAGCGGGGGTTCAAACCCCCACCTCTTGCTCAGGGTTCAAACCCCCACCTCTTGCTCATTGACAAAGAGGCTTACAACTATACTGCTAGGGCACTTACAATTCCCTATTTTGTTGAAAATGAAAAGAGCATGAACATGTAGCACGGGAAGACAATGTAGTATTATTTTAACTATCATATAAGGTGCTATTTGTATTAGTATAGTTTTTTCTGTTCGTCGTAAGTATTGATTACATCTATCCAGATGTAATCAATACTCCAGTTTTCTCTGCAATAACTATTTATTATTCCACTATTTGTTGTGAGTTTTTGTACACAACCAAAGCTTTCCTTATTATATACTAATTTTGTACATATTTTTTTCACTGGATAGGTTTACAAACAACATGCTCAGTACAGCTCAACAAGTATGGTTAAGGAAATTAGGTGGTGCAAAACCTGCTGTTAGTGAAAACGGTGGTGGAATCATTAGTGCTGGACAAGCGAAGCGTTCCAATCCTGAGGCAGTGCAAACTGGTGAAAGGTAGGATAATTAATTATTTGTGCCATCTTTCATTTGTCCAATTTACTTATAAACAACTAAAAAAAACAGGTTTAAGCAATTAAAAGGAGAAGAAAAGAAGAAAAAAACGAATAAAGTTTCACGAAGGGAGGAGGTTGAAGTTTTGGCCTCTACATCTGACTCTGATGACCTTTCAGATGGAGAATTGAAGGTATGCTTATATTCCTCCTAATAATGGTATCAATGACATTTATTATTTCCAAGTCCATGGTTCATGAGAGAATTAAAATACAATAGAGGGTTGTTTCTTGATACTTAATCAGCAAAGACACTGGAAGGTGAAATAGTATATGAATCTGGTGGGGATTCAGGATCAATCAAAATGCCTTGTCCTCTTACCTGTATATTTTTAAGTCCTGATTCTCTTGTATTGAACAATATTTAAAATATTATTCCCAAGCTGAATGCCATTTGACCGGTGTTTTGATTCTCCATAGCCCTTTTTATTTTGTTTTATTCACTTTAAATCCATCTTCATCTAAAATAGTCAAAACCCCTCTTTATTTTATAAAATTCTATCAAAGTAAACAATTTTGAAATCAAATACCTCTGCTAAAAAATTGAAATAACTGTATTCTGAGTTAAGACAGACTGCACTTTTGCTTATGACAAGTGCCTCTGTAACTGAGGGTACTTTCATCCAATTTTCAGATTGGTTTGGATCACGAGAGATAATGAAGTACGGTAATTAGTCAAAGAGGATAATGAATAATCACAGTCAAAGGAGGAGCTTAAAACATTTTTTTTCTTTTATAACACAGCCTCAATAACACCATCAACTGAACTGAGATTATCTCTGATCTGTAACAGGAGGAGGTTCTAGAGGGGGCCTATTCTTCTAGCAGCAGCAGCAAGCAGCTGCCTGCATATAATGGACCAAGGAAAGGTAAAAGATCGAAGAGGAAGAGAACCGTGCAGCAGTGAAGAATGTCCTTCTCTATACACGATGGATGCTATTTGATGTCACTCTTATATCAATCTCTGTATGTTGCCGTTTTTACACTGGGCAAATCACTTGCAAACATATGCCGCAATTCCCAATCAGATTAACTAGATAGCAAAGGAGTTAGGAAGCAGAATTTGTTGTCTGATATGAGTTTTCCTCTCTAATTGGTGAAGTTGCTCTCAAATTTTTTTTAGCAAGTTATGTTGAAATACATCATCGGGTGCACTATGCTTTGCAAGCCCCCAATCGATGATTCATGTATCAAAGTACTTGTTTTGGAAGGCTTCTTTATCAATTATTCATGTACAAAGTAGATGTTGTTGAAGGCTTCGATGTCGGTGATTCATGTATCAATGTATTTGTTGAGGCTTCCCTGTTGAAGGCGTCCTTGTTAAATGTATCTTTTTTTACAGTAAAAAGTGAGGAATCCCACACTGGTTCTCAATAATGAAATATTTTGCTCCGAAAGATACTCATCATCTGATGGAATAATGTAGACTTGTATTGTTATTTAGTGGTCACTACTTTAGTTGGGATGCACCGAAAGTTGTAGTCTTTTGTACCCATCTATGCAAGTTGCAAGGCCATCAATTGTGCAGGAATCTAAGAGGGTTATTGTGAAGAAGTGTACACCGTGTTCCCATTTTTTTGTAAAATAATCAGGGGCATGCTTAAAGATGTGCGGTTGACCTCGTTTTGCAATTGTAATTTTTCATAAGTGGATCATATTGTACGCCAACTGCTATACGCAGAAAAGTTGAACCTGCAGCATTATGTGTGATGTTGTTCATCACTTCCGTAAGATAAAAACAATACAAGAATTGTTGGCTATTTTGGTCAAAACCAACCTCATTGTTTGCTTTTAGTCCCACATCGAAAATGGACTTGTCATGTGAGTTTTTATATAACAACCCATCCTTTACTCCATTGTAGACTTGTGTGGAATGAAAACTCTGTTTGGTTCAAAGGAGGGGAGGAGAGGGAAAATAATAATTTTCTTGTTTGGTTCACAAGGGGAGGAAATGGATTTTATAATAAAATTACTTTTATACCCTTTTGCATATAATAAGAAATTCATACAACCACTTCATACAATAAGAATTGAAACAACAATGAATTAGAGAAATTTTATACAAGCATTATCTTTTCTCTTTAGAATAGATACAAGAAAATTATGCAAACATTAAGGACTTATTCTTCCTTGTGAGGTTAATTGATCTATACATCAAGTTATGCCCCGTATAATTTTTAGTCATTTTTAAGTTGCCGACGCTGTAGATGGATGGAGTCACATTGGTAATAACACAATAACACAAACAGGCATGAAAACATTCCTCACAACTTTTTGTTTAAGTGTTTTTCATCTTTTTCTGTACCTTGTAATTTTATAACAAGTATAGAGTGATGCATATAAGTTGTACTCAAGTTTTTGAGTTAGATAAAAAAGCCTGTCTCACTTTTAGTTTAAAAAGTATGTATCACTTTTAGTATCTTCATTGACAACACTAATACGATGGATTGATTCATGCAAACCACATAAGTTTCAATGTAAGTTTATATAAATCATAAAATAAAGTAGATGTACTGTTGTTAATTTTTAGTCATTTTTAATTTTGTACAGGAAAAAGAAAGGAGTCGAGAGAGCACTGTAATGGTTGTTTAATAGCAGACTGTTTTATTTATTTGAGTAGGGAGAAAGAGAGAGTTTTTTTATTAGATTAGGATTTTGATTTTAAAGGGCAATTTAATCATGCCACTTTAACAAATTTGCCCTATTTTCTCTCCCCTCCAAATCCCCCCACTTTTGGAGGGGAGCCAAAATTGGCTCAGGAGGGGTGTTGCACCCCCCCATTTCCCTCCCCTCCCCTCCTAAAAATTGAACCAAACAAGAAAAGTAATAAAAAACCTCCCTCCCCTCCCCTTCCCTCCATTCCCCTCCAACCAAATAGACCCTAAAGGTTGGATTAGTTATTCAGATCCGAAAATCTGGCCACCTTCTCTCCAGTCTCCACACGTTCAACAACGTTCACACATTCTACTGTCTATATATTCCTATCTTCCCATCCTTTTACAACTCACGGGTGTGCGCGCCCGCATCTGCGAACACGAATGCCGATCCGAATTGCTCTTCGGGTTGAGATGCACAACTTCTTTTGCTATTTGTTTTTACTTTTGATTATTTCCTTCTAAACGTTGGATTAGTTATTCAAATCCGAAATCTGGCCACCTTCTCTCCACACGTTCAGCAACGTTCACACATTCTTCTGCCTATATATTCCTATCTTCCCATCCTTTTACAACTACTGAAAAATCTTTATTCCATAAAAGAAAACTCTTCCTCTGGTTCGCTTCTTCTTTGGCTGCTTCCGCTTTCTATTTTCACTTCCGTTCTGGGCAAGGACAAGTTCGGGTCGATCTCTCGACGTTGTGTGCGACAGCGAGACGCCGGTGATACCGGGGGTTTTACCACTAGGAGCATCTGCGAAAAGTCTGCACATAAGATCGCGGATCAACTCTTAGGGCAGTGCGTTTCGCGCGACTTCCCCATAGGCCGATAACTCTGTTTTAATTTATTTTGTTTCTTATATCCAGTTGCGAAAGAAATCAAAGATTCGAGACAATTTTCTTAACAAGAATTACTCCCAGCAAAGCTTCTAATTCAGAATATGCGATGTCTTGGTGTACCTCAGCATCTAACTAGAAAAAATAAAAACAATACGAGAATTACTCGCGCACTTAAAAGATATCTCTAGCATCTTTCATGGCATTACAGATTTTGACAATAGACTCCCTAACAAACTGAACAAGGAGGTCCGACCCTCTCCTTAGCTGCTGTACCTACATGCTTTTCTGAAGTTAAGGTGGTCAACATCCAGGGTCGGCCCAAGTTCCCGGGGGTTCCTGCGCGAAAATCCCAAATAATTATTTTTGGATCCCTAATATTAAGAACATAATTTTTTTACGCACAAAATACTTGCGTGTCTGTATTTATCTCTAATCTCTAATCTCTAATTTCTAATATTATAATGGGAGAAGGCCTTAGTGTCATTTGTAGATCTATCAACGCGTACAACAAACGTGCATGACTATTATAAATAAAGTCTTAGGTTCAAATCTAGACTACTTCTGAATTTTTATTTTAAAAAACTATATTTATTAAGACGTGCATCACATGTGTAAATTACTAGTAAGGAGAATGCAAATTTGGGATTTTTAAAATTGCACAAAAGTCGGGGGTATGAGGCGGCGCCTCACCTGCCTCAAGGTGGAGCCAGCCCTATCGACATCTTGTCACCTTCGGCAGCTGTCACTGTTCAGTGGGGCCCTTCAGAGCTTACTATGTCAGTATCTAACAAATTACTGTAATTCATTCCAGGAGCACTAAATTTATCACTTGTCTCCCCTCCAATGTTTTGATTTCATGTGCTACATTTTGTTATCGAACTTTTTCCAAAATGACCCACCTTTTGAAAGTATTTCCCAAACTGACCCACATTTAGAAAGTATTAACCAAAATGACCTACTCGCTATCTCAGGTAGCGAGCATAGTTCAACTGACCTCAAATATTAAGTGTAGGTCTATACATTTCAGATAGAAATTGCATAAATAAATTTTTTTCTAAAAAAATGAGTACAACTACACTTGCTACTAAGATAACGAGGTCAGTTGAACTAGACTCGCTATCAAGATATCGAGTGTAGTTATATACATTTCGGGTAGAATTTGCATGTTCAAAATTTTTCTGAAAAAATGAGTACAAATACTCTCTATCTGAGATAGCGAGTTCATTTGAACTACACTCGCTATCTAAGATAGCGAGTGCAGTTGTATACATTTTCTGTTCAAATTTCTCTGAAAAAACGAGTACAACTACACTTGCTATATGAGTTAGCGAGTTCATTTGAACTAGACTCGCTATCTGAGATAGAGAATGTAGTTGTATACATTTTATGTTCAAAATTTCTCTGAAAAAATGAGTACAACTATACTTGCTATATGAGATAGCGAGTTCATTTGAACTAGACTCGCTATATGAGATAGCGAGTGTAGTTGTATACATTTTGTGCTCAAAATTTCTCTGAAAAATGAGTACAACTACACTTGCTATATGAGATAGTTCATTTGAAGTAGACTCGCTTTCTCAGATAGCGAGTATAGTTGTATACATTTCATGTTCAAAATTTCTTTGAAAAAATGAGTACAAACTCGCTATTTGAGTGTAATTGTATACATTTCAGGTAGAAATTGCATGTTCAAAATTTTTCCAAGTGTTGGAGAAAACCATAGACACTGCCTCAATAACACCATAACGACGTCGACTTGTTCATCAACCACAATGGTGAGGACCCACACATTCACCAATATCACTCGACATTCCAAAACTCCAATTTGAGTAAGCTGACCCAAAACCAACCTCACCCTAAAGTTCACAGCAACAAGACTGATAACCCAATCGACCCCTCTAGTTTGGAGATAGTCCCTATCTAGATGTCCACCTTTTTTCAAACATCATCCACTATCAAATAAGAAAATTCAAGTCATATTTGAGATTGAAAAAGGTGGGTCACCTTGCATATGAATTCAAATTTTGAAAATCAAAATTCAAAATTCAAAATTCAAATCTCAATTTTGATGATGACATCTACCACCAAATAAAAATTCAAAATCCAATCTAGCAATTGGATTCAGATTTTGAAAAACCAAAATCAAAATTCAAATCCCCATCACCACCGACCCTAAATCCAACATCCAAACTAGCAACTGGATTCAAAATTTGAAAATCCAAAATCAAATTTTAAATCCCAATCACCACCGATTGACCCTCGAGATCACCCTGCCTGCCTCCGACCTTTGACACACCACACCAAAGCACCTCCAGTGCTCCCTGGCATCTAAAACTCCAACGAAGCCCCAATATCAACTTCGGCGATGTCGAGCACGAACTCACCAACACTCGAGTGCATGCTTATCTCGTTGACGGCGACCCAATCTCAAAATCTATCGTTCGCCGGCGAACCAACTCAATTTATATCATTCGCCAGTGAATTCATCTCCCATCTCAATTTTGACGAGGAAACCGAACCCCGGCAAACCAGTAGTTCCCCATCTTGTGGGCACCCTAGTTTTCCCCAAGAAGAAAGGGCTACTAGTCTCTTTTACTCCTCTCGTCGACTTTGTCGAAGATCAAACTGCCGCGCGTAGAGGTGGTGGCTCATCTACTCCTCTCGTAGACATCGCCAACGATTAACCACCGCTCACATAGATGGTGGGGGTGGGGGAGGGAAGGAGGACAAGGGTTTGAAAGTATTTACCAAACTGACCCACTTGCAAAACTATTTACCAAATTGACGTACTAGTTCAACTGACCTCGGATATCGAGTATAGGTCTATACATTTCAGGTAGAAATTGTATGTTTATAATTTTTCTGAAAAAATGAGTACAACTACATTTGTTATGAGATAGCGAGATCAGTTGAACTAGAGTCGCTATCTAAGATAGCGAGTGTAGTTATATACATTTCAGGTAGAAAATGCATGTTCAAAATTTCTCAGAAAAATGAGTGCAACTATACTCGCTATCTGAGATAGCGAGTGTAGTTGTATACATTTCATGTTCAAAATTTCTCTGAAAATATGAGTACAACTACACTTGCTATATGAGATAGCGAGTTTATTTGAACTAGACTCGCTTTCTCAGATAGCGAGTGTAGTTGTATATATTTTATGTTCAAAATTTTCTGAAAAAATGAGTACAACTCCACTCGCTATCTAAGTGTAGTTCTATACATTTCAGATAGTGAGTGTAGTTGTTACATTTCAAGTAGAAATTGAATGTTCAAATTTCTCAAAGTGTTGGAGAAAATCACAGAACTACACTCGCTGTTTGAAACATCAAGTAGGTCAATTTGGTAAATAGTTTCGAAAGTAGGCTAGTTTGGTAAATCCTTTCAAAAAGTCGGTCATTTTGGCAAAAATATTTCGTTATCTTCCTCGTACTAACATTAATTTTTTGGGTTTTTCCCGAATAGGTCATCCATAAATGTTCTAATTATAAATAAGATATCTAAAATTGTTATTTTTATATACACCGTACATAGTATACGATTCACTTAAATAGAGCCAATTAGATCATGATCGTCAAATAAGTGAAGGTTGTTCATTTATTTCTAACATAATGAAATAAATGGCGTGTGGCAAAGGAGAGCAGTGATAAGAGTTCTTCTAGGTTTCAGGGCGTGTTTGTAAGAATTTTGGGTTAAGTATTAAATTAGGTTTTGGGTCGGGTTTAGTAAGAAAATCAGGTTAGAGTAAGTGTTTATCTATACTATTATTAAGCAAAGTCTTATTTTGGCGGCTTTTTACTATCATGTCCTGTATACATAAAAAGCTAAAAAAAATATACTCCCTCCATTCCACTTTAAGTGATATTTAGGAGTTTTTTTCTTGTTCCACTTTAAGTGATATTATCCAATTTTTTTCCTTTTTTTTTCCAAGAACACCCTTATTTATGTTGAAGTTTTATCTTAATTACTCATTTTAATTCTATCAACTATTCTTAGAAAATTGTAGTTTCAAGTTTCTAGATTTTATTTTCTTCAAAAATTTAATGTCAACTCCCCCTCACCTACTACTTGCAACTCTATATATTTTCCAAATCAAAAGTACTACTCCTAAATATGGGTTTGAAAACATTAATTACATTTTTTGATATTTGAGTTTGAAAACATTAATTACATTTTTTGAAATCATAATTACTCCTAGTAATTACTCATAGAGACTTATTAATAAGGGTATAAAGGGAAAAAAATATTTATCTCACCCTTCCTTAATTTGTGTGCAAAACTCCTAAATATCACTTAAAATGGAACGGAGGGAGTATATGGTTAATTCTGTAATTTTCACTTCACATTTAAAGCCTCCATCAAATTCTGTTCCCTCAAAAATCGAAACCGTCTCTTCCTATCTCTCCAACGAATCCGTGCATTGTACGTGCATATCCCCAGTACAAATTGCACGTGCTAACCTATAAAACGTGCATTGCACGTGCGGATTACTAGTGTTTAGAAGGAAAAGAAGTGGAGGATAGGAGAGTAATTTTGCAACTGCATTTGGGGGTTAGCAAGGGTTAAATTAACATAATTAAACAGAGAGATCCTTTTAAGGTAAGCCATATACTGTGCGAGTGATTTATTTGGAATTAGAACATTTGTAGGTGGCCTTTTGGTGAAGGGAAAAAAAAAAAAAAAAAAACATAGGTTTTTTTTAGGTGGAAGAGACTTTCAACCTAATATATATCGGTTACTATTTCAGCATTATGTTGTAAAATGCTTCTTGATGCATGCACGACATGTTAAAGTTTGGCTTACTTTACAGTCATGAACTCTAAGTTACAACTGGAGAGTTTTTTTAGTTTTTGGTTTTTTGAAAAAATAGAACTAGTTCACATCTTTTTTTTTAATCTTTTCTTTTCTTTTCTTTTCTTTTTTTTTTTGGCGGGGGGATCTTCTAAAAATAACTAGGCTTATGTGTGTTATCTCGACTATATTAATGGGAGAGTTGGGTTTAAACAAATAAATATTTTATTATTATTATTTTGTCACTAAATAAACTCCTTCGTTGCACGCATACCTCCATCTCCATTTATTAACACGTGTATCACATGTGCAAATCAAACTTTTCAAAATTTTCAAACAGACAAACAATTTTAAAATATTTTTTCACTAATCAAACTCGTGCATCGTACGCGCACCTCTATCTCTATTTATTAACATGTATATCGTATGTGCAAAACAAAATTTTTAACGTTTTTATTTAAACTTTTTTGGAATTACGTGTATCACCCGTTTAACTCCAATTTTTTCAAATAAAACACCATTTTCTCATCAAACAAACCCGGACACCACACGTACAACTTCAACTTTTTTTATTAACACGTGCATCACACGTGCAAATTAAAATTTTTTCTTCAACATCCTTTAAAACTTAAAAATATCATCCGTTCAACTCCAAATTTTTTTTAAAATTAAAACTTTCATCGCGCTTGCTAATTACTACCGACTTACGTATATTGCATGTTTAACTCCAAGTCTTTATTAAAACATGCATCACACGTGCAACTTACTAATTATTATTATTATGCGATATGACCTTTGTCTCTTCATCGTCTCATTCTTTTTTCTCTAAATCTAACTTTCCAACTTCTCACTGTATATAACCAAATTTCAATAATTACATCTCGATTATAGTGAAATACTTCAAAGACTCTCTTAACAATCTCTACTATTTTTTACTATTTTAATGAAGGAGTTGGGGATTGTAATCAAACAAATCCTAACTTTGTAACCAAATAAATTCCTGCTGTTGCTGCTGATTTTGGTGTGGGAGCAAATAGATGAATTTGTGGATTCTTGAGAAAACAAATAAGGCAAACTTGTTGACCTGTTGACCTTCACCAACGTGTTGACTTGGTTTCTTGCTGCTGCTGCGAACCTACAGAAAGTGCGAAACACCGGGATGAATCCCGGCAACGCACCCTCCGACGCTCTTATCAGTAATCAAGAAGATTATGAAAGAGCTTTATATAGAAAAATATTGATTACCTTCTTATGGTGGGGGGAGAGGGATTTTTATAGTCGCCTTAGGGATCCGTTTCGAGATAAAAACAAATCTCTACTTTCCGGTGTGGATGGATAGAAGTGGTTAAAACCACCTCTTAGGGATAATTATGAATCTGAATTCTTCTTTATCCTTCTGAACTGGTTTGTAACAGATTGAGACCCGTACACAGTAAGACAGATTCGTTTATGGATTATTAGGCTTTGAAGAAAGACCCAGTTCCTATTTCGGACCCGTTTGTAGGTGAAATTACCATTTTATCCCTGATAGCTTTAAGATTCGTGCCCAATTTGAACGGTCCCGATTTAATCCCATTTTTAGCCATATCACGAACCCCCCACTCCTGAATACTGAGTTTAACAGCATTTGGGGAGTAGTTTGTTGTTCTAATGGCGTACGGGAATTTATCGGAGTTCTCGGGGGAGTTGGATCTAGCTCGGGGTGTAACGGTGTTATTCTGAGCTTGTAAAATATCCAAAATTATTCTCAGATTTTTCTGGATTTTCTACGATTTTTCCAGATTTTTCTGATTTTTTTTGAATTTTTTATTCAATTTCCGAATTAACTAATTAATTATCGAAAAATTTAATTAATTATTCTAATTTAAGAATTATTATTTTCAGAATCTAAAATTATTTTCTGAATTAATAATTATTTTTAGAATTTTTTAATTAATTTTTTTCTATTTTTAAATATTTTTCCGGATTTTTTAAATAATTAATTCGATGAATTAAATTAATTAATTAATTAATTAATACCTAATGATGTGGCGTGATCCTGCGTGTCGATCAAGATCAGGGAGCACGCATCGCAAAGCGGCAGAATTTTCCTCACCTCACGTTCGGAAACAGCTTTGTTCGACACATTGGCGAACGTGGCGAACGGGACGGTCAACGGGGCCCGTTGACTTTTTTCTTCTTCTTTTTCTTCCGCTTTGCTTCTTCTTTCTTCTCCTTCGCCCTTCTTCCTCTCTCCTCGTCTTCGACGCCTTCGCCCTCAACCACGTGGCAGCGAACGAGGAGATGACGTCGAGCTCGGCAGCGAGCGGCTCGATGGGAGAACATTTTGCTCGACAGTGAGGAGCTCGGAGCTTGAGAGTTCAGCGTACGGCGATGGGTTTTCGAGCTCGACAGTGGGATAGTTTGGAGAATAAGGCGAGCTCAGCGAACGAAAAACGAGAGGGTTCTCGGCGAACGAGGCGAGCTTGGTGAAGAGATGGTCGGCGAACGACCAGGCTCGACGAGGCGAGAAGCAGGTGGAGCTTTGGCAAACAAAGTGAAGCTCGGAGTGCGGCGAGCTCGGCGAACGAAAGTGAAGGTCTTTTGGCGATCTTGGCGAACGAGAGGCAAAGGTGATGGTCTATGAAGCGAGGAGCTCGGATTGGTTTTGGCGAAGGGGAAAGCTCAGCGAACGATCGGGCTCGACATCGTTGGAGCTCGACACAGTGGAGGGGAGAGGTCGAGCTTCGACAATGGAGGAGTGTTGCTCGACAACGGGGGAGTGGAGCTCGGGAGCTTGGCGAACGTGGTGAGAAAGGAGAGCGACGAACAAAGATAAGCTCGAGCTCGATGATGGGGTCTTCGCGCCCAGTGAAGAAGAGGAGAGGGATGGGTTTTGCTCTGTGTTGGTTTTGGCGGTAAACCGTTTTCAGGAGGAAGAAGAGAGTGGGTTACGGGTGTAGGTCACTAACGGGTTCAAACCCGACCCGTTAACCCCTTAATTCTTTTTTCTCTTTATTTGTTTGTTTGTTTGGAGAATCTTATTCATCGATCTTGATTTGAGCGCGGATTTTGAGGCGATCTGACGGCGAGCATGGGCTTCCAGTTCCCCCTTTTTTGTTCGAGACCACGTTTGTTCGACAAGCGGCGGCGAATGCATCGAACGAGATGTCGAACGTGGCGAACAACAGGGGAGTGACACGTGTCACAGGGGCCGTTGACTGGTCAACATCTTTTGCTCGCAATACGTTCGAGAACACATCTGTCCGACGACCAGCAACGAACGTGTCGAATGAGCCGTCGAACGCGGTGAACGACTGGAGAGCGACCCGTGGCACTGGCAGCGTTGACTAGTCAACGCATTTTGCTCATTTTACGTTCGGAATCATGTCTGTTCGATAACCAACGACAAATGTGTCGAACGAGTCGTCGAACATGGCGAACGACTAGGGAACGACACGACACTGGTGGCATTGACTGGTTAACACGTTTTGCTCCTTTTGCATTCGGAATCACGTATGTTCGACAACCAGCAGCGAACGTGTCGAACGAGCCGTCGAACGTGGCGAACAATTGGCACTGTCTGGTGAACGGTTAAGTTGAGCTTTGTATGACTCTCGGTGTAACACCCCGAATTCCAAAATACAACTGAATTCGAGTTCCACAGGATCTTTACACTTCTTTCGTACAATTTTACAAGGAAATAAAAAAAATTCTTTCAACAGAGTTACATTTACACTTGTACATTATCACAGCGGAAGCAATGTTATAATAAATTACATGAAACAATATTTAACTCAATCTTGCGCAGCATGTATGCTTCAATTGTCAATCATCTTTATCCTGCATATAAAACTGTGGACGCGTCAGTTCATTCAACTGACGAAATATTATACACGGTCATCCTCTCTATGCCGGAAACAGTATAACGATTATCATTTCTTAACAAACACAAACTTGTCACAAACAAAGCTAAAGGGACTATCCTATTGTTGTCGTGTTGTGAATGTGCACTTAGTCCTTAATGCAATTATTTATATTATATGACACTAATGCACACTTGTTCGAATTTTATGCATCCCATACTACATAGGTCCGAGGGCAAGCCCTTAATCGTTCTTCATCTTGTAAGGTCCAATCCCTCGCCATGACTTAATCTACTACTGTAACTACGGTAAGTATCCTAGATGTTTTCTGACCTATGAACTCATGTCTAGGCACCCTGGAGGGAATCCCAATGCACTGACACATGACTCATCATGTAGACATCTTGTGGTAATTCAGCTCCTACCATAGACTTGACACCACCCGCAGTCGTCAAACACCCTACGAGCGTCGCCACCGGGACGGTACTCTGGAGCAGTATCCACGCCCTATCATGACTCATCATGGGACATCCTGTGAATACTCTCACGCCGCCAATCCAATGGCCCTCATACTCAATATTTTTCTCTTACTTTCATCACATCTTCACTATGTATCTAATCCTTAATTTAATTGAATCAAGAACAAAATCAATCTCTTAGAATGTAGCACTCCCATTATACCGGTCTTATCCATTTATTAAACATGACCTAAGTCTTGGTTTTTTCATTTCAAATTCCATTTCGATTCATTTCTCTGCCGGTATAAGGCTTGGCTATACCATAATTCTCAATTTCAACTCATAATTACAATGTAATGCTCATAAGATCTTTTCATGATTAATCACCATTCATGTTTCAAAAGTATAGTATTCATGTATTCACATCTTTCATAATTCATCACAATCAATAATTCAATGCATAAGTACTTGAAAATTTGAAATTCTTCAAACATGTCACATTCACTAGTTTATAAACTCACATAATTCTATTTCAATCCATTCTAATTCCACAGTTCACATTTTCAATAGGTTTCACAAATCATACCTTTCAAATTTCTCATTACCAAAATTTCATCTTAAATTTCTTAAACAATCCCTTCAATTTCATTTATATAAAAAGTTAATAATCAAAATAAGTTCCTCTTTGTAAAAACTGTCTCAAATCTCATTTATACTAAGACATAGGTCATAAAAATTATCTCACAAAGAGAATACAGATTTACTTAAAACTTCGGGGAAGTCGACTGTCACAGATCACCAGTTGGCTGTTCTACGATATTTTTAAACTCAAAAATAAAAATGTCCAGGTCAGTCGACTGTTAACCATGACTAGTCGGCTGTTCTGCGAGTTTCTAAAGCTCGAGAATAAAATACTCAGAGGAGTCGATTGTCTTATATGGACAGTCGGCTGTTCCGCTATGATTTAAAAAAAAAATAAACGATCAGACCAGTCGAACGTTAAATGTGATCAGTCAGCTGCTCTGCGATGTTTTTCAAGTCCAAAAATATATTTTCTTCTCTTTTTGAAACATAACTTTCCAGATCACAATCTACTTGAAAATTTACAGTAAACCCGTATTTCACAATGATCATTTGCTTTATAAGAACTTCTGTTTTATTAATTAATAACACATGATGTATTCGATCATTTGTTTGCAAAAATACATTCTTTTTCATTTATTCTAATGGCATAAATAGCAATGGAAAATTTCATGACATCTATTACCAAATCATTTCTTAATAATTTATTCTATCAATTCATCTTTAACACACCATTCTACATTAGCACTTTAATCCATAAACATGATGTTAGTCTTTTACTAGTTAAATCACATAGTTCACATTTAGGACATATTTTGCATACGAACATTAGAAATAACGAGAACATTCACTTTACTCATATTAATAAATATGGTAATCAATCAACACATATTTGCTAATTTCTCGATTCCCTTCTATTTAGGTAAGCATGCATTTCATTTCAACTAGTAATTCATAATAACAATTCAATTTCATTCCCTAGCATGATTTCTACTTTAGAAGTTATGAGAAACACCCACCTTTTGAAGAAAACCAATTAAGAAAATCCCCTAGAGCCTACTAGATTGTGAGCGAGTGCCTTCTCCTCCTAGATTGCAGTGCAACGAACTCCTTCTCCTTGCTCCTTGCTCCTTGCCAAAAACCGAAAGCTTCTTCTTGTAGGGATGGCCGGCCTCCAATGGGGGAACACTCACACTCAACTCACACTAATATAAATCTCCTATGTAATTGTTCTCTTCTTTCAATAGATTACTAGTGTAAAATACAAACAAATAGGAGGGGTATTTATACTAATTTTAGAGTAGATTGGAGGGCTAGGATTCAATGGATGGTTATAGAATGAAGGGCTAGGATAGGAGTAGAAGTTATGGCAACCACCCACACACAAATAACTACCCATGCACACAACCCACTCTCCCATTCCTTCCAATGCACAACCGGCCCAAAATAAAGTGTGCATTGCACACTACGTGCTTCGCACGTGCCACCTAGTACCCTTATTTAAAAGTTGTACAATTTAATTAATCAAAATGTTCACCAATTATCTCTACATGACAAGTGTGACCATTTAATTAATTAATTAGATTGGTGGGCTTCATAAATAGTGGGCTTAGGCTTGTGGGCCAAGACAACAAATTAATAATTAATTAAAGTGGGCTAAAACAATTAATTAGTGTTTTAGGCTTTTGGAAATAGACTTTTTAGAAAAATAAAGGAAAATAATTGTTCATACAAAAATGAGATTTCATACAAATAAATAAATAATATACACATGAAGTTTGCACGTGCACAACACGTGAAAAATAATGTTTTTATTAAAATGAAGTTTTAGGGTATTACACTCGGGAAGATCCATTCTTGGAGGTGGGTTTGAGGAGCGACTCTAGGAGAGAGTTGTGCTCCGAACTCATTGAGAAGAGGTCCGCTTTGGAGGCAAGCGGAGCGGAGAGCCTGGCTCTGGGAGAGAGTCGTTTGGGAGACAAGTTTGAGGAGCAACTCTAGGAGAGAGTTTTAGCTCTGAACTTGTTGAGAAGAGGTCCGCTTTGAGGCAAGCGGAGCGGAGAGCTTAGCTCTAGGAGAGAGCCGTTTGGGGGACGAGTTTGAGGAGAAATCCTAGGGAAGAATTGTGCTCCGAACTCGTTGAGAAGAGGTCCACTCTGGAGGCGAGCGGAGCAGAGAGTCTGGCTCTAGGAGAGAGCCGTTTGGGGGACGAGTTTGAGGAGAAAATCTTAGGGAGAGTTGTGCTCCAAATTCATTGAGACGAGGTCCACTCTGGAGGCAAGTGGAGCGGAGAGCCTGGCTCTAGGAAAGAGCCATTTAGGGGATGAGTTTGGGGAGAAAATCTAGGAGAGAGTTGTGCTCCGAACTTGTTGAGATTCTTGAGAGGAGGTCCACTCTGAAGGCGAGCGGAGCGGAGAGTCTAGCTCTGGGAGAGAGCCGTTTGGGGGACGAGTTTGAGGAGCAACTCTAGGGGAGAGTTGTGCTCCGAATTCCTTGAGAAGAGGTCCATTCTGGAGGCGAGCGGAGCGGAGAGCCTGGCTCTAGGAGAGAGCCGTTTGGGGGACGAGTTTGAGGAGCAACTCTAGGGGAGAGTTATGCTCCGAATTCCTTGAGAAGAGGTCCACTCTGGAGGCGAGTGGAGCGGAGAGCCTGGCTCTAGGAGAGAGCCATTTGGGGGACAAGTTTGAGGAGCAACTCTAGGGAAGAGTTGTGCTCCGAACTCGTTGAGAAAAGGTCCACTCTGGAGGCGAGCGGAGCAGAGAGCTTGGCTCTAGGAGAGCTGCTTAGGGGACAAGTTTAAGGAGCAACTCTAGGGGAGAGTTTTAGCTCTGAACTTGTTGAGAAGAGATCCGCCCTTGAGGTGAGCAGAGCGGAGAGCTTAGCTCTAGGAGAGAGCCATTTAGGGGATAAGTTTGAAGAGCAACTCTAGGGAAGAGTTTTAGCTCTAAACTTGTTGAGAAGAGGTTCAACAGTTGTCGGAGTAATTTCGAATGGTGAGCTACTCTACACTTGCTTGTTTGCAAGCGCCTAAAGCAACGTCAAACCAAGTGTTAGACTCCGAACTTGTTGTTAAGAGAGTTAACGAGTTGTAGGAGCAACTCCGAATGGTGAGCTGCCCCGCACTTGCTTGTTTGCAAGTGGCTAAGGCAACGTCGAACCAAGTGTTGGACTCCAAACTCGTCTTTTGAGCTTAGTAAGTTGTGGGAGCAGCTCTATAGGACAAGTTGAGCTCCGAACTTACCGTTTGACGAGTCGTAGACGTGACACAGAGAGATAGAAGTGAGGCAATAATTTTCAATAGAAAAAAGCCGGATTTCATTGAGATGAACTAAGTGTCCGCTTCAATTGGGCGAGCCATTATTAAATGCTTCTTGACCGTGTTACAAGCATCGGTCTTATTGAAAAACTGAAAACCTACTTCTATAATAGGGTGAGGGCCTCTTGGGAGGAGTTTGGTTCTCCCCCCATTGGACCTCCATGGATAAGGTGGAGGACGACCCCAGGTTTGGAATTTTGGAACTCGGCGGACCTCTATGTTCGCTTGTAGGCTCCTCGGGGTGGAAGACCGGCTCCGTCTCTTCGGACGAACTTGGACAGGTGTCCCCGCTGTATGATTTCTTCGATCTCCTTTTTAAGAGCCCGACAATCATCCGTATCGTGGCCGTGGTCCCTGTGAAAGTGGTACCACTTGTCCATGTTTCTTTTCTTGCCAGGGGTATTCATTCTAGGGGGAGTACGGAGTAGCCCCTCCTTATCTACCTCCATAAGAACTGCTGATATGCTTGCATTGAGGGAGGTGAACTTCTCAAAATGAGGAACTATGCGGCATTGACCATTATCGTCCCTCTGGAGTTTCTGGGGCCCTTTTTCGCCCGTATTCTTCTGTTTGTTCCCGGAAGATGGTTCCTCGAGAGTGGGGGGTTGAGAGCCTCTTCCACTCGGATGTATTTCTACTCTTAAGCAGGAGTTCTGAGAAGTCCCAATGAGGCCTCTTAGCAAGAATGCCTTGAGGTCGGTGTTAGTGACGTTGTGCCCGAATGCCGCCGAGGCTACAGATTGGTTGAGGGAGGCAATAGACCGGACTTCGACGGTGAAGCACCGAATGTAATCTCTTAGGCGTGTTGAGGGTCACCAAAGATACACTTGTTTTTTTGGCCCGACGGCTACTCACGAAATGAGTAAGGAAGAGTCCTTCGAACTGATCGAACGAGAAGATGGAGGTCGGGGCGAGTCGACAGTACCATTCTCTCGCAGGCCCCTTCAGCGTGGCAGGGAAGGTTTTGTAAAGGAGCATGTCCGACGCCTGGCGAATCATCATGAGAGTTTTAAAACTCTCGATGTGGTTGACGGGGTCTGACTCCCCGTTGTATGACTCAAAATTAGGGGGCTTGAAGTTTTTCGGGACCGAGGCTTCCATGATGCCCCGGGAGAACAGGGGCCTGCTCGGGCAAAAATTCCTCGCTCGTTGTTCCTCTTCTCTGCCAAGTCAGCCAAGGCGCCTCTCCATCTCGTGGAGACGGTGGCAGACCAAGTCTTCCATTCGGTCATATCCTACTGAGCATCTAGACTCTTTCCCATGTGAAAGGGGACTAGGAGTGCGGTGGTGATGGCTTGGGGCAGGTTGAGGACTAGGTGCCCGTTGCTCGTGGTTGGGAGCGACGTTGAGGGCTCGCAGGACGACCTCTTGAAAATCTTTGAACTCCGTCCTTGTGACTGGTGCCCCTCCAGCTTGGTGGTCCCTATGTGTGGCTCGGCTTACTGGAGAATGACTTCTCTACCGATTACGTTGAGGGGACTCTCTTTGCCTCCTTGGGGGAAGGGATCTCCTGGTCCTCGGTCTGCAGGGGATCCGGACTCTTGAGACCCCTGGGTGCTCAGGTTGATGGGCTCCCCTAAGGGCTTGCCATCCATTTAGGCGATTTCGGAGGTCGACCCCTTTCTGGCGGTTGACAATCACTTGACAGAGATCCTGCTCGGGAGGGTTTTGAGAAGCTATAGAGTCAACTGGAGGATTGTAGACCGCGACATGGTCCTAAGGAAGATGCTGCTTTGGACGACTCCGACGAGAGCCCCCGTGGGTAGCCCCCCGAGACCCTAAAGGGGCCTATTAAGAAGGAGGTTGTTAAGGAAGAACACCTTGAGCTGGAGGAGGAGGGGGAGGAAGAGAAGTGGTTCTTTGGCTGGAGACCACTGCCTTCCCTTTCTCTTTTGGATGCATGGCTTGAAACTAATATAGCTGATGAAGTTAGGTTGGATTGCTTTTTCGGTTCCCACAGACAGTGCCAATCTGTTGCTGCTGATTTTGGTGTGGGAGCAAACAGATGAATTTGTGGATTCTTGAGAAAATGAATAAGGCAAACCTGTTGACCTGTTGACCTTCACCAGCGTGTTGACTTGGTTTCTTGTTGTTGCTGCGAACCTGCAAAAAGTGCGAAACACCGAGATGGATCACGACGATGCACCCTCCGATGCTTAGTACAGGAAGATTATGAAAGAGATTTATGTAGAAAAATGTTGATTACCTTCTTATGGTGGGGGGAGAGGGGTTTTTATAGTCGTCTTAGGGATCCGTTTCGAGATAAGAACAAATCTCTACTTTCCGGTGTGGACGGATAGAAGTGGTTAAAATAGGGATGGAAAACGGGTCGGGTTGACTCGCGACCCGCCCGTTTAACCTGGTTTGCGAAACGGAGGTTCCTGTTCGGGTCGAACCTGTTAATGTTAACGGGTCGACCCGGGTCGTGAATAACGCAAATACAACCAGAATAGCCCGGCCCGTTAACCCGTGAAAAAAGATCCAACCCGCCCGCGAACCCGCAGGTTTCGAACTGTTTGACCCGTACGGGTCAAACGTTCGACCTGGCCCGGGTTGATCGTTGACCCGCGGGTCCAACGGGTCGCTGAGGAGCCAGAGCTGCACTATACACCAGAACGGCTATTCCAGTCGTTTTTTGTGTTTTTTTTTGTTTTTGTTTTTTTTATTTTTTCCCTATAAATACTCCCTAAAACCCAAACAAAAATTCACACCTTACTCTCTTACTCTCTCTACTATTATTACTCAATTAATTTCAATTGTAAATAATTGAACAAACAAGGTAGCAACTAGCAAGACATACACGATCAAATTCCGATTGTATCGAACTCAAAATTCAACAACGCCTTCAAGTCTTCAACTCTCCTCCAAGTGATCAAGTCTTCAACTCTCCTCCAAGCTCTCTTCAAGTCTTCAATTTCGGACTACTACTTCTACTTCTATTCTTATTTTCACGAGTTTTTTTTATATACGAGTATCCACGGTGAACGGTATCAAAATTTCATATCCCTCTTCTTCTATTTTTATTTTTATTTGTAGTTATAATTTTTGGTATCTTATTTGTTTTTTGGTTTTGTGATCTTCTCTCTCACAACCCTCTTGTTTTCTAGATTTTTTTTTGTAACTTATCGCTCCTACATTATGTAGTTTTTTTTGGACTACATATCAACATGTCTAGATCACGCGGTAGCGGTCGTAGCCAAAGTGGACAAGATTCCACCGGCACTTCCCGTAGGCCACCAATTGTTCCACATAATGAGCCCGCCGAAGAGTACCATGATCCCCCTACCCAACAATGGGGTACACACGATGAGTTTGTAGGAGACATAGAATTAGAAGAAGAACCACAACAACAAGCTACCGAAACAACACAATCGGCTACTTGAAGGAAAACTAGAGGGAAAAGTAGTGATTGGCACAAATTTTATGATTATATTCCGAACGAAAATGTACCAGTTTAAAAGTGTGTAAAACATGTTCGAAGCCATACAAATGGAAGAGGGGTGAGGGCACGGGTACAATTAAGCGACACATCCTAAATGTACATAAAGAAATTCTTGTTGACCTACCCGGCCAACAAAAAATCCACCCTAGGACCGGTCTAGTTGATAGCCACCCTTATGATCCCGAACTTGTTCGTCGGGAAATGACCCGATTAGTAATCAAGAAAGAGTTACCATTTTTCTATCCCGAGAGTAGGGACTTGAAAATTTTAATCAAACCGCCTTAAACCCTTATTTTAGAAGAATTCCTAAGAATACTTGCAAATCGGATTGTTTTAAAATGTACAATAAAATGAAGGACGCTTTGATTGCAATTTTATGGAGTTTAACTTGTGGAGTTAGTTTAACTTCGGATCGTTGCAACAATATTCCAATGATCGGAATAACATGTCATTGGATCGACAATGATTGGATTCTTCAAAAAAGAATCATATCACTTGCCACGTTGCCCTATCCCCATAGTGGCATTGAAATAGCAAACCATATTTTAGAAATTTGTGATGTTTTTCACATTTACGATAAAATTATGTGTATAAATTTTGATAATGCATCTAACAACAATGTATCAATTAGTATTTTAAAAACCGCATTAAACCCTCCATCCGATAATAGTTTTCATATTAGATGTGCATATCATATTTTAAATTTATGTGTTCAAGATGCATTAAAAATAGCGAAACCATATATAGTTAAAATTAGAAATTGTGTACATTTTATTGCAATAAGTGGCACCATATTTCAAGAATGGAAAAATTGGTGTAGGATTTCAAAAGTATCTTTCAGAAAATTTGCGAAGGATGTTAAACACCGATGGAACTCTATTTTTAATTTACTACATGTTGTTACCGAATATAAAGCATGTATAAATGATTTTTGTATCACAAAAAAAATGCCAAATTTTGAAATGACTCCCCCCGATTGGTATTTTGCTGAATCTTTCTTGAAATTTTTAGAACCTTTTAAAACCGTAGCTTTCAAATTTTCAAAATCATATGAATCTACTTCTAGTAGTATTTTTATTTCAATAGTTACTATGATGCAAACTTTTAAAGAAATGTTAGATGATGCTTTTGTTGGTGATATTTTCAAACCTGCATACACAAAATTTTTGAAGTATTTTAATCTTCTTCCTATGTTGTATTGTGTTGCTACCGTTATGGATCCTCGCATCAAAGTAGATGGTACGAAGAGTTTGATTAAAATGTTTTTAAATTTACTTGGGGATGATGATTCTGAAATTGATTGCATTTCTTTTTTAGTTAAATTTGAATCTACATTAAATAACTTGTATGATTATTATGATAGATCTTTTGCTTCTAGTAGTACAACTTCTGTAGTTAGTTCTTCTTCTGCTACTTGTAAAGGTAAGGGTAAGAGTAAATTTGATAATAAAATATTTAATTTGCTTGCACAAATTCAATCAAAAAATCTAGGATTAATCAACCAAATGAATTAAATTGGTATAACCAACAAGATTCTGAGTCTTTTAGTTCTTCACTAGATATTTTACAATGGTGGAAAGACCATGAATAGTATTCTTAAATATATGGCTAAAGATTTACTAACTCCTCCTGTCTCTACAGTTGCTTCTGAAAGTGCATTTTCTACAAGTGGCAGGGTTCTAACTGATTACAGAAACCGCTTGAAGCCCCAATCGTTAGAGATGCTCGTTTGCACAGAAGACTAGCTGAAGGCTGAAGATAGGACACAAGAAAAAGTATTATCTACATCCACAAGTGGGAGCAACTCGCCGGAACAACAACAACAACAACAACAATAGCAACCAAAATGAAGAATTCAAGACCAACAACAACAAGTCAACCACAACAAATTGAAGGCCATCAAATTGAAGACAATTGTAAATAGATAAAAAATTATATTAAATTTTTGTTTGTTATTTTAAATTCGGAAAATTGAAGTAAATTGAAATTGTATACAAGAAATTTGTTATTGTATAAAATAAATTTGTAGAAAATCTCTATTTCTTATTACAAATTTTGAAACTTGTATAAGTTTAAATCAAATTAATTGTAACCCCCCGCAAAATTGGAAATGACAATTTTGCCCTTGTGTGTTACGCACATATATTTTGTAACGTGTTTTCACTACACATTTTGATTGCAGACTATTTATGCATTTCTCATATTTATTTTACCATATTTTGAGTCAACAAAAATATAATATTTCAACCGCT
The DNA here is from genome assembly GCA_017893485.1 of Hemerocallis citrina. NCBI lineage: Eukaryota > Viridiplantae > Streptophyta > Magnoliopsida > Asparagales > Asphodelaceae > Hemerocallis > Hemerocallis citrina. The sequence continues at coordinate 192,675,435 of CM030358.1, forward strand.
GTATTTTTACTTATTTTTTATGTGTTTTCGATGCACGTATCAATTGCGTATTTTTTCATAACTAAGTGTGATATTTCTATGTGTATTGAATATTTATTTTACGTGTTCGAACTCATTTTATAAAACGGAAATTTATTTTCACCTATTTTGATTAAAATGCATTTTTCGATTTTCTGCACGTATGATGCACGTGCAAGTTTATCCATATCTTTTCTTACTCTCATTTACAAATTTTAAGCATGCATAGTCTTATTTAGCCTTTTATTTAATCCATGGACCTAAAAATAAATCCTAGCCCATTAGATAAATTAAAGGAAGAGCCCACTAGATTATTTAAGTTAGTAAATTTAAAATAAATGTCCATGGGACAAGCCCATTAATAAAATCCAAATTTTAAGTTGAGTTTGGACTAATACATGATAAGTTACAATTTTTAGTGCACATCTAGAACTATAGGATTTGTATTTATCTTTTTGTATGTGTGTGTGCATGTGTGGAGAGAGAGAGGAGTGGGGGACCGGGTTGGATAATGTAAGGTCGGATTGGGGGGGTTAGAGCATCCACAGTGGTTTCTTATAATTGGCATTTTGCCATTTTATAAGAAACGGATGGCTGCAGTGGTTTTCTATATGCCATTTTATAGCATATTTGCTATACTGGTTTCTCATATATGAGAAACCAGTATAGCAATTCTCAAAATATAAAGGATGGGGAAACATATACCGTCGCTCCGATTTTATATTTTTTTAATCGAGTGAGACGGGATATCATATACCGTCTAAATATTTTATTTATTTATTTTTTTTCAAAAAAGGGTCAGACGGGGAAACATACCCCGTCCTTCCCTTTTTTCTAATTTTTTTAAAAAAAATTACCTCAGACGGGGAAACATCTCCCGTCCGGGAGATGTTATCCCGTCCAAGGTTTTTTTATTTTTTTTATTTTTATTTTTGGTTTTTTTCCCCAAATTGCCCTTCAATCCTTATTCTTTGAACGATCGTAGGAGGGGGTAATTTGGTCTTTTAATATGTAACAGGAAAATGAGAAAAAAAAACAAACGACCGTTGCACGATCGTTCCCCAATTGTTATTACTATAGCTGCCATTTTATAGCATATGAGAAAAACGACTGTGGATGCTCTTAGGAATTGGAGAGTTGGAGTACTAAAGAGATGGGGAGTTAGGAAAGTGAAAAGGTGAGTGGGTAATTATTAGGAGGGTGAATTTTGCAATTAAGCCCTTCTTTTGTCCTTTAAATACACCATTCTACTCTTCTCTTTTTACACCCAAAAAAATAAGCAAAATAAGAGAAAGAAAAAGAAAGACAGTAGAGTGTTCTCATTTTGGAGGAGTTCTTGTGCTCGGAGGAGTCTTGCTAGGAGAAGAAGAAATTGCTAGGAGCTGGGAGTGCTTCCATATTTTGTTCAATCTTCATTAGAGGTGGGTGATCTCTTCCTTTATAAAGTAGAAAATGCATGCTAAATAGTTTAAATGAGTAGTATAAGTTGAATGTGATATATGTAGATAAAATCCATGCTAGCATAACATGCAATAATCTTGTTAAGGCTTAGGTAGTGTTCTTTTTCTCCTCTTATAAGTGATTTACCTCTTGTAAGAGGTGGTCCACCTCTTACAAGAGTTTTTTTAGTGTTCTTTTTTTACCTCTTATAAGAGATTTCTCCCAAAATTGCTTCTAAACCTAAATGGCTTCTACTAGTTTCTTTCAAAATCTTAAAAGTCTTTTATCACTTAAAAAGACTACATTACCCCTAAAGAGAAAATGAAATTTCTATATTGTCACCATAAAATCTATATATAAGTAATTCTTGTTGCCCTTGGATCAAATTAAAGCGTATATAAAGATGTGCAGTCCCTGGATCCATAATCTCTTCAAAATGATAAAATATGGATGCACTTTCAAATATCCCTAGATGTATGCCACTTCGAACCAAGGACTATAGGCTTGCTAACCAGGATTATGTAACGGCAAAATATCTCTCTTTTTGAGTCTTTGTTTTTTCACAAATTCTTTAATATATGCTTACCATAATGATCTCTCTGAATTTGGATGAGATTAGACATTGATTTAATTTGGACATGATATGTGATTAAGAACTACAAAGACCGTTTTGAATTACTGCAACTTCTTATGAAACCTTGCAGTACATGTTCATGCTCGTTCTTTTCTCTCTTTTTTTTTTTAACTTCAAAATTTGTTGTATTGTAATTTTGAAGTTCGTGGAAGTTTTGCAATGTGTTAATCAACTACAGAAATTTTGAAGTTTGTTAATTATGAAGTTTGATTGTAAGCACAAAATGATTGTACTTTTACTTTTGTGCAAAATTCATGTTTTCCCAATTTCACTATAGAGAAATTATATAGTAAGGGCACAAATGTCTATAAATAGAGAAAAGGCTCTTGTAAGAGGTGAAAAAGGAAAAGAAATCTCTTATAAGAGGTTCTTATAAGAGGTTATTTTTATATAAAAGAACACCTCAAAAAGAGACTCTTACAAGAGGCTCTTACTATAAATCTCTTATAAGAGGCCACCTCTTATAAGAGGCAAAAAAAAGAACAGACCCTTAGTAAATAATTGTTACCATGCTATTTAAAAAGAAGAGTTCAACTAAAGAATTAATTATATGAATCATGTTAGAATGTTTGCAAATTTATGTTTGTCGAAGGTGTGATATATAAGAGAAATTGTTAAAGAATGTTATATTTCGACATATGCTTTAGAGACATGATGATTAAGAAAGAAAAAGAAAAGTGAAAAATAATTTTAGTTATTGCCATGAAACATGTCGACATATGTTGAAGTACAATCTTAGCATGAAAGAATTTCTTTGAGATATCCATGGTTGATTAAGAGACATATTTGGTTTTCAGCACAAAAATTCCAATTAGCATAATGATGAACTTAAACTAGTTTTAATAAACATGATTCTTAATTTTCGAGTTTTGAGAAGAAATGCAAATTGGTAAAGAAAGGAAAAATCTATTTGAAAATGAAGATATATTCTAAAAAATAATTTTGAACTTGTTGATTATTATTTTAAGATTTCATCTCAGTCCAAAAGAGAAGTTTATTCCAATATCCTAAATGATTGGATTATTGGGTAAACGAGTTTTGTTAAAAGGAACCAAATTCAGAGTAGTACAAACAAAAGTATATTAGTATAACTCTTAAACAGAAAATACACTTGGACTTACTGGTTAGCCAGTGTACCACAGAGCACTATTTATAAGAGGTCTTGGGTTCGAAACTTGATAAATATCTTTTATTTTGATTCATTTAATAAAATCTAGACTGTAAGATTTGTATAAAGATGTTTTCTATTTGGTTTATAACACAAAGTCCAAATGGACTTGGTGGCTAGCCCCTTGGGCCTTGGGCGTTGCTATGTTTGTTGGCTGACCCGGGTTCGAAACCTTATGCCACCTTTTATATATTTTTTTGGTTTTGTTTGAGTTTCATCTTTATTTTGGGGTCTTTACTGATTTGAAGAAAGTTGGAAATAAACTCATTTTTTTATGAAATCACATAGAGATTTATTAGAAATCGTTTTAAATTTTAATCTTGTATTTTTTTAAAGTGAAAAGGAAATGGAAATAGTAAATGCGCTTTGTTTCCAAAATTATTATTTGAATAAATAATTCTTTTTTTAAGAAAAGAAAAATATGTAATAAGATTCTCTTGTTATAAACAACCCCTTTTGTTTAGTAAGAAATGCTAGATGATATTAAAATCTAGTGAGAATTCATAAAGAACTTTGGGAAGAATTACTATATCAATTGTTTGCCTAGACGAGATTATATGAATATGCTTGTTTGTGGTTAAGAATTTTTATGTGATTAATTTCCTAAAAAAGATTTGAATCTATGCTATAAACTCATGAAAAGAATTGTTGCCTTAGAAAGATAGTGAATGAATTGAATGAATGATGCTAAAACAAGATATATACCAAGTTGTGAATAGGTTGAAGATAAAGAATATTTTGAGTTAAGACATGATTATTGAAGGGTGTAAATACCCATGATTCTTGTACATGAAAAATTATGATTTAGCGTTAGTAAGACCTCGGGTACCAGCACTATTGAATTAAAAGATTTGAGATATAATTTTGAGATATTGTCATGGAGCTATCTCGTATTTTGTGAGTAAGTCTGGTAGGGGGTAAAACTAATTCTAGGAGTGATAACTTATTCATGTCTTGAACTTAAGAATTAGGCACTTAAGAGAAGTGTAGTAAATCTGGGCAAACGTAAGTAAGGCACTCTATATAGTGACGCGATGTACTTCGGGACTATAGACCCAGTTGGGTAGTGTACTCTGGGACTGTGGTTGCTCCGACGGAGACGAGTTATTTTAAATCCGGGATTATGCATAGTCGGGCGGATAGTTTTCGTACTCCAGTGTATATACGTATACCAGGGCTAGAGGTGCACTTGCGGGGGATTCACACGACGAGGAATTTGTATCACAGTCGGGCAGTGTACTCTGGGACTGGGATCCGTACTCGTGGAATGTCTGAACCTTGTTCTTACTACTGGGTAGTGTTATGGCGATGGATCGAACCCTTTATTGTGGAGTACGTAGGTGCTTGCCCTTGGACCTATGTAGTATGGGATGCATAGAATCCGAACAAGTATGCATTAGTGTCATCTTAGAATAAAATTGTGTGCATTAGACATTAAGGCATCGTATACACTTACATGTTTAGTGTAGTCACATCTAACACTTTATATTCATTCAAATTTGTGATTTTGATAAAGTAATAAGATCGTTATATGTACGGCATAGAGAGGATGTCCGAGTATAATATTTTCGTCAGTTGTAAGTAACTGACGTGCCCACAACTTAATATGCAGGTAATGGACTTTTCATGAAGGAGTAAAGATGTTATGATGCAATTGATGATTTACCTTGATAAAGTTGTATAAGTTGTATTTTGTTTTCAATATTGTAATCTTTTTATTCTTCCTCTGTGTAAACAAAAATATAATGAACTGTGATGTTGTTGGAAAAGTTTTAAATTCCTTGTAAAATTATACGAAGTGAAGTGTAAAATCCTGTGAAATCTCGAATTCGGTCTTATTTGGAATTCGGGGCGTTACACTAATAATATATATTTTTTTTGCCAATTTCACCCTTTCAATCTTATTATTATTATTACATTTTGTTGTTTATTATTAAAATGACACTTTTTTTAAAGTAAAAAAAAAGTTCACTATAACCCGGGCCAACCTGCGACCCCGACCCGGCCCGGTTAGCCCAACGACCGGACCCGGGTTGGACCCTAAAGGGTTCACGGGTTGGGCAGGTCGCGAATTAGCACCATCGACCCTGCCCAGCCCGGCCCGGTTAGCCCAACGACCCGACCCGAACCCACCATTGTTGGATGCGAACCCGGGCGGGTCCGATCCGACCCGGCCCGCATGATCCATTTGCCAATCTTAGGTTAAAACCACCTCTTAGGGATAATTATGAATCTTAATTCTTCTTTATCATTTTGAACTGGTTTGTAATGGGTTGAGACTCGTACCTAGTAAGACAGATCCGTTTATGGGTTATTGGGCATTGAAGAAAGACTCAGTTCCTATTTCAGACCCGTTTGTAGGTGAAATTACCGTTTTACCCTTGAGAGCTTTAAGATTCGTGCCTAATTTGAACGGTCCCGATTTAATCCCAATTTTAGCCATATCACCTGCATTGTCCATACATAACTAATATAAAGGAGGTCTAAGGTTCGTAGTCATCCAACGTCAGGATTTTTACAATAAAATTTTATATTTATTAAGACCTGCAACACACGTGTAAATTACTAGTACTAATAATTTACAAGTGCAATGCACGTTTTAATAAATATATTTTTTAATAAAGTTAAAATTCTGATGTAGTGTGACTTTAAACCTGAGACCTCATTTATATTAATTATGCTCGGACTATACACGTAAGTTGGTATGTTTACAAAGAGTAACTCAAACTCTCCTATTATAATATTAAAGATTTATAAAATTCATGCAATGTATATATTAAAAGTTTACCATGTATAAAGGGGAAAGAGCATGGATGGATTCTATACTTATGGGTCCTGCATGTATTGTACAATAAATTGAAAATGGTGCTAAGAGCATCTGTAGTTGTCGAGAGCCAAATTTTGGGTATTTGGCAAATGGAAATGAAAAAAATGATTTTACGCTGCAATCATCGAAAGCCAAAATTTGGATTTTTTTTCACTTTTTAAATTGTCAGACGAAAGATTATTTTTCGTCCTTCGCCAAAAAAATACTTTGTACAGAAAAATTAATTGAGGGTGTGTTTAGATGATTGCTTAAAAAAAATTGTGCAGAGAAATTAATTGGGTGTGTGTTTAGATGATTGGTTAAAAAAAATTGTACAGAAAGATTAATTTTTTTTTAAACCTCTTCCCAACCTTTTTTTTTTGGGTGTGTTTAGATGGTTGGTTAAAAAATTAATTGGGAGGAACGGTAGATTATACCTTGTCCCTACCCTTTGTTTTTTTTTTATTTACTTGGACGGGACATTGTTTACCGTCCAAATTTTTTTTTTAAAATTAATCGGTTGGACGGGATATTATTTTCCGTCCGTTGATATGTCAGAAATTTTTTTGTTAGGGACGATGTATTATTTCCCGTCCGATAGGGTTTAATATAAAAAATTCTCTCCGACGAAAGAATTTTTCGTCCGTTCAAATAGACGATAAATCATCTTTCGTTAGCTATATTTTGGTAATTGCCCTTTCGTCTCCCAAATATAGCCGATCACTGTTCATTCAAAACCCAAATTTTGGGTGAATGGCCAAGACTGCAGTGCTACTTTTGCCAAATTTTGAAAATTTTGGCAAAATAGACAACGACTACAGATGCTCTATTTATCGTGTTTTCAAAATATAAATGAGAATTTTATTAATAAGAGCATCCACAATCGTTTGCTAAAAAATATGGCAAAATGGAAAATGAAAATAGCAAATGAGAATTTCTTATGCAACGGTGATTTGCTAAAATTTGAGAAGCGACGGTACATTATGTTTCGTCCGCTTTTTTTTACAGTTAATTAATTACGGATTAGATATTAAAATAGGTTAATTAAATAAATTAAATAATAAAATATACCCTAACTTACTTAATTATACACTAACCTAAATAGGGATTTGGGTGGGACGGGACATGTTGTCCCGTCCAAGCGAAAAACGCTTGAAACGGGACAACATGTCTCGTTTGAGCATTTTTTAAATTTTTTAAATTTTTAAATTTTTTTAATTTTTAATTTTTTTTTTCCAGACGGTACATGTTGTACTGTTTGATCATTTTTAAAAAAAATGTCAAATGATTCGTCTGATCCATTAAGAAATTAAAAAAAATAGGGACGGAACAATATATTCCGTCTTTTATAATTTGAGAATCGTCAGTTCGTTTCTCAAATATGAGAAGCGACTGTAGCGATTTTGTCAAAATATGGCAAAATAGCAAACGACTGCAGTGCCTCGTTTCTCATAATATGAGAAAATGACAAATAAAGCAAATGATTGTGGATGCTCTAAATGATGATATTATGCTTTGAAAAAATGAATTAAACATTCATTAATTCAATATTTGTTAAATTTAAATAAACATCAATACCACTTAATTATAAGTGCTAAAATTCTAAATAACTTGGGGGTGGTTTGATTGGTTGTAAAATGTATCAAACCAAAAGGATTATATTTGGAAAGAAAATAAGTTCTAAATAAGTGGTTTGTTTAGATGTAGTTTGAAAATGTTTTTCCTTCAGAATTCCTACAATTCTTTTACTATCAAACAAATAATCCCTTAGGTACTATTAACTACTTAAAATCTCAATCACATTAAAAATTAAAAATTTGCTAAATTTGAAGGGAAAAAAACCCGTTAACTATTCCCTTTATACAGAAAACCTCACTGAACTTTTTTTTTTGCGCAGAAAACCACACTACTTTGACGGCATGAGCTTTCTGTTAAAGTTAAGTGAGGTTTTTTGAAAATAATGAGAAAGATGCATGATGTTTTCTGAACCAACTTGCAAAGATAAATGTGGTTATCTAATACAAGCATGAAAGTTAGATGTGGTTTTTTGAAAATATACTTCAGGAGAATTTTTTTGCAACCATACTTAAGTGTGGCTTTCTGCACAAAAAAAGTTCAATGAGGTTTTTTGCATATCAAGGGAATTTTTTCAAATATAACCTTCAAAATTATATCAACCATCAACTTAAAATTAATTATTTCAGGAAAAAATATTACTTTTTTCTTTTGAAATAAAGGGTATTTAAATTTGGAAAAGTATAACGGCTCTAAATATAAATGATATTTTTTTAATATGCCTCTTTTCGAAACTTTTTTACAGAAAGATGACAGTTGCCAAAGTATTTGTGCTCGTGGACTCAACAACTAAACTCACCGTTCCCAACGATGAGTTTAGTTGTTTCATGCTAGCTGTTGGTGTTGAAAAATCGATTTGGGGAAAATAATTATTATTCTTGTTATTTATTTCTTTTCTGTATACATCTATATATATGAATTACATTCTTGGAAAAGAAGAAAAGAGATTGAGAGGAGATTGAGGAGATGAGAGATTTGGGGAATCTGTTTCCTATATATTAGGAAACAGAATATATAATTACTATATTTCAACACTCCCCCTCAAGTTGGTGCATAGATATCGAACATGCCCAACTTGTCAACAAATTTCCAGAAGAGCCGAGTCGAAACAGCCTTGGTTAGGATATCTGCGAGTTAATCTTCTGACTTCACCTTGGATATCTCAATAACTTTCTCATCTAATTTTTCTTTGATGAAGAATCTGTCCACCTCTACATGTTTCGTCCTATCATGCTAAACTGGATTAGCCGCAATATCACACGCCGCTTGACTGTCACAATACACCTTCATAGGTTCCTTTGGACCATAACCTAAGTCCTGCAACAGGAGTTTCAGCCATAAAACTTCTGTTATACTTAAAGCTAGTCCGCGATACTCAGCCTCTGCACTAGAGCGTGTAACAACATTTTGCTTCTTGCTCCTCCATGTAACTAAATTTTCTCCAACAAAGGTGAAATATCCTGAAGTGGAACGCCTGTCGATTGTAGATCCTGCCCAATCAGCATCAGTATATACCTCAACCTTCAAGTGTCCATGTTTCGCAAATAAGACTCCTTTTCCTGGGGCTGACTTAATGTATCTCATAATTCTCATTACCGTGTCCATATGTTGTTCCCGATGTGTATGCATAAACTGACTTACCACACTTAAAGCATATGATAAATCTGGCCGTGTATGTGCAAGATACATTAGTCGTCCAACCAATCTTTGATATCTTTTCTTATCACAAGGCACTTGATCAGCTTCATTGCATAGTTTCATTCCTTCTTCCAATGGTGTACTAATCGGTTGACAAGCGGACATTCCAGTTTCCTTCAATAAATCCAGAGCATATTTTCTTTGAGAAAGAAATATCCCCTTTCTTGAGCGAGAAACTTCAATACCAAGGAAGTATCTCAAAGGACCAAGATCTTTCATTTCGAACTCTTGTGACAAGTAGTTCTTTAATGCCTTCATCTCCTCAAGATTATCTCCAGTTACTACCATATCATCAACATAAATAATGAGAGCAGTAATTTTACCTTCTTTTCTTTTTAGGAATAGAGTATGATCAGAATTACTCTGATAGTATCTGAATGTCCTCATTGCCTTTGTGAATCTCCCAAACCAGGCTCTTGGCGACTGCTTCAGTCCATACAATGCTTTTTTCAGATGGCATACTTTGTTGCTGTGTTGGAATGGTCTGTTCGACCCTGGTGGAAGATCCATATAGACTTCTTCTGTCAATTTCCCATGCAAAAATGCATTCTTCACATCAAATTGCTCCAACGGCCAGTCAAGATTGGCAACAAGTGTCAGTAAGACTCGAACAGTACTGAATTTTGCCACTGGTGCGAATGTATCTTCATAATCAATTTCCATACATTTGAGTGTACCCTTTGGCAACCATCCTTGCTTTGTATCGCTCTATTGAACCATCAGACTTATACTTCACTGTATAAATCCATCTGCATCCTACTGGCTTCTTTCATGCTGGCAGCTCGACTATCTCCAAAGTCTCATTCTTTTTCAAGGATTTCATCTCCTCATCCATAGTTGCTTTCCACCTTGGATCAGTAAGGGCTTCCTGCACACTGTTAGGAATAGATACAGCAGATAATTGATTTACAAATAACTTATTTAATTCAGACAATCGGTGAGTGGACACATAATGACTCATGGGGTACTTGACTTTACTAGTGGGATTAGGCTCGTAAGTGGGTTTGGGGATACCTCTAGTAGTACGGTTTGAGTGTTCTCTTCTTGGAGCTTCAGACAGTGATGACGATTGGTTTTGGGGTTCTGCTGGGAGTAGAGATAGATCTGATGGTACTGGTGGTGGAGATGGTTCAGATGGTGCTGGTGGTGGAGATGGCTCATCTTCATGGAGATTCGGCACTGACTGCAGATCTTTGTGAAAATTTTCTTCCTCAACCAAGTCTTCATTCGAGTGATCGTCATTACTTACATCCTGATTTTCTCCCCTTATATCTGATTGTTCAGTTTGAATAGTAACCACTTCATCATAGGTAAGAGTTTGAACTTCACTTCGGTACTTTCCCTGAAGTTCAACCTCAGATGAAAAATACATCTCATCTTCATGGAACACAACATCCATAGTCACAAACATCTTTTGAGTTGGTGGGTGATAGCACCGATACCCTTTCTTATTCTGTGCATATCCCACGAAAACACAACGGACAGCTCGAGGAGTTAACTTATTGCGTTCATGTTGATGAAGATGAACAAATGCAACACACCCAAACACACGAGGTGGCAAGTTGACAACTTTTGGTGCATTCACAGCTTCAGTTAATGCTTGAAATGGTGTGAGGAAGTTTAGGATTTTAGAGGAAACTCGGTTGATTAAGTATGCAGCAGAAGCAAGGGCTTCTCCCCAATAAATGAGTGGCATATTTCCATGGATGAGAGAAGCACGGACCACTTCGAGCAAGTGTCTATTTTTCCTTTCTGCAACCCCATTTTGTTGAGGTGTATACGAGCATGTAGTCTGATGAACAATTTCGTGTTCCACCAAATATTGTTACAGATTTGAACTCAGGTACTCTCCGCCATTATCACTCCTAAGAACTTGAATCTGTGAATTATACTGAATCATAACATGCTTGTGAAATTTCTGAAACAAACCACTAACTTCACTTTTCGACTCCATCAAACAAATCCAGGTCATACGGGTACAATCATCAATAAAGGTCACAAACCATTTGGCTCCTCCAAATGTAGTGGTTTTGGATGGACCCCAAACATCAGAATGATTCATCATAAAAGGAAGGGAGCTTCGACTTGGACTTGGAGGAAAAGAGACACGATGACCTTTTGCGAGTTCACACACATCACACCGAAAAGCAGATATATCCAACTTCAAAAATAAACTTGGAAATAAAATTTTCAAATAACCAAAGGAGGCATGCCCTAGACGTCGATGCCATAACCAAATATTTGATTTCTTCTTCTCATCTTCGGATCCTTCCACACTTAGAGCTTGAGTCAACTTGCTCGAACATTCAGATTCTAAATCTAGGTAATAGAGCTTCCCGTGTCTAACTCCATAACCAATCGTCTTGCGAGTCCGAATATCCTTAAACACATAATGTGAAGACCAAAAAACTACAATACAATGTAAGGCAGTAGTTATTTTGGCAACAGATAATAGGTTGAAATTTAAGGATGGCACAACCAGGGCAGTATCTAAGGTTAGGTTGTTTGTGAGGTGTATGGTACCCTCGCCAGTAATAGTGGCAGGATCACCATTGGCAGTGGACACAGTTGATTTAGTGGATGGTTGAAAATTTTGAACTTGTCTAGAATCAAAAGTCATATGGTCGGTAGCACCCGAATCAATTATCCATGCACTATTCATAACAGAAGCAGAAATATTAAATACCTTACCATCATTACCTGCAGCTGTAACTAATGTAGAAGCGAGTCGAATACTCTTCTCAGCTCCATCAGTTTGTCCCATGGTAGCGGCACAAGAAAACAACGGATCTCATCTCCCCAATCTCCTTTCAATCTCTTTTCTTCTTCTCCAAGAATGTAATTCATATATATAGATGTATTCAGAAAAGAAATAAATAACAAGAATAATAATTATTTTTCCCAAATCGATTTTTCAACAGTTGGGGCACGACGAGTTTAGTGCTAATTTTTTGAGAAACTCGTCGTTCCCAATAGCGAGTTCAGTTCAAAATTTTCAATGAAGACTCGCTGTTCCCAATGACGATGATATTTACACTAGACTCGTTGTTGGGAGTAACAAGTTTAGTTCAAAAATTTCAATAAAGGCTTGTCGTTTTCAACGGCAAGGACATTTATACTAGACTCGTTGTTGGGAACGACGAGAATGTAGAAAATTTTACACAGAGTGAAACACTCTGTTGGACTTAGTGAATTTTCGAAAAAAACTCCATAGATTTTTTTGGTGTAAACTAAACTCGCCGTTTCCAACATCGAGTTTAGTGTAAATGTCATCGCCGTTGGGAACGGCGAGTCTTAATAAAAATAAAAATAAAAATAAAAAAAATAAAAAATAAAAAATACTCGCTGTTCCCAACAGTGAGTCTAGTGTAAATGTCCTCGCCGTTGGGAGCGGCAAGTCTTCATTGAAAATTTTGATCTAAACTCGCTATCGAGAACAACGAGTTTTTTTATAAAAAAAACTACACCCACCGTGTCCTAACGGCGAGCATGAAACAACTAAACTCGCCGTTAGGAATGACGAGTTTAGTTGTTAAGTCCACAAGCGCAAATACTTTTGCAACTGTCCGTTTTATGCAAATAGTTTTGGAAAGTGGCATATAAAAAAAAATTCCAAATATAGAGTGTATATAATATTCGGAATTACTTTAACCCTAAAATATAAATAAATCTATTCGTATATTCTCAATTCCCGTCCTCTCTCCGACTCTCTCCCTCTATAAATACAGCCCCAAATCCCCCCATTCTCGCTTCAAAGTTCTCTCTTTTCGGTGGGTCAAATTACGCACTCTCTTTCTCTCTCTCTCTCTCTCTCATCTCCTTCTCTCTCTCTCTCTCTCTCATCTCCTTCCTCTCTCTCATCTCCTTCCTCTCTAATGGCCTCTCCTAGCCAGGCGAGTCTCCTCCTCTCCAAGCAACTCAAAGGTAAGGACCGATTCTTGATTTCTAGGGTTTATCCCTAAATTCCCAAGTTTTGATATCTTTTTTTCCGCTGTTTTGTTTCTTCATTTTTTATTATTATCAGATCTTATGAAGAATCCTGTGGGTGGATTCTCGGCTGGCCTCGTCGACGACAGCAACATCTTCGAATGGAGCGTCACCATTATCGGCCCTCCTGATACTCTATAGTCTGTGATTCTTCTCCTTTTCCCTTTTGTATTTTGGTTTTAAATTCTTGTTCTCTCTCTCTCTTTCTCTCTCTCTCTCCTGATTATGATTGTAATTTTTGCGTATCACACGAAATTTGAAGGGATCTAGGTTTTTTTTAAATATATTTATTTAAAACACTATAATGTTTGGGATTAGGTTAATAGTTTAGTTAGTGTTTATTGATTTGATTGATGCAACTTGTATGCGTCCTGTTAGAATTAGGAATAGGAAAATATATATTTTTTTGATTGAATAAACCGAGTACAATAAGACTCGTACATATAGGAGAGAATAGAATACTAAATCAATATATTATTCAATGTGGGACTAAACTAATCTATCATCTAACACCCCCTCTCAAACTCAAGTTGGTTCAAGCAACAAGAGTTTGGAATACTGATGATGTTGATGTGGAAGGAACGACAAACTGTGATACAAAAACGACATTTGATGACGCATGTGACGGAACTGAGAAGTAGACTGATGGAATCTCACCCCTAACTTGAGACATAGTCTGGGATCTCATCCCTGAACTGAGAAATAGACTGCTGGGATCTCACCCCTGACTTAAGACATAATCGATGCTGGGATCTCACCCCTGACTTGAGAATTGTCGATGATTGAGAACTAGATGTTGATAACACCCCATCTCAAAATCACGATCGATCAACCGGAGTGAGTTGACGATCAGGATGTAGAAGCACAAGAACCTGCAAGATTTTTTTTTTGTGTGGAAAATATAGAATCACAGATTTTGCAAACAAACCCAGAAACAAATAAAGAATTTCATGAATTATATAATAATATCATCCCAACCCCATCAGATCCAAGAACCCAACATAAAGAATATTTATTTTAAAAAAATTCAGAAGGGGGCAGGGGCACCCAAGAAGGGCCTTCCATCAGATAACCCATCTTGTGGAGGGTCAAAGTGAAAAATGTCCTTCAATTTGTGGAACCCATGTGCGAAAACTCCGAATCCGAAGATCGCATCGATAAGAGTGATGATCAGAAGCAGGAGGAAGCAGAGGCAGCACGATTTAGAAGGGCAGCAACACATCCTGTATTTTTTTTTATTTCTTATTTTTGGGAGGATGTGGTGGAAAGTGCAAATAAAAAATTGATGAGGGGGGACGATGGGATAGGTTTGGGAGGAAGGAGTTGGGGAAGATGAAGCTACAGTAATCTGGGTTCAAAATTGAATGGGGAGAGAGAAAGTTGGAGGAGAGAGAAAGAGGATCTTGTTGTTTGATGACGGTAGGGTTTTGGAGATTTAGGGTTTTGGGGGAGATGATGGTTTTGATAAAAAATCGGGAGAGGAAAAAAAATGTTGGGAGGTGGAGTGATTCTGATGAAGACGAGAACCACTCCACCTCGACGACGAGGATAAAATTAGTATAGGCCTTATATGATTATTGGCTCTGATACCATGTTAGAATTAGGAACAGGAAAATATTTTTTTATTGATTAAATAAACCGAGTACAATAAGACTCATACATATAGGAGAGAATAGAATACTAAATCAGTATATTATTCAATGTGGGACTAAACTAATCTATCATCTAACACGTCCATTATGTCTTTGGTATTTTGAGGAAGGGTAGTTGCTAAGTCTACTACGTCACTTAATTTTCTTTTGAATGTTCTTTAGTTTGAAGTTACTAAGAAATTGGTAGAAAGACAACTTTGCTAAAGAATAATTTTGTTTATTGGGTTTTTCTCACATGGGTCACTAACAAATATTTCAATTTCATATACCTCACTAACAAATCCTTAATTTCATATAACTCATTTACAATATAAAATTCATTCCAAATAACCACTTTTGTTACCAAAATTTAATTCCATATAACGCACTCAAACGTACTTATGGAATTAAATATTTGTGAGTGTGGTTTATGAAATTAAAATATTTGTTAGTGACCCATATGGGAGAAACCCTTGTTTATTATAGAATCTATATTATTAAATTGTTGATATATTTGGCTCGATGGTGGACATTCTTTTGTATAATATGTAGGGGAATCCTAGCTATGATCTCTTTTGTGTGGGTCTCTGTGTAAAGTATTAGTTGTTCTTTATTTGATCATTTTTTTTATTTTTAGTTTTTTTTGCTAATACATTTTGCTTGCTTTTTTATATATAAAAAAATCATATTTGGTGATCTTTTTTGTTGCAGTGACGGTGGATTTTTTAATGCGATTATGAGTTTCCCGAAAAATTATCCCAATAGTCCTCCGTCTGTCAGATTTACTTCAGAAATGTGGCACCCAAATGGTCAGCTTATGCTAATTTATCTCTTTCCACAAGTTCAGCCTTATTTACACAGGATTTTGTTTACTTATGCGTTGATTACATCATGATCTGCAGTCTATCCTGACGGCCGTGTTTGCATATCAATTCTTCATGCACCTGGAGATGACCCACATGGGTACGAGCTTGCAAGTGAGCGTTGGACACCTGTGCATACTGTAAGTTTTTTTCATTGGAATTTTTTTTAGATGGAGAGGTGAATTTCACTGATGTTTTTTTTTACCACTTTTCCTAGTGTCCCTTCTCCAAGCGACCCTAAATGTGTGAAGTGAAAATTTCTTTTGTGGTTGCACATCAAAAAATGAAATGGTATTAGGCACCATCATCTTTCTTATCTTGTACCCATAATCATTATCTTAATCTTCGCAAGTATCATGGTTGTATCAATATATCTCCTTGTGGAGGACCAAATATAGAGAAGAGGGAGGCCACAAAATATTTAACTAGGTTTGTAACTAGCTACTATCAACCTCATATCTAAGTTCAACTGAAACCATTTCTTACATCGTTATTTCATGTTTGAAGTTTTTAAAAAGAATAATCCCATTATAGTGATTAGAAAATGATGGATTTAGCTTTTGGCTAAGACGAGATATTTTTGTTTGATCAGATCAAGTTAGGGTCTTTGCTTCTGGCTTGTGTTTCTATCAAACGCTCTGTACCAATGACAGTGAAGATAATATTCATAAGTTCACCCATCACTCTCCTCCCCCTCCTTTGTCTCCGCTTCTCTCCTCTTGAGGTTTATATAGGGATGCAAGTAAATACATATTGGTCTCCTTTTTTCATTAGATGTTTGTTAATGAGTTGATTGCTTTAAGCAAGGTTTTACAAGCAAATTTCCTTATTGTTGGAGAGAAATGATGGACTACATTTGTGGCTTGCCTCATTTGATGTTAGTTGGTGCCTAGTCATGAGATGAAAGCTTGGGAGAAAGCATCAGCTGCAGTTTCTAGAGGAGATAAGATGTCACTGTAAATAAAACTAGTAGGATGAGGATGCTAAAAGCCATAAGTTGCTATAAATAGGATACTGGAAAAAGCTTGCTTTAGACTCTTACTTAATTTAATGTCTCATGTACAATTCAATTTAATTTCTTAAGTACTAATTATCCATAATTATCCATAATTTATCTTTTGTACAAAAATATCTATAGGCACTTACATTATCTAATGGCTTTAAAGGTCAGCAAAAGAACCATTATACAAAATCTATGGGTAGGTCATACAAATCATTTTCTTGGTTCATATCTGTCATATTAACCATTATCATATCCTTTCTATCCGTCACAATCTTATTTTGTCTAGGTCTACCTCCTGTTGTTTTTTGCTTCATCAGCTACACTTTTATAGCAATTTCTTAATCATTGTGGTTATTGGGCTTTGTTGAACAATCCCTTCATTTTCTTGCACATACAGTCAATCAATTCTCAATTGCCCATCTTAGCATTTTTTTTCCTTAGCTACAACTTTCTTTGGGATATGTTGTTGTTGATACTTTAACGTTATAGACTATAAGTTGTTTTTGGTGGTATAACTTTCTCTAATAGCAAATCCACTCTAGCGATCCTTCTTTGATTTGTGGAGAAATCTTCCTTAGTCTCCTGTGTCTTAATTAATCATTTAACTTCAGGGTTTTTCCCACATGGGTCACTAACAAATATGGAAATTTCATATACCTCACTCAAAACTTTATATTTCCATATAACTCACTCACAATATTGACCAATACCAAAAAATACTTTTTTTTGTTATTGTCACTCTACTTATGTTAAATTTTAACCTGAGTTTAAAAATGACTAT
The DNA here is from genome assembly GCA_017893485.1 of Hemerocallis citrina. Lineage (NCBI taxonomy): Eukaryota > Viridiplantae > Streptophyta > Magnoliopsida > Asparagales > Asphodelaceae > Hemerocallis > Hemerocallis citrina. The sequence goes on from CM030358.1 coordinate 192,693,039, forward strand.
TTTGCCCTCCTTTAGGGTTAGGGTTTAGTGTTTAGGGTTAGGGTTAGGGTTAGGTTTTAAAACCTTAAACCCTTAATTTTAAAAGAGGACAAAATAGTTATTTTTAAACTCGTGGTAAAATTTAACATAAGAAGAGTGAGAATAGCAAGTTAGTGAGTTATATGGAAATATCAATTTGTGAGTGAGGTATATGGAATTTCCACATTTGTTAGTGACGTGTGACCCGTGTGGAATTGACCCTAAACTTGAATATCAAGAATGACTATTCGTAAGTGCTACCTGATCGTTAATCTGAGGTTTACCTTACTTTCAATGTTCCATTCCATATACTTAAATGACTTGCTGATTTTAAATCTTTTTGATTATAAATGTTCCATTTGACCCCTTATAATTTAGAATCTACATCTCCTCTAGCCTCCTCAGGACCTCAATTAATACACTCCTTTCAAGGAAACAACGCCCACATGAGATTTTATGGTTGAAGATATTTGGTAAACCCATTCTTAACTAATGAAAAGAGAATGACTAAATGTCGACTCTGGCACAAGCCTATGTCCGTTGGCTATTTTAATTGTTGTGAGTTGATTTTACTTTGTGAATTCATTGTGTTTGCTTTTCAAATCAGATTAGCTTCTTGATTCTTTTCTTCTATTTTTGGATGCAGTATTATCATAAAAATAGGCAAACATGTAAATCTTATAAATGTTTCCTTGAAAGCAACTCAAATTCCTACATCTTCCTTCTGGGAATTTTTGTTTTCAACTTTGAACTGATTATTGTGGATAGATCATCATCTATTTATTTTTTCATTAAAATGTAGTCTACAATGATGCACAAGCGCCATGAAAGAGTTGTTTTATCGTCTTGATGGCTGCTTTATCTCATATATACAGTGCCAATTTCTGGCTGAGGGAATTTGGGATAAGGAAGGGGCTACCCATATTTCAATGACTACCATGTGCTTCAAAATTTTCTCTTGACACTGCTCTAGTCATCTTGCAAAAGGGAAAGATCACGAACACTAAAGAACACACATGTAATCTTTGTTAAGTTATATATTTTAAAACTTATGGGAAATTTTCTGTGTCGAGCTGTACTCCTGGTACATCCAGTTTATGATGGGAGAAGTCTGGTGATGATGAGTATGATGTCAAGACATCGTATGGTTAATATTAGACATAACAAGATATTATCTATGTGGATCATTTACCCATTGTTTTCATGGTTTTAGCACTAGTCCCTTCTGAAAGTTGCAATATCCTATGCGCAGTTATTGGGGTGATTGCTAGTTGCCAGAAATTTTTCGGTACAAAGTTCTAAATGTCAGTTTTCATATCGTGTCGGCTTAAGATTTTCCATGGCAGACGTCGAATATTGGGGAAATTTCAAGGATGTTTGAAAATGTCGGAGTGTCCTGTTGGATAGAAATCTCTCTCGTAAATGTGAAGTACATACACTATGTATCACGATATCATATATGTGATTCAAGAGATATAGATTACATATCAGTATGTTGTACTTGCAATGAAATGCAAAGAAAATCATAGATTCATTATAAATTATATAATACATTGTATATCAATACTCTCACAGTTCATACACGCAAACAAGCCAAAGAAACTATGTATGTAAAACATATATATGATCACCCCAATGTTCATAACTAATTCACACAATAAGTAAAACCATAAAAGTACACCATACAATTCATAAGTGTGAGTAGCATTTTAAAATATCCCTGGTAATTTTGAACATGTCACTTCGATTATCTATGCTCCCACTAGTAAGTCAACCTCTCACAAGTCATAAGTAATACTTATAATACTAATGACACCTCTGTTTTGGAGATAGCTGGTTTTTTATATTATTGGGTTGGTTGGGCATGGTTTTGATCGGTTTAATTTGCCACCACGCCAAGTTGCAACTGAAGGAATAACCCAAAATTGAGTAATTTCAGGCAAAATTCTATCCCTGAAATTACAGCTTTTTTTATTTTCCCCAAAAAATTAGGAATTTTCTCCTAAAATGACAGATAGGATGTTTAGTACGATTTTGTGACTCAAACCTCCAAACCGAAATGTTGGACAAAATTTTGTTCATGTCTGCCGAAATCTAGAACAATGATTGCTAAATGCTTGTTGGTTTTGCACTCATTTTTGATATTATGGTACAGATCTGTTCGTTAGTGGATTAAGTATCTTTCTCGTTGTTCAAAATAATGTATGGTGATCTTACAATTTTCCCAGGCATTATATCTCTTTTTCCATTACTAACGAAAATAATCTATGCTGCAGGTTGAAAGCATAGTTTTGAGTATTATTTCAATGCTATCCAGCCCCAATGATGAATCTCCGGCAAATATTGAAGCTGCTGTAAGTTAAAATAGAATCTAATTCTACTATATATTTTTCTTTTGGCCCTAGTTTTCTTTTAAAAAGCTGTTGATATAAATATCTGAGTGGAGGATTAAAACATCTAGTACTTGGTAATTTTGTTGTGAATTATGGTCTAATTCTAAACGTCTGTTCATGTAAATACTTTTACATTAATTTTTTTTTAAAAAAATTTTTTATTTTGAAAACTTAGGGAGTTTAGAAAAAAATATCAATATCTATGTTCATGCCACATGCCTTGATAATATTTTGTAAGTCTATGACTCTATGAGGAACAAGTAGTTTTTGCGACCTTGATAATAAATTGTTGTTCCTTTGGAGGCTCATATGGTTGTGATCAGTATCCCAAAGTATTCATGTATTGGAAGGTAGGGCAACATTCTAAACTAATCAGAGTTGTGGAGACCAATGCCTTTCTAATGTTCGCCTAAAACAGAAGTGCAATTATAACGTTAGGTTTAGTCTTTGTAGTTTTCTTTTTGGGAAGTGTATACATAGGCTTAAAACTTTATGTTGGTTTTTTGGCTACCAAGTGCAATGCTTGAATTGAATCAATAAAAAGGTGCAATGCTTGTCTTATTTTCCTTGTTTGGGAAAATTGTGATTGAATTAAGACTTGCGCAGTGAACAAGCAGGTTTCTGCTTAAAACATGTCTTAAAAAAAGACTTTCAACCTTTTTTTCCTTGTTTTCTTTTTCTTTTTTTTTTGTTTGCAAATGACACCACCTGCTCCACTGTTTACCCCATTTCTATTTATCCTTTTTCTACCTTTCCAGTTCAGGGTGAGGTGGGTTCCCATCCTGGTTCCAACCCAATTATGTGAAAATGCAGGCACTCTTTACCTGCATCCACTTAACCTGAACCACTGGCAACTCATCAAAGTGCGTGGATCGCATATCAAGCTTTTAATACAAATCCTACATCCTTCTAGCATTATCACCTGCAATCTAGTTACCACTTTCTTCTGTAGATGCATGTCTCGTCTCCTTTATTCTACAAAAAATTCTTCTCTTCTCCTCACTGTTGTCCATTCAATCTTTTCTTTTTCTGCCTTGATTATTTCTGATGTTCTTGCAGTTTCTCTCCTTTTCTTCTCTGGGCACTGCATAGTTTGCAGTCTTGTTCTCGGCGTATCTATGGGTCAAATAAATGTCATTGTGATGGAGTCCGGACGTGATTTATTGGTTTTAAGTTTGAACTTTGAAAACATTTTGTCTTGGCTCCTACACATAGCAGCAGGAATAATAATGTCTCAATAAATTGTCTTTCACAAACTAACTTTCATTTGATTTCATTCAAAATCGTTGTTGTTCTTCACTATGATATTTTTTTTGTACAAGTATTAGCTCTTCCAATAGTGCGTCTTATAGATGCTGATAAGAATTTGGTAGGTGGTTTCTTTTTTGTATGAGCTTTTGAATACATGGATGGTTAAATCAAATAAAAGTGAAGTATGTGCCAAGTTGAGCTTATAATTGCTAGCTATTTCAATCCCTTCATTAATATGTCCGTTGTAATTTTGTTTTTGCTTGTTTACATCATTTTAATGGAATTGCAAATTATTCTTGTATTTTCCACTCCAACATGTGCATGTACTTCTCTCATGGCAATTCAATTGTGTCTATACTGCAATTTATGTTACCTAATAGTATAACTTACATGATTTTATTTGTTATATATCAAATCTTTAGGTATAAGTATAACCACTACCAGCTTTTGTTTAAGTTATGAACGGATCTTTTTTTTGGCAACACTGACTATTCCTTTTTTGTATTAAAAAAATCATTATGATAATGCAGAAAGAATGGAGAGAGAGAAGGGATGATTTCAAGAAGAAAGTGAGTCGCACTGTTAGACGGTCACAGGAAATGCTCTGAGGAAGGTATCTGCCTTCCATATATAACAGAATGCACTGAATACAGATGCGTGCTTTTGCCCCTCTTTAATTGAACAAGTCTATTGTCAAGGCAGTGGAAGCGCTATTTTGGTTCCGTCTAGTGTCACTCATTTTATTCTCTAGTTATTTTAGTTTATTGTTCTATCTTTCTTTTTTTTATCTTGATCCTTTTCTACGGACAAACTGTGAATTAGCACAATTATTTATTTATATGATATATATAACAAAAGATCTTTCTGCACTATTTACTGCACTGCTAGTGTGTACGTGTATTTTTTGAGAACCAGGTTCTGTTGTTTGTGTTCATTATTGTTCTGTATATGCTTTGTTGGGGTGGGGGGTGTTTGGCACTAGTTTTTTTAATTTCTTTTGTTCCCTTGGTTTGTTAACTGGCACCATTCTTTCTAAATTCTACACAAATTATTTGTCAGTAATGTATATATACACGCACTGGCAACTGAATACTGGATCCCTGGTCTTATATCTGCAAATATTAGCATGTGATAATGAACAATCTTAAAAGATATGTACTTTTAGTCATTACTGATGCATCTCGGGTTCGAATGGTAGATGATTTGTGCATGGAAGTTTATTGTGAAAACAGAATTGTGATGAGTAATTCTATGGACTATAAGTAGAAACAATATACTGAAATCTAAGCTAGATTGCATGAGAGACTGTCCAGAGAGAGAGAGAGAGTGATCGACGTTCCGGTGTGGAAGTCCGTTGAGATGGAATCTTCAACGGAGAACAGGAAATGATGGGATGCAAGCTTGTCAAGAGAGACGTGGCCCTTGGGGGGGCCCTCTCTGGTGATTGCTGTTGAAGAAAGAAGGAAGCTTTGCGGATAGAAGTGGATGATGGTGTTCGTCGAGTGGCGACCAGGCGACCAAAGCCCGTCAACCCGGCCAGCGGAGGCCCCCCTCCCCAAGAGAGGGGGGGGGGGGGGGGGGGGGGGACCTATCAGCAGCCCCACCATCATCGATCAAACTCACCACCACCAAAACCTCACCCCCACCACCGTCAGCGATTAACCACCAAGCTACTCAACTCATCAATGCCACCACCCTATCACTGCTCCCACCACAACCAAAGACCCATGTCACCTCCACAACACCACCAGCAACACAACCACCATCAACCACAGCCGAAACCCACTTCAAACATTGATCGACAACATACCACTACCCTGGACCCAAAATCCATCACATTTTTGACGACGGAGGTGGCTTCAATGAGGGATGCCTCTGTTCACAAAGGGAAACAACGTACCACTGGGTCAGAAGAGGGTGTTTGGTTTATGGCGGAAGGGAAGAAAGCTAAAAAGAGACGCAAGGCAACCACATCGGAAATGAACACCGATTAGCAACAAACGGCGAGGAAGGTGAGGAGGGGGGAGCGCAAGCCAATTTCATGCTTTAACTGCGGAGATTTGGGCCATATGAGGCTATAATGCACCAAAGACCCTCTCTGTCACTGCTGCATGACGTGGGAGCACCAATCCCATCTTTGTGACTTAGATAAAACGATGGAGATAGACGATGACCGGAAAATCAAGCAAGGTTTAACTCCCGATGAACCAGTCAAAATAAACCTATCATATAGCTGCCGTGAGATCGAGATGGAGGAGAGCATTTTGAGGGATTATTATGGGGTGCGCAGGTGGTTAGTGGCCGCTCGTTGGAAAAATCACATTGTTGACGTCCTTAACAAAGCTTAACTAGGCTGGGATTGGACGGCAAACGATTCAAATATCAGTCATTTTTAATCCGTTTTCCATCGTGAGAAAAACTGAAAATCGTCACTTTCAGACTGCCGTTCGACTTGTAGTTCATCTAATGGACGGGGGATTACGGGGCGGAGAAGTTCGACGAAGATATATTCTAGGTGAGCATACATCACCTTCCCCTTCATTGTTGGCAAAAGGATGCCAAACCCCAAGCTAAGGCAATACTCCCCCGACCAAGATCCCTATTCCCCCTCTCTTATCCTCCCCGTACAAGGATGCAAGACTGGACCTAAGGAATTTGAAGAGGATTATTTCTCAGATGATGTCACATATGACTTTGAAGATATCCCTGAAACACTCTTAGGGGATGAGCTAAGGACCAATGAGGTGGTCCCAATGCCAAACTCTCCTCATTTCTCAACACCATGCTTTGTTACATCATCCATCACATCTCCTGAACAGCCTCAGGAACCCATCCTTGTCACACAGGTGTTGCCTCCATCCTTGAAGCTGGTCCTACCCAAGTAGCTTCGCGGGATTTGCAGAGAACATGAATCGGGTGCCATAGACATTATTGATGTTGTAGCTTCTTCCTGTCAATGGCACGACGGTAAAGGTATGCGTAAATTTCTAGCATCTATCTTTAATTTATGTCGGATTCAGATGTTATTCATCTAGGCAGAACCTGTTATTTAGCAATTGATGATGATTAGGATCGTATCTCCTTATAAATAAAATTAGAGATTAAGAATTTGACCATGCAACCCTAGGGTCTACATTAGCTGCCCCCCCACCCCCCCACCACCACCACCACCACACACACACACACACATTCTAGAACGTTAGAGGCCGAGGTGCTCATGGCAAACGTATGATGGTGCGGGACATCTAGCTATCTGCTAAACCTGACATTATTGATCTACATGAGTCACTCCGAATCGTCTAAACTGAATCGGGGGAGGTAGGATCAAGGAATGGAGATAAAGCGTTAGACGGTGCTTCTCGAGGGATCACACTGGGATTTACCCCCCGATAAGTTTGAACTTATGGATGATCCTCAAGGGGAGTTCTCCGTATGGCATTGGTCAATGATTTCTATGATCATAGGCTGTGCTTGAGACACCTAAACTTTGTGGACGTGGTCTTGATTCCCAAGAAGGAGGAAGCTAGAGCAGTTAATGATTTTCGTCCAATCAGCCTCTTGAATTGCTCGGTCAAGATCATTACCAAAGTCCTGACCACTAGGCAAGGTGAGATCATCGACATGATGGTCCAAAGATCAAATTGGCTTTATTAAGGGATGCTACATTTTGGACAGCGTTGCCACAGCTGAGGAGGCCATACACCAGTGTCATGTCACCAATGCCAAAAGTTACCTCCTCAAGACGGACTTCAAAAAGGCATATGACATGGTAGATTGGGGTTGCGTGCTGGAAGCCCGACGTGGTTAAGGATTTGGAGAATGCTGGATCTCCTGGATAAAAAAATACTTCACAATGAGCCAAACATCAATAGTTGTCAACGATATAGCGGGAAAACCTTTTATATGCAAACGTGAGTTACGACAAGGTGACCCTCTCTCCCCACTCACCATAGTAGCTAATGTACTCAACTCCATGATATGTAGCTGCTAAGGCTGTAAATCGGATCGGACGGAACCGGACAGCCATATGTTCATGCTTGGACCGAAATTCAACTCAGACGGGCTTATGTTCGGCTCGGTCCAGGTCAGACAAAATTTTTATAGTCCTAGCTCGGTTCGTTATAAAAGCAGAAGGCTATATTTGTTCGGACGGACCGGACTCGGTAAAGAATCAGACCTAATAATTTGTTCAAGTTCAGTTCGTATAACAGTTCGGACGGTCCACGGTCGGGCCATTTCTCAAGCTGGACTCGGATGGACGACGTACCGAACTGTTCATTTTACAGCCCTAGTAGCTACATAGAGGAGGGTTAGATATCGCCGATCGGGATGGTTGGTAATAGAGTAGGCTGCTTGATACTATAATATGCAGACAACACACTTATATTCGTTAACGATAGTATAGAGGAGACGATCGTGATCTGTAGCGCCCCGAATTTCCAATATGATATCTCAGAAATACGTGGCACAATTCTCAACATCTACCTCAATGTAATAGTAAACATAGCCAAACACATAAATTTTTTCAACTTTTATTACAACATTTTTTTACAATGCATAGCAGAAAATAAACACATTGAATTACAATTTTTTTTCTTTTACAACACATTCTTTTACAATTTACATAAGCCACATTATCATTCTACCACATGCATCTAAATTTTAAATTATATGTACCTACCTGTAAAATATGAGGCTAGAGATAACCCTAACCCCCAAAACTACGGGGTCAGCCATAACGGTGTGAGCAACATCAAAAGAAATACAATATGAATAAAGCATAAAGAATAAAGTCATAATCAACACATACCAACAGTAGTAACGAATGGAATATGAAATAACAATAAATAAAGTATGAAAACATCAAGTGAAACTAGACTAAGTGTCAAGTGTAGGAAAACAGAAAACAAACATGCATAAATCCAAGCCAAGAAAATACGAATGTAGTATGATGACTCTCTAATGCATACTTGTCGGATTCTATGCATTCCATAGTACATAGGTCTTGTGCAAGCCCTTATCGTTCTCCACTTTGTAGGGTTCGATCCCACGTTATGCAACTATTCTACTATAATGACTACTACGAGATTTAGACATTTTGCAAGTATCGGTTCTCGTCCTTGGAATACTGGAGGCCAATCCCACTCACGTAGATCATTCTGTGGCTTATTTCATCCATCGTCCCAGAATACTGGGGATTGCCTCACTCCGCACCTGGAACCCTCATTGCACAAACATTCCATGAGCGTCGCTCTCGTTCTTGGAATACTGGAGACCAATCTTACTCACGTGGATCATTCTGTGGCCTATTTCAGCCATCGTCCCGAAATATTGGGATTATCTCACTCCTTGGATCATCCTAGAGTTCATAACTCACGTTTGCTCTCATTTCATCATATCATCATCTAGTGCATGTCCTTATACTTATTAAGTTCATTTAATTAATTATAAATCTCCTAGAGTTGGTGTACCCTACCAGACTTAACTCAACTGATCAACAATCAAGATCACAACTGGCTAACCACAAAATCTCAACTCTTGGTGACTAGGGTCCCACTCACCCTCTAGAGACTTACAACTCAACTATCAACACCAAATCTTTCATTAAAACTCCCAATTCCATTATCAATTCGCTTATATTAAGAAAACTTCTTAAAAATCAACAAATCAAAATCTATCCGAATACTCACAATTTCCAAAACTGAAATGAGATATTTAAATCCATTAAATAACTGAGAATCATATTTTTAAGTCGTAGAAAATCACATAACATCAATTCCTTCGAAAACCGTATATATTTCTCTTTATAAGTCGTAGAAATACAATTTAAATTCTATAAAAATCAAAATGTAACTATCTGTAAAGTACTGTAATTTGTAGCAAAAACATCATCTAAAACAGTAGGTCAATAATCCATACGTTCGAAGAAATAATCGTTCAAGAAAAATGACGAAAAACTCAAGGAAATAATCAACCAAACAGCTGACAGTCGACTGTCAAAGACAGTTCAAAGGTGGGCGGTCGATTGTCAAGCCAAAATCCAAAAACCCAAGAACTGCCAGTCGACCGACATTTCATGTGTAATTTCGTGCGGTCGACTGTCAAGTTCGAAAATTGACACCTTTAATATTAGTGAAGTACAAATTTGAGTGTCAAGTTCGACTTATAAATGAAGTACAAATTTGAGCCACTTTGTAAGCAAAGCTGCAATTAGTAATTGCGACAACTCCTTTTAATTTTTCACATATAGCGCTTCTATTAGTAACTGTAGCGCCAATAATGAACTAAATGAACCGTGGCCGCAATTTCCAATAGCGGCAACGAAATAATAGAAGCCGCATATCATATACGCAGCTTAGTTTAGGCTGTGGACGCTATTGTGAACTGCGGTTTAGTCTGACGTGGCAAAAAAAAAGTCAGGAGTGGAATTATTGAGCGCCTTCTGAGATTTATTTTGAAAATGTGGCGTATTTAGGGAATGCCTTATATATTATACATCTCTAATCTCTAATATTAATTGAAGAGTTGGGGTTGTCATTTGTGGACAACCTGTAATTTTTAGACATTCATTCAACTATCCAATCTTAACAATTCATTTTTAAGTGGGAGTTATATTAACCATTCATTTACTCAACTGTTGTTAGATACCATAATACCCTCAAAGTTCAAATTTATTTACGACATAATTATTTACAAAAGCGTCATTCATATAAAATAAAAGTTTGTGTCACCAGGGATGATTGCAAAGAGTATATGATGAGTAAAAAAATTGTCACAGATTCGGGACCAGATTACGTCTTATTATTTATTATATAATTTTTTTTAATTAGAACGTGCATCACATTTACAGATTATTAGTTTCTAATTAATTAGTCACTTATCATAATGTTCTCAAATATCAAATTTATTTATGATAGAATTATTTGAAAAGTGATACTTACACAAAATAAATAGAGTAATGCTTTAGCCACTACCAATTTCACTGTCATTTCCTTCATTGCCTTAGGTGGCATATTCCTATTGGAGAGTTCTCCCACTTACTCTATCATCTCCTACCTATTGGAGTGTGCCACTTAAGGTAGTGAAGAGAAATACAGTAAAATTGGTAGTTGCTCTAGCATTACTCAAATAAATATTGGTGCTCTTAGTAATAATTCGTGAAAAGTCGGGACTTAAAAAAAAGAGTGTAATTTACTCCACAAGTTACAATGAAAGTCATACATATGTGAACACACGTCATTTTGTCACCTAAACAAAGTAGAAAAAGAGAACAATAATTTCCGCCCCCATGGCATTAATTCACCATCACCGAACTTCCACCTGGCCATTTACTATCCGTCCCATCTTTTGTTCTCCCTCACTCCCTTTCTCATGTGATTCCACCAAACCAAACCAAACCAAACCAAACCCTCTCTTAAAATTGATTTTTCCCAAAACTGACCCATTTTGAAACTAATTTCCAAAATCACCCAATTTTCCAAACTAATTTCGAGAATGGACAAGTTCTTAGAATTTTTTTTTAATATGCCACTTTTCGAAACAATTTGTAGAAAGAAAATAGTTGCCAAAGTATTTACGTTTGTGGACTCAACAACTAAACTCGTCGTTCCCAATGACGAGTTTCGTTGTTTCATGCTCGCTGTTGGGATACGGCCGTTCCCAATAGCAAGTTCAGTTCAAAATTTTCGATGAAGAGTCATCGTTTCTAATGGTGATGACATTTATACAAGACTCGCTGTTGAGAATAGCGAGTTTAGTTCAAAATTTTCAATAAATACTCGTCGTTCGCAACAGCGAGGACATTTATACTAGACTTGCTGTTAGGAACAACGAGGATGTAGGAAATTTTACAGAGAGTGAAATACTCTGTTGGACATTTATACTCTGTTGGACACTCTGTTGGACATTTATACTAGACTTGCTGTTAGTGAATTTTCGAGAAAAAAAACTCTGTAATTTTTTTTTTGAATTAAACTCGCCGTTCCCAACAGCAAGTCTAGTGTAAATGTCATTGCCGTTGGGAACGGCGAGTCTTCAAAAAAAAAAGTGAACTACTCGTTGTTCCCAGCAGTGAGTCTAGTATAAATATCCTCGCCGTAGAACAGTGAGTCTTCTAAAAAAAAATAATAATACTAAACTCGCCGTTCCCAACAGCGAGTCTAGTGTAAATGTTCTTACCGTTGGGAATGGCGAGTCTTCACTAAAAATTTTGAACTAAACTCGTCGTTGGGAACAACGAGTTTCTAAAAGAAAACTACCCTCGCCGTGTTCCAACGACGAGCATGAAACAACTAAACTCGCTGTTGGGAACGATGAGTTTAGTTGTTGAGTCCACGAGCGCAAATACTTTAGCGAATGTCATCTTTCTGCAAATAGTTTCAAAAAGTGGCATATAAAAAAAATTCCAAGTTCTTATAGGCCACAGTACCAAACTACACCCTCTTCAATTTTGAGGCCGCAGTTTATAACTGCGGTCTAAGTACATGTCATACATTTTTAGCTAATAGACTTTGAGTTTTGGATTTTTTTTTCTAAGTGTAAAAAGTGAAAAATACGAGACCGCAGTTAGTACTGCGGCCTCGATATAACATAGGTTGCAGTGCCAAACTACAGCCTTTTCGATTTCGATGCCGCTGTAGCGTCCCGAATTTTCAATAAATAAAATTAGAAATAAGTGACACAATTTCCAGAATGAACTTCAATGTAATCTAAACATAGTATCAAATATAGGTAAAAATTAAAACTTTTTATTACAACAATTCTTTCTTACATTTGCACAGCGGAAAAATTTACATACATTTATTACAACACTTTTGATACATCTCAAAGAATAACAAAAATTCAATATTGCTCCAACTTCAAGCCCTGCTAATCTACTCACTTGCAAATCTTGTAAAATTGATCAGCGGAGTGAGGATGTTAGTTGAAGGCAACTGACGCAATATTATAGTAATAGCAACCTTCTAAAGTCTCACAATTACAAACTTGCCACATAACATGAAATGAAATAACGATGTAAGATTCAATAAACAACATGTGAAACTATATTAAGTAAGTGCGTGTCAAGAAAACAAAAGAGAAATGCATTAAACAATGTTCAAGAAAACACAATGCACACGATGATTTCTAATGTATACTTGTCGGATTCTATGCATCTCATTCGACATATGCATCCCATTCTACATAGGTCCGATGCATGCCCTTACCGTTCTCCACTTTATAGGGTTCAATCTCTCGCTATGCAACCTACTACCATGACTACTACGAGATTTAGACATTTTGTAAGTATTGGCTCTCGCCCCGGATACTGGAGACCAATCCCACTCCGTGGATCATTCTGTGGCCTATTTCATCTATTGTCCCGGAATACTGGAAATTATCTCACTCCGCGAGTCATCCTGGAACCTTCATCGCACAAATGTTCCACGAGCGTCGCTCTCATCCCGGAATACTGGAGATCAATTCTACTCTGTGGATCATTCTGTGGCCTATTTCATCCATCGTCCCAGAATACTGGGGAAAAATTTACATACATTTATTACAACACTTCTGATACATCTCAAAGAATAACAAAAATTCAATATTCTCATAGCTCCAACTTCAAGCCCTGCTAATCTACTCACTTGCAAATCCTGTAAAATTGATCAACAGAGTGGGGACGTCAGTTGAAGGCAACTGACGCAATATTATAGTAATAGCAACCTTCTAAAGTTTCACAATCACAAACTTGCCACATAACATGAAATGAAATAACGATATAAGATTCAATAAACAACAAGTGAAACTATATTAAGTGCGTGTCAAGAAAACGAAAGCGAAATGCATTAAACAATGTTCAAGAAAACACAATGCACACGATGATTTCTAATGTATACTTATCGGATTCTATGCATCTCATTCTACATATGCATCCCATTCTACATAGGTCTGATGCATGCCCTTACCGTTCTCCACTTTATAGGGTTCAATCTCTCGCTATGCATCCTACTACCATGACTACTACGAGATTTAGACATTTTGCAAGTATTGACTCTCGCCCCGGAATACTGGAGACCAATCCCACTCCGTGGATCATTCTGTGGCCTATTTCATCGAACGTCCCGGAATACTGGGAATTATCTCACTCCGCGAGTCATCCTTGAACCCTCATCGCACAAATGTCCCACGAGCGTTGCTCTCGTCCCAGAATACTGGAGATCAATCCTACTCTGTGGATCATTCTGTGGTCTATTTCATCCATCGTTCCGGAATACTGGGGATTATCTCACTCCGCGGATCATCCTGGAGTTCATAACCCATGTTTGCTCTTGTTTCATTATATCACTATCTAATGTCTGTCCTTATGTATACATATAAGTAAACTGAGCCACCTAGAGCTAGCTCCACCCTACCGGACTTAAACCCACGAAACTAAGAACACTAGCCCTTCCTGGCCAATTCCCAAAATCAATTTATTCACTGCCGATAATTATGGGTTCTGCTCAACCTCTAGTGCTCACAACACAAAATCCTCAACTAACTTACTAGGGTCCACAACATAACTTAAATCTGAAATAAACCCAACTTGGTTCAATAATACAAAATATTCTTTCATATATGGAAACAAATTCAACTTACGAAAATTCTTTAAACTCACCTTTTTGAATTTCACTTCCCATTCATTCGTAAAGTTCAATTTATTTAACTAGAAATTCATTCAATCTCAACGGAAACAAATCTCTTAAATATTTGGGATCTCATCCCCAAAAATCTGAAATTTTATAGTTTCCAAAACCTGAAATTTACACCTCTTTAAACTGATAGTAACTCTTAAAATTCTGAAATAATTATCCTTCAAAACTGAAATATAAAACCCTTCAAAACTGAGAATTTCATCTACAAAAATATGGATTTATTTCCCACAAACCATTACTTGAATATATCGAAAATTAAAACTAGATTTTTATGAAATCTGAAAATTATATGATTTTGTTCTTCAAAACAGTACACTCCAAAATTAATATTTAATTCTGGAAAAAATTATTTAAATCCAGCACATATCAAAGAACTCACCATAAAACTCTGAAATCAAACAAATTAATTTAAAGGGTTTAAATTCAACAAATTTTGAAAACTATCAGTTATCCAAAAATCTGAAAGTTATACCTTCTTATCCTTAAGAATAGTCCATTCAAAATGAATATTAAAATCTGGAAAAGTTAATTTAAATCCAGCACATATCAAAGAACTCACCATAAAAATCTGGACTCAAACAAATTAATTCAAAGGGTTTAAATTTAACAAATTCTGAAAACTATTTGTTATCCAAAAATCTGAAAGTTGTACCTTCTTATCCTTATGAACAGTCCATTCAAAAATGAAAATTAAATTCTGAAAAATTGAGTTTATATTTACTTCATAATCATCGATCATGTCACCAAATTGTCTAAACCATTCGCACCAAAATTTGAAGCTCTTAATCGTCAAAAACTGAAACTAGATTTTTGTAAAAATCTAAAATTTAACAATTTCAAAACTCAATCAAAATTCAATCGAATCTCACATAAAAATTTGATTAAATACTTACATATGCACTTCTATATGTATACTAGTGTTCCTCAAACCCTAGCACACAACCCTCTCACAAAAGCTCCTAAAAAAAACGAGCCAACCCCAATCCGAAAGCCAAAAAAACGATAGCCTGGGTTTGCACAGTGCTCGGATTGGCACTGTGCAACCCCGGCGCTGTGCTGACCTAACCCCCGAGCAACTCTAGGTTTAGGGTTTAACCCCGAAAATCCCTAACATTAGGTTCCCATGCCTTCAACATGTATTAATATGATGATTTGATTTATATTTGGTGTAATAAAATTTAAATTTTCAACCCATTATAAGTTCATATAAAAACAGCGAATAATTTATCAAAATTTCATCTTTTAATTATTCAAACATGTTTTTTAATCATACATAAAGATCTATTTCTACAATAAAAATTTTGATCTTTCATGCATAGAAAAAAAAACTCTAAAACTCAAGAGTAACTTACCTTTAATCAACATAACTATTTAGAATATATGACAACTATAATCGTCCACAATGATTCATGGGTTCATAAAAAAAAATCAATTTCCACAAATAAAACATGATCCTTCATGCATCAAAATATTCATCATTCAAAAGAGAATCAAAATAAGAGTATCACGCCATCAAGATTTGATTTTATTATATTAACAAACCATCTTTATCTAAGTAATCCATCTCTACAATCAACTCATAAACAAACATCATATTCATGTCAATAATCATAATTTCACAAAATCTAAACCCCAGCATGATTATATATTGTTCATGATAAATAGAAGAAAAAAAAAACACATCAAAAAAGTTGGAAGATTGCCCACCTCAAAGAAGACTAAAAGAAAATAATAATAAGAAAAGAAGCTCCTCATCCTCATTGCGAAAATTAAGATATCCAAAGCTCCAAACTCAAAAAACGATTAAAAAAGAATTTTTTTTGTTCACAACAGTGGAGGGCGTCTGTTGTTGTTGTTAATATAGGCCGGGACTCTTCATTAGGGTTTATACGAAGATTTTACAAAAAAGTCCCTTAAGAAAATATATTTTTTACATGTATAGATCTTTCCAAATTAATTAGTTAAATCAAATCAAATCAAATAAAAAAAATCTAACCCCCTAACTCCTCCAATCTGGCCGGCCCTCACTGCAGCCCACAAGTTCAATTTTCATAATTTTGCCTTTGGGTGGCAAGTTTACAAAAAAAAACCCTTCACTTTGAATTATTTACAAATATGCCATAAATTATTCATAAAAATCCAGAAAATTTAGAATTACTATCCACTAATAAAGATTAGATTTTCCATATAAATTTTCTGTCTTTATATTTCTCAAGAAAAATATTTACACGTGTTTTGCACGTGCGAAAAAATAAATTCCAAAAAATGTTTAATAAATCACAAAAATTCAGCGCCAATCATTTATTAATTCCAAAAACATATTTAAAATTTCTAGAATATTACAGCCGCAGTTCACAACTGCGGCCTATGAACTTTTCATACATATTTAACTAATAGGCTCCAAGACTTGGGAAAAATTTTACAAGTGTAAAATGTGAAAAATATGATGCCGCAATTGGGTACCGTGGCCTCGATATAACATAGGCCGCACAACTGCTGTCTCAGCTATATGCTTTGTAGGACCCAGTTTTTAGCATATAACTGAGGCTACAGTTGTGAACTGTCCGGCTTATGTTTATCAATGCCGCAGTACCCAACTGCAGCATCATATTTTTCACATTTTATACTTTGAAATTTTGTTTTCAAGTATCAAAGCTTATTAGCGAAAGATATATGATATGTATTTAGGCCGCAACTGTGAACTGCGCCCTCGAAATTGAAAAGACCACAGTTCAATACTACATCCTATGGGTACTGGTCTATCCTCGGAATTAGTTTGGAATCTGAGTTTTCTTAGGAATTAGTTTCAAAAAGTGGGTCAGTTCGGGAAAAAAATCCTTAAAATCCCCATTCTTTACTCGATTTTCCCCCAAAATGACCTATTTTTTGAAAGTTTTTTCCAAACTATCCTATTTTTTTTAAACATTTCCAAACTGACCTACTCGCTGTTTCAAAAAGCGAGTTTGATAAAAATTCCATCTCTTTTTGAAACAGCGAGTGTGAGATTTGGGTTTTTTTTATTTCTCCCTGACGAAAACTCGCTGTCTCAAAAAGCAAGTGTGTTTTTCCCAAACTCGCTTTTGAGACAACGAGCTTTGGTTAGAGAGAAATCAAAAAAACCCAAACCTCATACTCTCTGTCTAAAAAAGCGATGAAATTTTTACCAAACTCACTTTTTGAGACAGCGAGTAGATCAGTTTGAGAATATTTTTAAAAAGTAGGTCAGTTTGGGAAACACTTTCAAAAAGTAGGTCATTTTGGGAAAAATTCTCTTTACTCCTACTTCCTTCCCACTCTCATTTAATCCCTCCCACTCAAATTACCAAAATGCCATCCCCCTTCAGAAACGGCCACAACAACAGCCACCACTCTCCCTCCTCCACCTCCTCCGCCGCCGTCGCCGTCGCCGCCTCGCCTCACCAGAATTACCACCGCCTCCCTGAGTTCCACTTCCAGTTCACCAACACCGACCACCGCCTCCGCCCTCTCAACTCCCTCATCCTCACCCTCCGCTTCGCCGCCTTCTGCTTCTCCCTCGTCTCCGCCGTCTTCATCTCCGCCAACTCCTCCCGCTCCCCCAGCTCCCCCTCCTTGCAAAACTTCCAGCTCTTCAGGTCACATTTTTTTAAAAATAAAATAAAATTAAATTTCGTCTTCAAATTTCAACTGCTGTTGTATGGTTCTATTTTGGATTTGATGGTTGGTTGTAATAATTGGGGGACGGGGAGTGGATGATGATGAGTGTGTGTGGGGAGGGGGGCAAAATGGTAAATGCTGCCGCTAAATTCGGTGTGGGGGCAAACAGATGAATTTGTGAGTTCTTGGGGAAACTGAATAGGAAAACCTGTATACCTGTTCCGTCGAACTCTGATTGTTGCTCCCGCCGTTCACCTGCAAAAAGTGCGAGACACCGGGGTTGTTCCCGGCGACGCACCCTCCGACGCTCAAGTCAGTAACCAGAAATGATTATGAAAGAGCGTTTAACTAGAGAAGGATTGATTACCTCTTAATGGAGATGGGTGAGGGGTATTTATAGGCGTCTTAGGGACTGGTTTTAGGAATGTAATCCCCGTGATTAGATAAGGAATATTCCTCGTAGTCAGATAAGGCATGTAATCTGATAAGGTATATTCCCTATAATCAGTTAAGGAATTTAATCCCTAATCCCCAGTGAAAAGATAGATGTAAATCATGGCCGTTGATTTAGATCTAATCAGGGACCTTGATTGTATCTTGCTGGACCGGGCGTGCAGCGGGTTGGAACCCGTGCCCAGTTGAGGTGGATCTGTTTGTTATGTAAAATTACCATCTTGCCCCTGAGCTGTTGGATTCGTGCCCCATTTGGACGGTCTCGATTGAACCCCTGTTTTTGGCCACATCACGAGCCCCCCACTCCTAAAGGCTGAGGGTGATCAGTCTTTGAGGAGTAGTTTGACTAACTCAGTGGTCAGTGGAGCTGTATCGTAGTCTGAATGGGTGATTTTTGAATCCTGGAGCGCGGGGGTAGGTTAGTTCCTCCTTTTTTGATGCCCTACGATGCTCCAAAGCTGTATCGAGTTTTTATCTATTTTTCCGGATTATTTATTTAACTTTGCGAAGTATTGGCTAATTGTTCGGGGGTTTTAACCGTATATTCTAGGCGATAATTGCTCGTTCGGTGGCTTAGAAATATCCCCCGAATTTTTAATTATTTCCTGGAATTTTTAGCTAATTTTCCCGAATTTTTAGCGATTTTTCGCAATTTTTTAAATAAGTAAAACGATTTAAATAAATAAAAATCAATTTTTAATACCTATTTATGGCGTGGCGTCATCTGGGCCTTCGATCAAGGCGGAGCGCGAGTTTCGGAACGATCAGACGATCCCTGTTCCTCGGAAGGATTTTTTCCCAAAAACGAGGGTCGGCACTCCGTCACCTCGTCTCGGAGGCGTGGCGCCGCGGCTCAAGGGGTCGGCGACTTGGTTTGAAGGGTCGGTACCTCGGTTCGGAGAATCCGAGGTACGTGGCATCATCTAGGCCGTCCATCTCCAGCGTGGATCCCCATAAAACGCTATCTTGTCGTTTTGTGGACGTGGCAAGATCTGGGTCGTCCATCATGACGAGCGCGCTTTTCTACAAGATCTAACGGCTCATAAGGGTCGGAGCGTTTTTTTGCCAAAAACGAGGGTCGGTATCCCAGCATCCCGGCTCGGATGCGTAGCGTCGCGGTTCGAGGGGTCGGCGACTTGGTTTGAAGGGTCGGTACCTCGGTTCGGAGAATCCGAGGTACGTGGCATCATCTAGGCCGTCCATCTCCAGCGTGGATCCCCATAAAACGCTATCTTGTCGTTTTGTGGACGTGGCAAGATCTGGGTCGTCCATCATGACGAGCGCGCTTTTCTACAAGATCTAACGGCTCATAAGGGTCGGAGCGTTTTTTTTGCCAAAAACGAGGGTCGGTATCCCAGCATCCCGGCTCGGATGCGTAGCGTCGCGGTTCGAGGGGTCGGCGACTTGGTTTGAAGGGTCGGTATCTCGGTTCGGAGAATCCGAGGTACGTGGCATCATCTAGGCCATCCATCTCCAGCGTGGATCCCCATAAAACGCTATCTTGTCGTTTTGTGGACGTGGCAAGATCTGGGTCGTCCATCAAATTCTGACGTGAATTTCGGAGAGATCCGACGGCGACTTTGCCTCGGGAGGATTTTTTGCCAAAAACGAGGGTCGGTATCTCGTCACCTCGGTTTGCATTCCTCCGCGCCGTTTCCCGGGGAACGAGTTGAGTGTTTTTGGGTCAACTCGGTAGCTCGGTTGCTGAGCCTTTCGTTCGATAGCTCGGCTCGTTAGACCGGTCCCCGAGTCGCTGCTCGTGTTTTTGAGGGTTCCGCCATTCCGTGTTAAGTAACTCGGTTGCTCGGCCGACCAAGCCGATGGCAGGCAGTTCGGAAGGTCTGCGTGGACGGATCTGGGCCGTTCATCTTGGCACGCATCACGAGGATGGGGTTCAGATCACGAAAAAACGCTATCTTGTCGTTTTGTGGGCGTGGCGCAATCTGAACCGTCCATCAAATTCCAACGCGAATTTCGGAGAGATCCGACGGCGACTTTGCCTCGGGAGGATTTTTTGCCAAAAACGAGGGTCGGTATCTCGTCACCTCGGTTTGCTTTCCTCCGCGCCGATTCCCGGGGAACGAGTTGAGTGTTTTTGGGTCAACTCGGTAGCTCGGTTACTGAGCCTTTCGTTCGATAGCTCGGCTCGTTAGACCGGTGGCCGAGTCGCTACTTGTGTTTTTGAGGAGTTCCTCCATCTCTCGTACCGTCGCCCCCTTTTCACTGGGCGTTTTGGCTTCTTAGTGGGCCTTTGGGATTCCCAAGGAGGCCCGTTACCACTTGGGGTTATAAGTTACCATTTCTTCACCCCTGAGCTCATTTCTCACTTTTCACTCCACGATTTTACTTTTGTTCTCTAAGTCTTCTGCTAGCGGCGCTCTTGCTCCACGGTGTTGACGTTAGCTGTCGCGTGGGCCAGGCGATTTCCGGCGAGCATTTTCCGACCGTGAACGTCACTTCAAAGGTTAGTTTGCTTTTGCCTTTGCTTTTTCAAGAGATGTCAAGGGTTAGCTCGGGGAGTGGTACCTCGTCCTCGGGCGATGATAGCGCCGGGGAGAGGAGTAGGGCGGAAGCTCGAAGAAAGGGGAAACAGATGGCCGAACCGTTGGTTACCGAGTCGAGGATCGGGAAGAAGAGGAGGACGGGGGAGACCTCGCCCCCCATAGTGGGGGTGATTGTGGAGAACCCGAAGCGAGCCCCCGAGATGGGACAATATCCTTCCGTCCTGTCCGGGCATTCGGGAGTCAGGCAGTACGAGGGCGATCTTCTGGAGAAAGCGATCTACGGGAAGTCGAAGATCGTCGAGGAGCCTAGCCCGTTCCTTCACTCCGAAGCCGACGAGCTCACTTCGTCGTTGTCTGAGAAGGATCTTCTCCGGATCAGGAAGGCATTCGCTATCCCGTCGGAGTACAAGCTGATGGTCGCTGGCCCCGGGATGCGAGCAAACTCTAAGTTGCCGTCGTCGGACATGTGCATGTTTGACGTCGACTCCTTGAACGCGGGACTGCGTTTTCCGCTGCACCCTTTCATACTCCAGATCCTCGGCTGGTATTGTCTCGCCCCTACTCAATTCAGTCCGAACACTTGGCATCATGTGAACGCATTCTTGCTTCAGTGCCACCGAGCCGAGGTAATGCCGGACTTATCAGTTTTCCGGGGCCTGTACCGGATAAACAGGCAACACCAGACGGAGTACCGGTACTACTTGGGGCCGAGGAGAGGCGTTAAGATTGTAGAGAACCCCGACTCACTTAAGGGTTGGAGGGAGAAGTATTTTATCATAAGGGGTGAAGTGATTCGGCATATTCCGTCCCGGTGGAAGGTGGAGGTGCCGAAATTTGCGCGAAGCGACCCCGCACTATCTGAGGCCGAGGAGGATGTAGCGAGGAGGATCACGGCCCTTCCGGTACTGAGTTGGAGGGAGTTGACCGAAGAGGTGTTGTTCGGGTCCGGACTAAGCCCCATCGACCCGAGTACGCTCTTGACATCTCATTCATTTTTTTTTTCCTCAAGTCTTCAATCCGTCTGGCTTGATTCGTTTTCTTTTTTCGTTGATGCAGAGTCGATGAAGATTGACTTTAAAGCTATGATGGCCGATAGGTCCAAGCTGACCGGGGCCAGAAAGAGGAAGAGGGCGGCCGAGGGTGCATCTTCGGGTGCGCAGCCCGCGGTCGCTACTAACGTTACCCCGCCTCCCCCGGCTACCGAGGTGCCTTCGGAGGTTGTGGTGGTGGAGGGGACCTCGGCCCCTGTCGCCCCGTCTGCGAACGAGGGTGTCTTTGATGTCAATGCGGCGCTGGCGCTCGAGTTTCCCCCGTTGACTAAGGCGGCCGAGGAAATCCTGATCGAGCAGCACAAACAGTTGTTTGTGCCGAACTGGCGGGTGAAGAACCATGATGGTTTCCTCGGCAACTCGCAGATGTCAATGCAGGTCGTCAAGCACTTGGCGACCCCGAAGGATAAGGCCGCGCTGAAGGCAGGAAGGGTCGGCGACGACACTTATGAAGTCGCCCGGGGGCTTGTTTCGGTAAGTGTTCGCAAATTTCTTCAAGTTTGTTACTCGGTTTGTACTTTGTACTTATCGCTGTCTTCGTAGGCCACCGTTCACTTCGGCCACCTCATCGAGGCGTTCGCCGAGCAGGAGAAGGAACTGAAGTCCGCCAGCGAGAAAGACAGGCTGGCAAAGGTCAGGGCGGTCAAGGAACTCGAGGCCGAGCAGAGGCGAGCCGAGGCCCTGGACGTTCGGGTGGCCGACCTTACTGCCGACCTGAAGAAAGCAAAGGAGAGCCTTGAAGCGGAGTCCGCCAAAGCCGCCAAGGCCGCCGAAGAGCTTGCTGCGGCGGTGAAGTCCTTGGCCGACGAGAAGGCGGAGAGGGGAGCGCAGGCCGCGAGGATCAGGGCAGAGGTTGAAGCCGAGATCGAGGCTGAGGCAAAGAAACATATGGCTGAGAACATGGAGAAATCCTATCAGATGGCCCTGGACCACGTTCAGGCTCGCGTCCCCGGCTTCGAGCGAGTTGGCTATCGACTGTGGCCCGAATCGCCCGTAGACGATGAGGAGGGAGATGATGAGGACGAGGCCGAAGGCGAAGACGGGGGGGAGAGGACGACCCGGCTAAGGGGGAGATCGAGGGGCCGTCCGTCGATGCGCCCGGGGTCGGAGCGGAGACGCAGGTGGACCCCTGATTCTTTCGTTAAACCTTTTGTAGTTTTTGTTTTGCTTTCTCTTCCGAACCTTGTAACGCCTTTTGCGGACTGGCCACCGCTTCTTGATGAATGAAAGAACGTTTTGTCTTTGAAATTTTGTCTAAGTGTTTGGTTCGGTCGTAGGATAGGCCCCCGTCACGGCGATGGCTCGGCGGCAAGTAGAGCTGTTTCATCTATCTCTCGTGGAACGCCTCGAGGGCGAGATAGACCTGACGAGGAGGATACTGTACAATGTGGAGAAGAAGAACGGAGAGCTGTTGGCCGAAGTGTACCACTTGCGGATAGCCGAAGCCGAGCTATTCGCTAAGGAGGAAGAATTGGCTTCGGTTTTGGCCGAACGAGATGAGCTCGTGAAGAAGGTCGAGCATTTGCAAAGGGTGACGGTCGACAAGAGTATCGAGGTGACCCATCTGCGCCGTGTCATATCTGACAGCGCCGAGTACCCCGGTTCGGCGAAGCTTCCTCGGTTCAAAATCGTCGTGAGGGACGAGGCGCTGAAGGACCGGATCGTCGAACTGGAGGAGGAGGTCGCTCGGCTCAAGCCTCAGCCGGCGAGGGCTAACGTCCGGAGCACCTCGTGTACTCGCGAAGAGATTGAGCGAGGGATCACGTTCTATCAAGCGGCGATCCGGACTCCTATCATAGGTAGGTCAGCTGCCGACGCACAAAGCGGTGTGGCGGTGTCTTCAAGCGGTGCTTCGGTCGGGGCGACTGTGAGGGTCAGCGGCGAGGGGGCGTCCCGGTTCGTCGGCTTGGAGACGAGCTCGGAGGCCAAGAAGCGCCGACCCAAAGTGTCGTTGAACCGGAGTGTCCCCCTCCCTCGGAGGAAGTGAGCGGGTCATGCCTTCTGATATTTTCGCTGAACTCGCTGTTGTAATCTTTTTGTAATCTCGTCCAAGTTATTAATAAAATTGGGGTTGATTTATCCGAAGTGTCCTCTATTGGCTGTTTATCGAGTCTTTTGTCGCAGCTCTGATTCTGTTGCTCGGCTTTTGGTGCCGATCGACGTAGGGTGTCCATAGCCGTTGGATGGTGGCACGAATCCAGAGGCAGGCCCAAGTCCCAAGAAAACGTTATCTTGTCGTTTTGTGGGCACGTGGCACAACTGGATCCACTCATCACGCTCTGGCACACAATTTGAGAGGATCTAACGGCGAGTTGCCTTCGGGATGATTTTTTGCCAAAAACGAGGGTCGGTACCTCGTTAGTTCGGCACAATTTATGGTCGAGACGGATTCCCAACCATTGTGTTGCTCTGATTCTGTTGCTCGGCTTTTGGTGCCGATCGACGTGGGGTGTCCATAGCCATTGGATGGTGGCACGAATCCAGAGGCAGGCCCAAGTCCCAAGAAAACGTTATCTTGTCGTTTTGTGGGCACGTGGCACAACTGGATCCACTCATCACGCTCTGGCACACAATTTGAGAGAATCTAACGGCGAGTTGCCTTCGGGATGATTTTTTGCCAAAAACGAGGGTCGGTACCTCGTTAGTTCGGCACAATTTATGGTCGAGACGGATTCCCAACCATTCTGTGATTAGTTTAAGAGATGCAGGAGCAGTTTCGAATGGCGAGCTACTTCTAGTCCGCTTAGGAGCGGACTTGCGAAGCAAAATCGAGCCAAGTGTTGGACTCCGATCCATTCAACGGCTGCAGGAGCAATTTCGAACGGCGATCTACCCCCGGCCCGTCTGAAGATGAGCCGAGGAGGAAGAGTCGAGCCGAGTGCTGGACTCCGAACCATTGTGTGATTAGTTTAAGAGATGCAGGAGCAGTTTCGAATGGCGAGCTACTTCTAGTCCGCTTAGGAGCGGACTTGCGAAGCAAAATCGAGCCAAGTGTTGGACTCCGATCCATTCAACGGCTGCAGGAGCAATTTCGAACGGCGATCTACCCCCGGCCCGTCTGAAGACGAGCCGAGGAGGAAGAGTCGAGCCGAGTGCTGGACTCCGAACCATTGTGTGATTAGTTTAAGAGATGCAGGAGCAGTTTCGAATGGCGAGCTACTTCTAGTCCGCTTAGGAGCGGACTTGCGAAGCAAAATCGAGCCAAGTGTTGGACTCCGATCCATTCAACGGCTGCAGGAGCAATTTCGAACGGCGATCTACCCCCGGCCCGTCTGAAGACGAGCCGAGGAGGAAGAGTCGAGCCGAGTGCTGGACTCCGAACCATTGTGTGATTAGTTTAAGAGATGCAGGAGCAGTTTCGAATGGCGAGCTACTTCTAGTCCGCTTAGGAGCGGACTTGCGAAGCAAAATCGAGCCAAGTGTTGGACTCCGATCCATTCAACGGCTGCAGGAGCAATTTCGAACGGCGATCTACCCCCGGCCCGTCTGAAGACGAGCCGAGGAGGCAGAGTCGAGCCGAGTGCTGGACTCCGAACCATCGTGTGGTAAGGGAATTAGAGGCGGAAGTATGCGATAATGTAAAAAACTTTATTTATTAATATCTAATGGTCGGCTGCTTCTAAAGTTGCTAGCCGTTATTACAATGAAAAAAGAACAAAGAAAAAATTACTAGTAGCAGGAGAGGAGTGGCCCGACATCTCGAGTTACTTAGATAGGCGGGGTTGCCTTCTCTTGGTATTTCAAAAGATGGTCGGCGTTCCAAGTCCTGGGAATTTCTCTACCCTCAAGATCTTCTAGCTTGTATGCACCGGGGCGGATCACTTTGGAGACTTTGTACGGTCCCTCCCAATTTGGGGCCAGTTTGCTCTTCTGTCCGGGGAACGAAATGGCCAGTTTTCGGAGGACCAGATCCCCTTCTTTCAGGTCGGTTGGGCGGACCCGTTTGTTGTAGGCGAGTTCGATTCTTCTCCGATAACTTTGCTGCCGTATGGCTGCCCTTTCCCGGATTTCGTCTATCAAGTCCAGGCTCGTTCTGAGCTCCCTGGCATTCTGTTCTTCTTCAAAGGCTACCAGGCGAGGAGAGGGTATCCCAACTTCTAGTGGGATGAGGGCCTCGGACCCATAGGTGAGATTGAACGGACTCTCGCCTGTCGGGGTCCGCTTCGTGGTTCGGTAGTTCCACAACACATTGGGCAGTTGATCGACCCACAATCCCTTGGAGCACTTGTCGAGTCTCTTCTTGATGCCGGAGAGGATCTGTCGGTTGGCATTCTCGGCTTGGCCATTTGACTGGGGATGAGAGACGGAGGAGAAGCGGTGCTGTATGGCTAGGTCTTCACATAAGGCTCGGAAGGCAGCTCCAGCGAACTGCGTACCGTTATCTGTAACTACGACTCGGGGAACACCGAACCGGCAGATTACATTTTTCCAGAAGAATTGAACGACTCTATGTTCGGTAATTGAAGCCAGGGGCTCGGCCTCTATCCATTTCGAGAAATAGTCGACTGCCACGACTAGGAACTTCAATTGTCCGGGGGCTGGTGGAAATGGCCCAAGTAAATCCATCCCCCACATTGCAAAGGGGATCGGACTTGATAGGGAGGAGAGTGGTGCTTGTGGAAGGCGTCGGATGTCGGAATACTTCTGGCAGGAGGTGCATTGCCGAACGTGTCGTTCGGCGTCCCGTAGGAGAGTGGGCCAGTAATACCCGTAGTTTAACACTTTGCGTGCCAAGGCTCTGGAGCCGGAGTGGGCTCCGCCGATGCCCTCATGGAGCTCTTGCAGGGCGTAATCGGCTTGTCCGGGGGAGAGGCATCTTAGGTAGGGTCGACCATCCACCTGTGTGAAGGAGCGCTTATACAGAATGCCTTCGACCAGTATGTAACGCTCGGCTCGGGTCCTTATCTTTCGGGCTTCCTTCGGATCCCTTGGGAGGAGTCCGTCTCTTAAAAACTCGACGAGGGGCTTTATCCAATTATCTTCGAGGGGGAATGGCAGTGTTTCGACGGAGTTGAAAGCCTCGTCCTCTATGCTTGGCTTGAGGAGGACTTCTATCAGAACCGTTTGTTCGAGGCCTTGCAGGGATGAGGAAGCTAATTTGGACAGGGCGTCGGCCTGGGCATTTTCCTCTCTGGGGATTCTTCGGATGAGGGCCTCCTCGAAGAGCGCCATGAGGCTCTTCACTTTAGCCAAGTACTTTACCATCCTGTCATCGCGGGCTTCATATTCGCCGAGGACCTGGTTGACGACCAACTGAGAGTCGCTGAAGATCTGCAGGCATCGCGCCCCTGCGTTTCGGGCCATCCCGAGGCCGGCTATGAGTGCCTCGTATTCGGCTTCGTTATTCGAGGCTTTAAAGTTTATCCGGAGGGAATATTGAAGGACAAAGTCGTCTGGGCCCGCAAGGATGACTCCAGCCCCGCTCCCCTCGTTGCAAGAGGATCCATCGACATATACCGACCAGATAGGCGGTCCCTTCGTTGTCTGCTCGGAGTCGGGGATAGTTGTTTCAACTATGAATTCGGCCAGCGCCTGCGCCTTGATTGCGGTTCGAGGCTGATAAGTAATATCATGTTGGCTCAGCTCGATCGACCACTTCATGAGGCGGCCGGAAGTCTCTGGCTTGTGAAGGATCTGTTTCAACGGCTGGTCGGTAAGAACGACCATCGAATGAGACTGGAAGTATGGCCGAAGCTTTCTGGCAGCCATTATCAGCGCGTAGGCTATTTTCTCAATTTTCGGGTACCGGAGCTCGGCGTCCCGAAGCACTTTGCTGACGTAGTAAATGGGCTTCTGAGTTCTTTCTTCTTCCCTGACTAAGACCGCACTTAGCGTCTGTTCCGAGGCTGCCAAGTAGAGGTAGAGTGGTTCGCCTGGTATGGGCTTGCTGAGGAGAGGTGGATTGACGAGGTAAGCCTTAAGCTGGTCGAAGGAATCTTGTTGTTGCTGCCCCCACTCGAATCCCTTTGCCCCCCTGAGGGCTTTGAAGAACGGGAGGCACTTCTCCCCGGACTTCGACAGAAAGCGCCCTATGGCGGCTAGGCGACCAGTCAACCTTTGAACTTCCTTGACATTTCTAGGAGGGGCCATGTCCAGTATGGCCTTGATCTTTTTTGGATTCGCTTCAATTCCTCGTTGGCTAACCATGAAGCCGAGGAACTTCCCTGATGAGACGCCGAACGCACACTTGTTCGGGTTGAGTCTCATATTGTGCTTTCTTAAAACATCAAACGCTTCTTGAAGGTCGGCCACATGATCAACGCCTCGGATGCTTTTCACAAGCATGTCGTCCACGTACACTACCATGTTTCGACCGATCTGCGCCTGAAATACCTTGTTAACAAGGCGCTGGTACGTTGCCCCGGCATTCTTTAGGCCGAAAGGCATGACTCTGTAGCAGTAGAGCCCTTGGTCGGTCACAAAAGATGTCTTCGGAATATCCGGGGGGAACATCCTTATCTGATTGTAACCCGAGAAAGCGTCCATGAAGCTGAGGAGCTCATGTCCCGAGGTTGCGTCAATCAGAGTGTCGATGCTCGGCAGAGGGAAGGGGTCTTTAGGGCAGGCCTTGTTGAGGTCAGTGAAATCAATACAGATTCTCCATGTACCGTTGGACTTTTTCACCATCACTACGTTTGACAACCACTCAGGATAATTTACTTCCTGTATGAACCGGGCCTTCAGCAATTTGTCCACCTCTTCTTTGATAGCGAGCTGACGCTCGGGAGCGAACTTGCGCCTCTTCTGCTGGACCGGTTTGGACCCCGGATCAACACTGAGGCGGTGGACCAAGAGTTCTTCGGAGATACCGGGCATGTCTGCAGCTGTCCATGCGAAGAGGTCTTGGTTGGCTCGGATGCATTCTACAATATCCGCGTATAGTGCGGATGGGAGGGTTTTGCTGACGAAGAACCTGCGGGTCGGCTTCTGCTCCGAGAAGAGTACCTCTTCCAACTCGTCTACCGGCTCGGAAGTTGGCCGAGCAGCATCTTGGGGGATCTCGAGTGTTTCTAAGGAGAGGACGGGTCCGAGGGTGGAAGTCATATAACACTTGCGGGCTTGCTCCTGATTGCCCCTTACCTCTCCCACCCCAGCCCGAGTGGGGAATTTCATTTTGAGGTGATAGGCAGAAGGGACGGCTTCAAGGGCGGCTAGGCCGGGCCGACCCAAAATGACGTTGTAGGCCGCTGGGACATCTACGACCATGAAATCCATTGACTCCGTGCGGGTAGTGGGAGTTTTGCCTGCTGTGACATCGAGGGTAATCACCCCTTCGATCGTCACCGGCACTCCCGTGAACCCATGGAGCGTATACCCGGCGGGCTTGAGTCTGTCTCGGGAGAGCTTCAGCCCCTTAAAAGCATCGAGGAATAGGATGTTTACGGAGGAGCCGTTATCTACTAGGATTCTTTCGACTTTGAAATTGGCCATGTGAAGGCTGATGACAAGTGCGTCACAATGGGGGGTGCGGACTCCCTCGAGATCTTCGTCAGAAAAGGTGACGGGCACCCCGAGGCCTTTTGGAGGAGGGGTGGCTCGGACAGAGTTCACTTCTCTAATAAAAGCTTTCCGAGAAGAGTTCGAGGAGCCCCCCATTGGACCCCCGTGGATGAGGTGGAGGACTCGTTCTTCCTCAAACTCTGGCGTCTCTTCTCGCTCTGGACGTTTGTTAGCCCCCCGAGGCTGGGGGGGAAGCTCGCCTTGGTCCTTTCTCACGAATTTTGCCAACTGCCCCCTCTGGATAAGGGCCTCGATCTCGTTTCTTAGCTCTCGGCAATCGTTAGTGTCGTGCCCATGGTCCCGGTGATAGCGGCACCATTTCTCTCTATCCCTTCTTTTGGCTGGGGTGTTCATCTTTGGAGCTGGAGGTAGGACCCCTTCCTTTTCGACTTCCATGAAAATGGCGGAGATGTTTGTGGTGAGGGGAGTAAACTTTTCAAATCTAGGGGGAGGCCGGCGCTGGCCAGCATTATCCTTCTGAAACTTTTTGGGTCCCTCTTCTTCCGTTCCCTTCCTCTTGGACCCGGAGGCGGTTACTTCCCAGTTGGGCTGTTCCTCGGCCTCCTCAGCTCGGATGTATTTTTCAGTGCGGAGGAGGAGGTCAGAAAAGTCGTGCGGCGGTTTCTTGGCGAGGGAGGAGCGGAGATTGGAATTGAGGATATTGGATTGGAACGCCGCGGTAGCGACGGATTGATCGAGGGATGCGATGGTTCTGGCCTCAGCTGTGAACCTCTTCACGTAGTCCTTCAATTTCTCCCCCTTCTGCTGACGGAGGTGCAATAGGGAGATGCTGGTCTTCTCGGCCCTTCGGCTGCTGACGAAGTGGGTGATGAACAGGGTTTCGAACTGTTCGAAGGAAAATATCGACGCCGGGGCAAGGCGAGAGTACCATTCTCGAGCCGGACCTTTCAGAGTTGCAGGGAATGTTTTGCAGAGGAGGGCATCGGAAGCTTGATGGAGGAGCATCAAGGTCTTAAAGCTTTCGATGTGGTCAACTGGATCGGTCTCCCCAGTGTAGTTCTCGAACTGGGGAGGTTTGAAACCGAAGGGAACAGGAGCATCTACTATGGTCCGGGAGAACGGGGGTCGGCTAGGACGTAGGGTCCTCCCCCTGAGCTCTTCTTCTCGGTTTATCTGTCCCAAGAGTTTTTCCACCTCGTTCAGACGGCGGTTCATGGTGTCATCTCTTCGACGGTGATCTGCCGAGCCACGGGACTCGTCTTCGTATGAGGGGGATCGAGGGCTGCGGCGATGGTAGCTTCGAGAACGACGAGGACTCGGGGTGCGTCTGGAATTGGTAGGAGCGGGTCGAGGAGAAGGGGACCGTTGGCGAGGGCTCCGGACCGGAGGAGGGGATGTGGCCCTTTGCTCATTGGGGTTCTGACGGAGGTTGAGGGCCTGTTGTACCATTGCTTGGAATTGTTGGAACTCGGCACGGGTGATGGGTGCCTCATTGTTCCTGGGCTGCTGCCGACCTGCTGGAGAGTGCCTCCTTCGGTAGTGATCGGGGGAGTCCTTTCTCCCTCTTCGGACGGGGGACCTCCTGCGCTCTCGGTGTCGGGGGGATTGCTCTCGCTGGCGGGAGGCTTCCCCCCGGGCCCGCTTTTCATCCAGATGGCGACGAAGGTCATCATCTTCCGGGCGTTTGGGAGGGGCATTGTGGCGACCAGAGGCTCGGGGATGATGGGAGGCCATGGAGGCACTGGAGGCGGTGTGGATGGGGATGTTCTCTTGGTGAAGAGGCTGCTTCTGGGGGTTAGGCCCCTTTGGATCAGGATGTGGAGGGTTCCGTTGGAGTGGCTCTTCCCCGGTAGGAGGGAGTTGCCCTTGTTGCTGAGCGGGATCAGGAAGGACTTCTTGCTGGTCAGGGTTGGGCGCTCGGTTGGAGCCCCTAGATCTAACTTTGCGAGGCGGCATGGCAGGAGAAAACCTGTTCACCGGAAGGAGGAAAGGTCGCTATTCGTTAGTTTCCCACAGACGGCGCCAATCTGTTGCCGCTAAATTCGGTGTGGGGGCAAACAGATGAATTTGTGAGTTCTTGGGGAAAATGAATAGGAAAACCTGTATACCTGTTCCGTCGAACTCTGATTGTTGCTCCCGCCGTTCACCTGCAAAAAGTGCGAGACACCGGGGTTGTTCCCGGCGACGCACCCTCCGACGCTCAAGTCAGTAACCAGAAATGATTATGAAAGAGCGTTTAACTAGAGAAGGATTGATTACCTCTTAATGGAGATGGGTGAGGGGTATTTATAGGCGTCTTAGGGACTGGTTTTAGGAATGTAATCCCCGTGATTAGATAAGGAATATTCCTCGTAGTCAGATAAGGCATGTAATCTGATAAGGTATATTCCCTGTAATCAGTTAAGGAATTTAATCCCTAATCCCCAGTGAAAAGATAGATGTGAATCATGGCCGTTGATTTAGATCTAATCAGGGACCTTGATTGTATCTTGCTGGACCGGGCGTGCAGCGGGTTGGAACCCGTGCCCAGTTGAGGTGGATCTGTTTGTTATGTGAAATTACCATCTTGCCCCTGAGCTGTTGGATTCGTGCCCCATTTGGACGGTCTCGATTGAACCCCTGTTTTTGGCCACATCAGTAAATTTCTTGCTGGAACAGGTTTGTGCTGGCGGCGAACGCGATTGTGGCGGTGTACTCGCTGGTGGAGATGGGGGCTGCCATTTGGGAGATTTTGAGGGGGACCACGCCGATGCCTCAGTCGCTTCAGTTCTGCTTCGACTTCAGTCATGATCAGGTTACAACTCCAACTCTCCAATTAATTACAACAAAAACAAACAAACAAACGAAAAAAAATTCCACCTATTTAAATGTGCACCGCACATGCAAAACAATTTTTCAGTATTTTTTTAACACCAAACAAACACATTGTTGCACGTACAACTCTAGTCCTATTTATAAACACATGCATTGCACGAATCGTAGCTTTTCCTTGAAAATATTTTTTCCATTACATGCAACGCACGTCCAACTCTAAAACTATTTCTTAACACGTACATTGCATGTGAAAATCCTCCAACTCTGATCAAAACGTGCGTGCACGTAAAATATTCTAGTTTATTTAACTGTGAGTTGCCAGACACTCGCTTGAAATATATAACTAAAGTGAATTTTTTAAGTTGGAGGTAGAGGAATGATGACCAGAGTTAGCATTGCCTATACCTCTACTTGAAAAGTGACTTTGGTTATCCTAACTTAACCTCTCAAAACAAGCGTAGAAATTTCTTTAATTTGCAATGTTGAGGGGGTTTGGTTTGAGTATGAAAATATGGAAAAACACAAAATAACTATTTCATTTTTTTTAATGTTAAAATTCTAATGGTTAAGATGTTTAAAAGGAGCATCTACCAATACAATTAGAAGGTAAAAAATAGGGGAATTTGTCTGTCATAATGTTGCTAATATGTCATCATTTTGCCTTTAAAAAATATATTATTTGCTGCTGTTGATGAGATAATTGGTGAAATAACAATTGATGAGATAATTGGTCAACACAATTCGAGGTATGAGGTCCTTTACCTTTCAGCGAAACAAACAACTCTCTAGTGTGTAAGATACTAGCCAAAAAATAACTAGAATTTAGATTTTACATGTTATTATCATGTTCTGTGCATACATCAATTAGCTTCAGATGTGACATTTTGAAATTTCTGCTCTTGCTTTGGTGTGGTTACATAGAACATACTGAAAAATAAATTTTACTTGTACTAGTTTTAGCGTAGTCTATGGTTTTCAGATTTTCATCATGTAACATGAAGTGAGATTGCTCATCCCTGTATCTAGTGACCTTAATGAACCCTTATCATAGTGCCAACTCAAGGCAATTCATCGTCAAATTGCAATTAAGCTACTAGCATTTCCCCCAATATTAATTCATATTGAGAAATAATGTGATTACTTCTAGAATTTTGCCATCTAATCTGTATTCTGTCTCAATATTTTTGTTGAAAAAGCTCCATTGTTGCTGCATATGTGGAGACTAATACCAGGACCTCCTTGGCTCCTTCTAAGCATGGGAGGGATCTTATGACATGAGCTCAGCTTTTTTGTGATTGTTTGAAGTTGGCTCTCCTACATCTTCTATTTTAAGTTTTAACCAACTCTGCGACAACATACAATAGTGTTTTTGTTGAATTAATTTTGTAAAAAATTGAGCAAATATTGCATAAACCTTATTAGCTCAAAATGATTAAGGTACTCACAAAAATATTTCTCTTTCAGCTGTTTGCTTACTTGCTGCTGTCAGCACAAGCATCGGTAGTGGCGGAGGCATTGCTGGCCCAGGATGAGCGGCCGCTCACCCTAGACTCAGCAGGCTCGTGTGTAATAGGCCTTTTTTTTTTTTCCGCTCCCCCTCAAAATTGCCAAAAAGCCCATACTACCCCTCCCCGCTCTCTTTCGGCCCATGAAAACTTCACCCGCCCGCTCCAGTCCACCTCTTCATCTCCTCATTCTCTTCTTCTCCAGTTCTCTTCCTCATTTGTTGAAAAATTCGGCTGCATCCAAAAAACCCTAGATCCCCTTCTCTTCGTCTCTTCAATCTCTTGTGGAATCGAAACCCTAGATCCCCATCATCTTCGTCTCTTCATTCTCTTCATTTTCGACCACAATCGAATTCGAAACCCTACATCCCCATCCAATCCCCCAATTTCCAAACCTCCATTTCCCAAACTCGCGGCTCCAAAGTCGAAAGGGAGGAGCCGAGGAGGTGGTAGCTATTCAGCCAGACCAGAGCGAAGGTACTCATTCTTTTCCCCCATTTTGTGTTTGAAATTTTCGGAATCAGCAAGATGCTCCTTTCAGTGTTCATAACACAATAGCTAATGTTCACCTTTGATTAGTTGAGTTGTGCTGATTTCCAGGACAGGCGACTGTTCTTTTGTGTTAAAGTACGATTAGCTTAGTCAGTTAGTTGTGATGATTCTCAGGAAAGTGTTATAACTTCAAAATTTTCTTAATACGTTAATGCACTATTTTAGGTGTGTTAAGAAACAGGCTAAAAATAGCAGTTTTGAAAATAAGTACTCAACTTTTAATTATGTTTCCCAAATACCAAATTTTAGTCTAAAAGTGCCTTTAGAATTAAAGCAGTCTCCAAAATCATTGCTAAACAGAGCCTTAGAGTTGGGACTTTGTTGCAAATGGCTACCAAATCATATTGATTGCAACACCTTTTAAGTTTCTTGAGACTAGAAGAAGTGGGCTTGTAATGTAGCTTTGGATATTAATTTGGACAAAGTACTATTCCTCATCAAGAATTGAGTCCTTCAGATGTAGGGTGGAAATGCTAAGCAATTGACGAATTATAGGTGTATTGAGGAAAGAACAGGGACTCTCAAACTCGCTGTTCACCTTCCAACAAGTGATTAATTAACAAAGTAACAATGGTTAGACCGAGTAGTTTGAATAAATGCACTACCTTATGATATTTAAAATACTCGGTAAGACCTACTTATGAGAGAGTGGGAATGTTTAAGGGCTACTGAAGCCATATGACTATCTTTCACTTTCCTTTCCGATAAATATATAGTAGGGAAAATTGCTTCAATTCCTCAATTTTGAATTTAAGTTGTATATGCCCAAATGCTTCATATTAGTTTGAATTTAATTTTTCTTTGATTGAGTTACTGCTACGCGACTTTGAGCGGGTGTTTGTTTTTGTTTGTGTATCTTTCAGGTGTTGATGCTGCTCAAATCAAAGATGGGAGGCTAGTGGGTTACGGAATTCAATGACACATTGACACTCAGTCCCATTACCATAAAAGAAGAAATCAATTTGAGGTGAGTACATTTCATACTTGTGTATCAGTGTATGTTTTGATCGTCACTTCACTCACTTGTGAATATTATACATATCATTGACATTTTAACCAAATAGTTCTCCATTAGTTTCCCCAATTTGCATTGTTGGCAGAAATTTGTAACCAAGAAAAATGGATTGCACAGCCAAATAAATCTCTATTGTGGGTGGTTTATCCTAACCAAGAAAAGTAGGTGGTTTATCTTAAATTTCTATTGTGGATGTTTAAAGTCTTTTATAAATTTGTGGTTTTTATTCTTTCGCTCCCGCTGGATGAAAATCCTGCCTCCGCCACTGAGCATCGGGGACAGTTGAAGCACGGAAGCTGAAAAGTAGGGACACCTGTTCGATGGAGAATGCGTTTTGCATACAGGCCTATATATCAGTAGCTTTAGGATTTGTAGGGTTTGTGTTTCTTGCCCTATCTGCCCTCATCTCTGGCTACCGGGCGGTTTCCTTTTTCATTTGTGGATCATGTTTCCATCGTTGAGCCAAAAGGATTAAGAACGTTTTAAAAAAGTTGAAATAAAATTGCTGAGGGTTCTTTATATGTTCTTCTTGTTTTGTTTATGTGATTGTGTGATTAATTTTGCCAAGTGTGTTGTTTTTTGTGTGTGATTAAGTTCGTCAAACATGTATGTATGCTAATATTAGTCAGTGAAGCTAGATTGATCTTTGGCCAATGCAGTGTACATTTCTTGCATGGGCGATGCATGTTTATCTTTTCCTTTACTCCCATTTCTACGCCCTTAAGAAATTGATCGATGTCTCACAATTGTGCTTATATACTTGTAACTTTCACTGTCTGTTTCAATCAATAGAATATCTAGCCGAATTTTGTAGTCTCTTTTCAAACGAATATAAAGCTTCCATGTAGTAAAGGGGCATTACCTCCTCTCAAGAAACGTGTGCGTTGAGCTTTTTGTAAATGATGCAGGTCCAGGAGCTATAGGAATTGAATCACAGTTGGGAATGGATTGCAATAACATCGGCATGATTCTCTGCAATAAAAAACAATCTCAGAAGAACAAAAGTAAAAGTGGAAAACAGGTAAAGGAAAGAAAAGAAAATAAGGAAATAAGAGAATTAATTCATATTTCATTCATCATACTTTTTCTTACAATCATTTTCATATATATATATAGACAACAGAGAGGGAAGATGAAGAAGAAAGGCTAAGGCATGCGCAGTGCACGTGCCTGCAACAGTGAAAAATCTCTCCACTGCTGTAGCGGGGGTTTATTACAAAATACCCATACAACTTTGCATTTAAACCCAATAAAGAAAGAAAATATACTAGAGACTGATATGTATATAGAAGGAATGATACGGGAAGATTTTTGGAGCTGTGAAAAGATACAGTAGAACTTCTATTGTATCAATCATTTCCCCTTAAAGATGTGCCGCCATCCCTCTCTGAGAATGCGATAAATCCTGATACTTTCTTCCCGTGTCTTCCTGATAATGGCCCACAGAGGAAAAGGCATCAATAATGAATCCCTACGAGCATGAATTCGGACGGCAACCATCAGTTTCCATGATGACTGCAGCTTCTTTAGTCTTTTCCACCTTTCTCGCATTACATAAAGCTCGTATAAAAGCATTGTAGGTGTAACTGACCCGAGTGATACCAATCTCAAGGTAGAATGAAAAAGGTTCTGCGCTCACTCGATCTTCTTAATCTTACAGAAGCTTACCATGAGAGAATTAAAAGAGGACATGTTCTGGTCAATGCCTTCAGACCGCATCTTTTGAAATAGCTTCACAGACTTGAGAACATCTCCTTTGGTACACAGAGCTCGAATCAATGTGTTGTATACTACTTGTATGTAATAGTATTCAAAGTGACACCCCACCCTGTCATCTCACCAAAACAAGCAGAGGCATCATCTATCTGATGAATTGGACAAAGATCGTCTATTAGGGAGCTAGAGGTAACGACATCGACTTAAAACCATGCATTGATACATCTTCAATACATCCCTTGCTAAATGCATATCTCCAGTCTTAGAATGGCCACATATGAGAGTGTTAAATGTAATCAGATTTGGGGAAATTCCCTTGTCAATCATTTCTCTCAAAATTTCCATGGCCTTCTCCATCAACTCAGCCTTCACACAACAATCAATTAACATGTTGTAAGATTCGACACTACCTACACGTCCATCTTCTATCATCGGGTTGAGATAGCGATGAGTCTCTGTAATCTCTACGTCTTTCAACAATGCTCTACCTACCATGAGATAGGTATTGAGTGCAGCTTGGTTAGTATTAGTTGCATTAAGGTGATGTGGATGTTTGTGAAGAGGTCCCAAATAAATCATTGGTAGCAACTAGTGCAAAGGATGAGCTGCTATTAGTATTAGAAGAGCTAGAACTAGC
This sequence comes from Hemerocallis citrina, assembly GCA_017893485.1. Classification (NCBI taxonomy): domain Eukaryota; kingdom Viridiplantae; phylum Streptophyta; class Magnoliopsida; order Asparagales; family Asphodelaceae; genus Hemerocallis; species Hemerocallis citrina. The sequence continues at coordinate 192,730,716 of CM030358.1, forward strand.
AGAGAAAGAAAAGCCAGAGCTGGGAGTAAACCCGAATGGAGAACACCAGTACTAACCGGGAACGAGTTTCCTAACTCAAATGAGGGTGCTGAAGAAACAGAACCTAATTGACTTGCCAAGCTCTGAGATACGTTACTACTCCCAGATTGAGTTGACTGTGCCCGGAAAATGGATCCAAACAATATATTGTCAGGTACAGTAGCATTAAAAATCCAAGAAACTTGAGGAATATAAGCAGCAGTGTCTCGAATGTTAATAATTGTACTTGTTTCTGGTTTTGGGGTTAGATCACCAATCATTGCTGATATAAGTGAAGTTTTCTCTTCTTGCTTTGGAGCTTCAATTGCAGGAAGCGAGTCTTCTTCTAAATCATTACCTGTATTTGCCCATGTATCCTCGTCTTCTCCTCCTCCGGGATCAAAAACATGGTACCTTGCAATTACAAATATGTAGAGAGGTTGAACAACACTCGGAGGAGCTTCGCCTTAAGAGTCTGCTGCAATAGGAACTAACTCCAGCACATTTTCAACCCAAGGGTACTGCAGTTGATAATGTCTTCATTCGAGAATACCAATTGCATTTGCTCCCTTGTACATAAGATCTAGCTTTGTGAACACCCCAAATGTCCTTTCTCCTACCAATCCCATGTCAAGAACTTGTTGGATAGCCTGTTCCAAGTTATTTCGTGCAACAAGTTTTACTGTTGCCTGGCTATACACATCTGCTTCACCACCTGCAGATGCTGGTACATGTGAGACGGTTGGAGGAGCTTTAGTTGCCGATGCAGGAGCTGCTGCAGGTGCAACAAGGGTAGCTATTGTTGCCGTCGGAGTAGAAGACTCCATTGCAGGCCAAGCCCGACTTGTTGGTGTCGAAGTGTTAGTAGTCGAAGGGATTAAAGAGGGATCAATGTTGTCATTTATTGTAGGCAATATCATCTCTTCACCCTCTTCAACATTCTCACCTTCCTCAACAACATCAACACTAGGAACATTCTGAGAATTGCAATAGTATGGTGGAATTGAAGAAGCATTTGGTCGAACATCTGGTGAGTAGTTGAAAATATGGCTGAGGTTTGATGAATTCACCTTCTGTTTCTCTTAGGGATTTCGTCGAACATATGGTGGGCTTGTTGTTGCTGTAGGAAGTCGTGAATAGTGACTGAAGTTATCACTTCCCCATGTGAAGTGCGAAGGGGCAGAGTAGATGGCGGACTCGGGCTCCCAATAGTAAAGATGGGATTCCAACCCCCGTAATAGGCTTAGAATCTCATCAAACTGTGCTTGAATTTGGTGTTGAACTCCATTGAATTGCTTATGAAAATAGTGGTGAGGTTCCTCATCGACATCTCCATCATATCCATCCTCTTTTCCAAATCGGTCGACTGTTGAGGTTTAATACTCCGAGGAGTAGATCCTCTTATCATGGCACTCGGTGATCCGAATCTAGATCCATAGCCAGATCCCAGATTCGAGGATCGTTGAGCTTCCGATTGGTTCTATCATCATCGATGGGGGGTTTGGCTCTGATACCATTGATGTAGGTCCAGGAGCTACATGGATTGAATCACAGTTGGGAATGGATCGCAATAACACCGGTGATGTAGTTTGTTTTTGGGTGTGGGAGCAACAAGTGTGAGTTCTTGTAATTTGTGAAGTAAAAGGCACGACACTAGTGTTGATCCGATCCTCGGCTATAGGACTGGCTCGGGAGTAGGAGGAGAGAGGTAGAGGCTGGATGCTCGGCTTGGATCTCGTAGCTCAGCTCGGATATTTGTGGCTTGACTCGAATCTTCGTACCTGCACACTGCCTGGAAACCCCAGAGAGTTCTCAAAGACAGGTGCTCCGACGATCTAGTCAGTCATTGAGAAAGTAACAGTAGCTAGGGTTCAGGGGATAAAAAGTTTATTACCTCTAGATGGAAGGAGGGGGTCTGATATTTATAGGCAGGGCTAACGGGTCTGGAACCGTAACGGGCCGGGTTGGACCCGTTAGGATGTGTGCCTGAAATGGTAGAAGCTCGTTTGACCTTGTTGACTTGATGATCTGGGGTGAGCAAAATCTGAGGAGATCTGACAGCTCTGATTGGGCCACATCATCTCTACCACATCATAAGCCCCCCACTCTTGGAGGGCTGTGTAAATCAGCTATGGATGAGTAGTTTGTTTCCGTGGGATGAGTGGAGTGGCGTATTTGGCGATGATCAGTTGTTCAGTTCTTGAGGAGTAATTGGAGTTGGGACTGAGTTGGTCATAATATAGTTCGTGTCGGGGTCGAGCTCAAGGGTCGACGCCGAGCGTGGAGCCTGGGGGAGTGGCTCCGAGCTATAGAGGTCGGCACTGATCGACTCTAGTGAGGCATTCTTTGAGAGAATCAGTATCGAGATTCGAAGTTCATGCCGAGCTCCGAACGATGAGGATTGGCGCCGAGTGCCTTGGGGTGAAGCATTTGGCGAGACAGCTGTATGGAGGCTCACAGTCCATGCCGAGCCCCGAGCTATGAGGGTCGGCACCGAGCACCTCGAGTGAGGCATTTTAGCTGAGAAGCTATGGTGATGCTCGAGGTGCATGCCGAGCGTCGAGTTATGAGGGTCGGCGTTGTGTGCCTCGAGTAAGGCATTTTAGCTGAGAAGCTATGATGTGCTCGAGGTGCATGCAGAGCGTAGAGCTATGAGGGTCGGCACTGTGAACCTCGAATGAGGAATTTTTGCTGAGAAGCAATGATCATGCTCGAGGTGCATGCCGAGTGTCGAGCTATGAGGGTCGGCGCCGTGCGCCTCGAGTGAGGCATTTTAGCTGAGAAGCTATGGTGATGCTCGAGGTCCATGCAGAGCGTCGAGCTATGAGGGTTGGCATTGTGCGCCTCGAGTGAGGCATTTCAGCTGAGAAGCTATGGTGATGCTCGAGGTGCATGCCAAGCGTCGAGCTATGAGGGCCGGCGCCGTGCGCCTCAAGTGAGGTATTTCTACTGAGAAACTGTGGTGATGCTCGAGGTGCATGCCGAGCGTCGAGCTATGAGGGTCGGCACCGTGCGCCTCGAGTGAGGCATTTCAGCTGAGAAGCTATGGTAATGCTCGAGGTGCATGCCGAGCATCGAGCTATGAGGGTCGGCGCCGTGCGCCTCGAGTGAGACATTTTAGTTGAGAAGCTATGGTGATGCTCGAGGTGCATGCCGAGCGTCGAGCCAAGAAGCCTAGTGTTGTTATTAAGGCAATCTTGTGAGAAAGCCAGGTTGATGCTCGCGGTGCATGCCGAGCGTCGAGCCAGAAAATCTTGTGTTATTGAAGCACTCTTTTGAGAAATCCAGGTTGATGCTCGCGGTGCATGCCGAGCATCGAGCCAGAAAGCCTTGAGCTTTTGAGGCAATCCTGTGAGAAAGCCAGGTTGATGCTCACAGTGCATGCCGAGCGTCGAGCTAGAAAGCCTTGAACTTTTGAGGCAATCATGTGAGAAAGCCAGGTTGATGCTCGCGGTGCATGCCGGGCATCGAGACAGAAAGCCTTGTGTTATCGAGGCAATCTTGTGAGAAAGCCATGTTGATGCTCGCAGTACATGCCGAGCGTCAAGCCAGAAAACCTTAAGCTATTGAGGCAATCTTGTAAGAAAGACAGGTTGATGCTCGCAGTGCATGCCGAGCATCGAGCCTGAAAGCCTTGAGCTTTTGAGGCAATCCTATGAGAAAGTCAGGTTGATGCTCGCAGTGCATGCCGAGCATCGAGCTAGAAAGCCTTGAGCTTTTGAGGCAATTCTATGAGAAAGTCAAGTTGATGCTCACGGTGCATGTCGAGCGTCGAGCCAAAAAGCCTTGTGTTATCGAGACAATCTTGTGAGAAATCTAGGTTGATGCTCGCGGTGCTTGCCGAGCATCGAGCCAGAAAGTCTTGAGCTATTGAGGCAATCTTGTGAGAAAGCTAGGTTGATGCTCGCGGTGCATGCCGAATGTTGAGCTAGAAAGACTTGAGCTATTGAGACAATCATGTGGGAAAGCCAGGTTGATGCTTGCGATGCATGCCGAGTGTCGAGCCAGAAAGCCTTGAGCTTTTGAGGCAATCCTATAAGAAAGTCAGGTTGATGCTCGCGGAGCCTGCCAAGCGTCGAGCTAGAAAGCCTTGTGTTATCGAGGCAATCTTGTGAGAAAGCCAGGTTGATGCTCATGGTGCATGCCGAGTGTCGAGCCAGAAAGCCTTGAGTTATTGAGGCAATCCTATGAGAAAGCCAGGTTGATACTCGCGGTGCATGCCGAGCATCGAGCCAGAAAACCTTGAGCTTTTGAGGCAATCCTGTGAGAAAGCCATTAGCGAGCCCGAAGTCAATGTTGAGCATCGAGCGTCTAGCTTGCGAGAAGACACGTGTATTGCGCGTGTGATGCTGATGCAACGGTTGGCAAATTCGATGAGTAGTTTGTCTATAAAACCCCCACCCCCTTCTCAATTTTTCACTTTGCTTCCTCTCTCTAATTTTTCAAGTTTTCTTTCTTCCAGCGCAGTAGTCACCGGCGGCGAGTTTTCCGACATCCCCTAGTACTTCGAATCAGGTTAGTTCTTTTTCAATTATGTCAAGGGCTCAGTCTGGTTTGTCCGCCTACACCTCAGATAAGGATGGGGGTCCCCGTGCTTCCGAATCGACGTCATGGGAGTCAGAGACAAGGGTCTACGATGTCACACCGCTATGTAGCATGAAGCCTTTCATTGTAGAGTCGAGCGACTCGGAAGGGGATGCACCCATGGTAGATGAAGAGGTCGAAGTGCTTGAGGAGGATGAAGAGCGGATTGGAATGGCCGAGGGGGCGAAGAGGAGGTTGGAATGGCCGAGGAGGACGAAGAGGAGGTTGAAGTGCTTGAGCAAGGCGACGATGGGGGAAATGACACTTTGTCAGAGGATGATGATTTGGGTCCTTTGGCAACGCCCTCTCCTCCGAGGAACCAAGTTCGTCGTAGGAAAACTCGGTGGATTATGCCGGACAGTCCGGATGAGATGGCTCCTATAGTTGATCTTGAGGTTTCGTTCGTAGTTCGGCCACATTTTATCCGAAGATATCCAGATGTTGAGGAATTGGTTCGGTACAAAGGTGTGTGTTGATGAGGATGTGGAGTCTTCGTCACCTGGTAGGCAAAAGATATCTATGGACAGGATACCAACTATTCTAACCTCAGACGACCTTCCTGTTATCCGGGCCGGTTACTTCATTGGTTAAGAGTATGAACTGCTTATCCCCCACCCCGGGGTCCACCCCATGGACAAATTGGCGCATGGCTTCTGTATGTTCCCAGTGGATGCCTTCATCTCGGGCTTGCAACTACCGCTCCACCCGTTTATTACGGAGGTCTTGAATTGGGCGTCACTAAGCTCGATGCAGTATGAGCCCAACTCTTGGAAGCAGCTCATGTGCTTCATGCTCCTTTGTGAGAACGGGGGGTCAGTCCGGAGCTGAAGTATTTCCGAGCGATCCTCGGACTCAGCTCGTTTGGCTAGTTTGAAGGAATCTATTATATCTCGCCACGCCGAGGGAGGAGGGTCGTACACAGGCATCCCGACTCCATCAAAGGGTGGAAAGAGAAATATTTCATTGTTCGGTCGGTGACCCCCTGGGTGATACCCACGGAATGGAGGTTTTACAAGCCTAATCTGAAGGGTCCCTGCAAGTCTGACTTGACAGCCGCAGAATGGGCAGATGTGGAGCGGATTTGCTTGGGCCACAGTATCAGTTGGCCAAACGTAATGGAGAGGCATCTGACTCGGATCGGACTGAGCCCCACTCCTATCAGTATGTTTTTTATCTAATTTTTTCTCAAGTGTTTTTCCCTCGTCTCACAAGATTCTCATTTTTGCAGATATGGATGACAGTGAGAATGCCAAGAGGAGGGAGTTGTGGAAGAAGAAGTAGGCCGATAAGGGCAAGCGTGGGAGAGTTTCTTCCGAGGTTGTAGTGGAGGAGCCCCCCCTACTCGACATCGAAAAAACACAAGGCATCTAAGTCGGGACCGAGTTCGAGCAGCCAGAAGATCACGGAGGTGGTGAAAAGAGGACTCCCCCCTCGTCGCTCCATTAGCTGAGGCGCTCGTAGGCGAGGTAGGGCTTTAGCCATGGGCTCCGGACTGTGCCATTAAGGTATGGGACTCTGTGGCCATTGAGATGGTCGAGAAGCTCACCCCACCTCGGGATCGGAAGGCCAGGAAGTGCGATACTGTCGAGTCTAGCTATATGAAATGGGCTCTGGCGAGCGTGCAGGTAACGATTCTTTTTCTTGCCTACTGGTTGTGTTGAGTTATTTGTATTTGAATTGAGTCTTGTTTCCTCGGCTGCAGGCTTTCATAGAGGGTGCTTAGCTGATGGGGCTGCAGCGGAAGGAGTTGAACAACGTGAAGAGGAACTCTCAGTGCTATGAGTTGGAGATGAAAGATCTCAAGCTCGGAAATACAACGCTCTAAGATCAGCTCCAGGCCCTTCAGGTCGAGCTTTCGAACCAGAGTGATGCTCATTTGAAGAAGATGGCCAAGCTGAGGAAAGATGTGGACAAGTGGGTGAAGAAGATGAAGATTGCTGGGATGGATAAGGTCATCGAGGCCCAGGACATGGTCTACGTTCAGGCTATGTGACATGTCAAGTACCACATCCAGAGTTGGACCTGAGCAGCTTTAGTTATGACATGGAGATTCCCGAACTTCCGTTGACACCCAGAGGTGGGGGTGATGATGATGCCGCAGGGGATGACGTCAACACCGAGCTGCCGGATGGCGACCCCGACGCCGAGGCACAGGGGGACGCCGCCACCACCGAGCTGTTGATCGAGGAAGAGGTTGGATAGCCGTAGTACTTGTTATTTTTTTTTCTTTTTTCACCTCTTGTTTTTGTAACTGTCGTGCGCGGACTGGCCACGCATTTTTGTATACCCAATTTTTGATTAATGAAAAGGGTTTTGGCTGAACCTCTTGACTTGAAGGATTTTGGATTTTTAATTTCTAGCCAAGTGTAACGGCCAGATAGACATGAACGTGAGGGCAGGTCTTGGCGGCACGGAGATGAGCCGGCTACTGGGCAAGATTTCGTCCTTGGAGTTTGCTCTGACCCATTGTCGTAAGGAGGTTCGCGACTGGGAGGCCGCCGTCCAATACTTTGTGCACAATTCATAGGGGCTTAGTCTAGAGTTGGCGCGACTTAAGAAGTTGATAGTCTACCAAGACTTGGATAGTGCAGGAGTCATGTTTTCGATGGCCAGTACTTCTGCTAGGCGACCATCGTCTGAGTTCTTTCTTTGCAATGTTATAGTGGACAAGGAGTTGGAGGTGCAGCGGTATAAGGTAATGCTTGGGATGTCAGGATCCCGATCCATTTCGTTTGGTGGCGTCCGTCCTTCTACCGGTGCTTTGTTGTCGACCCCGAGGCTGGCAAGACCTTGTGATGCACAAAGCTCGGTCGCCGGTGGGTCCACTTTGGCAGTACCGGGCGGTCTGGCGAAGGAGCCCACCCGTTCGGCTGGTCTTGAACTTGCCTGTATTAACCCAACGACTCCAACACAGGAGCCCTAGGCCGAGTCTGAATAATGTAATAAAGTACTCCTTTGTAACGGTGCAATTTCTTTAATTCAAATAATAATGAGAAGACGATTGTCTTGCTTTGATTGGCTCTTTCGTTCTGTGTTTGCTTCCAATTTTCGAGTGTAGGTTTTCGGCATCCGGGCCGAGGGATGGTGACGAGAGGATCGGATCAAGGCCTGGTAACGGAGGACGTTTCGTCTTCCAATGTCATTAATGCGCCTAACCTGAGGGCTATATAACCCCCCTCCCCCCCCCCCCCCCAAATCAAAAATTTTCTCACTTCACTGTGAGTTTTCGTCGCCGGTGACTCTCCAGCCACCCTTTGACAATTGGGGGTAAGTGGCTATGAGCGTTGTTTTATCCCCAGTTGCCAGCGGGTGAAAGGAGGGTTGATCTCGGAGTACAGGGCTTGGGGTGCTTGCCGTAGGCGAGCGCCCTAAATGAACTTTTTTTCGGGAGTCCTGGACCAGTGGCTCTCCTGACATCCTCTAACAATTGGGGGTATGAGTGCTGTTTATCCCCATTCGCCAGCAGGTTGAAAGGTGGGTCGCTCTGTGGTTCGGGGCCTGGTGACTCTCGCCGTTGGCGAGGGCCATAAATCCAAGCGAAAATTTTGGGTACCAAAATCAGCTGAAATTCGGGCCGAATGTTTAAGACTTGGGGAATTTTGATGAAACCCTCCTAGGTTCTCGATTTCCAAGCCTTGTGGTGAGGACGTGAGCGGATGGCTTCCGAGCCGAGGGCCAAGAGTTGAGAGATTGAAGAATCCCACCTGGGTGCCCGAAGTCCACGCCGATTGGTGAGCATGTGAGCGGGTGTAGTCCGAGCAGAGGGCTACGAGTTGAGAGATTGAGGAATCCCTCATGGGTGCTCGAAGTCCACGTCGAATGGCAAGGATGTGAGCAGGTGTAGTTCGAGCCGAGGGCTTGGAGTTGAGAGATTGAGGAATCCCTCGTAGGTGCTCGAAGTCCATGCTGAGTGGCGAGGATGTGAGCGGGTGCTGTTTGAGCCGAGGGCTAGGAGTTGAGAGATTTGAGGAATCCCTCGTTGGTGCTCGAAGTCCACGCCAAGTGGCAAGGATGTGAGCGGGTGTAGTCCAAGCCGAGGCTAGGAGTTGAGAGATTGAGGAATCCCTCATGGGTGCTCGAAGTCCACACCGAGTGGCGAGGATGTGAGCAGGTGTAATCTGAGCAGAGGGCTAGGAGTTGAGAGATTTGAGGAATCCCTCGTCGGTGCTCGAAGTCCACACTGAGTGACGAGGATGTGAGTGGGTGTAGTCTGAGCCGAGGGCTAGGAGTTGAGAGATTGAGGAATCCCTCATGGGTGCTTGAAGTCCATGCTGAGTGGCGAGGATGTGAGCGGGTGTAATCTGAGTCGAGGGATAGGAGTTGAGAGATTTGATGAATCCCTCGTGGGTGCTCGAAGTCCACTCCGAGTGGTAAGGATGTGAACGGGTGTAGTCCAGGCCGAGGGCTAGGAGTTGAGAGATTGAAAAATCCCTCATGGGTGCTCGAAGTCCCCGTCGGGTGGCAAGGATGTGAGCGGGTGTAGTCCGAGCTGAGGGCTAGGAGTTGAGAGATTTGAGGAATCCCTCATGGGTACTCGAAGTCCACACCGAGTGGCGAGGATGTGAGTGGGTGTAATCTGAGCCAGGGCTAGGAGTTGAGAGTTGAGGAATCCCTCATGGGTGCTCAAGTCCATGCCTAGTGGCGAGGATGTGAGCGGGTGTAGTCCAAGCCGAGGGCTAGGAGTTGAGAGATTTAAGGAATATCTCATGGGTGCTTGAAGTCCACGGCGAGTGGCGAGGATGTGAGCAGGTGTAGTCCGAGCTGAGGGCTAGGAGTTGAGAGATTGAGGAATCCCTCATGGGTGCTCAAAGTCCATGCCGAGTGGCAAGGATGTGAGCGGGTGTAGTCCGAGTCGAGGGATAGGAGTTAAGAGATTTAAGAAATCCCTTGTGGGTGCTCGAATTCCACACCAAGTGGCAAGGATGTGAGCGGGTGTAGTCCGAGCCGAGGACTAGGTGTTGAGAGATTAAGGAATCCCTCATGGGTGCTTGAAGTTCACGCTGAGTGGCGAGAATGTGAGCAGGTTTAGTCCGAGCCGCAGGCTAGGAGTTGAGAGATTTGAGGAATCCCTCGTGGGTGCTCGAAGTCCATACCGATTGGCGAGGATGTGAGCGGGTGGGAGATTTAAGGAATCGCTCGTGGGTGCTCGAAGTCCACGCCGAGTGGCGAGGATGGGAACGGGTGTAGTCCGATCCAAGGGCTAGGAGTTGAGAGATTGAGGAATTCCTCATGGGTGCTCGAAGTCCACGCCGAGTGGTGAGGATGTGAGCGGGAGTAGTCCGAGCCGAGTGCTAGGAGTTGAGAGATTTGAGGAATCCCTCATGGGTGCTCGAAATCCATGCCAAGTGGCAAGGATGTGAGCGGGTGAGAGATTTGAGGAATCCCTCATGGGTGCTCGAAGTCCATGCCGAGTGGCAAGGATGTGAGCGGGTGAGAGATTTGAGGAATCCCTCGTGGGTGCTCGAAGTCCACACCGAGTGGCGAGGATGTGAGTGGGTGTAGTCTGAGTCGAGGGCTAGGAGTTGAGAGATTAAGGAATCCCTCATGGGTGCTCGAAGTCCACGCTGAGTAGCGAGGATGTGAACGGGTGTAATCCGAGCCGAGGGCTAGGAGTTGAGAGATTTGAGGAATATCTCGTGGGTGCTCGAAGTCCACGCCGAGTAGCGAGGATGTGAGCAGGTGTAGTCCGAGCCGAGGGCTAGGAGTTGAGAGATTGAGGAATCCCTCATGGGTACTCAAAGTCCACGCCGAGTGGCGAGGATGTGAGCGGGTGTAGTTCGAGCCGAGGGCTAGGAGTTGAGAGATTGAGGAATCCCTCATGGGTACTCGAAGTCCACGCCGAGTGGCGAGGATGTGAGCGGGTGCAGTTCGAGCCGAGGGCTAGGAGTTGAGAGATTGAGGAATCCCTCATGGGTACTCGAAGTCCACGCCAAGTGGCGAGGATGTGAGCGGGTGCAGTTCGAGTCGAGGGATAGGAGTTGAGAGATTTGAGGAATCCCTCTTGGGTGCTCGAAGTCCAAGATACTGCTTGGGATGTCCGGATCTCGATCTGTTTCTTTTGGTGGTGCCTGCCCTTCGGCCGGAGTCTCGTTACCGACCCTATGGCTGGGACTCGCAAGGCTAGGTGATGCCCAGAGTTCTGCTGTGGGTGTGTCCACCTTGGCAACCCCAAAAGATCTCCTGGAGGAGCAAACTCGTTCAGCCAGCCTTGAACTGGTCTGTACCAACCTTGCGGCCCCGGAGTAGGAGCTTTATTTCGATTGCGAATGATGTAACAAAGTCGCACCGATTGTATTGATGCACTTCTGTCGGTTGAAATAATAATAAGAAAACATGATTGTATTGGCCTTTTATGAGTTCTTATGCCATATGCATGCATCTGAAATCCGAGCCGAGGGGCGAGGTCTTGAGAGGATGGGAACTCCCTCATAGGTGGTCGGAGTCCAAGATAGGTTTTCAAATTCCGAGCCGAGGGCTGAGGACGAGAGATTGAGAAATCTCTCTTAGATTTTCGAAGTCCAAGCCGAGAGGCGAGGATTTGAGAGATTGAGACATCTCGTGAAACCCATGTAAGACCAAGGGATCAAGTGGTCAGCTCGAGTATCAGGTCGAGCGTCGAGCCCTGTGTGCTTTGCGAGAAAGTCAGGCGCTCACTTGATATGCATGCCAAGCATCGGTCAATTATGAATGACTGGTAATGGGAGATGTTTAGTATTCCAATGTCATCAATGTGCCCAATAGACTTTTCAACTTCCAAGGCCATAAATGCACCCGATAGACGTTTCGACTTCCAATTCCATAAATGCGCCTCACCTTGGGCTATATAAATCCTCCCCTAACCATTTCTCGTTCCTCACTTCAGTGAGAGTTCTCGCAACTGGTGACTCTCCTAACACCCTCTGACAGTTAAGGGTAGCGGCGATGAAGGCTATTCTACTCCTGGTTGTCAGGAGGTGGAAGGGGAGTCAACTCGGAGCGTGGGGCTCGAGGCACTTGACGAAGGCGAGTGCCAAAAATAAAAATTTTAACCGAGGGTTCCTATGACTGGTGGCTCTCCTATCACCCTCTGGTAGTTAGGGGTAGCGGCGATGAAGGTTGCTCTACCCCTGGCTACCAGCGAGTGGAAGGGGATCAACTTGGCGCATGGTGCTTACAGGTCCTCGCTGGAGGCGAGGGCCGCAAATCAAATTAAAACCTGCGTAATGTAACATTCCATTTTTTAAAAAAAAACATTTCTTACTTAATCTACTTCTTACTTACACTATTTCTTACTCAGAATAATCTTTATAAATTTCAATTAAAATTTCGGCAGAGTTTCCCCTGAAATATTAGTCCTTTTACAGAAATTCCTTACGAAATTCTACAAACAATTACAATTATCTCAGCACAGGAAATTAATATCAATTCTCCCCAGGCCAATCCATGCAACAACACACAGACAATATAAATATAGGGCTCTGGGGGCATAACTCATCATAATATGCAAGATACTAAATAAAAACCAAAATTTCGTTTAAAAACATAAAGGATTTTTAGAAAAACCTTTGAAAAACCATTCAAAAACAAATCCAAAGAACCCAATACTCCACAACGAGGCGGGTACAGGTATACTAAGTTTTAGCGCACACAACAAACACACAAAGGAAGAAGAAAAAAGGGAAACTCAAAAGCTCACACAAAAACATGAAAATATTACAAACTTCAATATCTTACATTCTGGCTAGAGAGACTTATTTATAGAAAAGAGGAGTGCTTCTAGGTTCTTTTGCCATAGTGGACACCATAGTGGAGCTGAGCTGGCAGGATTAGTGCGAATATTTGGTAGGTAGGCTGTCTTTATTTTAGTGGTGGTGATTGTGGAGGGGTCCACTAGTTTTCCTTTCCTTTGGTGCGATTGTTAGTGGTGGGGTCGACCATGCTTCTTTGCGGATTCTTTACTTTAGTCGTCGTTTGCTTCTCTAACAAACATATCCGAATCTGCTGACACGTCATCTTCTAGGGCAATCCTCAAATTTTCTTGCTTTTCGAAATATTCTTCTTGTGTGATGCTGCTTATCCGTCCTAAGGTGAGAGAAGCGAAAAAGCTGTCTGCTTTCTTTTTTCTTTGTCCTGCGTCTTCAGTAGTTGATAATTTGTCAACTAATAGTATTGTCTTTCCTTCATGATAGGAGTGTGCTCCAATTGTTGCTACGTATTCTACTTGCTCAACAAATTCTTGAGCCGCTATTTCTCGTTCCTTCTCTTCAACAGTGTTTCTTATTGAACTTTAAAAATTGATGCCTGGGTTCTTCAGTTACCCTATCTAGTTCCCATAATTGTACGGATGGAAATAATTTTACATACTGACGTTCTTCCCATATTGACCATATTCGGAATAGGAAGATTGTCTGGAACCTATTGGCATATTCTCCTAGTTTGACTTTACAGATTTCTGGGATGCAATGGGCATATTCCTCCGGATTGTTTGTGTTTAAATAGATTTCATGAACATTTCCTTTATGGATATGTTTCTGGTATTTAGGAATGTCATGGATATGTTGATTTGTATTAAGGATACCATCTTCGTTAGTGAAAAAATATGTTATTTCAATATCTTATAGTTGTCTGAAAAACGTTAGCAATCGTGTGTCGTCGAGCAGGTTTTGCTGATACATTGATATCATATTCTGGACAGTTATATCTGCCTCTAGTTCCCTTGTTTTTTCATTGTTGATATTGAAAGATTTTAATAAATCTAGGAAATCTTGTGTTCTTAGATTTATTAAATCTATTGTATCCATCTGTTCGAAGATGGTTTGCAAATTCTTTTGGTCTGGAGTTTTGCCTATGAACATAACCGCCTCCTTTCTATTAAGTGCTTCGGATCGAGAGGAAGAAGAGAACTGTGTCATTCGTAGGATGAGTTGCTGAGCTTCAGAGAACCGTTGTTGTTGTTGTTTAAGTTTGATATGTCTGTCTAGAAATTTTCTCTTCCTAGATTGGTTAGCTAGAAATTTGCAGATCTAAAATCGGCAGATTGAATGGATCTAAAACATCCATTAAATTTGTTGTAGAGGTTTGAGTCATGATGTTTAAGTTCCATATTATACCAATCTTTCACGATAGAAGTCGCAAAGGTTTTCTTTGGTTCTGTCTTGATTGGTCCTTTGCCTCTGTTCATTGGAATAAAGGTTTTTCTTGCTTCAGTGGAAGCAGTTGCTTTTGCCTCTGTGGAAGCTGCTGTCCTTTCTTTGCTCTATGAAGCAATTTCGGCCTGTTGGGCCTTCTGAGCATGTCGGGCTAAACTTTCTACTCCTGTGGGAGCAGAGGAGGTGCTATTCTCTATGGAGACTTTTGTGGCCTTTTTCAATTCTGTCGCTTCATTTGATCCAGTAATTCCATTAGTCTTTCGTTAAATTCTTCATTCATGGTCTGGTGAGAAAATCAGCAACATAATTAGTATAGCCAGAAATATATTTAACATCATATGAGAAAATTTCTAAATAGATAGCTAGTCTAATTCGTCGAAGGTTTTCTTCAGGATTGTTATAAGTCTTTTTCTTTAAAAACTGAGCTACAGATTTATTATCTGTTTCTATGCAAAAAGTTCTATATAACAAATAAATCTGTAAACTCTTGAGAGATAGTTTTATGGTTAATAATTCTTTATCATATGTAGAATATTTGGCTTGTGTTTTATCAAATTTTCATAACATATAAGCAATAATTTCTTTATGTTTGGCAACTAATACTCCAACCCAAAAATTATCAGAAGCATCTGTCTGAAGTGTTATAGGTTCATCTTCAGATGGATAGTAAAGGATTTTTTGGTCTTGAACTAAGCTTTTTATTTCCATAATTTCCTTTTGTTCAATTTCGGATAATAAGATTGGGATTTTATTTGTATTCCATCTTCTAGGTTGTTCTCCAGTAGTAGCTTTATATTTAGTCTGTTCATCATTGAGATTTTGTTGCAGATGTTGAACTTTTGAGGATAAGTTGGGTATAAACTTTCTACCATAGTTTAGTATTCCTAAAAAGCACTGAAGTTCTTTTAAAGTAGAAAATGTTTTAGGAAAGTCTTTTATCTTTGAGTAAATATGATGTTGTAACTCTATTGTTCCTTATTTGATATATTTTCCTAAAAAGTCAATTTCTGTCTTGAATAATTCTATTTTTTTGGGGCTGAGAATTATTCCATGTTTAAGTAAGATTTGAGCAACCGTTAAGAGATGCTGTTTATGATCTTCTGCTGAAGAATAGAAGACTAAAATGTCATCGATGTAAACAACGACAAATGGTAAATGGCCAAAGATAGAGTTCATCCATTTCTGAAATATTTGAGGGGCATTTTTTAATCCAAAGGGCATTACTAACCATTCGAAATGTCCTTGAAGGCAACTAAATGTTATTAATTCTATAGAGTTTTTATCTTCAAGTTTTATTTGCCAGAAACCAGACCTAGCATCAAACTTACTATAATACTTTGCTCCTTGTATTTGTTTAATGAGTTGTTCGGCTAAAGGAATAAAGTATCCGTCGAATTTTGTACAACTGTTTAGTTTTCCATAGTTAATTACCATTCTAGCTGTTTCTCTTTTTAGCTTTGCATGATTTCTTACCAAGAAAGCAGGAGAAGAATGAGGACTAGAACTTTTTTGTATTATTTGGAGATCTAATAGTTCCTTTGCTTGCTTAGCAAATTTTATTTTGTCTATTGGGGAGACCATAATACTATTAACTCGAATCTTTGTGGTCTGGTGTTCTTGTAATAATTCAATTTTGCATTATCTCGGACTTTTATCAAACCATTTTAATGGATTGTTTGAGTATAGGGGTTCGAGCTTATTATGTACTGATGTTTCAAACTGAGTGGAAGGATATAGTGGATAGGTATCAACCTGGTGGGTTTCCTTGTGAATCAATGTTGCCTTTTGTATTAAGGTAATGGGATTTTCACCACGCTGGGCTGCGGGTGTATAATGTGCAGCTAAAAGGGTAGTTAAAGGAATTCGGGGAATAAGCCGATTATCAAGGTTAAGATAATGTGTATTAAAATGTTCAAAAAAGCAAAGATTATCCATGCCGAGAAGACAATCAGCCTCTAAGACGTTTGGTAATAAACCAAAGTCGAAAGAGTATGGTTTAATGTTGTTACGTATATCAGAGATTTGGACCGGTAGTCTTACAACTTTGTGTGTTATTGGACATTGACGTCCCATAAAATCATTGAGCATTCCTTTTTTATCTAGACGAGTTCGATATTGTTGGGGAATAAAGACTTGTAATAAGCTAGCTTCGGCACCAGTGTCTACTAAAGCATGAATTGTGAATTCTTGCAAATACAGATTATTAATGGAATGTAAATATGTCGTTGAGCTTGCTTTTTGAAATCAATAGCCCGAATCATTATTGCGTATTTGTGCTAAAGGTAGTTTGAGAACCCTATGTTCAGGTTTTTCTCCTTTTGTTGGAGTAGTTTTTGGTGTGACCTTCAAGAGGTTCTAATCTATATTGTTGAAAGCTTTGTCTTGGTAATTGGGGTAGGATATCAGATTTAGATATTGACATATCCGATCTAGAAGAAAATGATCTCTGTAAGGATGAAGATGAAGCTCTTTCTAGATGATTTAGTCGGATGGTAGAAATGGTATTACCATATGCTGTAAAGTATTCAATTGGAACTGGGACTTTTGGTTTTAATGATTTGACAAAGACCTGCATTTCTTGGTCAAATTTAAGATGTCTAGCATCGACTAGTCGTGGTTGGACTGTTTTTCCTATTCCTACCTCGAATAGTTTTATAAAATTTGTTGGTGTAATAAATTTAAATGTTGATGTATCATTTAAAGCCATACACTGTTCCCATTGTATTCCTAATACCTTGGAACCAGGTAATAATTCTACTCCTTGGAGATTTATAGAAAGCGTACATGCTTGATTAATGTTTTTGTCATCAAGACTTATGCAAAAGTCTGAGTGAATATTAACACAAAATAATCTATGTGCAAGATTGGATTTAGCACCACCAATAATACTATTGAGAGGATTATTGATGATTCGTTCATCCATGCAAACAAGCATTATTGGAGTATCTATTCTGGATCGAAATAGTCCTGTGATTTTGATTTGTATTAATCCTATATGAAGATATTTCATTTTAGGATATTTTTCTTTAATTTTTTGATTTTGCTTAGGTCTAAGAGTTTGATTGAAGAAAAATCTTCGTCTCCTTTTAACTCTATATTTCCTTGCATACGTTCAAATATATAGGTATGCTGATTGAGAAATCTAGATTTAAATAATGGATTTTTATATATTTCTCTTTTGTCAGAATGAGGAATTGCTTCCTTTAGTTTTTCTAGATCCTCATCGGTTACTATAAACTGTTCTCCCATACTATCTTGTATACTTGAATTTGTTACTTCTTCGGATGTTATGTCGTTGGTTAAAGTAATAGAATTCATATATATTATATATTCAAAGTGAGTTTCTTGTTCTTTATTTTGAGAACTCGAACTTTGTGATTGATATTTGTTTGGGCTTTGAAATTGTCTATCTAGCATGTCTTCCTTTATTATTGGAAGGTTTTCATATTTTTGTATAATTAAGAGTCCAAGAGGATCTGCTTGTTCTATCGGATAATCTCGATCTTCAATACTTGTACTTTTAAATAATAGGCCTTTATTGCCTGTAAAGCATGGTTCGATTAAACTATTTGTTATATAAATATTTTCTTTTGCACGTCGAGGTATATTATGAACTATTCCATAGTATCCTAAAGGTATTTGTATAAGAATGTCGAGATATATGGGTGTGGTACGATACCTTTTTAGATTATAATTTTTGCAAGCATATAGCATATATCCTGGTGATTCTCTTTTCTCCTTTTTCGGGAGAATAGCAAAATATGTTTGTGGAATTACTGATATAGAATTGAATGTTTTATTGAGAGTTAACATATTTATGTTAAATGAATTAAATTTATCTGGTAGATCTTGTTCTTCTTCAGCAGAGCAAGAATCTTCAGAATATAGGCTTTCTATCTCATATATTGAAGAATTATTACCGCTTGGTATGTCGTTGACAGTTCCAAGATTAATTCCATATTCTTCTATATCTTCTATTATGACAGATTTGATATTGGTGGGACATTCGTTAGCAAAATGTCATTCTTTGCTGCATTTAAAACATTTCCAACCTTCGCGAAATTTTTGTTTTTGATAAATTTCCTTGGTGGGAAATTCTTTTCACGTTTAAATTTTTGTTTGAACTCTGGTTTCCATGGTTTCCAAGTAATTCAGAACTTTGGTTTTTTCATTCTATAAAAGGGTTTTGTCTTATTTTTATACTTGTGCTTATATTCAGGTCTGCACCCAAATTGTAAGTTTATGTCTTCATTGTATTTCGAACAGTAGGCATAGCCTAGTTTAGAATGTCTAAGTTTGTTATCAATTTGTTTGTGAGCATTTGCTCGTTCACAAAATTTTCCATAGTATCCATACAGGCTTTTTTAAGATTTCCTGTGGATTGGGCATTACGTTCATTTGGTGCTGTCGCAATTACCTGATTATATTTTTCTTTTATTAGATTATTCCATGGATAAGGAATTTTGGCATAAAATCCTTTCATCCAGAAAAGTTTTTGTTCTGTTGTGCCAAGATGAAATATAAGACCTATATATTTTGAAATAAATTCTTCTAACATGCATATGTTACATAATTGCATTTTTATAAGTTGATTTTCATATTCATGTTCAGTTTTTAATACTTCTCCGGTGAGATCTGCAGTTAATATCTCAATTAGCTCTGTTAGAGCATCTTTGCATCTGACATTTCTCTGATTTTTATCATTACAGGTTGATTGGTGTTTTCCAAACTAGTTAACCAGCGTAGGGCATCTCCTTCCCAATAGCTAATAGCAAAGTGTAAAAAATCAGATATTGTCATAATTGGTAGGATATGAACTGTACCCATCATTTTTGTAAGCAATTTGCCAGATATCTTTTTATTTGTCTATGAGGAACACGATCTATGTTTAAAGTTAAACTATGAGTATTAGAAGATAGGGATTGTGAAGAATGATGTTGAAGCCATTCTGCCCTTGTACCGAATCGATTGAATTCGGGTGAGGCTGGAATATTTTCAGACATTACTTCATCCCGAACAGCTGATTCTGCTTGTGACAGAATTATCTGCTCAGTACCGGGTGGTCCAGTTAATTGTGGAATGTTAGGAGGAATATAACCAGCTGGTCTGGTTAATTGAGGGATAGGATTTGTATTTGTACGTATTGCGTACCTTTGTTTGTCTGATGTGTCAGACATGTTTTCCTTTTGTTGAGAGTTGTTATCTGAGTCGGAGTTGGATTCTCTATCTTGATGTTTATACATCCAATAGTTGATGGAAGATTCATGTTTTTCATAATAATTATAAACATCTATACTCTCTATTTCTCTAGTTAGTTCCTTTTCTTGTAAATGGAGGAAAGCTTCATAATATATTTTATCTACTTCATCTATATTTATTTTATTTTTTTCTAGTGAAGAGAATTTGACCATGTTTATTTTTGTTTTAGATAAACATGATAACGTAAAGTCTTTAGTTTGTAATTTTGGTTGGGGTACGTGTTGAGGAGCCCAATTTGTTTTTAGAATTTTGACTTCGGCTTTTATATTTTATAATAAGTCTACCATGTAGTTAAAGATCCCAGTGTTTAAGGATCCATGTGTGGGTAAGTGAACAAAGTGTTCATAATGGTTTTTGTTAAGACCGTGTGAACATTTATGTTGGTTATCTATGATAATCAGATTATGCATAGCTTCTTCCATGATAAAAAACAATCGAACATATTTTATAGTTATTCTTATCCTGTTTATGATTAACTAGTGATCTTCCTAATCTTTCTTACTCACTTTTTATTTGTCTCTTTTCTCCATATAGTATCCCTAACTGTGGCTTTATAGCAGTCTCAAATGTTAGCATACTCTAACCTTAGAGTGATTATACCATAAGTTTATACTTTTACCTAGAGAGAGAGCATGACCAAGGAGTAAGATAGCTAAAGAAGATTAAAATTTAATCATAAAAGGCTATGAACAACCATAGGATATGCTCTTAAAAAATTACTCCATAATTAAACAAGAAAGTACTTACAAAGAGGTGACATGATAGTCTTCAAGCCAATAATGTACATGATATATTTACACAAGCTCTGATACCAAGTTTTAGCGCACACAACAAACACAGTCACATCTTCATATTATAACTTACTTTACTTTTCATTCTTATTTCACAATACAACTATCATATCAATACCTCACCGATCCACCCTGGGAGTTGTGCCTAGGCAGGTAGTTCCCACCATTTCCACCGAAATAGCCGGCGGGTAGTTCCTCGACACAATTTCAAGGTGTACCAAACTCATGTTATATCATGCTTTTATTTTAATATTCATTCTCATCACATAATATCACTTACTTAAATTTTCATTACATATTACACCTCATTTTACTTTTCATTCTCATAATAAATCTTACTTTACCTTTTCATTCTTATAACACAATTTCTTTACTTTTCATATTCATTCGCGTAACACAATTTCTTTACTTCTCATATTCATTCACATACTTATAACACATTTTCTTCACTTTTCATATCCGTTCACATAACACAATTTCTTCACTTTTTATTCATATAATACATAACACACTTAGTTTACTTTTCATGCTTATTCTCATAACCCATTTTCTTTACTTTATCATTCTCATTTCATATCATACCCTTTCTTTACTTTCTCATTTTCTTTTCATATTTACCCATTTTATTAATTTGTCGACCAGTGCCCCACATCATCCTAAATATTGAAAGCCGATAGCCTAGTAAACACTCGGACCACTGCCCACCAAGGGTCTTACGCATCCAAGGCTACGTCTTCCTCCCAGCCTATGCCAGCGAGAGAATACACTGCACCCCAAGTAGAACTTGGGTAATATATACCGTGCCTCAAACATAGTTTGGATAATAATCACCTTACCCCAAGTGAAACTTGGGTAATATAACACTGTACCACAAAGCCGATAACTTGGGTAATAATCACCGCACCCCAGGTAAACTGGGTAATAACCGGACTTCAAGCCGATAGCTTAGGCAATAAAAACACCGCACCCCAAACATAGTTTGGGTAATAAACACCGCACCCCAAACTGGTTCTTGGGTATTAGGAGGTCTAGCTCAAACCTCCAAGATTTCTGTAGGCACTGATAAACAAAATTTATCTTTTATAATCATTTTCATCTCATCTTTTTATCCCATTTTATTATTACATATCATCTCATCTTCTTTCTTAAAAAATTATCACAAATTATGCATACACCAAACTATTTATCTTATCATATTATCAAGAGTTATTTATCTTATCATTTTACCACATATTATGCATATACCATGTTATTTATCTTATCATATTATCACCGAATATTTTTATTATCATTTTACCACCTATTATTTCACTTTAATTACCTGCATATCATACATATACCAATCCATTAATCTCATCTTTTATCATTACAAATTCTCATGTATCACCCACATGTCATACGTGCACCATGCCATTTAACACATCATAATATCATATATATATAATTTCTATTTATCACCCACATAACACACGTAAACCATGCCCTAATTACTTCATATTATCATATATAAACCCAATATATCACTAAAAGTACCAAATACTCAAAATCATGCAACAACACCACATAGCACAGTTTCAACAATCAAAATTCCGTATTTTCCATTAATTCTTTATCCAAACATAACTATCACAATTCACATTAGATAAGTCCAAAATTTTACTATAACATACAGTATATCTAGTATGATCATACTCACCTGACGAACCGACAGGAATACGCTCCTTGCTCATCCAGTCGCTAATCAAACTTCACTTTTTCGCACATATTAAGAAAATTATCGAACACACAAGCCATTAACTTAAAACACACGTTATCTACCCCCGAAGTCACATCGGATGCACTCATAAATCATAAACAACTTACATAAGCATGTCAAATCAACAATTTCTCTAATTCTATACTCAAATCCAAATTTTATCCCTCGATCGGAGGAGTACTAATCGATATTTTACATTTTAAGGGTAAAACACCCCAAATAAATTTCTATATCCCAAAATTAGCATGCATATACATATCGGGAATAATGTCTATTATTTGTACATATTTTTCCACAATTATCTTGTTTTTATACCAATAAACTATATTTTTACAATTTCCCAATACTGGGAAAATTTCTTATAATTGTCAAATAATTATTAAATATTATCATAAATACTTCTAAATTATCACATAATATCCTACATCATCTAAAATAATTACTAGCATACAATAGATACAATTCTCTTTACCCTTCTTAAACTCAAACCCTAGGTCTAATGAAATTTCCATATTATCACCATAAAAATTGAAAATTTACACCTTAAGCATGTTATACATACTCTAAACATCTTTCTACTATGATTTTTACGGAAAAAATGAAAAGCATACAATTTCATATAAAAATATACAATTTGGTATACCTTCACAGAGTTCTCTCCACAAATCAACACCACCATGCTGAAGAGCACGCAAAACTCTACCAAAATGTCAAAACAAATCAAAGCTTGAAGTGGAGAAGGAGGGTTGATTGAACAACCCTAAAGTTGGGGTAGTTTTGGGTTTCGGTCGGCCAAGGAAAAAGAAGGAGGAAGAAAGGAATGAAGAAAATGGCAAAGTTGTAATTTTTGAGAGTTTTAATAGTAGGTGGGTTAGGGTTATGGGCTAAGGCCCAATTTCACATAAAATTGTCATTTTAAGGGTTATTTTCAACTACGAACTCCAAAATTTCTAACTTCGTGCTAAGACCAAGCAACTACTTCAAATTAGCAATTATTCAACCATCTATTATGCACAAGTACACAGAAAAAATATCGGGTTAAATTTAAATCGTCTCATCCGAGAAAACTCACCTTAAAACTCCTATATATATATATATATTTTTTCGTTTAACCCCTAATCCCAATTTAATCATTATAAATTAAAATAAAATCAATTAATATAAGAAAATATACTCAAAATCAAAAATAAAAATAATATAACTCAAATATTGAAGGATAAAAAAATAGATGTTACAGGTAAGTAGTGAGTCGACGCCGAGCTGGAGGTCTTGAGCAAAGGTTGTTAGCTTGCTCGAGGTAAGGGGCAAGGATGCGAGGGATTGAAACATCTCTCGTAGGTGGTCGAAGTCCAAGCCGAGGAGCGAGGATGTGAGAGATTGAAAAATCTCTCGTTGTCGGTCGAAGTCCAAACCGAAGGGCGAGGACGTGAGGATTGAGGAATCCCTCAGGTGGCCGAAGTCCAAGCCAAGGGGCAAGGATGTGAGAGATTGAACGTAAGTGGTTGAAGTTCAAGCCGAAGGGCAAGGATGTGAGAGATTGAGAAATCCCTTGTAGGTGGTCGAAGTCCAAGCCGAGGGGCGAGGACGTCAGAGATTGAGAAATCTATCATAGGTGGTCAAAGTCCAAGCCGAGGGACGATAACTTGAGATATTGAGGAATCTCTCCTAGGTGGTCAAAGTCCAAGCCGAGGGGTGAGGACGTGAGAGATTGAGGAATCTCTCGTAGGTGGTCGAAGTCCAAGCCAAGGGGCAAGGACGTAAGAGATTGAGGAATCTCTCGTAGGTGGTCGAAGTCCAAGTCGAGGGGCGAGGACGTGAGAAATTAAGAAATCTCTCGTAGGTAGTCGAAGTCCAAGCCGAGGGGCGAGGATGTGAGAGAATGAGAAATCCCTCATAGGTGGTCGAAGTCCAAGCAGAGGAGCGAGAACTTGAGAGATTGAGAAATCTCTCGTGTGTGGTCGAAGTCCAAGATGAGGGGCGATGACGTGAGAAATTAAGAAATCCCTCGTAGGTGGTCGTTGTGCAAGCTAAGGGGCGAGGACTTGAGAGAGAGAAATCTCTCATAGGTGGTCGAAGTCCAAGCCGAGGGGCGAGGACATAAGAGATTGAGAAATCTATCGTAGGTGGTCAAAGTCCAAGCCGAGAGGCAAGTACGTGAGAGATTGAGGATTCTCTCGTAGGTGGTTGAATTCCAAGCCGAGGGGCGAGGACGTGAGAGATTGAGAAATCTCTCGTAGGGAGTCGAAGTCCAAGCCGAGGGGCGAGGACGTGAGAGATTGAGAAGTCTCTCGTAGGTGGTCCAAGTCCAACCAGAGGGGCGAGGACTTGAGAGATTGAGAAACTTTCGTAGGTGGTCGAAGTTCAAGCCGAGGGGTGAGGACGTGAGATATTAAGGATTCTCTCGTAGGTGGTCGAAGTCCAAGCCGAGGGGTGAGAATGTGAGAGATTGAGGAATCCCTCATAGGTGGTCGAAGTCCAAGCCGAGGGGCGAGGATGTGAGAGATTGAAAAATCTCTCGTAGCCAGTAGCTTACTCGATGTTGAGTTTTGACATGTTTACATCTTTTGAAAAGAAATTTCATTGCTTTTGTAAAAGTTTACAATGGGGTACAACATAAAAGAGGCGTAGTTCCTATTACAATTACGGTAGACGTCTCTCCTCACGGAATTCGATAAGATGCTCCGCATTTCAGGGTCGCTTGACTGCCTTGCCTCTGAGGTCTTCGAGTCTGTACGTACCTGGAGGTACCACTTGGGAGTCCTTATACAGGCCCTCTCTGTATGGGGCGAGTTTGCCTTTTTTACTGGGGTTAGAAATAGCAAGCTTCTTGAGTACGAGGTCGCCTTCCTTAAGGTCAACAGGATGGACCTTTTTAGTGTAGATCCTCTCAACTCGCTATTGGTATATGGTTCATCGGATGGAGGATATTTCGTGCATTTCATTGAACAGGTCCAAGTTGGCCCTGAGGTCGCTCGAGTTGGATTCCTCATTGAAGCCCATGATCCTAGACGAAGAGAGCCCGACCTCCAGTGGGATGAAACCCTCTGTCCCATATGTCAGAATGAATGTGGACTCACCTGTAGGAATTCTTTTGGTAGTTCGGTATGACCATAGGACGCTCGGTAGCTTGTAGACCCACAGTCCTTTGGGAGATTGGTCTAATCATTTTTTGAGGCCTTCAAGAATTTTGTGGTTGACATTTTCAGCTTGGTCGTTCGATTGGTGATGAGCTATTATGAGAACCGCTGCTAGATGCCGAGGTCTTCGCAGGAATTTTGAAATTTTTTGCCTCCAAATTGAGTCCCATTATCGGTGATGAGCATGCACGAGATACCGAACCGACAGATAATGTGCTTCTAGAAGAATTGTTTGGATTGATGCTCGGTGATTGTGGCCAGGGGTTCGGCTTTGAACCATTTGGTGAAGTAGTCGATGGCCACGATAAGAAAACATCTTTGGCCTGTGGTCTTCGAAAATAGGCCGACCAGGTCCATCCCCCACATGGCGAAGGGATCTGGACTGGTCAGCGACCTGAGTTTGGCTTAGGGCAAGTGTCTGATCGAGGAGAATCTCTGGTAGGTACCACATTGCTTAACGAGATCATGGGCATCTTGCAGTATGGTCGGCCAATAGTACCAGTGGTTGAGCACCTTCCTTGCTAGCGACCTGCTACCCATATGGATCCCTCCAATTCGTCTTGAAGGTCCTTACTCGTCTTGCTCCCACATTGTGGGCCAGTGTGAGGCTGGTGATCGTATTCTACCCGTTATTAGAGGCCTGGAAATTGAGGCGTAAGGAGTACTGGAGGACGAAATCATCAGGGCCACGAAGTATGAAGCCAACTCTGCTTCTGCCCTCGCAGGATGATCCATCTACATAAATCTCCCAAGTGGGATCCTGCTCTGGGATCTCGAGAACTTCTGAAATGGTACACTCACTGATGAATTCTGCGAGGGCTTGCCCTTTGATGGCTGTCCGGAGTTGGTAGCTGATGTCATTTTGGCTTAGCTCAATTGACCATTTGATTAGTTACCCAGACTTTTCTGGTTTGTTGAGGACGAGCTTGAGTGGCTGATCTGTTAGTACTTGAATGGAGTGAGCTTGAAAATACGGTCGGAGTTTCCGAGCTACCATCACCAGTGAGTAAGCAACTTTCTCCATTTGAGCATATTGGAGCTCCGCCTCGTGCAAGACTTTGCTGACGTAATAGGTGGGTTTCTAGACCCCATCTTCCTCCCTGACAAGTATGGCACTGAGGGCGTGTTCATATGCGGCCAGATAGAGGTAGAAGGGCTTGCCTAGTTCTGGTTTGCTGAGGATCGAGGGGTTGGCCAGGTAAGTCTTATGCTGGTCGAAGGCCTTTTATTGTGGTTCTCCCCATTCGAAGCCCTTAGCTAGCCGGAGGGCTTTGAAGAACGGGAGCAACATTTCACCGAATTTTGAAAGAAAACAGCCGATGGCCGCCAGCCAACCCATGAGCCTCTGGACCTCTTTAACATTTCTTAGAGGGGCCATGTCCAGTATGGCCGGGATTTTCTTGAGGTTGACCACGAATCCGAGAAATTTCTCCGAAGTGACGCCGAAGGCGCATTTGGAGGGGTTAAGTCTCATGTTGTGAGACCTTAGGACACTGAAGTCTTCCTCTAGATCGGTGACGCGGTCTTGGCCTCGGCAGTTTTTGGCGAGCATGTCGTCAACATAGACCTCCATGTTCCAACCTATTTGCTCCTTAAACACCCGATTGACAAGCCTCTAGTAGGTAGCACTGGCGTGTTTTTTTCTTTTTCTTATCAATGAATAGATTCAATTCAAAGGGCATAACCCGGTAACAGTATATGCCCTGGTCAGTCACGAAGGTAGTTTTGAGGATGTCAGGGGGGAACATTCTGATTTGGTTATAGTCTGAAAAGGTGTCCATGAAGCTCAGCAGTTCATGGCCAGAAGTCGCATCTATTAGGGCGTTGATCCTCGGAAGTGGGAATGGATCTTTAGGGCAGGCCTTGTTGAGGTCTGTGAAGTCTATGCAGATCCTCCACTTCCTGCTCGATTTCTTCACCATCACTACGTTGGCTAGCCATTCGGGATAGCTGACTTCCTAGATAAAACAAGAAGATAGGAGCTTGTTCACTTCCTCTCTGGTTTCCAGCTACCTTTTGGGGGTGAATTTGCAGTGCTTCTGTTGGGCGGGCTTTGAATCTGGGTGGACGCTTAGTCAATGCATGATGAGGTCCTCTGGAATTCCTGGCATATCCGAGGGCATCCATGCGAAGATTCAACATTCCGCCTGATGCAGTCAGAGATGGTCACTTTCAGGTCTGGGGCGAGGGACTGGCTCACTCGGAACCACTTAGATATGTCCTCCTCGGTGAAGGAGATTTCTTCCAATTGCTCGACGGGCTCAGAGCTCAATGAGTTCCTGTCGGACAGAAGTTCGATTGCTTGAGGGAAAAAACACTGCCTCCCACTGCGACCATGTAGCAAGACCTGGCTAATTCTTGATTGACTCGAACCACACGGACTCCGTTGTCGGTAGGGAATTTCATTTTCAAGTGGTATGCAGAGGGTACCGGTAGAAGGGAACAGAGGTCGGGCCTGCGTAGGATCACATTGTAGGAAGCTTTGAAATTAACCACCATGAAATCCATGGATTCTGTTTGGATGTTTAGGACTGTTCTGGTTGTGACGTCGAGCGTGATTATCCCCTCGATCTGTAAGGAGTGCAAGAAAACCCGTGCAACATGTCCCCGCCGGCTTCAGTCTTTCTTGAGAAAGTTTGAGTGCTTCAAATGCGGCAAGGAACAAGATGTTCACAGAGCTTCAATTGTCAATGAGGATATGGAGAACCTCGTGATTCACCAGGCCAAGGCTGGTCACCAATGTAATACCCTAAACTTTCATTTTAATAAAAATATTGGGTTTCACATGTTGTGCACGTGCAAATTCGTATGTATATTTATTTATTTATTTTTATATATAAAATTTCTTATTGTAGTACGAACAATTATTTAATTCCTTTATTTTTCTAAAAGCCTATTTTGTAAAGCCTAAAACACTATTTTCTTAGTTTGAGCCCACTTTAATAATTTATTATTTTATTATTTTGGCCCACAAGTCTAAGCCCACTATTTGTGAAGCCCACAAATTTAATTAATTATTTAAATGGTCACACTTTTCATGTAGACACAAATTGTGAATAATTTGATTAATTAAAATTGTACAAACTTCAAATAGGGGGTACTAGGGGGTACGCGCATGCACGTAGTGTGCAATGCACACCATGTGGAGGCCGGATTATGCAAGGGAGTGATGGGGAGTGGGTGTGTGTGCATGGGCAGTTTTTTTGAGTGTGGGTGGTTGCTACAACTTCCCCTCCTATCCTAGCCATCCATCTTTAACCATCTAATGAAATCCTAGCCCTCCAATCCATCCTAGAACTAGTATAAATACCCCCTACCTACTTGTATTCTACACTAAGAAACTATTGAAGGAAAGATATTATATAGGAGAAATATATTAGAGTGAGTGTGAGTGTGTGTGTCCCTACATTGGAGGTCGGCCCATCTTTCCCCACAAGGAGCTCTCGGTTTTGGCAAGGAAGCAAGAAGAAGGACCTTTTGCATCACAATCTAGGAGGAGAAGGTACTCTCTCGCATTCTAGGGGACTCTAGGAGCTTTTAATTGGCTTTTCTCCAAAGAGGTGGGTGTTTCTCATGACTTCTAAAGTAGAAATCATGTTAGGAATGAATTGAATTGTTGTTAAAAAGCAACTAGTTGAAATGAGATCCATGTTTGCCTAATTAGAGGAGAATTGATATACTAGTAGATGTGTGTTAATTGGGTTGCTAGATTTATTAATCATGGGTGAAAGTGAGTGTTTCTCATTTGCTTCTAATATTAGAATGCATGCTAGGTATGTTTTAAATGCAATTATGTGAATTAACTAGTAAGAGATTGGACCCATGATTGTTAATTAAAGTATTAAAGTAGAATGGTATATTAGAGATGAATTGATGGAATGATTTACTAAGAGTTAATTGTTAATTTTTGTAGTAGAATTCTCCATTTTGTGTGCCATATGAATGTTAGAATATATGAAAGAGAATGTATTTGCAAACAAATGATTGAATGCATCATGTGTAAATTAGTTGGTAAAATATAAGTTTTATTCATTAGAAAAGATGATTTTGTGTTCTAAAAACATAGTAGTTGTCAATAAGTAAGAGAACATTAATGTAGTGAATTTTTTGTGGGAACCTATCTTTAATTATGAAGAAGTGTGCCTTAGTTCTCGAATGTCGAAATTATGATCATGGAATACAAACTAAGGCTAAAATATATGTTTTAAAGAGTTGAAAATACACATAAAAATACTGGTTACTGTAGAATTGAATGTATTTTTATTCTGGAAAATTTTGTTTTCAAAAGAGGAGAAAAAGAGACAATTTTGTTTTGAGACTTCATGAATTTATAACTATGAACAGAGAGCAAGATCAAAACCCAAATTAATTACTTTCAAAACGAATTGGCCACTTAGACCAACTGGTCGGTAGAGCTTTGGCTGCTACAGTAGGAGGAGGTCTTGGGTTCGATACTATGACTTTGTTTTTATTTTTTTGTTAAAAACCCAAATAGCCGAGAGTCGATACTTAGGGATTATAACCCCTAGTTATATCATTCGGCAGCTTTGGCGCGTTGGTCGTGTGCGCTGTTTGTTTCACCGCTGGTTGTGGGTTTGAATCCGGTTGGGGGTTTGAGTTTAATTTTTTTTTTTTTGGATTATTTTGATTAATTGAGTTTTAAAAATAGAATAAAAATTGAGAAAAATACAAATTAATTACTGAAAATTATTGGAACTTTTATAAGAAAAGTTTATATAACTTTTGATAAAGTGTGATTAAGAAATTGGGGTTTTTGCAAGAAAGGACTTCCTTTTTTTTAAATCAAATTGTCTTTTTAAATAAAGGAAAATTAAATGAGATTTTTGAGTTATAAAGATGAAAAATTAGTAATGAGGGATTTCTGGAAGTGTGATTGGTGTAATTAATTGGACTCCTAACTTGCACTTGTAGTAAGATTTTGAAATGAGAATAATAGATTTGTGGAATACATGAATTGTTGATTACTACTAGTTGAAATTTATTCTTATACATAAATTGCACGTGAAGTTGAATTATTGATTGTGATGAGTTATGAAAGATGTGAATACATGAATGCTATGCTTATGAAACATGAATTGTGATTAATCATGAAAAGACCTTATGAGTATGAAAAGCTCGATATTGTAATTATGAGTTGAAATTGAGAATTAGGGTATAGCCAAGCCTTATACCGGCAAATAAAAGAAATGAGAAAATGATATTTTAAAAATAGAATAAAAATTGAGAAAAATACAAATTAATTACTGAAAATTATTGGAACTTTTATAAGAAAAGTTTATATAACTTTTGATAAAGTGTGATTAAGAAATTGGGGTTTTTGCAAGAAAGGACTTCCTTTTTTTTAAATCAAATTGTCTTTTTAAATAAAGGAAAATTAAATGAGATTTTTGAGTTATAAAGATGAAAAATTAGTAATGAGGGATTTCTGGAAGTGTGATTGGTGTAATTAATTGGACTCCTAACTTGCACTTGTAGTAAGATTTTGAAATGAGAATAATAGATTTGTGGAATACATGAATTGTTGATTACTACTAGTTGAAATTTATTCTTATACATAAATTGCACGTGAAGTTGAATTATTGATTGTGATGAGTTATGAAAGATGTGAATACATGAATGCTATGCTTATGAAACATGAATTGTGATTAATCATGAAAAGACCTTATGAGTATGAAAAGCTCGATATTGTAATTATGAGTTGAAATTGAGAATTAGGGTATAGCCAAGCCTTATACCGGCAAATAAAAGAAATGAGAAAATGATATTTGAAATGAGAATACCAAGGTTTGGGTCATGTGAATTAAATGAATAAGGCCAGTATAGTGGGAGTGCTACACTCTAAGGGTTGATTTTATTCATGATTCAATTAAACTAAGGATTAGATACATAGTGAATATGTGATGAAAGTAAGAGAAAAATATTGAGTATGAGGGCCATTGGATTGGCGGCATGAGAGTATTCACAGGATGTTCCATAATGCGTCATGATAGGGCATGGTTACTGCTCCAGAGTACCGTCCCGATGGCGACGCTCGTGGGGTGTTTGACGACAGCGGGTGGTGTCATGTCTATGGTAGGAGCTGAATTACCACAGGATACCTGCATGATGAGTCATGTGACAGTGCGTTGGGATTCCCTCCAGGGCGCCTAGACATGAGTTCGTAGGTCAGAAAATATCTAGGATACTTACCGTAGTTACAGTAGTAGATTAAGTCATGGCGAGGGATTGAACCCTACAAGATGAAGAACGGTTAAGGGCTTGCCCTCGGACCTATGTAGTATGGGCTGCATAGACTCTAAACAAGTGCGCATTAGTGTCATATAATATAAATAATTGCAGTAAGGACTAAGTGCACATTCACAACACGACATCAATAGGATAGTCCCTTTTAGCTTTGTTTGTGACAAGTTTGTAGTTTGCTAAGTATTGAGAATCGTTATACTGTTTTCGGCATAGAGAGGATGGCCGTGTATAATATTTCGTCAGTTGAATGAACTGATGCGCCCACAGTTTTATTTGCAGGGTAAAGATGCTTGACACAATTGAAGTATACATGCTGCACAAGATTGTTTTAAATGTTGTTTCATGTAAATTATTGTAAAATTACTTCTGCTGTGACAATGTACAAGTGTAATGTAACTCTGATGAAAGAAATATTTTTATTTCCTTGTAAAATCATACGAAAGAAGTGTAAAGATCCTATGAGACTTCGAAATCAATTGTATTTTGGAATTCGGGATGTTACAACCAAGGCGTTACAGTGAGGTAGCCGGACACCTTCCAGGTCGTTGTTGGAGAATCAGACCTCCAGGCTTTGGTCTCCCCCCATGGGGCCACCGTGAACACAGTGAAGGATGGCCGGCCCTCTTGCCTCATCAGGCTCGGGTTCCGCCTCAGGACGCCGACCGGTCGATCGAGGAGGGGGTGAAGCCCGCTGGTCTCGTTGATTGGTTCGAGTGAATTCCCTTTGGTAACCCCTCTGGATGAGGGCCTCGATCTCGTCTTTAAGAGTGCGACACGTATCATTCTCATACCCGTGGTCCCGGTGAAATCGACAGTTAAATATCTGGTCCTTTTTCTTGTTGTTGTTGGGTCGAGGTGGATGGCGGAAGATCCCTGTAACACCCCGTAATTTTCAAAGTATAGTATAGTATAGTGTGTGTGTGTGTGTGTGTGTGTGTGTGTGTGTGTGTGTGTGTGTGTGTATATATATATATATATATATATATATATATATATATATATATATATATATATATAGGGAAAAAGGGGTATGAGCAACTTGCTCATTTAATAAATAAGCAATTGATGATTTGGCATACATGCAATTGGAAAATCATTAAAAGGGTTAGTTGTCCAATGTATCACATGCATGCCACATAATCAATTGCTCATTTACTAAATGAGCAAGTTGCTCATATCCCTTTTACCCATATATATATATATATATATAATATGCATGATGGCAGTTTGGTGAATATTTGTGAAATGAACAGTAGAGTTGGGGGGCCCACGTTGCAGCATGCTGCTGCTGCTGCTCCCGTATGTGGTGTTAGCAATGCTGACGTGGAGGAAGGAGTGGGGCCCACCCAGGGCAATGTGACAGTTGCGCTCTCTCTCTTCTCTCTGTTGTCGACATGGCACAGGGGCCCATTTGGGGGCTCTGTGTACACGGCAGTGGAGAGAGGGAGTTGTGAGTTGTGAATTGTCCCATATAGGGAGATTACAAAGAATATTATATTTGTAACACCCCTGCCCCGAACTCGGACAATTAATACAATTTAGAAGATAAATTATTTATAGTATAATACAACTGCCCACCACAGGCTGCCTCTCAAAAGGTGGTTAACCAAATTGGTGACGCTTGATCATAGGCAAACTTATTTATTAATATAATATTCTTGTTGAAATACGATATGGGACTAAATCCCATACTCCTCCCTTCTCTCTCCTGGCGAAATGCACAGTGGAAACAACTCACAGGTTGGCCCCCACGTGAAAGCCACGTCAGCCATAGACTGACGAAGTTAACAGCCTTTATACAACAGCCAAAGCTTGCTGTTTACACATCGTGGGCCACCCCATCACACTATTCCTTTTCAAATTATTTACAAATCATTTTATTGGCCTATTATATATATATATATATATATATATATATATATATATATATATATATATATATATATATATATATATATATATATATATATATATATATTATTATTATTATTATTACTACTCTTTGAAAATTATGGGGGGGTGTGTAACACCCCCCTTTAGAAATCAGCATTCTCGCTGAGCATGAGGCATGCACAACCTAGTGCAGGATCTCCTTTCTAGCCGATGTGGAGTGGAGTATCCAGATTCTGCGGGTTGTACAGTCCCCTTACCTGGGTGACCTGTCCCCAACCACGCTCCCTCTCAGGCATATTTATCTGTACATCTGCTAGCTCCATCTCAGGCATACGTCTCACCCACTCTTACCTACAATCGATGTTGAAAGTCGGCTCTGATACCATTTGTAACACCCCTGCCCCGAGCTCGGACAATTTATACAATTTAGAAAACAAATTATTTATAGTATAGTACAACTGCCCACCACAGGCTGCCCCTCAAAATGTGGTTAACCGAATTGGTGACTCTTGATCATAGGCAAAGTTATTTATTAATATAATATTCTTGTTGAAATCCGATATGGGACTAAATCCCATACTCCTCCCGTTCTCTCTCATAGCAAAATGCACAGCGGAAACAACTCGTAGTTGGGCCCCCACGTGAAAGCCACGTCAGCCATAGGCTAACGAAGTCAGCAGTCTTTATACAACAGCCAAAGCTTTTGTTTACACATCGTGCCCCCCCCCCTCTCACACTATTCCTTTTTAAATTATTTACAAATCATGCCATTGGCCTATTATATAGTATATGTATATTATTACTCTTTGAAAATTACGGGGTGTTACAATATTAATAAAGACTATTGCCTATGATCAAGAGTCACCAATCCGGTTAACCACCTTTTGAGAGGCAACTTGTGGTGGGCAGTTGTACTATACTATAAATAACTTGTCTTCTAATTTGTATAAATTGTCCGAGCTCGGGGCATGGGTGTTACAAATGGTATCAGAGCTGACTTTTGACACCGAGTATGGGAGAGCAGTGAGTTATGGAATCCAGAATGATCGGCAGAGTGAGACAATTCCCAGTATTCCGTGACGATGGACAGAAGATCCACAGAATGATCTATGGAGTGGGATTGGTCTCCAGTATTCCAAAGACGAGAGCGACGCTCACAGATGCTCCACATCTGCTAGATAGTAAATCCTGTACTAGATTGTGCATGCCCCGTGCTCAGTGAGGACGCTGATTTCTGAAGGGGGTGTGTGTAACACCCCATAATTCTCAAATTATAATATATATATATATATATGCATGATGGCAGTTTGGTGAATATTTGTGAAATGAACAGTAGAGTTGGGGGGCCCACATTGCAGCATGCTGCTGCTGCTGCTCCCGTATGTGGCGTCAGCAATGGTGACATGGAGGAAGGAGTGGGGCCCACTCGGGGCAATGTGACAGTTGCGCTCTCTCTCTTCTCTCTGTTGTCGATGTGGCACAGGGGCCCACTTGGGGGCACTGTGTACACAGCAGTGGAAAGAGGGAGTTGGGAGTTGTGAATTGTCCCATATCGGGAGACTACAAAAAATATTATATTAATAAATACTATTTCCAATGATCAAGAGTCACCAATATGGTTAACCACCTTTTGAGAGGCAGTTGTACTATACTATAAATAATTTATCTTCTAATTTGTATAAATTGTCCGAGCTCGGGACAGGGGTGTTACAATCCCCTTGTCTTAAATCTCCATAAAGATGGCTGACACGCTATGAGTCAGCGGGGTGAACTTTTCGGAGCAGGGGACAAGAGGCAGATCGTTTTTGACCAAGGGGATCTTTTTTAGACTTCTTCATGGGCTCTAGACCCTCTACCTTCCTCTTCCCCTTAGCGAAGGCTTCAGTTAGACCTTCAGGGTGCAGAGCTTCTTCAGCTCGAATGTACTTTTAAAACCTTTGAAAGAGAACATGAAAATCGATTGAAGGCTTCTTCGCCAGGGAGGCCTTTAGCTGGCCAGGGTGAACGTTATGCTGGAAAGCCGCGGATGCGATGCCAGCATCGAGATAAGAGACTGCCCTGGCCTCAGTGGTGAACCTCCGCACAACGTCTCGTAGGGACTCCCCTTCCTTCTGTTTGAGGTCCGGAAGTGACGCACTCATCTTCTCGACCTTGCGACTGGTCACAAAGTGAGCGAGAAAGTTTGCCTTGAGCTATTCGAAAGAGATGATCGAGCTAGGGGCGAACTTTGAGAATCATTCCCTTGTCGGGCCATGCAAAGTGGCAGGGAACGCTCGACAGAGGAGAGGATCCGAGGCTCTGTGAATCATCATGAAGGTTTTGAAACCCTCTATGCGATCAGCTGGATCACCCTCTCCATCGTATGTCTCGAACTGAGGTGGTCGGAAATTCCTGGGGATTGTGGCGTCAAGGATTTGAGCAGAGAATGGGGGTTCGGTAGGATGGTACCCCCGACTGGATTGGCCCCTACCCTCGTCGATCCGAGCAAGGTAATTCTCCATCTCCTGGAGTCGCCTAAAGACAACATCATCCCTCTTCGATGGTCGGGTTGAGCTGTACGAATCGCTACCCCAGTTTTTCTCTTCTTGGATGGGGTCGTGGACTAGTTGTTCGGTCCTGGGGGCACCTCGGATGGCTATGAGGACCTCGTTCCTGAACTCCTGGAACTCGGTCCTCGTGACCACGTCCTCTTCGAATTGGACCGTTGGAGGTCTTCGATCTCTGGGTGAGCGACTGCACTGGTTTTCCCGACCTTGTAGACTATGGGTCAGAACCTAGACGGAGGAGGCAGCTCCGCTCCTGGAACGGTTGAGCTGCTTCCGGAGGTCGTCCTCAGGTTTTCGATGGTTGATGATCTTCCGAAGGTCATCGGCTTCCTGGCGCTTGGGTTGCCCAGCGGCTAAGCATGAGGCGCTCGAACTCGGACCTAAGCGATTCTCGGGTCGGTGTCTTTGGGAACCCTGTGTCCACCTAACTGTGAGTCTGGTGATGATGGTCGACACACCGCCCCACTGTAGCCGCCTTCCTTGGTTTGGGGGCCATAAGAGGGGGAGTCTGGAGACCGGAATCTGGTTTTGAATCTGTCAGGCCTTCCCACAGATGGCACCAACCTGATGCTACTTGTTTTTGTTGCGGGAGCAACATGTATGAGTTCTTGTAATTTGTAAAGTTGAAGGGACAAGTCTCAACCGCAGATCCGGTCTGTTACTGGAGGTCGGCTCGGAAGAGTAGCTGGTGGCTAGCCTACCGGAACACCTGCAAAGCGCCTAGGAACATCGGGAGAAATCCCGGCGACAGGCCCTCGACGATCTAGTCAGTCATTGGAAAGGGTAAGAAAACTAGGGTTCAGTTGAGAATTTTGAGATTACCTTTCTCAATGAGGGGGTCTGGTATTTATAGGCAGAGTAAACGGGTATCTGACCCTGATGGATCAGGTTAGACCCGTTTGTCTGTAGGCCTGAAGTTGTAGAAGGCCCGTTGGACTTTTTGACCTGATGATATGAGATGAGCAAATATCGAGAGACCTGACGGCCCTGATTAGGCCACGTCACTTATACCCACATCAGTAGTTAAATTATCACATGTACAGTATGTGATAACTAACTAGTACTCTATCAACTTTTCTTGTTAGATAACACAATTTTACAATACCACCTCTATCTGGACTCCTCTTCTATATATAGAACCCCAACCATCCCCAAATAACCAGATATTAAAAGTTGATAACTCTGTTTTTCTCTCTTTCAAGAAAGAAAAACAAGAAACATGGCTTCCACCTTCTGTTGGGTTCGAGGCCACCCATGGTTGAGTGGTGCATCATGTACAGAATTCCCACCATCCAGGTTTTGCTGGAGGCAACAGTTATTTTTTTTCCCATACTCGTTATGGTGTAATATATTTAGATTTGTCTCACCCTCCTATGTCAGTTGGTGGTTTTCTTTTTTACTTCCTGCTTGTATGCTATCTACATTTTCCTAGTATTCTGGATTTGTTATGTTGTTCATATTAATGAAACAGGTCCAAATTTTTCTTATAAAAAAATAATTTTAAAAAAAACATCTGCTCGGTTTAGGGACCCTTCATTGCTGCAGGAAGCTCCGCCTCAACAGTGGGATAAGCTACTGTGACATTATCCATATTCCTGTGGCTATCAAGAGCGCACCCATCTCGCGTGCCATCCCTCTTCAGAAAGAGAGAGAAACCCTCAAATTCCTCTGCGGCAGCCCCCATATTCTTCACTATTTTTCCGCTGAGTCCTTCAATGTTATGGCGAGGAATCCTACAACCTATTCCTATACTCCCCAAGGGCATCTCTTGCCAACCTCATCCATGCTTCTTGCGGCTTGCTTCTTCCAGAACATCGGGTCCGATCATACAGCCAAAGTATACTACATGGTCTTTGTCACATTCATGCCAAGGGATACATGCACTACGATATTAAGCCTTCGAATTTAATGGTGCAGAACTACTACCACATAAAGATTACTGGCTTCGGGTTAGACAAGAAGGTGGGGGAACATGTGTTTGGGATTCGAGGCACATTCAAGTACATGGTGCCTGAGTCCTACTGTTGAGTTTATATCTTGCATACTAGGTTCGATGTGAAGAGAAGACGGTGAAGCAAGAAGAGGTTCGAAGCAGATATTTGAGCAAAGAAGAGTTTCTGTTTCGGCTATTTGTCAGGATGCAATCGGCCTATTTTAAGGGTCAATTTTAAGCAGCCGATCGACAGCGGTGGCTATTGCAGTTTTGAGCCAATTCTGGGTGGATCTGTTTGAGCCCAACTTTCTCTCCAAGTTAGATAGTACGACTCTTATCGTGTGGCTTTCTCTTTAGGATATATCAGAAGGTTATTGTATCAAGACTAAAACCTAAGGTTTCTTTAGAACTCTATATAATATTATAATGGCCTCCATTAAGAGGTGTGTCAAAAGCATCAACTATTTCATCTGAGAATTTTTCATTGTAAACAAAAAGTGTCTTCTAGTAAGGCCTGAAAGATAGATGGGTTCTTGGTGAGAGAGATTGTAACTCTTGTACCTTCTCCAGTTGAATAATATCTCAGTTATTTCTCCCCCCGGATTATATTAATCTGAAAAGGGAAAAAATTGTGTGCATTGTATGTTTGGTTTGGTCTACTTGTTTGATTGTTTGTATTGGTCGGTTATCGCTTCGCTGTAACAACCCTTCCGTTGTGATTGGATTGGTAACATCTACTTGAGAGACGGGTGTGAGCCCAATATGGACGTGTGACTCTTGACTGCATCATGGTGGAGATGGCAAGAGGAAGACCTGCATGGAATTATGATGGGATCATCCCTGATGTAGAGAGCGAGGTTGAGGAGACAACGGTAATTATCAGGATTTCTATTTTGCTGCTAGAGGTTCCTAAAGGGTTTTCAAAGTTGGAGAGAGACCTTTCTAGTAAATGTTTGGTCAATAACCCTAAGGAAAGGTGGACAGTTGAGATGATCTTGAGCCATCTGTTTGTGGCAAAGAATGGCCCCTATCAAAGGTTTGATAGGGAGGTGGAGGAGTTTGCATTCAGACCAGTGCCACTTCGGGAATTGGTGTTCCCCTACCCTAGTTTGATGCTCCTGTATATATGGGCGAAGACAGAACAATTTTGCCAGGAGGGGCAAGAAAAAATTATATAGCCATATATAGATATATCTAAGTACTTTTTCATAATTTTTGGAGGGGGGGGGGGCAAACTATAAAACATAATAGATTTAAGGTTTTTTCTCCAAAAATTTAAAAAATTTAGCGGGATTTTTTAAATCTTGGGCATCCACATAGCTCCACCCATGCCTGCATACATACATACCAATTTTGATGTGATTCAATTTTATTAGGTCAAAAGAGTTAGGCTGCATCGAAACATGTTATTAATTTCAAGTTTAAACTTTGGAATTGTGCATCTTTTGTCGAGAAGAATGCCAGTGAGTCAATTTTAGAACCTCAACTATGTGCTAGCGCATGATGTTAGTCGTGTCATATTGTGTTTGGTGTTTATGTTAGAGTTCGCGCATATTAGGTTAGGATTCAAGAGGAAGCATGGTAGCTAGAGGTATTTTGAAATTTTCTGTTTGTTTTTTTAGAGGTTTTTTTTTCCTCCCTGCTTGTTATTGTAAATCACCCTAAGGGAGAAATAGGGTGATTGTGCGGAAATTAAGAACTTAAATAAAATGCATAAAGTAAAGAGATAGAGTTAGGGAAAGCAAACAGAGCAAGCACGCAAGACACAACGATATAACGTGGTTCGACCCCCAGGTCTACGCCACACCACCTACTTGTAGCAATTCTCCGCCACAAGTATTTTACTATACTTTAAACCCTTGTATAGTGGTTCTCGGGATTCAGGTCGAGAGACTTATTACACCCGTAAGGCTTCTACAAACAAGCCCCGCAAAACTCACCGAAGTGGAAGAAAAGAAAAACTCTGAAGATCTATAATGATCTTGACTGACGAAAACAATAAAAGCTCTCACACTCGGATCGTTAATTGAATATTTAGTTCAGAAGAATTATGATTGAAAGGGGTGAAGAATACTCAGTGAATTCGCCACTATTTATAGAGCAAGAAAATTTATCGTTCCAAAAATGAAAAGATATTCCTGAAATAGTCAAAACTGTACGAATACGATCGACCGCTTTATTGAGCAGTCAACCGTTAATCTTTTAACACGAAAGTCAAGGGATGAACAGTCGATTGACTCATATTTTCACTATGATGAGCAGTCGACTATTGTGATGGTCGACCGACATATTGTACGGTCGACCGCAATCGTGCAAATTCAACATTAATTTGACGAATCTACTTTATATTCTTTCCAAATCAATCAACCACTCTTTATATAGTATTATCTCACAAAAACAGAAATAAATAAATAATTATTGTTGGCTTTCTTGAGGATTTGAAGCACATGTTTCTTGTGTTGCAATCTTCTTTGATCTTTGCAATCTTTTTGATACTTTCCGTTCTTGCTTGATTGCAAATTCTTTATTATGATTTTCCTTTTCCTGTAAATCCTGTGAAACTTAACTAAAAATATTAGTTGTAAATGATATGTTTTGTGCACACCAAACTTAAGGTCAACAATCTCTCCATTTTTGTGTGAACAAAACATACCTTAGAATTTATGAGTAATAAAAAGTTAAGTGCCCCCCCTTAATCCAATACTTCCCCTAAATTTATGCACACATAAGAATTTAATAAATATCTTTTCATAATGCATCCTATATGTGAAAACCAAAACTTCTCTGAAAACAAGCATTCATAAACTTGAGAAACAAACAATTTTTTGAAGATATAAATTTGAGAAACAAAATTACATGATACAGTTGATCGCGAAACTCTTTGATATACAGTGAGAGTTCTACATGGTATTATAGATTTGAGATTTCACCAATACGGAATAGAGAATATAATAGAGGCGACACATGAGTTGAAAATTCTAAGTTTAAATATTTTCTCCCCCTTTTTGGAACACACCAAAGATGCAACATACAACTGTGATAAAACATGAAGACTTGAAAACTTGAAGAGAAACCCTAGAAAGAAGCTGACATAATAGGGGCTGGTCGACCGAGCGATCGACCGGTCGAAAACAGCAGTAAAACATGTCGACTATAAGCAAGAACAGAAAGAGGGATGGTCGACCGCGTAATTGACCGTACACCCTTACAGTCGACCGTTCAGTCGACCGAACCGCAAAATTGTTTAAGCTGAAATATCAATGATGCTTAATTCTCCTTTTAAAAAGTGAAAACGTTTTTCATCTAAGGGTTTTGTTAAAATATCAGCTTGTTAGGAATCAGTTGAAATATAATCAAGAACAATATCTCCCTTTTCAAAATGATCTTTAATGAAGTGATATCGAATTTCTATATGCTTAGTGCGACTATGTTGATCAAAATTCATAGTCATATGAACAGTGCTAGTATTATCACATTTAATTGGAATAAAATCAAAAAATACATTGTAGTATTCTAATGTGTGTTTCATCCATAATACCTGGGTACAACAAGATCCGGCAGCTATATAATTGACTTCGGTAGTGGATAAAGTGATAGAATTCTGCTTTTTAGATCCCAAGAAATGAGACAGTTCCCCAAGAAATGACATGTACCGCTTGGGCTTCTATCTATTAATCTGCCAGCATAGTCGGCATCTGAATAGCCTACAAAAGAAAATTTCTATTTTCGGGTACCAAAGACCCACATTTGGTGTGTCTTTAAGATATCGAATGATACGCTTAACTGCAACCTAATGGGATTCATTTGGACACGACTGAAAATGGGCACATAGACAGACACTAAACTTTATGTTAGGACGAGATGCAGTAATATAAAGCAAGCTACTAATCATACCATGATAGGTAGTAATATCAACATGTTTACCAGATTCGTCTTTGGATAGTTTATTGGTAGTAACCATGGGAGTTTTGTATGCATTTGCACTATCAAGACCAAACTTTTTGACAAGTTCTTTCGCATATTTGTAGTGGTTTATGAAGATATCGTCAACTCTTCGTTGTATTTAAAGTCTAAGAAAATAGGTTAATTCTCCCATCATACTCATTTGAAATTCATCATGCATTTGCTTAGAAAATTCCTTGCAAATAATTTCATTATTAGACCCCAAATATAATATCATCAACATAAATCTGACCAATTAAAATATCTTTAGAAACATGTTTGATAAAAAGTGTAGATTCTACTTTCCTACTATGTGAATAAGAAACAAGCTTAGTTGTTCATACCAAGCACGAGGAGCTTGCTTCAAACCATATAGTGCTTTATCAAGACGGAATACATGGTTTGGATGTGTTGGGTCAGTGAACCCAGGTGGCTGTTCAACATAAACTTCTTCGGAAATAAAACCATTTATAAAAGCACTTTTGACATCCATTTGAAAATGAGTAAAATTCATGTAAGATGCAAAAGCAAGTAAAATACAAATGGCTTCAAGCCGTGCAACAAGTGCAAAAGTTTCATCGAAATCAACTCATTCTTGTTGGTTATAACTTTGGGTAACAAGACAAGCCTTATTTCTAACAATAGTACCGAATTCGTCAAGCTTGTTCCTAAGCACCCATTTTGTTCTAAGGACGGTTCTACTGTGGGGTCTAGGTATAAGTCTCCATACCTGATTCATTTCAATTTGATTAAGTTTTTCTTGCATGGCAATGATCCAGTCATTGTCTTGTAGGACCTCCTTAATATTTTTGGGTTCAAGTATGGACACGAATACGGAAAAGCACATAAAATTTTTCGTATAAGATCTGAGGGATGACTGGACATGATTTTCCAAGCAGGAAGATTTTCGCTGGTGGGAGGTTGAGTTTGTGTTGTTGGAGTAATGTGATCATCTTCCATGGCATCAATTTGTTGTGTGTGCATCTCATCCATCAAGGATTTGTTATTGCTTTGATTGATGGATGAGTTTTCATCTTGATGAGATGAGTTGTTTTGAGAGTTTGCATTCAGCCTCTTTTCAGTATGTACCTATTTCTTTTCAACGGGAATATCTGTCTCATTATCATCGTAATATATCTTTTGTGAGAGAATTAGTTTCATCAAATATAACATCAATAGATTCTTGAATTGTGCATCTTCTTTTATTAAATACACAATATGTCTTGCTACTTAGAGAATATCCTATGTCTTCATCACTTTTATGATAAAAATTTTCCCAAGTTATCTAAGGTATTTAAAATATACACGTTGCATCCAAATACAGGAAAATAATTTAAGTTTGGAATTTTTCCATAATTTAGTTCAAAAGGTATTTTCTCAAGATATTTCCTAATGATTACTCGGTTATTGGTGTAACATACTGTATTGACAGCTTCTGCCCAAAATGACTTGGTAAATCATTTTATCTAAGCATGATGCGGGCCATTT
The DNA here is from genome assembly GCA_017893485.1 of Hemerocallis citrina. Taxonomy (NCBI): domain Eukaryota; kingdom Viridiplantae; phylum Streptophyta; class Magnoliopsida; order Asparagales; family Asphodelaceae; genus Hemerocallis; species Hemerocallis citrina. Next base: position 192,773,455 of record CM030358.1, read on the forward strand.
CTTGAAGAAATTGATTTTTTTTCTTTCAACAACCTCATTTTGTTGGGGAATGTAAGGACAAGCGAATTCATGTTTTATTCCTTTTTCGTCACAAAACAACGTAAAGAGTTCATTTTGAAATTTTCCATCATGATCATTACGAATAGTAACAATGGTAAGACTTTTCTCATTTTCTACTTTGCGACAGAATTTTTGAAAAACATATGAAGTGTCATCCTTTTGTGATAAAAAAAGCAACTCAAGTGAATCTGTTGTAGTCATCTACAATTACGAAAGCATACCGTGCACGTCCATTACTACGTGTCCGTGATGGTCCAAACAGATCAATGTGCAAAAGTTCAAGAGGTCTAGAAGTTGATACCATTTTCTTGGGCCTTGGAAACTTTTAGTTTGCTGAACTAACATGAATCACATGGCTTATCTTTCTCAAACTTGATTTTGAGAATTCCACGTATAAGTTCCTTATTGACAAGTTTTTTCAGATTATCCATAGCTGTGTGTCCAAGTCGCTGATGCCACAACCAACCATCTTCGTTTCTAGCAACAAAGCATCTCATATTTTCCTGTGCTAATTAATTATTGTCACGCCCCGCTTTCTAAAAATACGAAATACGAACACGTAATATTGGCCCAGCAAATGATTTTCAACATCCATAAGCTGTTCAGGAATCTTTACAACATATCACAAAATAATCAGAGTCGAAAGCAAAAGAATCAACCACACATGCATAATTGAATCAATATACCAACAGAATTTACTTGAAACAAAATGTATTAATCTCAAATAAATCAGATCTGTACATGTCAAAAATCCTGGGTCATACTGCCCAAACACAAAGAATCCAAGTAACAGATCCATTGTTCAAAATGAGCAACAGGAAATAAATGAAGACAGCAAAAGCTCCAGCCAACTAGAACTTTAGATCACATACTCCATCGGGTAGCTGATCACCAAAATCTGTAATTAATAATTGCAGGAGAAGGAAAGAGAAAACAAGTACCCGTCAATTGCAAGTTACGAGCCACTTATAATATAGGATACAAGTATATGGAAAACTAACAAGTAGCATGGAATAATGCACCAACAGTAATAACTAACTTGAATCAGTAAAAACAAAGTCAACTAGCATGGTATACTAACAGTACAAATGAATGTGTCAAGTGCATTTTCATATGGAAACTAATAGTATCCAGTAACCGTAAGCTCAGTATATCAGGGTAACAGTATAACAGTATCAGTCCAACATATCAGTCTAACAGTATCAGTCTTAGGTTCTTACAGTCTTGCGTGTATTACTAACTATGTAGCACTTCATGCATCCTGGTTTTTACTACATGGTTGCTACAACAAACAGTTTCGCTTTTAGATTTCATAGTGGACCATAATGGGGCAGTGTACTCAGGTATCAGTAACAGTAGCAGTAGCAGTAAAAGTAACAGTAGCAGTAAAAGTAACAGTAACAGTAACAGTAACAGTTACAGTATGGAACACTAGTTTCTTTCCAAGTACACGTTTCCATATTTTCCACTACTAGATTTTCCCTTAAGAAACCCCGGCTTGATTACTTCTATTATGGTTATCAACAGACATGGTAGTGTATGAAATAGTGTCAAACTAATATGATACAATCAGTATTAGGTTCAAGGAAACAAATAAACATGCATAGGTGATATACGGTCACATAAACGAGCAAAACAGTGTATGTTCATATTCAGGACAACATGACAATACAGTACTAAAATAGTGATTCTCGATACTACAGAAATCCAAATCTGAATCCGTCAAAGAATATGGAAAATAGACTTCCACACAAATCCAGCGATTATATATAAGTCGTATAGTATTTCACAAAATCATAACTCAAAACTGATTTGAATCCAGAAAATATATTCAGTCAGAAATCAGTAAAACGAATTCACAGTCAGAAAAATAGCAACAAAACCTCTCAAATAAATCCAGGAAAAATCTTGGGTAATCCCCTGTATGTCTAATATCAGAATATAAAGTTTCATAATATTCCAGTAAAATTAGCTCAGTCAACAAAAATCAGAAAACATCAAGAAACGATAGTTTGGCAAATCTGAAATTCCCCACACTGCTGTACGAAAACTATAATATCTCGCAAATCGTGAAACGAAATCCAAATCTGCCAAAGGAAGATGAAAATAGACAAAATAATATAACTTTCATATTATATTTATCATACAGTAAAAGGAAATAGGGTAAAAATACGATTCTTTACAGAATAGCGAGCAAAATACAGCAAGTATAGTTTTCATAAACAAGCACGAACGGCATATAAAACTCATCAATAAAATTCACCAAAATTTTGGGTAATCCTTAGATAGGTATAGAAATACTGTGCAAAGTTTCAGGTCAAAATAATATAATTAGGACTAGTATCAAAATAGTTTAATCACCAAAATCATCAAGAAACGAAATCTGGAAATATAATACACCTCTGTAGTAAAATAGCCATAACTCACTCATACGAAAACGAAATCAATCAAGGTCAGAGAGTTTGGAAAGAAGACAGATTCTTCTACAATTCATATATAATACAAAAATTTAGAATTCTAACCTTAATAGGGTCTAAAATATAAATCAAACTAATCATAGACAATTACAGATTTTCCTTTGAAAACAAAATCAACATAAACCACACGAAACTCGTTCCTATCATAATCAAACATGGTATAGAGTCTACTAAGTGACCAAAAATCATGAAATAGAGTATATAACATATTCACAACCATCATATCACATGGATCTCATCAAACACATAATTTCACCTAATTATCTGACACATATGAATAGATCAAGAACGGTCAAACCTAGTTCTTTTCATGTCGATTTTGTGTCGTGAAGCAACTATGGTCAAATAGCACAATAGAGACAAACCCCATCAAAGATAACACACACACGAGTTGTCTCTAGAACCCAACTGCACTGTAAGTGGTATTTTTGACTTGTATCATACAAAAGAATTTGAGTACAAGTTACTTGCCTGGAAGACGACAATGGAAACAAAGCAAAGAGCAAGAATAACGGGAATGGATTTTCGGGCACGAACACAAGGAACAACAGATCGCGAACACGATCGGACGGCTAAGATCAAGAGATCAAAAGGAACGGATCAGATCAGACGACTCTGATCAAAGATCAAGATCAAGATCAAGATGATGGTCACGATCACGATGATCAAGGGAGATCCGACGATCGAGATCAAGTATTTTGATGATGATGATGATGTGGATCGGATCAGATCGACGATCGGACGGTCCACAATGCACTTGATCAAAACCACAAAAAAACAGCAACTCAGCAAAGTGGTGTGCACTGGCTTGCTGATATTGTCTCGAAGCAGAGAGGAGTCGACTGGGGCACACTGCAGGGGGAGGTAAGGCAGCGCGACAGCGAGACAGGGCTGCCGGCATAGTGGCAGGAGGAGAGTCATGCCGACAGGCTGCTGCCGTTAGGGAGCTGCTATTAGCGGAGGGACAGGGGTGTTGTTGTTGCTGACTATCGGGTAGTCGCGACAGGGCCTCGCGACTGGGTTGCGGCTTTGCTGCATCGCTGCGGAGGGCAGGTGGCAACTGTGGGAGGCGCTGCAGGAGGAGCGCACAACACAGGAGGAGACCAGGCAGCTACACTGCGGCTCTGTGCTGTTGTGCAGTCGTGGCGAGGGGGAGAGGCACTCGGAGCCATGGCGGGGAGGATGAGAGCGGGAGCAGGGGGAGAGCGGCTCAAAAGTTAGAAGATGAATAGGTGCAGGAAGATGAAGCGTCACAGGGGATAGGAGGAGTAAACATATGTGTTTAGAGTATATATAGGGTTTGGGTTTATTAGGGTTAGGCTGAAAACAGGGTAATCGGGTTTGGGGTCTTATAATGGGTCTGGGTAGGTAGTTATAAGGTTTAAGTGTATTACGGGTGGGTTAAGCAAATGGGTTTGGGTTAGGGTACAGGTGGTAAACGGTTTTAGGGTTGATTTAAATGGGTTTGGGGTGAAAACAGTTGGGTCTGAGGGGTTTAATGGGTAATTGGCTTTTAACTAAAAATCCAATAAAAAAAATTAAATAACCAATAAAACATAATTTATGAAATAATGTAATTTGCATTACAATAGACTTTATTTAAAATAACTACAAATATAATTTATAAATAGAACTAGGTTTTTAATAACCAATCAAAGTAATAACCATAATAAAAATGATAATAACAATAATAGTAATAATAAAAATAAAATAAAAATAATGGTAGTAATAATAATAATAATAATAAATAATAATAATAACAACAACAACAATAATAATACTAATAATAACCAAAAACAAATAAAATTGTTGATAGATTTTAATAGAAGGTCCAATAGTACAATTTGACAAAAGAATTTGAAAACCAAAAAATTAATTTGCAAAAATTTTAAATACAGAAAATACACAAAAATACGTTTTTGGGAAAACAGGGGTTACAATTATAATTAATAACATACACATTATTGCATCTGTTAGCAAGAAGTAAACATGATTTATCATTATCTAATACAGTGCATGCATTTTTGTCAAAATTAACTGTATAATCTTTATCATATAACTGACTGACACTGAGTAAATTGTGTTTCAAGTCTCTACCAAAAGTACATCATCAATGGAGCATGATGAACCAAAGTTTATTTTACCTTTACCGATAGTTTGACCAGTGTTGTTATCTCCAAGGATGATGTCCTTCCATTTTTCCCTTGATAGTGATGCAAAGTATTTATTGTCACTTGTCATATGGTTTGAGCATCCACTATCAAGGTACCACCGATCTTTAGATTTGATACGTTGATGCACCCACATTAAAGTGAGTAGGTGTAATTTTGGGTGCCCAAGTTGAACTTGAACCTGCACTTACATTCTTTTTCACCCAAACAAAATTAGTATTCCTTTTTAATGAACAGTTATAAGATATATGTCCTTATTTATAGCAATAGTGACATGTAATGCGATCATGCCTTGGATCTTGCACATGTGCATAGTTATGTGTTGGTTTGTAACTATTTTGGTGTTTATGCATGTGTATGAAAAGATTCTTGAAATTTTGACGTTGTATTTGTAGATTTCAAATGCAGTCACAGATAAATACAAAGCGGAAAATTACAAAAATATCGAAACCTATCAATGGATCCATGCGAAAACCATAAATCGTGTTTATAAGTTATACCTTAAAAATGGATCCGTTGTCTCCATAGTATGCAGATCAAAGCACTGCAATATTACCGTGCCTCTACGGTTTCCACCCAAACGGAACAAAAAATGGCTCTCCCTCAGACAGCGATGCTAGCTGCGGGATGGGGATGTTCCTCCTCACGATTTCGCTCTCTCACTTTTTGTGACAGCTAGGGTTTTTTACATGTCACTTTTCCACAGATACATATCATATATGTAGGTGTAGAAAATCAACCCTAAGAGAGTAATGAGGTTGTTGGGCTCACAATCTGACCTGGGTCTCGTATGGGCCTTTGAATTTTAGTCGGCCCATTTAATCTAATTAAATATTCAACCAATGTCAGGAGTCCAAATCTTACTTGGATCCCTAATCAAATTCATTTTATGAATTTCAGTCCCAATTTCGATTCATTCTAAGTGTGTTACCCTGTAGCTTCTCATTACGTTGACAGTAAGACTAAAATCATATTTGAGTATTACAAACAGTGAACAATATCTAGAAAATACATCACTGCTACTCAAGTAACGGAAATGTCAGTGATTTGACATAACCTATCCGTGACCAATGTTACCATGTAGTCTAGTCCCTTCGTCCAGATATCTTAATTGACCATAAGGCATAGAGCGTGTCACCTTTGTATAATTCAATCGTTGGTTTCTTGATGTCTAAGTAGACTTACTATGACAAATGAGATCAATATCTCATATTGACTCATTTGAGCACGGCTATGCATTTTCAGTCTCATTCAATCAAGGGGCTTGTAGATATCGCTTCTGTTATGTAAGAGGGACAAATCCTATCTAAGTCACTCACATCCCTCCGCATGATTTATAGAATATCCAATAGTCGACTTTATAATCACCTTATTACTGGCAACGTTTGACAGCATTAAAACATATAACTTTTCATTTAGGGAACCATAGTGACTTTATGTCAAAGGACTACGTACACCATGGTTATTGTGAGAACCACTTATGACACTCACGTAAGGATCCATGTAGCATTCTCATGGTGGGTCAGTACAGTACATTCTTACTCTAATATGTACTCATGTGAAGACTGGATATCTCATATCCATGACCTGTGAGAATGGTCATCATTCTACGCACACACTAGTCTCCTTGTGTTATCGTTGTCCTAATTCACAATAATACTTGACTAGGGACATTTAAGAAAAGTACTCTGATCTCAGCCAGTAGGATCTCACAATCAAGTTATACACTTGATATCCCATGACATTGAACTTACTATTCTAAGGAATTCATTATGTTCATTTAATTCCCAATAAATACCACAATAAATGAAATGCCTAAATATGAAATAAATGTCATGTTACAATGTAAACTAGTAATGTCGATACACAACTGACCTCTAGGATATACACCAACAATATTGGCTTATTGTAACAAAGTTCTCAATTATCATAATATGACCTTGAATTCTTTTTCATAAGATAACTGGGTCCTTCATATTTTTCAACCAATTTTTCGAGCTCAATTATTCTATTACAAAGTCTTTTTCTAGTTTTCTCATCGTCTTTGGTATTCCAACGAAGAGTGCCTAGAGTAGCATTAAGTATCTTATTATGTTCGAGTGCTTCCTTACAACCTTCCACTACCTCATCAAATTTTCTTTTGTATTCATTTAGATCATCGGTGAGTGTAGCAATGTAAGCAGATTTCTCATGAATTTCCCTTAGGTTCATTATGTGTTGCAAGAGATTTTTGAATCTGTTATTTTAAACATTCATTTTATTCTATCAACACATCATGATCCTTCCTAAATGACTCAAATTTTCAATAATCAAGGAATTTTTATTTTTCAACTTTTGGTTTTTAGCAATGTAAAAGTCATGTGAGTCATTAGACATTTGCTTATATTGTCTCAACTCACGACTTAATTTTTTTGCATAATCTCTTAAACCACTACACATGTCAACTTCCTTGGAGTGATGATTGCACCTCACCATCCCCAAGATCCATGAATCCAAAGTCATTCTGATCTTGCTCTTCATCGCTGGAGTCTGAATCTAGCCATATTACCTTTAATGACTTCTTTCTAATTTCTGAGTTAGAGTGATGATAATCTTTATTCCTATCTTGCTAGAGGGGACAGTTTGTGCAGATATGTATGGCTTCTTTCATTTTTAACATGTGTCCTCTTTGTTTTTTTCTCTTCATCCATGAGACGTGCCATACTTTCTGCGTTTGAGATACTTACAGAATTGTTTAGTCAGCAGTACGATATCTTCATCTGATTCATCATGATTTGTCTCTGATTTTGATGGTCGCGAAGTTTCTGCTTTCAAGGCAATAGTCTTCTCCCCAACTTTGGGTGTAATCCCAATATTCTGTCGGTACCTCTTGATTTCGCCCATCTCCATTTCATACGTCTTCAATTTCCCTTGAAATGTGTAGTAGTCGAAACATTCTCTTCAAGCGTCTCCCTCATTGAAACAGCCTTGATATCAAATTCAGGTATGAGACAAATTATGAGTTTTTCAACCTTTCAGTCATCATCTAACCCCTTACCTAAGCTCTCAAATTCATGTGCGAAATATCAAAGCGGGATAGCATCTGATCTAAGGTCTCTCCTGGAAGCATACGAAAAATATCAAACCTATAAAAACATAAATTAACTTTTGTCTTTACCTCAGATGCGGTTCCTTCATGCCGTTTTGGCATGTTGTTCCAAATTTCATACACCATTTTGCAGTTTCACCTACATCGCATCAACTCTGCATATTAAGACTTGCATAAAGTGCTGTCATAGCCTTATAATTTACAATTTTCAATGCTAGTTCAGCTTTTGTGAAAGCCCTCTTTCCATCACTGACAGGGATATCTACTTGATTTACGCAAACATTCCATACTTCTTCTTCAAGCATTTGCAAAAAATGAGATATACGAACTTTCCAAATATCATAGCATTTTCCATCAAAATAAGGTAAACGTGTTATACTTGTTCTATTGGAGATGAATGGCTCCGATGTGTACAAGTTTTCGGGAGGAGGGATTTCGGCCGTTTAACCTTTTTGCTCAAGCTTTTAAGTTATTAATGAGCACCTCACTCTGATACCAATGTAAGGGGGGGAGGCAGGTGAATAGGGTAATTTTGGAGAAATTAAAAACTTAAATAAATACGTAAAGTAAAGAGATAAAGTTAGAGGAAGCAAACAGAGCAAGCACGCAAGACAGAACGGTATAACGTGGTCGACCCTTAGGTCTACGTCCATACCACCTACTTATAGCAATTCTCCACCACATGTATTCCACTATACTTAAACCCTTGTACTGCGATTCTCGGAATTCAGGCCGAGAGACCTGTTACACCCACAGGACTTCTACAAAGAAGTCCTGCATAACTCACCGAAGTGGAAGAAAAGAAAAACGCTCAAGATCTATAATGATCTTGACTGAAGAAAATAATAAAAGCTATCACACTCGGATCGTTGATTGAATGATTATTAGTTCAGAAGAATTATGATTGCAAGGGATGAAGAATACTCAGTGAATTCGCCTCTATTTATAGAGCGAGGATATGTATCTTTCCAAAAATTAAAAGATATTCCCAAAATAGTCAAAATTGTACGAGTGTGGACGACCGCTTTATTGAGTAGTCTACCGTTCATCTTTTAAACCGAAAATTGAGTGTTGAATGGTCGACTGACTCATCTTTTCACTATGATGAGTGGTCGTCTGTTGTGACGGTCGGCTGACATATTGTACAGTCTACCGCTATCGTGCAGATTCAACATAATTTGGCAAATCTACTTTATATTCTTTTCAAATACTAATCAATCAATCAACGACTTTTTACATAGTATTTTATCACAAAAACAGAAATAAATAAATAATTATTGTTGGCATTTTTTGAGTATTTGAAGCACACGTTTCTTGTGTTGTAATCTTTTTTGATCTTTGCAATCTTTTCGATACTTTCCACTTTTGCTTGATTGCAATTTATTTTATTATGGTTTTCCTTTTTCAGTAAATCCTGTGAAACTCAACTGAAAATATTAGTTGTAAATGATACATTTTGTGCACACCAAATTTAAGGTTAACAAACTTAAGATCTATAATTATGACTATTAATTACATGCATATATATTAAGTTGTTAAATTGTTACTAAGTGAAGCCATTATTAGATTTATATATGTTCTCTATTTTGCTTTCCAGCCTCATCTTTCTTTGTATCTTGACTCATTAATTTGATCTGGTAAATTTTGTGCTTTAGCTTCCATTAATTCCAACAAGGAAAATTTGAATATGTGCTGCAACAAATTAAGAAATTTTAGTACTTTTACCTTATAATTCTGTTTGCTCGATCTTTCAAAAATAAGAGTGCATACAATAGTCATAATGTTGATATGTACAATAGTACAATTCGTTAACTTAACAACAACAACAAAAATGCTATAAAAAAATCATTACATATGTTAAATTCAGAGATAGAAAAAATATTTTATTGGATTATTGAATTATTGGATTAATGTATTGATTATAACTCTGTATAATATCTCATATATATAGGAGAGAAGTAAAAACTAAACTAATACATATTCCGATATGTGACTAAACTGAGTAATATAATATCTCACATATAACACCCCTCTCAAACTCAAGTTTGTTCACGCAACATGAGTTTGAAATATTGACATATTCATGTGGTAGGGACAACGCATGGTAGCACAGGGACAACGCACGACGCTCAGTGACAACACATGGTGATGCAAGGACGGCGCACAGTGGCATAGGGACGGTGCTCGGTGGCATAGGAACGATGCTCGATGGTAGTGCATGGAGATGCAGGGATGACGCTCGACGGCGGCACATAGGATGGCACAGGGACAGTGCTCGGTGACGCAGCATGGTGTTGCAAGGACGACACATGGGATAATGCTTGATGGCGCAAGGGACAGTGCAGGGACGATGCTCGGTGGTGCAGGGACAATCTTGCTCTTGGATCTGGGAAGTGTAGGAGTAGTGCTCTTCGGCGGGAAGTAGTAGAAGTAGTGATGCTCTTCGGCAGGAAGTGGGAAGAAGTAAAAGTAGTGCTCTTCGGCGGGAAGTGGCGGGAAGTGGAAGAAGTAGTGGTGCTCTTCAACGAGAGTTTAGAAGTAGTACTCTTTTGCGGAAAGTAGTGGAAGTAATGCTCTTCGGCGGGAAGTAATGAAAGTAGTGCTCGGGATGGCCCTGAGCAGGCGGGAGGACAGTGGGATCTAGAATGACATCGGGAACTGGGATGATGTCGTTATCTCCCCCTCTCAAACTCATGATTGATTAACCAGTGTGAGTTTATATTGTGATCTAGATGTGGAAGTGGGAGGGCATCGACAAAAAGTGGGATGATGGAGACAGGATGGACGTCAAAAATTGGGATGTCATCGGGATCTGTTGAGCCGACAAACAGTGTTCTCCCCCTGTCGGTAAAGACGGGAAAAAGGGTTTAGGATTTGTATTGGACTTGGATTAGGATTTGGGAGTTGGATTTTGGATCGAGGCTTTTTTTTTCTTTTTTGAACTAGGGTTGTGGATCTGGAAAAATAAGATTAGGGTTTCGAGTTTCGGGATTTAGGTTTCGGGATTGGAGTTGGAATGAAAGTTAGGGTTTTGTGGTTGTGGATAGGAGCAGGTTTAAGGTTTGGAGTTAGACTGGGTTATGGTTTGGATTGGGAACCGATTTCGGGTATTAGCGTCTGGGTTTGATTTTTATTGTTGTTGTTGTTGTTGTGGAAAAACAGAAAAAATATAGGGTTGGGTATGGGTTGGGATGGGTATGGGTAGTAGGTTTTGGTAGAGAAATATAGGGTTCCGGGAGTAGGGTTTTGGGAGAGAGATTTAGTATTTGAAGGTGTAACCCCCATTCCCGTAAATACGTATTTTCTGAATATTTTCTGTATTTCGATATTATAAATTCATTATTTGTTAAAATCGTTTTTGGATTTCATATTAAAGTATTTTTCTAATCGAAAATTTATTCATTTCAAATAATGATGTATTTTGATCTTATTTTCTAGATCTTATTGATCAACTATTTGTATTTGAGTCCAAATTATATATATATATATATATATGGTCATTTTAGTAAATTGTTAAACCCGGATGTTATTTTATTGTATGATTTCATTATTATAATAATTAATTGTTGTTTCTTGATTATTTAATTAAAATTCATCTATTGAATTATTTTGTTATTGTACTAGATCTAGTTTTCTTGGCGAATTCCAATTTATTTTCCAGCCCAATTTATATTATAATTCATTTGTATTATTTATTTATTTATTTATTTGGATTTAAATTCTTCTTCATGAAACTCTTTGATCTTCTTGATGAATTATTTTCTTGTTAATCCTATTTTTCTTTTTTTATTGTGGGTATTTTTTATTTGAACTATATTGATTTGGATCTACCTCGTATTGAACCCTAAAACCCAATTTCATTTGTTCTTGATCCAAATCCGTTTTTATTGGACCCTAAACCACTAACCCAATACCCTAATTGTATCCTATAAATACAACTCTAGTACAAACCCTAAAAATTGTACATCATCGAAACCCTAGCCGCCTATTCTCTCTCCCCGCCCAAACCCCTGCTCAACCCACTTTTCACCCATCTTCTCCGGCCATCCCCTTCACCTCCGGCACCCCCGTCACCACTTCCCCCTCCGGCGTCGCTCTCCTAGCGCGTGCCGCCACCAGCACCACCCAGATCAGAGCCCCTTCTCCTCCCCCTTTCCCTTTCGACAACAGACAAGAACCCAAAACCCATAGCCTCCTTTCCTCCTCTTTGTTTCGATCGCCGGCACACCCTGGCGCTGCCGTGACTTCGCCGACCACCGTCGATAGTGCCGCCCGTCCGCCGCATCGCACCGCTACCCCGGTCACCAGTGCCGTTGCCCCTTGGCCCTGGTTCTATTGCCGAGATCTCTTTCTTGCCCTGCTGCTGCTTGTCTCTTTGTGTGCTGTGTTGAATTGGGCTCTTTTGCACGTATATTGCACGTGCTACTTTGTGAATTTGTTAGTTCGTGAGTTCATTGCTTCGGGATCCTTATCCCGTTATTCTTGGTATTCAAACTCACCGTTTATAAGGCAAGTAACTTGTATTAAATTCCTTTGCATATACAAGTACAAAATACCGCTTGAAGTGTAGTTGGGTTCTAGAGACAATTCATGTGTGAAACCCCTTGTTGATATTATCTCTATTGTGATAATTTGACCATAGTTGCCTCACGACATATATGACATGAATTAACCTAGGGTTGATCACCTTTGATGTATTATGTTATCTTGAGATATCTGTGTTTGATGTGTTATTCGTGTTATACTTGTCGAATACTTGTAAAATACCATATACCATGTTGCTTGGACATCTAGTACACCATATTCCATGTTATCATCCTATTGTTTTCCTATTGTTACTATTGTTCATCTAATATTTCTAGATTGCATATTGTATTGTTGCATTAATAAAATAATTAGGATTGACTAGAGTAGTTGATGATATGGGACTGTATACGGATGATGGCCAGTAATTATTACCGTTATCAGCATCGTGTAAGAAATTACACATGTCCAGTGTTTTTACCGTTATCGGCATCGTGTAAAAAATTACACATGTCTAGTATTATTACCATTATCGTCATCATACCCAGTACATGAACTATAGAGTCTACCACTATAGTCTAAACGAAATTGATTGTATGCATCGAACCTGTGGTACGGCACACATGGGACACAGTAGTACGTGCATTAGTTAGGATTAAAATGAATAATAGACTTAAGGATTAACACAACATCGACATTGTATATTGTTCATCATTGTTTCTATTGATATCGAATATTACATGATACTTGTTCACTTGACACTTAGTACATGCTACTTACACTTATTTATCTTGCCATGCTAGTTGTTATATTTTGTTATCATGCCTATTCCATATTATTAGTTATCCATTTTTCCCATGTACTTGTGCCTGCACTACAAGTGGCCCGTAACTTGCATTGACGGGCGTTTTGTTTTCTTTACCTCTTCCTGCAATTTATTAAATTGCAGATTTTAGAGAACAGTTGCCTGCTGGAGTTGGAGAACAAGCAGTCTGAAGACTCTTGCTTTTAAATTGCTCTTTGCTTTAATAAACTTAATGTATTGAGACTTATTATTATTTGGATTAGATTTATTTTTGTATTAGGCTTTTGTCCCGAATATTATTATTTGTTTCCAGACGTTAGATTATTATTGTATTTAGATATTTTTATTGCTTAATTCCAAGTGCTATTGTTCATGAGATTATTATTGCTTGCGCAATTGTTCTGTATTATTTATATTGTTGAGTTAACCGGATAAACAACTTATCGGTAACGTTAGTCATTCGCTGGGCCAATATCACGTACTCGTATTCTGTATTTTTGGAAAGCGGGACGTGACAGAAGGGATTTGGAAGAAGAGGGAGGCTAAGGTTTTAGAAGAGTTGAAATGTAGGCAGCTAGGGTTTTGGGTATCGAGAGTTCGGGTAACAGGATGTAGAGAAGGGATTTGGAAGAGTAGGTATTCGGGGATTTGGTGGCTAGGGGTAGGAGATGTGTTTTGGGTTTTTGAGAGTTGGGAGTTGGTGTTGATGTTGCTACTCTTGTTGTTGATGATTTCTTGTTGTTGATGTTGGGTTTTGTTGATAGTCGGGAGTTGGTGTTCGGGGATGAAGACATTATGATTTGATTTCTGTTGGTGCCGCTATGTTGATGTTGTCGCTTTTTGTTGTTTGATGTTGATGGAGGGTTATGGATTATGGATTATGATGTAATAGGGTTAGGGATTAGGGATTGGGAAGGGATGTCGGTGACAAGATGTTAAGTGATTCTGATGAAGGAGAGAACTACTGCACCTCAATGACGAAGAGAAAAATTGTATAGACCTTATAAAAGTATATGCTCCGATACCATGTTAGATTTAGATATAGAAAAGAATATTGTATTGGATTCTTGGATTCTTGATTGATGTATTGATTATAATTGAGTACAATGTCTCCTATATATAGTAGAGAAGTAAAGACAAAACTAATACATATTCCGCTATGGGAGTAAACTGAGTAATATAATATATCACATCTAACAACATATACAATATATACAACCTTCACCTTCTATTCAAACAAATCCTTTGGGCTTCGATAAACTAAAATGCTTATCCTACGCATAACGTACCCTTAATAATAGCTTCCGGAATTCTTTACTCAATCATTGCAGGTCTCCCAGTGCTAAATTTTGAAAACCTCAACCACTTCAAGAGTAAGCAAAAATCCTAGTATGAAATGTCTTCTTGAGTGAAGTTTGATAAGAGCATCACACGTACATACAAGAATCTCTTTATCCTCTTATTTCATTCTACTCGATCTTCATTTTCTAAGGTAGGGAACGTGAAATTCCTCATTTTCTCTCATGCGATCATTCTCTAAAGCCTTTGACTCCCCATCATAGCATGTGCCTTTAATCAATAAACCAAGAACTGATCAAAAAAAATTCATTCATCAATGACCGTAGACTCGTAGTAGTGATGCAGTCATATGAGAGAAGCATTGATGAATGCATTATTAGCGGCAAATAGGGTTTCCCCCCACTTTTTTTTCTCTTCTCAGAGAAATTTGTTTTTTCCTGGTTATATGTTGCTGCATTTATAACTGCACATTCAACTACAACTACTGTATTTTCAGCAGTCTGATTGCATTTAACTACAAGAACTCATATCACATTCTTTCTCTCTCCACATCGAACTTTGACTTCATTTTCTCTTCAATTCTACCTACCAACTACATCCAAACTCTTTATTTTTGCCTGCACGCAACTCAAATTATAAGATTTTTTGCAAATCGAAGTTGCAAGCTAAAAATAATTCTGTTAGTTTTTTGGTTGCACCTACAAATTTAAACTTTGGGTTGGGGCCCACCATCACTCGGTCTTGGAAGGTGTCATCCACGACCCACTCATCCAAACCAAATGCGATGGCCCACCCAACATCCAATTTCTCAAAGGAAAAAAGATCTAGGCCCAACAAACTTCTTATTGTTAACATCTGAGGTCCATCATTGACCCACTAGAGACCCTGGAGTTCACGAGGCCCAAACACAATTCATTCAACCAGTACTATCCGAGTATCCCATATTCCACACCCATATTATTTGTACAGGAATGAAAACAAGAAAAGTGTGATAATATAATGGGTAAACTAGTGTTATAATGTACAAATTGCACATACTAAAATAATTTTAATGGACTCACAAAATTATATAGAGCATTAAAAAGGTGTGAGAAAATTGGGAGAAATTACATTGGCCCCACTATCACTCGGTCTTGGAAGGTGTCACCCACAACCCACTTATCCAAACCAAATGTGTAGGCCCACCCAACACCCAATTTCTCAAAGGAAAAAAAAGATACAGGCCCAACAAACTTCTTATTGTTAACATCTGAGGTCCATCATTGGCCCACCAGAGACCCTAAAGTTCACAAGGCCCAAACACAATTCATTCAACCAGTACGATCTGGGTATCCCATATTCCACACCCATATTGTTTGAACAGGAATGAAAACAAATAAAAGTTTGATAATATAATGGGTAAACTAGTGTTACCATGTACAAATTGCACATACTAAAATAATTTTAATGGACTCACAAAAATATATAGAGCAATAAAAAAGTGTAAGAAAATTGGGAGAAATTACATCTTCAAAAGTATAATTCAGTAGAATTGACATTTATCATAAAAAATACGCTCACAGCCCGACCTTTGTATACATTCTGACCGACAACACCTAGATCATGACCCACGTTATCTCGACCCTCCCCTCTCTCCTCTCCCCCTCCCAAATCCACACCCTATCAGACGCCTTCTCCCTCCTCTCTCGCGCCTCTGCCGTCCTCAACCGCAACGACGTTCCCTTTTCCAACATCCCCCTCCATCTCTCTGTCCGCTTCACCTTGCTCGCCACCATCTACCTCATTACCAAATCTCATTCTTGGACTAGATAGCACAGCATCCCCATCTTCAACCCGAACTCTTCCCAAAATTCAAAATTCAGGATTTCAAAAACACATATTTGAATATAAAATGAGGTAGTAAATTAGAGTTTCAGAAATTACTACATACACCACATATAGATACAACTGATTTAGTTAAGTAAAATTTCTCAGAACCTTTTTTCACAAACACCTTGCGTTCTACATAGGCATTTCATCGAATATTTAATGAGCAAAGTACAGTTTTAGAAATTAAGTACCCGATTTATAGGTTTGGGGCTTTTATTTTGTTTTGTTTTTTTTAAATGTAAAATGTGTGTACTACATGGGTTAATAAATGTGAATTCCTCATGTTTCTCTCCTTTCTCAATTTCAAAACAAAGGAAGGAGAGAGGGGGTAGACACTCTCTTCTATTAATATAATATATAAATATAATTTACAGTAAACCTTCTTAGGTTTCATAAGTTTGAAAATAACTCACTTCATATTTATTTTTTTCCAATTTGTCTACCTATTTGATAAACTTGATTACGGATTACACACCTCCACATAAAAAACTGAACATGTGACCGTAGGTGACCGTTCCTTTGTGGGGGAATTTTTATTGAAATGCCCATAATTATTATAGGATGAATATATCTGATGATGGTAAAAATCGCAGCAAATCAGAGCCGTACGAAATCCTGCACAGATTTCAAAGCTTCTACAGGTAGATTGACCATCACGGGCCTCTCTAACAGGTCCGGGCCTCCTCCAAGATATGGGCTTCTTTCAAGCCCATAAAAGTTGACAGACTAGGCCCACTAGGAGAGACCCAACCCATGCAGGTGAGAAGTCAAATCTCTTATCCCCTAATAAGAGAAATGATCTCTTGAGGGGGAGAGACATCAAGGAGATAAGGAATTCAAATCGATCCAACGGACACAGATCAATCTCTTGATAGGAATCTCAGGCCTATAATTACCCCTCCCCCTCTACAGTCAAAAGGTAATCAACAATTTACCAGTTTTCTCTCTCATACTCTCTTTCTTCTCTGGTTCTAACTTAAGCGTCGGAGGGTCTGTCGCCGAGGCCACCCCCGGTGTTTCAGGCTATTTGCAGGTCCATCGGCCGCGTCAGCAACCGTCGAATTTAGATTACGGTGGTCAATCAACGATCCAGATTCACTCTCAGGAGTTCTAACCGCTTTTCATGGCCAAGTTCAAAGGTCAGACTTTTAGTAGTTTCCATCAATTATTAACTCACTATCTGTTTGCTCCCACACCAAAATAAGCAGCAACATATTGGCACCGTCTGTGGGAACCTACACAAGTTAGACTTGTCGCCATGCCACCAAGACTAAGAGGTAAAGGGGCAGCCTCAAGCCGTCGCACCAACTCTCTTCTTCAACCAGCTCCTCCTATGGAAGATCCAATTCCTCCTTAACAGTCACCTCGACAGCCTAGTCATGCTCCTTTCAATGGAGGGGCACTGGGGGGCTCCCGACAAAACCAACATGAACAACATCCTCAGCATGACCGCATCTCAGTCCATAATGCTTCAACTGATTCAATGGCCACGCGAGGCCCACGGGGGTCTAAAGATCTCTGCCAGATCATCAATAACAGGCAACAGGAAACCAACCTGCAAATTTGGTTGGACGAAAGGCATGCTCGATCTGAGGCCTCTAGCTCGGGACATCAACCAAACAAGAGAACTCATTTTCCTAGACAGAGATCAAGGCAATCCTCCTCTTACAGGGAGCACCCAACAATGAGAAGCCCGACTCATTAGAGTCGAAGGCTTCCTGTGCAGAACAGAGGGGAAAATGCCCAGTCACTAGGGCCGAATTGGATAAGTTCAAGCTTGACATCCTCCATGTTATTTAAGGAAGTCAAGATCTGGGCCAGCCCCCTAACGAAGGAATCCGCCAACTCAACTGGATCCTAGAGAAAGGACGACCAAGTTCTTCGCCGTATCCAAGATGTAGAGAATCGTCTTGAACAAATGAAGAATGAGAGAAACTGCTCCAGCAGGGCCTACCGCCCTTGTTGATCTCCTTTCAGCAAGCCATCCTCGATGCACCCACCCCAAGGGGCTTCAAGGCTCCTCAATTCGAATCCTACAATGGAGAATCAGACCTGACTGACCATATCGAGAGCTTTAAAACACTCATGATGGTCTATAACGCCACCGATGCACTCAAGTGTCGGACATTTCTTGCAACACTGAAAGGATCAATGTCATGCCCCGCTTCCCAAAAAGGATATACGGAATACAGATACGTGACTAAGTCAAGCAAATAATTTTCATCATCTATAAGCTGTCAGGATCTTTACAACATTTCACAGGAATAATCAGAGTAGGAAGCAAGAGAAGTCAACCACGCATGCATATATAAATCAATATACCAACAGGAATTTACTTGAAACAAAATTTAATAATCTCAAATAAACCAGATCTGAACAAGTTAATAATCCTGGGTCACATTGTCCAATACAAAATATTCCAAGTAACAGATACAATTATTCAAATAAGCAACATGAAATAATAATAGTAATAGCAAGAACTCCAGGACTAGAATCTCAGACCACCTACTCCATCGGGCAGCTGATCACCAAGATCTGCACTTTAGCAAATTGCAGGAGAGAAAAAAAAGAGAACAAAATGCCCATCAATGCAAGTTACGGCTTGTAGTGCAGACACAAGTATAGGAATAAAATAAACAGATATAGAATAATAGCGGAAACATAGCATGGGATAAGCATGGCAACAAAATAGGATAACTAACATGAATCGGGAAATAAAATCAAGCAACATGATATACTAACAGGGTACATGTAACATGTATCAGGTGTCAAGCAAGCATGTAAACAGGTATACAGATAGCATGTACAGGTAAGCATGTAACAGGTATCATGTTATGTCAAGTCTTGTATGATTACTATCTTGGTAGCACTTCATGCATTCTAGATATTTACCACATGGTTGCTACGTTCAAATAAGTTTGCGTTTAGATTTCGTAGTGGAGTCTAAAGGGACGTCTACTCAGGTATCAGGTAAACAGGTACAGGTATAGGTACAGGTATCATGCATCAGGTAGGACTATATCCCATCCAAGTACACCCTCCCGTAGGAAGTATGTAGTTAGATAACAGGTGGGAAACATGGGCCCCCTTCCAAGTACACATTTCTATATTTTCCACTACTAGATCCTTCCCTTAATCCCGGCTTGGTTATTTATTATTATTTCAAACAGGTATGTATGTGTCATAAAACAGGGCAAGAACAACATGGCATGAACAAGTAATAGGTTTAGATTGAAAGATAAATATGTACAGGCAATAGACAACTCATAAAAGGATTGAACAATGAAAATTCTAGTTCAAGACAGCAAGACAGTACTGCACTAAATTTGGAATTCCCGTTGCTACAAATGTGCAAATCTAGATACATCAAAAAATCTAGAAAATGGACTCACAGAAAAATCCATCAAATATATATAAGTCTTATAGTATTTCACAAAAACAAGCCTCAAAACAGATTTGTAACCAGAAAATATGTTCAGCCAGAAATCAGAAGTTTGTATTCATAAACTGGAAAACGGTATAAAAACTTACTGATTAAATCCAAAAAAAATCTGGGGTATTCCCTAATATGTTTAGTAACAAATAATAAAGTTTCATAATTTTCCAACATAGATAGAATAGTCAAGTAAAATCAGAAAGCAGCAAGATACAGTAATTTTGTAAATCGGGAATCATAAACACTGCAGTACTAAAACAACAATATCTTAGAAAATATAAATCGAAATCGAGATCCGTCAAAAGGATGATAAATAGATATAGTAGGCTACAATTCATATTCACAAAGTTTTTACAAAAAGTAAATAGAATTAGGTTGAAATTATGGTTCTTTACTGAACAGTATGAAAATTCTGCATGCATAGTAGTTGTTTGCAAGCATAGGGTAGTGTATAAAAGTCATTAACTAAATCCAAAAAAATTAAGGGTTATTCCCCATCAGGTCTAGTTGTACTTAGGAAAATATTGGATCAAATTATTATCTTTAAAATTAGTAGAAAAATAAATAGTCATACAGAATTCATATAAAACCGAATCTAAATTTTTCCTACATATCTGTAGTAAAACAGTAATATTTTGTGTCACGCCCCGCTTTCCAAAAAGAATACGGAATACGAATACGCGACAAAAGCCTAGCAAATGATTTTCATTATCTATAAGCTATTCAAGAATTTTTATAATATTTCACAAGAATAATCAGAGTTGGAATCAAAAGAATCAACCAATCATGCACATATGAACCAAAATACCAACAAGAATACTTGAAACCAAAATATATTAATCTCAAATAATCATAATCTGAATAAGTCAAATATCCTAGGTCACATTGTCCAAATACAAATTAAATCCAAGTATCAAAATACAATTGTTCAAGCAAGCTACAAGAAATAATAATAATAAAATCCAGTACTAATACTTCATATCATCGATACCATCTGGAACCTGTTCTCCAAAATCTGCAATTTAATAATTGCAGGGATAGGAAAAAGAAAACAAGTACCCATCAATTGCAAGTTACGGGCCGCTTGTAATGCAGGATACAAGTACACGGGGAAAACTAACTAATAATATAGAATAACCATGATATCAAAATATAACAACTAGCATGGTAAGGTGAACAAGTATAAATGGCATGAATCAAGTGTCAAGTAAACAAGGATCATGTAAACAAGTATCAAGTATCAAGTATCATTTAAGCATGTAGCATGTGTCAAGTATTAAGTCCCTTGTATCATGTAGTCAAGTATCAAGTAAGCATGTATCATGTTCAAGTGTCATGTTAAGTATCATGTATCAAGTCTTGTAGTGATTACTATCTAGGTAGTACTTTATACATCTCATACGACATGGTTGCTACAACAAACAGTTTCGCTTTAGATTTCATAGTGGACCATAGAAGGCAGTGTACTCAATGACAAATATCAAGTAATCGAGCTCCAAGCTCCAAGTATCATGTATCATGTATCATATAATCACATATCACATGTCAAGTTGTGCAAGTGGCAAGTATGTATCTTGCGTGCAAGTGTCAAATAATTATGTGTCAAGCATCATGTAGTAAGTAATCACGTAAGATCAGTGGATCCCCTTCCGAGTACACGTTTCTGAATTATCCACTATTAGATCTTTCCCTTAAACCCCGGCTTGATTATTTATTATTAATGTCAAAAAATCATGTATGTGTGCAAAACATCTCAAGAATAACATGGCATGATCACGTAACAAGTTCAAGTTGCAAGATAAATATGTACGGGTACAAGATAACTCATAAAAGAACAAAATAACCAAATTTCTAGTTCATGACAGCAAGACCATATTGCAGTAAAATAGTGATTTCCGGCGTTACAAACATGAAAATCTGAATCCATCAAAACGTCTAGAAAATAGACTCCCAACCGAATCCAGCGAATATATATAAGTCATATAGTATTTCACAAAAATATAACTCAAAACTGATTTGAATCCAGAAAATACAATTAGTCAGAAATAAAAAAAACCGAATTCAAAGTCGAGAAAACAGCATCAAACCACCTCAAATAAATCCAGGAAAAATCTGGAATATTTCCCTATATGTCTAGTATTAGAATATAAAGTTTCATAATTTTTCAGTGAAATTAGTTTAGCCATCAAAAATTAGAAAACATCAAGAAACGTTAGTTTGGCAAATCTGGAATTCCAAACACTGCTGTACGAAAACTGTAATATCTCGCAAACCGTGAAACGAAATCCAAATCCGCCAAAGGGAGATAAAAATAGACAAAATAATCTAACTTTCATATTTCATGAATATTTTTCATACAGGAAAAGAAATTAGGGTGAACATACAAATCTTTACTAAACAGCGAGCAAAATCCAGTAAGTATAGTTTTATAAACGAGCATAAAACGATATATAAAACTCATAAATAATATTCACCAAAATTCTGGGTAATCCCTAATTAGATATAGAAATAATGACTAAAATTTCAGATCAAAATAATATGCTTAGCACTAGTTTCAAAACAGTTTAGTCATCGAAATCATCAAGAAACGAAATCTGAAAATGAAATACACCTCTGTAGTAAAACAATCATAACTCATACATACGAAAACGAAATTGATCAAGGTCAGAGAGTTTGGAAAGAAGAACGATTTCTCTAAAAATCATGTTTAATAATGAAGTTAATATACTGACCTTATTATGGTCTAAAATAGCAATCAAAACTAATCACCGACAAAATACAAATTTTTCTCTTAACCACAAATCAACATACAACATACGAAACTCGTTCCAAACACAACCAAACATGAAATAGAGTCTACTAAGTATCCAAACATTATGAAATAGGATATGTAGCATATCCACAACAAGTATATCACATGGATCCAAATAAACACACAAATTCTCATATTTATCTCACAAATATAATCACATCAAGAACGGTCAAAACCTAAGCTGTTTCATGTCAAATTTGTGTCGTGAGGCAATATGGTCAATAGCAGTATAGAGACAATACTCATTAAGATACATCACACACGAGTTGTCTCTAGAACCCAACTACACTATAAGCGGTATTTATGACTTGTATCATACAAAGGAATTGAGTACAAGTTACTTGCCTTAACCGAAGACGAAATGAATACCAAGAATAACGGGAACGGATTCCCGGGCAATGGAAAAAATCCACGAACGAAAATCCACGAACCAAAGCAACCCACGTACAAACTACATGCACGTGCGAAACCCAAGAACCAAGAGAGAGAGAGCGTCGGACGGCGGAGGTAGCGGCGGCTGGCCTTGCTGGTCGCTGCTGCTCCTGTGTCGCTGCTACTGATCGACGGCGTCGGAGGACGCTGGAGGGAGCGAAAGAGAGATGGAGATGGATGGAGTGCTCGGTGGTGGAGATGGTTGGGCTAGGGGTTGCGGCAATGGGGAGTTGGGTGCGGTGGATGGGTGCAGGCCGATCAGGATGTAGGGTCGGGAAGAGGGGTGTTGGTCGATGGGTGGTGCAACAGGGAAGATGTGGGAGGCCGGGGTGTAGGTAGTAAGGTATTAGGGTTAGGGTTTTGGTAGAGAGGGATTATATAGGGTTTGCTTAGAGTTTGTAGTAAGAGATGGGTAATTAGGTATTTGGGTATTATGGGTCCAATAGGAGAAGAAATAGGATTAGTCTAATATGAGTTGATTAGGATAAAATTTGTATAGGATTCAAAATAGGATTGTGGGTTAATTTGGCTTTGGAAATTAATTAGGGATCAAAAGCAATAGGATTGGAAATAGGATGGGCAACCAAATCACCATAAGCACCCAAGAACAAAATAGAGAGAACAAGAACCAAATGAAGAGCAAAAATAATAATAACGATCAAGAACAAATCAAGGGACAGAAAAATCAATCGCAAGAAGACCAAAAATGAGAAAAATGAATATATATTGAAAGCAACTCCAATATACGGTCCAAAATACAAAGAGAGTACAAATACTCAAGAAAGAAGAAAAAAATACATCAAAAATACGAAAAACGAAAAACAGGGGTTACATCTCGCAACTCACAAATCGAAACTAATATTTGTCAGAAATTCTAGAAAGTAGAAAGAATTCTCTTTAATTCATATTAATTTTCATATATTGACCTTAATAGGGTCTAAAATACTGATAAAAAACGGGTAACAACAAAAACAGAAATCTTCTTCATATACAAAATCAACATAGATCATATGAAACTCATCCAAATCATAACAAACGTGAAATAGGGTATACTAGATGTCCAAACAATATGGTATATGGTGTTTAGCAAGTCTACAACAAGTTACACTACATCAAACACATCATGCATACAAGATCATACAACACCTCATAATCACGAACACATGCATGTATACAAGAATTGATTATCTCTAAGTATAAATTTTTGTCGTGTGTGTAATGAGTTAACTACGGGCAAATCAACACATAGAGACAACTTATAACAAGGGTTTTACACGAGAATTGTCTCTAAAATACAACTACACTACAGGCGGTATTTAGTACTTGTATTACACAACAAAAAAATACAAGTTACTTGCCTTATAGTCGACGACGAAAATGACGATGCAAAGAGAATAACGAGAATGGATTCCCGGGCACTAACTCAACGAACAACGAGAGAAACACACGAACCACGAACAAAACAGGCACACAAGAGAGAGAGAAAGAGAGAGAGAGAGAGAGAGAGAGAGAGAGAGAGAGAGAGTCGGGGTGCATTGCGTCGAGGGAAGGCGACGGTGCACGGGGCTGGCGGCGCAGTTGCTGGCATCAGAGGGGAGCAGCGCAGTGGGTGCACGTCGCCGCAAGTGTTGCTGCAGGAGGAGGCAGCGCAGTCGGGTGCTGCGGTCTGGCTGCTGGGGCGTCGCGACAGGGAGGCAGGGGAGCACCGGGGGCGAGCAGGAGAGGAATCGACCAGGGGGGTTGCGGCACTCCAGGTGGGGCACCGAGGGTTGAGGGCGAGGAGCGGGAGAGAGAGATGAGCGGGAGCAATGGGTTTTGAGAGGGGCGGCTTGGGTTAGGCTTGCACAGGAAGTATACATGGGTGTGTATATATATACAGGGATTAGGGTTTAAGTGTTGATTGGGTTTCTGGTTGGGGGATTAAATGGGTATTGGGTGCATGCTGGGTATAGGATAGTGGTATAATGGGTTGGAGAAGATAATGCGTATTAAGACCCATAGGCAAATAAAATATGATCCAATAGGTTTTTAAAATAGCGTGAACCAAAAATAATGAGATGGGCATAAAGCAGATACTTAAAATAGGGCATGAACAAAATAAAATAAAGAGGATCAAAAATAATAGTTCGATCAAACAGAGACGAAACAATAGATTGACAAATGAATCAAGAAGATCAAGTAAAAGATGACAAAACAAATAGATGAATATATTGAAAAAGAAGATCTAATACATGGTCCAAAAAGAAATACAAGCTAAAAAAATACCCAAAAAGGAAAGTACATCCAAAAATACAGAAAATGAAAAATAGGGGTCACAAATCCTGCCCACCTAACAAGAAGAATTTCGTCCTCGAAATTCAAACAAGAGGTACATATGGTAACCCCGAAAGAAAGAAAGAACAAAACAAAAGGGTATTCAAACAGATGAGGAAACTTCTGCTGAATCTCCTCCTCCAGCTCCCAAGTCGACTCACCCGGCGAGTAAGCATTCTAAGAAACACTGTAACGCCCCGAATCCCTAAACACTAAATTCGAGATGTTCTACAGGATCTTTTCACTTTCTTTGAGTACAATTTCACAAGGAATTTAAACTTTTCACGTTACATCAGAGTTTACATCATATTACACTTTTCATTTTGCACAGCGGAAGTAAGAATATACAACATTTACATAAATGTACAACAACATGGTAAATCTTTATGCATCCATTCCTCTTTAACATGTAATTTATCCTGCATACAAAACTGTGGGTACGTCAGTTTATTCAACCGACGATAATTATACATGGCCATCCTCTCTATGCCAGAAACAGTATAACGAATCTCATTTCTTAACAGATTACAAACTTGTTCACATAACAATTAAAGTAAGGGGGAAAATCTTAATAATGTCGTGTCGTGATCGTGCACTTAATCCTTAATGCAATTTCTTAATTTACATGACACTAATGCGCACTTGTTCGGATTCTATGCATCCCATACTACATAGGTCCGAGGGCAAGCCTCTTATTCGTTCTTCATTTTCGTAGGGTTCAATCCCTCGCCATGACTTAATCTACTTCTGTAATTACAGTGAGTATCCTAGATGATCTATGAGTACAAGCACGTGTCCTGGACCCTGGAGGGGAACCCCACGCCATGTCTTGACTCATCAAGCATGCATTCTGCGGCAATTCAGCCTCCTCCCTAAACACGATCCTCTTGCAGTCACCAAACATCCCACAAGCGTGACTAAAGTCTGATCATTCTGAGTTGTGCTCGCGCCATGTCTTGACTCATCAAGCATGCATTCTGCGGCTCACACACCCGCACCGTAAACTCTAGTTCTCATACTTATGTTTTCTCTCACTTTCATCACATCTCCACTGTGTATTAAATATTAGAATCATGAATACAAATCAAAGCTCTAGAGTTAGCCTCTCCACCAAACCGGACTTATTCATTTCATTTACACATGACCAACCTTGGTCTTCTTTTCAATTTCATTTCATTTCCATTGCCGGGGGAGACTTACCTACTCTTGATTTCAATTTACAATTCACAACTTCCAATTGAGCACTTTCAGCTCATAATTCAATTTAGAGTCTCACAGACTTTCTTATCATGATCTTAGCCTTTTCATGTTCATTTAATTCTCAACTCACATCTATGATTCTTTTCATATAAATTCATACAACCATAAAAGAGTTCATTGACATCAATCATAAAGTTCACAACTTTCAGCAATAATCAAAACTGAAATCTCCGACATATCAAAATCTACTCTGTACAGTCGACTTGGAAGGATACCAGTCGACTCGTACAGTCAATACAAGTTCATCATAAACACTCGGGAGAGTCGACTGCTGCACACGGCCAGTCGGCTGTCCCGCAACTTTTCATGTTCAAAATGTTATCCACGTGACAGTCGACTGTTCATCAGTCGTCTGTCCTGGGATTTTTAACAGTACATTATCAGGTTCAGCTCAGTCGACTTGCTACGCGCATTCAGTCGACTGGACAGATTCATATTTCAAATTAAGGGATTATCTTTCTTACAGTTCTTACATACACTTGCATCATGATGTTAAATCACAATATACATACATTCATGTTTCAAAAACATAAAACTTCTTACTGTTCAGTAACATCGCAACATGGAATTTCAAGTTACTAACATTATCTTTTCTTTGAGGAAATATTTTAAACATGCATTTACACTTATTCATAACTTCCGTGCAGAGATAAAACATGATTTTCAATTACACTAGGACAATCACAATGGAAACATATCTCATTTCATGGAATTTCAGGCATATTCATAGTTTAATCAATGCATCGGTCGACTACTCCGAACATCAGTCGACTGTACCAGTCCCCTAGTTCTTTTTCCACATGCCCATGTCTACTTAGCCATGTTCATCATGAAGAATATGAGTTTAGCCTTACTACTTCATTTTAATAATACACATATATGTCATGAAACTTCTAACAAACAT
Source organism: Hemerocallis citrina (assembly GCA_017893485.1). Taxonomy (NCBI): domain Eukaryota; kingdom Viridiplantae; phylum Streptophyta; class Magnoliopsida; order Asparagales; family Asphodelaceae; genus Hemerocallis; species Hemerocallis citrina. The sequence goes on from CM030358.1 coordinate 192,800,905, forward strand.
GTAACAGATGTTTCGTACCAGTCGACTTATCCTTACGGCAGTCGACTGTACCGACCCAATTCGTCATTGTGTGTAGTGTCATTATTTCACTAATTGTCTTCCACAATTATTATCATAATATATACGAGCAATTCTAGTACATTTGAATTTACTTCATAAGCAATAGCAACAACCATCATAATTATAGCATAATTTCTACACTAGAAGTCCTGAGAAACACCCACCTTATTTGACGAAATAATCGAAATCCAGCAAAAGCTCCTTAATGTAGTGAACGATTCCTCGCTCCTTGCTCCTTGCTCCACACCGAAGTCTTCAGAATGCTACTCGGCCTCCACAGAAAAGCACACACACAACTCACAAAATACCTCTCCTTACAATAATAATCTCATAAAACAAATCTTAGTGTAAGGAATAATAGATGAGAGGGGGGGGGGGTATTTATACACCAAGGGAGTGAGATGAAAGGCTAGGATTCATTAGATGGTTATAGGATCAAAGTCTAGGATTGACTAGGGGGTTGTAAAAAAACTACCCACACCTCAAAAATAACCGCCCATGATATTCATTCAACCATTTGAAAATCCCTCCAAAGAAGCAATCCGGCCATCCCAAGGGGTGTGCTCTACACGTGTATGCAACATGCACGTGTATGCACAAATCACCCTACAAGAATTTGTACCTCAATATAACAAGTCCTTTAAAGGGAAATGTTACACATACAAGTTATAGAAAAAAAATAAGAAAAGATTAGGTTCATGGGCTTAAATTAATTGGGCCAAAAATAATTATTTTAGAAGAAAGCAAGTAAATTAACATTTGGGCTTTAGGGAAAATACTTTATAAAAACAATGTTCTTACTCATTATGTTGAAAATAATAGCCAAAATATTACACGTGCACACCACGTGCAACAAAATAAATAATCTTCATATATTTGGAAAATCAGGGTATTACAAACACGGACCAGCTTGATGACCTTGTTCTTAAGAATTTTCTCCCGCCAATCCAAAATAGCAACTGGCGAAATCTCACAAATCAAATCTGGCCGCACGATCAACTTAGAATAGTCGATCACGTGACTCTCATCTCCGATATATCTACTGAATTGTGAGACATGGAAAACATCGTGCACTCCTGATAAAGCTGGCGGCAATGCAAGATGATAGGCCACCTTGCCTACTCACTCCACAATATCAAACGGTCCAATAAACCTAGGGTTGAGCTTGCCCCCACCACCAAACCGAATGACACCTCGCTAAGGCGATATCTTTAGAAAAACATGGTCACCAACCTCAAACTCCAAAGTTCTCCGATGGACATCTTCCCATCACCGCTGCCTATCCTGAGCTGCTTGTAAGTGCTTCCTGATCTGAGTCACCACATCAACTATCCTGGTGATCAATTCCGGACCCAACAACTTCCTCTCACCAATACATCCTAGCACACTGGTGATCTGAACTTCCGCCCATACAGTGCCTCGACGGTGCAGCTTTAAGACCGGCTTGAAAGCTGTTATTGTACGAGAACTCTACGATATGCAAATGGTCCTCCCATGATCCACTGAACTGCAGCATACAGGACCTCAACATGTCTTCTAGAGTCTGGATGGTCCTCTCTGACTATCCATCAGTCTAGGGATGAAAAGTTGTACTGTACTTCAACTTGATCCCCAAACTACTCTGAAGACTCTCCCAAAACTGAGACCTGAATCTCGTATCTCTATCGGATACAATACTGACTGGAACCCCATGAAGTCTGACGATATCTTGCATGTACTTCTCAGCTAGGCTCTCAGTAAACTGTCTAACTCGAAAGGGAATGAAGTGAGCACTCTTCGTCAACCGGTCGACAATCACCCAAATGGCATTGTGACCCTTAGGACTCCTCGGCAAAGCGGTCACAAAATCTATAGTGATATGTTCCCACTTCCACTCCAGGATGGGAAGCGGTTGAAGAAGTCTGGCGGTCCTCTGATACTCTGCCTTCACCTGCTGGCAGATCAAACACTTAGATACAAATCGAGCCACAGCCATCTTCATACCGTGCCACCAGAAAGGAAGCTTCAAATCCCGATACATCCTAGTACCTCCAGGATGGATAGAATAAGATGACTGGTGGGCTTCCTCAAGCAACCTCTGACGAACTTCACCCTTCGGGACACACAACCTCGACCCAAACGAAGCGATCCATCAGCATGAATAACCATATCCATTCGGGAACTAGCCTCAACTTTTGCTCTGAAACCCTGCAACTGCTCATCACCAGCCTGAGCCTCTTTGATCAGATCAACAAGAGTCGAATAAGTCTGGAGCACCAAACAACTCCGATAAGAACTCGGCAACAACACATCCAACTCCAACCTCCGCATCTGCTCAATCAAATCACTTTGCTGAGTCAAGAACATAGTTGTCGGTCTCCTGCTCAAAGCATCTGGCACCAAGTTCACTCTACGAAGATGGTATTGCAAACAGATGTCATAATCGGCCATAAGTTCCAACCAATGCCTGTGCCTCATGTTCAACTCCTTCTGAGTGAAGACGTACTTGAGACTTTTGTGGTCTGTAAAGATCTCCACTCGGTCCCCAAGTAAATAATATCTCCACAGCTTCAAAGCAAAGATCACTACTGCTAACTCCAAGCCATGAGTCAGATAGTTCTTCTCATGCGGTCTCAACTGCCTCGATGCATAAGCAACAACTCGGCCCTTCTGCATCAGAACTGCTCCAAGACCCTTGCCAGAAGCGTCACAGTGAACTACAAGTCTGCCTGAACCATCTGGAATAGTCAACACTGGCACAGATGTCAACCTACTCTTCAACTCAGCAAAAGCCTCACTGCAAGCCTCAGACCAACAAAACTTCTGATCCTTCCCAGTCAGCTTAGTCAATGGTCCTGCTATCTTCGAAAAATCTTGGACGAATTTCCGATAATAGCCAGCTAGACCAAGAAAACTCCTTACCTCTGCAACTGACTTGGGAACTGGCCAATCCTTTACAACTTCAACCTTGGATGGATCCACTGAAATACCATCGCCCGAAATAATATCCCCCAAGAAGGTAACTCTGTCGAGCCAAAACTCACACTTGCTGAGTTTCCTATTGAGCTGATTCTCTCTCAAAGTTTGCAGAACTAACCTAAGATGCTCAGCATGATCCTCCTGACTCTGAGAATACACCAGAATGTCATCAATGAAGACCACCACAAATCTATCCAAGTGCTGGGAAAAGACCATGTTCATAAGACTCATGAATACAGCTGGCGCATTCGTGACCCCGAATGGCATCACAAGATGCTCATAGTGCCCATATCTGGTCCTGAATGCAGTCTTCTGTATATCAGTCATCTTCACCTTGACCTGTTGATACCCATAACGAAGATCCAACTTCGAGAAAATAGATGCTCCGCTCAACTGATCAAATAAGTCTTCGATCCCGGGCAACGGATGCCAGTTCTTCACAGTAACACTGTTCAGTTCCCGATAATCAATGCACAGTTGACCCATCCTTCTTGTTGGCAAAAAGGACTGGAGCACCCCACGGCGAAACACTAGGTCTGATGAACCCCAAATCAAGCAACTCCTGAATCTGCACCTTAAGCTCTGCTAACTCAACCGGTGCCATCCTACAGGGACTTTTCAATATCGGTGCCGTACCAGGCTAAACGTCAATACCGAACTCCACATCCCTATCAGGGGGTAAGACAAGCAACTCCTCTTGGAAAATATCCAAGAAATCCCGCACTACTAGAGGCGCAGCCTCACAGCCTGAGTGCAATTCCATCGCACAAACCTCTTGATCAATCGAAGTCTCAGCTTGGCCAAGGGGCATCTCCCCGGCATGGAACTCAAACTCTGCGTGACTTGGAATCTGGAATACAACTTTCTTGGCACGAAAATCAATAATGGCATGGCATTCACTTAACCAATCCATACCGAGAATGATGTTGAATCGTGTATTCCCAATTACAATCAGGTCGGCCTCGAATCTGCGCTACCAATAACCATGGGACACTGCCTGCACTTCCGGGAACAAATGACAATACCACCACCTGTCATAATGTTCCAAGTCTCTGACATGATGCTGCACTCCAACCGATGGCGAGCCACGAAGTGGGAAGAGACAAAGGAATGAGTTACCCTGGAATCAAAGAGAACAAGAGCAGAAAAAGAGAAAACAAGGACAATAGCTAAGATAGAATCAAAAATAGAGGAAAAGAAGAATTGATGATCAAGGGTGAGGAAAATACAATGCAGAAAGATAATAAAAAAGAATAATGCAAGACAAATGAAAGAAGCAAAACAGAAACAACAGAACAACAAAAAATATAAAATGCAAAATATACCTGCAACAACTCCTTCTGTTGACTCATCCTCAGCAGCTATCAGGTTGAAAGCCTGACCTCTCCTGGGGGCAGCGGTACTCCGACCGACGATCTGGTGCTGAGGTGGAAGAGGTGACCTAATAGAACCATGAGCTGGGGCTACTTGCTTAACTGGACCCCTGGTTGGAAGAGCCATCCTTTGCTGTGGGCAATCCCGCACTGAATGGTCAGCAGCACCACATCCAAAGCATCAGCAGTTGGCGCTCCTACATTCCCTAAAACATGCCCAGCCAACTGGAAGAAGTCGCAGAAACTAGCTCCCCGGGAAATAGCAGAAGAGTAGGGAGTCGCCCTGACAGAATGGGTGGGAACAGGCCTCCTAATCGGCCCACCTGATGGCCTAGCAACAACAAAGTGCAGAGCAATCTGCCGGGGAGGAGACAACCTACCATGAGCCAGCTCCTGAGCTCGAGCTGCCTCAAGAGCTTCAGCATAAGTACGCAAGCAAAGAGAGACAAGCTACACCCGAATATCTCGCTCAAGTCCCAATGTGAATCTACGAGCTCTGTCCTCTTCGTTCGCCACAAGAATGGCTGCAAAGTGGCTAAGTCCGGTAAATTCCGCTACATATTTATCCACAGACCTGGAGCCCTGTTTCAAGAATGTCTCATGTTACAACATTGCATGGACAATATGTAACAAAATTCTAATATAGAATAACGACCAACCTGTCTCAGGGCCAGGAACTGTTGCTCCATTTTCACTCGAGTGCTGCCAGGGAAGAACTTCTACAAGAAGCTCCTAGTGAAAGTGGCCGAAGAAATCGTTCATTCGAGCCTTTCGGACTCAGACCTCCACCAAATGTGTGCCAGATCCACTAGCTGGATGGTCACCATATCCACTCTATTGCATCGGCAATTCGCACTGCCAAAAGCAACTGCTCAGTTCAGATCAACCACTGCTCGGCCTCCAAAGGCATCTTAGTGCCGGAGAATCTGTGAGGATGCAGCCTCATGAAATCTGTGAGTATACCCGGACGAGAAGGGAGAGTTCCCTGCAAAGGCACAGTGGGAGGCAGAACCCAGGCAGCTTCCAAAGCAGCCATTACCAGGTCACTGTGATCTTTCTGCATATTGATCAACCATTCCAACACATTGGTAATGGCCTTAAGCCTAGGCTGATCATCTTGAGGATGATAAGTGGAACCTCTGCGAGCCATGGTCTGCACAAGATCAACAACAATCAGCATCCAGATCAAAGTTGATTATAATTCAGTTATGTATGCATGGTTTATGTACTGTTGAGCCAATCCCAGATCGAGCCAAGGTTGTCTAATATATCATTCAAACTAATACATTAGCCAAACCTAGGCTCTGATACCACTAAAAAACCTTGTCACGCATTGCTTCCCAAAAAGGAGATACGGAATACGTATACATGACTAAGTTCAGTGAATGATTTTCATCATTCATAAGCTGTCAGGATCTTTACAATATTTCACAGGAATAATCAGAGTATGAAGCAAGAGAAGTCAACCACGCATGCATATATGAATCAATATACCAACATGAATTTACTTGAAACAAAATTTTATAATCTCAAATAAACCAGATCTGAACAAGTTAATAATCCTGGGTCACATTGCCCAATACAAAATACTCCTAGTAACAGATACAATTATTCAAATAAGCAACAGAAAATAATAAAAGTAATAGCAAGAACTCCAGGACTAGAATCTCAGATCACCTACTCCATCGGGCAGCTTATCACCAAGATCTGCAATTTAGCAAATTGCAAAAGAAAAAAAAAAACAAAATGCCCATCAATACATGTTACGGGCCGCTTATAGTGCAAGCACAAGTACAGGAATAAAATAAACATATATAAAATAACAGCGGAAACAAACATAACTTGGGATAGGCAAGGAGACAAAATAGGATAACTAACATGAATCAGGAAACAAAATCAAGCAACATGATATACTAATAGGGTACAGGTAACATGTATCAGGCAAGCAAGCAGGTCAACAGGTATACAGATATCATGTACAGGTAAGCATGTAACAGGTAACATGTTATTTCAAGTCTTGTATTATTACTATCTAGGTAGTACTTCATGTATCTCAGGTTTTTACCACAAGGTTGCTACGTTCAAAAAAGTTTGCATTTAGATTTCGTAGTGGAGTCTATAGGGCCGTGTACTCAGGTATCAGGTAAACAGGTACAAGTACAGGTGCAGGTATTATGCAACAGGTAATCATGCATCAGGTAATCATGCATCAGGTAGGACTACGTCCCCTCTAAGTACACCCTCCCGTAGAAAGTATGTAGTTGGGTAACAGGTGGGAAACACGGGCCCCCTTCCAAGTACATGTTTCTATATTTTCCACTACTAGATTTTTTCCTTAACCCCAGCTTGGTTATTTGTTATTATTTTCAAACAGGCATGTATGTGTGACAAAACAGGACAAGAACAACATGGCATGAATAAGTAACAGGTTCAGATTGAAAGATAAACATGTACAGGCGATAGACAACTCATAAAAGGATAGAACAACAAAAATTCGAGTTCAGGACAGCAAGACAGTTTTGCACTAAATCCGGAATTCCTGTTTCTACAAATGTGCAAATCTTGATCCGTTAGAAAATCTGGAAAATAGACTCCCGTTTGAATCCAGCAAATATATATAAGTCATATAGTATTTCACAAAAATAAGCCTCAAAATGGATTTGTATCCAGAAAACATGTTCAGACAGAAATAAGAAGTTTGTATTCATAAACAGGAAAACGGCATAAAAACTTACTGATTAAATCCAAGAAAAATCTGAAGTGTTTCCTAGTATGTTTAGTAACAGAAAATAAAGTTTCATAATTTTCCAATGTAGATAGAATAGTCATGTAAAATCAGCAAGCAGAAAAATAGAGTAGTTTTGTAAATCTGGAATCATAAATACTGTAGTACTAAAACAGCAATATCTTACAAAATATAAATCGAAATCCAGATCCATCAAAAGGGTGATAAAATAGATACAGTAGGCTATAATTCATATTCACAAAGTTTTTACAAACAGCAAATAGAATTAGGTTGAAATTAAGGTTCTTTACTGAACAGTATGAAAATTCTGCAAGTATAGTAGTTGTTTGCAAGCATAGGATAGTGTATAAAAGTCATTAATTAAATCCACAAAAATTAGGGGGTTAATCCCAATCAAGTCTAGTTGTACTCTGAAAAATATTGGATCAAAATATTATCTTTAACATCAGTAGAAAAATAAATAGTCATACAGAATTCATATAAAACCGAATCTGAAATTTTCCTACATATCTGTTGTAAAACAGTAATACCTTGCAACTCACAAATCGAAACTGAGATCTGTCAGAAATTCTGGAAAGTAGACAGAATTCTCTATAATTCATATTCACAAATGATTTTTGTATACTGACCTTAATATGGTCTAAAATACTGATAAAAAATGGGTAACAACAAAAACTGAAATCTTCTTCATGTACAAAATGAACAGATCATATGAAACTCATACAAATCATAACAAACATGAAATAAGGTATACTAGATGTCCAAACAATATGGTATAGGGTGTTTAGCAGGTCTACGACAAGTTACACTACATCGAACACATCATGCATACAAGATCATACAACACCTCATTATCACGAACACATGCATGTATACAAGAATTGATTATCTCTAAGTATAAATTTATGTTGTGTGTGTAATGAGTTAATTACAGGAAAATCAACACATAGAGACAACTTATAACAGGGATTTTGCACAAGAATTGTCTCTAGAACATAACTACACTACAGGCGGTATTTAGTACTTGTATTACACAACAAAAGAATACAAGTTACTTGCCTTATAGTCGACGACGAAAACGACGATGCAAAGAGAATAACGGGAACGGATTCTCGGGCACGAACTCAACGAACAACGAGCAAAACACACGAACCACGAACAAAACATGCACACAAGAGAGAGAGAGAGAGAGTCAGGGTGCACTACGGCGAGGGAAGGCAACCGTGCACGGGGCTGGCGGCACTGCCGCTGGCATCGGAGGGGAGCAAAGCAGTGGGTGTGTGTCATCGCTGGCATTGCTGCAGGAGGAGGCAGGCGGTCGGGTGCTACGATATGGATGTTGGGGTGTCCCGACAGGGAGGCAGGGGAGCACCAGGGGCGAGCAGGAGGGGAGTCGACCAGGGGGGTCGCGGCACTCCAAGCGCGACACCGAGAGCTAAGGGTGAAGAGCGGGAGAGAGAGATAAGCGGGAGCAGGGGGTTTTGAGAGGGGCAGCTAGGGTTAAGCTTGCACAGGAAGTATACATGGGTGTATATATATATATAGAAGGATTAGGGTTTAAGTGCTGATGGGGTTTCGGGTTGGGGGATTAAATAGGTATTGGGTGCATGCTGGGTATAGGATAGTGGTTTAATGGGTTGGAGAATATAATGGGTATTAAGACCCGTAAGCAAATAGTATAGGATCCAATAGGTTTTTAAAATAGGGTGAACCAAAAATAATGAGATGGGCACAAAGCGGATAATTAAAATAGAGCATGAACAAAATAAATAAAGAGGATCAAAAATAATAGTTCGATCAAACAGAGACGAAACAATAGACTGACAAATGAATCAAGAAGATCAAGTAAAAGACGACAAAACAAATAGATGAATATATTGAAAAAGAAGATCCAATACACGGTCCAAAAAGAGATACAAGCTGAAAAAAATACCCAAAAAGAAATACATTCAAAAATACAGAAAATGGAAAACAGGGGTTACAATCATCAAAGGAATGGTATTCACGCCTGACTCCAGAATCCTAGCTCGAAAAACTTTTCCTTGTGCACTTTGTTACTAGCCGCATGGCTGAAAACACAAGTGTCTCCCTCTTAGAACTGAAGCAGAGAGATGAAGAACAGCTAAAGGACTTCGTCAAACATTTTACAGCAGAAGTACGGTCAATTTCCTCCTTAGACTCTTCAGTGGTGGCTACACCCTTCCGTCACAACATCATGCATAAAGAACTAAAAGCATCCCTCGCCAAGAGGCCACCTCGAGATCTCACTGAGATCCTAGAAAGGAGTGAAAAGTACATCAGGGTCGAGGAAGCTCTCAATCCACAAGTCAAGAAAGAGTCACTTTCTGGGAACAAACGAAAGAACGCAAGTGAGGAAGGACCCAAGAAGTTTCAGAAAAACAGTGCAAGTCAACGTCGTCCTCCTCCTGCACCCCGTTTCAACAAATTTACTCTTTTGAACACAAGTGTGTCTGCCATCCTTATGGCGGTTGAAAAAGATGAGATAGTTCGTCCTCCTCCCAGAATGACAATGGCCAGCAAGAGAAGAGACAAAGGCCGGTGGTGCGTATTTCACAGAGGCCATGGAAATACTACTGATAATTGCAAAGCCCTCAAACAAGAAATTGAAGACCTGATTCAGCGGGGCTATCTCTCTCAGTTTGTCCAATGAAACAATAACACCGAGATCCCTCCACCGTGGAGGCTAATAAGCGTCAAGAGAGGCCATACAAATCGCAAGACTCTGAACACATGGCCGTCCTCCACTCCATTTATGGAGGCCCGATGAGGGAGATTCTAACTCCTCCCGTAAAGCTTTCGTCAGGGAAGGCAACTCCATAGATAACAACACACCTGCCAACAGCACCGGGGTGTCGATATCTTTCTCCGACAAGGACTTAAAAGGCATCTGAACACCTCATTGCGACGCATTGGTCATAAACTTTGCATGGTCAATCATGAGGTACGCCGCATCCTGGTGGACAATGACAGCTTAGTAAACATCCTCTTCATGGCCACATTCGAGGCTCTCAAGCTCTCCCGCAACCGACTCAAGCTAGCTGATTATATAGTCAACGGATTCTCCGATGACCCTGTTCAAGTAGAAGGAGTCGTCACACTTGATCTGACAGTAGGGAAAGCCCCCGCTAACGGAAGTACTGGACTTTATGGTAGTCGATGTCAAAGCCGCATACAACGGTATATTCGGCCGTCCCGGCCTAGCGGCCTTCCATGCAGCTGCTTCCGCCTTTCACATAAAAATGAAGTTCCCAACAACGGCTGGCGTAGGCCAAGTTGTAAGGAGCCAACAGGCAACACGAGCATGCTACACTGCTGCAATGGGGGCTCGGTTCTCTCCCTCAACGTCATAAAGTTATCGCCAGAAAGCAGTCACAATAATTTCAAGACTGTAAATAAGCTTGAAACCACTGCCATAAACAACTCTACCAAAAACTTCCAAACCTGGCAAATCATCTCTCATAAGGTCCAAACTAGTTCTCATCATGACACAGTAATAAACCTGAATCTGTTGCCCGAAGCCACTCCCTCATTCAACGGAGACAAATAGTAATGCCTAAACACATTGGTGCATCAGAAGATTTCTCTTTCTCTATGCAAAATTGTAAATCCTGTTTTCCCGTATTTGTATTTTTATACTATATTTTGCCCTCTTGTACTCTTTTATCAATTTGTGATCTAGTATTTTGTTTCTATTCGAATAAAATCATCAATTTGTTTTCGACTCAATTTTTGGTCCTTTTATCTAATTCAATTGTATGTGCTTTGTATCGTTCTTCATGAAGAATCGACTATTTCTTCTCATTTGTCTCTTTATTCCCCATTTTATCGCATTTTGACCAATTCTTCTGTTGGATCCCATTCAAACGGATACCCTAAAACCCAAAACCCGAAACCCTATACTATATATAACCTTAAACTACCCTAACCCTAACCCTAACCCCATTTATTGTTGTGACCCAAAATCACCGCCGCTCCCATCTTCTTCTTCCTCGCTCGCTCCCGTTCACCTTCGATCCCTTCGATCGCCCTCCGATCATCCCCTCACCTTCGTCAACACCATCGCCAACACCCACCATCATCCCATCGTCAACCACCACCCCGCCATCACCATCCACCATCGAACCCAACCTCCGGAACCCATTTACGCCATTTTCGACCTCCACCATTCCCTCACCCCACTCAGCCTCATCACCTCGCCGTCGCCTCCTCAACCCGACCTCCGTCCACGCCGTTAACACCCCCTAACCATTTCCTTCACTCCTTCCCTATTTCGAAACCCACAAACTGGTTCACCATGCGTCACTCCTCAACGTTGTGCCGCCTCAGTCGACGCCGCTCCGTCACCGCCGTGCTACCCCATCGCCGCATCGCTCCTCGACGTAGCACCGCGTCGTCGCCGTCACACCTTCCCCTTCTCTCGCTCTCTGTTTTGTCGGAGAAGAGAACGAAGAAGAAGAAGAGCCGGATTGGCGGGATTAAATCTCGACCGTAGGATCGTGCCAAGATTCGCGCAACTCAGCCGATCTGATCGATGTTCCCTGTTTCACCCACAGCAGATCCGAAATCCGCTGTCCGCTGTTTGGATCAGATCCGCTGCTTTGGAGCAATCCGATTGGCTGCGTTCGGTGTTCGTTGTTTTGTCGTGCCAGATCGAGAATCGTCGTTTGCTGTTCTGGACGATCCGGTTCGCGAGATTTTCCTCTACTATTGGATTCTTGCATGTGCTTCACACGTGCTTTTGGGAGACTTCGCCCGGAAATTTTCGATCCTATTTTCTTCAACTAACGGATCTATTCGTCGTCAATTAAGGCAAGTAATCATCTTGTACACATTTTTATTCTCGTACAAGTATCCCTTGAAAATACTACAAATAGTTAGAAATTGTGACTCCCCCTTGACTATCGTTGTTGATCAAATATTAAACCTCCAAAATTTTACAATTCTAAGAGTCACAATAATTTCATTGTATTATATTATAACTACTTGGACTCATTTTATCCCCTGAACACATGGACACATGAGATTAAGGAGCCCTAGATTTGTAGACATATATTATATCTTGTATTTGATGAACTTACAACCATTTGGCTTGAAAAATAATTATTACTTGCTGTTTTGATAACCAATATCATGTATTTATATCACACATTAACCTAGATGCCTAATAACAAAAATTCATGTAACCTATACTAGAAGATATTCCCACATGTTGTTGTCCTGAATCTTGTTATGCTGTTTTGACCTATTTAACATTAGAATATGAACCAGAGCCCTGAATATAAAATGTATCTCTAGATGTCTAAATATCGATAGCCTTCGAAATTTTTGAATTCGGAGTTACGGTCTAGGATTTATTGCAGTTTTACTGCAGCTGTGTCGGTAGACGCAGATTCGTAAAACTGCTGCACACCTCTACTTTGCGAATTATTTTAATTAGGTTAACAGCAAGCGTTTGACTTGAAATTTTATACGCAGTTGCTGGATACCCTAGAGAACCTTCCCAATTTTTCTTAGAATTAGTTAGCATTATTTCAACACTATTTGACATGTATAAATACAAATACTCAAATTCTGCCTGAACACTTTAGCTATGCAATTCACTGTTTTGACACGTGTTTCCACCACTTTCTCGTACCTTGTTTCACACACTTGCATGCATGTTTGATAAGAATTTAATAAAAGTAACAAGCTGGGGTTTAAGGAAAAGACTATAGTAGTGGACAATATAGATAAGTGTACTCGGAAGGGGGTCCGTGTTTTCCAGTACTCGGTTCATGAACCTGTTGCACGTGATGTATTCATGGAGTCAGTTACTTGGCTCATGAACCTGTTGCACGTGATGTATTCATGGAGTCAGTTACTTGGCTCATGAACCTATTGTATTCATAAACCCACCGTGTGGGTCTTGAACCGTTAGTATTCACGAACTTGCTTCGTGAACCTATTATTTATTTTCGTATTCATGAACCGTGCCTGCCTGATACTTGAAACTTGAAACCTGAGTACACCGCCCTATATGCTCCATTACTAGGTCTAAACGTAACTGATTTGACTGTAGCAACCATGCAGTAAAAGAATGGATGCATGAAGTGCTACCTAGATAGTAATAACCACAAGACTTGAACATGAAACTTGAACTTGACAACTTGTTACCTGATACTCAACAACTTGTTACTTGAGACTTGACACTTGAAATAAAATTTTGACACTATGCTTGGCACTTGTTACATGATACTAGACTTGAGACTTGTCACTTGATGTTAGATACCCCTACAGGTTCACTTGTCATGTGTTTTACCATTAGCAATTGTTATCCAGCCTGTTTACTAAGATGTCCCTCTTGCTAGCTAGTTCTTAGTTTTTCCATTACTTGTTGTATCCCTGTTACATTCTTGATCCCAATTCTTGTTCCACATTACTTGTACTCGTTTTTACTATTTGTGGCCCTAACTTGCACTAAGAGCATTTTCTCTTGTTTTCCCTATGTTTTCCTTTTTATATTTTTTTTAAGCAGACTTTGGAGACGAGCTACCTGCTGGGATTGGTGAGCAAAGGTTTTAGTCTTCAAGTGAAGAAAAAATTTGTTTAGATTATTTGTTTCTTGAATTACTATTCTTTCTGCTTAAGACTTGTAACGGACTTATGTTCCCGAGTTTTACATTTGATCCAGACTTGAAAAATATTTGGATATTATCATTTGTTTCAAATGTTTCTGTTGCTTAATGAATTATTCATACATGCTTGGTTATATATATCTCTTGTTATATTCTTGTTATGATGCTGAGTCGATCCTACAGCTTATGGATGATGTTAAAATCATTCGCTGGAATTCGTCACGTGCTCGTATTCCATATTTTTGGGAAGCGGGGCGTGACAAAAATAATGGGGGCACCTTCCAAAACAGGCAAGCCCAGGAAAGGTCTACCAAGTTGTTCGCCTAACGGCTCATCAACTTGAAGACCCGGGGGAAAGGAGATATCAGCAGGGACTTGGAAAGTAGAACACCTTGTGAATGTGAACAAGAGCGTCTGAAACATCCTCCCTTAATTGTACTTGCAAATTTTCTCAATTTGTAAAAACGGCCAGCCACTAGAGCAACCGCTTAGTTTTATTTTTCAATAAAATGTAGTATGATCTTTTGCAAAGCTATTGTACAAGCCAACAAAAGCATACAATGAGTTGAGTGTCAAACTAATACACAAAAATGGCTCCAGAAACTCATTAAAAGCTTCTTACAAGACGGGTTCGCAGTCCATACCCATGGTTCGAAGTTACTCTAATAATTTGCAATGAAGCAAGTTCAGAGTGCGCTTCGTCATTCGATCTGCTCCTGCAACCTGTTAATACTTAAGCAAATAACGAGCTAAATGCCCAACTTACACCTAGAGCGGTGATAAACACTTGTTACAAGCTTTCCATAAGACGGATTAGGAGTCCATACCCATGGTTCGAAGATACTCTAGCAATTTGCAATGAAGCAAGTTCAGAGTGCGCTTCGTCATTCGATTTGCTCCTGCAATCCGTTAGCACCTCCACAACCGGTTCGGAGTCCATACTCATGGCTCGAAAGAGACTCTAGCAATTTGCAAAGAAGCAAGTTCAGAGTGCGCTTTGCCATTCGATCTGCTCCTGCAACCTGTCAAAATTCAAACTAACAAGTTCGTAATCCATAATCATGGCTCAGATTTACTCTCGCAACCTGCAATTACACACGTTCAGAGTTCAACTCGTCATTCGATCTGTTCCTAAAACTAGTTAAAATTCCTTGAAGACAGATTAAGAGGTCCAAAATCATGGATCGCAGTTACTCCAGTATCACTTGTAAAAAACAACACTTAGAGTTCAACTCTACACTCGATGTGACTCTCACAATTTATCGGAGGACCCATATAGCAAGTTTGAAAAATGACTCTCCCTCACAGTTGCTCCTACAACTAGCTGAGTGCAAGGTGGAGAAGTTCTAAACTCTGTCATACACCATCGACGGTTCGTTAGCTATACACAATAGACTTGATGCCCTGTTAATTAGCTACAAAGAACTCAGTCGACGACACATCATCATTGACAGCAAGGATCAAGCATATGGAGAGATTTCATCAAAAATCACAGAATTATCGCAAACCCATATGTTCAGATCCAGTACCACTACCAATATCTATAAATACAAAATGGCAAGTCCAGAGTCTAACTCTCCCCAAGAGCAGCTCATACAACTAGCCAGCCCCCAAGACGACAAATCACAAGACAAGACACCAGTACGTAGAAGACTTTTTATTCCACGAACTACAAGTGTCATTACAACAGCAGAATTACAATGAGTTTATGTTTCATGACTAAGAATCGCTACTGAAAGTATTGCCGACACTGTACAAAGAGTTGTCCTGCAAGTCATTCTTCCAGTTACACACTAGAGGGATGCTCTATCTAAGAGAAACAAACCTTTTCACCGACCTCCTACTAGCTAACAACTCCATAGGGCCGCCTCAACTCTTGATGATGAAATTCAAGACAAGTCTTCCTTAGGTAGGCAAGCTCCAGGTTTATCCGACCACCATCACCTGAGCTGTAATACCCCGCAAAATAGCACATAATCCGTGCACAGTCGAGATTACAAGCGATTATGTATTTTTCTAAAGATTATCAGTTTTAATTGAGAAATTTCAGATATATGAGCTATTCTGAACCCGATAAGATAAACTTGGGATATCTTCTCAATTAAACTATGGATTTGCCCTGATTGTCTTGACAAGGCAATCTTCGGGAAAATAATAAGTTTTATAAACATATATTTTTTATAAATTCAAATTATCTTATTTTTAAGTAAATAGATAAATATTTATATATAGATTGGATCGTACTGGATCGTATCTGATATACGATCTTTAATTGTTTTGAATGTATGTGTCCGTATATGTTCTACAAGTTAAATACTTGAATATATTTTTCTATATATAAACATATAGACAATTGATTGAATTATATCTGTTAGGATTTTACTTAACCTAGGGTTACTTGAACTAGGGTTATGTAACCCTAGCCATCATGATTGATCTTAGATGGATTTTTGATGAGATCCAAAGGCTCAAACATTAAGCCATGTGAAGAATTCTTGAACAAATGAGAAGAATGTGGAAAGTTCTAGTTGTTGTGTGTTGGCATTCATCACAACCATCCATCTCCTTCACCCATCTATCCTCCATCACCACCTTCCACCTCATCACAACACCCCACCCCCACCCACTTAATTCCGGCCACATAACCTCCCCCCCCCCCCCCCATCTCATCTCATTCCATTTTTCCAACTTCATTCATTTCTTCTTCCAACCTTCTTCACTTCCTTCTTTGTTCTAAAAAAAGTGAGAAATAATAATAGGGTTAGAGTGTGAGAAAGAGAGAGCTTCATTTGTTTGCTTAGGAGCTAAGGAGGAGGAGGCAAGAAGGAGGAGGAGCCAACAAGCTTGTGCATCCAAGGTGGGTGTTCTTCAACTTTTGTATGTTGTACTTAGAAATTTGTAACTTGCAAATGGTTTAGAATTTGATTGTGAAAATTTTGTGGCATGTTCTAGGATGATTTTAAAGTATCCTCTATTTTTATCATATTTTTTTGGGTTTGTTTAGTAGCCCAAACAACCACTCTAATTTCGGACAGTAAGCAAGCTAACAGCTGCTGCTTTTATGGAAATTTGTTGTTTTTCCAAAAATCGTAACTCAGAAATGGTAGGGTATTAAGCCCAAATTTTGGTGGATGCTCGTTTATGTGTCTAGGACTATAGTTTCAAATTTCATAATTTTTTGAGATCGTTTGATACCTCAAAGAATTTGTAGATTGCAACTGGTCTGGAAAACAGAAGCTGAATCTGCTTGTGTTGAGGTTGAAGTTCATCAATTCATATCTACTTTTGTGTGAATGATATTGTCATGAAATTTTTTCTGTAGGTTGTAGTATGATTCTACATCATGATTCTAAAATTTTAGGATTATTAGACAACATTTGATGGAGTTTCAAATATAAATTGCTTAAAATGGTAGAGACCCCATCTGAAAAGCAGAAAGAATTTTATGTTAAGTTTGAAGGGTCATAACTCCCTGTGTATTATGAATCTAGATGCAATTTTTTAAAAAAATTGAATGGTATATGTTTAGTTTTAGAATATCAAATTTCATGAGCTTTGAACTTAGGATTGATTTGTTACTGAATTTTAAAGTAGACCAGATTCAGGTTAGCTCAGGTTAACTGGTCTGTGAATTTGTGTAAATCTGGAATTATGTGTTAAGAATTTGAAAGAATGATCAACTAGAGATTTGTAGTAGAGAGTCGTAGCTTTCCAAAACATCTGGATTTATGCAATTCCAATTTGTGTGGCAAAAGTTATAATTTCTTTTAGATTGGGACAGAACCAGTCTAGATTGAAGGACTTAACTTTTGTAAAGGAAACTCATTTCCTGATTGTATACCGATAAAAAATGGAATTTTAGAGGACTTAAATGGATGAATCTGGGGATGTGTTCAACTAGGAAGTGTAGTAGACACTTTCACCTTTCCATATAATCCATAATCAAGTAATTCCGACAAGTAAACAAGTTTTTATGTTCAGGCAAAATGCAGCAAGTGTATGAAGAAATACACAGCTGAGAACATATTGAGATTGTATAGCCCCTAGATGGCTGAATTTGAAGAAATGGTTAACTAGAAACTTATAATTTAGGGTCTTAACTTTCCAGAATGGGTAATATCAAGCAATTCCGAATTGTATTTTGGAAGATATAAATGTTACAAGTTCAGCAACCTGTTGTCTTGATCGACTTCAAGCATGGGTTAAATAAGGGAACTAGTGTTTTATAAGGAAATTGAGGGAGTTGTCAACTAGAGAATTGCAGTAGAGTTTCCTACCCTTCTAGAAAACCAAATTTTGTTGGATTCCAATGAGCATAGCTTGATTCGCAGCAACTGCTATGTCTTGAATTGCTTATGATTGGAAGATTGATAAGGGATTCTCTACATACCGCATTATGGTGATTGTGAGCTATTGAGTTTAAGATATTTTAAGCACTTCATTAGAACTTATACAAGATTCCTGTGCTTAGTATTCATGGTGGACACATGAGTAAGTTAGGAGAATAGCTGTATAGTCGATTTGTGATTGGTATCTTGATGCCTGAGTCTGTCAATGGTCGGGTGTTAGTGTTTGTGTATGTTACCTTCATTCACAAATTTGTATGCATCTTTTGGGCATCGATGGACTACTCGCTGAGGGTCACGGACCGAGAATTTGGTCGAAGACCTATGAAGATATTAGAAATCGGTGGATGTTGATTTACCGTGATTAATTGCTATTTTTTTGACAGATCAGTCAGGCTCAACAATTGTTTTAGACACCGTGCATGATTTGAGTGATAAAAAGTATTTTCAGTAAACTGCATCTAATTAAGCTTTCTTTACTGTTCGCTTGAAGACTGGGTTGGTGTTAGGGGTGGTACCCTATAATTTGACTCGTTCTAAGAGCCAACACTAGGCGGTGATAATCAGGGCTGTCTCTTCCTGTCATTAGGGATACATGCTGCTGTGCCTATCTCGCACTGTTAATTCCTGAAGTTCCGTGGTAAGAATGGGAGGGTTCCTGTCGGATAGGGGGCTTAGACCTTCAAGGCCGGCATGTTCTTATGTTAAGTGGACACGAACGGACTATGGGGCTATTGTCCCATGGATCTTCGGCACCATAGATATGTGGTTGTGTATCTGTAAGATCGTCATGACATTTGGTGTGATCCAGACCGGATTAGGGCACTAGTGGCAAACAAAGACACCATTGTATTTAGTAGTAATAACTGCAGGATTCACCAGCAACGATTGTATCTATCAGGAACATGTTGAGTACAATAGTAGAATATTTGCATGGCGAGAGTTCGAAACCCTGAAACTGGAGGAAACGGCTTGATCTGGAATATATGTAGTATGGGATGCATGCGTATCCAGAGTCTTGCTGACATTAGATTAAGTACATCTGCTTTTGTGCATTGTGTAGTATGCATTAGACTTCAGATCATGCCATACACTAACACTAGGAAATTAGGATGCACGTTCCTGTTTTCACTAAAGGCTGGTTGTGATTGCTAGTTGGAGATCGCTGTTTTCTTATCAGCATTGTGTCAGTATAAGTACTGACGTGCCCACTCAATTAGGTGCTGGATACTGGATTGCGAGTACAGGAGAACTCAAGACAAGCAGGGCATTCTAGTGGAGTAGCACTGTACTTACCTACCATTTGAGCATGCGCAGAATTATCAGAGTCATCCAGCAGGAGACTCAAGCCGAGGGGCACGTTCCAGGGAAGCAACTTGACCACTCAGCAGAGTTCTGACGGTAATCAGCCGACTACCATTCTGGAAGACAACTGACAGCATTACAAGTGGAGTCTATAAATATTTGTAAAAAGTTGTAATGAGTTAATGTAATTTGTATTCCTTATTCAGGAACAATATACATTTGTAATTAATAATGTAATGCTTTTATTTGGCAATAAAAAGTTTTAAAATTTCCGTGTTATTTACTGTGTTGAGGTGCATTTGAAGGAAAAGATTCTGCTTGTGTCATGGATACCCGGTAACGGGGATCCGGGGCGCTACAGTTGGTATCAGAGCTGACTTCAAATTGCAGTCTAACACAGTAGGAAATTAAAACATAAAATGCCAGTTAGAGGAAGGTTTACGTTCAGATAGTTTGAGTAATCTATATATATCTGTGATTCCTCTCTAACCGAAACTAAACCTGTATATGTTTTACAGGATGGTGTTCGAAGATATCTTCATCAGTGATGTGTCAGTGGCAACAGATGAACCAATACCTACAAATGGACCGATGTCAGTGGAGGAAGAAATAAGGGAAGTACTACAGCAGGATGAAAATGAAAAAGACTCACCTCCACCATCATCAAGCCCAACCATGGAGCAACAGATAAAAGCCGACATATATTTGAGAATGAAAATGCTGAAGGAAAGCAAGGACAAGGAGGTTCACCCTGCCGAGCAGCAGATTGCACACCTAAAGAAGGAGCAAAAGCAACTTCAATCCCATATGACACGCTTACAGAATCATTAGTGAAAACTCCAGGAAGACCCCAAGCCAAGAATTGCTGGGAAGACCATCAAACCAAAGAAAGTTGGGAAAAGAACCAAATGTTCTAAGGGAAAACGCTCCAAGAAAACAATTATAGCCAAGAATTGTTACGCTGTGGAAAATTTGGGCATATCAAGCCAAATTGCCCACAACTACAAGAAGGATGCTCGGCAAACAAGTAGCAGAACATCAGTAACAGGGTGTAATAATATGTGAACTGACTATGTTTTGGTACGTTTTGGAAGTCGAAGTATGGTGTAATCTACCTTGTGTTATGAATGTTCAACTCAGCTATGAATGATATTATATTTTGGAAAACTTTTCGATGTACTACTTCATGGATGAATGAATTTTTCCTTATAATTGTGGTACAACTGGATGTTAGAAAGGCGAGTTTGCAACTAAAATATCTAGTAGATAACCTGCTGCCAGACGTCAAGGAGAAGGTCTGTAACCCGATATTAGTCTAACAAGTCTACAGCCGAACAACAAATAAGGGTGCGTCGCAGCACAGGAGTTGAGGAAGAACAACAAAGCCACACCAACGGCTCAGAATCGAGACTAGAATTTGCAATATACCAAGGAGGCACTGGTAGAAATCAGTGGAAACCAGGCGCCGTCGCCAGAAGTGGATCATTCCTAGACTCAAGGAAGGATCCGTCAACGACCAACTCAATCATTTTTCAGAAGCGGCAGAGTTCTCCAAGGTCAGCTTATGATAACTAGTCGTCTTCGAAGACTCATTCAAAACCCAAACAAACTCGGCGAAGCACGAGATCCCTTAGCCAAACGTCCAAATTAGCTCAACTAACTAGTTGTCTTCGTGGCCTGAGCATCACTCGAAATGGCAAGGAATAGCTCCACAGCTCGGCGAGGGCACACCATAGCTCGGCGGATGCTCCAAAAATGCCATAGCTCGGTGAGGAGTAGCTCGATAGTTCGGCGAGAAATTCAAAGAACCATAGGTCGGCGAAGATCGTGTCTGCGTAACTCGACAAAGAACCACAACTCGTAGAGACCCATAGCTCTGCCATCATGGCCTGTCGAATTCGAGAAAACAGAGCATAGCTCATAGCTCATTTAAATCGAGGAGACCCATAGCTCGGCAAAACACCATCTCCATAGCTTGACGAGCTAACCATCTCCGAAGCTCGGTGAGCTAATCCACCATAGCTCGGCTGAAGCTCGTCCCCCATGGCTTGGTACATTGACTGAACGAAATATGGAGCTCGACTGAAGCTTAACGACTCCAACTTCGAGGTCTCCCGCTTCATCCATGGCTCGACGAGGACGGAGGCTCATAGCTCTGCGAAGACGTGTGCTCCCTGTAGCTCAGTGAAGTCCTCAAAATTAAAAAAAAATGGCCATAGCTCGGCCAAATGGTCGATCGAGCTATGGGGTTCTCGCCTCAATTCCTAACCCTTGGATCCCTCCAAAACTCGAGCTCAAGTGTGACGAGCAGCTCAGATGCGTCCACATCATCCCATCTTCTTCCCCAATGCTCTGCTCTCTCCTCAGCAGTCTGATCCCACTCAGCGAACGAGTCGGAGCATGATGGACATCCCTGAAGCCGCCACGTTGCCTCCCCAGATGATCCTCGTTTCTCCACCGCTTGATCTCACTCAGCAAGCGAGCTCCTCCTTGATGAGCGCTCCAGATAGTGCCACGTCGCAACTCATCACAGCGATCAGATCAGAGCCCCTCGATTGCATCAGCGCATGAGTCCCCCATGATCGATGCCTCTGATCGCTCCAAAAATCGTGCTCAGCTTTGAATATTCACAAAAAAACTCAAAACTCATTTTTAATTCAAAAATTAATTTAAAAATCCAAAAAATTTATTTAAATTTGGGAAAAATAATTTAAAATGGTTAATTAATTATAAATTTTGAAAAAGTGATTTTAAAAATTGGGGAAATTATTGGAAAATTCTAGAAAAATTCAGAAAAATCCGAAAAATATATGGAAAAATTCAAGAAGATATTCACTACCTTCCGAAGCCACATATCAGTTCCAGGTATCTCTGAACACCCTGACGGCTAAGATTATACTCCAGAGTCCAAAAGTAAGACGTACTACTCCTCGAAAGCCAAGAAAATTATCTTTCAGGAGTGGGGGCTTATGATGATGGTAAAAATCACAGCAAATCAGGGCCGTACGATTCCTCACAGATCTCAAAGCTTCTACAGACAGATTGACCATCACAGGCCTCTCTAACAAGTCCGGTTCTCCAAGATATGAGCTCTTTTTAAGCCCATAAAAAGTGACAGACTAGGCCGACTATGAGAGACACCCAGCTCATGCAAGCTAGGAGTCAAATCTCTTATCCCCTAACAAGAGAACTTATCTCTTGAGAGGAGAGACATAAAGGAGATAAGGAATTCAAATCGATCCAACGGACACAGATCAATCTCTTGATATGTCTCTCGGGCCTATAAATATCCTTCCCCCTCTACAGTTAGAAGGTAATAAAAAATTCGTCAGTTTTCTCTCATACTCTCTCTCTCTCTGGTTCTGACTTGAGCGTCGGAGGGTCTGTCGCCGGGGCCACCCCTTGTGTTTCAGGCTTTTTGCAGGTCCATCGGCTGCGTCAGCTACCGTCGGATTCAGATTATGGTGGTCAATAAACAATCCAGATTCACTCTCAGGAGTTCTAATCGCTTTTCACGGCCAAGGTCAAAGGTCAGACTTTTAGTAGTTTTCATCAATTATTAACTCATTATCTGTTTGGTCCCACACCAAAATAAGCAGCAAAAATATCCCAAATTAAAGGATTAATCTCTCCGTAAAGGATAATGAGGAGGTGAATAGTTTTCTTTATTTTTTTATTAAGTATTAAAATACAATTAAATATTAACTGTATTAGTGCATGATATTATGTAGCAGAGAGATAATCATGATTAAATCACTAATTGGAAGGGTAAAATGATCAGAAAACTTAAAATTAGGGGTGCAAAGGCGGATGTGTGTGATTCGCAACCTACTTTGCCAAATTGGTAGGCCAAGTGGGGGGGAAAAAGATATAGAGTGGGTTATTTGTAAACTCATGAAACATGCGGTAGGTTTACTGAAATTTACCCTAATATAATCTTTGAGTATATGTATTTATCCATAAATCTTCATTTTACACAATTCTAATAGTCAGTTCTATACATATGTTGAAACTTAAAAAAAAGTACACCTGTTTTGAAAAATAATAGTGAATACATATCACATATTATATCTTAATATGCTCTTATAGTATAGTCAGATTAAATATCTAATAAAAAAAAGAAAATTTTATAAATTTAAACTTGGATATTTAGGGGTGTTTGTTTCGATGGAAATAAGGTGGAAATCTTTTTTTTATGCCAACTTAGTTTCGTTTTCCATTATATATAAGAGAATTTTTTTATCTTTATTTGAAAATAAAAGTTGATAAGAAAATAACATGATATGTCAAATTTAAAGAAAAACTGTTTTCCTTTTAAAATTAGAGAAGGTAAGAAAATTGATTAAAAAAAAATTTTAAGATTTTGTGGCCCACCAATTCTATGAAACCTAAGATTGGTTGTTTAAGGTTACTTTTCTATCTTGCTTTCACACAAAAAAAAATAAATAAATAAATAAATAAATAAATAAATAAATAAATAAATCATTTTATAGTTTTTAAAAATGACATCTAAACAAAAGTGTTTGTCGGTTTGTGCTTTGAGCTAGGTTAATGAGCGAAGCCCATACTTAGAGGCTCACTCTATGAAGGATGGTTAATCCCCAAGTTAAGTATCATGAGTGCTTCCACTTTTGTTCACAAAACTTAGTATAACACTAAACTTTCTTGTAGTATTATGATAGGGTTTATCTTCATATGATATCTCTATATGTCTGTGATGTTGATCTAGATTGCAAGACATTATCTTTGTTTCTTTGGTACCACTATTGGTTATTATTGTAATTAATACCAGCATCACATGCATGCAATATAGAGAGATCACATAAAACTAAACCTAGCATGATATTATGAGAAGGGTTAACCTTACATAAGGTTTTGTGATGATAGAAGTGGAAGTGGTGATCTCCTTGATAATATGAAACTCCTCAACGAACTGCTCATATGACGACAGATCATACAGTTGAGGTTACACACAAGTTTTACACCTTCGTTCCCAATGATAGTCAGAAGGATGACAAGTATGGGAAAACATAGTCACAATAAACGTGAATATTATCTCTCTAGAAATCTAGAGAGAGAAACTCCCCCCCCCCTCCCCCCAAAAAAACTCCCAAAAGTTTCAAAACCCTAGATCTAAGTGGGGGCGGCGGCTAGGGCTCGTCGCCGTGCCCCCCCCCCCCCTCTTCGCCGTCATCTCCCTCTACTCTCATGCTCTACCCTCTTCAGCTTCGCGATCGTCGACTAGCTCCATTGGAGCTCCGACAGTCGCTCCCTCTTGCAACCGCACCCTGTCTCCCATCGTCGATGGTCGAGGTCCAGTACCCCGGTGCCGTCCCTCTTGCGGCCACACCCCCTCTCTCCCGTTGTCGTCGCTCACATCGCGGAGTCACCGCCGCTAGAAACATGGGATCAGCTTTGGATCCAACCTCCCACCACCCCAATACACCCTCAGCATCACCCACTCACTGACAAGTGGGTAACCACGCGTCTGACCGGTGGATTGATGACCGGATAAGCGAAGGGTGGAGTGTGTGGGATCATATCTATATGTGGGTGACTGGTTGTGGGAATTGGAGATGGGGGTGGGTATGTTGGGGTTTGGAAACTGGAGGGAATTATTGAGTTGGAGTTGCTTGGAATTTTGGTTTTCACAGGCCTTGACTTCGACCTCCTTCAACCAACGCCTACAGTCTTCGCAGTAACACCGCCACTACGCCCTCATCATTGAACCTGGAATCTACAATGTTCACTGCCTGCAGGGGAGAGAGGTAAAGGTGGTACTTTGATTAGTTGTAATTTGTTGTGGTTTTTTGCGTGAGAGAGAGAGTGAGAGAGTGAAGATGTTGCTTCTCACTACTCTTAGTAGGTGTTTGTTTGGGTTTGTGAGAAATCATTTGAGAGAGTAAAGCGTGAGAGAGGCAAAGGTATCCTCTTTACGGCTCACCTTTTTTACTGTGTCCGTGGTTAGGGTGAGTGAGAGATTTGTTTGGTGAGAAATCGCTTGAGAGAGCTAAAGCGTGAGAGAGGTGAAGATATCTTCTCCACGGCTCTCTTATTGGTTGTGACTTTTGACTGGGCTGAGGGTGTGAGTGTGCGGGGCTTAGGCTCGAAGAAGGGGTCCCCCCATTGATGAAATGACAGAGTTCGGCGGTTGATAAAATCCCGCCTGACTAGCTTCAGGTGGGTGTGCACGTGCCATGGAGGCAGCGTACGAAGCTAAAGGGACGTACATACAATTTTGCTTGGCGAGCTGTGTATTTGGGCCCAAGATGTGGTCCATTACAATATTTAAGGAGTAGGTGTGTCCTCTTCGATAGTATGTTGACTATCGATTTCTCGGCCCACCCTCCAGGGCTGTTGGAGGGATCTAATGTTTGTACGGGTCACGTTGCTTCATGTTTTATTTTCTGTTCGTAGTCTATACGTTTGGTTAATTTCTGATTAATAAAACATGGTGGTTATATTCCACCTTTTGCCTCAAAAAAATAAAATAAAAATAAACTTGAATATTAGCAAAATTCGCGAATAATTCACAGATAAATAATTGGCTGAATTAACTTGCGAATTAAACGTAGTCTCGCAAATAAATTTCTTGATTCACGAATTGTTTGTGAGTGTTTGCAAATAAAAGAATAATTCATGTATTATTATGGGGTGTTGGATTTATTTTGAATGAATTAAAAGAAAAAGAAAAAAAAAAGGGAAGAGGACAGATATGTGGGGCTTCAATGGTGAGTTAAAGAGGTTGAAAATGAAATGGACTATTAGCGACTTATTTGCCCGTGAGCTTCCTTTCAAAATTACTGATATGGGCTAGGAATGACGTGGCCCATCCTGGACCACAGGATCCCCTCAGGATACGCGCACCTCCTGATTCTCCAGATTCGCCACGTCAGCGTCAGAAAACCGCCCGGACCGCTGCCACGTCAGCCCGAAAACCGCCCGGGCATCTGCCACGTTAGCCCTAAACCGCCCGGATTTCCACCGCTTCAACCACACGGGCAACCGGGTCCAGACCCGGCCCCAAACGGGTCCAGACCCGGCTGGGATCTTCTATAAATACCAGACCCTTACTCCTTCTCCAGGTAATCAATCTTTTGCCACCAAAACCCTAGTTACTGTTGCTTTCACTCAGTGACTGACTAGATCGTCGGATGGTCTGCCACTGGGACCAACCCCGGTGTTCTGAGACCGTCTGCAGGTACACAAGACCCTCGGATCCGAGCCTCAAAGAGCCGAGCCCAGCATCAGCCTCCACCTCAATACCGCCTACCTCAGTAACGTTCGCCCAGCCAAGGGTCGTCTGCATAGGTGTCTCCTCTAAATACAAATCGAGTAAGAACTCACGCCTGGTGCATCCACACGTTCCCCAAAAACAAACCGCATCAGGATGGTGCCGTCTGTGGGAAACTGCCTATCATAGACGCCAATCCGAGCCTCGCTTCCAACGGTACCCTCATGAACGCCGAACCAAGCTCCGCCCCCGTCGGCATTAACGTCGACCCGAGCTCGCATGGCACCTAAAGCCGCAAAAGCTGTTACTTCCGCACGCCGACACGACGTGCCTCCGCAAGGCATCGATGCCGATGCCCAGGGACCAAACAACAAAAGGGTCAGCCACGGACACCAACCGAACGCCTCCCGCCCTGTTCAGGGTGACCTACGGGGGGGGTAATCTCGAACCGCTAGGCCAGCCGTGGCAGGGGAGGAGCCGCTTCCAACTCGGCTCCGAACCATCCCAGACCCCCATCTCAAGGGGCTCCGAACCATCCCAGACCCCCGTCCCAAGTATGGGAGCCTGTGCTCAGCCGGGTCGGTCGGCAGCAGTCCGCCCAACCAAACCGAGCCGGAGGAGCCCCGGTTACACACCAGGAGTTCCAGGACTTTCGGAGGGAAATCCTAGGCACCATCCGAGGGGTCCCCGTCAACGAGAACGCCCACTGTTCCCACACACGATCGCAGGCCGAGGCTACCGTATCTCGCCAATCAACAATCCCCCCAGAGTACGATGGCGACATTTTGAAGCGCCTCGACCACGTTGGTAACGGCGACCCTAGGGCAGCTCAGGGGTACAGGCCGGTTCGTCCTCCTTTCTCCGCACTCATCCTGCAGGCGGAGATACCCCGCAATTTCCGTCCGCCTCAGTTCGAGACATATGACGGCGAGGGCGATCCGGCTGATCACATGGAGGGCTTTAAAACCCTCATGATGATTCACAGCGCATTGGATCCCCTCCTGTGCCGAGCCTTCCTCGCAACACTCCGGGGTCCGGCTCGGGAATGGTTCTCCAAGCTCACCCCCGGCTCCATCTATTCTTTCGACCAGCTAGAGGGCAGTTTTCTCGCCCACTTCGTAACCAGCCGAAAGGCCGAAAGAACGAGTGCATCACTACTCGGGCTCCGGCAAAAGGAGGGGGAGCCCCTTCGAGTGTTTGTCCGGAGGTTCATCGCCGAAGCGAGGTCGGTCTCATCCCTCGACCCCAGTGTTGCCTCGGCAGTTTTCCACCACAACGTCCGACATGGACAGCTGAAGGCCTCTCTGGCAAAGAAGCCGCCGATAGACTTCCCCGATCTCCTCAACCGGGTCGAAAAATATATCCGAGCCGAGGAGGCACTCAATCCCGAGGTTCAGAAGGAAGCTCCCGGGAGGGGGAAGCGCAAGGCCGACAAAGTTGAGCCGGCCAAAAAAGCTCCCAGGGACGGTGGCTCCGCAAAGAAGATTCCGCCGGTCCCCCGCTTCGAGAGGTACACTCCGCTGACGCAGAACGTGTCGACAATCCTCTTGGCAATTGAAGACAGCGACCTCATCCAGTACCCTCCTCGACCGTCCAACAATACCAGTAAGAAGAGGGATCAGCGGTTCTATTGCCGATTCCACCGGGACAATGGGCACGACACAGATCACTGTCGAGCCCTGAAGGACGAAATTGAGGCCCTTATCCAATGAGGGTACCTCCGAGAGTTCAGACGAGAAGGCACTCGGGAACCGAGGGACAACAGGAACAGGAGGGATTCCCCTCCTCCCTGAGGGCAACGACAGCGTCCCGAGCGGGATCCGGATCCCGAGGAGCCTGAGGGTCAAATGGTCCTGCATTGCGTCCACGGAGGGCCTATGGGGGGCGAATCCAACAGTTCCCGCAAGGCCTTCGTCCGGGATGTCAATACCGTCCAGGGCCCTCTCTCCCCACCGGTCCAGCAACTCCCCGTCTCCTTCTCAGGAGAGGATCTGGAGGGGGTTCGGCTCCCTCACTGTGACGCTCTCGTCATCAACCTCAGCATGGCGAACTTCGACGCCCGAAGAATTCTCGTAGCAACGGGAGCTCAGTCAACATTCTGTTCCTCGAAGCATTCGAGAACCTGAAGCTTTCCCGCGAGAAACTAAAGCCTGCCGGGTATACCCTATACGGATTCTCCGGCGTCCACGTGACTATAGAGGGGATCGTCACCCTGGACGTCACGGCAGGCACGAAGCCCAACAGAAGGACCGAGTCCATGGACTTCATGGTTGTGAATGTAAAGGCAGCTTACAATGCCATCCTCTGCCGCCCGGGACTTTGCTCCCTCCAGGCGGTTCTCTCGGCTTACCACCAGAAGATGAAATTCCCCACTAGTACTGGCGTCGGAGTTGTCCGAGGGAACCAAGAAGCAGCACGTTCGTGCTACATGACGGCAATCGGAAGCGGGGTGTTTCCCCTCGATGCCGTCGAGCTGGAGCCCCAAGAACCCAGCCGGAACCAGAACCGGTGGACGAGCTGCAAGAAGTCTCATTCGAAACAAGGGATGCGTCGAAGCACTTCCGAGTAAGCTGCTCCCTCGCCCCCGACCTCAAAACTGCCCTAATCGCATGCATTCGGCGCAATATCGACCTCTTTGCCTGGAAGCCCTCTGACATGCTCGGTATCTCCGAAGAACTCATCATGCACAAACTCAGCGTGATTCGCGGGTCGAAGCCAGTAATCCAAAAGCGGCGCAAGTTCGCTCCTGAGCGACAACAGGCAGTAAACGCAGAAGTGGACAAGCTCCTGTCCGTGCATTTTATACAAGAGGTCGCTACCCAGAGTGGCTGGCGAACGTCGTCATGGTGAAGAAGGCAAGCGGGAGTTGGAGGATCTGCATAGATTTTACCGACCTCAACAAGGCGTACCCTAAGGATCCGTTTCCTCTCCCCAGCATTGATGCCCTTATCGATGCTACCTCGGGTCACGAGCTCCTCTCCTTCATGGATGCCTTCTCAGGCTATAACCAAATCCGGATGTTCCCTCCGGACATCGCCGAGACGTCCTTCGTCACAGACCAGGGGCTGTACTGCTACCGGGTCATGCCCTTCGGGTTAAAGAACGCCGGTGCCACCTACCAGAGACTCGTCAACCGAGTCTTTAAAGATCAGATCGGGCGTAACATGGAGGTATACGTCGACGACATGCTCGTCAAAAGTCAACATGGACAACACCACGTTGCCAACCTGGAAGAAGCCTTTGGGGTCCTTCGAACCCATAACATGAGGCTCAATCCGGCGAAGTGCGCCTTCGGCATCTCCTCGGGAAAATTCTTAGGGTTCATCGTCAGCCAGTGCGGCATCGAGGCGAACCCCGAAAAAATCCAGGCCATAATAGACATGGCCCCTCCCAGGAATGTTAAAGAGGTCCAGAGGCTAACGGGGCGACTGGCGGCCATCGGCTGTTTCCTCTCCAAATCCGGAGAGAAGTCCCTCCCGTTCTTCAAGGCGCTACGCGGCACTGGAAAGTTCGAGTGGGGTACTCAACAACAAGAGGCCTTCGCCCAGTTGAAGGAATACCTCGCCAACCCTCCTCTCCTTAGCAAGCCCAAACCAGGGGAGCCACTCTGGCTCTACCTATCTACTTCGGAGAGCGTACTCAGTGCCGTCCTCATCCGGGAAGAGGAGGGGGTTCAAAAGCCTCTCTACTATGTGAGTAAGGTCCTGCTCGATGCCGAGACCCGATATTCCAGGATGGAGAAAGTGGCGTACGCCTTGGTCATAGCCACACGGAAGCTTCGTCCTTACTTTCAGGCGCATTCGATCCAGGTACTTACCGATCAACCCCTGAAGGCCATACTCTACAAACCGGAGAGCTCCGGTAGACTCGTCAAATGGTCGATCGAACTCAACCAATATGACATCGGCTATCAACCCCGAACGTCCATCAAGGGGCAGGCCCTTGCCGAATTCATTACAGAGTGCACCATCTCCGAGCAACCCACGAACAAAGAAGCCGACCAGACGTGGGAACTTTACGTCGATGGCTCCTCTTGTGAAACGGGGAGCGGTGCTGGCATCATTCTTCAGGGCCCGGATGGTTTCCTCCTCCTGTATTGTCTCCGCCTCAACTTTCCAGCCTCCAACAACGAGGCTGAATACGAGGCTGTGATCACCGGGCTCAACCTAGCTCATCAAGCCGATGCCAAACAGATCAGGGCCTGTAGCGATTCTCAACTGGTTGTCAACCAGATCACCGGGGACTACGAAGCCCGTGACGATCGCATGATCAGGTACCGAGCCATAGTCCAGTGCCTATTATCGTCCTTCGACGAATTGGCTGTCTTAAGGATCCCCCGGAAGCTGAACGCCCAGGCCGACACCTTGTCAAAATTGGCTTCCTCATCATTTGAAGGCCTCGACCGCACGGTCCTGATTAAAGTCCTGCTGAAGCCAAGTACAGACTCTTCGGAGATTCTGTGCATTGAAGATGGAGCTCCTCCCGACGACTGGACCACCCTTAGCAAAAAATTCCTAGTCAACGGAGAGCTCCCCGAAGATCGAGCTGAAGCACGGAGGATCAGGGTCCGGTCTGAAAGATTTGCAATCATCAATGCCACTCTTTTCAAAAGATCCTATACAACAACCGATGGCAGACTCTACCTCCACTGCCTAAGCCCAGACGAAGCTAAGTACGCCCTCAAGGAGCTGCACGAGGGGATCGGCGGATGTCACATGGGAAGCCGTTCACTAGCACGGAAGGCGCTAAATCACGGGTACTACTGGCCCACTATGCTTCAAGATGCCCTTGCCCTAGTGAAGAAGTGTGGCCCCTGCCAAAGGTTCTCTCCCGTGAAGAGGGCTCCTCAGGCGAACCTCCGGTCCATGGCCAGTCCGACCTCCTTTGCGATGTGGGGAATGGATCTGGTAGGCCCATTCCCAAAAGCAACGGGCCAGCGGAAGTTTCTCATTGTGGCGATCGACTATTTTACGAAGTGGATCGAGGCCGAGCCATTAGCAACGATCACCGAGCGACAGACTCAGTAATTTTTCTGGAAACACATCGTCTGTCGGTTCGGAATTCCGCAGGTGCTCATCACAGACAATGGGAATCAGTTCGCGGGTAAGAATTTCTGCAAGTTCTGCGAAGATCTCGGGATCCAGCAGCGCTTTTCTTCAGTATGCCATCCCCAATCTAACGGTCAAGCTGAGAACGCGAACCGCCAAATCCTTGACAGCCTTAAGAAACGACTCGATAACTCTTCAAAGGGGTTATGGGTCGACGAACTACCAAGCGTTCTCTGGGCCCCTTGAACGACCAAGAGAATCCCCACGGGAGAATCCCCTTTTAATTTGACGTACGACACAGAGGCCGTCATTCCCATGGAGATTGGGATCCCTTCACCCCGTATAATGGCTTTCGACAAGGCCGAAAACTCCCAACAGCTGCGAGCCGACCTGGACCTCATAGACGAGGTCAGGGAAAAGTCCGCCATTAGAAGAAACATCTACCAACAAAGAATCGAAAAATTCTACAACAAGAAGGTGCGCCCAACTGATATCAAACTTGGAGATCTTGTCCTCCGAAAACTGGCAGTTTCCAGCCCCAGCCAGAAGAGAAAGTTGGCACCAAATTGGGAGGGCCCCTACAAAGTATCCGAAGTCGTGCGCCCTGGCACGTACCGCCTGACCAGTGCCGAAGGCAAGCCCATCAAAAGGCCCTGGAACGCGGAACACCTAATCAAGTTCCTAGGAGGAGAGTAGCCTCCATGTAAATTATCATGATTGTAATCGGCACTTCGTGCCTAGTCTTTTGTAAAAGTTCAAATGTATTGTAAATATGCCAGCTTTCTTATAACAAGCCTATGGCTTCGTATTTTGTAACAAACGAAGAACATAACTCGGGCTCGGCGCTCGGATAACAGCGCGAGCCTGTAAAGCTTCCCTTACAAGCTTAGGACTCGGCGCTCGGATAGCAGCACGAGCCTGTAAAGCTTCACTTACAAGCTTAGGACTCGACGCTCGGATAACAGCACGAGCCTGTAAAGCTTCCCTTACAAGCTTAGGACTCAGCGCTCAGATAGCAGCACGAGCCTGTAAAGCTTCACTTACAAGCTTAGGACTCGGCGCTCGGATAGCAGCACGAGCCTGTAAAGCTTAACTCACAAGCTTGGGACTCGGCGCTCGGATAGCAGCGCGAGCCTGTAAAGCTTAACTTACAAGCTTGAGACTCGGCGCTCGGATAGCAGCACGAGCCTGTAAAGCTTAACTTACAAGCTTGGGACTCGGCGCTCGGATAGCAGCGCGAGCCTGTAAAGCTTTCCTTACAAGCTTAGGACTCGGCGTTCGGATAACAGCCAAGCCTGTAAAGCTTCACCTACAAACTTCCCTGAGAACAAGTGTGGGAGCTCGGCATCGACTCCGAGCAAGGCGGGTGCCTCCATCAAGGCACCGCGACCTTGACGCTCGGTGGCGACCCACCGCTACGCCTACAACTGCCTTTCTCACCGGTATGGGGGCTCGGCAACCGTCCCTCGCTCGGTTTGGGCTTCTCCAAGCTTATCAACCTGTATACGAGGCGACATCCGCCAGCCACGCCCACACCTTCTCTCCCTGAGAACAAGTGTGGGAGCTCGGCGTCGACCCCGAGCAAGGCGGGTGCCTCTATCAAGGCACCGCGACCTTGACGCTCGGTGGCGACCCCCCGCTACGCCTACAACTGCCTTTCTCACCGGTATGGGGGCTCGGCAACCGTCCTTTGCTCAGTTTAGGCTTCTCCAAGCTCATCAACCTGTGTACGAGGCGACATCCGCCAGCCACGCCCACACCGTCTCTCCCTGAGAACAAGTGTTGGAGCTTGGCGTCGACCCCGAGCAAGGCGGGTGCCTCCATCAAGGCACCGTGACCTTGGAGCTCGGCGGCGACCCCCCGCTACGCCTGCAACTGCCTTTCTCACCGGTATGGGGGCTCGGCAACCGTCCCTCGCTCGGTTTGGGCTTCTCCAAGCTCATCAACCTGTGTACGAGGCGACATCCTCCAGCCACGCCCACACCGTCTCTCCCTGAGAACAAGTGTGGGAGCTCGGCGTCGACCCCGAGCAAGGCGGGTGCCTCCATCAAGGCACCGCGACCCTGACGCTCGGCGGTGACCCCCCGCTACGCCTTCAACTGCCTTTCTCACCGGTATGGGGGCTCGGCAACCGTCCCTCTCTCGGTTTGTGCTTCTCCAAGCCCATCAACCTATGTACGAGGCGACATCCGCCAGCCACGCCCACACCGTCTCTCCCTGAGAACAAGTGTGGGAGCTCGGCGTCGACCCCGAGCAAGGCGGGTGCCTCCATCAAGGCACCGCGACCTTGACGCTCGGCGGCGACCCCCCGCTACATCTGCAACTTCCTTTCTCACCGGTATGGGGGCTCGGTAGCCGTCCCTCGCTCGGTTTGGACTTCTCCAAGCTCATCAACCTGTGTCCGAGGCGACATCCGCCAGCCACGCCCACACCGTCTCTCCCTGAGAAGTGTGGGAGCTCGGCGTCGAACCCGAGCAAGGCGGGTGCCTCCTCCAAGGCACCGCGACCTCGACGCTCGGCGGCGACCCCCAGCTACGCCTACAACTGCCTCTCACCCGCATGGGGGCTCGGTTACGACCTACTACCATGTGCAGACCAAAGTTTTATTAAGGTTTAGAGCGTCCACCTTCGGCAGACGCCCCGAGCCTCGAGTCGAATTGTTGACCACCTTCTCACCCGCGAACAACTCGGGGTTTACGGCTCTTACAAGCCTAAACCCCGAACAGTTCGAGGATGGCAGGGGGCCATCGACACGCTGCTCTCTCCGTCACGGAACAAAAGCTCTGAGCCTTCGAGCCGTTCAGCTAACCCTTCTCTTGCCCCCGAACAACTCGGGGTTTACGGCCCTTACGAGCCCAAAACCCCGAACTGTTCGAGGACGGCAGAAGAGCCATCACGCCTCGGCTCTCTCCGAACCCCCGAACCGATCAGTCGGCTCATCGCTCACCAACGAACAACCCGGGGTCTTGCGGCTCTGACAGCCTGTACCCCGAATAGTCCGAGGGTGATCGGTGTGCCTCCGATCCGGAGTACTCAAAAATATTATATTCTCTGGGCGCCTGCCTTTGGCAGGCACCCGAGTCAGACGGCTCACTGCCTGACAACCAACAAGGAGAGTGGGGGATTATATAGCCCCCTGAGGCCCTCATTTATTGCATCTGGGAATGCGAAATGGCGGAAGGCAAAACGTCGCCATAAATGCTCATGGAAATGCAAAACATCGCAATTAATGACGCAGTTGCGTCAATGGCGACCCTTCGTTGCAGTCACACCGACCACCCTCGGCAGCCGAGGCAATCAAGGTTCGGAAAAACGAATGATCTTATTGATTACTTATTGCTTACAACTCAATGAATGTCGATACAAATACAAGGAAAAAGCTTACAACTCACTCATACTCGGCTGGAAACTCGAATTCGGGGCTCCTATCACGCTCGGCCGAACCGGCCCGGGAAGGTACTCCCATCACCGAGCTTCCCGCATCCTCGGACTACATCCCATCCGGTAGAAATATCGGAGACCGCCCCGGGGCCGCGTTGCTGGCCCCCTCTATCAGACCAGCACCTAACAACAGCTTCAGTCTGCGGATCTCCAGTTCCTTCTCGACTATGGCCTCACGAAGGACAGACTCTGAAGCCGAACTCCCGCTCGAAGCATCCGAGAGGGACCAGCCTGTCTCGATGACCCACCAGTCCCGGTCGGCTACGGCCTTTTTCAGACGCGCCAACTCCAAGCCGAGCATCCTGGAAATATTCAGAAAATAGTTAACGGTGGCGTCTCAGTCCCGAGCTTGCTTCTGTTGACGAAGCAAAGCTGCCTCCGTGGCCTCCTCCCCCACTCGATCTAGAGGCACCTCGGCAACAACGGGGAAGGCGACATAGGTCACGTGCGTCTATCAAAAAGACGAGAACAAACATCACAAAAAACACAAGTATGGAAGAATCGGCCCAAAAAATATATATTTCATTTCTTTCAAAAAGTCTGATATAAAAGCCGCGGTGGCCAGTCCGCCCAAGGCATTTATATCAAAACAAGAAAAAAAGAAAAAGATCTATTCTTGAGGGGGGTTTGGCACCTCTTCATCGACCTGAATGCCCCCCGCACCATCGCCCCCGGGGTGGGAGGAAGGTTCGGCGCCCATCCATAATAGAGATGGTCCACGTTCTGCTCGGGATAGATTTGTTTAAAATGGGACTTGGCTTGTTCGTACGCCTCGTCCTGCGCCACCATGACGGTCTCCCCCAATGCTGACTCCATCTCCTGCAGCGCCTTCTTCCCCTTCGCCGCCTCGGCCGCGATCTTCGCCACAAGGTCCTCCCGATCCTACTTGTGGATCTTGCCGAGCGACTGTATCTGGGCTTCGTGGACGGTAATCATCGATCGAGCTTCTTTCAGCTCATCCGTTGCCTTGTTCAGGTCACGAAGGTACTTCTCCGCATTCTGCCTCTCGATAATAATCTCCTTCTCCAAGCACTTGTGGAAGTGCTGGCCATGGAGCATCGCCTGGCTGAAGAAGAGAAATATCAGAAAAAATCCGTCATTGAATGAAAAACAGGGCCAAGTCAACTTACCAAAAGGGTCGCCTGAGACCACCACATATAGGCCTGGTCCGCCGTCTGCACCGCTAGTGCCATCCGTTCGCGCTCGGTGGCGGCCTTCGAGACGAACTCGACCGCCACAGGCGCATCGAGCAGAGAATCCCCCCGCACGATTGACCAATCAGGGGCAAATGGTAGCGTGCCCTGCCTGCCCCCATCTCTGTAGCGCCCAGCCGAATTGGGGGGAGCCCTTTTTCCGGGGCATGAACAGTCTTGCCCGAACCACCCGCAGCATCCCGAGCCCCCCTCGACGAATGGGAGGAATGGGAGTGCTGCCTCTTAGCCCTTTTCGCCGGGGAAGGCTCCTCGGCCACCGGTGCCGACACCTGGGAAGATGCCCCGGTCTGCGCGGCCAGCTTTTGCTTCTCGGCCGCTACTCTCTCCTGCTCTGCCTTCTTTCTCCTCTCTGCCCTCGCCTTCTCGATGACAGCGAGCAACAACTTCTTCACGTCTGCCTGCTGGGTCGTCATCCCTACAAAAACACAGAAGAAAAGCTAACATTAACACGAAGGCAGGAAATGAACATATTCGGAAAGAGACATACTAGGGTCGGCAGGACTCAGTCCAGCCCGGGCGAGGTGTATCTCGGTCACTCGAGGCCACGCTATACTGTGCCCCCCGGTGATCTTCTCAACCCTCTTCCATTCCTTGGCAATCAAGTCGCTCTTCCTCGGGGGCTTGTGCTTCGGCTTGACGAAGTTCCACCCGGTCGGAATTCCCCAAGACCCCTCAGTCCGAACTACAAAATATTTCTTTTTCCATCCCTTTATAGAGTCCGAATGACCGTGCATAACCTTCTTGTGCGGCCTCGGCGAAAAGTAAAAAATCCCTTCCTGATCTCCGAGCGAACCGATCCCAAAAATAGCCCGGAAGAATGTCAGCCTCGGCTTCACTCCCTTCTCTTAACACTTAAGAATGAAGCAGACTAAATGCTTCCAGGAGTTCAGACCATACTGTATGGGACACAGCTTCGCCCAGTTCAGAACCCTCTTCACGAAGGGATGCAGCGGCAGCCTCAGCCCCGAGAGGAAGGCATCATCAGGAAACATACAATATCCCGGCGCCAGAGCCGTGGTGGGCCGGATATCGGGGCTCGGAAGGAAGATCTCGAACTCTCGCGGAATATAGTAGGCGGCCCTGATAATGTTGAGGTACTCGGCCCTCAGAATGATCGGGATGCTATCCGCACGGATCTTCACCCGAGTGTCTTCGCCCGGCACTGGCGGGATCGGTTCGATGTCCTTAATATCGTCGGGATACATCCGAATCGACCCTGGATTCCTGAAGGTGACCAGGGGAAACTCAAGACCCGTTCTCGGTGCGTACTCATCGGGTGAGGAAGGATTGTGCGGGATGGTCATGACTTTCTTCTTCCGACGAGGACGAGCCTTACGCTCGGGGGATGGCGTCGACAAGGGGGGAAGTGGTGGAAGATCTTCTCCGACCCCAGTCGGCCCTCCAGCCATGCTTTGGCCAGCATCCTGTCCTCCGACCTCATCCTCCTCGCCTTCCTCATCACCCTTGGCACCTTGCTCATCTTTGTCCTCCTCCTCAACCTCGGTGCCTTCACCCTCCTCTTCATCATCATCCTCCCACTGATCCTGTTCCCCCTCGTCCTCACCGTCCCCCTCATCCTCTTCCTCCTTGTCATCCTCATCCATGGGCTCCTTCCCCAGCCTTCTGGACCTCAATGGGGACACAACGAATACTACGTCGCCCCCATCATCCGACCCGGGATCAGTCAGAACTTTTTCCTTCACCTTGTACTTACTCAACGACGACGACGTCTCCTGCTCGGATTCCTCCGCAAAGCGGCCTGACGAGCTAGCCTCGGATCCGGACAGAGTTCGCGATATTACTAAAGAAAAAAGTACAAACCTGGAGCGTAGGAAGTTACGGTCACCGGAAAATTCGCCGACGGCAAGTAAAAATCCCGCTCTTGTTAAAAATTGGAGTGAGTAATAAAGTGAAGATAAAGAAATGAGGGAGGGGGATGGGGTTTTAAAGAGAAAAAGCCACTCCTCGATTTTCGTAAAAAAAATCTGGCTGCTAGATCTTAACTGACAAGATCTAACAGCCACCAAGATCTGGAAAAGCTTTGATCTTTGCGCCCATGATGTCAACAACAGGCGTAAAATTACCCCACTGCCCCTCCACATTTTCTATAACAAAAAAAGCTTTTTCCCGCCAAGACAGAAGGGTCGACGCCCGGATGATAGCACGAGCCAATTCCCCTTCTATTTTTCACAAAAGGGTCGACGCTCGGATGGAAGCGCGGGCCAATTCTCCTTCTATTTTTCACAGAAGGGTCGACGCTCGGATGGAAGCGCGAGCCAATTCCCCTTCTATTTTTCACAGAAGGGTCGACGCTCGGATGGAAGAGCGTGCCAATCCCCTTCTATTTTTCACAGAAGGGTCGACGCTCGGATGGAAGCGCGAGCCAATTCCCCTTCTATTTTTCACAGAAGGGTCGACGCTCGGATGGAAGAGCGTGCCAATCCCCTTCTATTTTTCACAGAAGGGTCGACGCTCGGATGGAAGCGCGAGCCAATTCCCCTTCTATTTTTCACAGAAGGGTCGACACTCGGATGGAAGCGCGAGCCAGCAATTTCCCTTCTATTTTTCACAGAAGGGTCGATGCTCGGATGGAAGCGCGAGCCAATTTCCCTTCTATTTTTCACAGAAGGGTCGGCGCTCGGATGGAAGCGCGAGCTAATTCCCCCTCTATTTTCATAGAAGGGTCGACGCTCGGATGGAAGCGCGAGCAATTCCCCTTCTATTTTTCATAGAATGGTCGACGTTCGGATGGAAGTGCGAGCCAATTCCCCTTCTATTTTTCACAGAAGGGTCAACGCTCGGATGGAAGCGCGAGCCAATTTCCCTTCTATTTTTCACAGAAGGGTCGACGCTCGGATGGAAGCGCGAGCTAGCAATTTCCCTTCTATTTTTCACAGAAGGGTCGACGCTCGGATGGAAGCGCGAGCCAATTCCCCTTCTATTTTTCACAGAAGGGTCGACGCTCGGATGGAAGCGCGAGCCAGCAATTTCCCTTCTATTTTTCACAGAAGGGTCGACCCTCGGATGGAAGCGCGAGCCAATTCCCCTTCTATTTTTCACAGAAGGGTCGACGCTCGGATGGAAGCGCGAGCCAATCCCCCTTCTATTTTTCACAGAAGGGTCGACGCTCGGATGGAAGCGCGAGCTAATTCCCCTTCTATTTTTCGGAAGGGTCGACGCTCGGATGGAAGCGCGAGCCAATTCTCCTTCTATTTTTCACAGAAGGATCGACGCTCGGATGATAGTACGAGCCAGTAATTCCCCCTCTATTTTCATAGGAGGGTCGACGCTCGGATGGAAGCGCGAGCTAATTCCCTTTCTATTTTCACAGAAGGGTCGATGCTCGGATGGAAGCGCGAGCCAATTTCCCTTCTATTTTCACAGAAGGGTCGACGCTCGGATGGAAGCACGAGCTAATTCCCCTTCTATTTTTCACAGAAGGGTCGACGCTCGGATAGAATCCCGAGTCCCAACTACTCTCCTTTGATATAGTGGGACTCGGCGCTCAGATAGAATCCCGAGTCCCAACTACTCTCCTTTGAAATAGTGGGACTCGGCGCTCGGATAGGATCTCGAGCCCCAACTACTCTCCTTTGATATAGTGGGACTCGGCGCTCGGATAGGATCCCGAGCCCCAACTACTATCCTTTGAAATAGTGGGACTCGGCGCTCGGATGGAATCCCGAGCCCCAACTACTCTCCTTTGAAATAGTGGGACTCGGCGCTCGGATGGAATCCCGAGCCCCAACTGCTCTACTCTGATATAGAGGGGCTCGGTTGCCGACCCCCAAGCACTTCTACAAAATCGACCTCAACATCCCCTCGCTCTTCCAACTAGCGAGGGGACCGTCTATCGACCCAAGGAGCTCGTCTGCCGACCCCTGGGAGCTCGTCAAACCCCAATGGAGGGCCTCGACGTCCCCTCGCTCTTCCAACTAACGAGGGGGTCGTCTGCCGAACCTCTGGAGATCCCTTCGTCTGCCGACCCCATGAGCTCGTCTGCCGACCCCATGAGCTCGTCTGCCGACCCCTGGGAGATCGTCATACCCCAACCGAGGGCCTTGACGTCCCCTCGCTCTTCCAACTAGTGAGGTGGTCGTCTGCCAACCCTTAGGGCTCGTTTTGCCAAGCCCGTTGACTCGTCTACCGACCCCCAAGCTTCGGCAAGCGTCGCTCTGGCTCTCCCACTCCTCTACACAGCCTCCCGCGCAAATTCCAATAAGGGATCCATTCCTCCTACCCCCTGGCCTCCTCAGAAGGTAGCAGATCCTACTTTCTCACCCCAACATCCACCTTGCTCTTTCTATGGATGCGAAGAATCACTCCTACATGGCTGGCTCACCCAGCCCTACAGGAGTGTGGGGCTTGTGATATGGGCTAGGAATGACGTGGCCCATCCTGGACCACAGGATCCCCTCAGGATACGCGCACCTCCTGATTCTCCAGATTTGCCATGTCAGCGTCGGAAAACCGTCCGGACCGCTGCCACATCAGCCCGGAAATCGCCCGGGCATCTGCCACGTCAGCCCTAAACCATCCGGGTTTCCACCGCTTCAGCCACACGGGCAACCGGGTCCAGACCCGGTTGGGATCTGCTATAAATACCAAACTCTTACTCCTTCTCCAGGTAATCAATCTTTTGCCACCAAAACACTAGTTACTGTTGCTTTCACTCAGTGACTGACTAGATCGTCGGAGGGTCTGCCACCGGGACCAACCTCGGTGTTCCGAGACCGTCTGCAGGTACACAAGACCCTCGGATCCAAGCCTCAAAGATCCGAGCCCAGCATCAGCCTCCACCTCAATACCACCTACCTCGGTACCGTTCGCCCAGCCAAGGGTCGTCTGCATAGGTGTCTCCTCTAAATACAAATTGAGTAAGAACTCACGCCCGGTGCATCCACACGTTCCCCAAAAACAAACCGCAAACATGTGGAATTCTTTTAGTCGACCCAGTTATAATGCTTATGATTCTTATAAATAGGAAAGTAAAAACTCATTGGATACCTTTGTGGTGAATAAGATTTTCATAGTCACAGATTCG
Source organism: Hemerocallis citrina (assembly GCA_017893485.1). Classification (NCBI taxonomy): domain Eukaryota; kingdom Viridiplantae; phylum Streptophyta; class Magnoliopsida; order Asparagales; family Asphodelaceae; genus Hemerocallis; species Hemerocallis citrina. The sequence continues at coordinate 192,842,309 of CM030358.1, forward strand.
GGGTTCGGAAATAGTTCGGTCTAATTTACGGAATTAGAAAAATATTAGCTAAATTCTAAAAAAAATTGGGAAAATTTGAAATCTTTTTTTTTCTTCTTCAATCTGCGATGGCCTGAAGGCCGAGTGCACCAAAAAGGAGCAATAAAAGGAACACATTTCTCTTTGTAAGGATCTTGAGAAATTGATATGTGAATTCAATTTATATCATATGGTGTCGTCTCACAACCCTATACTTAACCTCTCTATTTATAGGGTGAGAATAATAGGATTATGGTGAGGCAAGTACATAAAGAAATTGAATTTTTGAGTTTTCCTAATTATTTTCATGTCAGACAAACCACAGTAATTAAAACATAAACATATCGGAAACAAATCTTCTTGGTTTATAATTTTACTTTTGTTAAACAACACCCCCCCTTACTGTAAATGTTGCATATTCAACAACGATCAATATAATTACTTTTGTGCCGGAGATTATGTACTGTTGCTTTCCTTTCCTTTTTAAAAGTTGTTGTACCTTTTACATATTTTTTGGACTTGTTTCGTTTTTCTTTTATTAATGAAATATAATGACTATACTCTATATTATCTTCACAAAAACTAAAAAAATTAAAATTAAATGAGCAATATATTTATAATAATTTTTTATGTACTGTTACGTAACAGCACATTGTACATCAAGCCAATGAAACTTTTGTGATTTCCCTTTTTTTTTTGGTAAAGAAGATTTTTAAAGTGTTTTTTTTCCCAAGTATCTACTCCCACAATTTTTGGTTTTTTTTATATCCGACCTAAAATCTTTGTTTTTATATTACCACCTCAAATCAATAGGTTGATTTAAAAAACACACATCTCTAATATTATAATGGGAGAGTTGGGGTTGTTATTTGTAGACAGCCTCTAATTTGTAAACATTCATTCAACCATCTAATCTCAACCATTCATTTTTAAGTGAGAGTTATGTTGACCATTCATTTACTCAACTGTTGTTAGTTACCATAATACCCTCAAAGTTTAAATTTATTTACGTCATAATTATTTACAAAAGTGTTCATCTTATAAAATAAAAGTTTATGATACAAGAAATAATTTGTAAGAGGTATCTGATAAGTAAAGGAAGGTCTTATTATTTACTATATAAAAAATAATAATTAAAGCGTGCATCGCACGTGCAGTTACTAGTAATGTTTAAAGAGTAATGCTACACCTACTACCAAATCTGCTACATTTTTGTTTACTACCTTAAGTGGCACACTATTTATGGAGATTATTGTAGTAGGTGGTAGAAATATCCAATAGTAGTGTGCCACCTAAGGTAGTAAAGAGAAATGTAGTAGATTTGATAGTAAGTGTAGCATTACCCATGTTTAAAATACTGCCATGCTCTTTTGTATACTTTATTCTCTAATTCTCCATGCTCAGAGAGAACCTAGTAATCCATTTCAATTTCTTCAAATATATTGCAAAACAAATTATAATAACCATGAAACGTTAATTTCCTTCAAATTATTCTCAACAAAAATTATTTGGTTCTTATTTCATATAAGATTTTATGACAATTTAAAGACTTAGAAGTTAGATTATTATCATAATTATCAAAAGAAACATTCATTAAAGAGGATATGGAAAAAATAAGTTAAGTTTTAATTGAGATGAGATATTAATTAACATTGGTGAAGGAATTGAAGACAATTGTGATAGATAGGAAAAAAAGATTTAAACCAAAAAGATGGTTGGATTGAGGTTATTTTGAGAATTAAAATATATTATTATCGGATTTTGACCCAATAAGGAGAATAATTATTGTAAATTCCTCACGATTAATTGAAAATTTAATGTTTTGTGTTTTTTGGGAATCTTTGCAATTAATTTAGGCAGGAATATGAAAATATGAAGAAGTCGGATAGGACTTAGGAGTATGTAAATTTAAGGTGTGGGTATGGAAACAACCGTTTCTAAGGTGGTATTGTGCAATAGTATAAACTTCCATAACACTGAAAAAATGCAAATTATACTTGTGAGGCCCGTAAATGCAAAGTCCCAATAATCTGTCCTTTTCTCCCCCCATTAGAGGAGAGAGAGAGAGAGAGCGAGTTCAGTTCATCTGAAAAGAGAACTAGAGTTGGTGAAATCTGATCATCCGAGCTCAACCATGGCGGCGATCGAAGGAGAGACGTTGGAGCTGGAAGTCAAGCACAAGGTCAACAGTTCCTGGCACCCTTGCCGTGCAACACTAAGGTCTCTCTCTCTCTTAAACCCTTATGACCATTTGCAAAATTTCGGTGATTTTTTTTTCCCGTTTATTCTAGGGTTTGGATGAGTTTAATTATCTTTTTAGTATATATTAATGCTCGATTTCTTAGTGGATCTAATGGTGTTGGTTAGTTGGATTTGCTTCCACCAACTTGGGGGTTTAGCTTGTGTAATCATTAATTAGTGTCCAAAATCTCACTTAATTGGCTCTTGCATTGATATACTAGATGATCGGCAAGTGCAACGGAAGTTCCCCCTTATCTTGAAGAATAATGCTTCATCCACTACCAATTTCACTACCATTTTGTTCGCTATCTTAGGTGGCATACTCCTATTGGAGAGTTCCTCCACCTACTTTATCTTCCTCTACCTATTGGAGTGCGCCACCTAAGGCAGTGAAGAGAAATGTAGTGAAATTGGTAGTGGATGTAGCATTACTCTATGTTGAATTAGAGTCGAGTAGTTAAATTTGGAGAAAATATCGAAAGATGAAAAGGCTCATTAAGATTTTATTTTTATTTTTTTCTTTTTAATGATGATAATAGGGATTAGACTCTTCAACGAATCCCAGCCAATAAAATTAAACAACTTCAAGTACAGAATTTAGTACTCCCTTCATCCCATAATATAAGTCATTTTAGGTTTCTACACTCATATTAAGGAACATTCTAGGTTAGTGTAAAAGTAAAAAATATTTTGAAGATCCTAAATAAGCTAGTGATTGTAAAATGTCAAACTTGTCGTCCTCTAAAATGAGCTAGTAATTTTTTTAGGTGAAAACTTAAATGGCTACACCTGGGTAAAATTGGAAGTATAATGGAAAAAGCATTAATGTATCTTTAAAAAGACTAAGACATCTCTAGAAAACCTAAATCGACATATATTGTGGGACAAAAAAAAAAGACTAGAAGGAGTTATATTATGGGACATATGGAGTATTTTACTAGCAGTTATTGCTAGGTGTCTTACAAAGATATCTTTTTTTTTTTCTTCAAAGATTTTTTTTTAATCAAATGGAAATTTGATGGTTGCAATATTTGAGACAAGATGCATTGCACTTGCAATATTTGTGTTTTTTCTCCCCTTCTTATTCCATCCCTTAATTTTGTTTCCCAATTTCATGTACTAGGACATTGGTCAACTTAAGTATACAATACTTGAATAACTTGCTTCCATTATACAAAATGAGTAAACAACAACAACAACAACAACAACAACTAGTAAACAACAACAACAACAACAACAACAACAACAACAACAACAACAACAACAACAACAACTAGTAAACAACAACAACAACAACAACAACTAGTAAACAACAACAACAACAACAACAACAACAACAACAACAACAACAACAACAACAACAACAACAACTACTACTACTTTATCCCAAAGTTGAGTTATTAATAATTTGATGTACTCATTTTATCCCAAAGTTGAGTTATTAATAATTTGATGTACTCATTAATTCCCAATGTGTGCATGTGAAGTGGATAACACACCTGAAACTTTTATCCCAAAGTTGAGTTATTAATAATTTGATGTACTCATTAATTCCCAATGTGTGCATGTGAAGTGGATAACACACCTGAAACTTTAAACTTTAGTATAGTAGTAGTAGTACTACTACTACTACTTTATCCCAAAGTTGAGTTATTAATAATTTGATGTACTCATTAATTCCCAATGTGTGCATGTGAAGTGGATAACACACCTGAAACTTTAAACTTTAGTATAGTGAGCAACGAAGGATGGAATCTTTTTCCTACAGCAGGAGAAGGATGCTCTTACAACTTATAGATATATACATCATTGCAGACAGCTTGACTCTCCTTTTGAATATGATTATAGAAACTTTAGTATAGTGAGCAACGAAGGATGGAATCTTTTTCCTACAGCAGGAGAAGGATGCTCTTACAACTTATAGATATATACATCATTGCAGACAGCTTGACTCTCCTTTTGAATATGATTATAGTAGAGATTATTGGTCTATAAAATTAATATCATAATGTTTCATGAAAATACCTTAATTTGATCTACTTTACTATTATATACTCCAAGAGCGCGCTCTAAATAGTCAATGGAAGCATAGAAGAAGGTAGCAACCATAAAGATTTGAAATGAGAAAACCCTTCGAGGTATCTAACTTCTAAGAGAAGTAGGTCAGGATATTTAATTGTAAAGGTGGTGAAACTTAACTTTGTTACTCAGATTAAATAAAAATCAACTTTGTTATCCAGCTAATGATTTTAGTGAGCAACGAAGGATGGAATCTTTTTCCTACAGCAGGAGAAGGATGCTCTTACAACTTATAGATATGTACATCATTGCAGACAGCTTGACTCTCCTTTTGAATATGATTATAGTAGAGATTATTGGTCTATAAAATTAATATCATAATGTTTCATGAAAATACCTTAATTTGATCTACTTTACTATTATATACTCCAAGAGCGCGCTCTAAATAGTCAATGGAAGCATAGAAGAAGGTAGCAACCATAAAGATTTGAAATGAGAAAACCCTTCGAGGTATCTAACTTCTAAGAGAAGTAGGTCAGGATATTTAATTGTAAAGGTGGTGAAACTTAACTTTGTTACTCAGATTAAATAAAAATCAACTTTGTTATCCAGCTAATGATTTTAGTGCCAACTGGGTTTTGTTTGAGTTTGCTATGGTGTATTACCTGAGAATGTTTTATTGGATATAGTTGTAACTTTTGGTAACTAATTGACAATTCAATTGCAAATTGCAGATCATTTGTGTTTTTTTTAGTGTATTGTCAGGGAAAAGGTGTTTCTTTAGTGTTTACAATGATAGTTGTGAAGGACTTTGTAGATTGTTGTTCTTTATTATAAGCACATACATCCTTGTTAAGGACTTTGTAGATTATTGAAAGGTAGATGCCCATCTCAAATATTTGCGTGATTGGTACTTGTTGCCTACCATTGTTTGTTGAGTTTATCATGATAGTGGTGGTGTGGGGTTGTCTGTAATTTTTGTTACTGCTTTTTGAAGGAACTTATAAGACCCATCTTGAAGATAGGAAGTTAAGCTAAATACTAAAATTGATTGCTCTGAAGTTAAACATGCTTTTTCTGATGTCGTGAGTGAAGTAAACCATCATATTGTGTTGAATTACTTTTCCTTCTTGCTGTTGGGGTTTGTGGATCCAATACACGATAATGGGTTGAAGAAGATAGACGAGAAGGAGAGTTGAAGTGGGAGCAAGCAGGTCAAAAGTAGTTTGAGGCTACAGGCAGAGTTTCGGTCGACTGCGCGGTCGACCGCATCCCCCGACCGCAACCCAGGCAATGTACGGTCGACCGACCTACACTATGTTGGACTCTGTACAGTCGAAGGAGAGAACCGATCGACCAACTTTGTGTTTCGGTCGACCGTCCCAACGCTGTTTGATGAGCGGCTGAGATTGAAAATTGAGAAAACCTATATATATTGTATTGTATACGATTTTAGGGTTAATTGAAAAGAAAATAGATATCTACTAGCCGTCAATAAGAGAGAGTGATAGAGAGAAACCCTTCACCTTGGGGGCGAGAGATTTGTAAACCTATTCTTCATATTTCTAGTGAAAATTGCAGGTGTGTCTCTGCGCGGGGAAGTAGCCATTGTTTAGGTGAACCTCGAAAAAAATCTCGTGTGTTCTTGTATGTTGCTTTTGGTTGTTCTTTGTTCTCTTGTTTTGATTTTATTGTTTTTGCATCTGGTCGTCGTCGTTGAGTATTCTGCAGTTAAAATTCAACAAAGTGGTATCAGAGCTACAGGTTGGTAGTTTTGATTGAGATGAGGGACGAGAGTAGAGTCAAGGAGTTCGATGGAACGAATTTCACAATGTGGAATATCGAAATGATTGCGTATCTCTGACAGAAGGATCTAGATGATCCGTTGTTTGGTTTGAAGTTAGAAATGGCGGAGGCCGATCCGGTTGCGTTGGCGGCCTGGAATAGATTGGATCAGAAAGCGCGTGGGCAGATTTAGTTATCGCTGAGCAAGAAGGCGCTATTTCGCATTGAGAACGCAAGGACCGCAAAGGAGGCAATGGAGATATTGACAGACATGTTTAAGAAGCCGAATGCAGCGAACCAGATCTTACACCTAAAGAAGTTGGTTAACTTGAAGTTGTCGGGAAGGGGTTTGGTTTCTGAGCACATCAACAATTTTTGTATGGTTTACATTCAGATTGAATCGTCGGGTTTAAAGTTTGAGGAAAGGGCACAATCGTTGTTATTGCTATCCAGTCTTTCCGATAGTTACGGCACAGTAGAGCAAACTATTACAAGCACCATGACTGATACGACAACCCTAAAGAATGTTATAAGTAGCATTATGAATGAGGATGCAAGGAGGAAAAGATATGGAGAGATTTCAGTTCAAATCTTAGCAATGCCGCACTGTCAGATGATAACCGTGGTAGAAGTAACAACAGAGGGAAGTCACAGAGCAGGAATCACAGGTTCAAGTTAAGAACAGGACATCGCAAAGGTGAGTGTTGGTACTGCAAGAAGTCAGGACACAGGAAAGACCAATGCGAGTATAAGAAAGAACAAGCAGGGTCACAGGTAGCCAATGTGGTAAGTATTGAACCCCGTCTAGATGAATTGTGTTTATCTGCTGGATTTAATATTATGCAAGATGATTGGTGTACAGACTCAGGTGCTTCTTATCATTGTATCCCTATGAGGGATGTTTTTGAGAATTACCGGACTGGTTATTTTGGTGCAGTTTCAGGTAGAAATGGGCAGATATGTCCAGTTGTAGGTAGAGGCACTGTGAGAGTGAAAGCTCGCAATGGTGGGCTATTGGTCTTGAATGACACAAGACATTCCGAGCTTGAAGAAAAACTTGAACTCAATTAGTAAACTAGACAAAGAAGGCTTCACAACAACTTTTGGGTATGGAGAATGTAAGGTGACTACAGGTGCCAGGTTGGTGGCAAAAAGAAAGCGTGGTGACACGTTGTACTTACTCAGAGGAGGTGATTCAAGTGATATCATTGCTATAACATCAGCAGGTACTTTCTCTTCAATTCTATAACATGTCAGGTTGGGGCACCTTGGTGAAAAGAGTGTCAAGCAGCTTTGTTCTAGGAATCTTTTACCAAAGCTGAAGAAGGTTGAGATGAATTTCTGTGAGAATTGTGTGATGGGTAAACAGAAGACAGTTAGCTTTCAGTTGGGTGGGTGTGAGAAGACGCTTGGGAAACTAGAGTTGGTACATACAGATGTGTGGGGTCTAGCTCAGGAATTCTCTTATGGTGGTAAGGGATGCTTCGTCACATCTATCGATGATGCTACAAGAAAAGTTTGGGTTTATGCAATTCACGAGAAATCAAAAGTATTTGAGGCATTCAGACCTTGGAAGGCCAGGGTTGAGAATGAGACGGGTTGCAAAGTGAAAGCAATAAAGTCAGACAACGGAGGTGAGTACACAAGCAAAGAGTTTGTTAACTATCTGGTAAAGGAAGGTATCAGAGGAATCAAAACAATTCCTAATCCACAGGAGAATGGTGTAGCAGAAAGGATGAACCGCACGATACTCGAAAGGGCGATATGCATGAGACTTTATGCGGGTCTTCCAGTCCATCTTTGGGCCGCTACAGTTGATACAACAGTGTACCTGATTAACCGTTGCCCGTCTAGTGCCCTTGATGGGGCCATTCTAGAAGAACTATGGTCAGGCAAAACTGTTAATTATTCACATTAGAAAGTTTATGGTTGTATGCAATATGTACTAATTGACAGGGAAGAAAGAAAGAAGTTGGACTCTAAGTCCAGGAGGTGTGTATTCATTGACTACGGTGGCGATGAGTATGATTACAGGCTTTGAGATTTTGTGGATAACAAAGTCATTCGCAGCAGAAATGTAGTGTTCAATGAAGAGGTCCTATACAAGGAGAAACACTGGTCAATACAGTACAATCAGTTCAGAGTCAGATTGGGGTTCAGACTCATACTCAGATTCAGATTTTGAAGGCAGTTCTAGTAGAGGGGGGGCCTATAGTGCAGCAGCAGGTACAGGTACCACAGGCAGCACAGGAGGCTCATGGTGAGTTCATTGGGAATGAGTAGGTTATCCAAGACGAACAGGTACAGCCATAACAGTTCGGGGAACCTGAACCGGTCGGTGAACCGGTACCCACATTGAGGAGATCGGCACGACAGAGAAGGTCAACCAAGATATTTGATTCATCAGCTAGTGTTGTTCACGAGCATATTCTGTATACGGATTCACAAGAGTCGGAGACTCATGAGGAGGCTTTGAGGGATGAAGCTCGAATTCAGTGGGAGTTAGTCATAAATGGTGAGATGTGCTCCTTGGAACAGAACCAAACTTTGGAGTTGACCAAGTTACCTGCAGGAAAATGCGCTCTTATGAACAAATGGGTTTTTAGAGTTAAAGATGAGGCAGATGGCAGTAAGGGGTACAAGGCGAGGCTTATTGTGAAAGGATTCTCTCAAAGAGAAGGTGTTGATTATAGTGAGATCTTTGCACTGGTTGTGAAGATGGCTTCAATTAGGGTTATGCTTAGTATTGTGACAGTTGAAGACTTGCACTTAGAGCAGTTGGATGTGAAGATAATATTTTTCCATGGTGATGTCGAAGAAGTGCTGTACATGAAACAACTCACAGGTTTTGAAGCAAAAGGGAAAAAAGACATGGTGTGTCGATTGAAGAAGAGTCTTTATGGGCTCAAACAAGCACCGCAGCAATGGTACTTGAAGTTTGATTGCTTCATGAGAGGAAAATGATTCGATAGATGCGAAACAGATCATTGTGTGTATGTTCATAGATATGAGGACAATGATATAGTTACCTTGACGTTGTATGTAGACATGTTAGCAGGTTCATGTATGGAGAAGATCAAGGAAGTGAAAAAGGCGCTAGCTTCGGAGTTTTTAATGAAGGACTTGGGTGAAGCAAAGCAAATCCTCGACATGAAGATTAGTAGAGACAGGAGAAGCGAGAAGCTTTGGTTATCACAAGCGGACTATGTGAAGGTGTTGAAGAGATTCAATATGGATGGCGCGAGGCCAGTTACTTGTTCCTTGGCTGTTCACTTCAAGTTATCAATGGACTTGTGTCCTAAAACGGAGGCGGAGATGGAGGAAATGGCTGCTATTCCTTATGCCTCAGTTGTTGGTAGTTTGATGTATGCGATGGTGTCTACAAGACCAGACATTACACAAGCAGTGGGAGTTGTCAGCCGTTACATGAAGAATCTAGGTAAACAACATTGAGATGCAGTAAGGTGGATTCTTAGAAATCTAGAAAGTACTTCAGATCACTCTTTGTTTTGGGGGAGATTCTTTGCATATACATGGTTGTGGATGCGGATTTTTTGAGCGATTGTGATGGTTGCAGAAGTACTACATGGTATGTATTTACAGTTAGAGGAACATCTGTTAGTTGGGCTTCGCGGTTACAAAAGGTTGGAGCACAGTCAACCATGGAGTCAGAGTATATGACACTTAAAGAAGCGACGAAAGACATGTTGTAGATTTCGGAACTTATGAAACAGTTGGGCAGGAAGCAACCCATAGGTGAACTATGGTGTGACAGTCAAAGTGTAGTTTTCTTGGCAAAAAACTCGGCATTTCACTCTAGGACTCGGCATATTTAAATGAGGTATTATTTTATTAGAATGGCAGTTGAGAACAAATGGTTGAAGCTAACTAAGATTCTTGGTACTAAGAATCCGGTGGATATGCTCACTAAGGTGGTGGATAACAGGAAATATCAGTTTTTCTATACCACTATCGGATTGTCTCCAGGTTAATTGTTGAGGAGACTCGCAGAGGCACGAGCCTAGACTAGGCCAATGGAAGAATGAAGAACAGGTTAGAGACTTCGTGTATATGTTCCAAGTGGGAGATTGTTGGGGTTTGTGGATCCAATACACGATAATGGGTTGAAGAAGATAGACGAGAAGGAGGGTCGAAGTGGGAGCAAGCAGGTCAAGAGTAGTTTGAGGCTACAGGCAGAGTTGCGGTCGATCGCACCCCCCGATCGCAACCCAGGCAATGTACGGTCGATTGCGCAGTCAACCGTCTCGCTCATTGTTTCAACCTTGTAATTTGAAGAGGCGATCGGTTGACCACGCAGTCGACCGACCTACACTCTGTTGGACTTTGTACAGTCGAAGGAGAGAACCGGTCGACCGACTTGGTGTTGCGGTCGACCGTCCCGATGCTGTTTGATGAGCGGTTGAGATTGAAAATTGAGAAAACCTAAATATATTGTATTGTGTACGATTTTAGGGTTAACTGAAAAGAAAATAGAGATCTACCAGCCGTCATTAAAAGAGAGGGAGATAGAGAGAAACCCTTCACCTTGGGGGTGAGTTCTTGGGAGATTTGTAAACATATTCTTCATATTTCTAGTGGAATTCGCAGGGGTGTCTCTGTACGGGGAAGTAGCCATTGTTTAGGTGAACCTCGAAAAAATCTCGTGTGTTCTTGTTTGTAGCTTTTGGTTGTTCTTTGTTCTCTTGTTTTGTTTTTATTGTTTTTGCATCTCGTCGTCGTCGTTGAGTTATTCCGCAGTTAGAATTCAACACTTGCATCTTTCATATCTTCTTAATACCAAGAGAAAAAAAACTGAAATTGATACAGTAACCAAAAAGTTAACCAAAATTGGGAGCACTAGTATGAACAGCCATCATGTTAGTTTTGCAAGCACAAATAGATGTACACCTATATATGCTTTCAAATTTATTTTGTGTTTTGCTAGGCTCCTCTCTTGACAACTGTGTACCACATGATCTATGCAGATGCAGCCTATATTGTGTAGTTGTAATCCAAGTAAACATTTTTACATTCCATACGTTGCAGAAGTAACCAAGTGTATATGACACTGGCATGTAAATTGAGCTAAAATGGTACTAACTATTAACTTTGTATCAATACATTCAGTCCTGCTATCGTTCTTTTTAAACTTAATTAAAATCCATTGGCATGGTTCTTGAACCCTGAAGGTGTGGTGAGCAGCGTGAGCTTCTAACACTTCCCTGCAGGTTAACTGCCCTTTTTGTGGGCCGAAACTTGGGTTCATGCACTGGATATTTTTTAGTCCGGATTTGATATGTGCACAGTAGGAAATGACTGTGCTATTTGGGTATCAGTTGAAATGACCCTGTGACTGCAACTAAAACTAAAACTCTGATGTTGTGGTGAGGGGTGATGTATTTATATTTTATATCCTAACAGATCAAACAAATCTATTGCCCCCTAAATTAAGAATACAGATGTATAGCCATTTCAACTGTCAAATAGTAAATGATGCATGTTCTACCTGCATACTGAAATATGAGCATGCTTTTGCATTATTTAATGCGTTGAGACATGATAGTCAATGTTGTGTTCCTTAAGATATGATTGTCAATATTGTCTTTGCAGTTCCAGCAATACTGAGTCCACTATTATCGTTGACTTCGAAAATTCCAATGAGGTAGATATAATATCAAAGAGAGAAGATGCTTTGCAACGTCTGCGTTTTAGATCAACTCCCCTTAAAGATGGTGAATGCTCTAGCATCAAAGAAGGAGATTGTGTTCTCGCTATGCACAAGGATCAGTTTAAAAGCCACTACTTTGATGCTGTTATAGAGAAGGTACTACCAGTTTTCACAGTACCTATTATTATTTCTCTCATAGCCCAATTTGGCCCTCATAAAAGGAAGATATGACTGAGGACAACCTTCGTTTTTGTTTGTTTGTTCTTCTTTTCTTCTGAGGCTAAGGAAATTTATATTTGTTGAGTAATGCAGAAGATCTCCACAATTCTACATTATCGATTTCATAATGCATTTGTCAGATTTTTCGACATAAATTGAATGTAACCATAATCCTATTCTTAATCTTTACCCTGACCATAATGCATTTGTCAGATTTTTCGACATAAATTGAATGTAACCGTAATCTTATTCTTAATCTTTACCCTGACCATAATTGTATCTCTTTGTGTCTCGCTACTTCATTGATCAACTGCAGATGAGTGATCCACTCAATTCTCTTTCCTCTTCAGTGTTCAACATTAACCCCCTTTCCCTTATGTTCATCTTCCGCAGGATGGAGATCCTCCTCGTCCTATCCCTATCCATAGCCAATGTATGCCATCAAGATTGGTTCCTGTTAGATATTGTAATATATATTTAGTCCCATATCAGATTATGTATCAGTTTAGTATTTGGTTTCCTCCTATATATAGGAATCATTGTACTCAGTTATTATCAATCCAATAATCCAATAATATTTTCAATCTCTCTGTTAACCTTAACATGGTACCAGAGTAGTAATTTTTTTCTTTCCTCTTTTTCTGTTCTTGCTGTCCTCGACGATCAGAGCAATCATCAACAATCATAGCTTTTCATCAGGTAGCAACAAAACCCAACTTTTCATCAACATCAACACCATGAGCATCAACAAAACCCAACTCTCATCTAACAGCAAGAGCATGAACACACCCCCTGTCTTCTTCAACAAACAACCATCAACAACAATCATCGATGGTCCTCTAACATCACCATCAACATCAATCATCGGCGGTCTTCAACATCAACATCACTAGCATCGTTGTCATCTTCTTCGACAACTACAAACCCTCCAAACCCAACGTTGCCATCTACCCACCGAACCCAAATCCTCAACTCTCATCAATCTCCCTCCAAACCCAATGTCTCCATCGAACTCCCCATATCGACACTCCAAATCCCGACCCTAGCCACCACCTACCTTAAATCCTAGCCGCCAACTTCTAACCCCAAAACCTAGTTCACTGCAAAAAAATTTCCCCACTCAAACCCTAACCCGTTTTGTTTCAAACCCATACCTGAAACCCGAAAACCTAGTACCCAGTTCTGTACAAAAAAAAGTAAAAAAGAAGTAAAAAAAATCAATTTTTTTTTGCAGGTACTCCAATGGCATCTCAGTCTCACTGGTCTTTTTCATTCTCCACCGACTTTTCTGTTGCTTCATCTACCTTTTCACCCCCCCACATCCTGATCTCCCTTCAGATTCAGACATATGCAGTGTCGCCGTCATCCTGATTTTGTCCTCTTTCCTACGCATTATCCCTAACCCTTCCCCACTTCTTTCGCAACCGGTAGCATCATCCAACTCTCTATCCGGACACCAACAGCATTTTCGATCTCTCTTCGATCTCTACCACAGCGACGCCAGTCTCCTGCCTCCTCGCAACACTTCTTCCCTTATATCCTCGGCCATGATCGTTATTCCAGCCTTGACGATTCTTGCTGACTAGTCTAACTTTCATCATCGTCTTACTTAGCTGGAACTCCAGCGCTTGGGTCGGTCTGTCACTGCTGGTCCCTCTGACCTTGCATTTTCTATTACTCCCGATATAAATTCTTCCTGGATTTTAGATTCTGGTGCATTACATCCTCTTACTAGTAATTATATACTGCTCACCACCAGCACTGTACTACTCTCCCACTCTCCATCTCTACACACTGCCGATGGCTTACAACTTTTCACTACACTCAGGGTCTATTAGCTTTCCCATTATCATATTATCTTATGTTCTTTATGCTCCTCATTTATCAATAAATCTTATTTCTATTAGTGCGTTATGTGATAGTGGTCTTGTCATTATATTTGATTCTTTATGTTATATCTCCGATCCACACACTGATTAGGAGTTTGGGCATGCTAGTCGACAGAGTCGTCTCTATCATCTAGATTTTCTTTATGCCCATAAATCTCATCATCATTTTGCTGGTGTTGTATTCTCTGATGCTGATCTGTGACAGACACTTAAGACATTAGTGAGTCTCGACTCAAGATTTTAACTTGTAGTGGTGCCCTTGGTCCTTTTTTTTACGCATTTGTTTGATTGTCAAGGTTGTCATTTGGCCAAACACATAGCCTTCCCTTTTAATCATAAAAGCACTTCTCAAACCACCCATCATTTTCAATTTATTCACTCTGACATATGGAGACCATTTTCTACACCCTTTTACAACGGTTATCTCTATTATGTTAGTTTCATCGATGACTTTACTAGATACACATGAGTGTTTCTTATGCGTCAACGCTCTGAAATACCTGACATTTATCAGTTCTTTACGATCATGGTTCACACTCAGTTTGATGTGCGTATCAAAAACTTTTGCTCGGACGGTGCTCGTGAGTACACTTCAACTATTATGAGATCAATCCTTCAATCTCATGGTATACTATTTCAGCAATTATGCTCTCACACACATGAACAGAATGGTGTAGTTGATTGCAAGCATCGTCACATCTTGAAGACGGCTCATGCTCTTCTACTTTCCTCTTCTGTTCCTTGTTCTTTCTGGGCTGAAGCTGTTATGATGTCTGCCAGTCTTATTAACATCACTCCCTTGTTTGCTCTATCTGGTACATCACCTTATGAGGCTCTTCGTTACTCACTGCCGGACTACAGTATGTTTTGTACTTTTGGGTGCACCTGTTATGTCCTTCTCCCGCCCACTGAGCGCACAAAGCTCATTGCTCGAGCTACTAAGTGTGTTCATCTAGGTCTCAGTCCATAACATAAAGGATATTGTTGTTTTGATCCTGTGGCGGGTCGTGTTAGTTTTCTTGATTTTCCTGTAGTTGTACCTATTTTTCTGGCCCTACCTTCACGCATTCCATATGATCCCACTCCTTTGGAACCTTTTCCATCTCATACCGACGTTCCACCTATTATTCCTCTTACGGAGACACCACCTGCATCCCCACAGCATCCTACACCCACTCCACCTATCTCACCCTCACACACTGCCCATCCGTCACCGGTCTGTCAGTCTACACCTTCTACCTCAGGCATCCCACCGACCTGTTGCACACCCGATGCCACCAGTCTCTCTGACCAGTTTGGTTTTGTCACCCTTGCCTCATACTCACCGCAGTTTCATGTATATCTCACTGCTATACACTTCACACGTGAGCCCAGAATCTATCAGGGAGCTATTCAATTTTTCGAGTGGCGGGAAGTTATTGCAAAGGAGTTCTGTGCTTTTGATCTGACTGACACTTGAGATGTTCCACTGCCCGTGGGTGTTCAGCTTGTTAGTTACAAGTGGATCTTCAAGATCAAATACCGACCTGATGGCTCCATTGAGCTGCACAAGGCTCGCCTAGTTGCCCAATAATTTACTTAGGAGCATGGCCTTGATTATGATGAGACATTTGTCCCAGTTGCACAGATAACTACAGTTCGCACTCTCCTTGCTTTCGCCTCTGTTCGCCAGTTCGCCCAAAGGCTTTCATTCTTTGACTTGTTGTTGATTGCCTCCCCCAATGGGGGAACTCCAGAGCTGTTTGTGCCTGTATCCTCTCTGCTATTAGTGAGCTTTCCTGTTAGCAGTTTTCATTCCATTCCTCCCCTGCTTTGAGTAGTTCTTCTGAGTCTACTCTTTCCCTTTCAGGTGCTGCAGACTCGAGCTTCTATCATCTGCATCGAGTGACTAGTCTTATAACATACAGTTCTTGAGCTTCCCCTGCCTACTAGATCTCTGATTTCCTATTTTCCAGGACACTAAGTTTCCACCCACAAATGTGCCCACTAGTTGACCTCCGATCATTTGCAGCACCTGCCCAATCAACATCACAATATCCTTGAACAGACAAATAAGAATAAGCCTTATAGATTATTCCACGACCCGGAGCTTTCTTCAAGTACCTGAGAATACGAAGAGCTGCATCATAATGATGTTTTCTAGGATTATGCATATACTGACTAATTGTACTCACGGCATAGGATATATCAGGTCGAGTGATTGTCAAATAGATAAGCTTCCCAACCAAAAGTCTTCTTCTTCTCAAGAGGTTCAGACATCGCATCATGTATGTGGTGATTTGGCTCAATAGGACTGTCAACTGGGCGAGCACCAAGCATTCTAGTTTCGTCTAGAAGATCCAGTGCATATTTTCTTTGAGAGATGAATATACCCTTCTTCGACTTTGCCACCTCAATCCCAAGAAAGTATTTCAATGGACCAAGATCTTGAATATCAAACACCTTAGCCATATATTGCTTGACTTTAGCTATATGAATCTCATTATCACCAGCAAGGACTATGTCATCAACATAAACCGCTAACACGGTTGTGTGTTGTTGTCCACGATGAATAAAGAAAGAATGGTCAAAGGCACTTCTTCTAAACCCAATAGTAAGAAGTGCGCTGCCGAGTTTATCGAACCAAGCTCGAGGAGATTGTTTTCATCGATAAATTGCTTTCTTCAACTTGCAGACGTGGTGGTGAAGAAGGAAAAGACCCCGGAGGCAAGGCCATATAAATCTCCTCTTGGAGTTTCCCATGAAGAAAAACATTCTTAACATCAAGTTGATGAAGTGACCAAGACTTATTCGCAGCTACTGCTAATAAAAGACGAATAGATGTCAATTTAGCAACTGGTGCAAAAGTGTCTTGGTAGTAAACTCCATCAATCTGATGAAATTCTTTAGCTACTCAACGGGCTTTGTATCTTTCAACTTACCCGTCAGATTGAAATTTCATAGCAAACACCCAACAACAACCAACATGTTTCCCTTCAGGAAGAACCACAATTTCCCAAGTTTTCTGTCTAGTCAAAGCTTCCATTTCACTATCCATAGCACCTTTCCATTCAGGTTTAGACATAGTCGACACATTGGATGAAATAGGAACCGAAGAGACTGATGCCAAATATGTACAAAGTGATGAACTCAATGCATGATAAGACAAAAATGGATCAATAGGATGTCTTGTACTAGGACGTCTAACACGTTGTCCTCTTCGAAGTGCAATAGGAGGATTTTCAGTGGAGATCTCACATGGAGAGTTGGATGATTGATCATGGTCGTCACCCGATTTAGGAACTAATACTTGCTTGTCTCCTTCAGATGGTAATGGACATTCTTCAATATCATCTGAAATGGGAGCAGGTAAAGTAACATCATTGGATCCATGAACCATACTAGTGGGTAGAAACAAGTTTGGATTGATTAGAAAAGTAAGGAAATCAAAGGACACATGCCTAGATACAAACTTCCTACTGAGACTAGGACAATAACATTTATACCCCTTTTTAGAGGGAGAATATCCAAGAAAGATACACCTTACTGCCTGAAGGAAGCAGTTCTCTCTAGGAATAGCAGTTCAGGTTGTTAATCATACTGACTAGTGAAACCTAACTACTAACTCAAGAAAGCTTATTAAGAAAGGAGAACTACTTCCTAGCTGGGCCTAGGGAAAATGGGAGAGTTTCTTACTCGTGGATCAGAGTAAGATTCTACATGTGACTTTAGTTTCAGGAAATACCTAGTTATAGGTATCATGTGAGGAGAGACCTAAGAAGTAGGTTTAGCTACCTTTCCATTCCATTTTTAGATACCGTTACGTAAGTCTCAAAGATAGGAGAACGAGATGACAGGCACGAACTAAAGTAATTCTACTTCGGGACAATGGGAAACTACTCTATTAGTTCTGTGTCATGATTTCCGAGTGAGTATTTGGACAGAATGGGACTGTAGTTCTTGGTGAGCAAGCTGCCAAGGAGCTGTACTAATACTAATCCTCTAATCCAGGATTTTCCTACTTCGAAGTCGGCCTATATAGGTTGTTTCGACTTAGTTGCTATAGTTAGTATTTGGAAAAGTAGATAGGGGAAATGCGTGTGTACTTACTTGTACTTGTGCTAGAGAGCAGGGAAAGTAGCAAATGGAGTGTTATCGTGCTTGCCTCGTGTGTACTAGCTTGTGCGTGTACTTGCTTGTTAGAGTGAGGATGCCCCTGCTATAGTTGTAATTAGTAGGTCAAAGGCCCAACTTGAGTAGTTCGGGCAGAGCGAACTAATATATCTGGCGTTAGCTTCTAAGTCTGTTCACTATGTTCATCACTACGCTCCTATTTTGCTTAAGTAAATCATTAGTATAGGTTGTCCAGTAAGGGGAGAATAACCTTGCCTAAGACCTCTATCTGGAATGAAGCTACATCTCGTTTCCCCATTGAGAACCACTTCGGAAGAAACCGTCGAGACACATTGCAGAATCCCATTTGTCCATCTTCGACATCACCGCTGCTAGGAAATCCCACTCAACACTGTCATACGTCTTGTTGAGATCTCACTTTATAGCCATGTCCGCTCTTTTCCCCTTCTTCAGTTTCATATAGTGAAAAGCTTCATGGGCCACAAGGATGCTATCTTGTATTTTTCTATGAGGCACAAAAGCTGCTTGATGGGGCAAAATGATTTTTGCTAGCAAGCCTTTGGCAATTAGTTCATCTGGCAATTCTGTCCAATATGAACGTCGAATTCTCTAATTGAAACCGTTTGCCATCCATAAAAACTCCCAGATACCTGACTGGCCCGCGACTCTCCTTCATGCCTAGTGACCTTGAGACTTCGTTGATTAGAGTTCACCAGTCTGCCAAACCGAACTTTGGACCTGTCAAGATTCACCCCCTTAGCTATTCATGTAAGGGCCTGAAACTTCAAAAAACCAATCTAATCTGTTCGGTCCGCGCTTTGCTTCATGAACGTCGGCTCTATCCACGATGATGCAGTCGTCGGCAAAGAGGGTTGATAGGCATGCCCGGGGGAGACAAATTAATGTCTCGTTTCATAAGGCACAACCCAACTATATAGTTTGTCAATCTGTCACAAAACAGGACCAGAACTTTGAAACGTGGGGTAGTACGAAAGACAAAAGTACTAAACTCTCGCGGAGGATCTCAATACTCCCATTGAGGCGCTACTTAGCCCCCCGGTTGTGCCTAAGTATATAATATAGTATGACTAAGCTTACAAAGAAATTAGATCATTGTCAGAATGACAGCGCGGTCTTACGACCTGGTGCTCCCTACGGAATTTGTGAAAAGACAATCCAAACTTTCTTTAATAGCTTGCACTTATCCAGATTCTATTTACAACCAACTGTATTAAGAGGAGAAAGGTGGTAAGCAGAGCAGGCCGTCCCATTGAGATTGAGAAAACTGTACTGGCACCATGGCTAGAAGTGCTTATGCTCGATCAACCCTTATGCCCGGGAGTCAGAATTGGTCCGCCGAATGATCATTATTTGCAAGAATCTCTATATTCAAATGTAGAACTTTCTTGTTATAGGTGCGGACAAATTGGTCATCGGGTGCCTGATTGTGAGCTACCAGTAAATGGAGGTTTCAAAAGAAAGGTTGCTTCCATAGATATAGATATAAAGGGGTGGTACTTGTTCTGCCGCCGGAAGAACGACTTAGTTATGGCAACTTGAACAGTTATGGATACACTCCCAATGACCTTTTGCAGACCTCTTGGCAAGACAAAAGCATTCCACCTCTTTGGAGCTAAACCCTCTCTCCAATCGCACTCTCGCCTTACTCTCTTTTATTTGCTCTTTGCTTTGTTCACTTCCCATTCGGCCCTCTTATTCGCCTATCGTCTCACCTCCCGTCGGCTATCGTTCCTCCCTGACGGTCGTCCTCCCTCGATTAGTGAGCCAGTTTGCACTGGTATTCCCTTCCCGATACAGATGAGAACATCGCCTCACTCATTCGAATGTAACCTAAAGCGAAGGATCTTGACAGCCCTATGTACTTCCATGGCAAGTGGAAGGGCGGTGGTGCCTATTACATTAGTGGCATTGATGAACTATTTCGATACGCCCCGCAAGGGGAAGGACTTGCTATCAACTCGTCATCCATAACCGAAGAGACCAGACATGGGTTCTCAACCGCCGGGGATCGCTATCAATCGACGATAACTAGATACCCTGTGTCTTGAGAACGACCAATTCGATTAAGCAAGCGAAGCGAGATGCTATGTTCCACTTCTGATAAAGGCGGCGAAGCCTGGTACCTAGCTCTCCAAGCCGTACTAAAAGGGGCCTGATCTGATTGACTGATTTTCGAGGGATGTTCCTAACTCGAATGCCTTTCTTGGTCCTTTTCTGGTAGTTTTCATCCGACCGAAGGAGAAAGACAGATTGGATATAAAAGCTACGCCCTTCATCGGGTTTTAAGTGCGCTAGATCCGAACTACCTTGCTAAAAGCTCTCTCGCTTGAAAACGAAAAAGTCCACTATCCCCGGACACGATCTATTCAGATTCTTAAACGAAGAGCAGCGATATTAAAGAAAGTTGAGGAAATCGATGTAGCAAGCGGGTAGGGTAAGCGATATGAGGTCTTGTATAACTACTGTTAATTGAGTCACTTTCCGAACCGGGACTCTTCCCTTCCCTGACTGGCCTGATTGGGCTGCTCTGCCTGGCTACCCCTTACCGCTTCAAAGCCCTATCCTTGGCTACCGCTTGCTCACTGCCCTTGCTGCCTTAGCTGTCAAGCTACCAAGAAGGTAGCTTCAATAGGTTTCATCTTAACATTATTACAGAATGGCACAGTACGGATCAAATCAAGCACGCTTTGGCTTAGTAAGGAGGGCTGCATCATCATCAGAAGAAGCAGGGGAAGAAGCCCTTTCACCCGAACTACCAACTCAAGCTAAGGGAGATGGCGAGGTTTTCTTTCTTTCCTTCTCTTCTTTCTTATCGAGGAATCTTGTCTGATTCCAATTCTCCCGTCAAGGCTAGGTTGGTTGTTGACTGATCTTCCTCCCAAGACAGCCAATGGATCAATGTT
The DNA here is from genome assembly GCA_017893485.1 of Hemerocallis citrina. NCBI lineage: Eukaryota > Viridiplantae > Streptophyta > Magnoliopsida > Asparagales > Asphodelaceae > Hemerocallis > Hemerocallis citrina. Next base: position 192,863,185 of record CM030358.1, read on the forward strand.
CTTAGCTGTAGCTATCAATTCTTTTCGGTCTTCGGTCTTAGCACGAGTTGTTGTTGAGTTAGTTGCTTCCTGCTGGCACTGAGTTCCTTTCCTTCTGACCTTCTAGCAGTTAGGGTCGACCTTAGGGAGAGGGAGCTGTCGACTGACAGTTACTGACTTGACTAAGAGTCTAAGACTAGGAGCTGTTTGTTCGAGCCCTCGCAAAGCGGTAGGTTGTCTTCGTTCTGAGAGAGTTCTTAGTTGCTTTTTAATGAGTTCCTTAGGCTCAGCATAGGCATAAGATTTAGCTAGAATCAAAGAAACCGTGAGTGACTGACTGAGACTTAGGGAGACCTTTCGGCAGTTCTTGTTAATCTGTGTTTCTCAAAAAAGAGTGAGAACCACTCTTGTTTTCTTCCTTATTTAGAAAGATCACTTCACACGTTCGTTCGGCTTACAGCTCCTAACTGAACCTGAACCTCAAAATATTGGTAAAGCACTCTCTCCATTTCGGAATGAAGGATGGTCAAGATCATAACTCACTAACTCATTCCATTCCCGTTCCTGATCTTGGTTAGGCATAAGAACCTTAAGCTTAAGGTATTGCTGAAAGAAAGTAGGAAGTCATAGCAACCGGGTACTATCAGGGGGTTATTCTCCTTTTCTGAACCAGCTCAGCAAGAACAACTAGTAACTCATAGCTCTAACACCGATTAGCTCTTTAGGTAGTTCGAGTTCCTTCCCTCCACGGTAACCGGTTACCAAAAGAAAGCAAAGCTCGGTAGCAAAGAAAGAGCAGCTACAACTCATAAACTCTATTTCAATACCTAATCCGACCGCTAATAAGAAACAGAAAGAAGGAAAGAGAGGGTCGAGCATAGCGAGAGGAGCCATTATTTCCGTTTCAGGAGAGGTTTATGTCGACTGCTAGCTAAGGAGAGGCAACTCTTAACTCTCAACTAACTGTTAGCCCTCCTTCAGGGAAGGAAGGAACTCAAACTACTTAAGTAAAGTACTTAGCTTGAAACTCTAAGTCATGAACTTGAAGTCGATCACTGTCAGAAGCAAAGAGAGAGTCTAAACTTATCCTGAATCAGCTAAACTACAAACATAGCTCTCGAACACAGATTCCGCTCAACAACAACATCATGAAGGGAAGAAAGCCCGCTAGCTCCTATGTCGGAACTAACTCAAACCGAATCCGATCTTTGCTCAGTTGCCTTAGCTGTTAAGAATCCCTAATAAGCTCTGTAACAGGATCAGTAACAAGAAAGGAAGCAAATCATGATCTTACTGTTAACCTGAACCTAAACCTTAAGCAGTCACACTCCCTGAACCAGAACCTCAGGCTAAAGCACTCAATCCCTGACTTTCCTGATTGTAAGATAGCGGGAGCTAGTGAGTAAAGACAGAGTTATGAGTTTACTAGTTATTCAGCAGTCCTATTCTTTTTCACCGCTAACCATGCCATGAACAGCGTTCAGAGTCGATTCTGTAACAGGAAAAGTGAAGACCGCAACTGCTCTACGCCTTACTAACAGCTATACCACACTAACTCCGTTTATTGCTCCTATAGGTTGCGGAATCGAAACTTCCTTTAGATAGATAAGACTAAGAAAAAGAAGACTGAACCTATATACCTGCGCTCGTCCTTTCTAGCCAAGCCAAGTCAAGGCAGATGCAGATTTCATAGCTGCGCTTACTCCTTCAACCCCGAAGAGATCGGATTTGCGCTAATGCGGATTCGATAGCGCCGTCTTCTTCCTTCACACAAGGTTGTGCCTTTAATACGACAGGACCAATGGCAACTGATGAAACAAGAGAAAAAGCTATCGAACCAAACTAACTAATTGGCCTGGCCTATCCGGTTCTATAGATTATACTGCCAAGGTGCCAAGCTCAAAGCTTAAAGGCAAAGATCACATTCCTTTCCTACTGTTAGCTCAAGCTAAAGGTGAAAGGTTGGAATTTCTTTAGAAGGGCTTGGGGTCCTATTCCCATACTTGGATGATCGGATAACTATCTGAGTGCTTGCCCAAAAGGAGAGATTGGCCACGGCCCGCTGCGGGTACACTAAGTAAGCGACCCACTCTACTCTATCATTCAATCGTGATAGCCTGCCTTTCTACAAAGATCCCAATCCCAAGAAAGTTGGAATATTGGCTTGGTCCATCCCTTTGTGGAGCACAAACAAGATCTATAAGCAAATAGATGAATTCAAGGGCGACAAGACCAAGGAGCTGCTTCAAAGCCCGATGCAATTCAAATTCTTAGTCATTCGCTCCCAAAATAGGGTCCCTCCGTCCCTATTTCTTTGGTATTGCTACCGCACTTGTGAGAAGAAAGCAGCTAAGATTCATAGTTTATGTCGCTGAGGAGTTTAGTACGATTGGTCCTGATGAATCAAAGAAAGAATCACTCACCTCACGAGGACGTTGGCCGGGTGGAAGCTCAGAGAAATTCTAATCAAATACGAACGTATTCTTAAAAGAAATAAATTCCCAGGGAATCTCCGCAAGAACTACTCGGGAGCCTTCTCCTTCTAGGATCAAGATTCAGTGTTAAGATGAAGGGCGGTACAAATGATAAATAGAAGCTCTGCTTCCGAATTAACTAAATAAAAAGCTTCTACCAAGATATTTCACGCAGCAGAAGCAACCTTCACACCTTAACTAACTTAAGCAACAATCAACGTAAGAGCGCGCCTGCTCCTAGGCTCGATATTTCTTTTTTTTCCTTTTTATTTCCAACAAACAAGCAGAAGTCCCAAACTCACACAGTAAATGCTATTAACTCACCTTTGGAGCTCAATTCCTTAATGGAATGTACTATTCAACCAAGTTCCCGAGGCTTGTCCGGAGGAGAAAACGCTTCCTCATACCTTTCGTTTCACTTTCTACTTTAATTAAGAGGTTTGTGGTACTCTCCCCATGTTACACTGCCTTTCTAAAGGCCTGGTACATTTACCTTTAAAAAAAAACCTATTCTCGACTCTCCTTCCTACCCCACCCACCGCTCTTTCTTTTAGGCAAAAGTATCTCTTATTTGACCAGAAGAGCCTTCTTCTTCATTTCACCTATGGACTTTTGTCACGTTGCAACTTCCATACTGCATGAAGTCTTCCTAGGGAATGGCTTACCAAAGAATCCAATCTTTCTTTGATTAAAGATTATGCGGGTGCCTTCAATAAGCACTCACTTCTTACTCATCCCCTGTCCCTAACGAGTACAGGCTTGCACCTCCCGGCTATACGTAATTGCGCCTTTCATCGGAGGCTTATTGTACGGAAGGATGATCGAGCTGAGAAAATCGTTAAGTTTGATCTCTCTCTGTTTAGTATCTATTTATTGATACTGGTTGTAAAGAAAGATGATGACCAGTATTCATCTATAGTAACTACAACAGATTGGAGAAAGTCTAAAGAGTTTTTAGATCGACTACTCATGAGTTGCCTGATTTAATGAATAGGTATGCTAGGTTAGATAAGGAAATCCCGTTGGTAAGGGGATGGAATTGGGAGCCAATGTGGACCTCATCATCAGTCCCATATAAGTCAGAGGGGTGTAACCTTGATGTACCCTTTATTCTGCTTATGGGATCTTTTCTCTGTAAGCTTGCTTGTGGGAAAAGACGACGTTCTTTGGGTTGGTTAACGTCTGACTGGGTTGCTCCTTCTCGGGGAACTTGGCCTTTCGTAAAGTCAGCAAGGTCATGGGCAGCCTTATACATAGAGCATTTTTTCGCTTTTTTCTTTCTTTCCTCAACAAGCAACTATTTGAGTAGTTCACGCAAGTAGAGTAGTTCGCGTGTTAGCCACTTTATTGAATATCTTTCATTTTCTTTTCATAGCTTTCTTGCTCCTGCTCGCATTTCTTTTCCAGAATTGGATTGAAAAGGCTAACAGGAAGTCTACTGCCTCCAATCATGGTACCCAAATACCTTAATGGGAGGTGGCTTTCACTTATGGTTAGGAGTCTCACCAACATTCTCCTATGTCTTTTGTGAACTCCCTTACCAAAGACAAAACTCGATTTCTAAGTGTTAACAGCCTGTCCACTCATTAGGGCTGTAATTCTTCAACTCTCTTTGATAACAAATCTCGCCTTCATTTAGACTAGCTTTGAAGCAGTTATCTGCATACCACAATTGGCTAAGTGCAACACCAAATCTTGGCCAATGCATCCCAGTAATCACGTATAATCTGGATCCACATTTATGCCAATTATTATTAGTTTTCATGCATCTCCTCTGTCTCAGCTATAAAGACTCAAGGCAAGCTACGCCGTTACGTTCGTTCGGAGATGGAAATTCCCTAGCAAAGGAAGTTGTAGCAACAATCCAGCAAGAAAGGAATGCTTGCTGGGTAGCACTTTCGCTTAGATGTCTATCTCACTCTTTTCTTTCTTTCCCTCTCTATTTGGCTATCTTGATTCTTAAACAACCTCTCCCGTCCGGTCGAGTCAGCTTCCTTTATTAGTACATCTCTTTCTCGAATGGAAATATCCCAAATAGTCAAGGTAGGAAACTGCGAAGAATAGCGTAGTAAAGTAGCCAAGGGAGTCATGTACCCAAAGGAAGAAACTCACCTTCTCTTCTCAGATGCAACCTTACGAAAGATAGATTGAGGTGCGCCTCTTTCATCTCAAATAGATAGTCCTCGGGCTTAGGGAAAGGAGGATAGCTTTCAATGGCACGAATCCACTTCTTAATCGAGAACTGACCTTGTTGAAAGACAGCAGTAGCTAAAGCAAAGAACTCAGTGAATTGAGAGCTAATGAGCAAGGGCGGCTAGCTGGTGAAAGGAAAGAAACGGGGGTTTCACCGCCCTTAGCACCTCAACCACCTCCAGCCCCTCCTACCAGTAGCTTCGGTTGTTTCTTCTAACTTCAACTGGAGAAGAATCTGGGAAGGTTTAGGCTTAAATAACACCTCACCTCCAACGCCTATAAATAGGGAGAGGGGACCGAACTTAGAAGTCGGCTTGATCTACCAAGCTTCTGCACTCGAGGATTTCTATTGTGATCAAGGCGCGTATGTACATGTTGTTGAATTAGGATAGGAGGACTTTGACGAGGTCGTGGCAATTGGCAGTCTGGTCGCCCAAGGAAGCAAGGCCACAGGAAGGACCTTTGTGACCCTATTGAATTGACAAGACAGAGTATATTTCTTATTTCTTGTGGAAGATTAATAGGATGAAGTTGCCTCCCTCTGACTACAAGGTTCAGCCTGGCGATGTTCGTTAGTGGCCGTTATACTAGATGGACGTGAAGAATGCATTTCTTCATGGTACATTATCTGAGGCTGTTTACATGCATCCTCCTTCTGGCCTTACCACTCGTCATGTTTGTTGTCTCCGTCGTGCTATATATGGTCTGAAATAGGCTCCTTGGGCCTGGTTTGAGTGTTTTCACCGTGTCATCACCCAGGCTGGTTTTAGTCAGAGTTCACAGGACTACTCTATGTTTATGCGGTCATCACCGCAGGGGAGAGTAAATTTACTATTATATGTTGATGATATGATTAAAACTGGGAATGACTCCGTAGGTATTGCATCCATCCAAAACTACCTTCACCAGCAGTTCCATATGAAAGATGTTGGTAGACTACGCTATTTTCTGGGTCTAGAGATTGCCCATGGATCACGGGTCATACTCGTTTCTCAACAAAAATACACATCAAATATTATCTCCGCTGCATGTCTTTCTGATAGTCGATCAGCTGATACTTCCTTAGAGCTTCATGTGAAGCTTCGGCCCACAGATGGTGAGTTCCTTCCAGATCCTACTAGATACAGACAGATTGTTGGACAGCTTGTTTACTTATGCATAACCATCCGATATTGCTCATGCAATCAGTGTTGTTAGTCAGTTTGTTTCTGCTCCTACATACAATGCTCTTCTTCGGATCGTCATATATCTTCGAGACATTATCACTCGCTCATTATTCATGCATTCTACATCCAAACTGTAGCTCAGTGCATATTCTGATTCAGACTGGGCGGATGATCCTACTACCAGACGGTCTACCACAGGTTTCTGTCTATTTCTTGGTGATTCGTTGATCTCATGGCGAAGCAAGAAATAGGTAGTTATTGCATGTTCTTCCACCGAAGCTGAGTACAGAGCAATGACAGCTACTACTAGAGAGATTGTTCATGTTCGTTGGTTGTTATCAGATATAGGTGTCACTCTCACAGAAGCTACTTCTCTTCATTGTGATAACAGGAGTGCGTTGTACATTGCAAGCAACCCAATCTTCCATGAGCGAACGAAGCACATAGAGATAGATGGCCACTATGTTCGTGAGCGCTTTGAAGCAGGGACCATTTTCCTTCATTCTGTTACATTTTCACAACAGACTTTTTCACCAAATCTCACACTGTTCAAAGATTTCGTTACTTGGTGGGCAAACTCACACTGTTCGACCCACCGTGAGTTTCAGAGGGGGTGTTAGATATTATAATATATATTTAGCCCCTTATCGGGTTATGTATCAGTTTAGTATTTGGTTCTCTTATATATATAGAAGTCATTGTACTCAGTTATTATCAATCCATTAATCTAATAATATTTTCTTTTTTTTTGATAATAATCTAATAATATTTTCAATCTCCCACTTTAACAGTTCCATGTAAGGGGAATTGATCCCTCTCCTTTTTTGTTCGATGCTGGCGAAACGGCCACACTACCATCTTAGTGCACTGAATAGAGAGGGAGAGGGGTTGGTGAAAGAGGGCTCCACTTCCTTTGACTCTGTCCATTGTTAGTAAAGAGAGGATATTGGGTTAGGGGTTGGGATGAGTTTACTCGAGGAGTAAACAAGTGAACTAATTTTGTCAAACTGAATAAAAACCCTCTCTTTTTTATTTTAATTTTAACTAAGAGACCTCATTGAATTAGTTAAACAAGTTGAGGGGACCTACTGGTAAATAGTCATCTTTTAAAGAACTCTATTTTTAAAAGCTCAGTTTAAAACACTACATAGAAACAACAATGTCAGGGAAAGAAATGGCATGTCTGATTTGTGTCTGAGGCTCCAAAATAAAAGTTTTTGGTTCTTTATAGGCCATGTATCAAAATTAAGCCTTCTCACAAAAAATTCGCATGATGAGTTATTGATCCTTACTGACTTCTCTGTGTTGAATTTGGTATTATCTGCAGCCACTTAGAGTAAAACACTCGAACCGAGTGTTCTGTAGATGCACTTTTGAAATCAAATGGCTTAACCCTGAGATGAAAGATGAAACTGTGACCATCCCATCTAAGTCAATCATGAAGCTCTCCAATGAAGAAATTGACTGCCACCCAATCTTCACTTCATTTCTAAATGCGTTGGGTCCCACTGAGGAATCTGAAGTTCCTTCAACTCTCTCCTTCTTAGAGGAAAATGATTTTGAAGCTGATCTCAATGGTCTATTGGAGAAACACATTGAAGAAATCAATCGACATGCTGACATTTCAATGAATTGTTCATCAGACCTTTTGGAAATTAGCAGAGGTATTTATCCTCATCGTGGACATACATTTTGTTAGTTGGAAAGGTTTTACAGTTATGCATTTTAGTTTCCAATTAATTTATTTAGCATAGTGAAAGAAGAAAATGGTGAAAGAGGGAGCTGATAAGGATTCCAAATTTCTAATCTAATACATTGATGGAAATTGGTAAGTTTCTGTAATTTGTATTGTTTTATCATCTCATTATTGGTAAAGAACTAAATGACCATAGACTAGCAATTATTGAATAGTAAATGTTTCGTAATGATAGGGAATCATAATGAGTAATGCTACTTCCACTACCAATTTCACTACATTTCTCTTCACTACCTTAGGTGGCACACTCCAATAGGTAGGGAAAGATAAAGTAGGTGGGGAACTCTCCAATAGGAGTATGCCACCTAAGGTAGTGAAGAAAATGGTAGTGAAATTGGTAGTGGCTAAAGCATTACTCAATCAGAAGAGTAATGCTACATCCACTACCAATTTCACTACATTAGCAGTAATACAAGTCATTTTATTTATGGTTTTTTTAGATATTAGTCCCTTTTGAAACATATATTTCCAAATTAGTCCCCATTTTCACATTATTTGCTACTAGATCCCTTAATTGAGGGGCGTCAAACTAAATAGGTCCCCTCATTGGTGATTTTCGCCCAAATCCAACTAAATCACAATTAATAGGCTAATTAGGTATGACAAAAGACCAACTTATCCTCATATCTTGTGTTAGTGAGACTAGAACGGTAAAGTTTGTGGTATTTTTGGGGAAGTTAAGCAACAGAGTTATTATATTTTTTGGAAAAGACATTCATTTATAATAGGAGTGTTAGACAGTGGAAATAAAAGGGGTATTACGAAAATGAAAAAAAATTCTGATAAGTATGACGATGAATTGAGGAGAAATCCATGGTTAATTTGTCACATGGACTAATTTCATAATTATTTGATCAATTAAAGGACCTTGTAGCAAATAATATGAAAATATGAATTAATTTAGAAATACATGTTTTAAAAGGGACTAATATCTAAAAATGCTTTATTTATTTATTTATTTATTTATTATTACTAAATATATTATGTTTAAACCACTTTTGGTCCAAGGAATTTTCTTCTTTTTTCTTTTTAAAACAAAGAGCAATTGTAGGAGGTAACTCCCCACTCTCTCTCCAGCCAAATTTTGAATCCTAACCCTTAATCAAACCTAAAAAATTGTGCAATATTCTATAGATATTATTAGATGAATTTTTCAAAAATAGTTTTGTTATTTTCTATTTTTTTGAAAGGGTTATACTAGTGTTTTTAATGAGAATAAAGTCATTAAATTGAGGCCTACGAATAAGATACACTGTACACAACCGCCTGCCCATATAACCTACTCCTTCTGAGTAATTAACTTAATAATTCTAGATTATGAAGCACACCCATTTTTTTCCGTATAGATCTTTCGTAGTTTGAATTTCCGACATGGTCTGACATGTACACTGCTTGGGTATTCTCCCTTTAATTAGCACTGAATTTTACAGATTACTTAGATATTAATTCTGTAGGCAAACTTGTCATGTTACCTTGTAGTTGAGAATGGAGCAATGAAGAATTCCTAGATACTATTATTACATTCATGATAGTCATGTTTCCTTTTTCTCCCAAAACTTTTTTGTATTGTAAATAATTGAAGACTAATATCCAAAGTCGACCAAGTGACATGGCTTGTATCTATGTTCCACCGACGAGTTATACCAAGATAGTATCATTGACTTTTAAACTTAAATTTTGAAAGTTGTAAATATCTAAGTAGTTGTACTTTTCTTACAATATCCATGTACTGCTAATGTAATTTCTTTTATTTTTTAAAGCAAACTGTTTTGGACATAAAGAGAGTGAGTCAGCTGTTACTTTGCGTACAAGTTCAAATGATAGTGCCAGTAACTTTAAAAGATCTACTCGGAGCCAGAAGAAAGAGCAGGTCAAGGTGGAAGAATCCAAGAAGGAACTCAAACAGGATAAGCCTTTTCTTAGTCCACTTGCTGCCCGTGCAGCTCTTGCTTCATACGTGCATGGAAATGAATTACCAACAAGGCGAGAACTCTCCTTCTCTCATGCACAAAATGAAGCAAATCTAGTTCAGAAGGAACTCGAGAATTTTAACTCAGTGCATTCTTTTGATGAAACATGGAAATACACAAAGTCTGGAGTCTCTGCAGAGAATAACTTGACTGTTCTTTCAAATTCAATCCAAGAGTCAGATGATATCTCTCAAAATTTCGAACAGAAAGTTACTAAAAAGAAGGCGAAACTGAAGGAATCTCCATATGAGAAGAAAAATACTCTGCAAGCATGGGAAGAGCCACAAGATGAGACAGGAAATAGCCTTACCATCACAAATAACTCGATGGATTTGACACAAGCTGCGAAGTTGAGTGGGCGATCGATGACTACAAGGGTAACTCGCTCTTCTGTGCATAGAGAGATGGACTCTTCACCGAATGAAGTGAAGCGAAGGTCTAATTGCATGGGACTTTCTGAATCTGTGAGGGTTACACGTCCAAGAAATCTTAAAGAGCACAGTTATTCAGGCATTAAGCTAGAGTTTAGAAAGACTGACATGATTGAGAACTCATGCGACTCATCTGAAGCATCAAGAAACAAAAGAGAAGAAAGCTTTATTGCTAGTAACTTTGTAGATTCCATGAGGTCTAGAGTAACTCGCTCTTCAGCACATAAAGAAGTAGAGCCTCCATCGGATGAAGTAGGGCAAGGTTCTTCAACTAAGAAGCTTCCAAATTTCATTAATGCTACAAGGTTGACACGATCAAGATGTCAAAAAATGCAGAGTACCCCAAATGTTGATACCAATCTGAGCCAGAGCAGCATGGTCGAGGATACACTCGAGAAATCTGAAGATGTTGTGCCTCAAGAGCGCAAAAGCAAGAAGACATCGATTTCCTCCATTGAAGATCCGAAGACTGAGTTGCACCGAGATGGCGCCGCAGTTACTTCAGAAGCCTCAGGTAATTATCATTACAAACTGATAATCACAAGTACACAAGATGTCACATATTGGACGAGCAATACAAACAATCTTGAAAGAATTTAAAGCTATTTTCAACCAGTAACAAGCGAATTAGGCTAGGGAATTCATCCCAAACCCCAGTTTGCAGAAGAACACTACAATCACAAGAGGATTCCTTGGAGTCTTGAGAGATTAATATTAATTAAAGAATACTTGGTTAAGAGATATCTCACCATCCAAGATCACCATCCCCTGGAAACCCACAATGCAATCCAGGGGCATCCTTTGTATCTTCATATTCAAATGTCTCTCTCTCTTCAACTTTGTTCCTTAAGCTCCTTGATTCTCCAAATCTTTAAAGAGAATTATAACCCTAAACACATCAGAACTTGTTAATTCAACACCCACGCGATCACACTTATTTTTCTTACATTAGAAAAGTCCATCAAATACAACCCAAATCTGAGTGGGCCCAACAATGATTCAGTGGAGTTGACTACGTCTAATGTTTGAGATCTATTTCTGGCAAACTGCACAGTTTCCTGCACATGCATTGTGAATGTGAATGTGCAGTTTAGTTTGAAGAAAGTCGCAATGCCAACAATTGTTCAGTACTTTCCTATATTAAAAAAACAATTGTTCAGTACTCTTGGCTATTGTACCTTTATAGCTTTGCTTCATAGTGAATACAGAGCAGCACATGTACCTATACAGCTTACCTACACCCAGAAGGTAATACCCAAATTTTGGATTTGAGATGAACAATGGTCGGCTATATTTGGGAGAAGATATAGGAATTTGGAAAATATAGCCGATCATCTTTTGTTCGTTCAACTTTAAATAAAAAAAAAAAAAAAAAAGTATCGGACGAAAGATCATCTTTCGTAGATCTTTCGTCTCTACCAAATTTTTTTATCAAAGAATTAATCCGACTCCGAAATCATTTTTCGTCCGTCAAATTTCTTTTCAAATAGTTTTTAAAAAACTCTAGAAATTAGGCCTATAGAATTATTATGCATACACATAATAATTTAATTAAGATTTAATTAAGATTTAAGATTTAATTTAGATTTAATTTGGATTAAATTAAGATTTAATTAAAATTTCTTAACCAAAAAATTCTCTCAGACAGGAAATGATTCCCCGACCGTGATGATTTTTAAAAAAAATGCTAAAACGGGACGTCTCTTGTTTTTTTTTTTTTATTTCCATCGAGCAGGAAATCATTCGTAGTCCAAAGATTATTATTATTATTTTTTAAATTGTGGGACGATACTTCATCTACCGTCCGTCCATTTTTTAAAATAAAAACCCAAATTTTGGGTTAAAACGACTACAGCTCGTACCCAAATTTTCTATTTCTAAATGCCAAATACCCATTTTTTGAGTTTCAACAACTACAGATGCTCTTATTGCCGTGTTTGGATCCAATTGTTAGGTAGGGAGAGTGAGTGAGGTAAGAGATCATAGATTATATTAGGTTGGCAGTAAGATAACGCATGTCTTTTGGGGTTGAGATAAATGGAAAGTATCTCAACTCCAAAATAAGCTATGAATGTACGAAAGTCTAATTAATGAACACGTACACTTCTATTGAATGTGTCGTCCCATCGATCACATTTCAGTGTAATTTGTAGAAGAATTGCGTATGTCGGTGTATATTGTGTTGCATTGTGTCTGTTCTTCTTAACTAAAGGTATCTTAAGACCTCAAGTTTGTTTATCGTACAAAACTTACTAACTTCACCGCTCTTTGCAGGTGCCATTATGGAGGACACCGACAAGGCATCTGCTGAGTTAAAGAAAGCCGAGAGAAAGAAAGCACTTTCATCAAAGAAGCCTGAGTTGCACCCCTCACCACAACTCAACTTTCTCCCGAGAACCCGCTCACAGAAAAAGTCCTAACCATCCTGTATAATATATCTACTGATATGTAGAGGTCACCACGCTATACTGGTTAAATGTTTATTTTTTGGAAGAAATATGCTGGTTAAATGACGGTCAAGTTGTCTGTTCTGATACTGTGGATGTTATGGAAGTTATTAATCTCATACTGCCTTCTATATATTTCGCAAGCTGGATGTTTTCGTTTCCCTAACAGTGCCTCCTTTTTAAAACAATTCCAGCTTTATGCTTATAGAAGCATGGTACAAGAACCTCCGATCAATCACCACACAATTCAAATAACACATTTGGTGTATGTTATACTTATACAGGAGTTAGTAAGTTACAGTGTTAGTTTACTCGTTTATCAGATTATACCAATTTTTATACACGAGTGGACTACATGCCAATGGTGCCATGTATTTCTACAGTATTTTCTACTACAGTTTTTTTGATGAATCGGATAGAGTCTTACGACTCTAGCCATACCAAAAAAATATATAATTAGCAAATAATACAGAGAAGTTTTACAAGCCGTAAAACGAAATAAAATAATCAAACAAACATCTAGAAAAGAATGAGCACACAGCAAACGAAAGACAAAAGCGCAAGGGAAATCGTCGCGGTCGGGGAAGACAGCGGAAAGGGACACAAAGCTGAGATACCATTAGCAATGGGTCTGAAAGCCTACTCGAACAACGCCTCGAAACACAGGGAGAAAGGTGACCCCAGATCAAACAGCAACGATCTGGAACCTAGACTTAGAGGTGGCCTAAGAAACACTGAGACAGCAGCCAAAGGTGAATGAAACAGCACCACGTTCCCACCGAACCACCTACCGAAGGAACCGCAAACTCCGACTCCTAGAAACAACAGCTCGCAAGGAAAAGAGAGGAGCTAAAGCCGCGACGCCCAGGAGGGCGCAAAAATCCACTCAAGCAGAGGGCGAAAGCTCCCCCCCCCCCCCCCCCCCCCCCCCCCAACGAAAAAAACCGCTGCAAACAGACCCAGAATACCCACCGCCGGAAAAACCAAGATAATCCAGTTGAGGAAAACATCCGCGGGAATAAACGTTTAGGCACATAACAACCACAAAACCACAAAAGAGAATAAACGTTACGCACATAGCAACCACATAACCACATAACAACCAGAAACAAAGGTACAGAAACAAAGCTAAGCTTCATAACAACCAGAAACAAAGGCACAGACTTCAAAGAAAGGACTCATAAGAGCATAGCCCATAAATCATTAACATCCAATGACATCCAGATAGACAGGCGTAGAAGTGCCAACCAACACAAGACAGGGAACCCTCTAAAGAGGAATACCGCAACCAAGACCGGCCCAGAGCCAGAGAAGCAAAGCCACAGGAACGGGGGCAAGAGAGCTTCAAGGCGAGAAACCAGTGCAAAGAGAGAAATAATCCCCGCTGCTCTTCAAAAACAGCCAGTTCAAAGCATAGCCAACAAGAAACCCAAAAAGGCACTTCCAAAAGAGAATGCAGAACATGCACCAGTCTCAACCCTGTAAAACAATATCGAAGAATGCATATAAACACCGCAAAAAGAAATATTATAAAGCATTAAGATTACGAAGACAAAGTAAAGAGTCATCTAGTCTCCGACTGCAGAGAGACTCTCTCACTTCAATTTTTTATGTCGAAGACCAGAAGTTAAACAGAGATAACAATTCATCAATTAATGGAAAATATAGGAGAAGCTCGCTGTCTGAACAATCTGTTGTTCCTCTCCCGCCACGTGATCCAAATGATAATTTGAACCGAGAGGGACCACAATTTACAATACTTAACAAACGAAGAGATACATGACCAACACGAGGATAAATTGGAAGGGGTAGAAGGGATTTCCCAAGCTAGGCAGCAAATTTTCCATAATGGGCTAATGAATTTGCATCTAACAAATAAATGGTCAGCGTTTTCAGACAGCTGAGAGCACAGTGGGCATAATTGACCCCACGCAATATTTCTTTTGTTGAGGATATCAACAGTGAGCAGCTTGTTGTTTAGGGCAAGCCAGGAAGTGATTTTAACCTTAATCAGGGCGCAAGAACTCCAAATGAAATCGGCAAAGGGCGAATGGATTCCTCGAAAGTTTAGAAAGTTATAAAATGATTTAACCGAGAAAGACTTAGAAGAATTCAATCGCTTGGCAAAATCTTCTTTTTGGTGCCAGATGAAGTTATTGAGGGAGTAGAGGAGATCATTAAGATCAGATATGAGATGAGGAGGCAGAGCTTCCGAGAATGGAATAAACCAGTGTCTATGATCATTGACCAGGGTGAAAGAATCTGCTACCGATGCTACTGGATTGGAGGCCAGACGGAATAGAGAAGGGTAAGCGGAGGCAAGTTTGGAATTACCAATCCAGAGATCAGTCCAAAATTTGGTCTTGGAACCGTCACAACAGTCATGAACGATACCGCATTGGAATGCAGCAGCCACTTTCCAAACCCCTTTCCAGAAATGGGAAGCGGAGCGATGAACGGAGGATGGGAATTCCCACCAATGGTGAGATAAGCAACAATTGGCCTTGATAGAATGGATCCAGGGTAAGTGATCGCATTTTAAAAATCTCCATAACCATTTACCCAACAGGGCGATGTTATGGTTCCTGAGGTTTAACACCCTAAGACCCCCATCTGCTTTGGAGGTGCAGACAAAGGTCCAGTTGCAAAGGTGGGAACCTGGCTTGAAAGAGGATGATCTGTTCCACAGAAAGTTACTTCTGATTTGGTCGATTCTCTTGATGACCCAAGAGGGGACATAATACAACGGCATCATATAAAGGGGTATGGAGGAGAGGACAGAGTTAATAAGGATAAGTCTACCACCTCGTGAAAGGAGTTTTCCAGTCCAAACGTTGAGTCTGGATACAATTTTATCCACCATGGGCGACCAATCAGATTTTTTGAGTTTACCCCAACGCAGGGGGATCCCCAAATACGTGATGGGGAAGGAAGCAACAGGACAGTTAAAGAAATTGGAGATCTCGATCTGGCGATTCGGAGAGCCTCTCAGCCAAAGGACCGACGATTTTTAAAAATTAATCGAAAGGCCCGAAGTTAGTTCGAAACAGTAGAGCAGGAGTTTGAGGTTACGGAGGGAATAAGAGTTTGGTTTGGCGAAGATGATAGTGTCATCCGCATATTGCAGATTGAGCACACCTTTGAATTGATGAGACCCACCGAGACCTTCAATAAACTGCAACTCCCAAGCATTGCAGAGAAGTTTACTAAATACATCGGCAACCAGGGAGAATAATAAGGAGGAAAGAGGGTCACCTTGTCGGAGACCACATTTAATTTTAAATTTATGGCCTTCAGAGCCATTGACGATAATGGAAGAAGTGCCTGAGAGGAGGCTGGATTTAATCCAAGCGATCCATTTAGGACCGAAACCTCGATTAATAAGCAATTTTATCAAGAAGTCCCAGCTGATGTTGTCGTATGCTTTTTGGAAGTCGAGTTTAAGCAAGATCCCTTCAGAGTTAGAATTGTGACACTGAGTGATAATCTCTTGCGCGGAAGCCACACTATCAAGGATAAGGCGATCCTTGATGAAACCCGATTGGGCAGGGTCAATGAGGGGAGAAATAATCGCACTGAGCCTAACAGAAAGAACTTTCATGTTGATTTTGAAAGAGGTGTTGATCAGGCTAATGGGCCTGAAGTTTGACAGCAAGTGCGCTCCCGCAACTTTGGGGATGAGCACAATGTGTACATAATTGATCCGGTCGAAAGAAAAAGAGCCTTGATAAAGTTCTTCAAACATCCGATGCAAATCATCTTTAAGCCAGAACCAATATTTTTGAAAAAAGAAAGCCGGAAAACCATCCGGTCCTGGCGCTGAATCACTTTTTAAGGCAAACACCGCCGCTTTAATATCTTCCAAAGAAAAAGGGGCTTCGAGAGAAGAAAGATCCTGAGATTGAGATTCGTAAAGGTGATTCCAATCTAGGCTAAAAGAGCGGTGTTTGTAAGAACCTATAAGGTTTTTATAGAAAGAAAGGAAGGCATGATGGATCTCGGGGTCGGAGCTAAGCTCTACCCCATTGTCCATAATAGAAGAGATCCGATTACAACGTTGCCTATGCGACGTGAAATTATGAAAGAAAGCGGTGTTGCCGTCGCCTTCCTTTAACCATCTATCCTTGGCTCTTTGAGCCCATTTAATATGGTCCTGGTGAAGGATCTCGGCATAATCACGCTTGCACGATAGTCGCTCAGAGGAAAGGGAACCAGATAAGGGACCCTGTTCCTTAAGCTTGTCAATGGAATCAATGGATGCCAGAAGAAATTTTTTAAGGAAAGTGGTGTTGTTTTGTCTTTCGTGGCACCAGATCTTGCAGCCAAATTTAATAGCATGAAGTTTAAGAAGGATACTACCCAGGCCAGTAGAGCCAGTCACAGAAGCTAAACATTCCGCAACAAGGTTAAAAAAGATCTGGTCTTGTAACCAGAATTTTTCGAATCGAAATTTGTGATGATGAGAGAAAGGAAAGTTGGAATACATATCTATGGGAACGTGGTCAAAGGATGGATTGGGTAAAGCCTTGGAAAAGGTATTGTGAAAAATGGACACCCAGGTTTGGGAAACCAGGAAACGGTCAAGTTTGGCCAAAGTCGGGGAATGACGCAGGTTAGACCATGTGAAGGATCGCCCATTCAGCGGAAGATCAGTTAATTGTAGGGCACAGATACAGTCGTTGAAGTTGGTAGAGTGAGGGTTGGAGGAAGGGTTCGACCTTTCTGAAGCGAACCTGGTGACGTTAAAGTCCCCACAGAAAAAACAGAAGCCGTTAGAGAAATAGTGAAGTGCAAGGAATTCGTTCCAAAATAACTAGCGCCTATTAGCAGAGGATGGGCCATAAACCGAAATAACCGAGAGAGTGGAGTTGATAGCCGTCCAATGTAATTGAACTATAAGGAAAAAATTAAGTCGTCGGACAGAAATGAGAGAGAAAACCGACTCTTTGAAACCAAAAAGAATTCCCCCCCCCCTAGATCCTATCGCATCTAAAGAGATCCATTTAGAGATAAACATCCCTCCAATCGTGCGAAGGACAGTAGGGGAAGGAAAATCCATCTTAGATTCTTGAATAGAAATGAGGTCACAGTGTGAGGACGCAATCAACTGAAAGATCGCCCTCTGTTTAACGGGATAATTGAGACCCCGGATGTTCCAGGAGATACTAATCATTAACAAGTTGATGCTCCCGAACTCTGTTACGTTCCTTCTGCCTTATGGAGTAAATCACGAGGAAATTATCCGAATCAAGCAAAAAACCCATATTTTCTACTACAGTTACCTTATAGTTTCCCCCTAGAATATACAATCTGTAACTAATCTGGATATTTTTCCCAAAATAGACTGACTTTTTGAAACTAATTTTCAAAATAGATCACTTTCAAAACTAATTTTAAAAATGGACCACCTGCAGTTGGGAACTGCGGCCTATTCGATTGTAAGGCCGCAGTTCTCCTGTTCGATTGTGAGGCCGCAGTTGGGAACTGCCGCCTCTTCAAATTTTTTTTCTTCCGGTGCCACAGTTTTCAACTTGCGGTCTTAGTTCATTTCATATTTGGCCTAAAGTATCTTAAGACTTAGAGAATTTTTTCAAGTAAAAAAGTGTTAAATAGATGCCGCAGTTCTCAGCTGCGGCTTAATTATAACATAGGCCGTAGTTCTCAACTACGGCCTACGTTATTTTTAGGCCACAGTTGGGAACTGTGGCCTTTATTTAATATTTTTTTACTTGTAAAAATTTATCTAAGTTTCGAAGTCACTTATACCAAATATGAAATAAATTAAATGTCGTAGTTCCAACTGCGAGTGGTCTATTTCGAAATTAGTATATTTTGGAAATTAGTATGGTCTATTTTGGGAAAAAAATCACTAATCCGCTCGAAAAGGAAAGGATAAACTCCAAACCGCGTACACGTAACTATCTCACTACCTCTCCAAACTCCACGCAAGCCCCAGATTCCTCCTAAACCCCACCCTAAATCACACCCACCAAAATAACCCATCCACGTCACCCAAAACCCACCCAGTCCCAAAACCTGGTCCTCACTGTACGTCCCCATCTCCAGAACTGGCCCTGTCTTAAACTATCCCCCTCTTGATCTACACCAAACGAACTTTTCGGTCGGATCGACGCCTGCCTCACAATTTTGTAACGGGTGAGAAAAAAGGGGGGGCAGAAAAAAAAAGTTGGGAAACAAAAGTAGGGGGCGATTCGATCGATTAATTTCGATCGAAACCCTAGGGTTTTGAGAAGATTGGGAGAGGTCTGAGTTTCGAGAGCTCAGAGGTTGGGTTTCGGGTGCCATGTCTGCAGGGATTTGCGGGAAGCGTCTTCTAGGGTTGGAGGAAATCTTCGGATCTCCCGCCGCCGCCGGACCCGTTAACAAGAAGATTCGGTGTTGCGGGTCGCCGATAAGACCCGGTTCGTCGGAATTCGGGTTTGGATCTGAGGATAGTAAGCTCTCTGTGCTTGTCCGGATGTTCCCTAATATGGATCCCGAGGTAACAAAAATTCGATCTTGATTTTAAATTTGGAAGTGTTTCGTTGTTAGTTATGAGAATTGAGACTCAAATGATGGACTGCTTGCATTGGTTGATGCTATGCGGAAAGCTTTCTTTTAATAGATAATACAGCGGAACAAGTTATATATTAGCTGTACTGAAATACAATCAGAATTGACTACGTCACTCATAGACCCAAATATGTTACAATGTTAATATGAGCTAGTATTATAGTAAACACAAAGAGAACTTAATTACACTACGTGGCTTGAATTGGCTTTCTACAACTTAAATGTGGACGAGTTTGTTTTTGATAATTTATGCATAGGTGATTGTGGCCTTGCGTTTAGTCACAGTGTCGGAGGTGATTATTTAAGGAGGCCTGAATTGAATGTGTCGAAGTAATTGTAATATATTCTTCATGGTCTCTAAACATAGATTTCCGTCTGTAATTATTATTATTATGTTTTAAATTGTTGAGTTGGTTAGTTTCTTTTGAGTGGCTTTGGTGTGGAATTACTAAAGATATCATGTAATCATCTTCTAATCTAGACTCATAATTTATGTTTGATTTTTAGGTCGTGGAAACGGTTTTAAAAACTCATGATCACAAAATTGATGATGCCATCAAGAGTCTCCATGCTCTTTGCCTCGGAGATGATTCTGCAATAAATGAATCGGCTATCCTTAACTCATTGATCCAATCAAATGAGAATGCTGGTGAAGGTTAGAAAATGCTTTCTTGTTTTACACATATTTACTTTCATTTAAGTGCCTCTTTTTAAAGCTGTTCTTTGTACTTTTATACCAGGTAGTATGAATGCACAAACATCTGAAGAGAAGAAGGTTGAAGATATGCATAATAATACCGTGGTTCCTAATTCTAGCATACCCAAAAATGGTTCCTCTTGGGTTGATATCTTTGTACAAGAAATGATGAACGCATCAAACTGGGATGACGTGCGAACTCGTGCCATAAAAACCTTGGAGGCTTTTCAAAGAAGTGTTATTGATCAGTCTGCTTCGTCAAAGGATGTACATAATCCAAGTCTTATTGGGTTTCCTTGGCTTTAAGGTTCGGGAGAGCTTAGTGATAGGTATCTAACTCTTTTTATTGCTCTTCGCATATTGCAGCAGGAGATTGCTTCGCTTAAAGAGCAGCTGCAGATTCTGTTAAGAGATAACCATATTCTGAAGAAAGCTGTTACTCTACAACATCAGAGAAATACAGAAAATGAGGAGAAGTTGAAGGAAGTGCAACAATTGAAGCATATTATTGGTCAATACCAAGAACAAATCAGGACTTTGGAGGTATAGAAATGCACTCATTATGCACCTTCTTTTATTTGAATGTTATTTTTCCAGTATGAATTAAAAGGAAGTGTGCATGTTTTGTTATTATCCTTTTAAGGAGGGAAGAGTGCTTAATGCCTATGTATCCCAGAAAAGTTTTAGGATTTCACAGTCTGCTTGCTTTACATTAGTTACATTTGGTGGGGCTGATATTTTAGTAAGTAGCACTAACTTACAATAACTTACAACTTCTGTATTTGTTTCCTTCTGCATGAAATGCTCCCTGAAGGCATGAAGTTACTGGCATTATGGGTTGGATTTAGATCGTCGTTAGGTCATGCCGTTTATAGTTCAAGCAAACTCATACGTATAGATCCTTATTCGTGTCCGTCTCAGTTGATAAGTCTAAACTTGTGGGAGTGGGAGCAAAAGAAGATCCAGAAGAATCCCTACCCCACACAGTTGAAAGGAAGTATTAGAAAAATTTCCCAATTAATTTAGAGACTCATATCCTAGTCTTTCTCTCTTCTTCATCTTTGGTGCTATACCACTCATTACCTAGACTTATAATCATATCAGACTTGGGTCAACATATGTGCCAAACAAGTTAAACATTTTGGTTTGCCCATGTTCCTCCCATCTTTATTGTGTTCCAATCGTTCCTGCTCTTTAGACTTGAGCAATGTGTAGACGAATCTTGGATGGTCTCATTTAAGTTATATATTGATAGGAGTAACATGTTCTTGAAAAAGATATCAGAAGTCGTGTTTAACATTTTATTTACACGTGCAATATTTCATATTTTGAACTTCATTGTTCTCGATAGGGCTGATCATGGCCGGGTTGGGTAGAGTTTAGAGCTGTAACGTGTTATACTTGGGCGGAGTAGAATGGAAAACCTTTACTAACAATTAATATATATCTAATAAATGTTAATCCTCTTCACAATTTTTTTTGGGTTTCACATACAAAGAGAATACTATGAATAAAGTATATTTTAGACTACCTGCAAGAATTTATCCACAGAGATATAACTTTTATCTAAATTGCATTTCTCAGAATTTGGGAAATAATAATAAATTGATCTAACGAACGATACTTGTAGACTATGTGAAGTCTCTATTCGTAGCCCTCTTCGTTGTGATGTTCTACTTGTCGTAATCAGAGTCGCGCATCGGAAGTGTGGTTGGGTTCATAATATCATGGATCATAAAATCTTCACGTAATTCTATCTTCAGTTTTTGTTTCTCATTTACATTTATTTTTATTTACTTCTCTAATATTTCAATCTGACTTTTTAAAAATAAATTAGGTTAGACATGTATATAAAGGAGTATCACAACTTGGATGTGATAGAAAGTTGTATCATACCTTTTAAGTGAAAATCCATATAGGTGGCATTTGAAGCAAGGTATAGCAGATAAAATTGGCCCAGGCCCATAATTTCAGGAAAAGTTGTGTTTTAATAAACGCCACTCAAAAGAATTTGTATTTTCGCTCTCCTTCCCTCCATCTAGCACCAAGAGATTTCGAAAACAAAGCGGACATTGGTGTGATATCAATGTAAAAGGAGAGATTTCTTTAGAGATAAACACAGGAGCCTTTTTAGTAAATTAACTGTGGGTTGTGTGCTTCTTGGCAGAGTGCCATCTATCTCCTCTCTGTTCTTCCACTCTTTGTTCTATCGCACTCACAATCTCTTATAACTTATTAGACTTGGGTCATGCCAAACAAGGCAACATATTGGTTTTCATGTGTTCCTCCCCAATTTTCTTGTGTTCCAATCGTTCCTATACTTGACACTTAACTTTTGCATTTATGATTCTTGAATGGTTTCATGTAGTTTATGCATTGACATAAGTAGCATGTTCTTGAAAAATACATCAGAACAATTAGACTAGTTAGAGCTTCAAATTAATTATAGGAGCTTGCAATCACATTTGCAAACTTAGATTAACCTTTGTCTGTTTGTCCCTCTCGGTGGCTACGGCCGAATGCCCAAAAGGGAAGGAGGGGGGCTGCTTGGATTTAATACTCTTTGTTATTTACATTCGTTCGACTATATGTTCAAATGCTTAACGCACTTCTGTATATTAATTAATTCTACTTCTAACTGATAATATATATTCTCCGGTCAATAGTATAACACAATCAAATTATAAACAAACAATCAAATTATAAACAAAGGAGACATGGAAATCAACCAAGCAAGGAGGATCACTATAATACTACTCAAACCTGTCTGTGTCGTCCCCATGTCATGCCTGTAGCTACCCAGGTCCAACTTGAAATTAATTTAATCTTCATATATGAAGTTGAGGCCCTACAGTCTGCAAAGCTGAACTAACCCATATGTTAGAAATGGGTGTATTAACACCATTTCCGAACCAGTTTTTGAGCAATTTTTGAGTAAGACCCTCAATAAATTATTGAGGGATATTGATTGATTTGTGTTCTCCTTCGTGAGTAGATTAAAATCATATATTTATTTGCTAAGAACGGTTAAGGGGTGAATGAGAAATTGTCTCTTAAAGTGAGACATTTTCATTTCTGAAAATGGGTTGAGGGAACATAGTCCCGCATCGGAAAAATCAAAGGAATAAGAAGATGATATATAATAACATCTTTCTAAGCATTGTAAGATAGCTAGACAAGAGTTCTCTCTCACGTGTGCATGAGGTGTAAATCTCGGACCGAATTACATGCAGCTTGTGTGCGTCCGCACGTCCTGCGGACACGAATGCCGGACCGATATAACCCCACCCCGTCCAGAGCCACTTTTTTCTACTGTTTTGATTTTTTCCTTTGTAAACAACTGAAATAAATGCAAAAAAACGGTTTTGTCTGCCGTTTAGTGCAATATTAAACATTTTGTCTGTCGTTACAGTGTACACATTCAATTGATTGTCTGTAGTTACACTGAAGGCATTCAAAGGCATTGACTGTTGTCTGTCGTTACAGTGTACGCATTCATTGTCTGCAGTTACACTGAAGGCATTCGTAGCCTTGTCTGCCGTTACAGTCTCTAACCCTGGCCCTATAAATAGAGCCCCCCTCACTTTCTTCCCTGCACCAAATCCAGTCTCTTCCTCTTTGGTCTGTTCCGTTTGTAAGTCAATTCGGTGATAGAGTTCTAACGCTGCCAGTTCAAGAGCGTTACGTGGTGTCTACGTGAACACTCTTCGTCGTTGCATTTTGGAAGACAAAGGCCTCAACTAGCTCCAGCACCCGGACGAGGTTTAAACTGTTTTAAGGAGATTGTGTGCTACACAAGCTTCGACATCAAATCGGTTTGATTTTATTTTTTTCATTTTTATTTAGTTTTATTGGTTTTATTACTCTCCTCCTTCTCTGGTATTTTGTCTCTCAATCATTTGGATTTATGCCAAACTTTTTATAACCAAAGTTGTAACAAAGAGAATGAATTTCTCAGAGTTGGTTTTATAGTAAACAAATTTTGTAACAATCTTAAAACAGTTTTACTTTCATCTCGTTGGATTTATTTATTTTTTGATTCTGAGGCACTTCTTTTCTTTTTCTTTAATCTGGAAAACTTACACTCGTGTTGTGTACTTTTCAGAATCGAAATGACTAATGCATCGGAGATTGTTACTGTATCTGAAACGGTCCAAGTGCCGGTTGCTGATACGACACAAGTACTGAATGCTGCTGCGGCACGAGTGGCAATGCCAACCATTCTACCTGTCTCAGTCTCTCATGAGGAGAAAGCTGAGAAGTTTAATGGGCAGAATTTCAAAAGGTGGCAACACAAAATGATAATCTATTTGACCACCTTGAATCTTGCTAGATTCTTGAACGATAAAGCTCCAAATCTTAAAAAAATGAGCAAGATAACTAAGTCATCGCCGCTGTGGATGCTTGGAAAAATGCTGATTACTTATGTAGGAATTTCATAATGAACGGATTAGCCGATTCTTTGTATAATGTATATATTGACAAAAGAACTGCTAAAGAACTTTGGGAATCACTAGACCATAAGTATAAAACTGAGGATGCCGATGCCAAGAAATTCATTGTGGGCTACTTCCTAGAATATAAAATGGTACATTTTAAAACAGTGATCAGTCAAGTTTAAGAAATACAACTGATCTTGCATGAGATTCATGCTGAAGGTATGAATTTAAATGAAAAATTGCCACCAGGTTGGAAAGATTTTTAAGAATTATCTAAAGCATAAGCAAAAAAAAATGGGCATTGAAGATCTTATTGTCAAGCTTCGTATTGAAGAAGACAATAGAGGATCTGGAAAGGTCGGAGTTATCAGTCATGCGGCCAAGGCAAATGTAGTGGAACATAAACAACATTTCAACAAGCACAACAACAAGGGTGCCAAGTTAGGGCCTAAGGGAGGAATCTCCAAGAAGCCGAAGTTTCAAGGCCAGTGCTTTAATTGTGACAAGAGGAGTCATGAGTAAACTGATTGCAGACTACCCAAGAAGAACAGAAACAGAGAAGCACATATTGTTGAAGGCCTTTCTCAAGACGTTTCTGATATCAAACTCTCGGCTGTGGTCACGGAGGTGAACATCATGGGTTCAAACCCCAAGGAATGGCGGATTGACACTGTAGCTACTCGACACGTGTGCTCCAACAAAAGTATATTCTCCACTTTCGAACCATTAGAGAATGGGGAGAAGATGTTTATGGGGAACTCAGCTACTTCAGAAATCAAGGGCCAAGGCAAGGCGATCTTGAAGATTACTTCTGGAAAGGAACCGACTCTGAACAATGTTGCATATGTTCTTGAAATCCGTAAGAACCTGATATCTGGTTCGTTGCTTAATAATCACGGATTTCGTTTAGTGTTTGAGGCAAACAAATTTGTTTTGTTAAAGAGTGGAATGTATGTTGGTAGAGGATACATGAGTGGTGAAATGTTCAAACTCAATGTAATGACCATGGTCAAGATTATCAATAAAGCTAACTCTTCTACTTATATGCTTGAGTCTTTCAATTTATGGCATGGTAGACTATGACATGTTAATTATGATACTTTGCGTAGACTAATTAACTTGAATCACATACCAATATTCTAAATTGATTCCAAATATTAGTGTAAAACTTTTGTGGAGGCAAAACTAACTAGATCATCTTTTAAAAGTGTTGAAAGAAATACTGAACCTCTTGATCTAATTTACATTCAGGGGCGTAGCTGGTATGGACCCAGGGGGTGCAGCTGCGCCCCCTGGTTTTTAAAAAAAATTTCTAAAATTTTTTTTTTTGTAAATTTTTTTTAAATAAGGGTTTATGTGCAAAATTTCAACCCATTTAGCAATCTTTCTTCCCTTTCTCCTTTTCTCTTCTTCTTCTCTGCCCTCATCGATGCCCTCATGCTCCAAACCCTGAAGAAGTCCCCAAACTCTCAAACTTCTCAAACTCTCAAACTTCTCAAACCCTGAAGACTGAAGTGCACTGAATCTCACCACGATCCCGACGCCAGATCCAATCTCACCACTTGAAGTCAGATCAGATCTCACCTGTTCTGAGTCAGATCCGATCTCCCCTTCTTCGTTTGCTTTTTGCCAAAGATCCAAATCCAGATTGTTAGTTTGAAGTGGGTAACTAATTCTAAGCTCTAACCTTTAATTTTTACTCTTTCTACTGATTTATTTTTAATGTTTCTAAGTTGTTGAAAATGCACGCCACTTGTTTGATGAAATGCCTTATTCATGCCAATTATCCTTTAACTTGTTTGATGCTATGCTTGTTTGATGCTATGCACACCACTTGTTTGATGCTATGTGAAAGAAGAGAAAGTGGTGGTCATCATTTAGCGACGTAGCCACGTAGGGTTACAAATGAGAGCATTTATGATTTCAATTACACTCACTAGAAAGAAATGCTGCAATTGTTTTCAAACTCTCCGAATGAGTGGAAGGTATATTGGTGGCTTAATGTAGGGATAAATGGAAGTGGAGGGAATTATCAAGTGTTTTAAGGGCATATATTAGTCTTTAGCATTATAAATTGTGTGCATTATTAGTGTTTTCAAACTCTCCGACTACTGTTTAATATTAATATGATGCATATTTAGAAATACTGTGCATTTCTTTTTCAAAAAAAAAATCAATAGAAATTGAATAGCTAATATTATAGACTAACTTACACTAAACATATTCAGGACATTCAGACATTGCATAAGTAATCATATAGGCCAATTATATTGAGAATAGAGAGAAAAGTCAATTGCAATTGAACTGCATACTTGACTAGTGAAAATTACTACTGACTACTGAGTCTCCAATATTTTGAAAATTCATATACATATAAACGCTGCAGAAAATCGTAAGAGGAAACAGTCATTTTAGACTCAGAATCAAACTCTTATTATCAAGCTTACTTGGATTCACCCCAATCTAAAGACACTATATTAATACACTTCTCTTTGTACATCTGTAATTCAAATCATACAGCTCAATCCATCTTCATATATTCTTTAAATCCACCACCAAACAACAGTAACTGGGCAATGCATCAGAGGTTTGAATCTGTGTACGAGGATATTTTAGTGTAACCAATGTGTTAAGAATCTATATCAAATTTTGTAAAGGTGCAACTTTGACTGAGAAATCAAGTGACTGTGAACCAGTCCAATCACATTTCAAAACTCAATCTATATGGCAATAAACAATACAGGTCAAGAAAAGCTGTTAATTGATAGATGTGTTGTTCTTTAAGAACACAGAAACATAATGTAATAGTAATCACAAATAAGAGCTCAACCCAAGAAATAAACTGTCGGGCACTAGATTTGTCCAGAAGAGGCCGGATATAGTTTTCCATAACCTACAAGGCAACATTCTGGACAAGATATTGTGTAGATATACGTTTCTCCAGATTAACAACTAATGAGAGTGAGGATCTTATCACCAGAAATTCAAATTATAGAGATGTACTTTACTATGAACAAGAATATTCCAACATATTATTCCTTCTATATGTTTACCATCTTAAAGTTTGTAATCATCATTAAGTAGTCAAAGAGAATGCGCAGAATTATCACAAATATTAGAAAGTAGCTGTAAATCACGTACAGAAGAAAAGCGACAGCACACTGCAGCCTCAACGGTCTGCAAAGGTGACGCCAATGACGTCCCCAGCATCCCTAAACAATTTAGATAAAACATCTATAAGAGAAAGGAAAACTCTGTCTTCAAAATCATGAAAGGAACTCGAGCTAAAGGGTGCAGTATTTTCAACTTGAAAGTTAGTGGCATGTCAGTGACTTCAGCAAATATTCAAAAGGGGCAAAAAAAAAAAAAGAACGAACAAACTAAAAATATGGATCTTTTAGTACTGCTGCTAGGTCGATGCAATGGTCATCTCTAAAATGCCGCAGGGTGTAACCAGTTGTGTGAAGAAATCAGGAATCATACAGAACTTTTTTTGGTTAAATTGCTAAAATGTTCAACCAAAAAAGCTAAACCATGAACAATTAATGTTAGTTGCCATGTTTTCATTTACTATAAGTAGGTTTACTCCTAAAGACATTCTAGGAAGATACAAGCAAGTGATTCATAGAATTGCATGTAAGCGGAGTAATATATATATCAGTATCATAAAAATAAGGAGATGAAAAATTTGAGTTTATGAAGTCATAATTAGATTATTCTGATTTTTATAAATACGTTGTTGGCTAAATAAAAATGCTATTTAGTGATTGTAATAGTTTGTATTTTTGGTAGTAATATATGATATTTTGAGGCTTGCAAATGTGTTTATTATAAAAAAAAAATTATAGTAAGTGTCGCGCCCCCTAGATGGAAATCCTGGCTACGCCACTGTTTACATTGATATTTGTGATTTGAAAATGATACAAATAAGAGGTGGTAATAAATATTTTATTACCTTCATTGATGATAGCACAAAATACTGCTATGTATATTTGCTTAAAGGCAAGAATGAAGCTATAGAGAAATTTGTTCTCTATAAAAATGAAGTTGAGAACCAACTCAACAAGAAAATTAAGGCACTAAGAAGCAACCGAGGTGAAGGGTATGAATCGCCATTTACTGACACCTGTGCTAAGCATGAGATTATACATGAAACTACAACGCCTTATTCTCCTCAGTCCAACGGTGTTGCTGAGAGAAAGAATCGTACGTTCAAAGAAATGATGATTGCAATGTTAATAAGTTTTGGTTTGCCACCAAACTTGTGGGAGAAGCTATACTTTCGGCTAACTACCTTTTAAATAAGGTACCCAAAAGAAAAGAAGAGAAAATTCCATATGAATTATGGAAAAGAAGAAAGTTATCCTACAATTACTTGCGAATGTGGGGATGTCTTGTCAAGGTGGCAGTACCTCCACCTAAGAAAGTTAAAATAGGACAAAAAATGGTTGATTGCATTTTCATTGGTTATGCTCTTAACAGTAGTGCTTATCGGTTCTTGGTGTACAAATCTGATATCACTGATATACCAAAGAACACGATAATTGACTCCAGAAATGCATCGTTCTTTGAATATGTATTTCTATGTAAGTCAAAGGAAGAACCAAGTTCCTCCAAACAAACACATGAGACTATTACTGGAGATAATGAAGACCAAAATGAAGAAGTTGAGGAGGAACCTCGATGCAGTAAAAGAACAAAAACGGAAAAATCTTTTGGTCCGGACTTTTTGACTTTTATGCTTGAAGGTGAATTCCAAACCTTCAAGGAAGTGGTGAACTCTAGTGATGATCCTCTAAGAGTGAAATTGAATATATCTTGCAAAATCATTCTTGGGACTAGGCAGTTAAAATCGGTTTTTGGAACTAATCGGTTTAGAAGCGATTAGTGATTAATCGGTTAATCGGAAAATAATCAGGGATTAAATCGGAAAAATCATTATATATATAATTAAAAAAAAATCCTCATTATGTAGCAACTCTAAACTCTAACATAAAACTATTATGAGATTATTAAATAGAAACATATAATTATAGAGAAAAAAAAGAGATACTTGGTTTGAGCTGAGTTTGGATTCTGGATGTGGATCGGGTCGGGTTTGCTGATCGGTTCTTTTGAGTTTAGTAAGAGGAGAAGCAGCAACACGAGCAGTAAGAGAAGGTGCAGTAGATGCGGGTCGGGTCAAGTATGCGACGGCGCAAGGGGAGCGACAGCGGGTTAGGTTTGGGTTTGCTTCGAGGAAGAAAAAGTGAAGCAGGTTGAGTTTGGGTTTGCGCGAGGAAGAAGACGAGTGCGGGGTTTGCGCGAGGCCAGAAGGGGTTTGGATTTTGAATTTGGATTTGAATTTAGGCCATTTTGAGCCCAAATAATGTAAACAAGTATGAAAATTAGAGGAAGATATTTTATCGGTTAATCGCCCATTTAAAATTGGCCGATTAACCACTAATCGGCCGATTATATCCGATTAAATCGCTAACTATTGAAATATTGTAAATCGCTTAGCCTCCGATTAGCGATTAATCGGGGATTAATCAGGCGTAATCGGGGATTTTAACTGCTTAGCTTGGGAACTAGTGGATCTTCTATTAGGTAGTAAACATTTAGGTTCGAAATGGATCTTCAAAAGAAAAATGAAACCTGATGGGTCGATTGATAAATACAAGGCAAGACTTGTAATTAAAGGTTATAAACAAAAGGAAGGTCTTGATTACTTTGATACATATTCTCCTGTGACGGGAATAAATTTTATTAGGATGTTACTTGCATTAACACCTCTGCACAATCCTGAAGTACATCAAATAGATGTGAAAACAGCTTTTCTTATAGAGATTTAGATGAAGAAATCTACATGGAACAACCTGAGGGCTTTTCAGCTTCAGGACATGAAAAGAAAGTGTGTAAACTGGTGGAGTCATTATATGGCTTGAAACAAGTTCCAAAGCAGTGTCATGAGAAATTTGACAATGTCATGATGACAAATGGCTTCAAGATCAATGAATGTGATAAATGTGTATATGTTAAAGATACAAAAAATGGATATGTTATTATATGTTTGTATGTAGATGACATGCTTATTATTGGAAGCAATGATAAGATAATTAAATATGTTAAAAACATGTTGAACTCGAGGTTTGACATGAAAGACATGGGACTAGCTGATGTTATATTGAGAATTGAAATCACAAGAACATTAGACGAGCTTATTTAAAGCAAGTCACATTATATAGACAATATTCTTGGAAAGTTTGATAAAGATAATTCTGGAATTGCCAGAACTCCAATCGATCTAACTCTACACTTATCCAAGAATAAAGGAGAGTATTTCTCAAGTAGAATACTCTAGAATTATGGGCAGTCTAATGTACTTGATAAGTTGTACAAGACCAGACCTAGCCTATGCAGTTAGCAAACTAAGTAGATATACTAGTAACCCTGGAAGCGAGCATTGGCAAGCAATTACAAGAGTACTGAAGTACTTGCGTTTTACTCGTAACTATGAGCTGCATTATACAAGATATCCGGTTGTACTTGAATGATATAGTGATGCAAACTGGATATCTAGTGATAATTTAAAATCTACTAGTGACTATGTATTTACAGTATGTGCTGCAGCAGTTTCTTGGAAATCCTCGAAACAAACAGTGATCGCTAAATTCACGATGGAATATGAATTTATCGCACTGGACAAATGTGGGGAAGAGGCTGCATAGTTACGCCACTTCCTTAAGGATATTCCAAGGTGGACAAAGCCTGTGCCTCCAATCTGCATACATTCATAAGTCAATCTGCAATTTGTAGAGCACAGAGTAATATGTATAATGGTAAATCTAGATATATTCGTCAAAGACATAATAACATTAGACAACTACTCTCTACTGGGGTTATCTCTGTGGACTATGTAAAGTCAAAGGATAACATTGCGGATCCGCTAACCAAAGGATTAAACAGAGAGTTAGTTGATAAATCATCTAGGGGAATGAGACTAAAACCCATGAAAGAATAAGTCGATACAATGGACACCCAATCTAGCTGACTGGAGATCCCAAGATCTAGGTTCAAAGGGACAACTAAATTGTAAAGACCAAGTTGGATAACTGTGGTGATTTTTCAATTTCCATTCCCATGATGAAACAATGATGCCTGAAATGTAACATATTAAGCTAGGTTTTTAATGATTCTTATGCGTCGGATATCTGAGCAGAGTAATGCGGGTTACTCTTAACTAAAAAATCACCTATGTAAGAGGGAACATGGCTGCTTCCAAGGAAATAATATAGGACAATATTCCTATCAAACTCTTACAGAACCAGGCATATGTTCATGGCCAAAACGAACATAACAGTGATAATTGAAATGCGTTAGGAATATTCTTGTGTGAGATGTCATCATTTACACAAATGACAGAACAGTTCATGGACATCGTGTTTACTGCTTGGTAAACATATTTTCATAAGGGAATGTTCAAAGGGTAACACCTATCTATCCTATGTAGGTTTCAACTGCTGAATTCTATCACCATGCATGTCGTGTCAGTTTGCCGTGTCTGTGGTCGGCAATTTTCGGGGAATGTTAGAAATGGGTGTATTAACACCATTTCCGAACCAGTTTTTGAGCAATTTTTTGAGTAAGATCTTCAATGAATTATTGAGAGATCTTGATTGATTTGTGTTTTCCTTCGTGAGTAGATCAAAATCATATATTTATTTGCTAAAAACGGTTAAGGGGTGAATGAGAAATTGTCTCTTGAAGTGAGACGTTTTCATTTCTGAAAATGGGTTGAAGGAACATAGTCCCACATCGGAAAAATCAAAGGAATAAGAAGATGATATATAATAACCTTTCTAAGCATTGTAAGATAGCTAGACAAGAGGCTTTCTCGCGCGCGCGCAGGGGGAGTACAAATCTCGGTCCGGATTACATGCGGCTTGTGTGCGCCCGCACGTCTTGCGAACACGAATGCCGGACCGATATAACCCCACCCCGTGTAGAGCCACTTTTGCTATAGTTTTGATTTTTTTTTCCTTTGTAAATGGCTGAAATAAATGTAGAATCGGTTTTGTCAGGCGTTTCAGTGCAGTATTAAACATTTTGTCTGCCGTTACAGTGTATGCATTCAATGGATTATCTGCAGTTACACTGAAGGCATTCAAAGACATTGATTGCTGTCTGTCATTACAGTGTACGCATTCAATAGATTGTCTGAAGTTACACTGAAGGCATTCATAGCCTTGTCTGCCGTTACAGTCTCTAACCCTGGCCTTATAAATAGAGCCCCCCCTCACTTTCGTCACTGCACCAAATCCAGTCTTCCTTCTCTGGTTTGTTCCGTTCGTAAGTTAATTCGGTGATAGATTTATGACGCTGCTAATTCGAGAGCGTTACGTGGTGTCTGCGTGAACACTCTTCGTCGTTGCATCTTGGGAGACAGAGGCCTCAACTAGCTCCAGCACCCGGACGAGGCTAAAACTGTTTTAAGGAGATTGTGTGCTACACAAGCCTCGACATCAAATCGGTTTGATTTTATTATTTTCATTTTCATTTAATTTTAATGGTTTAATTACTCCTTTGGTTTTTTTGTCTCCCAATCATTTGGATTTATGCCAATTTTTTTGTAACCAAAGTTGTAACAAAGAGAATAAATTTCTCGAAGTTGGTTTTATAATAAACAAATTTTGTAACACCATATTCCAGTGTACTGTGTCTGTGTACATGTTCCTGCTCGCCTCCGTAGGCTGATTGTTGGGTTTATATCTTGCATACTATATTCGATAAGAAGAGAAGACAGTGTTGTGATGAAGAGGAGTCGAGGCAATCGGAAGCGGTTGGAGAGAAGGAGAAAAGCAGCAAAGCAAACATGAGAAATAGTAGCAGCAGTCACGCTGACAGTCGACTGCTACCTGATTGCTTGCTCTTTATTTTGGGACACCAAGCCTGCAGTCGACAGTCGACTGTCAAGCGGTGGCATAAGCAAATCGGGCCGGATCTTGGTGATGTGTTTCGGGCCCAACTTCGTCTCCAGGTTAGATCGTACGACTCTTATCGTGTAACTTCAGGATATATCGGATGGTTTTTGTATCAAGAACAGCAAACTAGGTTTTCTCTATATCTCTATATAATCAATATAACGACCAAAAGAAAATGATTCTATTGAGTGCCAAATAGAACAAGAGTGTACTTCATCCAAGAGATGAGTGAATTATCCATTGCGAACATCAAGTATTTCCGGTTGGGCTTAAGAGTGTCGTGGTGAGAGTTGTAACTCTTGTATCATCTCTAGTTGAATAATATCTCGGTTTTTCTTCCCTCGGATTAGGGCTTTCCCGAACCGGGACAAATATTGTGTGCTTTGTGTGTTTGGTGTGATTTTCTATTTGCTTGGTGGTTTGTATTGATAGTGTCAAAGACTCAACAAGGTTTGACGCATATTTCCTAACAATTGGTAACAGAGCATCAAGTTCGTGAATTTGTTCGAGTTTCTTGGAAAAGATGGCAAATCAGAGCACGAAGATCAAGTAGTTTGATGGTAAGATCAACATTAATCTCTGGAAGGTGGCATTGTATGACATATTGGTTCAAAAGGGCTTGCATATTTTTCTAGATGGAGATCAAATGAAGCCAACCGACATGAAGCAGAGAAGTGAGATGAGATTTGTGTAAAGGCCTTGAGTGTAATCCGGTTACAATTGTGGACGAAGTCAAGTGTGATTTTCTTGATGAGACAAGTGTGGAGAGTCTGTGGGCGAGACTTAAAACTGACTACTCCGGATCGTCGTTGTTAGATCATATGTACTGGAAGAGAAAGCTATTTCGTTTCTCAATGAAGGAAGATACCCATCTTCAAGATCATATTGTGGAGTTCAATAAGGTAAAATCTAAACTGAAGATGATTGACGTGGATGATCTAAGCGAAAAGGATAAAGCTTTCAACTTGATATATTCACTGTCAGTTTTGTATGATCCTCTGATAACTACCATGCTACACGGAAATCTGCCAAAGAGAATGACAATAGCTTGGGGTGATTAAGGATCTACAGGTTGTTTGGCAGTGAATGGTGAGACTTCAATTGCAAGGGATATGATACACAAGGGTAATATTCGTTGCCATAATTATAGAGGGATTGAACATTACAAGAGGGATTGTCACAAGTGGTTGAATTAGAAGGGTGCACACGTAGTCAGCCTCACTGCCTCTGACTCAGGTGATAACTTAGATTGTCTTCTTGTTTCAAGTTCTTTATATGTGAATTCGGGTTGATTTCTTGATTCTGGAAGTTCTCTCATATTTGCTTCGAGGGGAAGATGTTGTCTATTTATAAGTCTACAACAGATCGTGGTGTGAGAACGACGATTGGTGAGGTTTGTGAAGTAGTAGGTTTTCCAAGAGTGGGTGAGGGAGCAGTTTAGTTGGAGACACCGATGGTAAATAGTTCATACTGGAAGAGGTCATGCATATTCCTTTGATGAAACATGATCTGATATCCTTGGAGACTCGGGATGCTCAGGCTATACACAAGTCGATGTGAAGTGTTGACAGTTTGGAAGAGTCGTCATAAGGTAATGAAGGATAAGAGGGGATTAGGTAGGGTCAGCACAACCTTTACCAGCTTTGTGGGAATAGGAAAACTCGGCCGAGTGTTTGGAAACTTAATTGTTCCTAAAACATCTTCTAGTATGTCGTCGCTAGAATTACTGAAGCGAGACTGCGATGTTCGAATACCATCGGGAGGTGGAGAAAACTTCTAGGGAGGTGGAGTTCGTGTGGATTGTGGCACCTCCATAATAATATCTACTGGGGTATGCCCTTGAAGGAAGTATATGATTGGAGAAAAACATGTGGAGGTAGTTTCAACTAGCAGAAGAAGTCATTGAACCGAATTGTTTACAAGAGGAGATGAGAGTCTAAAAGAGTTTAATCACTCGTGTAGATTCATGTGTATGCAATCCAAGGTGGAGATTATTGGGATTATATGTCATGCATACTATATTCGATGAGAAGACAAGCCGGTGTTGTGATGAGGCAGAATCGAGGTGATTGGAAGCGGTTGAAGAGAAGGAGAAAAACAGCAAAGCAAATAGTAACAACAGTAGCAGCAGTCGGGCTAATAGTCGACTGCTCCCCGACTGCTTGCTCTCTGTTTTGGGACGACAAGCTTGCAGTTGACTGTCCACTTGGCTAGTCGTCAAGTGGCGGCAACAGCAAATCGGGCTGGATCTTGGTGATATGCTTTGGGCCCAATTTCGTCTCAAGATTAGATCGTACGGCTCCTATCGTGTAGCTTCTTCTGCATGATACATCGGATGATTATTGTATCAAGAATTGTGTAAACTATGATTTCTCTAGATCTCTATATAATCATTGTAATGACCAAAAGAAAAATATGATTCTATTGAGTGCCGAATATAAGAAGAGGGTACTTTATATGAGAGGTGAGTGAATTTTTCATTGTAAACCGCAAGTATTTCCGGTTAGGCGTGAGAGATGGTCGTGTGACAGTTGTAACTCTTGTATCATCGCTAGTTTAATAATATCTTGGTTGTTCTCTCTCGGATTAGGGTTTGCCTGAACCGAGACAAATATTGTCTGCTTTGTATGTTCGGTATGATCTATTTGCTTTGTGGTTTGTATTGATCCTGTTTAAGACTCAACAAGATTCGGCGCATAATCCCAAACACGGATTCCACCCTTAGTGCCAGATATTTAGTTATTTTGGACATAAATTAATGTACGATATTTGTATGTGGAGCAGAAAATATAAGATGTCATTTCAGAAGTAGTCATTTCAAGTCAACGATTTCAAGGTTATTAATTATAACTTACATGATTCTTCTTACAAGAATTGCAAACAATTATTAGAAAGTACTTCCTGGAGCTACTCTATGTATCTGTTTGGGAGTTACTTCTAGCATTTCTTCTCGTATGCCGATACTTTTCTGGGAACTAGACAGACTCTTACCCTTCATAAAATTTATTTTGTTTCTTTACCTTATGCTTTTGTCAGTATGTGAGCTATAAACTGCTCCAGTCGAATTTAGGGGGCTTTTAGTTCCTTTCAACCAGGGTTAGTTCCTTTCAACCGCAATGCAGTTCTTACTGTGTGTAAGAACAATTGCACGGATGCAATGCCAACCTTTTGGTTGTTATTGTAATAGCAATTGCAAGTGGTATAAGCGGTGGTCATAGGCAGTTGGTGGTGCTCCTCGAGCATCACAGGTGGTAGCTGAATGTGGCTAAGAATTTAAGGATGCCCCAAAAAATGGAACTCCTTTATAGGTGATAACCCAAATGAATGCTTTTTTTTGTGTGTGAAAGTAAACGTGATCATCATAATGGAGTAGAAGGGAGCCAGTTGCAAGGGAACTAAATATCGTCATAATTTTATTGTAGTTTTCTATTTTAGGTTGGAGTTGTCTTCATTCTTCAAATGATTGGACACATCAAACTAATGAATGTTTCTTATTTTTCTCCCGATCTTTTTCCTTTTTTTTTTGGTTATTTCTCTGTAGCTGAACAACTACTCGTTGCAAGTCCATCTACAAAGAGCACAGGAAGCCAGCTCCATGCCAGGTCGCTTCCACCCTGATGTATTTTAATTACTTTCGAAAAGAGATTACAGGAAGCCAGCTTCATGCTGGACTACTGAACTGTTTCCACCATGATGTATAATTCGTAGTTACTTTCGTTCAAAAAGATAATCGTTAATGGTTGATGTGTAGTTTGAGTTATATCCATGAAGCAAGATATCACCAACCTTGCTTAGTTATTAGAATGGATAGACGTACTGGGTTATTTCGTTGTCTTATACCAAGAAAGTATCTGATGTAATGTTGATATGATGTTTTCGATCTTGTTCTCTTATATTTTTTTTCTTTATTGCTTATCCAGTCCCTTCCATTTGAATCATTTGATCGTGGATGCAACCAATAATTTTGACAGTTTTTTATTATTACTAAATTGATGAAAACATATATTGTTTTACCGTTTCCCCCCCATTTATGAGTGCATGCACAGAGTGCGCGTTTTGAATTAAGGTAATTATGGGAGATTGGTAGTTCAGAAATATGGCAACATAGTATCACTAAATCTTACCACATTAAATAATTGCGTGTTTATTAATTCACAGTATCGCCAAAACCGTCTTGATTTGTTAGTACGAGGTTCCCTTTTAATAAATTAATATACACAGCATTGAAACTGTTAGGTTGTGTGAGAAATTAACAATGGGAATTGGAGTTAATATCTAGATATAAGTTGTTTGAGATATTCACCATAGGTATCAAGATTGGAATACCTAGACTGCTATCGCAAGCCAGTATTTATGAATAAATACTGGTTTGGGTATTGGGTTATAAGCCCACAAACCCGCGTTCTAATATCCAATCAATTGTACGTTCAATAGTGTTACTCATATGCACATGTAATATTTATATAGAGTTATATTTTGCTTATTAATGAAACAGGGTGATCTTATTCCACATTTTCCCTAAAAAAAAATTAAAAATATATTTATATATAGAAAATATACCCATATATCCAACAATCTCCTTCTATATTCTCAATATATAAAGTACATGATTATCTCATCAGTTCAGTATAAAACTGACTGGCTGATAGCAATCCATAATATAAGAAAAGCATCATAAAAGTATAGTTTCATAAGAACCAATATAATTATAAATCTGAATAGTTCAATCAAAGATTAAACCAAAATAATTAAACAGTTCCAAACCATATCAAATTCAGAATAGTTCACAAAGACTAAACCAATAGATAAAACAAATCATAGTCTCAAAACTAAACAAAGCAAATAAACTTCAAACCAAATTGAAGAGTTTTAAGCTCAAAAATGCAGTCTTAGACTCAAAAGAAGTTCTTATCAAGTAAGTGATCAGCAATAGAAAATCTTTGCATGCTGCTTCATAATTACTCCTCCATATCGAGCAAATCATCATCTTCAAAATCGAGATTTAGGATTCTATCTCTATTATCTTTGCTAGCATTTGTTGCTCAACATTGCAAATACGAATATCATGAGTCATTTTTCTTTGAATTCAAACAAATTGCATAAGAGTATCTAGTTCAAACAAAAGAACTTAGTACAATTCAAATTAGCTAGCAAGATTTTAACACAAGCATCACAATCAAGTATCTTTAACAAATAAAGTACATGAACTTTTATAGTTTCTATACAAGAACCATAGTATGGTTCATATTGGAATGGAAAAACTGCCATTTCAATTATGGTTTAATACTATATCATCAAAATTGGAATGATATTTAAGACAATTTAATTATCGGAAACACATCAACAAGTTTTCATGTTTCTATTGGAATAATATGATTATTCTAAGTAAATTCTGTAGATATATAATACCATCAAAATTGGAATGACTTATATATTTGTGGAATTTATGTGGAATCATCAAAATTATCTAAAACATGTCAACTCTCAAATTGATGCTTAAGTTTAAACTTCTCTATGGCTGTTATGGGTTCTAATTATCAAAATAACTAGAGTGTTAAGGCCTTTATAACGCAATAGCTCTTAACCCCATTTCTCCCATATTTTTGACAATTAGACCTCTTTGTAATCCCTTAGTAGGGCATCAGCCATATTCTGTTTTGATCTCACATCAATGAGGGTAATAATCTCTTGCTGAATGAGATAGTTCAACTTGTTGGGTTTATGTCTTGCATATGAGATTGGATAAAGAAGACGATGAGACGATGGAGGAATTGAGAAGATTGAAAATGGAGTGGAGGCAAGGAAACAGTCAGTTGCTGTATTTGCAGAAGTGGCGGTCGACCGGTCACAGTGTGCGGTCGACCGGTCATAGGGTGCAAAAGTCCCGAGAGGGGGACGGTCGACCGACCTTGGGGGTGCGGTCGACCGACAACAGCACTGATGGATTTATTGGGTCGGATCTTGGTGATTTATGAGAAGCTTAACTTGCTCTTCAAGTTAGATCTGATGGCTCCTATCGTAGGGTTGTCTCTTCAGGAATATTCAATGATTACTGTATCAAGATATCAAACTAGGTTTTCTCTAGATCTTTATATATTGTTGTTATTGGCCTCCATTGAAAGCCAAGAGAGAGAGTACTTCATTGAAAGAGAGATTGAGTGATTCTCTAATTGTAAACTACTAGTACTTGTTAGTGAGGCTTGTAGAGGGTCGTGGTGAGAATTGTAATATTCTTGTATCTTCTCTAGTTGAATAACATCTTGGGTTTCTTCTTCCCCGGATTAAGGTGAAAGCCCCAACCGGGACAAATTTGTGTGCTTTGTTGTATTTGGTATGATCTCATGTGTGCTTGATAGTTTGTATTGATTGCATCGAATAATTCAACAAGATCCTCATTATTTCCTAACACAACTTTGCCTATCTAAGATCGACAGTTCGTCTCTTACCATTGTAAAGAGTGTTAGTTGCTACAGTTTTTGTAGCTTGGTTTTCGCAAAACAAGCTATGAGTGGTTACTTTAAACCTTCTCAATGGAATATCTAGCAACAGGTCTCTCATCCATTCCACTTCTTCACCCGCACAAGATAGCGTAAAGAGTTCAGACTCCATAGATGAGAATGCAATGCCTGTCTACCTTTTAGATTTTCATGACACAGCTGCTCCTCATAGTGTAAACACATAACCATTAGTGGATCGACTTTCACCAAATTCTGTGCACCATGATACATCAGAATATCCTTCCAAAACTGAAGGATGTCCAGAGTAGCACAAAGCCAACTCTTGAGTACCACTTAGGTAACCCATTAGCCTCTCAAGGGCATTTCAATGTGACTTACTGGGATTACTAGTGAATTTGTTAAGCATGCCTACCACAAAGGTTATGTCTGGTCTGATGCAGATCATTACATACATGAGACTTCCAATTAGTTTGGAATAATCCAACTGTCTCACTTTTGCACCATTGTTAGGTGTCAACTTATTGTTATAATCATAAGGTGTTTCAAACCTTTTGCAATCACTGTATCCCCTCTTTTGTAACACATTATTGATATAGTGAGATTAACTAGGGAATATTCCTTGCCTACCAAAACTCACTCTCATACCTAATATAGTGTCCACAATACCTAGGTCCTTCATGCTGAATTCTTTGGATAGCATTGTTTTAACTTCAACTACAGTTGAGAGGTCGCTTCCAACAACAAGCATGTCATTAACATACAAGCAAATTATAACAATTTTATTTGATAGTTCACGAAAATAAAGGCATTTATCAGAATTACTAGATTCAAAACCTAAGCTCTTTATTGTTGTATCAAAATTTTCATGCCATAATTTTGGTGCTTGTTTTAATCCATACAAATATTTTACCAATTTGCAAACTTTGTTCTCTAAACCTTTAAGTACAAAACCTTCAGGTTGATTCATATAGATTTCTTCATTAAGATCTTCATTTAGGAAAGCAGTTTTAACATCCATTTGGTGAATAACAAAATTTTCAATGGATGCAATGGCAAGAAGAATCCTTATTGTAGCAATATAACAAACAGGTGAGTAAACATCAAAATAATATACCCCACTTTGTTGAGAATAACCTTTAGCTACTAGTCATGCTTTATACTTTGCTACAAATTCATCCGGATTAAGTTTCTTCTTCAAAACCCATTTGTTTCCTATGGTTTTAGTCCATTTTGGCAGATCAACTAATTTTCCAGTTTTATTTTGTGATAAAGAATCCATCTCATCATCAATAGCCTCTTTCCAAAGTTAAACCATCCCTAGACCGAAGAGCTTCCTTTACACTAGATAGATCAGCCAACAGTGCATAAGTTATAAAATCATCACCATAGGTTCTAGGTGTCTTATCTTTGGTGGAGGTTCTTCTAGGTTCAATTTCATTTGTAATTTCATTGTCAGTTATGCTAGGTCTAGATTCTGTTTGTGAATTATTGACTATGTTTGTGTGGCCAGATAATGTTATACCTTTGTCTTCGATGAACACATCTTCAAAGAATTCTACGTCTCTAGATTCAATTATCTTATTAAGAGATATGTCATAAAATCTGTATGTCGCACTATTAACTGCACTTCCTAGATACACACAAGTATTTGTAAGAGGTCCTACTTTAGGTCTTCTAGGATTTGGTATTCTAACAAAAGCAATACAACTCCATGTTTTTACTTTATCAAAACTCGGTGTGTGTTTATGCCATAACTCATAAGGTGCTTCAGACAGTTTAGAGTGTGGTAACATATTAAGAATATTATCAGTAGTCAATGTAGCCTCTCCCCAAAAACTCGAAGGCAATCTAGCAGTCAATAACATAGAATTCAACATTTATGTGAGTGTTCGATTCTTTCTTTCGGCTATACCGTTTGACTATGGTGAGTAGGGTGCTGTTGTTTCAGAGATAATGCCATGTGAAGTGCAAAATTCTTTAAAACCCATTGATACATATTCTCCACCTCTATCAGATCTGAACCTTTTTATTTTAGCATTTAACTAATTTTCGACACGGTCTTTAAATTCTTTGAATTTATTGAGTGCTTGAACCTTAGTTTTTAACAAATAAATATGACAATATCTTGAATAATCATATATAAAAGTGATTAAATACTTTTGACCTCCTTGCTTCACAAAATTTTAAAGTCACATATGTCAGAATGAACTAGTTCCAGAAGTTGTGTACTCCTAGAAACAGAACTAAAGGGTTTTCTAGTGATCTTTGTCTGAGCACACACTTCGCATTTGTTATATCTTAAGAATGTATCAATTGGTAGATTAAAAGTTTTGCAACAGCAAATAATTTAATATAGTTCACATGTCCCAATCTGTTGTGCCAAGTATAAAGGCTACATAGTTTTGAACTAACAACATTAATCACTTCATTTGCTAAACTAAGTCTATACATACCATTGACTAAGTAAGCACAACCAAAATAGTATGAGTTAACAGATAATATAGCTCTACCACTTATCATTGAAACTACATTGCCAGCATGATTCAGTAAGCTAGTCGAAATTAAATTCTTTGCTAAAGCAGGAACAAATTTAACATTACGCAAAATTAATTTTTTACCTGATGAAAGACTGAGATTTGCAGTTCCATCCTGGAGCACCTTGACTGATTCTCCATTTGCCATAGAGACGGACTCGTTTTCATCTTTGAGATCAGTTAGCAAGTTCTTGCTGTTGCAAGCATGGCATGTAGCCCCCGAGTCCAACAACCAACTAGCAGAGACACTGACCTTATCGTCACCAACAACACACAGAAAGTTGGTGGGTTCAATGTTGCCCTCTAACAAGTTCACCATTTCATTGTTAGGTTGTTCTCTTTTGAGTAGCTTACATTCGGTAGCATGGTGACCCCATTTTCTACAGTTGTAGCACTTTCCTTTCTTTTTGACAATCTTTTTAGTGACTTCCAACTTAGACGGTTTACCCGTAATTTTATTAAGCTTGTTCTTCTTAAACTTAGGAACATATTTAGTATTGGTTAGCACATTAGCATGAGAAAGTTATTTCTTAGCTAACTCCAAATTGATCTTAGTTCTAGTCTCATCCTCAACTTTAATACATCGTTTGAGTTGTGCAAACTTAATTTGTTCTGGTAGTCTATACATTTCAGTCTTAAATGTAAGCCATGATGCAGGTAATTTAAAAATTATTGCTCCAGTAAGAAAAGCATCACACACAATGATATCTTCAGTTTTCAATTTAGTTACTAAGTTTTCAAGATCAGTTACCTGAGGGAGAATGACTTTCTCCTCCCTGAACTCAAAACTCATGAACTTGTCAACCAAGTGAGTCTTGGAAACCTTCTCCTCCTTTTTGAATTCATCCAGCAGATTGTCACATATTTCCTTAGCTGTTTCGTATTTCATGTAAACATCTACTAACCGATCTGATATATTGTTTAAAAGGAACTCCTTACACAAGTCCTCATCTCTTATCCAAGTGGCATCATCCGCATCTTCAGTACACTCATCATAGGCCGTTTGACAGGTATAGAAGATCTTCATAAATTTTATTCCATACCGTGCTTTCCTCTTCCAGCTATTGAATTCATAACTACTAAACGCCTCTAGTTTAGGAACCTTATACGGTCGATCATGTTTTTCCATCCTAAGGAATAAACGATGAGTTCCTAAAGTTTGAGAGTATGTTCTGAATTATTACTACACAAGTAATATAGATAAAGAAGAGGATTTATCTGTAAATCCGCTAACTAATAACAGAGTAAATAGATTAGATAAATTGCACGAATCTTAAAGTTAGATGAGTACCCAAATCTGATGAAGAACAAGGTGGATGATTTCGGATTTGTGTGAGATCGGGTTCGGATCTGACAGATCAGAGGAGAGGAGAGGAGGTCGGCGGGCTCGAACGAAGGGACGACGGCCCATGGTGATTGAGGGAGCGCGACGCCGTCAAGCTGCGGCCGGTTAGAGGACATCCAGGGCGACGCAGTCGAAGTCAAGCGAGATCAGGTTCAGATCATCTCTGGTCGGCGCCTAGACTGATGGTCGATGGCCTCGCACGAAGGAAGGCGACGACAGGCGGCGAGCGAATGTGGGAGCGACGACATTGACCACGATGCCGATGGTTGGTGACGGTGGCTTTGACGGCTTTGACGGGATCGATGGGATCCAGCAACCCTTTTATTAATATCACAAATTGATTAATGATAATATCTCAAGATTGTTAGGTTGTGTGAGAAATTAACAATGGGAATTAGGGTTAATATCTAGATATAAGTTGCTTGAGATATTCATCCTAGGTATCAAGGTTGGAATACCTAGACTGCTATCACAAGCCAGTATTTATGAATAAATACTGGTTTGGGTATCGGGTTATAAGCCTACAAACCCGCATTCCAATATCTAATCAATTGTACGTTCAATACACGTGTTACTCATATGCACATGTAATATTTATATATAGAGAATATACCCATATATCCAACAGAAACATTATCAGGAATTTAACTGAATACTTAGTAATTGTGAGTAGTACGTGGGAGGTACAAGACAGTGCAATGACTCCGCACCTAAGGATATGTTGTGGATACCCCGAGGAGGGATGTTTGAAGTCAATTGTGATGGGCCGGTTGGGGATGATAATGATGCTGGTGCAGGTTTTGTGGTAAGAGACTAGTAGGGTAAGTTGGTTGGGGCTGGTGGTACCTTCATCGATGGTGGGGTCTCCATT
The DNA here is from genome assembly GCA_017893485.1 of Hemerocallis citrina. Classification (NCBI taxonomy): domain Eukaryota; kingdom Viridiplantae; phylum Streptophyta; class Magnoliopsida; order Asparagales; family Asphodelaceae; genus Hemerocallis; species Hemerocallis citrina. The sequence goes on from CM030358.1 coordinate 192,907,481, forward strand.
GAAGAGATTGAACAGGGGATGCAGTTCTTCTACCGACATCATTTAGGTTCGATACTGTGGGTTGAAGGGGACTCATTGAACACCATCGATTCTATTCTTCATCTTTCTGATTTGGGATCTAATTTGTGTCTTTGTAACCCCTGTTTTTCATTTTGTGTATTTTGGAGTGTATTTTTTGTTTTGGTGTATTTTCTCTGTTATATTTTTCTGAACCATATATTGGAGTCGTTTTCAATATATATATTCGTTTTATTTCATTTTGAGCTCATTGTGTTTGATTGGTTGTTTCTTTTGTTTCGTTCTTCATTAGTTGTGTTCTTTCTTCATTTTTGGTATCGTTCTCCTCATTTTATTTTTGGGTGTTTGAGGTGGTGGTGTTTGGTTGTGATCCTATTTTCAATCCCATTATTGATCCCTATTTGACTACCAAAGCCAAATTTAAATTTCCAATCCTATTTGTATTCCTAATTGATTGACCCAATATCCAAAAACCCATTTGGTAAATCCTATTACTAATCTTAATACCGACAACCCAATACCCATAAAACCACGACTAAAATCCTATATATATAAACCTCTCCCTCACAAACCCTAACCCTAACTCCATCTCTCACAAATCCCAGCCTCCCTCTCTCTCTTCCTCTCCTTGCTTGCATCCTGACCCGCACACAACCCCAAGCCAGGCCGACCCTACCCCAGGCCGACAGCCCCCACTCCTCCCCTTTCACGGCCTGTGTTCAACCCCGGCACACCCCATACCCGAGCCCTACACCGATCGGCATCTCCCCTCTCCTTGTCCATCCCGACCATCTCCTACTCCATCATCATCAACCCTCTTGCACCATATAATCCCTCTACTCTCTCGTGGTGTTCTCTTATGGCTGCAAGCCACTTTGATCATCTCTCGCTTTTGGAAGTCTTGTTCGTGTGGAGGTTTTCGCTCTAATTGCTTGGATTTGTTGATTCGCAAATTTTCGTTCGTGGGTTTTGCTCCTACTTTTGATTGCATCGTTCTTCATCCCCAATTTAAGGCAAGTAACTTGTACTCCAATTCATTTGTTTGATACAAGTAAAAAAGTTCACCCATAGTGTAGTTGGGTCTAGAGATGACTCTTGTTTGTATTTTGCTTGGTGGGTTTTGTCTCTATTGTGAAAACTTGACCATAGATGACTCACGACACAATATGGACATGAATTAACTTAGGATTTGCCCGTTCTTGATTTTGATCTTGTATGTGAGATTTTTGTGAAAATTCGTGATTTGGTTGAGACCCATGTAAAATACTTGGTGTTGACATGTTAGATACCCTAATTCATGATGTTCAGACACTTGGTAGACTCGATTTCATGTTTGGGTGTGTTTGGACCAATTTTCTTGAATCTATGTCGATTTTGTTTTCAAGGGAAGAATCTGTAGTTTGTCGTTGTTCTATTTTGGTTGCTATTTTGGACTATTTTAAAGTCAGTATCTTGATTTCGGTATAAAACATGAGTTTTAGATAATTTCGTCTATTTTCAAACCCCTCTGACCTTGCTTGATTTTGATTTCGTATGACTGAGTTATGACTGTTTTAGTACAGAGGTGTCGATCTTTTCCAGATTCTGTTTATCGGTAATTTTGATGACAAATCATTTTAAAGAATTATGCTACATATAATATTTTGATCCAAAACTTTGGTCAGTGTTTCTTTATCTAGTTAGGGATTTCGCAGAATTTTGGTGAATTTTATTGATGAGTTTTATGTGTTGTTTCATACTCGTTTATGAAATCTATATTTGCTGTATTTTGCTCGCTGATCTGTAAAGAACCTTACTTTCACTATGATTTCTTTTACTGTATGAAAAAATGTTTGTGAAATATGAAAGTAAATATATTTTGTCTATTTTCATCTCCCTTTGGCGGATTTGGATTTCGTTTCACTGGTTGCGAGATACTTCAGTTTTCGTACAGCAGTGTTGGGACTTCCAGATTTTCCAAAGCATCGTTTCTTGATGTTTTCGTATTTTTGATAACTAAATAATTTTTCTGGAATATTATGAAACTTTATATTTTGATGCTAGACATATAGGAGAATTCCCCAGATTTTTCCTGAATTTATTTGAGAGGTTTTGATGCAGTTTTCCTGACTGAGAATTCGTTTTCCTGATTTCTGACTGAACATATTTTCTGTTTTCAAATCTGTTTTGAGTTATGATGTTGTGAATTACTATGTGACTTATTTATACTCTCTAGATTCGTGTGGAAGTCTATTTTCCAGATCCTTCGACGGATCCAGATTTGGATGTTTGTAGTAGCAGGAATCACTGTTTTAGTACAACACTGTTGTACTGTCCTGAATTAGAAAACTAGTTGTTTTAACGTGTTATGTGATATCTTGTACCTGTACTTGTTTATCTTGCACCCTGAACCTGATACATGTTATACCCTGTTATCCTTGCTTTATTTTACGACACGTACTTGCATGCCTGATTATAATAATAAATGACTAAGCCGGGGTTAAGGAAAAGATCTAGTAGTGGAAAATATAGCATGCCTGATTATAATAATAAATGACCAAGCCGGGGTTAAGGGAAAGATCTAGTAGTGGAAAATATAGAAACGTGTATTTGGAAGAGGACCTGTGTCCTGCCTGCCTGTTACGTGTTCATGACTACATGATTCACGATCCTGTTACCTGTACCTGATTGCATGCTTCCCTATAGGAAGATGTACTCGGAAGATAACCACTAGGTTATGCCTGTTTTCTGTACCTAACTGCATACTTCCCTTAGGAAGGTGTACTCGGAAGAGAACCACTAGGTTCTACCTGTCCTGTTATACCTGTTTTCTGTACCTGAGTACACTGCCCTATGGACTCCATTATGAAATCTAAAGCGAAACTGTTTGTTGTAGTAACCATGTGTTATGTTTTTGGGACGCATGAAGTGCTACCTAGATAGTAATTTAACAAGACTGACATGACATAATCTGATTTCCTGTTTACCTGAATACCTGATACCTGTTACATGATCACCTGTACTTGTACCTGTATACCTGATTACCTATTACCTGATATCTGTTGCATGTTTACCTATTTACCTGTTTACTTGATACTTGATACATGTTACCTGTACCTGTTAGTATACCATGCTACTTGTTTCTATTTTCCTGATTCATGTTAGATATTATATTTCTGTTGACACACTTATACCATGCTAGGCCTGTTACTTAGAATTTTCTAACCCCTGTACTTGTATCCTACATTATAAGTGGCCCGTAACTTGCAATTGACGGGTACTTGTTTTTCCTTTTCCTTCTCCTGCAAATTTACTATTTGCAGATCAGGTTGGTCGTCTGCCAGATGGTATTGGCGAGATGATGTATTAGTGCTGGATTCTTCTGCTTTATTATTATTATTACTTGTTGCTTGAACTTGAATAAAATGTACTTGATGACTTGGATATTTATTTGTATTTGGGCGATGTGACCTAGGATATTTGACTTGTTCAGAACCTGATTATTTGAGATTATTATATTTGGTTTCAAGTAATTTTTGTTGGTATCTTGTTTCAATTATGCAAGTCTGGTTGTATCTTTTGCTTCCGACTCTGATTATTCCTGTGGTATGTTGTAAAGATTCCTGAACAACTTATGGATGTTGGAAATCATTCGCTGGGCTTTTGTTACGTATCTGTATTCCGTATTCTTTTTGGGAAGCGAGACGTGACAGTTTTGGTATTACACAGTTGGGTGAGAGGTTGGGGCTGTGGAGAGCCTCTCATATTGATAGAGAAGGTAATAAGATGGCTCATTGCCTAGCTAATAGGTGTCGGTTTATGAAATGTAGTTTTATGTATCTTGATGCTTTTCCTGTGGACATTCTGATGTTAGCCAGAAGGGATCTTAGTATGTAGTTTTCTTATTATCTTTAACAAAAAAGTTTTAAATTAATATATAAAAAAAAGGTTCTTCCTGCAGCCTCAAAATAGCCGATGGGCATGCGATATGGGTAAAATTGGAGCCACTAGTTCTCGACACACATCTCAAAGCTTCTCAAGGGCATAACTATAATTTTACATTAACTGCAGGCCTACAAGAAGGACATGGACCGCCTCCAGGCCTACCAACTCAACCAGGTCCACTATTAAGACTATCTTAGAGCATCTCAAGTCGTTTTTGTCAAATTTTGCATATTTGGCTTATAGCAAATAGCCAATAGTGTTTTCTCTGTAGTCGTTTCAGCCAAATTTTGGCTTTTCGTTAATTTATTTGGATGGACGACATATTTTGTATCGTCCTAGTAATGATTTCGCAACAAACTTCTCAAACGGTGAATTATACATCGTCCTTAAATTTGGATATGAAAAAAAAAAAAGTAAAACGGACAATGAAATCTCGTTTGTCAATATTATTATAATTATTAATTGTTAAAAAAAAACAGACGGGAAATAATATCCCGCCTGTTCATTAAAAAAAAATCTAATGAAGAGACGGGATATTAAATCCGGTCCGGTAAATTTTATATTAAAAAATTAATTAACATATTCACCGTCTAGCACATTTTTAAAAATTAACATATATTAACATTTATTAACATATATTAAAAACATATATTAACATAATATTCACCGTCCAGCACATTAAAAAATTAATTAACATATATTTAAAAAAAATAATGGGTTGGACGTTAGATTATACACCGTCCAGCACTTTTTTTTGGAATTGTAACGGACAGGGTATTATCCACCACCCCGTAATTTAATTTTTTTTAAAAAATTCGGACGATGTATAATGTCCCGTCCCGTTAAATTCATTTTTACTAATTTAAGCGACAGTGTATAATTTACTGTCCGTTTAAATTTTTATTAAAAAAAAATTAACAGACAGTAAATTATACATCGTCCGATCTTCAAACGAAAAATAATGTATCATCGGGCTGTACTTTCTATTCAGCCAAATCGAGTGCCAGATATGGCTGGCTACTATTCACAAAAATGCAAAAAATAGCTAAATAGCCAACGACTACAGGATGTCCCAAGCCATTTTTTGCAAAATTTGGCAAAATAGCCAAAATAAAGCATCTGTAGTCGCTTTTGGAAAATTTTGCATATTTGGCTTATATCAAATAGCCAATAGTAATTTCTCTGTAGTCATTTTAGCCAAATTTTGGCTTTTCGTTAATTTATTTGGACAGGCGACATATTTTGTATCGTCCCAATAATGATTTCGCAACAAACTTCTCAAACAGTAAATTATACACCGTCCTTAAATTTGGATATGAAAAAAAAAATTAAAAAAGGTAAAACGGACAATGAAATCTCGTTTGCCAATATTATTATAATTATTAATTGTCAAAAAAACAGACGAAAAATAATATCCCGTCTGTTCATTTAAAAAAAAAAATCAAATGAAGAGACGAGATATTAAATCCCGTCCGGTAAATTTTGTATTAAAAAATTAATTAACATATTCACTGTCTAGCACATTTTTAGAAATTAACATATATTAACATATATTAAAAGAATTTAACATATATTAACATATATTAACATTATATTCACCGTCCAGCACATTAAAAAATTAATTAACATATATTAAAAAAAATTAATGGGTTGGACGTTCGATTATACACCGTCCAGCACTTTTTTTTTGGAATCGTAACGGACGGGATATTATCCACCCTCCCGTAATTTAATTTTTTTTTTAAAATTCGGACGATGTATAATGTCCCGTCCCGTTAAATTCATTTTTACTAATTTAAGCGACGATGTATAATTTATCATTCGTTTAATTTTTTATTAAAAAAAACTACTTTACGGTAAATTATACATCGTCTGATCTTCAAACAAAAAATAATGTATCGTCAGACTATATTTTCCATTCAGCCAAATCGAGCAGCAGATATGGCTGGCTACTGTTCACAAAAATGCAAAATGGCTAAATAGCCAACGAGTGCAGGACGTCCCAAGCCATTTTTGCAAAATTTGGCTAAATAGCCAACGACTACTGTAGTCGTTTCTGCCAAATTTTTCATATTTGGCTTATAGCAAATAGCCAATAGTGGTTTCTCTGTAGTCGTTTTAGCCAAATTTTGGCTTTGTGTTAATTTATTTGGACGGACGACATATTTTGTATCGTCCCAATAATGATTTCGCAACAAACTTCTCAAACGGTGAATTATACACCGTCCTTAAATTTTGATATGAAAAAAAAAATAAAAAAAGGTAAAACGGACATTGAAATCTCATTTGTCGATATTATTATAATTATTAATTGTTAAAAAAAATAGATGGGAAATAATATCCCGTCTGTTCATTTACAAAAAAAAAATCAAATGAATGGACGGGATATTAAATCCCGGCTGGTAAATTTTGTATTAAAAAATTAATTAACATACTCACCGTCCAGCACATTTTTAAAAATTAACATATATTAAAAAAGTTTAACATATATTAACATATATTAACATATATTTAAAACATATATTAGCATAATATTCACCGTCCAGCACATTAAAAAATTAATTAACATATATTAAAAAAAATTAATGGGCTGGACGTTAGATTATACACCGTCCAACACTTTTTTTTTGGAATTGTAACGGACAGGATATTATCCACCGTCCCGTAATTTAATTTTTTTTAAAATTCGGACAATGTATAATGTCCCGTCCCGTTAAATTCATTTTTACTAATTTAAGCGACGGTGTATAATTTACCTTCCGTTTAACTTTTTATTAAAAAAAAATAACAGACGGCAAATTATACATTGTCTCATCTTCAAATGAAAAATAATGTATCATCTGGCTATATTTTCCATTCAGCCAAATCGAGTACCAGATATGGCTGGCTACTGTTTTTAGATAACTGTTGGCTGAATAAAGACAGGACGTCTAGCCCTGTCTTTATTCAAAACAAACATGTCATCAAAGGCATAATATTTTAATATGCTCAAGTTTCTTAATGCATTAGCCACTACTCGTTTTCGTAGTGCACTTCACTTAGGTTTTTTTTGACAATCTACGAGTGAGTCCAAATTGGCATGAAAAATTTGTTCACTTAGTCCTACTGATCAGTAGGACTAGATCAGTAGGGCTGGGTGGTAATTAAGATCAACCAGTCTTTACTCCATTTAAAACAATTGAGTCTACTTGATCTTTCATCCAACAATTTCAATTCTAGTTTACCCCCCAATGGCTGTGGAACATTAGCAGCCTCACCCATCATGATCTTAGTGAAAATAGTTTACCTGCTCTCACAACTTACTATTATTGATTTGTCTAGTATTACTTCAGTTGTGTTGGTCACGGAAGCCCACTTAGAAAATCTCATAAATTTGCAAATCTTTGGTTTTGTCCGTGAACTCCTTCCTTAACCATTTCTGCAGTTGAAAGTTGGGTTCCTTCATTTCAACTTGTAGATATTGAATTAATGTCATGCAAATTGGGGCCCCAATTTCCGTCTTGGCTTCATAATCAAATGAACCTTTTTAAGTCTGACTGGTATTTTGTTCCTTTAAAAAAAAAAACTCTGATTGGTATTTTGGGCGTAGTGCCTGACTGGTTTTGGGAGAAAGTGAGTCCCTTCCATCCATTTCTTAGACCTCTCTGTGAATCAGATTTGTGGTAAGTTGCCAGAATTTATGGAGATTGCTGCGATAAGTGAGATTCATTTGTACTCCAATCGGTTTGAAGGTCCGCTACCACCAGTCTTACTGTCTAGTTCAGAAACTCACTTTCAGGGCCCCTTCCACATATTGATTCATCAGGTTTAATCATTTCAGTTCTAGCATACCAACATCTTTATGCAAAGTAGTGCAATACCTTGATCTATCAAACAATAACTTATCTGGTGAAATCCCCGATGAATGGCAAACACCACGGTCCCCTCCTTCATATATAAATTTGGCTAACAACCACCTCTCGGGCAGAATCCCCAATTCCTTTGGATCTGTAACTAACCTTGTAGCTTTGTGCCTGCGCAATAACAGTCTATCAGGATCATTACCTGTATCTTTGCAGACCTGCACAACATTGACTTTCCTTGAGATCTTAGCCAAAATAGTTTCACTGGGAATATTCCTACATGGTTAGGGGAAAGCTTTTAACATCTTTATCCTTTCTCAGCTTACGATCAAATTTATTTTCTGGGAAGATTCCTTTGCAGCAGTAGGTGCAATTTCACGTACTTAAAGGCTTGGACCTTGCAGACAATTATCTATCAGAGTCAATACCACGTTGTTCGGAAATTTTACTGCAATGGCTTCAACAAGGGACCAGACTGTGCTCGACGGCATTTTTGACCCCAGCCGTTATGAATTTATCGATGGCTATTATATTGAACTAGTATTTAACACGTGCTATGCACGTTTTAATCAATATATATTTTTTGAAGTAATATAGTATAGCACGTTGACATGGGAAAAAAATGACCTAGCTTATCCTAGGCCATCTGATCCCCTAAAAAAGACCGCATCACCCGATCTGCCACATCATCCCTAAACCACATAGGGCTTCTGCCACGTCAGCCCTAAACTGCCTAGGGCTCCTGCCACGTCAGCCCCAAAACCACTTGGGCCTCCTGCCACGTCAGGCTCACGGGCGACCGGGTCCAGACCCGGTTGGGATTGTCTATAAATACCTGGCCCTCTCCCACTTTGAAAGGTAATGAATATTTTCCCTCTAAAACCCTAGTCAGTGTTGCTCTACTTCAGTAACTAACTAGACCGTCGGAGGGCCTGCCACCGGGATCAACCCCGGTGTTCCTAGGCCGAGTGCAAGTACACGAGACTCCTAGATCCGAGCTTCCAGATCCGAGCCGAGCCTTCACTGCCGAACCAAGCATCCGAACTCCACACTATACCCCCTCACGTCCCTCTTGCCGAGGGTCGAGCGTACCGTCCAGTGCCGCGTCCTTCCACAAAACAAACAAATAGAACTCACTCCTGGTGCATCCACACTCTTCCCAAAAACGAACCGCATCAGGTTGGCGCCATCTGTGGAAACTTTTAACTCGGTACAGACATCAGCCCGAACCTCGCCATCAGCGGCATCCCCTCGATCTGCGCTCCCATGGGACCCAAGCCCAGGAGAGCGGTTACCTCCACGCGTCGTCCGAACGGGCCTCCTCTTCAGGATGCCCTCGATGGCGTTCACGGATCAAACAACCCGAGGGTCAGCCTCGGACACCAACAAGGCGCTTCTCAGCCGGTCGGACCCGACCTTCGTCGGGTCATTCAGAACCGAAGGGCAAGTCAGACTAGGGGAGGGACCGCTTCCAACTCGGCCCCAAACCACTCCAAACCTCCGCCCGAAGGACGAGCGTCGGCACTCAGCCGCATCGATCGAAGATCGCCGCCCCAGTACGACCTGGTTGACCATGGTGCGGTCACAAGGGCCGAGTTCCGCAGCTTCCGGGACGAAATCATGGAGGCTATCCACGGAGTTCCCAAAGCCGAGACATTCAACCAATCCCACCAGGTGGGCGATGGAAGGAGCCACACTCGTGACCCGACCCATCTCCCGGAACGCGAAGACGAGGTGCTCCGACGCCTACTGGAGATGGAGAATCGCCTCGACCACCTCGGCAACGGTAATCCGAACCCCGCTCTAGGCCGCAGGCCGACCCGACCGCCTTTCTCGGCTGCCATCCTAGAAGCGGAGATCCCCAGGAACTTCCGGCCTCCATAGTTCGAGACCTATAACGGCGAGGGTGATCCTGCTAATCACATGGAGGGTTTCAAGATCCTCATGATGATTCACAGTGCTTCGGATCCCCTGCTGTGCCGCGCATTCCCTGCTACACTCCGGTGTCCGGCTCGCGAGTGGTTTTCCAAACTCTCCCTGGGCTCGATCTTCTCGTTTGACCAGCTGGAGGCCAACTTCTTGGCCCACTTCATAACCAGCAGGAAGACCGAGAAGACCAGTACATCCTTACTGGATCTTCGACACAGAGAGAGAGAGAGAGTCACTCTGCGACTTCATCAAGAGGTTCACCACCGAGGCAAGATCTGTCTCCTCCCTCGACGCTGGGGTCGCCTCGGCCGCCTTCAGGCATAATGTCCGACACAGCCAACTGAAGGTCTCCTTGGCCAAGAAGCCTCCCCAGGACTTCCCCGACCTGCTCAACCGGGTCAAGAAGTACATACGGGCAGAAGAAGCCTTGAACCCGAAAGGCACCAAAGAGGCCACAGGGAAAGGCAAGCGCAAGGTCGACGAGACCGAGCCTGCCCGAAAAGCAGCAAAAGAAGGGGTCAGCGTGAAGAGGGCGCCTCTGGTCCCCCGCTTCAAGAGATACACGCCCTTGACACAGAACGTGTCCGCCATCCTCCTGGAGATAGAGGACAAGGGCATCGTCCGATTACCCCCTCGATCGAGCAACAACAAGAAGCGAGACCAGTGCTTCTACTACCGCTTCCATCGGGATCACGAGCACAAAACCGACCAGTGTCGGGCCCTGAAAGACGAAATCGAGGCCCTCATTCAACGAGGGTACCTCTGTGAGTTCACAAGGGAGAACCGGAGGGAGCAGAAGGATACGAGAAACCGGAGGCCTTTGCCCCCCACTCGCACTCCGAACCGCAATCCCGAGCGAGATCTCGAGACATAAGGGACCGAAGGGCAGGCCATTCTACATTGTGTCCACGGGGGACCCATGGGAGGGAAATCTAATACTTCCCGAAAAGCGTTCGTCCGAGAGGTGAACGCCGTCCGAGACCTCCGGTCTCCTCGGATACAGCTACTCCCTATCTCTTTTTCGGGAGAGGACCTGGAGGGCGTCCGCCTTCCCCACTGTGATGCCCTTGTCATTAGTCTCGATAAGGCAAATTTTGAGGTTCGCCGGATCCTCGTCGACAACAGGAGTTCGGTAAACATCCTCTTCCTCGACACCTTCGAGAACCTAAAATTGCCCAGGGACAGGCTCAAGCCGGCCGGATACACCCTGCATGAGTTCTCTGGCGTCCCGGTGGTGATAGAAGGAATCGTGACCTTAGATGTCACTGCGGGTACGGCTCCCCTCAAACGAACCGAATCAATGGACTTCATGGTAGCGAACGTCAAGGCGGCGTACAATGCCATTCTCGGCTGACCTGGGCTATGCTCCCTTCAGGCTGTGCCATCGGCCTACCACTTGAAGTTAAAATTTACCACGAAGCAGGGGGTCGGTATCGTCCGAGGCAACCAGGAGGCTGCACGATCCTGCTACATGACGGCAGTCGGAGGGGGTGTCTTTCCCCTCGACGCCGTCGAACTTCAGCCGGAAAGAAGCCAACCGGATCTCGAACCAGTGGACAAGCTGGAGGAAGTCTCGTTCGAGACAGGGGACATGTCGAAGTGGTTCCGAGTGAGCCGCTCCCTCGCCAAGGATCTGAAGTCAAATATAGTCACCTGCATCTGTCGCAACATCGACCTCTTTGCCTGGAAGCCGTCCGATATGCCTGGGATATCTGAAGACCTGATCATGCACAGGCTGAGCATCATTCCGGGGTCGAAGCCGATCGTCCAGAAGAGGCACAAATTTGCCCCAGAGAGGCAGCAGGTTGTAAAGTTCGAGGTAGACAAGCTCTTGTCCGCCCGATTCATCCAAGAGGTCAGCTACCCCGAGTGGCTTGCAAATGTCACGCCCTGCTTCCCAAAACACGGGAATACGGGCGCGAGACTAAGGCCCAGCGAATGGTGCGAATGCACCATTCATGAGTTGTACAAGTAAACTCAACAACAAGGTAATAAAACAAACCACGCAGGCATATAAATATCACAACGTAATAATGAAAGTTCATGACATAATCCATAAATAATCAACAACTGGAAAATACAATAGTTACGGGTCAAACAAGCCCGGATTACATTAAAGAGTTTAATGAAGTAAAACACAAACTAAATATAACATGATAATATTAAACTAGAACACTTGGTCAGCGACGCCTTCTGGTAATTCTCCGTTTGGGCCTGCAAGTATATTATAACAAAAAGAAAAGAAAAGGGAAACAAGGAGACCCGTTAATACAAGTTACGGGCCACAAGGGGGTACAAGCTAAGGAAAAAAAGAGGTACAAAACAAAACAAAAGAAAAACAGAAAAGAGCAAGGAATCGATAGTCATGAAATAGGAACAAAAATACAACATGTAAACATGATATGAACAAAGCAATATGGATCAGGTGATATATAAAACAAGTAATCAAGTAAACAAGTATCGAGTCAACATGAACATGTAACATATAGTTGGATCATGCAAATGCACGTGTTAATCTTATGTCTAATGTTTGATTCTATCTAGGTAGCACTTCATGCATCCATACTTTTACTACATGGTTGCTACAGTCAATACAATTTCGTTTAGATTTAGTGGTGGGTTTTATAGGTCACGTACTCGGGAAAACATGTACATTCAATATTGTATCGAGATACGTGCAAACATATAACGTGAAACATATCGAGTCAAACATAGTGTAAACATATAGCGTGAAACATATAAACATATAATTCGCAAACTTGCAACTTGAAATTTGCAATTTGCATCGGGAAACTACGAGCTCCCGTCCTAGTACGCTCTTCTATATTGCCCACTACTTAAATCCTTCCCTTATACCTTAGCTTGTTACATAAATTAATTTTGTTAACACAATCATAATGCAATGAGAACGATATCAAGATATGGACATGGAACAACAAGGAATTTTGCATGCAATATGTTCTAAGTAATGAGATGTGAAACATGTAGTTTTAATGTCATATTTGGGTATAATTTATTATTACATAGATGGGTCCATAATATTTTAGGGTCGTATAAAATAATATTGCAACTACAAAGTGAGTGATCACATGTATAAAACTTAATCAAAATTTAAGGGATAATATACAACACTTAAATTATTATCAAGGGCAAAATAGTCATTCACACCAATATGTATAACCCCTAAAAGTACATATATTTGTATTTATTTTTGTGTTCGTGTCATGCATATGAGAACAAAGTATTCACGATCACAAGTGAATACAGATCGACGGATTAGGTATGGAAACGGGTATCAATTCGACTTATGAATGTGAATTGGAGTCAAAAATAATACACTTGCGGTATTTTTACAAGGGGCTTGTACTAGAACAAATAAATTTGTACAAGAGATACTTGCCTTTTGACGATCTAAAGAAGAATAATCGGCGAACTCCAAAAATTACGTGCGGATATGTGTGCAAGAAGTCCAAGCAATAAAGTCAGCAAGTAGAGCAACTCCACACCGTGATTAGATCCACACAGCAATCAGCAATATCGGATTAGATGTACTCAGAACACGAAACGGCAAAAGCGGCCAATAGGATCCCTTCAATGCACCGGATCAAGATAGAACAGGGAACACCAAACGAGATCCCACAGTCACAAAACACAGAACGGCTTCAACAGCCACTCATGGATCGTCTTCCCCACGCGACTGAGAGAGAGATATCGCGGGAGAACGAGAGCAGCGGGGCGCGCTCACGGCGACTGGACGGTCACGGCGTCGAGGGGAACGGAGGGCGGCGTCAACGGCGTAGCGGCGATTGGTCGGGAAGCGACGCAATCGGCGAGGACTTCGCGAAGCTCTGTTTTCGACAAAAATAGAGGAGAACGAGAATGGCGGAGCTTCGGGGTCTTCGACGGTGGCGACGAGGGCGATGGGTCTTCGGGGGTTGCAGGGAGGTCGTAGACGAGGACGAGGGACGGTGAGGTGAGGGGAGAAGGTGAAGGTGCTGGCAATGGCAGAGTTCGAGGTGAAGACGAAGGTGATTCGATGGAGTCGATGGGAGTTGGGCGATAAGGGAAACAGGAAGAGGGAGAGCGGGAGATGAGATCAGGGAGATGAGATCAGGGAGATGGAGAGGAAGAGGGTGTTGATGGCGAGGCAGTTGGTGACGGTTCGGGGTGTTGTCGATGGGTTTGGTGGGGGGAGGGAGTGAGCGGGAGAAGGAGAAGATGGAGATGGGCATTTGGGTTTGTTTGTCTGTTTGGTTTTGTTTTGTTTGTTTGGGTTTTAATCAGAGAAGGGGAGGGGTACGGGAGAGAGAGAGAGAGATATTAGTATAATTGAAGTATAGAAATAATATAAAATTAAGGTGGAGAGTGATTATAGGGGGAAAGGGTTTATAGGGGGAAAGGGTTACGGGATCCAATTTACTATTGTGTGGAGGAGCAATAAGGGCAACAAAATTTGTTATCACAATCAATTAAAAGAGGAGGGATTTTAGGGGTTTAATTTGAGATTACAGGAGGTGAGAGAGATTTGGGGATTAATTGTTGGATCTGGTCAACAATAGAGTTTGGATTTGGGTTAGCGGATCAAGACCCAATAGGAGATGGGCTTGGTCCATGGGCTCAAAACAAATTTAATTATTTAAATATAGAATTGGGCCCAAAATAAATAATTAGACCATTGGGTTTAATTTAAATTACTAGGCTTATAATAAAAATTGGGTTCCAAAACATTTCAAATTTTAAAATAGTTGAATAATCAAATATTGGGATTCACAAAATAGTTTGAATAACATATCTCTACTACTATAATGGGAGAAGGCCTTAGTCCATAACCCAACCCGTGCAACGCACGTTTAATTAAACTGTACCATATAAACCAATAAAATACGTACAACACACGTTCAAATTTATTACCCTCTCCCTATCTCTCAAAAAAACCAAAAACCCTACCATCTTCATCTCCCTCTCTCTCTGCATCTGCCCCGTGGGAGAAGGATCATGAACAGTGAATGTCAAACTATTATTTTACGTATTCCGCACGTGCTTCTCCCATTATAATATAGATAAATAGAATATAAAAAAAATTGTTCAGACGTGCATTGCACGTGTATTTACTACTATAATGGGAGAAGGCCTTAGTCCATAATCCAACCCGTGCAACACACGTTTAATTAAACTGTACCATATAAACCAATAAAATACGTACAATACACGTTCAAATTTATTACCCTCTCCCTATCTCTCAAAAAAACCAAAAACCCTACCATCTTCATCTCCCTCTCTCTCTGCATCTGCCCCGTGGGAGAAGGATCATGAACAGTGAATGTCAAACTATTATTTTACGTATTCCGCACGTGCTTCTCCCATTATAATATAGATAAATAGAATATAAAAAAATTGTTCAGACGTGCATTGCACGTGTATTTACTAGTTAAGTTAAAATATAATAGTTTAATTTAAAATACGGGAAAATACTAGAAAATACAAATTAACGGAAACAGGGGTTACAGCAAACGTCGTCATGGTAAAAAAGGCAAGCGGGAGCTGGAGGATCTGCATAGACTTCACGGATTTGAACAAAGCATGCCCCAAAGATCCATTCCCTCTCCCCAGCATCGATGCCTTGATTGACGCCACCTCGGGTCACGAGCTCCTGTCCTTCATGGACGCCTTTTCAGGCAACAATCAGATCCGGATGTTCCCGCCAGACATTGCCAAGACCTCCTTCGTCACGGACCAAGGTCTCTTCTGTTACCGCGTCATGCCCTTTGGGCTGAAGAACGCAGGAGCCACATACCAGCGGCTCGTAAACCGAATCTTCAAGGACCTGATTGGTCGTAACATGGAGGTCTATGTCGACGACATGCTCGTCAAAAGCAGGCAGGGATGAGACCACGTCGCCGACCTCGAAGAAGCCTTCGGCATACTCCGAACACATAACATGAGGCTTAATCCCGCCAAATGCGCCTTCGGCATCTCGTCCGGAAAATTCCTCTGGTTCGTCGTCAGCCAGCGCGGCATCGAGGCAAACTCGGAGAAGATCCAGGCCATAATAGACATGGCCCCTCCCCGAAACGTTAAGGAAGTCCAGAGGCTCACGGGAAGGTTGGCGGCCATCGGCCATTTCCTCTCCAAATCTGGGGAAAAATCCATCCCCTTCTTCAAAGCTCTGCGGGGAAAGGGGGCTTCGAGTGGGGCACCCCTCAACAAGAGACGTTCGAACAATTAAAGCAGTACCTCGCCAACCCCCCTCTCCTTAGCAAGCTCGAGCCGGGCAAGCCACTCTGGCTGTACTTATCCACCTCAGAAAGCACCCTCAGCGCAGTCCTCGTCTGAGAAGATGACGGTGTTCAGAAGCCGCTGTATTATGTGAGCAAGGTCCTGCTCCCAGCCGAGACGAGGTACGCGAGAATAGAGAAAGTGGCCTATGCTCTGGTCATGGCCGCCCGGAAGCTCTGCCCTTACTTCCAGGCGCACTCCATCCAAGTGCTACTGACCAACCCCTCAAGGTCATACTTCACAAGCCGGAGAACTCTGGCCGCTTAGTCAAATGGTCAATCGAGCTGAGCCAGTACGACATCGGCTACCAGACAAGGACGGCGATCAAGGGCCAAGCCCTCGCTGAGTTCATCACTGAATGCACCATTTCCGAACAGCCCAACATCGAAGATTCGGATCCAACCTGGGAAGTCTATGTCGACGGATCCTCCTGCGAGTCCGGGAGCGGTGCCGGGATCACCCTACGGGGTCCCGACCACTTCCTCCTTTAGTATTCACTTCGCCTCAACTTCCTGGCCTCCAACAACGAGGCGGAATACGAGGCTATGATTGCCGGACTAACCCTGGCACACCAGGCCGGCACGAAGTAGATCCGGGCCTTCAGTGATTCTCAGCTCATCGTCAACCAGATCACTGGAGATTACGAGGCCTGTGATGACCGAATGATCCGGTACTTGGCCGTGGTTCGGCGGCTCCTATCTTCCTTCAACTGTTCCACGGTCCTCAGAGTCCCAAGAGAGCAAACGCCCAGGCGGACGCCTTGTCGAAACTCGCCTCCTCCTCCTTCGAGGGCCTCGATCGAACAGTACTCATCGAGGTCCTCCTGAAGCCAAGCATCGATCTCCCTGAGGCAATGTGTGTAAACAACGAAGCCAGTCCGGACGACTGGACCTCCCCAATCCGAAGGTTTCTACTAAAAGCCGAGCTCCCCGAAGACCGGACCGGGGCGAGAAGGATCAGGGTTTGAGCTGAAAGGTTCGTCGTCATCAACAACGTCCTCTTCAAATGCTCATACACCCTAGCAGACGAGAAGCCCTACCTTCGCTGCCTTGCTAATGAGGAAGCTAGCTACGCGCTTAAGGAACTTCATGAGGGGATCGGAGGATGTCACATGGGAAGCAGATCGCTTGCCCGGAAGGCTCTGAACCACGGGTATTATTGGCCAACAATGCTACAAGACTCCCAGGACCTGGTCAAGAGGTGCGGCCCGTGCCAGAGATTCTCCCATATTAAGAGACTTCCTCAGGCCAACCTCCGCTCGCTTGCCAGTCCGACCCCATTCGCCATGTGGGGGATGGACTTGGTCGGCCCCTTTCCCGTGGCAACCGAACAGAAAAAATTCCTAATAGTCGCCATCGATTACTTCACGAAATGGATCAAGGCCGAGCCACTGTCTACAATCACCGAGCGACAAACCCAACAATTCTTCTGGAAAAACATCATCTGCCAGTTCGGGATTCCTCAGGTCCTTGTCACGGACAACGGAACCCAATTCGTGGGCCAGAACTTTTGCAGGTTTTGCGAAGACATCGGCATCCAGCAACGCTTCTTCGCCATATGCCATCCCCAATCAAACGGCCAAGAGGAGAACGCGAACCGACAGATACTCGACGGCCTGAAGAAGCACCTCGACAGTTCCTCCAAGGGACAATGGGTAGAAGAACTGCCCAGCGTGCTGTGGGCACACCGGACTACAAAGAGGATCCCTACGGGCGAAACCCCATTCAATTTAAACTATGGGACGGAGGAAGTTATCCCCGTCGAGATCGGCCTCCCTTCTCCGCGCATCATGGCCTTCGACGAAGCCGACAACTCGTCCGGCCTGAGGGCCAACCTGGACCTCGTTGCCGAGGTCAGGGAGAACTCTGCCATAAGAAGAAGCATCTACCAACAGCGGATCGAGAGGTTTTACAACAAGAAAGTCCGTCCCACTGACATCAAGGTAGGAGACCTCGTGCTCCGCAAACTGTCCATCTCCAACCCCACGAGAAAGAGGAAGCTGGCCCCCAACTGGGAAGGCCCGTAACGCCCCGCCCTAATACTCAGACAATTTTTAATATTTTTAGAAGACAAATTAGATACTATGTAGTACAACTGCCCACCACAGGCTGCCTCTCAAAAGGTGGTTAACCAATTAGGTGACTCTTGATCATTGGCTAATTATATTTATACTAAAATTATTTTTGTGCACTTCCCATGTGGGACTATATTTCTCAATATTCTTCTCAAATCCTTCTCAACCAATCCGGCCCAACTATGCAGTAGTAGTCGACTGCTAAATGGACCAGTCGACTATTCGCTGCAAATACGGGGTATTACATACACCCCACCTTAGAAATCAGCGTCCTCGCTGAGTACAGGGCACACATCTAGTGTAGGATCCGCCCTTTCTAGCCGATGTAGTATAGTCCTCGATCCCGGAGATCAATCACTCTCAACACCGCAGATCGGATACCCGGCTATCAATCACTACCTGTGACTCTCAATACCGCAGAATATACCCGACCCCGGAGATCAATGACTCTCAGCACCGCAGATCATACTGACCTCTACTACACCCGGTGTCGAAAGTCGGCTCTGATACCATTTGTAACGCCCCGCCCCAATACTCAGACAATTTTAATATTTTTTTAGAAGACAAATTAGATACTATGTAGTACAACTGCCCACTACAGGCTGCCTCTCAAAAGGTGGTTAACCAATTAGGTGACTCTTGATCATTGGCTAATTATATTTATACTCAAATTATTTTTGTGCACTTCCCATGTGGGACTATATTTCTCAATATTCTTCTCAAATCCTTCTCAACCAATCCGGCCCAACTATGCAATAGCAGTCGACTATTCGCTGCAAATACGGGGTATTACAGGCCCTTACAAGGTAACCGAGGTTATACGCCCGGGCACATACAGACTCGTGGACATGGAGGGTCGAGCAGTCAAAAGACCCTGGAACGCCGAACATCTGATCAAGTTTCTGGATGGGCAGAAGTAGGGTTTTTGTTTAATTTATGTAAATAACACTTTTGTAGCCTACCCTGTGTAAAAGGCCGTTAGCGCCTCTCTTCATGTATTGAGAAGCTCAAGTAAAAAAGTTCTTTTCGTTTAACTCCTTCAGCATCGGTAGCTCCAACCCAATGTCGAGCACATGGATGGCTTTCGCAAGCTATGGTGCCCGAGTAACAACACCGAGCGCCGACCCTCAACTCCTCGGTAGCTCCGACCCAATGTTGAGCACATGGGTGGCTTTCTCAAGCTATGGCGCCCGAGTAACAACACCGGGCGTCGACCCTCAACTCCTCGATAGCTCCAACCCAATGTCGAGCACATGGGTGGTTTTCTCAAGCTATGGCACCCGAGTAACAACACCGGGCGCCGACCCTCAACTCCTCGGTAGCTCCGACCCAATGTCGAGCACATGGGTGGCTTTCTCAAGCTATGGCACCCGAGTAATGACACCGGGCGTCGACCCTCAACTCCTCGGTAGCTCCGACCCAATGTCGAGCACACAGGTGGCTTTCTCAAGCTATGGCGCCTGAGTCAGAACACTGGGCGCCGGACCACCTGCCCTCGGTAGTTTTCCCAAAAACAAGTTCCAAGAGCAAAAAAAGAGAAATGAAAATCTTTATTCACACTCTTTTATTAATTAACCACCGTCGGAAGAACCAGAATGTTACAAGCCACTTCACTCAGCTGAAAAAGGAAAAATCAAACTCCTCAGTGCCCCTTTGGTCCGGCACAGGATAGCCCAGCTTTGACCGAACGACCGGGGCCTCCCTCCTCGTCACAATCACCCTTGGGGTCGGCCAATGTCGAGACACTGGCCACGGAGCTCTGGGCATCGGCCGACCGAGTATGCTCCAGTAACATCAGCGCTGCGGGAACACCCTTCGCTCGGTAACCCCCCGAAGAAGAGCCCGTCCTCGTCCCAGACATCCCCAGCATCGTCTTGTAACGGTGTATCTCCATCTCTTTTTCCACTATGACGTCACGAAGGAGCCTCTCCGACGAGGGTCGCTGCACCAATGCACTCGACATAGTGTGCCCAAGACCGGCGCTGCCCAGATCGCGATCTACCATCGCCCTCTTCAGCTTGGTTGCCTCCACACTCAGCACCTCGGATTTGTTTCAGTAGTAATGAAAAGCAGCATTCTGATCGCTAGCCCCCTCCCGATAGTGGACCAACGTGTACTCAAGGACCTTGATCTTGCTCCGAAGCCACGCCACATCGGAATGACGAGGGTCCGCCCCGGAAGGAAGGTTCGGCACCTAACAGGGGGAAACAACCATCATTCCAAAGTCCAAAACACTCCCCCAAAATAAACGGTCGAAATCAAAATACTTGGCCAAACGAAAAATCCTTTTTTGTAAATCAAGATCGTCATACAAAAATGCAGTGGCCAGTCCGCCGTTGGCAAATACAACAAAAAAGAAACAGAAAACAAAAACAAGGAGACGAGCGGCCTAATTCCCCACCTCTGGATCGGTTTGGTCGAGGGGAGGGTCTGCAGCCGAGGCGACAGGTGGTTCTTCTTCCATGCCCCCTTCGGGAGTCTTCGGGTTCGGCTCGATGACCATATCATAATCAAAGTCAGTCAGGTCGATGGTCGGATAGAAATGCCTCACATGACCGAGGGCCTTCTCAAAGACCTCGTTCTGGGCCTCTATTATCATATCATGGGCCTTCGTCGTGAGCAGCTCCTTCTCCTTGGCAAACCTCTTCTTCAGCTGGCCCACCTTCCTAACACAATCGCTCTCCATGGTAGCGAGCTCGGCCTTCATCTCCTGCTCCCTCTTATGGGAGCCCTCAAGCTCGATCTTCATCTCCTTCATCTCCCGCTGGTACTTGTTCGCCCGCTCCAGCTCTTGCTCCAGGGCCTTCTCGTGGAGCTTCATCACTTGGGCCCCCTCCAGGCAAGCCTGCAGCATGGACGGCAGTTCGAGAAAAGAGTTGCCACGTATCAAAAGTCACAAAAGAAAAAGGGACAACGAATCTCACCAGTACGTTCGCCTGCGCTAATCGCATGTGGGCCACCTCTAAGGTGTCGTTGCTCATGCTCTTGCGATCCCGGGGAGTCGCCAGCTTATCGGCGACCTCGATGGCAATGGCCCCCTCGGTCAAACTATCGCCCTTTCGGATCGACCAGTCCGGGGCCCACGGCTGCAACATCTCCTCGCCCACAATTTTTGCCGCATCGGCCCGGAGTGGAGGGACCTTCCCCTTGGCATGTTCGGTCACTGTGGCCGCACCTGGGCTCGGCGGGACGAGCACCTCCTTTCCCGCCTTGGGGCGTGCTTTCTTCGCCCTCGGTTCGATGGGGGCGTCGGAGACAACCTGCGAGGAACCCCTCGCTCTCTTCCCTTGCTCTCCCTGCTCAGCCCTCTCCTTCTTCAGGGCGATCCTCCTAGCCTTGATCGATTCGGGCTCCATACCTGCAAGAAGACCCATTAAGAACAATGAGCACAAAAGAATACGAGAATGAACAAAATGGAACAAACTACATACTAGACGTAGCCGGGCTCAGTCCGACGCGAGCCATGTGACCTTCCGTTACCTTCGGCCAGCTGATGCTGTTCCCCTTCCGAAGGTGCTCGACATACCCCCACTCCTCGGCGGACAAGTCCTTCGGTCTCGGTGCCTTGAAATTCGGCTTGTAGAAATTCCATCGAGTGGGAATATCCTAAGTACTTTCTCTTCCACTCTTTGATCGAGTCTGGGTGGCCATGAACCACTTTCCCTTGGCCCCGAGGAGATATATAAAAGATGCCCTCGAACTCCCCAGATGAGCTGATCCCCAGCATCGCTCGAAACACATCCAGCCTCAGCGGCAGCTTCCTCTCTTCGCACAAAAGCACGAAGCACACCATCTGTTTCCACGAATTCGGCCCATATTGCATCGGAGCCAGAGACGCCCAATTGAGCACTTCTCGAATGAACGGGTGGATCGGCAATCGCAGCCCGGAATCGAACGCATCAGCTGGAAATATACAGTACCACTCAGACAGAGGGTCGATGAGCCGGAGACCGAGGCTCGGCAGCATCAGCTCGTATTCTAGCCCAATGTGGAAGGCCGACCTGATGACACGCAAATCATCTTCCTCCAGAATCGACGGCGTGGCATCCATCCTTATCTTCTGACGGCTCGGCGAAGACGGCTATATGCCGTACAAATTTTTTTCTAATAGATCGGCAGGGTACTGCCTAATTGACCTCGGCTGCGATAAGAATCCGGTCGCCAAATCGCGAACAGGGGTCGTCCTGTCCGGACTGCTAGGCATCGTCCATTTCTTCCTCGGCTGCCTCTTCTTCTTGGCCTTCTTCGGAGAAGGCGTAGCCAAGGGCTCGAGGACTGTCGCCGTCGAAGAGGAACCTGCGCCCTCGCCTTTCCTCCGAACTGTCGATTTTCCCTTCCTACCCTTCTTCCGAACCTCAGGCACTTCGGCCTCTCCCTCTTCTCCGCTGCCGTCCGACACCAGGTCCAATATCTCCACCTCATCCGAACTGTTACTGCCCTCCTCCTCAGAATCACTGCTCTCCACGACGAACGGCCTCCTAACATGGAGGGGCTTCACATCGTACACCTTGGTATCCGTCTCCCAGGACGTTGAGTCGGCGAAGCCCGTGAGGGGGTCTTCCTTCCCCCTTGAGGTCGAAGCCGAAGAGCCGGACTGAGCCCTAGACATACTAAGGAAAAAAGCGAATGAACTAACTTGTTCGGCTTCAGCGAGACGAGCGAGTACAACAGACTAGAGAAAGAAGCGCTGAAGACACCATTTTCTAGAAAGAGAGAGTAAAAGTGAAGAATGAAAAAGAAAGGGGGGTTGGGGGATATATATTAGGTCAGGAGACTCCTCGATTCTCGCAATAACTGTTCCTAGATTTTCGTAAAATAGTTCCTAGGAAATCGTAATAAATGCTCCTAGAAACTCGCGACAGTGACGTCACAAAGCGGTCTGCGACCCTTCGGTTTCCACACCGTCGTCACCGAACATAGGCCAACAGGGCGAGTGCTGGACATCGGCCACGAGCCGGACTCTGGCCTTTTCAGGTCTTGTGCCCCACTCCGCTCGGCGATGATAACCCGCCGCTCGCCAACAAGTTTACTTTAAAGATTTAAGGCGCTCGCCTCTGGTGAGCGCCCCGAGCCCCGGGGTTCGGTCGGCACCCCTCTCACCCACGAACAGCTCGGGACTTGTGACCCTAAAAGCCAAAACCCCGAACTATTCGAGGGCGAGAAGAGAACCACCATGCCCGGGCTCTCGATCCCAAACCGGCATCAGCCAAACCTGATATTTTCCGGTATACCCATCTGAGCCTAACCACAGGCTCAGATTGACATACCAAAAAATATTAGGGAAATGGCGCTCTCGCCCCCCAGGCCCCGGACCTTGGTCGGCACGCCTACCATCCCTGCCTCCTTCGGACAGACAGCCCTCGGAGCCGTATACCTAAAGGAAGACCGGGATGGCAGGAGAACCGCCCATCCGAGGTCTTCTCCTCCGGCCAACCGAACCTGGCATCCTTAGGCATACCAATCTCAACCGAACCCTGAGCCTAGATTAAAATACCCAAGAATGCCAGACCAAGGCAGACTCATCCGCCCTGGCCCCGAACATCGGTCGATACGCCTCCCGTCTCTATCTCTTTTAGACAAGCGACCCTCGGAGACGCGTACCCAAAGGAAGACTGAGACGGCAGTGGAACCACCTATCCGGGGCTCTCGGCCAGAAAAAGTTTCAATGATAGGCGTCCGCCTGCAGCAGACACCTCTGATAGCCGGAGAGCTACCAGTACATTCTTCTGCCAGGAGTGCAACGAGGGAGGGGAGGTACTTATAGCCTTCCAAAGTCGCAATAATGGCCTCAGGGAGGCCAAGCATCACGCCGCACAAATTATGAAGCGCCATCAATGCCCCTTGGGAGCTGAAACGTCGCACAAATTATGAAGCGCCATCAATGCCCCTAGGGAACTGAAGGGTCGCACGCGAATCCCGGAGCCTTACTAATTCCACTGGGAGACTGAAGCTCAGTGCAAACTCTGAGCGCTTCGGCACGCCATCGCCCTTGCCGACCCCTAAACCCTCGACATTCCGAGGTCAGACCGAGCACCAGGGTAGTTTTCTCACAAAAGCACTACAGGTCGCCATTGCCCTTGCCGACCCCTAAACCCTCGACATTCCGAGGTCAGACCGAGCACCAGGGTTGCTTTCTCACGAAAGTGCTACGGCTCGCCATTGCCCTTGCCGACCTCTAAACCCTTGACATTCCGAGGTCAGGCCGAGCAACAGGGTCGCTTCCCTAGGGAAGCGCTACGGCTCGCCATTGCCCTTACCGATCCCTAAACCCTCGACATTCTGAGGTCAGGCCGAGTAACAGGGTTGCTTTCTCATGAAAGCGCTACGGCTCGCCATCGCCCTTGCCGACCCCTAAACCCTCGACATCCCGATGTCAGGCTGAGCAATAGGGTTGCTTTCTCACGAAAGCGCTACAGCTCACCATCGCCCTTGCCGACCGCTAAACCCTCGACATTCCGAGGTCAGGCCGAGCACCAGGGTTGCTTTATCACGAAAGCGCTACGGTTCGCCATCGCCCAGGCCGGCCCCTAAACCCTAGACATTCCGAGGTCAGGCCGAGCAACAGGGTTGCTTTCTCACGAAAACGCTATGGCTCGCCATCGCCCTTGCCGACCCCTAAACCCTCGACATTCCGAGGTCAGGCCGAGCACCAGGGTTGATTTCTCACGAAAGTGCAACGGCTCACCATCGCCCTTGCCGACCCCTAAACCCACGACATTCCGAGGTCAGGCCGAGCAACAGGGTCGCTTCCCCAGGGAAGCGCTACGGCTCACCATCGCCCAGGCCGGCCCCTAAACCCTCGACATTTTGAGGTTAGGCCGAGCAACAGGGTTCCTTTCTCACGAAAATGCTACGGCTCGCCATCGCCCTTACCGACCCCTAAACCCTCGACATTCTGAGGTCATGCCGAGCACCAGGGTTGCTTTCTCACGAAAGCGCTATGGCTTGCCATCGCACTTGCCGACCCCTAAACCCTCGACATTCCGAGGTCAGGCCGAGAAACAGGGTCGCTTCCCCAGGGAAGCGCTACGGCTTGCCATCGCCCTTACTGACCCCTAAACCCTCGACATTCCAAGGTCAGGTCGAGCAAGAGGGTTGTTTTCTCACGAAAATGCTACGGCTTGCCATCGAGGTCAGGCCGAGCACCAGGGTTGATTTCTCACGAAAGTGCAACGGCTCACCATCGCCCTTGCCGACCCCTAAACCCACGACATTCCGAGGTCAGGCCGAGCAACAGGGTCGCTTCCCCAGGGAAGCGCTACGGCTCACCATCGCCCAGGCCGGCCCCTAAACCCTCGACATTTTGAGGTTAGGCCGAGCAACAGGGTTCCTTTCTCACGAAAATGCTACGGCTCGCCATCGCCCTTACCGACCCCTAAACCCTCGACATTCTGAGGTCATGCCGAGCACCAGGGTTGCTTTCTCACGAAAGCGCTATGGCTTGCCATCGCACTTGCCGACCCCTAAACCCTCGACATTCCGAGGTCAGGCCGAGAAACAGGGTCGCTTCCCCAGGGAAGCGCTACGGCTTGCCATCGCCCTTACTGACCCCTAAACCCTCGACATTCCAAGGTCAGGTCGAGCAAGAGGGTTGTTTTCTCACGAAAATGCTACGGCTTGCCATCGCCCTTGCCGACCCCTAAACCCTCGACATCCCGAGGTCAGGCTGAGCAATAGGGTTGCTTTCTCACGAAAGCGCTATGGCTTGCCATCACCCTTGCTGACGCCTAAACCCTCGACATTCCGAGGTCAGGCCAAGCACCAAGGTCACTTCCTCAGGGAGGCGCTACGGCTCGCTATTGCCCTTGCCGACTGACACCAGGCCTCGGCACTCTGAGGTATGGCCGAGCACCTGTGTTACTTTCTCAGGAAAGCGCACTGGCTCATCCCGGCCTCGGCATTTCGGCCTCCGAGCCTCGCCCTGACCTCATCAGAAGGCCCACGACCAGCCTCTGGTCTCCGAGCCTCGTCCAGCCTCGGCGACGATGCCGAAGGCCTTCAGGAAACCTCCCCCGCTCTTCCTCCAAGATCAAAACTACTCCTCCACAGCTAGCTTACACATCCATACAGGAGTGGGGGGCTTGTGACATGGGGGAAAAATGACCTGGCTTATCCTAGGCCATCCGATCCCCTCAAAAAGACCACATCACCCGATCCGCCACATCAGCCCTAAACCACATAGGGCTCCTGCAACGTCAGCCCTAAACCGCCTAGGGCTTCTGCCATGTCAGCCCCAAAACCACTTGGGCCTCCTGCCACGTCAGGTCCACGGGCAACCGGGTCCAGACCCAGCCCCAAACGGGTCCAGACCCGGTTGGGATTGTCTATAAATACCAGGCCCTCTCCCACCTTGAAAGATAATGAATATTTTCCCTCTAAAACCCTAGTCACCGTTGCTCTACTTCAGTAACTAACTAGACCGTTAGAGGGCCTGCCACCGGGATCAACCCCGGTGTTCCTAGGCCGAGTGCAGGTACATGAGACTCTTGGATCCGAGCTTCCAGATCCAAGCCGAGCCTCCACTGCCGAACCAAGCATCCGACCTCCACATCATACCCCCTCATGCCCCTCTTGCCGAGGGTCGAGCGTACCGTCCAGTGCCACGTCCTTCCACAAAACAAACAAATAGAACTCACTCCTGGTGCATCCACACTCTTCCCAAAAATGAACCGCATCACACGTGTTTATATATATATATATATATATATATATATATATATATATATATATATATATAAAGTAATATAAAGAGTATAATGGAAGAGTTTGGGTTGTACATATATGCACGTAAGTTGGTAGATTTAAATAAAGCGTATAATGCGAGAGTTGGAGTTGCACGTGCAATGCGCATAAGATGGTAGATTTACAAATGACACTAAGGCCTTCTCCCATTATAAAATTAGAAATAGAGATTAGAGATGAGTAACATTTTTGTAAATAATTATGCGTAAATAAATTTGAACTTTGAGAGTATTGTGGTAATTAGTAGCAACAGTTGAGTAAATGAATGGTTAATATAACTCCCACTTAAAAATAAATGATTGAGATTAGATGGTTGAACGTCTACAAATGACAACCCTAACTCTCCCATTATAATATTAGATTAGACTAGTAACATGCACGTGCAATGCACATTCATTTATTTATTTATTTTATAAAGTAAATAATAAGACGTAATCTAGCCTCGAACCTAAGACCTCCCTTTACTCATACATACTCTTTACAAATTACCCTTAGTGACACAAACTTTTATTTTATATGAGTGATACTTTTATAAATAATTATGATGTAAATAAATTTGAACTTTGAGGATATTATAGTAACTAACAACAGTTTAGTAAATAAATGGTTAATATAACTCTCACTTAAAAATGAATTAGTATAATGTATGTGTGATGCACGAATACAAAAAATACAGTCATTAAATTTAATAAAATGCTCCTAAGAGATAATTTACTTTATTAAAAGTCAGCTAAAAAAACAATAATAATAATAAAATACAGTGATGCAGCTTCTTCAAGTATAATGATCTAGAAAAACATTGAATGATGATTACGAAGCTTGTTTGAGGCCATACATTTTCGTCCGCATGTTGGAAAGGAGTCTTTCTCCAACACCAAGACTGCCACATGATCTGCCACCACGGAGAAGAAAAGGTAAAAATGCTTGTCAACACTATTAGAGTGGAATTGAAGATGTTGTTATAGAACACAACTACATTACCTTGTCTCTTTTACCAAAGAAGACTACATAAGCATTGAAGGTTGGATCAATTAGCCTCTTTCCTATAACCAAAATAGAAATTACTGAAGTAGTATTTAGACAAATCATGCGTATTCTTATTCAAACACATACTTTTTAGATTGAATCCACTAATAAGTGATCGTCATTGAAGACCAAATAAAGTACAGAGTAAGCTACATAAACTGAAAACATGAACTTGTTTACATCCAAGTACCTATATGTTTAGTTCTAGTTGGAATTTTCTGATAAACAGAAGACAAGCTTACAATAAAATAGAACATAACAAAACATATGATGTTTATTCGGTACATGATAAGTCCCTAATCTCGTAGGAATGCAAGGATGGTGAGAAAGTACAATCTCTAGAATGTAAATGTAAATCAACTAAAATAAGACAAATGCAAGTTCTCATTCGGTTTGCTAAGTTACTTAGTTCGAAAATTATGAACAACCATCAAAATTGTAAAGTTACCTAAACAACCCAAATGCTCAGTAGTGATATTAAAAAGGTCAGAAATATCTAACTTGCATTATCTGTTCTTCTTCGAAAACCACCTCATTTTCAATTCCCTTTCGTGTAATACACCTAACCATTACACACTAATTCATATTAATCACATAGAAATTGGATCAAGGAAAATACACTGATAATGTCCTGATAATGCAAGCTATTATATATGTTTTATTCACTGAGCTTTTTAGCTTAACTGAACACTTCAGTTTCTATGCAGGACTGTAGTGTATATTATCATGGAGCTGTATTACATCAAAAAATGTAATTTATGTTGTATTAGTATACTGCTAATGAGTATACTATAGTAATTTCAATTTCAAACTTTCATGGAACTCAACTTCAAAACTCATCATATACAAACTTACTCAAAAACCTAAGTCAGTACACGTTGATACTTGTATTCTTCCTTTTATTTATTTATTTATCTATACTACAAAATATGTCTCCTCATATGTTTTGCATATTCATTTCCATTTTATATTTCACAACAAATTTAAAAAGTACTGACAATTATTATGCAAAGTGTTATTAGTGTGGTGATTATAGTGTGGACCAAAAACTAAGCTACAAATCTCAAGATTTGAATTTTATCAAATTGGGCATCACCAAATGGGTATTAACTCTAAAGTGTATCTTTTTTTCCTAAAAAAATGAAATTAATTGCACACGGTGATTGAGGAAATAAAAACCCTAAAATGGGTTAGACAAATAGGGAAAGATTAATGCAATTTACACTTTTCAAACCCTTATCTTAGAATTGAAAACTCTGATATCTATAAAGTTACCCTTTAAAGGTGAATCTATACTTTTCAGCCATATTATAAGGTTGTCGAAAAATAGTACACAGATCTTGGTCAAGATTCATGTATTTTTATATTTCAAAATTCATAAGTAAGGTTTTTACACAGCCACATGGTAGTAATAAAACCCAAATTCGTTGTATATAATCTATCCGTTTCTACAAAAAAAAAAATATCATTCAAATCCCCTAATTTGTACATTCATTGAAAATATTATAATGATGCTAACATGCAATTTACTAAGTTCGAAAATTATGAACAACCATCAAAACTGTAAAGTTATCTGAACGACCCAAATGCTCAGTAGTGAAAAAAGGTCAGAAATATGTAACTTGGATTATTTGTTCTTCTTCGAAAACCACCTCATTTTCAATACCCTTTCGTGTAATACACCTAATAATTACACACTAATTCAAATTAGTCACATAGAAATTGGATCGAGGAAAATACACTAATAATGCCCTGATAATGAAAGCTATTATATTATGTTTTATTCACTGAGCTTTTTAGCTGAACTGAACACTTCAGTTTCTATGCAAGACTGTAGTGTATATTATCATGGAGCTGTATTACATCAAAAAATGTAATTTATGTTGTATTAGTACACTGCTACTGAGTATACTATAGTAATTTTAATTTCAAACTTTCATGGAACTTAACTTCAAAACCCATAATATACAAACTTACTCAAAAACCCAAGTCAGTACACATTGATACTTGCATTCTTCCTTTTATTTATTTATTTATCTATACTACAAAACATGTCTCCTCATATGTTTTGAATATTCATTTCCATTTTACATTTCACAACAAATTTAAAAAGTACTGACAGTTATTATGCAAGGTGTTATTAGTGTCGTGATTATAGAGTGAACCAAAAACTAAGCTACAAATCTCAAGTTCTGAATTTTATCAATTGGGCATCACCAAATGGTTATGAAATATAAAGTGTATCTTTTTTTTCCCCTAAAAGATTGAAATTAATTGCACATGATGATTGAGGAAATAAAAACCCTTGTCTTAGAATTGAAAACTCTAAGATAAGGGTTAGACAAAGAGGGAAAGATTAATGCAATTTACACTTTTCAAACCCTTATCTTAGAATTGAAAACTCTAGAATCTATAAAGTTACCCTTTAAAGGTGAATCTCAACTTTTAAGCCATATTATAACGTTGCCGAAAAATAGTATGACGATTTTGGTCAAGATTCATATATTTTTAGATTTCAAAATCCATAATCAAGTAAGGTTTTACACAGCCACATGGTAGTAATAAAACAAAGATTTAATTGATGGGGCTGCTGCCTTTCACTCTTTATATATAAATGATTTGAAAAATATTTAAAGAAAATAGATATTTAGAATTATAACGTGCAACATAGTGGTGCATGTTGTAAAGCAGACATGCCATGAGACTGTTGCTTCACTTTTGAGCCTAGTTTGAGAATAGAGTACTATTATTTAATCCAAGAGAAGAAGATGATGGTACTCCATCCTTCCAAATTTGACCAATTAGGTGTTTCTTGAGTATCAATTGTTTTCCCCTCTGATTTTGAAACAATTCTAAGATAAGGTTTTATCAAGTAAAACCCAACTGAAAACTGCATTGATCGTTTAAATAGCGCATCCTCAATTTAACTCATAATAATAACTTATTTTGCATTAGTAGACCAGAAACTAAGCTAAAAAGGAGAAGAAGATGATGATGATACTCCATCCTTATTCCAAATTCGAGCAATCAGATGTTTCTTGAGTATCCATTGTATCCCCTCTGAATTTGAAACAATTCTAAGATAAGGGTTTGATCAAGGAAAACCCAACTCAAAATTGGATTAATCGTTTAAACTGCACATCATTAATTTAACTCATAATAACTGATTCTGCATTAGCGGACCCAAAACTAAGCTCTAAATTCTAAACAATTCTAAGATAAGGGTTTGATCAAGTAAAACCCAACTCAAAACTGCATTAATCGTTTAAACTGTGGATCCTTAATTTAACTCATAATAATTGATTCTGCATTAGTGGTCTACAAATCTCAAGATTTGAACTTTATCAATTCGGCATCACCAAATGGGAAAGCTTTGAAACCTTACCTTGAAATTATAGAGAGGGATTTCTAGGACTCAGCGACGGACGACGCTGAGTATGGGGCGGCAGAAACAGACGGTCGACGGTGCTGCAGCAGCGCGTACGCCTTCGCTAGCGAAGGCGTTGAGAGTGAGAGAGGGAGATGAAAAGAGAAGTGGGCTTACGGCGTGGCGACGGGAATGCGGCGGCTCAACGGCGACACTGGTGAAGGCGTTGAAAGAGAGGGAGATGAATAGAAAAGGGGAGATGAAGGGTTTTTGGTTGCTGCGTTGAGAGAGAGAGGGAGATGAATGGAGAAGGGGGCACGGCGTCGCGATGGAATTGCGGCTGTGCGAGGCGATTTCGCTGACGATGGCGTTGAGAGACGAATTTTTTGCCGTAGTAGCCACTTTTTGAAACTATTTATGATTTTAGGCCAGTTCCCAAACTATTAGCGTTCGTGGGCTAGCCAGTGCTACGTCAGCAGCGTCCGCTATTCTCAATAGCAACATCTTCATTTCGAGGTCGCTAATGGGAATAGCGACGTATGTTTTAATTTTTTTTTAAAAAATTTTGTTTTTCGTCGCTATTCCGACTAGCGACCTTAGTATAATGAGGTCTATCTTCACATATATTGCAACTTGTTCTGTTTTATGCTAATGTTGTGTGTAATACGTATTGCATTGAGTTTCTATCTTCATGTATATTGCAACTGTTACTTATACATTCTTGTCCAATAACAGTAAGGCTGTATTGATATCGAAATTTTAGTAAATGGAGCAATTTTAGGCTTCTGTTATTTTTGTATTGCTTCATGTGTCTTTTGCTTGGAGGATTTGGTTGTTATAGCCTGCCAAGATTTAGCCAAATTAGCAAAAGCAAAGGAGTCAAAATATAGCTTAAATATTCAACTTCTTTATATAACAGCAAGACATCCGTTAAAAAAGAATATAATAAATGTAAAGAGTTGAACCCGTACCTCCCAAGGCAACGGCAGAACAACAACACAAATAACAACCAAATCCTCTGAATATAATTGACCTCCTCCTACTCCAGTAAGAAAGAAAAATCTTAGCCGGCCCCTACGTACTTTCCCTTTCTTTTGGAGTTTAGTTTATGGTTTATCTCTCTAACTTTATCATTTGGTTGATGCTTCTTTAGGCAAATGAAGGGGAGCAAGTAAATTAATGTTGACCGAGGTGATCTCATATTGTAATCTCACGGCTCCTATAAGTTTCAGCAAACTTGAGCCTTAATCTCATACTGTAATCATATATAGTAGCTTCCAAATTAACAAATTAAGTAGCTTGAAATGTCCTCCTCCTCCAAGCAAGAATCATTTAATTATAATTTTCTATTTTGGTTCCTAATCATCCAATCCATGTTATTCTGTATGCATTCACTACAAGAGTCGTCGTCGTCGTCATCCTCGAAGAATGATCCCAAAGGAGGAGGAAGAAGAATAATTAAGTGCATTGAAAGTGAGAGAGAAACTCATCTCAACTTCAAGGCTGGCCTTACCTTCGATCCAACAAACCTCTTGTCTTCTTGGGAAGGTGAAGGTCATGAGGACGACTGCTGCAAATGGTGGGGCGTTTCCTGCAACAAAAACACCAGCCGTGTCATCCGCCTCAACCTCCGTGGAACCTTTGATGAACATGTTGGTTACCAGCAGCTGGGTGGTGAGATCATTCCATCTTTGCTCCATTTAAAACATTTGCGTCACCTTGATCTCAGCTTCAACAACTTCTCTCCATTCCAAAGTTGATTGGTTCATTCAGGAAGCTGACATATCTCAACCTCTCCTCAGCAGGTTTCGTTGGACTGGTCCCACCTCAGCTTGGGAACCTCTCTCGTCGTCTACGCTATCTTGATCTTAATGACCCATATGGGTCTTTTAATATGCATGCATGTTGACAACCTCAGGTGGCTCCCTCGTCTCTCTTCTTTAAAATACCTTGATATGAGCTTTGTGAACCTAAGCTCAGTTGTAGATTGGTTTCAGATGCTGGTTAACATGCTTCCTTCTCTTACAACCCTGAACCTTGTAGAATGTGACCTTCACTTCATTCCCACCAGCTCTCTTAATTTCCTATATTAACTTGAGTACTTCTCTAAACACCCTTGATCTTTCAGACAATCATTTCAATTCTTCTTTACCCCAATGGATTTGGAACATTAGCAGCCTCACCAATCTTGATCTTGGCGGTAATAATTTCCATGGTCCCATTCCTGATGCTGTCGGTAGCCTCGTATACCTTGAAGTTCTTCGATTACGTGCAAATAATCTTGATGGAATAATACCAATTAGGACATTAATTACAAACCTCTGTAGGTTGACTACTCTAGATTTGACATATAATAATCTCATAGGAGACATTGGTGGACTGGTGGATAGTGTGTGGAATTGCACTCATCCCATGCTACAGACATTGCAGTTATCACATAACCACCTAAGTGGAAACTTGACAAGTGGGATACAAAATATGAGGAGTTTGAACTCTGTTGATCTGTCTAATAACCAACTCCATGGTCCCATCCCAGTAGAGATCGGAAAGCTATCACAACTTTCCGGAATTGATCTGTCTAATAACCAACTCCATGGTCCCATCCCAGTAGAGAGCGGAATGCTCTCACAACTTTCTTATATTGATTTATTTAATAATTCCTTCAGTGGTCTGGTCTCGGAATCCCACTTCACAAATCTAACAAATTTAAAAACGTTGATATTGTCCATGAATCCATTAACCTTTTCTGTGGATGAAAGTTGGGTTCCTTCTTTTCAGCTAGAAGATCTTGAATTGGGATCACTCCCATTGGGGTCTCATTTTCCATCTTGGCTTCATAATCAATTTGAGCTTCAAACCTTGAGCTTGTCCAACTGTGGTATTTCAGGCGCAGTGCCTGATTGGTTTTGGAAAAAAACGAGTCCTTCCATTAATATCTTAGACCTCTCCAATAATCAAATTATTGGCAAGTTGCCAAACTACATTAAGATTGGTCAAAATAGTGTGATTCATTTGAGCTCCAATCTGTTTGAAGGTCTGCTGCCACCAGGCGTGTTGTCTAATGCTTCGATTCTAGATCTGTCCAACAACTCATTTTCAGGACCTCTTCCAGACATTAAAGTACCATATTTATCTATTCTAGACCTTTCAAACAATCATTTCAATTCTAGAATGCCATCCTCTTTATGCAAAGGAAGAGTTTATTCCTCTGAGGGATATAGTTTACTTGATCTTTCAAACAATGATTTTTCGGGTGAAATCCCCGATGAATGGCAAATGCAATCACCAGCTGATATAATTTTGGCCAACAACCATTTCTCTGGTGGAGTTCCAAACTCGTTAGGCATTGTAGCAGACTTTCGAGCATTGGTTCTGCGGAACAATAATCTCTCTGGACTGTTCCCTAAAAATCTGCAAACATGCAATGGTTTAAAGTTTCTTGATCTTAGCCAAAACAAGTTTTTTGGAAATATACCGGCATGGCTAGGAGAAAACTTAACATCATTATCCTTCTTGAGCCTTCGATCAAACTTAATTATTTTCTGGGAACATTCCTCCACAGTTCGGGCAATTACAAAAGCTTATATTTTTGGACCTTGCAAATAATAGCCTATCAGGATCAATACCACATTGTTTGGGTAATTTCATGGCAATGGCTTCAACTGATCATCCTGATTTCGAGTTTTTTTATGACGATTCAGACTCATATTCCTTCGCCTTTTATTTTAGCTTTTTGGGGTTCACAAAAGGAGAAGAGTTAGAATATTCGAAGAACCAGTACCTAACAAGTATTGATTTATCAGATAACTATTTGATAGGGGGGATTCCTGAAGAAATAGAAGCCCTAATTGGTTTGGTGAATTTGAACCTTTCAAGTAATCGTTTGAAAGGAAACATTCCAGGGAACATTGGCAGAATGCGATCACTAGAATCACTGGACTTATCAAGAAACGAATTATCAGGCAATATCCCTCTCAGCATATCAGATCTGGATTTTTTAAGCCACTTGAACCTGTCTTACAACCATTTGTCTAAAAAATTCCATCCGGGAATCAAATCCAGACTCTTTTGGATCCATCCATTTATGCTGGAAATATTGGTCTTTGTGGACCTCCTCTTCCAACATATTGTTCGAGCAGTGGAAGCGATGCAGCAAATACTGGAGAGTATGATCAAGGTGATGAAGAAAGAGTATGGCTTTACTATAGCATTGGACTGGGTTATATAGTGGGATTTTGGGCCGCGTGTGGTGTTCTACTCTTCAAGAAGACATGGAGGCGTGCTTATTTTCAATTCTTTGATGACATGTGTGATTGGTTATATATGTCAGTCTCTTTAACTCTGGCTAAATTGAAGGGCACGAGACAAGGGAGAAACTGAGCATGGGATTTGTTCTTATTTGTCCTAATGATATATGTATTATTTACTGCATGATGTTTCTGGCTTTGAGTATATTGTACCTACTACTTATACATCCATGTCCTAAGGCTGAGCTGACATCGAATTTTCTGTGAAGGACGAAATTTTAGGCTTCTGTTGTTTCTTCTTTTCTTCTTCATGAATCTTTGCTACGAGTATTTGTCAGTCGTAGACTGTTATGATTTAACAAAAGTAGAAGAGGAGCCAAAATATAGGTTAAATATTCCACATCTTTCGCAGTATAAGTGTAATATACTCTTTGAAAAAGAAGAAATGACTATGACTGAAAGAAGTTGCACCCCAAAAAAACCTTCTCTCCGTCAAAGGAAACACTACGTTACTCTCAGGGTGTTTGAAGTTCAAACGACAACATAACTAGCTGCAAGGATACTCCCTCTGTATATACTTTCCTGATATCCCATCCACCTTTCACACCTCCTGTATGGAAGAAAAATCCTATCCGGCCCTAATTTTCCTTTCTCTTGAAATTTAGTATTTATTTAGTGATGTTCTTAATTTTTGGTTAATTATTTAGTGATGTTCTTGATTGGGTTGTTGTTGTTGCTGCAGTTGTTGCTTCTTTAGGAAAATAGCAGGGATTGAATAAACGTTGAGCAAGGTAATGCTGCTGCTACCTCTGTTGCTTCTTTAGGAAATAGGGTTAGGAGATTTCTCGATTTAAATGAGAAACGGGGGTTTCTTGATTTTTTTTCCCTTTCTTTTTTAAAGTTTATAAGTTTGTCCGTTATCAGAAATTAGCTGATTAAGTGTACCATGCTCACAAGTGCTTTAGTGTCTGTAATTGCTTGGTGTGTTTACTCGGGACAAATATGTGGATACTTTAGGTATGTGGCTTGATTTCTGTGAGCACACGGTCACAATTGAGTATGGAGAATTTCCCACCCTGTAGTTGATCTCTCATACTTGCATGTTGATGCTTTAAGAATTGACCAAATTTGATGAACTTCACCGGAATATTTTTTATACGATAGTTTGCAGGCATATAGAAGTATGCAAATAAAAGTTAGGTATATATGAAGAATCGATGAGCCATTGATGAAGAACGCTGGAATCGTCCTACAACTTCATAAGGTTGTATAGCTGGAATACCGCTTCGATGTTCTGGTTAAATATATTTGCTAGTCAGAGATCAATGGACTCAGAGTGAACAACTTTGCACATGAGTTAACTCTGTTTCTGATCACATCAAATAAGTAATTTTACTTCTATTTGCAACATAAACTATTTGTGTCAGTTCTGAAATATCATCACATTTCTTATCCAAAATTTTCCCAGCCATATTCAATAGAAACTAAGCAGAACATAATAGAAGAGAGTTTTGTCCTTAATAGATACTTCGACAAATTTTGTTCATTTTAACAGAATCTAGGCAAAATGATGTGTACTTTGCAGGAACTGTTTGAAATAATTTAACAGTGATGTTAGGGTCACCAGACTCCCTACCTCTAGAACTAGATGTGGTGCACAAAGCTTCATAATCGATAATTTGAAGAGTTGACAGACCTAATAGAAAATATTTGTATATGGGATTTGAATGAGAAAAGGATTCACTATCTTTCTAATACAACAAATAATAAATATAGGCCCACACTTATTTTACATGCAGTTGTTTGATGAAATGTCTTTAGTTAAATAAATAAAATTTTCTTCCTGTTTTTTTCGTATATAAAGTTGCTGAATTTTCGTGCTTTATGTACAAGTTTAGAATAATACCTAAAAACTTATTGAAGACCTTGACTGTTTAATGTTGATTAGTATAAACAAATTTATCCAGCACACCATCTTATCAAGGTTAAAGGTTGTGACAATGCAATTCACTAATTTCTATCTCACATGTTGAGACTACTACTTTTCTTACAGGATTATTGACCACCTGTTTTCTGGAAAAAATAGAAGATACTTTGGAGTACAATAAGGAGATCTTCTTGCTTGAATTGCCGTGCACGGTAGCCTGATCGATTGAGAAAGCAGTGAAGAAAATTCATCTCATTCCATTATTATGTATCTGTAGTCACAGCTCCTAGAAGTTTCAGCAAACTCGACACTCAC
Source organism: Hemerocallis citrina (assembly GCA_017893485.1). Lineage (NCBI taxonomy): Eukaryota > Viridiplantae > Streptophyta > Magnoliopsida > Asparagales > Asphodelaceae > Hemerocallis > Hemerocallis citrina. The sequence continues at coordinate 192,945,168 of CM030358.1, forward strand.
TTAATCTCATAATATATACTTACCCTGTGCAAATTGCACAGACAAAAATACTTTTAACAGACTCATAAAATTATATGGAACTTAAACAATATAATGATGATATGCACTGTGTCTTTTTTTTCCTTCCACTTTATCTTATTTAATAACATGTGCTACTCTTGTCTGGAAACCCCAAATAATGATATTTTTATCTATTTCGGTCATATTCTTTGAAACCACTAATGGAGATTTCATTAATTCATATTCTTTTATTATCATATACATGCAGAGTAACTTTAGTTCTTAAACAAAAACATAAAACTCATTAAAGGATGAAGGTGACCATATTCAATACCGACACAACACTAAGACATAGTTAATGTTGGGTTTATGTCTTGCATACTATATTGGATAAGAAGATGATAAGACGATCGATGTATAATTTAAGCGACGATGATAAGAAGATGATAAGAAGATGATAAGACATAGTTAAATTCATTTTTACTAATTTAAGCGACGATGTATAATTTATCGTCCGTTTAAATTTTTATTAAAAAAAAACTAACTTACGGTAAATTATACATCGTCTGATCTTCAAACAAAAAATAATGTATCGTCAGGCTATATTTTCCATTCAGCCAAATCGAGCAGCAGATATGGCTGGCTACTGTTCACAAAAATGCAAAATGGCTAAATAGCCAACGAGTGCAGGACGTCCCAAGCCATTTTTGCAAAATTTGGCTAAATAGCCAACGACTACTGTAGTCGTTTCTGCCAAATTTTTCATATTTGGCTTATAGCAAATAGCCAATAGTGGTTTCTCTGTAGTCGTTTTAGCCAAATTTTGGCTTTGCGTTAATTTATTTGGACGGACGACATATTTTGTATCGTCCCAAAAATGATTTCGCAACAAACTTCTCAAACGGTGAATTATACACCGTCCTTAAATTTGGATATGAAAAAAAAATTAAAAAAAGGTAAAACGGACATTGAAATCTCATTTGTCGATATTATTATAATTATTAATTGTTAAAAAAAATAGATGGGAAATAATATCCCGTCTGTTCATTTACAAAAAAAAAAATCAAATGAAGAGACGGGACATTAAATCTCGTCTGGTAAATTTTATATTAAAAAATTAATTAACATACTCACCGTCCAGCACATTTTTAAAAATTAACATATATTAAAAAAGTTTAACATATATTAACATATATTAACATATATTTAAAACATATATTAACATAATATTCACCGTCCAGCACATTAAAAAATTAATTAACATATATTAAAAAAAATTAATGGGCTGGACGTTAGATTATACACCGTCCAACACTTTTTTTTTGGAATTGTAACGGACAGGATATTATCCACCGTCCCGTAATTTAATTTTTTTTAAAAATTCGGACAATGTATAATGTCTCGTCCCGTTTAATTCATTTTTACTAATTTAAGCGACGGTGTATAATTTACCGTCCGTTTAACTTTTTATTAAAAAAAATTAACAAACGACAAATTATACATTGTCTCATCTTCAAACGAAAAATAATGTATCATCGGGCTATATTTTCCATTCAGCCAAATCGAGTACCAGATATGGCTGGCTACTGTTCACAAAAATACAAAAAATGGCTAAATAGCCAACGAGTGCAGGACGTCCCAAGCCATTTTTTTGCAAAATTAGGCTAAATAGCCAACGACTACTGTAGTCGTTTTTGCCAAATTTTGCATATTTGGTTTATAGCAAATAGCCAATAGTGGTTTCTCTGTAGTCGTTTTAGCCAAATTTTGGCTTTTAGTTAATTTATTTAGACGGACGACATATTTTGTATTGTCCCAATAATGATTTCGCAACAAACTTCTCAAACGGTGAATTATACACCATCCTTAAATTTGGATATGAAAAAAAATAAAATACAAAACTTTGTTGGATCTGTTCATGCTTACTGTGGTTGTAATGGACATGTATTGCACGTAGGATGCTGACGTCACGGTTGTGAAAATTGAGGCGTCAAAATCTTGTCCACCATTAAATTTAGGTAATCTAGATTGGGTGGTTGAGATTGTTTGTGGATATCGAGGCGTCAAGGAGCTGCCTATATGTCCCCTAGCTAACTCCCCTTCTTATTTTCCACTTTGCTCTCTCTCTCTAATTCTCAGAGTTTCTCTCTCTAGGTATTGTTCAGTAATCGACGATCAGCTTTTCAGCATGCTTTCTGGCAATGATAACAGGTTAGTATATTTTCATATTATGTCGATGGCTCAGTCCAGCTCCTCAGCCTCTACATCTGGCCGGGGCGGTGACGATCGTTTTTCGACTCTTCGGATTGGGGAGAATTCGAACAGAGCGAGAAGGTATACAATATCAAGCCACTTCGGACCTACAAGCCCTTCGTGGTGGAGTCAAAAGCGAGAAGGCATACAATATCAAGCCGCTTCGGACCCGCAAGCTCTTCATGGTGGAGTCAAGAGGCTCAGATGAACAGGTCGAGGAGGTAGAGGTGGTTGACGAGGGTGGACCAGTCAAAGGCGATGTGGAGGTAGAGAAAGTCGAAGATGATGTTGGAGAGGTGGAGGACGAGGGTGAAGGTGATGACGAAGAAGGAGATGAGGAAGGTGAGGACCCTGAGGTTGATCATTCAGGCGAGACTTCTCCATTGAGGCCCCTAGCCGAGCCATACGCTGCTAAGGCCCCTTGGGTTGAGGTGGACTCTTCCAGACATCCCCGATGAATTGCCTGAATTCTTCCCGAAGCATGGTTCGATGTCCCTTATCTTCAACAACCGGGTTCGATTAGGATGTACCCGGACCTCGAAGACTTATTTGAATTTGGGGTACAACCCTCTTCTCCGAGCCATCCAAAGCTAAGGATATATGGAGAGCAGAGCGTATTGACGGGCAGCGACCTCCCGGTCATACGAGCGACTTACTTCATCCCTCGGGAGTATGCGTTAATGCTGCCGAACCCTGGACTCCGACCCATGGCTAACTTTGCCAAATGGTATTGCATGTTTCCGGTCGACGCCTTTAGGTCAGGGTTGAGATTGCACTTACATCCGTTTGCAAATGAAGTATTGAACTGTGCCGGTTTGAGTCCAATGCAGTATGGTCCGAATTCCTAGAAGCAGCTGGTGTGCTTCATACTAAGCGAGGATAGGGGGGTGCCACTGAAGTTGAATTTCCAAGCCGCTCTTGGCGTCAGCTCATCTGGGGCACACGAGGGGATATATTACATCTCCCATCGGCCCTATAAACGGTTAGATCATGGGCACATGGATTCTATTAAGGGGTGGAAGAGCAAGTACTTCATCATCCGAAGTCAGTCCCCTTGGGTCATTCCAACCGAGTGGGCCTACTATAAGCCGAACCACAAATCCCTGAAGGAGAAGGAACTGACAAAAGAAGAGTGGGACGAGGTGGAACGGGTTGACGGGGGGCATAGTATCCGCTGGTAGAACGTGGGCGAGAGGCATTTGGCCCAAATTGGGCTGAGCCCTATCGACTCCTCTATCTATCTTTTTTTCCTTTGTTCTTATACCTTTAGTTTTCTTTCACAGCAATGGATGACAATTCCATTGACGCAAGGATGGCCCAATTGGCCAAGCAGAGGGTAGCCGACCAGTCGAAGCAGCGAAAGAGGTCCTCTCAGGGGGCTCTGAAGGGACTTCTGATCCAAAGTCTAAGAAACAGAGAACCCTCTCGGTTCCGGGGACCCCAAGCTCAATGAAGGAGGAACCAAGCTTGAGTAACCTTAAGGGTACCGACCTGCTGAAGGGTGGTATCCCGCCCGTCCACACGTGGGCTTAGAATTGGGCTGTGAAGACGGCCAATTTGCTGACTGAGGGGCTAATAACAATTGAGGTGGTGGAACAACTGGCCACACCCCACGATAGGGAGGCTCTGGCGACCGAGACTCTTGATTCTTGCTACATGAGGTGGGCTCAACTGAGATAACTTCAAAAGTCAAACTTTATCTATTTCACTTTCTAAGTGTTAGCCACTCGTTCACAAGCAGCACTGGCTGAGCCCAATTAAGGAGGTTGCACACCCGCGAGCTCCAGTGGGAGGTGAAGAACGCTCAACGGTACGAGCGTGAGAAGAAGGAGCAGAAGTTGAGGGTTGACGCCGCCGAGTCCTGTGAGCAAGCTCTCAAGGTCGAACTGACTACCTTCGCTGAAGACCGAGCTCGAGTGAAGGAGGAGATGAAGAAGGTGAGGAACACCGCCATGGATAAGGTCATTGAGGCCCAAGACAAGGCATACAACCGGTCTCTTGAGCACGTCCTGATTAAGTATCCTGCGTGCGAACTCGAAGAGTTCCATTACGACATGATACTTCCTGAGCATCCGAAAACCCCCGGAGAGGCAGGCAAGGAAGGGGGCGAACAGCTACCTTGTGAGGAGGACGCAATGATTACGGCTGACCACGAGGTCTATGTAGCGGTGGTTGAAGGGGTGCCTTTATCATTTAAACAATAGCTTCCCCCTTTTTCGCTTCTTTTTGTATTTGCCGAATGCGGACTGGCCACCGTTGTTTGTAAGAATTTTGATGAATGAAACAGATTTTTGGCCAAGCCTTCTGACTTGGATTTTTTGGCGTAATATCCTGTGATGTGATGTTTTGTGATTTGACCAAGTTTGTGATGCTCGGAATGGCATGCCATTTTCTCCTTTGTGTCAGATGAACGAGTCCTTTGTGGCCGACCGTCATAATGTCGAGATGGAGAGCCTTAGGGTAAGCTGAAATCCATTGAGTCTATCTTGGTGCGTTATCGCAAACAAGCCCGGTATCGGGAAGCAGCTGTTTTCTATTTTATGAATAAGTCGAAGGAGCTGAGCCTTGAATCGGCTTGTCTGAAGAAGACAATTCCTGGTCGCATCTTGGGGAACGCCGAGACTAGATGGTCGAGATCTGGTACTTCCGCCCAGCGACCGACCTCAGAATCGTTCTTTCGCGAGGTTATAGTAGAGAAGGAATTGAACATACAAAGATTGAAGGGCGCGCTCAGGGTAGGTGTAACACCCCGAATTCCAAAACAGACCGAATTCGAAGTTCCACAGGATCTTTACACTTCTCTTCGTACAATTTTACAAGGAAATTAAAACTTTCATTACATCAGAGTTACAACTTGAATTACATTTATATAGCGGAAGCAATTTACAATAATTACATGAATAAAATGTACAACACTTGAAACATTCTTTAAGCAGCTTGCATACTTAATCTTGTCAATCTCTTTATCCTGCATAGAAACTGTTGGCTCGCAGTTCATTCAACTGACGCAAGGATATAAAACATCAATTTTTTCCTACTTAGAAATCACACACTTGTCACAAACCAAACTATGGGGACTATCCAATAGATGTCGTGTTGTGTTGTGCACTTAGTCCTTAATGCAGTTGTTTATATTATATGACACTAATGCGCACTTGTTCGGATTCTATGCATCCCATACTACATAGGTCCGTGGGCAAACTCTTAATCGTACTTCATCTTATAGGGTTCAATCCCTCGCCAAGACTTAACTACTACGGTAACTACGTTAAGTATCCAAGATGTTCTATGATCTACGAGCCCATGTCCAGGTAGTCTAGAGGGGAATCCCACGCACTGACATGATGCATCAAGCAAGCAGACTATGGACAATTCAACCTCCGCCAAGGAACGATGGCATCACCCGTAGTCACCAAAACACCCCACAAGCATCGCCACCAGGACGATAATTCCGGAGTAGTGCTCACGCCATGTCATCATGCATCAAGTAGGCAGTCTGTGAATCACTCTCACACCGCAAATCCGATGGCCCTCATACTCGTGTTTTTCTCTTACTTTTTTCACATCACCACTATGTATCTAATCCTTAGTTTGTTTGAATCTTGAATAAAATCAATTCCTAGAGTTAGCTCTTTCCTCTATACCGGTCTTAATCAACAACATGACCAACTTGGTCTTGCATCTCAATAATTCAACTTAACAATTTTAATTCATTCAATCGTCGGTAATAGGACTTTAGCTACCCTCTAGTTCAAAATCTCATTTCATGTCCATAGCATTTGTGTATTCATATTCATAAGACTTTTCATAATTCATCATGATATTGACTTCACTTTTATGTACAATTTTCACGCATAAGACAAATAAATTCATTTTCTACTTTGTCACATTCACAATTCATTCTTTCCACATCATCCTCTTATTCTCTTTGCCAATACTAAATCAAACATTCAAACTTTCGATTTTTCTTTTATCAAAGTCTCTTTTCAAACTCTTTTAAACAATACATTTACTTTTATCCAAAGACAATTTAGAATAACAATTTATAATAAGTTCTTTCTGGCAAAATAGTCTCAATTTCTCCTTTTCACTAGGCCAATGGTTATAGAAAATTATCTCATGAAATCTGGATATCAATCAAATCGTCAGGACGATCGACTGTTAAAGCATAGTCAGTCGACTGCTCAGCAATGATTTAAAACCACGAAAATTAAAATAGTCAGGACAGTCGACTGTTGAGACATAGTCGGTCAACTGTTTTGTGGTGATTTAAAACTAGAAAATTAAAATAGTCAGTCGACTATTAGGACATAGTCGGTCGACTGTTCTGCGAGGATTAAAACTCGAAAATTAAAATAGTCAGGACAGTCGACTATTAGGACAGTCGGTCGACTGTTCTGCGATGATTTAAAATTTGGAAACAAACAGTCAGGACAGTCGATTGTTAACGCATATACGGTCGACTGTTCAGCAACAAAAAACCAAAATTTTGAATTTATACAGTAACTCAAGATTTTCAAAAAAAAACCATTTAACTCTCATTTTTATATAAAAGACTATTCTTTTGTTTGTACGGAAACGGAATCAATCTTACTAACAACAAGCATGCATGATTTGTTAATCAATCTACTTTCATAACAAGGAGATCTTCTCATAGTTCACATCATATAACCACACATTTAATCACATCGCATTTTCCACATTCAGGAATAACTCAAACATAAAGGTTCATAATTTCTTAATTAGCAAACGAGCATATTTTCAAATCATCACCACAATATTTCTATTCATATCATTCAAACAATTTTACTACTTATTTCATGCAATTTCACACATGTTCATTTTCTCCTTAAACATGGCACTAACATAAAGTAATATTTCTTTTTTTTCTTATTTATTTTAGCATGATCAAAACGCAACCTAGCATGGTGTCTATTTAGAAGTTGGAGAAAATTGCCCACCTTATTTGGAGAGAAATTTCACAAAAGTCCTAGGGAAAACTTCTAGAATGAACAAAATGGCCTTCTTCTCCTAGTGTTTGATGAGTCCAAGCTTCCTCCTTGCTCCTTGGTGTTTGCCGCAAGCCTCCTTGCTTCCTTGGATGAGTGGTCGGCCTCCTCTTGATGGAACACACACACAAAGCACACTTAAACTTTTAGAACTCTTTTAACTCTCAATCTTTTGCTCACTAATGTATTTCTTTCTCTTATGACCTTATGACATAGAATAGGTGCAAGGATAACTAATGAGGGGGGGGGGGGGGGGGGGGGGGGGGTATTTATTCAAAATTTTAGTGAAAATAGAGGGCTAGGATTAGATCAAATGGTTAAGGATCAAGGGCTTAGATGAAATAGGAAGTTGCTATAACTTCCCATGATGCAAATAACCACCTCTCCACCTCATCCACTCTCCCTCTCTCTTGATCCCATCCGGCCACATCCAAAGGGTGCGCTTTGCACACTCTAGTGCAAGCACGTGCCCTCTAGTGCCCTCCTCTTACAAGTTGTACATGTTAATTTAATTAATTGTCAATTATTTGAGTCTACACTACAAGTTAGACTAAAATAAAGAATAATTAAATTACATGGGCTTACTAATGGGCTAACTAACCATGGGCTTCATTAATTTAATTAATTAAGGTGGGCTACAAAAGAGACAATTAGTCCAAAAATTAAATTAGGTTCTCTTAAATAAAAGAGAAAGAAATAAGACTACTAGCTTATGAAATATTTTTAGGGAGATACATGCATAAAATTGCACGTGCACAACACGTGTAAAATAAAATACATTCTAATTAATATGATTTAAAAATCCAGGATGTTACAGCACTCCCTCCTTAGAATAGTTCCGTTCCCTGAACTACAATTAAAGAGTGAGAAAACAGAAATACAACAAGAAGAAAAGAAAAGGAAAGAAGATACAAATCAAACAAAGAGCTCAGGATGATCCTTCATCATCCTCTCCTCAGATTCCCAAGTAGCCTCTTCGACCAGCTGGTTTCTCCAGACTACTTTGACCATCAGTATCGTCTTGTTCCTCAATACTTTCTCCCGAAGATCGACAATCTCAATCGGAAGCTCAATGTAACTCAGATCCAACTGCAAACCCTCCAGCACTTCGGGCAATTGATGACTCGGATCTGGAATGTACCCTCTTAGCATAGACACATGGAAGATATTGTGCACCTAAGACAACTCTTCCGGCAACTCCAACCGGTAAGTAGTTTTCCCAATCCGCTTCAATATCTTATAGGGGCCTGTGAACCTCGGGGCTAACTTCCCACTCTTTCCAAAGCGAATCACACCATTGCTAGGTGAAACCTTCAAAAAGACAAAGTCACCAACCTCAAACTCGAAGTCCCTCATCCGGTTGTCTGCATAGCTCTTCTGCCTACGCTGAGCATCCACCAACCTCTTCCTGATTAGAATAATCTTTTCAGAGGTCTGCTGCACAATCTCAGGCCTAAACATCTGCCGCTCCCCAACTTCAAACCAACAAACAGGTGTTCTGCACTTCCTGCCATACAGAGCTTCGTACAGCGCCATCCCAATACTAGTCTGAAAACTGTTGTTGTAGGCAAACTCCACCAGAGCTAAGTGTCTTTCCTAACTGCCTCCAAAGTCTAGTACACAACACCAAAGCATATCCTCAAGAATATGGTTGACTCTCTCTCTGCCCATCGGTCTGCGGATGAAAAACAGTGCTGAAATCTGTCTTGGTACCCAAGGCTGTCTGAAGACTCTTCCAAGAATGCGAAGTAAATCGCGCATCTCGATCAGACACAATGGTTAACAGAACACCATGAAGCCTGACGATCTCACCATCATACAGCTCAGCCAACTTGTCTATAGACGAAGTGAGTTTCATCGCCAAGAAGTGAGCGGACTTGGTTAGTCGATCGACTATGACCCAAATCGCATCATTACCCTTTGAACTCTTGGGCAAACCCGTGATGAAGTCCATACTGATGTTATCCCACTTCCATTCCAGAATAGGTAACAGTTGCAATAGACCTCCGGGTCCCTGGTTCTCAGCTTTGACCTGCTGACAGATTTCACACCTCGCCACGAACTCGGCGACATCCCGCTTCAAACCTGACCAGCAAAAATGTTGTTTAATGTCCTTATACATCTTGGTACTCCCAGGATGTACAGACAAAAGAGTAGCATGTGCCTCCTGAAGAATGCTCTCCCGCAATTCTGCTTGATCCGGAACACACAGCCTTTCTCCGAACCACAACACCTCATCCATGATCTGGAACTCTGACAACTTGCTAGCACCAACCTGCTCCTTCATCTTCTGAATCTCTGCATCTTCCTTCTGACTTGTGATAATCCTTTCATTCAGCGTTGGTTAAAGCCTCAACTGAGCTAAAGATGATCCCAAGCCTTGCAGAACAACTTCAATACCATCTCGATCCAACTTCTCTGCAAGCTGCCTCTGAGTTGTAATCAAACTAGCCAGACTGCTCTTGCGGCTAAGTGCATCAGCAACAACATTAGTCTTCCTAGGATGGTACTTAATCTCCGGACGAATGTCCTCGCGCACCTCCAGCCATCTCCTTTATCTCAGATTCAGATCCTTCTGTTAGTAGATGTACTTCAAGCTTTTGTGGTCCGTGTACATGTTCAGCTTCTCACTATACACGTAATATCTCCATTGCTTTAAGGCGAAGATAAGCGCAGCCAACTCCAGATCATGAGTCGGATAATTCTTCTCATGCGGTCTTAGTTGCCTAGACCCATAAGCGATCACTTTCCCTTCTTGCATTAGGACACAACCAAGTCTATGATGTGAAGCATTACTATAGACATCATACTCAATACCTGCTCTAGGAAAAGCTAAAATGGGAGCAGTAGTCAGCCTTTCTTTCAACTCCTAAAAGCTCGCCTCGCACTGCTCAGTCCATTTGAAGTTCACATTCTTCTTGGTCAGACCAGTGAGTGGCACGGCTATCCGAGCATAGCCCTGAATGAACCTTCTGTAGTATCCAGTTAGCCCAAGGAAACTCCTGATTTCCTTCACTGTAGTAGGCCTTGCCCAATCCTTCACCGCCTCTACCTTCTGCGGATCAATTACCACTGCCTCCTTAGAAAGGATGTGACACAAGAATGCCACTTCAGATTTCCAGAAATCGCACTTGGACAACTTGGCATACAACTCATGCTCCTGAAGCTTCCTCAAAACTACTGCCAGATGCTCCGTGTGCTCCTCCTTCGACTTGGAGTACACACGAATATCATCGATAAACACCACGATGAAGGAATCAATGAACGGCCTTAGAACTCTGTTCATCATATCCATAAAAATTGCAGGTGCATTCATCACTCCAAACGGCATAACTAAGAATTCGTAATGCCCGTGTCGAGTTCTAAATGCAGTCTTATGCACATCTTCAGCTTTTACTCAAATTTGATGGTATCCTGATCGAAGATCTATTTTGGAGAAAATAGTCGCTCCTTGTAGACGATCGAACAAGTTGTCAATTCGTGGAATCGGATATTTGTTTTGAATAGTGACCTTATTCAGTTTTCGGTAATTGATGCACATCCTCATCGAACCATCCTTCTTCTTTACCAATAGCACCGGTGCTCCCTAAGGCGACGCACTCGGTTGAATAAAGCCTTTCTCCAATAGTTCCTCAATGTGCCGTTTGATTTCATCCTGCTCCACAGGTGCCATCCTATGCGGTGCCTTGGAAATAGGTGCACTCCTAGGCTGAATAGTGATGTTGAAATCTAAATCATGATGCGGGGGTAACCCAGGTAAATCTTCCAAGAATACCGTCGGATAATCCTGAACCACTGGAATTTGCTGCACCTCTGCAGGAATCCCCTTCTTCTTGCTGATAGTAGCAACCAAGCCTGAACATCCCTTCTTCCCTTGGGAAGTGACTTCAGGCCCACCTGGAGCCTTCACTGTTACTTCCTTGGTCTTGCACTCGATGCTTGCACTGTACACCAACATCCAATCAATGCCAATGATAACATCGACTTCCAAGACATTCAGCTCGATCAAATCAATCCCGAAAATTCTATCTCCAATCACGATCTCGCAGTCCGCATAGTACCGATCAGTGGTTAAAGTCTCCCCTGATGGAGTAGCTACTGCTAAAATCTTGCCTGGAAAGATTTTCGGTTCAACTCCCAAAACTTTAGCAAACTTAGGTGACACAAAAGTATGAGAGGACCCAGTATCGAACAAAACAACAGATTTCTTTTCATTCAAATAAAGTTCTCCTGTTACATAACACACGCTCGTTACATAACAGTTTACTAAATAGGCAGGAAAAGAGAATCAACAGAAAACACTCTAAACATCCTCCCTCGTACCAGTGATGACGTGATACACCTCATCAGCGTCAGCTTCAGTTAAGGCAAATACTTGCCCCTGCTGGTATGACTTCTTCCCAGCCTGCTGAGTTGGTCCCCTTTGGACGACATCTAGCAACTTAGGGCACTAGGATCGGTAGTGACCTGTCTCCCCACAATTATAACAAGTCACCACAGGAGGTCTCACCCATGCATTCTCGGGTCTTCCTGCCACACTGACCGCGTTCGCCCCAGTCGGTTCGAACCTTTGGGCCGGTGGCTGTCCCCTGACATTTCCAACAACTGCGGACCTCTTCCCCACATTCCAGTTGTTCCTCCTATTCTGAACAACGTGGAACTACTCCATGTCCGCTTCAGTGGCTGCAGCTCATTTGACCAACTTATCAAACCTCCTGATACCCAAGGGTATCATCCGCGATCTCAGACTTGGCCTCAAACCATGCTCGAATTTTCGAGCCTTCTTTGCCTCGTCCATCACCAATTCGGGAGCATATCTCGAGAGCTGATTGAACCTCGTCTCATACTCTCTAACCGACATGTCGCCCTGCTGCAGCGCCAGAAATTCCATGGCTTTCTTCTCCTGGACGTCTGATGGGAAATAATGACTGCAGAATTCCTCCAAGAATTCCTTCCAGCCAAGGACAATATCTCCCATCGTCCGCTTCATCGACTGCCACCAAACGCTGCATCCTTCTCGAACTGCAGCGCCACCAACTTCACCTTGCTGCCCTCCGGAGTTTCCAAGACTTCGAAGATAGTCTCGATCTGTTGGATCCAATTGTCAGCCGCGTCAGGGTCTGACTTCCCCTCAAATACAGGTGGTTTCATCCGTTTGAATGATTCCACGAGTTTGATTACTTCGGGTACTGGATTCACAGGCACCCTCCCTTGGTTCTGATTCATGGCAACGGCATTGAGTGTCTGATAGACCCTCGCTAATTCCGTTTCCAAGTCCAGACCTTCACCATTTCGAGCTCCTCTTCTAGCCATATTCTGATGCAAAAGATCCATTAAATTCGATGTAGTAAATATGAATTTAAATCAACTTTTCATTTCATTGAATTTCAAACTTTTTACATTCGAATTTAAAACATTTCTGACATCAAATGAAAGCAGTAAGAAGATACAATAGTCTAGTTCCTACGGTTCCTCTTGGCTTCACGAAGCTTTTCCCGTAGTTCCTCCACTTCTTCCTTCAGTACATCGTACATGTTTTTCCTCTTCTCGAGTTCCTAAACACGATGACTGAGCGTGGAAATGCTCTCCTTGCACTTTGCATACTGCGCCTGCAACAGCTCTGCTCTCTCCCTCTGAATCTCAACCTGCCTCTGAAGAGACACAATGAGACTACTCGAAACTGATTCTTCCTCGTCAGAGGAATCATCAGATGAATCCGAAGGTGGAGTGATCTCCCTAGACTCAGGCCATTCCTCTTCGAATTCTTCGGGATCTTCTTCATCTGAATCAGCTTGCCTGGGGTAGTAATCCTCCTCAACTATGTGTCAATCGTCACCTCCAGCTGGGTCGAAGTGGTCTGCCATCTTAGAGAAAGGAGGACAAGAAACATAAATCATAGAGCAACACAAATGTAAGTGACTTACATTTAAATCTCTAGACTCAACACACGCTCTAATGTCCACTCTAGGGTGTCGTTCCTTATAAATTTGTACTAGTTAGAAGCGTGGCTCTGATACCACTCTGTAACACCCCGAATTCCAAAACAGACCGAATTCGAAGTTCCACAGGATCTTTACACTTCTCTTCGTACAATTTTACAAGGAAATTAAAACTTTCATTAAATCAAAGTTACAACTTGAATTACATTTATACAGCGGAAGCAATTTACAATAATTACATGAATAAAATATACAACACTTGAAACATTCTTTAAGCAGCTTGCATACTTAATCTTATCAATCTCTATATCCTGCATAGAAACTGTGGGCTCGTCAGTTCATTCAACTGACGCAAGGATATAAAACATCAATTTCCTCCTACTTAGAAAACACACTTCTCACAAACCAAACTACGGGGACTATCCAATATATGTCGTGTTGAGCTGTGCACTTAGTCCTTAATGCAGTTGTTTATATTATATGACACTAATGCGTACTTATTCGAATTCTATGCATCTCATACTACATAGGTCCGAGGGCAAGCCCTTAATCGTACTTCATCTTATAGGGTTCAATCCCTCGCTATGACTTAACTACAACGGTAACTACGGTAAGAGTCCTAGATGTTCTATGATCTACGAGCCCATGTCCAGGCAGTCTGGAGGGGAATCCCACGCATTGACATGATGCATCAAGCAAGCAGACTATGGACAATTCAACCTCCGCCATGGAACGATGGCACCTCCCGTAGTCACCAAAACACCCCACAAGCGTTGCCACCGGGACGATAATTCCGGAGTAGTACTCATGCTATATCATGACGCATCAAGCAGGCAGTCTGTGAATCACTCTCACACTGCCAATCTGATGACTCTCATACTCGTGTTTTTCTCTTACTTTCGTTACATCACCACTATGTATCTAATTCTTAGTTTGTTTGAATCATGAATAAAATCAATTCCTAGAGTTAGCTCTTTCCTCTGTACCGGTCTTAATCAACTACATGACCAACTTGGTCTTGCATCTCAATAATTCAATTTAACAATTTTAATTCATTCAATCGCCGGTAATAGGACTTTAGCTACCCTCTAGTTCAAAATCTCATTTCATGTCCATAGCATTTGTGTATTCATATTCATAAGACTTTTCATAATTCATCATGATATTGACTTCACTTTTATGTACAATTTTCACGCGTAAGACAAATAAATTCATTTTCTACTTTGTCACATTCATAATTCATTCTTTCCACATCATCCTCTTATTCTCTTTGCCAATACTAAATCAAACATTCATACTTTCAATTTTCCTTTTATCAAAATCTCTTTTCAAACTCTTTTAAACAATACATTTATTTTTATCCAAAGACAATTTAGAATAACAATTTATAATAAGTTCTTTCTGGCAAAATAGTCTCAATTTCTCCTTTACACTAGGCCAATGGTTATAGAAAATTATCTCATGAAATCTGGATATCAATCAAATCATCAGGATGGTCGACTGTTAAAGCATAGTCAGTCGACTGCTCAGCAATGATTTAAAAACACGAAAATTAAAATAGTCAGGACAGTCGACTGTTAAGACATAATCGGTCGACTGTTCTGTGGTGATTTAAAACTCGAAAATTAAAATAGTCAGGACAGTCGACTATTAGGACATAGTCGGTTGACTGTTCTGCGAGGATTAAAAATCGAAAATTAAAATAGTCAGGACAGTCGACTATTAGGACAGTCGATCGACTGTTCTGCGATGATTTAAAATTTGGAAATAAACAGTCAGGACAGTCGACTGTTAACGCATATACGTTCGACTGTTTAGCAACAAAAAATCCAAAATTTGGAATTTATACAGTAACTCAAAATTTTCAAAAAAAAAAACCATTTAACTCTTATTTCTATATAAAAGACTATTCTTTTGTTTGTACGGAAACTGAATCAATCTTACTAACAACAGGCATGCATGATTTGTTAATCAATCTACTTTCATAACGAGGAGATCTTCTCATAGTTCACATCATATAACCACACATTTATTCACATTGCATTTTCCACATTCAGGAATAACTTAAACATAAAGGTTCATAATTTCTTAATTAGCAAACGAGCATATTTTCAAATCATCACCACAATATTTCTATTCATATCATTCAAACAATTTTACTACTTATTTCATGCAATTTTACACATGTTCATTTTCTCCTTAAACATGGTACTAACATAAAGTAATATTTCTTTTTTTCTTATTTATTTTAGCATGATCAAAATACAACCTAGCATGGTGTCTATTTAGAAGTTGGAGAAAATTACCCACCTTATTTGGTGAGAAATTTCACAAAAGTCCTAGGCAAAACTCCTAGAATGAACAAAAGGGCCTTCTTCTCCTAGTGTTTGATGAGTCCAAGCTTCCTCCTTGCTCCTTGGTGTTTGCCGCAAGCCTCCTTGCTTCCTTGGATGAGTGGTCGGCCTCCTCTTGATGGAACACACACACAAAGCACACTCAATCTTTTAGAACTCACTTAACTCTCAATCTTTTGCTCACTAATGTATTTCTTTCTCTCATGACATAGTATAGGTGTAACACCTCGGATTTTAAAATACCGGAAATATTCGTTTTTATATTTTGTAGGGGGTGAGAATTATTTTAAAGCTATATTTTATTATTATTTTTATATTGATATTGGTATGGATATTTGTGGTTGATTGGTGTTATTGATATATTGGGAGCTAAGAGTTGAGATTTTGTGTGAGGAAGTATAGTTTATTTTATTTTATAATTTTGAGAAATTATTATAAGATAATTTAATGCATTTGTCTTGTTTGTATTATTATTATAGAAAAGAGTTGGGGTTTATTTATAATATTTTGAATTTGGAGGTCTTATATGTAAATATACCCTATTATTATTATTATTATTATACTTATTTCAAAACTAACCCTTTCCCCATTCTTTTTCCTTCCTTCTTTCTTCCTCCTTCCCGATCTATTCTCCCAGCCGAACCCATCTTTCGGCCTCCCTCTTTCTCTCCTCAAATCCACTTCGTTCCTTCGCCAAATCCAAATTAAATTGGGGAATAGGCTAATTGAAGGGTTCTCTACATCATGGAAGTGTCGGATTTTCGAAAGGATGTCGAAAAGGTATACCCTATTTTATTTATTCGTATAAAATTAAGTGTAGTTAGTTTTATTGAGTAGAAATATTATAATAGAGAAATTTAGAGATGTTGGAAGTGGTAGATTAGAGGAATTGGTAGATGGTTAGAGAAATTGTAAGTTGTTGATAAATTAGAATTTTGGGTTTGTAAAATAGAGATATATATATTAGAATTATCTCTTAGATGGTGGTAAAAATTTTAGTGAGCCATTAGAATAAAATGGGGAGTAGTGATTTTGGCATAAACTCGAATTATGGAGTTTATGAAATCGGGTAGAAAACTCGATCCAAATAATTGTAGAAAATGCATATGAGGGTGTAGAGTATTATGAAAGGATTAATATAAATTTAGGATGATTTTTATAGGCTTCCAACTCAATTAAATTGAGTGAAATGAATTATAGGCGAAAAGTGCACGCCGGGTGTTCGGTGAAATGCCCGCACGATATAGAGGTGAGAATTTGATGAATTCGGAGGTGTAGTTGAGTCTCATCATTATTATTAATCCTAATATGTGAGATTAGGAAAAAGAGGATTAAAGAAATTAGAAAATATGAATTTTTCTTATTAGAAAGCCTCCGATCAATAAGGGAATGTTTGTATGGGGACCCAAATTCGAAATCCGTCGATGTAGCTCGGCTACTTAGGTCATTTGTAACGTGTGGGTGAAGACAGATTCGAGTTTGGAGGTTCGTAGGCCGAGTTTTGAGTTTTAAACTAATTGGTTCTATAATTTTTCAATTAGGAGGAAAAAGTCGAACTTCGACTGGCTACAGGACGGACGTGGAACATCGTTTGCTCGATCCGTCAGGTGAGTATGTTGTATTTATAAATGTTTTATGTTGTGGCCAAATTTCGTGGCATTTCGATATATTTGATAGAAGTTATGCTAAAAATTCAATTTTCCGAAAAATACGGATTTTTTTAGGGCCGAAAATGGGATTTTGAGATATTTGGTGAAATTAACTATTTTAAGTAGATAAAACCTATATTATGGGTTAATGTGACGTGTTGAAGTATAAAAATTAAATATATTAATCGTTTATGCATATTTTTACCCCGTGCATGTTTTGTGCATGTTTTTGGGGTATATAGGCCGATATAGGTAATTTGGTATATGCGGAGCTTTGTGTACGGGCTAGTATGCTATGGATGGGTGTTATAAGATGTAATTAGACGAAAGTAGTGATTGTGATCATGTTTTGAAGACCCGTGTAATTATAGTACACGTTTGTGCATGTTTTGGGAGTGATTTTACTTATATGAAACAGGATGTATGAGCTAGTATGCTATAATTAGATATTATAAGATTTAATTAGAGGAAATAAGTGGTTTTGGCCCCTTATGATGGGAAATCCGCACGTGTGGTGTTTATTGTAATATATATAGATGATTATGATGTGTGATGCAATAATTGATGAAATTAATAATTGGGTACATGTTTACATTTTAATTATGTTTGAAATGAATTAATGGGCAATAATATGACATGTTGGTTTATATGATAAATGACGTGGTGTATGTTTATATGGGATTTAATGAAGTAGCGAATAGCATGGTATTCATAATAGGTGATGTTATGGTAAATTAAATAACATGATGGTTTCTATGATAAATGACATGGTGTATGCATATATATATATGATACAACGAGATGATAATCAATATCGTGGACATCAGATGTGCATCAAATGCAAGGTAAAAGGTGAGATGGTAAGTGTTAATAAAATGTGTTATTATTCTTGTGATTAAAGTCAAGAATGTGGCTATTGTTGAATTAAAGCTGTGATGCTTTATGTTGATAAAGTAAAAAAGGAAAGATGCAATGATTAATGCTAATAACAGATAGTTTTGTTGACCAGTACCTACAGCAATCCTGGGGGTTTGGGCTAGACCTCCTAACGCCCAAGGACCGGCTTGGGAATAGTGGACCCAAACTATGTTTGGGGTAAGTGATTTTTATCGCCCAAGCTATCGGCTTGAGGCCCGGTTTTTCCTCGATGACAGCTGTCGCGAGGAAGCACCCTAGTGGGACTAGTGGTGAGTGTTTACCTCGCTGGCTTCGGCTGGGAGGAAGTACCCTAGTGGGACTAGGGGATTGTGGTTTTTCCCTCGATGACAGACGTCGCGAGGAAGCACCCTAGTGGGACTAGTGGTGAGTGTTTACCTCGCTGGCTTCGGCTGGGAGGATGTACCCTAGTGGGACTAGGGGATTGTGTTTTTTTCCCTCGATGACAGACGTCGCAAGGAGGCACCCTAGTGGGACTAGGAGTGCTGTGTTCCCTCGCTAGTTCGGCTAGGAGGAAGACGTAGCCTCGGACGAGTAAGACTCTGGGAGAGCATCGGACCGCGTGTTTATTGGGCTGTCGGCTTTCAGTATGTTGGGATACTGTGGCTCACTGGTCGACAAACTAATAAAATAACTTTGTGTAAATAAAAATGTGAGAGTAAAGAAAGTGGATAGTAAAATGTGAATTGCGTGTGGAAAAGAAAGTGGATAGTGAAATGTGAACTGTGTGTAGGAAAGAAAGTTGTTGTGAATGAAGTAAATGTGAAAGTGAACGTGTTATGAGTTAGTGTATGAAAAGAAGTGATAAATGCAGCTTGTGATTAATTTAAGATGAAAATAATAAAAGAGATGTGTTATCATGAATAATACGAAGTAATTGTATTATGTGTGTGATTATTAAAGTAAGTACAGATTGATATGAGTTGTACCTTGGGATTGTGTCAAGGAACTACCCGCTCGCAATTTGTGTGGAAATTGTGGGAACTACCTGCCTTGGCATAATTCGTAGGGTGAGTGGATAAAATAGTGGTAATGATTGATAGAAATGAGAAATAAAGTGAAGTGAAGATGATAAGTGATTGAAGTGAAATTAATAATCAAGCTATCGGCTTGAGATGTGATGTGATATTACCCAAACTGTGTGTTTGAGGTACAGTGATTATTACCCAAGCTATCGGCTATGGGATGTGATATGTGGTGGCCCCAGAGTGTGTTTGGGGATTAAGTGAAAATGATAATAAGATTTATTGTTATAAGAAAAAGTAATTACTAAAGTGATATAACGGGATAAGAATGAATTATAAAACATGTTTTTGATACGATGGGAATGAGTATTCTGTAAGGTGATATGATAATGATATGATGAAATGTGGGTTAATTGCGATGTGTAATGAGATTTTATATTTGTATCCCAAGACATGAATAAATGGTTATTAAAGAAAGATATAATAGCATCTTGTTAGTGATATTTATATAAGTAGCGAAATGCTAATATGATGATAATTGTGAAGAAACTAATATTTGGGTTAGGGGATTCCAATGAAAAAGTAATGGATTGAATGGAAATTCAAATTGTGCGAATATAAAGTAAGGATAGATATGAGGTTGATGTGAAATATATAGTGGAATGTGTGAGTGTGGGTAATTTTATAATTTGACACAGATTTGAAGAGTATTTGATTATAAAGCCGTATTGATGATGTTTTTAAGTTCAGAGGTTCCGGATGTATCTTCTTTCTTGATGTTTGTAAGTTTGAATTATTTTTGTTATACGATTTCATTTATTTGTTAGATTTTTAATTTTATACTCACAACAGAAATGGCTAACCCCTTAGTGTTTGGGGGGTTAGGGGAGTCTGAGGACTACCCTAGATCCCTCACTGTTGCAGGTTCTCATCAGTGCAGAGGTGAGGCGTGGATTGGTAGGATAAATTTATATTTTAAATATTTGTACTATTTAGTTATAGGAATAGTAAAATTTATAATTTAAATTGTATTATGGGTGTATAAGCATGTATTTGGCGATGATGAGTATAGTGTGAGGTGGTGTGGTATGTTTGTGACCCGTACCCACCTCGTTGTGGAGTACCGGACTCTGTGGTAGGTTTTACAAGGATTTTTCTAAAAATTTACCTTGTTTTTCAAAGAAATTTATAGTTTTTAATTGATATTTGATAATCCGTTATGAGTTTGGCCCCCAGAGCATTATATTATATTGCCTGTGTGTATCTGCTCATTTTGGCCTGGGGAGCCCATGAAAATATTATGTTGATTGTGAGCTACGGAATTTTGAGCAGAATTCCGTAAGCTTTTTGTGTTTCGGGGCAAAATTTACAGGGGAGACTCTGTCAAAATTTTTCCTGAAATATAACTTCCTTAGTTTGAGACTTAGTTTTCAAAAAAAAAATTTGGGGTGTTACAATAGGTGCAAGGATAACTAATGAAAAAGGAAAGGGGGGTATTTATACAAAATTTTAGTGAAAATAGAGGGCTAGGATTAGATCAAATGGTTAAGGATCAAGGGCTTAGATGAAATAGGAAGTTGCTATAACTTCCCATGATGCAAATAACCACCTCTCCACTTCATCCACTCTCCCTCTCTCTTGATCCCATCCGGCCACACCCAAAGGGTGTGCGGTGCCCTCTAGTGCCCCCCTCGTACAAGTTGTACATGTTAATTTAATTAATTGTCTATTATTTGAGTCTACACTACAAGTTAGACTAAAATAAAGAATAATTAAATTACATGGGTTCACTAATGGGCTAACTAACCATGGGCTTCATTAATTTAATCAATTAAGGTGGGCTACAAAAGAGACAATTAGGCCAAAAATTAAATTAGGTTCTCTTAAATAAAAGAGGAAGAAATAAGACTACTAGTTTATGAAATATTTTTAGACAGATACATGCATAAAATTGCACGTGCACAATATGTGGAAAATAAAATACATTCTAATTAATATGATTTAAAAATCCATGATGTTACAGTAGGTCATTCCCAAACTGCTTCTCTAGGAAGTGGCTGGCCATCCGTGGGCGGCCCATCTCCGACTTTCAGATTGGAGGCACCGAAGCCGTGTGATGCCCAAAGCTCGGTGGTCGGGACGTCTACTTTGGGCATCCCTGGGGTTGAGGTCGGTAGATCTGTTGGCGACCGAACGCTGTCGGCAGGACTCGAGCTGACCTATATCAGTCCCAGGGCCCCCCAGGCACGTGGGGGGGGGGGTAGGTCGTTCAAACGACCTTCGCCACTTTTTTTAATTTTATACTTCATGTAATCTTGTAAGCATTTTATCAATAAAATGGTCTTTCTGTTCTTTGAATTCGGCTTCGACCTGGACAATTGTGAGACATTTCATCTTCCAAGGATATTGATGGGCTGGAACATGAGACGTTTCGTATTCCAAGTGAATAATTGATGGATTATCATAATTTTGCCTTATCCGAAGTCGGAGTGTTTGGCCTTGGGAGATGTATTGACACCTTTCAGGGACCATTGGATGTGAGCGAACAGTTGGGATTCTTCCCTGTCAGCATCCTGACTATCGAGCTCCTGCTTCCCCTTGGGCTATATATCCCCTCACCCATCCATTTCTCATTTTTCAATTCATTGAGAGCTCTCATGAATGGTGGTTCTTCTATTACCTACTGACAGTTAGGGGTAGTGGCGATGAAGGCTGCTCTGCCCCTGGTCATCAGCGGGTGGAAAAGGGACCAACTCGGGGCATGAAACTCGAGGTCCTTGCCGAAGCCGAGGGCCATAAATATAATTAATACTTTTGTAAGAGTCGAGGTCCGAGTTTGATGCCGAAAGGCGAGGAAATGAGTGGTTAAGAATCTCCCATTAGCGTTTGAGGTTGATGCTGAGCGACAAGGACCTGAGAGATTGAGAAATCTCTCGTTAGAGTTTGGGGTCGACGCCGAGCGGCGAGGACTTGAGAGATTGAGAAATCTCTCATTAGAGTTTGGGGTCGACGCCGAGCGGCGAGGACCTGAGAGATTGAAAAATCTCCCGTTAAGGTTAAGAGTTGATGCTGAGACATTTTGACTTGGTTCGAAAAAAAATTTCATTGCTTTCATTTGCTTGGCTACATAAAGGGGGTACATAATGGGGGTAACGCTTGTTACAATTATTGACAGATGCATGGGCCCTTATGGCCCCTCATGGACTTTGATCAAATGTTCGGCATTCCATGGTCTTTTGACTGCCTTGCCCTCAGATCTTCGAGTCGGCATGTGCCCGGGCGTACACTTGGGAGACCTTATACGAGCCCTCCCAGTTCGGGGCCATTTTACCTTTCTTGGTGGGGTCGGAAATGAAAAGCTTACTGAGCACGAGGTCACCCTCATTGATGTCGGTCGGACGGACTCTCTTGTTGTAAAACATTTCAATCCGAAGCTGATAGATATTTTTTCTGATGGCGGATTTTTCACGGATCTCGTCGATTAGGTCCAAGTTGGCCCTGAGATCGCTCAAGTTCGATTCTTTGTTGAAACTCATGATCCTAGGCAAAGGGAGCCCGATTTCCAAGGGAATGACAACCTCTATCCCATACATCAAGTTGAATGGGGACTCGCCCGTAGGGATCCTCTTGGTTGATCGATATGACCAAAGGACGCTGGGTAATTCGTCGACCCACAACCCATTTGGAGATTTGTCCAACCATCTTTAAAACCTTCAAGAATTTGGCAGTTGGCATTTTCAACTTGGTT
Organism: Hemerocallis citrina; assembly: GCA_017893485.1. Classification (NCBI taxonomy): domain Eukaryota; kingdom Viridiplantae; phylum Streptophyta; class Magnoliopsida; order Asparagales; family Asphodelaceae; genus Hemerocallis; species Hemerocallis citrina. The sequence goes on from CM030358.1 coordinate 192,968,021, forward strand.
GTTCGAATGAGGGTGTGATATCGATGAGAACCGCTGCTGTACTCCGAGGTCTTCGCAGAACTTTTCGAAATTCTTGTTGGCAAATTGAGTTCCGTTATCGGTAATGAGTATGTGTGGGATCCCGAATCGAAAAATGATGTATTTCCAAAAGAATTGTTTGGCTTGATGCTTGGTTATTGTGGTCAAGGGTTCTGCCTCGACCCACTTGGTGAAGTAGTCGACGACCACAATAAGGAAGCACCTTTGGCCTGTGGCCTTTGGGAAGGGGTCGACTATATCCATTCCCCACATGGCAAAGGAGGCCGGACTGGCAAGTGACTTGAGCTCGGCCTATGGCGTATGACTGATCGAAGAGAGTTTCTAGCAGAGGCCACAGTTTATCTCTAGATCATGGGCGTCTTGCAGTATGGTCGGTCAATTGTACCCATGGTTGAGTACTTTCCTAGAGAGCGACCTGCTGCCCATATGGCACCCTCCAATTCCCTCGTGCAACTCCCCCAGCGCGTACTTGGCTTCATCAGGACTCAGACAGCACAGATATGGTCTCTCATTCACTTTAGTGTATGAGCACTTGAAGAGTACATCGTCAATCAAGATGAATCTTTCTGATCAGACTCTTATATTCCAGGCTTCGGCCGGGTCTTGTGGGAGTTCGCCATCTGTCAAGAACTTTTGGATGGGATTGTTGATTCTTGGTTTTGATGACTACAACACAATGCAAAGTTGTGCTACCACCTATATATATTGCAGGATGTATCAAAGACAATACCATGGTGAAATACACAACGGCAAAGTTATCCAATGAAGCTTTCAAAAGAATCGATCAAACTACAAAGATCTAAGCTCAAGTCACATTTGATCATGCAAGCTTCACGACATAAAGACAATGGCTCAAGCTCAAGTCAAAGACTCAAGTCAAAACAAGACTCAAGTGCTTCAAATGTTTTGTATAAAGTGTCTTGTAAAAATTGTAATTTTATTCTTTGATTCTTAAGAACTTGTAATAGCCTTGTCACACACACACTCACACATATCTTTTAATAATTGAGTGTTTTACAAAGTTTAAAGGTCGAAACAAGCTTGAATAAGTTCAGCTGTTGAGTATCAGTCGACCGTTCTTTGGAACCAGTCGACTGCCTTAGTATGAAATTGTCTGAACTCATACAAGCTCTGACCAGTAACTCATTATGGCAACTCAGACGACTGTTCAAGTCGTTTCGACAGTATTCTGAATTTAAAAACTTATTTTTCAAATTCAAATGATTTTCTATCCGTTTTAATACGGTTTTGGGAACTGTTTTACAACGTCCCTCTGATTCCTCTCTATAAATAGAGTACAGGAATCACCATGAAAATGTTCCAAGCATTTTCTTAAGTTTCAAGCTTTTTGTTTTTTAGAAGAACAAGCTTTTTAAAAGGCATACATATTCTCTAAGTCTTGGTTCTCTGAAAATCAGTCTAGTATAACATCGAATTCGTTAAAGACTGATTTCAGAAGTTAACCTAATAGCCACCATATAAAATCACAAATCACAAATAAGGCTATAGGGTATTGTAACTCTTTTTGTTGTTGTTTTCACTCTCGGGTTGTGAGAGTGGTCCTCTCGGTTGGAGAGTAGGGCTCTTGGTTGTAGAGTCGGTTTTTCACTGTATGGTGTAGAGTGGGTTTGCTCTCTCTAGTGGTGAGAGAGGTCTACGGGTTTGACATAGTTGTTAAACGCCGTAGGGTGTTCTTGTACTTTTTCAAGAATAGTGAAAAATCTCAAGTGAGTTGCTTGGGGACTGGATGTAGGTCGGGAGGACCAAACCAGGATACATCGATGTGTTCTCTGTGGTTGACTCTCTCTGTGGTTGTATTTTATTCACTTGCAATCTCAATTTTGTTAAGTTTTAGTTCAAAAACTTGTCTGGAAAGTCGACTGGTTTCTGCTATAAGTCGACTGGTCAGACTCGTAACTTTCAGTAAAATACTCTTCTAATCTGACGCTTCAGTCAACTGGATATCTCTTTTCAGTCGACTTAACAGAACGAGTTCAATTTCTTAATTAATTTTTATACAATACTATTCACCCCCCTCTAGTGTTATTTGCCTTGTCTACAGGATCCAACACTTGGTATCAGAGCCTGGTTGAGTGCAATGACAACTACTTCTATTGCAAGCCAATACCATGAAGGCCAATCCACACAAAGGCCACCCCTATTCGATGGAACAAACTATACTATTGGAAGTGTAGAATGAAGATCTACCTTCAGTCCATCAACTATGAGATTTGGAACATGACGGAGACAGAGTACACCACTCCTACAATTCCTTATGCACAATGGAACGATGAAATGAAGGGCAACACAATGAACAATGTAAATGTGATGAATGCTCTATTCTGTGCTCTTACCAAAGAGGAGTTTAATCGTGGGTCTAATGCAACAACGGCGTATCAAATTTAGCACACACTCAAGGTAACTCATGAAGGTACTAATAAAGTTAAAGAATCTAAGATATCTGTTCTTGTTCACAGGTTCGAGATGTTCCGCATGAAGGCGAACGAGAATGTGTCAGATATGATCACACGGTTCACGGATATTACAAATTCTCTTGTGTCTCTTGGAAAGACGTACACTCAAACCGAAATGGTGAGGAAAGTTCTTCGTGCCTTAACCCCCGAATGGGAGAAGAAGACCACCGCCATAGAAGAGGTCAACGATTTAACACAACTCTCTCTCTTGAGAATCTTATGGAAAATCTTATGGTATATGAAGTTCAACTTGAAGAACGCAAGAAGGATCTAGAACCTCAATAATCAAAGAAAAAAACACTCGCTTTCAAGGCAATGTCGGACTCTGAAGATGAAGAAGAAGATGAAGAAGAAATAGCCATGTTCACTAGAAAGTTCAAGAAGTTTCTAAGGAACGGTAAATTTAATTCCAAATTTAAAGATACTAATGAACTTTCCACTTGTTTCAAGTGTAACAAAACAGGTCATATGAAGAAGGATTGCCCATTAGAAAATACGAAATCCAAAGGAAAGGCTCCTAACTTAAAGAAGGACAAGTACACAAAGAACAAGTACATGAAGAACAAGAAGGCATATCAAGAAACTTGGGATGATAGCGACTCTTCATCGGAAGAAGAGAATGAAGAGACAAATGAAGTTACGAATGTATGCTTCATGGCTACACAAAACGAAGTAAGTGATAACTTCGATTCAAATACCTTATTAGATGCTTTTAATGAGATTTTCAAGAACTTAAGAAGGAGAAAATTAGAGTTAAAAATTTAGAGAAAGTTAATCAAACACTTTCTCAAGAGAATCTTGACTTAAATGTTGAAGTCAAGTCTGTAAATTCTCGACTTTCTAATTTGAATATAGATCTTGTATCTCTTAAAAAAATTATGAAGAGAAATCCAAGAATATATCTAAATTTAACAAAGGAAAGGAGAATTTAAATGAAGTTCTTCAAAATCAAGTTCAAACTAATATGAGATTTGGACTTGGTTTTCAAAAGTCTTTTGAAAAACATCATGTCTCTAAGAACACTAGTAGTAATAAGTCTGAATCTATCTCTAGTGTTAAGGATACATTATATGAGTTTTTTGAAAAACCACAAACTGTTGTTTTCCATGAAAAGAGTAATTCTGTAGTTCAGACTAGTCGACTGAACCCAAATTTCAGTCGTCTGTCCAGAAGTTCTGAGTCTTATTCAAAGAAACGAAAACCTCAGATAAGTTGACCTATTTCACCTCCCAGTCAACTGGCTTCTAGTAACAGTCGACTGAAAGGTTCGATAAAGTCGACTCGACAGAGCAAAAACATTTGGGTTCTAGTCAACCTGAGTCTAAAAGATAAAATTACTTATATAAATTCATATGTTCTTAATGTATGTAATTTTGTAGATTATATTTGTGCTTTTGGTGGAAAATCAAACTCACTTTGGGTTTGGTTTTCCAAAAACTAATCCCTTTCGGACCCAATGAAAAGGGTACCATATTCACAATGATTATTTTATAGGTACCTAAAAAAGAATGTTGGATACTTGACAGCGGATGCTCCAAGCATATGACTGGTCATGCTAACCTTCTTTCTTCCATACAAGAGATTGATGGAGGAACAGTCACATTCGGTGACAACAACAAAGGGAAGGTTATTGGTATAGGCATGGTCGGTAAGAACACTACCCCTACTATAGAAGAAGTTTTTCTTGTTAGTGGGTTAAAGCATAATCTTTTAAGTATTAGTCAATTGTGTGATAAGAGATATAAAATTATTTTTGAAAAAGATGTGTGTTTATTTTATGATTCTATCATGCAAAATGTAATTTTTCAAGGCTTTAAAAAAAATAATATTTATGAGTTATGTTTAAAATCAAATGATTTTTCGAATGATTTTTGCTTAGTAGCTTCTAACAAATGATTCTTGGCTTTGGCATAAGAGATTTGGCCATGTGAATATGAAAAATATTGCTAAATTGTTTAAGTACAACCTAGTTAAAGGACTGCCAAGACAATCCTTTAAAAAATGATAAGTTATGTGATGCATGTCAACTAGGTAAACAAGTCAAATCTACTTTTAAGACAAAAGAAATGATTTCTACTAGTAGGTCTCTCGAATTAATCCATATGGATTTATTTGGTCCTACTAGAGTCGCTTCTTTAAATAAAAGTAGGTATATATTTGTTTTAGTAGATGATTTTACATGATTCACATGGGTTTTCTTTTTAAAACATAAGAATGATGTCTTTGAAGTATTTAAAAAATTTTGTAAACGGATTCAAAATCAAAAATCTCTAACCATAGTCACTATTAGAAGTGATCATGGTGGAGAATTTGAGAATGAAATGTTTTCAGAATATTGCAACAAGAATGGTATAACACATTCATTTGGATTTCCTAGAGCTTCACCACAAAATGGAGTGGTTGAAAGAAAGAATAGGACTTTGCAAGAGTGTGCACGTACTATGCTTGTTGAAAGCAATTTGCCTAAGTAATTCTGGGCTGAAGCTGTTTCTACAGCGTGTTATGTTTTAAATAGAATTTTGATTAGGCCTAAGCTTATGAAAACATGTTATGAACTATTTTTTGATAGAATTCCTAAAGTATCTTATTTTAAAGTATTTGGTTGCAAGTGTTTCATTTTAAACACTAAAGATAATTTAGATAAGTTTGATCCTAGATCTAATGAAGGTATCTTCATTGGATACTCAAATATGAGTAAGGCATATAGATTTTTCAGTAAGTCTATTTCGACAATTGAAAAATCTATGCATGTTTCGTTTGATGAATCTCCTGCCTTCATCTACTGTTATTGATGTTGATTATTGGTTTTGATGATTATAACACAATGCAAAGTTGTGCTACTTCTTATATAATGCAGGATGTATCAAGGTCCATATTATGTATGATACACAAATGCAAAGTGCTCCAATGAAGCTCTCAAAGAAAATTGATCAAGCTACAAAGGCTCAAGCTCTTATTCAAAACTCAAGACTTAAGACTTAAGACAAGACCCGTGCTTCAATGTGTTATTAAATGTCTTGTAAAACAAATTGTAATCTTATTTTTTTTTAGTCTTAGATTGATGTAACAGCCTTGTCACACACACACACACTCACACATCTTTATAATTAAGTGTTTTTCAAAAGATTAAAGGTCAAAACAGTTTGAATTAGATCAGCTGTTATGTACCAGTCGACTGCCTTATAGCACCAGTCGACTGTACCAGTACGAAACTGTCTGAACTCTTTCAAACTCTGGCCAGTCGACTCATCATGGCAACCCAGTCGACTGTTCAAGTCGTTTCGACAGATTTCAGAATTTAAAACTTGTTTTTCGAATTCAAAAGTTTTTATATCCGTTTTAAATCAGTTTTATTAACTGATTTATAACGTCCTAGTGATTCCTCTCTATAAATAGAGCCTTGGAATCACCATTGAAAGGTTCCAAGCATTTTGATAAAAAGTTTAAGTTTTTTGCTTTTGAAAGAGAACTAGTATTCAAACAAGCACTCTAATATTCTAAGTCTTGGTTCTCTGAATCTCAGTCCAATATAACATTGATTTCGTTTTGGACTGATTTCAGAAGTGACCTATTAGCCACTATATAAAAATCACAATCACAAAACAAGGCTATAGGTTGATTGTATCTTTTTTATTGTTTTCCTTCACTCTCGGGTTGTGAGAGTGGTCCTCTAGAGTAGGGCTCTGGGTTGTAGAGTCAGGTTTTCACTCTTGGTTGAAGAGTGAGTTTGCTCTCTCTAGTGGTGAGAGAGGTCTGGGTTGGACAAGGTTGTTGTCTAAATACAGTAGGGTATTCTTGTATTTTTTTCAAGAATAGTGGAAAATCTCAAGTGGGTTGCTTGGGGACTGGATGTTGGTCGGGAGGACCTAACCAGGATACATCGTGTGTACTCTGATCCAACACTTGGTATCAGAGCCTGGTTGAGTGCAATGGCAACTACTTCTAATCCAAACCAATACCATGAAGGTCAATCCACACAAAGGCCACCCCTCTTAGATGGAACCAATTACACTATTGAAAGTGTAGAATGAAGATCTACCTTCAGTCCATCAACTATGAGATATGGAATATGATGGAGACCGAGTACACCGCTTCTACCATTCCATATGCACAATGGACTGACGACATGAAGAGCCAAACAATGAACAATGCAAAGGCGATGAACGCGCTATTTTGTGCTCTTACCAAGGAGGAATTCAATCGTGTGTCCAATGCAACAACCGCACATTAAATTTGGCACACACTCGAGGTAACTCATGAAGGAACTAATAAAGTAAAAGAATCTAAAATATATGTTCTTGTTTACAGGTTCGAGATATTCCGCATGAAGGAAAATGAGAATGTGTCTAAAATGATCACAAGGTTCGCGGATATTACAAATTCTCTTGTGGCGCTTGGAAAAACGTACACTCAATTTGAAATGGTGAGGAAGGTTCTTCGTGCACTAACCCCCGAATGGAAGAAGAAGACCACCTCCATAGAAGAGGCCAATGATTTAACACAACTTTCTCTTGAGAATCTTGTGAGAAATCTCATGGCGTATGAGGTACAACTTGAAGAACGCAAGAAGGATCTAGAACCTTAAGAATCAAAGAAGAAGAAACTAGCATTCCAGGACATGTCGGACTCCGAGAATGAAGAAAAAGACGAGGAAGAGATAGTCATGTTCACATGAAAGTTCAAAAAGTTCCAAAGGAAAGGTAATTTAATTCAAAATCTAAGGATACTAATGAACTTCCAACTTGTTTCAAGTGTAACAAGACAGGACACATGAAGAAGGATTGCCCACTAGAGAATGCGAAATCTAAAGGAAAGGTGTTCAACTTCAAGAAGGACAAGTACATAAAGAACAAGTTCATGGAGAACAAAAAGGCATACCAAGCAACTTGGGATGATAACGACTCTTCATCGAAAGAAGAAAATGAAGAGACAAACGAGATTGCTAATGTTTGCTTTATGGCTTCTCAAAATCAAGCAAGTGATGGTTATGATTCTAATGATTTACTAGATGCTTTCAACGAGATTTTTCAAGAGCTTAAGAAAGAAAAAATTAGAGTTAAGAACTTGGAGAAAGTAAATCAAACACTTTCCCAAGAGAATCTTGACTTAAATAAAGAAGTGAAATCTTTAAATTCTTGACTTTCTAGTTTAGATATAGATCTTGTGTCTCTAAAGAAAAATTATGAAGAGATATCCAAGAATGTATCTAAATTAAATAAAGGAAAGGAGAATTTAAATGATGTTCTCCAAAATCAAGTACAAACTAATAAAAGATTTGGACTTGATTTTCAAAAGTCTCTTGAAAAACTTCATGCTTCTAAGAACACTAGTGTAAATAAACTTGTATCTATTTTTAGTGTTAAGAATAAATGTATGAGTTTTTTGAAAAGCCAAAAACTGTTAGTTTTAATGAAAAGAGTAGATCTATAGTTCAGACCAGTCGACTAAACACAAATATCAGTCGCCTGTCCAGAGGTTCTGAGTGTCATTCAAAGAGACAAAAACCTCAAATAAGTCGACCTATCTACCTCCCAGTTGACTGGATTTCAGTAACAGTCGACTGAAAGGATCGGTGAAGTCGACTGGACAGAGCAAACATATATGGGTTCCAGTCAACCTAAGTCTGAAAGATAGAATTACTTACATAAATTCATATATTCTTACTGTATGCAACTCTGTAAATTATATTTCTGTATTTGGTGGAAAATCAAACTCTCTTTGGGTTTGGTTTCCCAAGAACTAATCTTTTTTGGACCCAATGAAAAGAGTACCATATTCACATTGAAAATTTTATAGGTACCTAAAAGAGATCGGTGGATACTTGACAGTGGATACTCAAAGCACATGACTGGTCATGCCAACCTCATATCTTCCATACAAGAAATTGATGGAGGAACAGTCACATTCGGTGATAACAACAAAGGGAAGGTCATTGGAATAGGCATGGTCGGTAAGCACACTAACCCTTCAATAGAAGATGTTTTTCTAGTTAGTGGATTTAAGCATAATTTGTTGAGTATTAGCCAATTGTGTGATAAGGGATATAAAATAGTTTTTGAAAAAGATGCATGTTTAATTTACAACTCTACCACGCAAAATATAATTTTTCGAGAATTTAGGAAGAATAACATTTATGAATTGTGTTTAAAGTCATATAATTTTTCGAATGATTTTTGCTTAGTAGCTTCTAATAATGATTGTTGACTATGGCATAAGCGATTTGGCCATGTGAATATGAAAACTCTTGCTAAATTGTTTAAGAACAACCTAGTTAAAGGGCTGCCAAGACTATCCCATAAAAAGGATAAGTTATGTGATGCATGTCAACTAGGTAAACAAATTAAATCTACTTTTAAAACAAAAGAAGTAATTTCTACTAGTAGGCCTCTCGAATTAATCCACATGGATTTATTTGGCCCTACTAGAGTTGCTTCTTTAAATAAAAGTAGGTATGCATTTGTTTTAGTAGATGATTTTTCACGATTCACTTGGACTTTCTTTTTAAAACATAAGAATGATGCTTTTGTCGAATTTGTAAATTTTTGTAAACGGATTCAAAATCAAAAATCTCTAACCATAGTCACTATTAGAAGTGATCATGGTGGAGAATTTGAGAATGAAATATTTGCAGAATATTGCAACAAGAATGGTATAACTCATTCATTTGCATTTCCTAGAGCTTCACCACAAAATGGAGTGGTCAAAAGAAAGAATAGGACTTTGCAAGAGTGTGCATGTACCATGCTTGTTGAAAGCAATTTACCTAAGTACTTTTGGGATGAAGCCGTTGCTACAGCTTGTTATATTTAAATAGAATATTGATTAGGCCTAAGCTTAAGAAAACATGTTATGAGCTATTTTTTGATAGAATTCCTAAAGTATCTTATTTCAAAATATTTGGATGTAAGTGTTTCATTTTTAAACACTAAAGATAATCTAGATAAGTTTGATCCAAGATCTAATAAGGGTATCTTTATAGGATACTCAAATAGGAGTAAGGCATATAGGATCTTCAACAAGTCAACATTGACTATTGAAGAATCCGTGCATGTTGCATTTGATGAATCTTTGCCTTCATCAACTTTAATTGAAGATGATGAACCTGATTCATCACCTTTAAATAAGGTTATTACATCTTTAGAGCAAACTACCCATGCGGATAGGTCGACTGATAAGGAAGTCAAGTCGACTGATGTGAATCAGTCGGCTGATGGACTAGTCAAGTCGATTGATCCTGTTGTAATGTCTCCAACTTTACCAAAATCTTTTGTTGAAGTTAGAGATCATCCTTATAACTTAATAATTGGTGACATTTCACATGGTATTCAGACAAGATCTCATGTTAACATGATTTCTCACATGGCTTTCTTGTCGAATTTTGAACTGAAAAAATACAAGAAGCTTGTGAGAATGAGTTTTGGATGAATGTCATGCAAGATGAGTTAAACCAATTTATAAGGAATGATGTATGAGATTTAGTTCCACGACCTCCTGATCATACTATAATTGGTACCAAAGGGGTATTCAAGAATAAGTTAGATGAATCAGGACAAGTCGTTAGGAACAAAGCTAGACTAGTTGCTTAAGGGTATAATCAAGAAGAAGGCATAGATTTTGATGAAACATATGCTCTTGTTTCTAGACTAGAATCAATTCGTATTTTATTATCTTTTGCTTGTTTGATGAACTTTACACTTTTTCAAATGGATGTTAAAAGTGCTTTCCTTAATAGGTTTATAAAGGAAAATGTTTATGTTAAGTAACCACCTGGTTTCAAACATGAACAATTCCCAAACCATGTTTTTAAATTGAAAAATGCTTTATATGGTCTTAAACAAGCACCTCGTGTTTGGTATGATCGATTGAAGACTTTTCTTTTAGAAACGGGTTTTGAAATAGGTAAAGTAGATACTACTTTGTTTATTAGGAGAACTGAGACTGATATTTTGATCATACAAATATATGTAGATGACATAATTTTTGGTTCTACTAATAGTAATCTATGTCAAGAGTTTGCTAATACCGTGAAAAATGAGTTTGAGATGAGTCACATGGGTGAACTCAATTATTTTCTTGGACTACAAATTAAACAGTAACCAAATGACATTTATTAATCAAGGAAAATATGCTAAGGAATTATTCAAACGATTTGGCATGGATAGCACAAGTAGTAAGACCACACATATGGCTACTACCACTACCCTTAACAAAGATGAATTAGGTAAGAGTGTCGATCAAAAACTCTATCGAGGTATGATTGGCTCACTCTTATATATAACTGCTAGTAAACCAGACATTATGTTTAGTGTATGTTTGTGTGCTAGATACCAGTCAAGTCCTAAAGACTCTCACTTAAAAGCTGTGAAAGGTATTTTAAGATACATTTAAGGCACGTCTAAGTATAGTTTATTTTATCCACGCACCGATAATTTTCAACTTTTGTCATATAGTGATGTGGATTTTTTCGGTAGTAAAACTGACCGAAAAAGTACTAGTGGAACGTGTCACTTTTTGGGACACTCCCTAGTATCTTGGTGCAGTAAGAAGCAAAATTCTGTATTCCTATCTACTACAGAAGCTGAATATATCGCTCTAAGTTTGGCTTGTGCCCAAATTTTGTGGATGAAACAAACCTTATTAGACTATGGTATTTTATTTTCAAAACCAGTTATAATATGCCATAATACCAGTGCCATTAACTTATCTAAAAATCTGGTTCAACATTCACGTACGAAACACGACATCATTTTCTACGTGATCATGTTTTAAAGGGAGATATTTCTTTAGACTTTATTTCACTGATAAACAAGTAGCAAATATCTTTACTAAACCACTTAAGGAAAACACTTTTATCACTTTTAGAAGAGAACTAGGAATTTGTAGTTTTCAAGATGTTTCTTGAAATTTTAACTCTGGTAGGTCGACTTAAACCTTCTTTTCGGTCGGCTGACCCAGTATTTTTTACCTATCTATATCTAAAATTTCACGCTCTGGAAAGTTGACTGCCAGTTGTATTATTGCTATTTTCGTTTATCTATTTTGCTCTTGACTAGGTCGACTGATCCTACACTCCAGTCGACTGTCACGAATCAGCTTTTCTTTCAGATTCGAAATTGGCACTTCTTTTGAGGCGAATCTTTTACCTTTTGTTACCCTTTGACCGTTATGCACCTTTGATTTCCTCCAGCTTTAATCTCAGCCATTGACTCTTAGTAAAAACCCTAATTTTTACTTCCCCTCTTTTTCACTTTCTCTTTCACTGAAGTCGGCTGCTCTCCAAACTGAACCGAGCTCTAGAAGTCGGTTGGCGATTCCAATTTTCGAAGTTTTTTTTTTCTGATTTCAAGTGGTTTTTCAAGGTCTCTTGAAGCTAGTGTGCTTCTCTTTACCTCTCATTGTTGGTATAATCCCTTGATTCCTTTCTTTGTTTATTTTCTAGAGTTTTCCCTTATGCCTCCTAAACGATCCCGAAGTTCTAATGTTAAGGAGAGACAATCCACAAAGGATTATCTCCAGTATTTAAGAAGTCCAAGTCTTATTGATAAATGGTATATCATTTGTTCTATTGTCATTTTTCTGGGAAGATTCGTTAATTTTCAGGATCTTGATAGGTTTCCTTTAATCCCATTGTTTAAACAATGTGGATTATTTGATTTGTTGTCTTTGGTGAACCAACCCTCTTACTACCCTCAACTTATATAATTGTTTTACACAAATATGAAGGTTGTCACATCGGAGGATGGTAGCGAGATTTTTATACTATCTTCAGTAAAAAATATCCGCATGAAAATCACCCCTGCTAGATTAGGACTTATTTTGGGTCTGTCTGATGAAGGGATTGATATAGGAGATGTTGAGATGGATGATGACACCATATTGTCAAGAATTTATTTGCCAAATCGAGGTCCTCCTATGACCAATCGATCAATTACTCATATTGCTAAGTTAGTTGCACGCATACTGTCATATAACATTATTCCCAAAATAGGGAGTTATGACCAGTATTTCCATGAGTTGCAACAAGCCGTTTATGCAATTTTTGGCAATATAAAAATAAATTTGGGTCAAGTCATCTTTAACCGGCTTCACAAGACTCATTCTTCATTTCTTCCTTTTGGTGCTTTACTCACTCACATCTTCTCCGCTTATGAAGTTGATCTCGATTCTGAGATGAGTGTTGTAAAATACTATGAGTCCTTTGATCGTGCAAGTCTAGCACGTATGAAGCTTCTCACCTCTCCACCTAGGTCACCTCGTAGGAATACACCTCCTATCCCCTTAGCTTCTACCGCTCGTCGGTCTTCTGCTTCTAGTTCGTCTCATTCTAGAGCTGATTATGATGATCCTAAGAGTCTACATTTCTGTCAATTATATCATGGATCGTCAAGACACTCTTGAGGCCAGTCTTTCCCATCTTACTCACTTGTTCACTTCTCAGCTTCCACCTCCACCTCCTCCCTCTCAGGGTGCCCAAGACGAAGATGATGAAGACTGATTAGTTCTTTTTTCTGTTTTTTTTTTACTTCTTATGTATTTTCTAGTTTGTCATAATTTGAACAATGTATTTCAAATTTCTATGTATAACTTTGCTTTGGTTTTGATATGTGTTTGTTCTCTTACAATGTTTTTTTTTATATCTACTATTTATTTTCCTCCAATTTTTTTGTTGATGCCAAAGGGTGAGAAAAAGCTATGTGTGTGTAATTTTTATGCATATCTTTGTGCATGCTTTTGTGCATGTTTTTTAACATATGCATTTTGTACATTCGTTAGGGGAAGCATTGAGCATGTGTAATATTTCGATTATTGTAAGCTATTGTGTTGTCATCATCAAAAAGGGGAAGAATGTTGATTCTTGGTTTTGATGACTACAACACAATGCAAAGTTGTGCTACTTCTTATATAATACAGAATGTATCAAGGTCCATACTATGTATGATACACAAGTGCAAAGTGCTCCAATGAAGCTCTCAAAGAAAATTGATCAAGCTATAAAGGCTCAAGCTCTTATTCAAGACACAAGACTCAAGACTCAAGACTCAAGACAAGACCCGTGCTTCAATATGTTATTAAATGTCTTGTAAAACAAATTGTAATCTTATTTTTTTTGAGTCTTGGATTGATGTAACAGTCTTGCCACACACACACACACTCACACATCTTTATAATTAAGTGTTTTTCAAAAGATTAAAGGTCGAAACATTTTGAATTAGATCAGCTATTAAGTACCGGTCGACTGCCTTATGGCACCAGTCAACTGTACCAGTACGAAACTATCTGAACTCATTCAAACTCTGGCCAGTCGACTCATCATGGCAACCCGGTCGACTGTTCAAGTCGTTTCGACAGATTTCAAAATTTAAAACTTGTTTTTCGAATTCAAAAGTTTTTATATCCGTTTTAAATCAGTTTTATTAACTGATTTACAATGTCCTAATGATTCCTCTCTATAAATAGAGCCTAGGAATCACCATTGAAAGGTTCCAAGCATTTTGATAAAAAGTTTAAGTTTTTTGCTTTTGAAAGAGAACTAGTATTCAAACAAGCACTATAATCTTCTAAGTCTTTGTTCTCTAAATCTCAGTCCAATATAACATTGATTTTGTTTTGAACTGATTTCAGAAGTGACCTATTAGCCACTATACAAAAATCACAATCATAAAACAAGGCTATAGGTTGATTGTATCTTTTTTATTGTTTTCCTTCACTCTCGGGTTGTGAGAGTGGTCCTCTCGGTTGGAGAGTAGGGCTCTAGGTTGTAGAGTCAGGTTTTCACTCTTGGTTGAAGAGTGGATTTGCTCTCTCTAGTGGTGAGAGAGGTCTACGGGTTGGACAAGGTGTTGTCTAAACGCCGTAGGGTATTCTTGTATTTTTTCAAGAATAGTGGAAAATCTCAAGTGGATTGCTTGGGGACTGGATGTAGGTCGGGAGGACCGAACCAGGATACATCGTGTATACTCTGATCCAACAATTGAAGATGATAAAAATGTTTCATCACCTTTAAATAACGTTATTAAATCACCAGAACAAACTACCCTACCAGATAAGTCGACTGATAAGGAAGTCAAGTCGACTGATGTGAATCAGTCGGCTGATGGACTAGTTAAGTCGACTGATCATGTTGTGATGACTCAAATTTTACCAAAAACATTTGTTGAAGTTAGAGATCATCCTCATAACTTAATAATTAGTGACATCTCACGTGGTATTCAAACAAGATCTCATGTTAACATAATTTCTCATACGACTTTTTTGTCGGATTTTGAACCGAAGAATATACAAGAAGCTTGTGAGAATGAATTTTGGATGAATGCCATGCAAGATGAATTAAATCAATTTATAAGAAATGATGTATGAGATTTAGTTCCACGACCCCCTGATCATACTATAATTGGTACCAAATGGGTATTCAAGAATAAGTTAGATGAATCAGGACAAGTCGTTAGGAACAAGGCTAGATTAGTTGCTCAAGGATATAATCAAGAACAAGACATAGATTTTGATGAAACATATGCTCCTGTTGCTAGGCTAGAATCAATTAGGATCTTATTATCTTTTGCATGTTTTATGAACTTTACACTTTTCCAAATGGATATTAAAAGTGCTTTTTTTAATGGTTTTATTAAGGAAGATATTTATGTTAAGCAACCACCCGGTTTCGAACTTGAACAAATCCCAAACCATGTTTTTAAATTGATAAAGGCTTTAAATGGTCTTATACAAGCACTTTGTGCTTGGTATGATCGGTTAAAGACTTTTCTATTAGAAATTAGTTTTGAAATAGGTAAAGTAGATACTACCTTGTTTATTAGGAAAATAGAGAGCAATATCCTAATCATACAAATATATGTAGATGACATAATTTTTGGATTAATAATAATCTCTGTCAAGAGTTTGCTAATACCATAAAAAATGAGTTTGAGATAAGTCACATGGGTGAACTCAATTATTTCCTTGGACTACAAATAAAGCATTCACATAATGGCATATTTATTAATCAAGGAAAATATGCTAAGGAATTACTCAAACGGTTTGGCATTAATAGCACTAGTAGTAAGACCACACCTATGACTACTACTACTACACTTGACAAAGATGAATTAGGTAAGAGTGTCGATCAAAAACTCTATCGAGGGTGATTGGCTTACTCTTATATATAACTGCTAGTAGACCAGACATTATGTTTAGTGTATGTTTGTGTGCTAGATATCAGCCAAGTCCTAAAGAGTCTCACTTAAAAGCCGTGAAACGCATCTTAAGATACATTAAAGGCACATCTGAGTATGGTTTATTCTATCCACGCACCGATAATTTTCAACTTTTGTCGTATAGTGATGCAGATTTTGCTGGTAGTAAAACTGACCGTAAAAGTACTAGCAGTACTTGTCACTTTTTGGGACATTCACCAGTATCTTGGTGCTGTAAAAAGCAAAATTCAGTATCCCTATCTACTACAGAAGCAGAATATATTGCTGCAAGTTTAGCTTGTGCCCAAATTTTGTGGATGAAACAAACCCTATTAGATTATGGTATTTCATTTTCAAAACCTGCTATAATGTGTGATAATACCAGTGCCATTAATTTATCTAAAAATCCGATTCAACACTCACGTACGAAACACATTGATATTAGACATCATTTTCTATGTGATCATGTTTTAAAGGGAGATATATCTTTGGATTTTATTTCTACTGATAAACAAGTAGCAGATATCTTTACCAAACTACTTAAGGAAGACACATTTATCAACTTTAGAAGAGAATTAGGAATCTGTTGTTTTCATGATATTTCTTGAATTTTTAACTTGTGTAAGGAGACTTAAAAATATTTTCTAGTTGACTGACCAAGTATTTTTCGTTGTCTATTTTACTGAATTTTATGCTCTAGACAGTCGACTGTGTACAGTACTAAGTCGACTGACATACATATTACTTGATATTTTCGCTTGGTTCTCATTGCTCTCGACTCAGTCGACTGATTTTCAAACCCAGTCGACTGTCACGACATCAGTTTGTCTTTCTAATTCGAAACGGCACATTTTTTTGTGGCAATTTTTTTATTCTTTTTACCCCTTGGCTGATCCCAACCCTTGATTCACTTCTGATTTGATCTCAGCCCTCAAACCATCAGTAAAACCCTAGCTTTTACCCCTCTTCTTTCACTTTCCTTCTTTTTCTTTACTTTCTCTCTCAGAAAAAGACGACTAGTCAGCTGCTGCTTCCTGTGCTTCGCAATTTCAGTGATTTGAAGCTCCAAAATTGAAGCTTTCATCCAGATTTTGAGTGCATTTCCCTTTTGTAAAGTCTATTTGAAGCTTTGTGCTTCTCTCTCTCCATTGTTGGGTAAAAATTCTTGATCTTTCTCTCCTTTCTAAATTTTCTATAGTTTGGTATCATGCCTCCAAAGAGAGCTCGCAGTTCCCATGTAGAAGAAGGTCAATCATCCCAAAACTACCTTCAATACTTGAGGAATCCGAACCTCGTTGAGAAAATTTTCATTATATGTCAACTTGCTATCTTTCCGGGGAGATTTGTCAATTTTCCTGATTTAGATAGGTTCCCTTTAGCCCCATTGTTTGAACAATGTGGGTTATTTGACTTGCTTTCTCTTGTCAATCAACCCTATTACTATCCACAACTTATATATTTGTTTTATACAAATATGAAATTTACCACTTCTGAGGATGGTAGCGAAATATTTCTCCTTACATCAGTGAAACATATTTGCATGAAACTAACTTCTGAAAAATTAGGGATTATCTTGAGTATTCCTAATGAAGGGATGGATTTAGGGGAAATTGAAATGGATGATGACTCTATATTGTCCAAAATTTACTTGCCAAATCGCAGTCCCTCTATGAAAAATAAGTCAATTACACCCCTTGCTAAACTAGTTGCAAGAATTTTGTCGTATAATATTATCCCTAAAACGGGGAGTTACGATCAATTTTCCTAAGAGTTGCAACAAGCTGTCTATGCGATTTTTGGCAATATCCAAATCAATTGGAATCGCATTATTTTCAGTCGTCTTCATAAGGTTCGTACTTCTTTTCTTCCTTTTAGTGCTTTACTTACTCATATCTTCAAATTCTATGAAGTTGATCTTTCTTCTGAGTCTAGTGTTGTCACTCATTATGAGTCTTTTGATTGTGCGAGTTTAACTCGTATGAAGATTCTTAACTCTCCACCTAGGTCTCCTCAAAGGAATGTCCCTCCTATTCCTTTAGCCACTTCAGGTCGTAGGTCTTCTGCATCTAGTTCGTCTCATCCTAGAGCTGTTTTTACCGATCTTGGGAGTCTTTATCATTTTGTCAACTTTCTCATGGATCGTCAGGATACCCTTGAGGTCAGTCTTGCTAACCTAACCCACTTGTTCACCCACCAATTTCCACCTCCTCTTTCTGCCTCCCAAGGTGCTGCTGACGAAGACGAAGACTGACTTGATGTATTTTCTTTTTTTTTCTTGTTTTTTCATTATGTTTTATGTATTTCACTTTTATGCAGTATTTGAAACCATGTACTTCAATTTCCTTTGTATAAATTTGTTATGGTTTTGCAATGTGTTTATTCTTTATGCAATGCTTTCCATTATGTTATTGTTTCTTTCCTCCTTTTTTTGTTGATGACAAACAGGGAGAAAAGGATGTGTTTGTTTTGTGCATATTTCTATCTTGTGCATGTTGTACATTAGTTAGGGGGAGCATTTTTAATTATTATTATTAGAAGCTATTGTGTTGTCATCATCAACAAGGGGAAGAATATTGATTCTTGGTTTTGATGACTACAACACAATGCAAAGTTGTGCTGCCACCTATATATATTGCAGGATGTATCAAAGACAATACCATGGTGAAATACACAACAGAAAAGTTGATCTAATGAAGCTTTCAAGAGAATCGATCAAACTACAAAGATCTAAGTTCAAGTCACATTTGATCAAGCAAGCTTGAAGACATAAAGACAATGGCTCAAGCTCAAGTCAAAGACTCAAGTTCAAGACAAGACTCAAGTGCTTTAAATATTTTGTATAAAGTGTCTTGTAACAATTGTAATTTTATTCTTTGAGTCTTAGGAACTTCTAATAGCCTTGTCACACACACTCACACATATCTTTTAATAATTGAGTGTTTTACAAAGTTAAAAGGTCGAAACAAGCTTGAATAAGTTCAGCTGTTGAGTACCAGTTGAGCGTTCTTTGGAACCAGTCGACTTCCGTAGTACGAAATTATCTGAACTTATACAAGCTCTGACCAGTCGACTCATTATGGCAACCAAGTCGACTGTTCAAGTCGTTTCGACAGTATTCTAAATTTAAAAACTTGTTTTTCAAATTCAAATGATTTTCTATCTATTTTAATGCGGTTTTGGGAACTGTTTTACAACGTCCCTCTGATTCCTCTCTATAAATAGAGTCGAGGAATCACCATGAAAAGGTTCCAAGCATTTTCTTAAGTTTCAAGCTTTTTGTTTTTTAGAAGAACAAGCTTTTTAAAAGGCATACATATTCTCTAAGTCTTGGTTCTCTGAAAATCAGTCTAGTATAACATCGAATTCGTTTTAGACTTATTTCAGAAGTTAACCTAATAGCTACCATACAAAATCACAAATCACAAACAAGGCTATAGGTTATTTTAACTCTTTTTGTTGTTGTTTTCACTCTCGGGTTGTGAGAGTGGTCCTCTCGGTTGGAGAGTAGGGCTCTTGGTTGTAGAGTCGATTTTTCGCTCTAGGGTGTAGAGTGGGTTTGCTCTCTCTAGTGGTGAGAGAGGTCTGCGGGTTTGACATAGTTGTTGTCAAATGCCGTAGGGTATTCTTATACCTTTTCAGGAATAGTGGAAAATCTCAAGTGGGTTACTTGGGGATTGGATGTAGGTCGGGAGGACCGAACCAGGATATATTGCTATATTCTCTGTGGTTGACTCTCTCTGTGGTTGTATTTTCTTCACTTGCAATCTCAGTTTTGTTAAGTTTTAGTTCAAAAACTTGTCTGAAAAGTCGACTGGTTTCTGCTATAAGTCGACTGGTCAGACTCGTAACTCTCAGTAAATACTCTTCTAATCTGATGCTTCAGTCGACTGGATATCTCTTTTCAGTCGACTTAACAGAACGAAAAGTTCAATTTCTTAATTAATTTTTATACAACACTATTCACCCCCCCTCTAGTATTATTTGCCTTGCCTACAGGATCCAATAGGGATCCATCTGGGTTGATGCAAAGGACCTCAGGGTTTTCTATGCCAGGTTTGAGGAGGACCTCGACTAAAACATTGTGATCTAGACCCTCGAAGGACGACGAGGCGAGCTTGGACAAGACATCGGACTGGCTATTTTGTTCTAGCGGAATATGCTCGACAGCGGCGCCCTCGAAGACTGTTAAGAGCTGTCTGAGACATGCCATGTATTGGATCATTTGAGAGTCGCCGGTTTCATAATCCCCGAAGATCTGGTTGACCACGAGCTGAGAGTCGCTGAAGGCCCTCACCTGTCTTGCCCTTGCCTTGTGGACTAGCATGAGCCCGGTGATCATCACTTCGTATTCCACCTCGTTGTTCGAGGCCTGAAATTTGAGCCGTAGGGAATACTGAAGGATAAAGTCGCCTGGACCCCTGAGTATTACGCCAGCTCCACTTCCACCCTCGCAGGATGATCCATCGACATAAATCTCCCAAATTAGTACATCCTCCCGAATTTTCGATGCTTCGAGGATGATACATTATGCGATGAAATCTACGATGTCTTGTCCTTTGATGACTGTGCAGGGTTGGTAGTTGATGTCATCCTAGCTCAGCTCAATTGGCCACTTGATCAGCCAGCCAAATTTTTTCGGTTTGTTGAGGACTTAGCTTCAGAGGCTGATCTACCAGGACTTGGATGGAGTGGACCTGAAAGTATGGTCAGAGTTTCCTAGAGGCCATCACCAATGCGTAGGGAACCTCTTCCATCCTGGTGTATCAAAGCTCAGTGTCGTGCAGGACTTTGCTGACATAATAGATGGGCTTCTAGACCCTGTCTTCCTCCCTGACAAGTACTGCACTGAGTGGGTACTCTGAGGTAGTCATATAGAGAAAGAGGGGCTCGCCCGGCTCTGTTTAGCTAAGGAGCAGTGGCCAGGTAGGATTTCATTTGGTCGAAAGCTAGTTGTTCGGGTTCTCCCCACTTGAAGCTTTTTGCCTCCAGAGGGCTTTGAAGAATGAGAGCAACTTTTCTCTAGACTTGGAGAGAATACGATCGATGACCACCAGTCAACCTGTGAGCCATTGGACTTCTTTGACATTCCTGGGAGGGGTCATGTTCAGTATGGCCTGAATCTTTTCAGGGTTCACCTCAATGCCTCGCTGGCTGACCACGAATCTGAGAAATTTCTCAGAGATGATGCCGAAGGTGCATTTGGAGGGGTTGAGCCTCATATTGTGGGATCGTAGGACCCCAAAAGCCTCCACGAGATCACTGATGTGATCTTGTCCCCTGTGACTTTTGACATGCATATCGTCGATATATGCCTCCATGTTCCAACCTATATGTTCTTTAAAGACCCGATTGATGAGCCTTTGGTACGTGGCACCGACGTTCTTCAGCCCGAATGGCATGACCCGGTAGCAGTAGAGGTCTTGGTCGGTTACAAAGGCGGTCTTGAGGATGTCCTGGGGGAATATTCTGATCTGGTTGTAGCCTGAAAAGGCGTCCATGAAACTTAGCAGCTCATGACTCGAGGTCGCATCTATTAGGGCATCGATGCTCGGAAGAGGGAACAGATCTTTAGGATATACCTTGTTAAGGTCTGTAAAGTCTATACAGATCCTCCACTCTCCGTTCGGTTTTTTCATCATCACAACGTTTGCTAACCACTCGAAATAGTTGACCTCTTGTATGAACCGAGCCGAGAGTAGCTTGTCCACTTCTTCCTTTATCGCCTGTTGCTTGTCGGGAGCGAACTTACGGTGCTTCTGTTAGACTGGTCTCGAGTGCGGGTGGACGCTTAGTTTGTGCATGATGAGGTCCTCCGAAATTCCTGGCATATCCGACGGCGTCCATGCAAAGTGGTCGGCATTCCGTCGGATGCAGTCGATAATGGCCAGCTTTAGGTATGGAGTGAGAGACTGGCTCACTCGGAACCATTTTGATTTGTCCTCCCCAGAGAAGGGGACCTCCTTCAACTTGTCGATGGGCTCCGAGCCCAACGAACTTCTGTTAGAAGGAAGCTCTACTGTGTCAAGGGGGAAAACTCTGCCCCCCACCGTGGCCATATGGCATGAACGAGCAGATTCTTGATTTCCTCTGATAATGCTGACCCTGTGGTTGGTGGGGAATTTTATCTTCAGGTGATAGGCAGAGGGCACTGTCTAGAGAGAACACAAATCGGGCCTGTCAAGGATAGCATTATAGGTGGCCTGGACATTGACTACCATGAAATCCATGGCCTTTGTGTAAAGGGTTGGGGTCGTTCCGGCTGTGACGTCCAGCGTGACGATTCCCTCAATTTGGACAGGAACACCCGAGAACCCGTGGAGCGTGTACCGACCGGCTTCAGCCTCTCGTGAGAGAGTTTGTGCTTTTTGAATGCAGCTAGGAACAAGATGTTGACCGAGCTACCATTGTCAATGAGGATGCAGTGGACCTCGTAATTGGCCATGCTGAGGCTAATTACCAGGGCGTCGCAATGAGGCAGTCAGACGGCTTCTAGGTCTTCATTGGAGAATGAGACCGCCAGTCCTTGATCCTTAGGGGGCGGATAGTTATGGACTGAGTTAACTTCCTGTACGAAGGCTTTGCGAGAGGTGTTCAACTCTCCCCCATAGGTCTGCTGTGGACACAGTGAAGAATGGCCGGCCCAGCGGCTCCTTCAGGCATGGGTTCTACCTATGGTTGTCTGTTAGTTGTTCGATGAGAAGGCGAAGCCCTCAGGTTAGTTCAGGTGAACTCCCTTAGGTACCCCTTTGAATGAGGGCTTTAATCTCGTTTTTGAGGGCCCGACAATTATCAGTCTCGTGCCTTTGGTCCCGATGGAACCGAAAGTAGAATCTCTAGTCCCTCTTCTTGTTGTTGTTGGATCGGGGAGGATGGTGGACGATCCCCTTATCCTCAATTTACATGAGGATAACTGACACACTCTGAGTCAGAGGAGTGAACTTTTTTAAGTGGGGGACAGGAGGCAGTCGTCTCTGACCGAATGCATCTTTCTGAGCCTCATTCGTAGGTTCGAAGTCATCGACATTTCTCTCCCCCTTGGCGGGGTTTCTTTCAGACCTTCAGGGTGCAGAGCCTCCTCAACTCGGATGTACTTTTTGACATTGTTGAGGAGGTCGGGAAAATCAATGGGCGGCTTCTTTGCCAAGGAGGCCTTTAGCTGGAGGTGGTGAACATTGTGCCGGAAGGCCGTGGACGCGATGCCAACGTCGAGAGAAGAGACCGCCCTAGCTTCAGCGGTGAACTTCCGCACAAAGTCCCAAAGGGACTTTCCTTCCTTCTGTCTAAGGTCCAGAAGGGGCACACTCGCCTTCTCGACCTTGCGACTGGTCACGAAGTGAGCGAGGAAGCTCGCCTCGAGCTGGTCGAATGAGAAAATCGAGTTGGGGGCAAGCTTTGAGAACCACTCCCGTGTCGGCCCACGCAGATTGGCTAGGAATGCGCTACAGAGGAGAGGATGTGCGACACTGTGAATTATCATGAGGGTTTTGAACCCTTCCATGTGATCAGCAGGATCGGACTCTCCATTGTACGTCTCGAACTGGGGTGGTCTGAAATTCATCGGAATCTCAGCGTTGAGGATTCGAGTGGAGAATGAAGGTCAAGTAGGCTGATACCCCTAGTTGGATTATCCCCCGCCCTCGCTAATCCGAGCGAGGCAATCCTCCATCTTTTGGAGGCGCTGAAAGACGACATCATCCTATCTCGACGACCGGGTCGAGCCGTGAGACTCACTGCCCTAGACTTCCTCCTGGCGAGGGTTTTCATTTTGACGCTCGATTCTGCGGCCGCATCGGAGGGCCAGGAGGACCTCGTTCCTGAACTCCTTAAACTCGGCTCTCATGACCGGGACCTGTTTGCCTTAACTGTTCGGGGGTGGATGATCTCTCGGGGAATGGCTGCGCCTCTGCTTCCGACCCTGGGACGGGTGAATGCTGTGGGTCGAAGCCTAGTTGGAGGGGGTAGCCCCGCCCATCGATCAGCTGAACTGATGCCGGAGGTCATCCACAGTCTTCCGATTATTGATGACATACCGAAGTTCAACGGTCACCGGGCGCTCGGGTTGTCTTGCGACTGAGCATGAAGCGTTCGGACCTGGTCTTGACGGACCCTCGACTCGCTACCTTCGAGACCCCTATGTATTCACATAACTACGAGAAGGATGAGGAGGAGGGTCGGCATGTCGGCCGGCCTGGGTGCTCTCTTGGCTTTGGGTGCCATGGAATGGGACGACTTCAGGGTGAGATCCGAGTCTGGAACCGAATCAGTCAGTCAGTTCCCATAGACGCGCCAATCTGATGCTGCTGATTTAGTGGTGAGAGCAACGGATGTGAGTTCTTGTGATTTGTCGAGGGATAGATAGATCTCAGCCATAGATCTGGATTGGATAAGGGGGTTTAGATAGAAGCAGGTGAGGTGGTGCTACTGGTAGCTGGCCACCTCGAACACCTGTAAAATGCCTAGAAACACCGGGAGAGAACCTTGCGGCAGCCCTTCCGATGATTTAGTCAGTCACTTGATGTAGAACCCCGTATTTTCAAATACTATTTTAAATATTTGAAAATGAATTAAAATGATTTTCTGGAGATTTAATAAATATTTTCTAAAGATTTACCTTTTACACGTGCGAAACACGTGCAAATATTTTTGGTATAAATAACCAATTTTATACTTTTAATAAATTCTCCTAATTATAATGGAGTATATTCTAAAATTTGGGGTTTTTCTGAGTAGAGAAACTATTTTTATAAATACCTCGAAAGGGAGGGGCTTTTATGTAAAAAAAAGTCGTTTGGATCTTAAATAAATTAGGAAAATTCGTTTTTACTGATATTTTTGTTCTCCATGGTTATCATTTGAATTTAAATATATTTAGATTTTATTTAAAGTCGATTTGGCGAAGATTTAAACAAAAAGGGTGTTTTTGCAAATATGGAATTCTTGTAGAATTTGGTGCAAATATTTTTCTGGAAAGTAAAAGTCAAATATTTTGATTGGAAAATATAATACGTATTATTAGATATTATTTCTGATTTTTCTGGATTTTTATGAATATTTTATGATATGTTTGCAAATATTACAAAAGGGAGGGCTTTTGTGCAAAATCGCCACCCTGAGTTGTAAATCCGGATTTTTCTTATTTACTGGGTTGTGCTGGATTGCTGGACAACTCAGTGATAAGAAGATTTGATTTGGTTTTGATTTAGTTAACCTATTTTAACTAAGAAAATGTTATATATGTAAAGTTATATTTTGGAAGGACTATTTTGCAAATGTATTTCTAAAACCCTAAATTCTTATTCCGGCCTATATAAAAGAGGGTGTGCAGCCGTCATTCGCTGCACAACACAAGTTTTATTATATCTTATATTTTCTTGGTGATTGAAGAGGAGGATTTTGGATCTCACAAAAGAGGGGCTTTCTTGTTGGATCTCTTTATTTCTAAGGTGAGTGATATAAATTTGTTTTGTTGTTTTGATTTAGGTGAGTGATATGAAATTTGTTTTGTTGTTGATTTATGTGAATGATTGTTTTGTTGTTTGTTTGGATATGCTTGTTTATTTAGTGTATCTTTGTATGTGAGCGATGCAATGGTTATTGTTGTATTATGTATGTGAAACCTATGAACGTTTAGTAGATCTTGATTAATGAATTCTTTATTGCTTGAAAACATGTTTAAGATTTGAGTATGGTTATGATAATAAGGGATCGGATGAATGAACATCTGGATCTCGTGAATACAAATCAGATTTGGTTTTGAGTTGTGGAAGAAATTCAGTATTGAGGAATCCTAATGGAAGAATTAGGAATTAAGAACATGAGAATTAAGTTTTGAGATATTGGTTGATTTGAGGAATTGTATCTATAATGAGGATTATTTGAGATTGTCGTTTTTACTTGAATACAAATTATTTTAGTAAACAATGATTACTTTTGGAAAACCCTAATTTTGATTATCATGTACAACCAAAATCTTGCAGTCTATAGGCCGACAGTCGACTGGCAGACCTTTCAGTCGATTGGTATGACCCGGCTGCTAGATCTTTAGTTTTCTTGAAAATTCGTTCTGGACAGTCGACTAAGACCCTTTTTACAGTTGACTGGTGTCCCCAGATTACTTTTAAAGATACTGTGGTTTTCTCTCTGGTAGGTCGATTTATGACTTTTTAAGTCGACTTATAATCCCTTTTAAGTCAACTTATGACTTTTATAAGTCAACTTATAATCTGGTAAGTCGACTTATGATTTTTATAAGTCAACTTATAATACTTAACTTATTTTCTTAAAATTACTGGATTTCCCTCTGGACAGTTGACTGGTGAGTTTTGCAGTCGACTGTAGACACTTAGATCTTACTTCTTAAAGATGTTAGTTTTCACTCTGGACAGTCGAATGGTACTGATACTTTTCTAAGGTGTTTTGATGTTCTTTAAACGACTATTTCTTTAAATGTTTTGGGTCTATAACCTACCCTTATAAATATTATTCTTCTACAGAACATACGCTTCAATATATATTATGGTTGGATTTGGATTATGGAATCTAATAAAGACTTGAGTTTTGTTGAGTGGAGAGATTTCTCCTTTGATCGTTTGACGATGGAATAGTGAGTTATGATCACATTGAGGTCTCTAGGAGTTGAGTGGGAGTCCTGCGAACCAGCAGAATACACTAACTCTAGAGATAAGGATTTTTGGTGTATTTGATAATAATCGACGTAAGTATAGACTCATGATTTGTTAGTCCAACTAGAGGGTATTTAGATGTTCGCGTGTCGAGGGTCTATGGGCCTATTCGCGGAGCATGCAGGGTGCATTTGCGTGTCGAGGGTCGGCAGACCTATTCACGGAATGTATCGGGTGTATCTGCACGTCGAGGGTCTTGAAGGTCTATTCGTGGGGTACATAATATTTAGGTGTTCGCGTGTCGAGGGTCTACGGGCCTATTCACGGAGCATGCATGGTGCATTTGCGTGTCGAGGGTCGGCAGACCTATTCACGGAATGTATCGGGTGTATCTGCACGTCGAGGGTCTTGAAGGCCTATTCGTGGGGTACATAATATTTAGATGTTCGCGTGTCGAGGGTCTACGGGCCTATTCACGGAGCATGTAGGGTGCATTTGCGTGTCGAGGGTCGGCAGACCTATTCACGGAATGTATCGGGTGTATCTGCATGTCGAGGGTCTTGAAGGCCTATTCGTGGGGTACATAATATTTAGATGTTCGCGTGTCGAGGGTCTACGGGCATATTCACGGAGCATGCAGGATGCATTTGCGTGTCGAGGGTCGGCAGACCTATTTACGGAATGTATCGGGTGTATCTGCACGTCGAGGGTCTTGAAGGCCTATTCGTGGGGTACATAATATTTAGGTGTTTGCGTGTCGAGGGTCTACGGACCTATTCACGGAGCATGCAGGATGCATCTGCGTGTCGAGGGTCGGCAGACCTATTCACGGAATGTATCGGGTGTATCTGCACGTCGAGGGTTTTGCAAGCCTATTCGTGGGATACACAGCAGGGAGATGATTCTCCGGTTGTTGTTATTGAGTTATCTTACATGATGCTTGCGCGTCGAGGGCGGTGACGCCTATTCGCGGAGTATTCTGAATCTTGTTTCCCATCACCATTGTGGGATTAGTTGCATATAGAATTGTGTTTTCTTAACTTGGTTTTATGCAAGTGTTTTCCAGTTTTCCTACACTTGACACTTAGACTAGATTCACTTGTTGTTTTCATTTCATGATGTTTTCATGCTTTACATCTTTTGTTATTTCTCATTCATTTATCCTTGTTGTTAATACATGCTGTTGATGACTTTATGTTTTATGATTAAATTATGTTGTTTGTTTTTATATCACTCACACCATTTATGGCTGACCCCTTTAGTTTGGGGGTTAAGGATCATCTCTAGCCTCATGTGTTGCAGGTTGTTGCTTAGAGTTTGGGGGTTTGGATGCTTGAGTTAGCTTTGGAGATTATAAGTGATGTAATAGAGCTTTGTGTAAATTTTGTAAAGAGAAGTGTTGTAAAAGAAAGTTGTAATTCAAGGTGTTGTAATTCCGGTGTGTTTGAAAGAGATGGTTGTAATAAATGTTTAGAAATAAAATTATTTGTGTTTTTGGGCTATGTGTACTATTACATTGAAGTTAATGCTTGGATTGTGCCACGTATTTTCTAAGATATCATATTAGAAATTCGGGGCGCTACACTTGAGGAAATAAAAGCTAGGGTTTGAAAGGAAAAAGGCATTACCTTCAGCAAGGGGAGGGGACATGGTATTTATAGGCAGAGAGAGGGAACCCTATCCCTAATGGGCCAGGTTGACCCTCTTTTGTGGGCCTACTTGGTTTTATGAAACAATAGAAGGCCTATAGGGTCTACATGCATGATTGATAGGGGTTTGCGGATCTTAAGGGGATCAGACGGCTCAGATAGAGCTGGACTTTTACCCACATCAATAACTTTTCCACTCAAACTACAAATTTTGATATGAATACACATATTGTTTTTGTAATGAATATTGAGAGATTAAATGATTATGTGATGAAATATTGAGCTAAAATGACTTCTTATATAGTAGAATTGTAAACTACGTATGCAATTCCATTGTTTTTTCTAATTAACATATATAATAGTTTTCTTTGCAAGTGTGATGTCTTATATTTCAATTTCATTGTTGTCAACAGGGGTGCTCATGCACACGATTGGGCAAGTTTTAGGACATAAATAAACTGTAATTACCTTTATTCGAGTGGGTTTCAAAGCATGCTATGAACTATTGAACGTTAACCTGAAATTGTCTGGCAAGTAAATTAAATTTTGTTAGGTGTAGTGACACAATAACTTCAATAAAATGTTCCATATACTTTATCACCAAATTTTTACTTTGATAAGGAAATTTTCAGATTTATCATGTCCACAATGCTAATTGCATTCAATATTGTTGCTCTTTGTAATCAAAATCGCACCACAAATGCGAAGTGCGCTCAGTCCACACGACTCCTAAATCGAAAAGGTAGCACTAACTCATATTATTTGGTTATAAAATTTTAAGAAATCTAAAGTTTCATCGCTATTGCGTAAGAGGTCAGGAGTTTGAGCCCGACTTATTCCAATTCCTATATGCTTTTAGAAGAAAATCTATTTCTATTTCTATTATAAAAGCAAGAATAAATTTGTCCATAGACGATCTCAACCGTTCATATATCATATTGATTTCGATGACTAATGACTAACGGATGGAATTAAATAACCTTAAAAAACCCGTGTGTCACACGTGTAAATAACCTAAATATAAATACCCCGAAAAGTGAAAACCCTCATCCCCTAAAATCCCAGCCGCCTGCTCGACGAGCTCCTCGTCCTCCACATCCTGACCTCCTTCCTCCTCTCCTGCCACTTCCACATCGTTGCTGTTGCAGACTAAGCCCAAAAGCCCGCCGTCCTCGCATATCTCGCAGATATCTCCCACCCCAAAGCCTCCGACCCGTTTCCACTGTTAACCCTAACTTACATAAAATCCAATTCCTTGCCAATTCATCATCTTATTATCAAAACCAAATCAAGAAATCAAACTGGATTGAATTGGGAGGAGAAGTTGGTGAAGGTCTAAAAATCTGACCTGATATTGATCTGGTTCTCACCTGAATAATGTCTTGATGTGCATTCCTTTATTACATATTTAGAATCATTTAAGGAGATAAATTGTTAACCAAATACTGAGCATTGTACTTTTGCATCCAATTATGATATTATAATGTATACCTCACCATTATAGTAAAGAGGGGTAAACCATTTGCCTTGATCAAGAAAGAAAATGTAAAAGGAGATTCTCCTAATAATATCCTTTTAAGCCAGCTAACCTTTTAGATAGCTAATATGCATGGAAATTTGCTGTAAATTTGATTCTGACAACCAATAGAATGTGACAAGTGCTTAAGGTTGTTACCTAAAGCATTAAAAGGTAATGACTCATGATGTTTTGGATTTGTTTTGAAGCTACTTCCTAGAATTTTATGTTTAATCTTGGAAACAATTTTGTGTTGATTCCAACTCTAAACTTGAGCCTTGACTAAATTACTAAAACACATTGATCTCAACTATTTTATCTTACTAAATAAAAACGGTACCGCAGTGTGGTCCATTGGTAAGCCTCTTCCTTGGTGAGCAAGATGTCATGAGTTCGAATCCGGCTTGTACTAGGCAGTTAAAATCGCTTTTTGGAACTAATCGGTCTAGGAGCGATTAATGATTAATCGGTTAATCGGAAAATAATCAGGGATTAAATCGGAAAAATCATTTTATATATACATATATATATTAAAAAAAGATATATCCTCATTATGTAGCAATCCTAAATCCTAACATAAACTTATTATGAAATTATCACATAGGAAAATATAGTTATAGAGAGAAAAAAAAGAGTTCTTGGTTTGAGCTAAGTTTAGATTCTGGATGTGGGTCGGGTCGAGTTTGTTGGCCGGTTCTATCAAACAAAAACAATCGAGGAGGAGGAGTAGCGCGAGCAACAATAGGAGGAGGTGCAGCAGATGCGGACCGGGTCAAGTATGTGACAACGCAGGGGTAGCGACGACGGGTCAAATTTGGGTTTGCTCAAGGAAGAAGAAGAGAATCAGTTTGGGTTTGGATTTGCATGAGGACCATAGTATGTTTGAATTTTGAATTTGGATTTGAGTTTCGGCCAGATTAAAAGCCCAAATAATGCAAACAAGTATGAAAATTAGAGGAGGTGATTTAATCGGTTAATCGGCCACTTAAAATAGGTCGATCAACCACTAATCGGCCGATTATACCCGATTAAATAGCCAACTATTGAAACATTATAAATCGCTAAAAAAATAATCGCTTAGCCTCTGATTAGTGATTAATCGAGGATTAATCGGGCGTAATCAGGGATTTTAACTGCTTGCACCAAAAATATATATGGGGTGAGTGCGGTGTGTTTGGGTGCAGCCTTGTTCCCAAAAAAATTGAAAAAATAAAATAAAAGGGTATTGATTGAACCTTTAGAACATGAATATCCAATTGGCTTAGATGTCATAATGCAGGCTTGTTCATGCTCTCGCTTGAATGCTAGAGTTTTTCTTATGCACATTTTCTCTTTCTATTTATATTTTTTCTTTATATTACTATATCATGGTTTTCGTGTACATTTAAAGCTCTTTATAGGGACACTTAGCTGTTCAGTTCTAAGACCATTCTTCTGATAGCAATCTAGCTCAAAATATGACATTATCTGTTGCAAATTGTCTCAAATATATCATTCACGATTAACATAAAAACAAATATGACTTAAAAGTTTGGAACTTAGTGAGCAAAAAGTAATTCCATGTTATTGAGTGTGGTAGATAGTGGTACTGGAGCTATCCTTTATGGCTCAATAGTTGTCAAGTTTGGTTAGAGGCTGAATAGAAATCCATTACATAAGTTACAATATTCTTTTATTTCAAACTTAGGAATTAGCGCATGAGACCGTGGGAAAATTTGAAGTTGTTTTGCAGGAATTACCTTTTTTAAATCTGAGCATCCAAGTTGCTTCTAAAATCTAGACCAACAGCTTGCTTTTGTTTTATGTTTTCTTGGCCTCCTATCACATTTATACCATTCGAAGAAACATACAATTGTATCTCTGTCTAAACATACAATTGTTTTATGTTTTATGTTTTCTTGGCCTCCTATCACGTTTATACCATTCGAAGAAACATACAATTGTATCTTGTCAAAACTCTACGTATTATCTACACAACGATAAAGCATTGTATATACTAGAAGTAATAGCATGATTACATCTAGATTCAGCACTTCTTTAATATTCCAAAGTCTCTGCCTTAACCTATTGATAATGTAAGGTTCAACTTCATTCACCTGTACCATTTTGATGGGAACAGGTTGCTTAATAAAGTAGTCCTGTAAACCTTCTTTCATCATGTCAAGTATTTTTCTTTGACTGTCGAAAATGGAGCAAGCTTCTGTCATGGCCTTTCCTCAAGAAAATCCACTACAGATTCAGTAAGCTATTAAGTGAAAACAATTTGTATCTATCTCTAAATATTCTATTTTGTTCAGATGTTGGGATTTCATATAAGTGTATATACTCCATATTCTAGCTAAGAACATCTCTATAGCAAGTAACTTACTGAGTTTCCAATTTTTGTTTATTAGTGAGATCTTCTATTCACTATTCTGGTTGAAAGAAAACTAATTTGGAAGATGTCATTTTAATATTTTTATGTCAGAACGAAGGATCAGTGGAAGCAGTGATTATGAGGTATGATTCAAGATTGGGAAAGTATGATGGAAAACCGCATCCAGAGGGTGTGAGGTCAACCTTATGTGTCTCATCTCAGGTAACGTTTCTCTGTGCTCAGTTGGTAAGAAAGTAACATCCCGATGTTGAACTTCTTATTTTAATACTTTGATGCAGGTTGGTTGCACTATGGTGTTTAAGAGCAATTTGTAATCTGGCAAGATCGTTGAGCAGTTGGTCCATGCTTCTCAATTTTCACCCATATGCAATGTTTTTTTTATGGTACAGTAAATCTCTGATATGACTTGCATGTGATTTCTTTCTGGTCATCTGCAGTTCATTTATAACAAAGTTCTAAATTAAGAACATACATATGACAGATGTATTATCAACTTGTCTTCTTTTGAATAAAGGAAAACTATGATATTTATTACTATTGACTTGTCACCGTAGACAAATTTTTAATTTGATAATGCTATTTCACTAGGTGGTACATTATAACTTGAAAGGTAACATTTTCTATTATGGTGGATACGCAGGGAATGGGGTAGCCATTGAACAACTACTGTGCTGTTGTGGAAGCTGTCCAAATCATTAGTGGATACCCATTTCAGCTTTCACCTAAGAGAATTACAGTATCAACTGTAAGTACCACGAACTGCACGAACTGGCATTACTGTCTGAAGAAATAGTTGTACAAGTTATAAATAAATTATTATGTGTGAATTGTCTATTGAACTCCCCCCCACTCTTTCCACATTCTCCACCACCACCACTACATTCATTCATATTTATTTATATGTAATAATTATGTAATTGTCTTTTTGTATTCTTTGTAAGCCTATAAATAGGTCATTGGGTGAATCATTTGTATATACATGAAAAACCTATGAATGAGAATAATCTTCTTGCCTCTCGTCTCTATTTCCTTTATTTATTGTTTCTATTATTTTACAACACGTTATCAGCATGAGTCTCTACCTTTCGAGTCTCAAGTTCATTCGAAGAAAAAGAAAAATGTTTGGTCTTATAAATGTAAGTACGTTAATCTTGAGTTCATCTTATTATTATTTTTTTACTTTTGATCATTTCCTTAAGATCAATATAACTTAGTATGCTCTACACTCGCCATTTTTTATGGATCTTGTGTATCAGAAAAGTTATATTTTGATCTCGTCTTTTTATTTCTAATTATGCATATAATTTCATTATATTCTTATTTTTCAAAGCTCTTGATAATAACCGACAAGAATTACTTGTCATGAGTTTTGGATATTGAAATTCATTTGAATACCGAAAGTCTCAAAGAGACAATTGATGGATTCAAAGAATCATCGAAATGAGATTATACGAAAGCTATAATTTTCTTTTGTCATAATCTCCCTGAAGGAGTGAAAGATGATTGTATCAAAATCAATAATCTTGAAGATCTCTTGAAATTTAAATAAAATATTGTTCATCTAGCAAAAAGAATTATGTGAGAATTTGATATATCAAAATTAAAGATCCCGAAGATCTCTCGAAATGAAGAAAATATTGTTTGTATAATAACAATACAATGAGTATGAATTGATGATGATCCTGTAGATCTCAATATGCATAACTGTGGCTAACTATAAATGTATAGAAAAATGACGATTTCGTCTTATATATTGGACATGCTCCATTCCCTGAAGTGAATGTGATGCTATATAATTGTTCTAGTGATTTTAGCCATGAGGGTACCCATCATCGTGGCCATAGTGTGGACTTGGATAATGAAAATAAAATAAAATGTATAAACAATCCATCATTGGCGAATGATGCAAGACCATCGGTCGCGTACCTGTAGTACGGTAATGTATTTTGTTGATCGATATCAAGAATCATTAAAGAATAAAGGAAAGAATTAACTGATGGTCATAACCTCAATAATATGATACACTTAAAGGTGGCAGATTTCTCTGTCCATTCTGAAGATGGAAGTGATAATCACCAGAAGTGATAAATATACTATCCTGAAGATAAAAAATCATGATCACCAGAAGTGATCAAAATGATTTATCATTTCAAGTTACTTTATTTATAAGTTTTGTTTTTGTTTTTCATGTCTGTTATGAGTTAAGATAATATTCTGTTTATTTAAGTTTAATATTATCATATAAAAAACTTGATATATTGCTTTACAAGTTTGTTTATTTTCTTTATTTTTGTTATTTTTTATATGTATAAATTCAAGATTCGAGTTGGGACAAATGTCTTGAAGACATTATTACCACACACACTCTATAATACATATTCTCTCATTTGAGATATGATGAAGCACACACCAATATTATATAAATTTATATGGTTGTGTGAAACTAGAAATCTTGAAGAGTTAAATTTCATAAGCTCCTAAAGAGCTAATTCCATGATGTCTGAAGGCACAAAATTTAGAATTCAAAAATACACAATTTTCTTTAAAGTCCCGATAAATTTGTTCAGATATAAGACTACGAATGAACAAGGTATATGCGTTACCCTAAGTATGACAATCAAAAGGTGTGTGTTGCAAAGTTTACTCTCCTTTATGATCTGGATTCTATTATACATATATAAGAATGGTTGAATCATATCACAGTAAACCCGAAATTTACTGATATTGTAAACTATAAGTTTACAAAGATGGTTAAGGTTTGGCATGACCGGCAGGGCCGGCCCTGAGTTTCGGGGGGCCCGAGGCGAACTTCGGAAATGGGGCCCCCTTGTCCCATACATTTTTTTTAATAAAAACATGTATAAAAAAAATGTCAAAGCAAAATTTGCACATTGTTCAAAGCAAAATATGCAAAATATATATCATTGAATAACAAGTTTTTTTTATCATATTGAATAACAAGTTTCTCATAAGCATCATATATATATATATGCAAAGTAGAGTGAAACTGGTCCCATTTCGACCCAAAATGATTAAAAATAGAGTTTTTTGAAATTTATTACCTTCGATTGGTTGCAGATCCGGAGAGAATAACCTCGGAAAGTGTGCCGCTGTCGGTCTGAAGGCGTCGTTCGGGATGGGATTCGGTCACCGTTTGGAAATTGGGAGCAAAGAAGAAAGGCACCGTTAGGGTTTCATTCGGGATTTTTTTTTGGGGGGGGGAGTGGTTGAGTTTTGTTTTAAAACAGGGTTTGGGTTATCGGGTTTCGGGTTGTAAATTGAACGTGGGTTTAAATTAAATGTGGGTTTCGAGTTTTATATCCATTTAAACGTGGATTTGTTTTAAATCACTCAAATTTAAAACCTCAATTTCAATCAAGCATTCCAGAGTACCCCCAAATTATTTTTAATTTTTTTTAAAGGATCAAATAATTATTTTGGGGGCCCCTAATAACATTTTTTTACGCGCAAAATACGTGCCTATATTTATAAGAGAAGTTCGAAATTGGGGGCCCCTAAAATCGCAAAAACCACAGGGGCCCAAGGCGGCCGCCTTACCCGCCTATATAGTGGGGCCGGCCCTGATGACCGGTTAGACCATCCCGATTCATTACTGATGCGAAAATAACTGAGAATTCATGTGGTAGTCCATTGAAAAACCAGAAGATTTTTCAAATACGAATACATTGAATTGTGAGAGCTATGACTATGAAATCTAATCTCTCTGTTTGGACCTGGGGACATGCCGTTTTGTACTCATCACAACTTACACGCATCTGGCCAACCAATTATAATAATTATTCCCCCGACAATTGGTAACGCTCCAATCAGAATTGGTATCCCTGAAGGATTACTTATAATTACTAGTGAGTCTAAGGCACGCCTCAAGCATGGTAGATCACTTGGTTCCAAAGAAAATTATAAACATCCTCAGAAAAATAAGGAACAAATAAAAATGATGGTCGAAACGAGGATGTCTCTCCAGAAGAGACCATTGATATAGTTAATAATAAAGAGAATCATCAGGTACCTAAAATGAATAAGAATAAAGAGATCTCGATTAACTATGTCATTACGGGAAGAAGATGGAACCATTGTAAACTAATTGTCAGCAATGTTTTGTATAAAATATAGCGCGCGATATTATGAATAAAACGAGGATCATGAATCTATCTCTATGGGAGAGTGTAGAAATAAAATAAAATAGGCCAAAAATGGAAAGAGGCAATCAAGTTTAAATTAGACTCATTTGCAAAATGAGGGCATAAAGTCCAAACACCAAAAGACAATAATTTGGTGGATTATAAAGTGGATATTTTATGCGAAAAACAAATGAATAAAATGATATTACTATATATAAAACACGGCTTGTCGCAGAAGGTGTTACCCAAATGCCTGGTGTTGATTATGAAGAGAAATATTCTCTTGTGGTGGATATAATACGTCTGGCAGTACATGAATATTTGAAAACGTGCCTCATAGATGAGATCACAAATTATCTGCATGGTTTGTATTACCATGACATAAATATGAAAACTATATGAAGGATTTAAAGTGCCAGAAGCACATAATAACTATTTCCGGGAAGTTTAATCAATAAAGTGAAACAAAGCTTTGTATGGATTAAAACAATCGGAACAAATGTGATATAACCATCTTAGTGAGTTTTCGATAAAGGGGACCATAATAATGGTCATATAAGCTCACATATTTTTATTAAATATTCAAGGTCAAAGTCTGTTGGAACTCCTGAAGTGTTGTACAAGCCGTGCAATGTTTAAAGAAATATCTGAAGACGAAAAGACCTTGGATAAGAAAATTTCTTGTTTTGTTATCATTTTTGTTTTCAGGTTTTTCAAATTAAACATTTGAAAGGTAAGAATTTCCTACATTTTTTTAGTTATTTAGAAAATTGTTTTTAAAATATATATATTTTATGGATAATACTCATTTATTAAATTTCCAAATAGTCGTGAGGGCATTGGAATTGCTTGGTCCTGGAGTACCATTTCATAGTGCAATGGAAGCACTAATATATCTTATCAATAATAAATATTATGATATACCTTATGCGGTTGGTTTACTAGTAAGATGAAGTTCCTCACCAACTCGAAGTCATTAGACTGGTATGAAAGATAACTTCGAGGGACCATGGATATGGGATTATATTATTCTAATTTGTCCATATCAGTTTTGATTGGTTATGCAAATGCAGAGTATTTATCATATCATTATCAAGCCAGATATCAATCAAGAGATATTGGCTCCATGCGAGGCAAGTCATAGATGTGTTTGTTTGATCGGTTAACTTCTTAATATATTTGGAGAACGTGTCATCCTCAATCGATCAAGAAGTACTCACAACGTTATTTGAAGATAATACAGCTTTAAAGCTCAATAAAAGGAGGGTTACATCAAAGGCGATCAGCCAAAACATATTTCACCAGAAATTCTTCTTCACTCATGTTTCAATTAAAAGGGTGAAATCATTGTTAACCAAATAGAATCAAGCGACAATCCAGAAGATTGCTCGCTATGACCCTATCACCCCAACTTTTGGAAAGGATGGTAGAATTGATCGAGATTCGAGATACGAGTTTTGAAAGTCCTAATCAGATGATCTCGTCAGTGGGAGAGATGATATGCGCTGCACTCTTTTTCCCTTCACCAAGTTTTGTCCCACTGGATTTTCTTGGTAAGGTTTTTAACGAGGTAGCATCTTCATTGCATATCATTGTTAAAGATTATGTACTCTTTTCCTTCACTAGGGTTTTTCCCATTTGGGTTTTACCTAGTAAGGTTTTAACGAGGCATATTCTTATTTACATTCAGTAGACATTCAAGGGGGAGTGTTATAAATAAATTATTAAGTGTGAATTGTCTATTGAACTCCCCCCCACTCTTTCCACATTCTCCACCACCACCACTACATTCATTCATATTTATTTATATGTAATAATTATGTAATTGTCTCTTTGTATTCTTTGTAAGCCTATAAATAGACCATTGGGTGAATCATTTGTATATACATGAAGAACCTATGAATGAGAATAATCTTCTTTCCTCTCGTCTCTATTTCCTTTGTTTATTGTTTCTATTATTTTACAACAATACATTTTTGTTTTCTGATTCTTGCAGGTTAATCATAGATGTGTTATTTTTTCTGCACTTTTTGTTTGGATGGATAAAGCCAAAATGGTCTTCGACCAAAAAGATATGACACATAAGCATTTAGAGTGTACACTACTCAAAGTAATTTTACAATCCAAATTAAAGATTACAACAACAACAACAACAACAACAACAGAAAAAGAAGAAACATAAGAAGGAAA
Source organism: Hemerocallis citrina (assembly GCA_017893485.1). Lineage (NCBI taxonomy): Eukaryota > Viridiplantae > Streptophyta > Magnoliopsida > Asparagales > Asphodelaceae > Hemerocallis > Hemerocallis citrina. Next base: position 193,006,217 of record CM030358.1, read on the forward strand.
CTCTCTAAATCTAGCACGTAAGGACTGAGGAGAAGGTTCCTTCATTAGCCTTCACACAACATTGTTTTGTTAACCATCATAATATGAATAAAAAAGATTATAAAAGATATAAATATGAATAAATATTAAATAACTTAATGGGAACATGTATTACAAGTGCAATAGGTCTTTTATTGCTCTTCTCCTTATATTCGACGACGATTTATACCCTTCTTCATCTTCCAATCCTGATCTCGATGATGATGATCATCAAGATGTTTATGTCGAAAATGACGGCGAGCAAACCGAATCGTTCGAGCATTCGATCGTTTCTGTATTTTAAAAAAAATTGTTTGATAATGTAGTCTAACTTTCTAAAACCCTAGTTTTCCTAAATTTGGTAAATTTTGCAAGTGATTACCAAAGAATCAATTTTGACAGCGCAGATGTGTAAATTACTTCATCTAATTCTTTAAAGTTCTTTTTTTTAATTGATTTTGTTGTGTTTGGTCTTTGATTTGACTAATGAGAATGCTCTCAAAATGAAGTGGATTGAGAGCTTTGTCTCAAAAAGATATTGTTGGAACTTCAAGATGAATATCAGCATTTAAGGAACCTTGTGCTTCTCCGAGGGCTATGCCAGAAGGTACTTTCTATTGAAATTTTTTGTACTAATAGCTTTTTTGGTAACCTTTTTATGATAACATTTTCTCAAATTTCAGGTTGGGTTGGAGTTAGTGCCTAGAGACCATGATATGGACAGTCCAAACCCTTTTGACAAGTCTGATATTGTCAGCATTGTCCCTGTGTGTGAAGTATGTACTACATATTTCATTTTTCGGTACTGAAAATTTAATTATGAAGAATAATGAATAAAATAAGACCTAACAAAATTTTGCTTTGCAGCATGTGATCTGCTCATTTGCAGATGGTCGGAACCTATTGGAGTCATAAAAAACTACACTTGACAAAGGAAAATTGGAGGATGTTGTTACCTTTGGTACAAAGGTATTAAAGAATGATGATATTGCATAAATTATTATCATGTTCTGCTATCAACTATTTATATGATGCAAATCTCCTAATACCTATCGTTCTGATTGTGTAGGCACTATCAAAAATGATAGTTGTTTGTGGCCCTTACCATCGGATAACTCTAACTCATACAACCTTCTTGCAGTTGTTCTTTATCATACAGGAGACTTTAATTAGGTACAAGAAATTATAGATTTTAACTAGCCAAAATGTCAGGCTGCTGCAAGCTATCATTTTATTAACTCATACAGTCTTCTTACAGGTACAAGAAATTATCACTTTCTTCTGTATCATACTGTCTTCTTGCAGTTGTTCTTTATCACATTGTTAACTCTACTCATCTTCAATGTCAGGCTGCTGCAAGCTATCATTCCATTGCCATAGCTCTCTCCATGATGGAAGCATATTCCCTTAGCATGCATCATGAACAGACCACCTTCCACATTCTTCAGGCAGAACTTGGATGAGAAGATCTCCCTACTCAAGTAACTCATTATTATATTTATTATTAGAATGTGTATATGTAATAGCCCTTATTTTTTAAATAATGTTTTTAGGATTAATAAATGAATTAAAATGATTTTTTATAATTTAATAAATATTTTTCTGAAATTTACCTTTTTACACGTGCAAATATTTTTTTGGGAAGTTCAAAGTCAAAAATTATTTTGCGGAAACTCATTATTTATTATTAGACATTATTTGTGAATTTTTTGGATTTTTCTGATAATTATTGGACATATTTGCAAATATTACAAAAAGAGGGATTTTTGTGCAAAATTTCCACTTGGAGTGAAAATTTCAGATTTTTGGATTTTTGAGCTGGGTATGATGCCTAGTCAACTAAGAGATAAAGAGTTTACTTTTTGTTTTAACAAATTTGGTTTATTTTACAAGTTTTGATGAAAAAGGGTCTTTTCGCAAAATTGCCACTTAGAGGGGCAAAAGTGCAAAATTCGTTTTTCTGGATTTTTCAAAAAGTGCCAGCTGACTATTAGGTTTTTTTTTTAAAATGTAACCTCTGTTTTTCACTTTTTGTATTTTTGAGAATATTTTTTTTTTCTTTTGTGGATTATTATATTCCATTGTATTTTTCGGAACAATATATTTAATTATTTTTATTTTATATTATTTTTCTGGCATTTTGATCTCCGTGTGCTGTTTGTGCGCCGATCGTCCGTTTTTCGCCATTTTGAGATATTTTTCTCATTTTCTTGGTCCCGTTCATGTTTAAATATTATTTTTGGGTCGTGGTGGACTTTTAGAGGAGTTTTGGTCAATTTGAGATTTTTGGCCCTTAAGGAGATTTTTAGGAGCCATAGGGTTCATTGCATCTTGTATCCCCATTTGAAATCTACCCAATATCCATTACCCAATTATACACCCATTTAATCCTACTGATATCCACTACCCATTAACCCACATTTGATCTCCTATATATACCCCTAAACACTAAATAATCCCTAACCCTAATATTATTTCTCTCTCCCTCTCCTATCTAAAACTGGCCTCCCCTACCCTAGTACCCCCGGCCTGCCTTCAAAAACCCCAGGCCGACACCTCCCCTCTCCTCTCTTGCCTTGGCCGATCACCAAAAACCCTTCCATCCATTATTCTATACTACTTCGCACCATTAATACTTTGTCTCTCCTCCTTCTTGTGGCCGGCAAGCACCAAGGCTGCACCCAACCATCCCAAAACAGCACCTAATCATCTCCCCTCGCTGTTTTGAGTTGTGGGCATCTCCCACTTTGGTTCGTGAGTTAAAGAGATCCATCGTTGGCGCGTTTTGTTCGTGGGTTTTGTTCGAAATCGCGTTAGAAGGCATCTTGCTCATGGGTTTTCTTTGCTAGGCTTGGATTCATCGCTATCGTCGTCACAACAAGGCAAGTAACTTGTACTTAACTTCATCGATCTGGAACTTTTTTCCCTTGACCGGAGCCTGTTGGTGTTTCGAGTTGAGGATTTTTGCTGCTGGTCGCTACCATGACTCTTGCTGTTCCGGTAGCTAGAGCGACTAAACAGATAGTGGAGATCAATTCTTCATCTCCTCTTTTGACTAACTCTGATTTCCATCAGTCCTCTCTTAATCTCATCTCTTCCCCTTCTGCTGGTAAGCCTGAACCGCTTCGGGTTTGTCACAGATGCTTCCAACCTGGGCATTTCAAGCGTGAGTGTAGGTATAAAATGAAATGTTTTTTCTGTGAGAAATTCGGTCACGCGCGCAGTCGCTGCTATGCCCTTCAAAATCTTCTTGGTCTTCCCAGAGGCCTCCCTTTACCAACCAAACTCCTCTCCTTCCTTAACTACCCTCTTTTGAAGAGCAAGCTGCGTGCTAGCTTGGCTTCGAAACCCAGTAGTGTTCCTGGAAAGGATTTTTTATCCTCTGCAGTTGCTTCTTCTCCAGCTTCGAACACATCGAGCTCGTTCCCTGCTCCTTGTGATTCACTTACGAGACTTATCCGTCCTAATATTTCTACACTCTTTAAAGATCGCAAGGTCTTTTCTAATCCGTTTCCCTTCCCTCGTTTGGGTCCTTTAATAGCCCATCCCCACTTTCCTGCAGTGTTTCCTGCACAGAGGTTGAGTTTAGATTATAATACGGTTTTGTATAAATCCTATTCTTCTTGCCACTACGGGTATCGCAGTGCAGTGGGAGACTTTGGGCCTCGCAACATTTCAATCCCACCTCTATCGGTCAGAGCCAATGACCTTTTGGAGGATCCTACTCTTCTTGATAAATTTCTTTGCTCTACGATCATTTCTTCTCCTCAACTGTCGATGATCTCTTGCCTTTCTTCGAGTAGCATCTACTCGCTCTATCAATTTTTAGGGGAGCTATCTTCGATCGATCTACTCCGAAGGGAGATATCGCTTTTCCTGCTCTCTTTTCCACTCAAGTCTTCTCCGAGCCTGTTTCACTCTCCATTCGTAGTTTCCTCCTATCATTCTAACTACATCTCTAATTTGTCATCGGTGGGTACTAGTGTTCACAATTCCCCTCCCTACACCAATATAGACGAAGTGTTTTTGTTTGCCCCAGCTTCGAGTTCATCCCCTTTAGTTGAGACTGATCCTCCTCCCGTTAAGCAAAATCACAAGAAGATGGTCGGTAATCTTAGGCCGACTCGAGTGAGTGCGCGTATCCTCGCCAGGCAAGCTCATGTTTTGTCAGCCCGTCAGTTGGTGCTCAGTTGAGTTCTCGCGTTGACAGCTAGGTGGTTTCCCTTTGTGCCGCTAGTGCTTCTCCACGGTGGCTGTCGTTGGAGTTTGTCATCTGCTTGGTAGGATGTCTTATTGGCCTGCGTTTGGCTCGCCGCTCCTCCGGTTTTCTTCTCTTCTGGTTGGAGTTTGTCATCTGCTTGGTAGGATGTCTTATTGGCCTGCGTTTGGCTCGCCGCTCCTCCTGTTTTCTTCTCTTCTGGTGAGACAGGGCGGTTTTTTCTCTTTTCGCGAGTTGCTTTCCGGGCTGAAGGTTTAGTATCACTGTTCAGCGGGTGCTTCTTCGGTTGTATTTTAGCCCCCTTATTGGCGTACTTTGCCTCCTTGTTAGGATTTTATTTTTGTTTAGTTCGCTCTTTTCTGTTTTACATCTTGTAAAGCCATTGATTATTTATTTGTATCTGTACTGTTTTATTGATTAATATATTTTTGATGGCTGGAGCCTTTTGGCTCTATCCGATACATCAAAAAAACAAAAAAAAAACTTCATTAGTATGATACAAGTAGAAAGTTCACCTAATAGGGTAGTTGAGACTAGAGACGGCCAAAGATCATGTTTTTATTTGTGGGTTTCGTCTCTATTGTTCAAAACAGGCCATAGATGACTTAGGACATGGAGTTTGATAGGTTTATGCCTTAGGATTCACCCAAACGCGATTTGGATCGCGTATGCGACATATTGTATACCCGATGTATGTTTGAACGCCCATATGAGAAATATTAGATTTTGACATGATAGAAACCCTTAGATATGATATTTAGATAATGGGTAGGCTGCGTTTCGAATTTGGAAGAGTTTGGATGAATTTTGAGGAAGTTATGACGTTTTGAAGTTTGGTTGAGAAATCTGGAAATTTGGGTTGTACTGGATTGATTGCTGTTTTTGCCTAGGTTAGAGTCCGAATCTCAACATGGCTATTTCAGAGTAAATTGTAGAGGACTGAACCTATTATCTAACCTCACTGGTTTCGCCCCGTTTGGAGTTCTTATGAATTAACTATGATTATTTTAGTGACTGTATATTGGTAGTTTCCAGTTTCAGTTCGGGGTAGAGTTTATCATCTGTTTATTTTCAAGACCCAAGTTATACATGATATCATGCCACTATCTTTTGTCCAGTGTTTCACCATGATGTTAGGTAGTTCCCAGATTTATGTTGTATTTTAAAGATGAGTTTTGGGTGATGATTCGTATCCTTTTCTATGTATCACTTTTGCTGTAAACTGCGCGTTGCCATATGTTGAATGCTGTTTCCACCCTAGTTCTAATTACTGTATGAATATTTCATGTGAGATATGAAAGTTGGGTAATTGTATCTACTTTCACCTCGTTTCGACGGAAGTGGATTTCGATGCGCTGTTTGCAAGATAAGTTCGATCTTGCACAGCAGTGTTGAGAGATTTCAGATCCATCAAAACCAGGACTTGTGTTGTATTCCATTTTTGATATCATATCTATACTTTCTGGAAAATTATGAAAATGATTATTTTGAATCTATATATATATAGGGGATTACCCCAGAAATTTTGTGGGTTTATTTGATGACTTTGCTTGCTGTTTTTATGTTTTGGAAGTCATTCTCCTGTTTTCTGGCTGTACAGGAAATCTGTGTTGAAATGACTTTTAAGCCGTGATGTTGTGAACTAGGGTATATCTTTATTATATTCGTTAGAAGAGTGTGGAAGTCTATTTTCCAGATCCTTCGACGGATCAAGATTTGCATGCCTGTAGCTCTGTAGATCACTGATTTAGTGCTGACTAGTCTTGCTGTCCTGATTATGAAACTTGTATATTTTGCTCGTATATGTGGATCTTTATTAACCATGCACGCTGATTTGATAACCTGAACTTATACCTGATCCTACCATGCTTATTTGACACTAGTTTACACGTATACATGCATGTTGGATATTAATAACTAAAAGTAATCAAGCCGGGGTATATGGGACAGATCTAGTAGTGGATAGTGCAGAAATGTGTACTCGGAAGAACCTGGTTTGGTTGGAACTTGTTTACATGACATGTGGTGTGTTTGGAGTTGGAGCTTGTTTACATGATATTTGGAGTGTTTGGAGTTGGAGCTTGTTTACATGATACATGGAGCTTGGAGCTCAATTACTTGCTTGTACCTGAGTATTCTGCCCTGCATGGTCCCCTACGAAATCTAAAGCGAAACTGTTGTGCTGTAGCAACCATGTAGGATGGGTTGCATGTCGTGCTACCTAGATAGTAATCACACAAGACTTGAACTTAACACAAGAACATGATACATGACATGACACCCACTTGACTACATGATATATGAGACATGATATATGAGACATGAATTACCTGAATATGATACATGATACATGACCACATGACACTTGATACTAGATGCATGTTTATAGGATGCTTGATTTCTGTCGTGACACTTGACACTTTTACCCTGCTAGTTTGATTAGGTTGACTTTATACCTATACCATGTGCTAGTTAATTATCCCAATCCATGTGCTTGTATCCTACTCTATTTTGTGACCCGAACTTGCCATTGACGAGTACTTGTGTTTTCTCTTTCTCCTCTCCTGCATTCTATGAATTGCAGATTATGGTGGACAGGTTCGCGATGATGCTGGAGATTTGCAGTAGTAGTTGCTTTTGGATAATTATTATTATTTCTGTTTCATGCTAGAACATTATATGTAATTGTGAGACTTGCATTACTTTCGTGCTTGAGACTTGATTATTATTTTGTACTTGGGCGATGTGACCCAAGAGAATTAATTGTTTTCCAGACTCTGTTTATTTGAGAACATGGTATTTAATTTCAAGTAATTTATGTTGGTGAGTTTGATTCAATGTTGCATGTTGGTTCCATTTCTGCTTCCGACTCTGTTAACTCTGATATATATGTCTATATTGCCTGTGATGTGTTGCAAGGATTTCTCGAAACAGCTTAAGGATGATTATAATCATTCGCTGGGCTTTTGTTACGTACTCGTATTCCGTATTTTTGGGAAGCGGGGCGTGACATTAAATCTCAATTAAGTTGATTTTATTTAATTTCCACGTATAGGGATCTATATATGTAAAGGTATATTTAAAAGGAGTATTTTTGCAAATCTATTCAAAACCCTAAAGTACCCGATTTCTTGCCTATTTATGAGTGGGTGCATTCGTCTCTTGCTGTGCTACACAAAGAATTTTATTATTGCTATTTTCTTGGAGTTTTCAAGCAAGGATTCTTGGTTTTCTTGCGAAGGAGGATTTTTCTTATTCTTTATTTTTCTTCTTTAGATTTCTTCATAAAGGTGAGTGACATGTTTTTTTTGTTTTCTTTTGTTCTATGCATGTTGTATGTGATGTTTTGTCTACTAGAAAATGATATGGCTAAAAATGGGGCTAAATCGAGACCGTCCAGATCGAGCACGAATCTTGAAGCACGGGGGTAAAAAGGTAATTTCACATACAGATGGATCCAAAACGGATATTGGGCCCCCTTCTCACAAAACCAACCACCCGCGAATAGATCCACTTCAACTGGGCACGGGTCCCGACCCGATACAGGCCCGGTCCACCATGAGGAGAATCAAGGCCACTGATTTGACTAAATCAAATCAATAAGCCTGATTGGCTCTCACCAGGGAATCAGGGCCTAATTTCCCAAAACAGAATAGGAGAATTTTCCTCCTGGCTGTTAGGCAGGAAATCAGGATCCTAACCGTTCCAAAGGCGACTATAAATACAACCCCTCTACCACCAAGACCAGGCTAATCACTTTTTCATCACTTAAGCTCTTTCTTAATCTTTGGCTGATTACTGACAAGAGCGTCGGAGGGTGCATCGCCGGAATCAACCCCGGTGTCTCGCACTTCCTTGCAGGTTGCGGCAGGAGCAAGAAGGCCGAGTCAACTGTTCAGGTTTTTCTCGGACTCACAAATTCTATCTGTTTACCCCCACACCGAAATCAGCGGTAACAGATTGGCGCCGTCTGTGGGAAAGAACCACACGAACAGCCTCAGCCCATTCTCCGTCGTCCTCTGCAGCCATGCCGCCGAAGAAGGTCAGGTCCAGAGGGTTGAACCGTGTGGGCAACCTCGCTGACCCGGCGAATGAAGCCCCAGTCAATCCTATTCCTCAGTCCGGTCTCCCTCCGCCGACCCAGCAGGTCCCACCTCCTCCTCCCAAGCAGCAGCCCAACAATGGTCCGTCCGGTCATAACGGTCGGAAGGAAAAGCAGCCCCTCAATCCGGGCCATGTCTCGGTCCATAATGGGTCCTCGGACTCGATGGCCTCTCACCATCCCGACCTCCGTATCACACTTCTGAACCGCCAGAAGGACGACGACCTCCGCACCCACCTTGACGAGAGGCGGGCCCGAGAGGGAGCCTCCCGCCAGCGTCAGGGTGAGCGGTCCCCACGTCGCCGAGACGGCAGAAGGTCTCCGGACCGCAGAGGCCGAGCGGCGTCCCCCGAGCGCCGAAGGAGGAGGTCCCGTTCCCCGGGGGATCGGCGTCATCCGAGGGACCGAGATGTGCCTATCAGTCGAGCCGAATTCCTCCGGTTTCAGGAGACCGTTCTGCAGGCCCTCAATCTTCGGCAGAACGTCCAGAATGCTCAGAGGGCTCCGACGCCCCCCAGGGCTCCCAGTCCTCGTCGCCGAACTCGGAGCCCTTCCCCGGCTCCCAGCCGCCAGCAGCGGCAACAAAGCCCTTGCCGGTCCCAGGACTACCGGCGCCGCAGTCCACGCTCCCTTTCCTATAAAGAGGAGTCCGGGGGGTCATACGATTACCAGCGGAGGGACGACGCCCTCATCCGCCGTCTCCATGAGGTGGAAAGGCGCATCGGCCGCATGGACAGGGAAGAAGAGTCCCGAGCAGGAACCTTTCGTCCCAGCCGACCCCCCTTTTCACGGTCGATCATGGAGGCCCACATACCGAGGAGTTTCAAACCGCCGCAGTTTGAAACATACTCAGGGGAGTCCGACCCGGTCGATCACGTTGAAAGTTTCAAGACCCTGATGCTGATCCATCAAGCTTCCGACACAGTGCTCTGCAGGACCTTCCCTGCCACCCTCAGGGGGTCGGCTCGGGAATGGTATTCCAGACTCGCCCCCTCATCCATCTTCTCATTCGAGCAGTTCGAGACGCTGTTCATAACTCACTTCGTGAGTAGCCGGCGAGCCGAGAAGACAAGTCTTTCCCTGCTGAACCTGCGGCAGGAAAGGGAAGAGAAGCTACGGGACTATGTGAAAAGGTTCACCGCAGAGGTCAGGTCTATCTCCTCCTTAGACCAGTCCGTGGCCACCGTGGCGTTCCAGTCGAACGTCCTTAATGCCAACCTCCGATCATCCCTGGCCAAGAAGCCCCCGCACGACTTCGCCGACCTCCTCCTGAGGTGCGAGAAGTACATCCGAGCAGAGGAGGCCGAAGCCCTTCCAAGCTTCGGGGGGCCCTCTGCTGGGTCGAAGAGGAAGGCGACGGGGGAAGAGGGGTCCAAGAAAGCTCAGAAGGACATGGCCGGTCAGCGCCGCCCTCCCCCCAGGTTCGAGAAGTTCACTCCCCTCACCACTAATGTCTCTACTATCCTAATGGAGGTGGAGAAGGAGGGGGTCATCCCTCCAGCTCCGAGGATGCACACCCCGGCGAAGAGGAGGAACAAAGATAAGTGGTGTCGTTACCACCGAGACCACGGGCACGACACGAACGACTGCCGGGCTTTGAGAGATGAGATTGAAGCCCTCATCCGGAGGGGGCAGTTGGCCAAATTCGTGAAGGCTAACGATCGGACAGATCGCAACTCCCCTCCGCCTCGGGGGGCTAACAAGCGCTCCGAGCGGCGCGAAGAGACACCCGAGTTCGAGGAAGAACGGGTTCTGCACTTGATCCACGGAGGCCCCATGGGGGGCTCCTCTAATTCCTCCCGGAAGGCCTTCGTCCGAGAGGTCAACTCGGTCCATAGTGCCCCTCCCCCGAAAGGACTCGGCGTCCCTGTGTCTTTCTCCGATGCCGACCTCGAAGGGGTCTGAACCCCACACTGCGATGCCCTCGTCATCGACCTCCGCATGGCCAACTTCAAAGTGCAGAGGATTTTGGTGGACAATGGGAGTTCGGTCAATATCCTTTTCCTCTCGGCCTTCCGAGGCCTGCAGCTGTCCCGAGACCGTCTCAAGCCGGCCGGTTACACTCTCCACGGGTTCACGGGGGTCCCGGTAACCGTCGAGGGGGTGATAACCCTAGACGTTACTGCGGGAAGCACCCCTACTACCCAGACCGAGCCGATGGACTTCATGGTCGTCGACGTCCCGGCGGCATATAATGTCATCCTAGGCCGCCCTGGCCTAGCCGCCCTGGAGGCTATCCCCTCGGCATACCATTTGAAGATGAAGTTCCCCACTCGGTCGGGAGTAGGGGAAGTCAGGGGAAGCCAGGAAACAGCCCGGAAGTGCTACATGACTTCCACCGGGGGACCAGTGCTCTCGCTCGAGACACTGGAAATCCCCGAGCCGAAGACCCGCCAGACGTCCGAGCCGGCAGACGAATTGGAAGAAGTGCTCTTCTCGGATGAGGATCCGAGCTGGAAATTTCTCATCAGCAAATCCTTGCCGACTGCACTGTGTTCGGACCTGATCAAATGCATCAGGGACAACCGTGACCTGTTTGCATGGTCAGCCTCAGACATGCCCGGCATTTTCGAGGAGCTCCTCGTCCATCGCCTAAGTGTCGAACCGGGGTGCAAACCGGTCCAGCAGAAGAGGCGGAAGTTCGCTCCCGAGCGACAGCTGGCCATCAAGGAGGAGGTTGATAAACTTCTAAAGGCCAAGTTCATACAGGAGGTAAATTATCCCGAGTGGCTGTCGAACGTTGTGATGGTCAAGAAGTCCAATGGCTCGTGGAGGATATGCATTGACTTCACCGACCTGAACAAGGCGTGTCCGAAGGATCCCTTCCCGCTCCCGAACATCGACACCCTTATCGACGCCACCTCGGGCCATGAGCTCCTCAGCTTCATGGATGCCTTCTCGGGGTACAACCAAATCCGAATGTTCCCTCCGGACATTCCGAAGACCTCCTTCGTCACCGACCAAGGCCTCTACTGCTACCGGGTAATGCCGTTCGGCTTGAAGAATGCAGGCGCCACCTACCAGCGCCTCGTCAACAAGGTCTTCCAGAGCCAGATCGGCCGAAACATGGAGGTGTACGTTGATGACATGCTCGTCAAGAGCATCCACGGCACTGATCATGTAGCCGACCTCCAGGAGGCCTTCGGCGTGTTGAGGACGCACAGCATGCGGCTGAACCCGAACAAGTGCGCGTTCGGGGTCTCCTCGGGAAAATTCCTCGGCTTCATGGTAAGCCAGCGAGGAATCGAAGCTAACCCCGAGAAGATTAAGGCCATATTAGACATGGCCCCACCTCGGAACATCAAAGAGGTGCAGAAGCTCACAGGTCGGCTCGCAGCTATCGGTCGGTTCCTCTCAAAGTCGGGGGAAAAGTGCCTCCCCTTCTTCAAAGCACTCAGGGGGGCTAAGGGTTTTGAATGGGGCCAACCACAACAGGAATCATTCGACCAGTTGAAGGCGTACTTGATGAACCCCCCTCTGCTCAGCAAACCTGTTCCGGGCGAGACCCTCTTCGTCTATTTGGCTGCTTCCGAGCAGACCTTGAGCGCTGTCTTAGTGAGAGAGGAGGACCGAACCCAAAGGCCAATCTACTACGTGAGCAAGGTCCTCCGGGACGCCAAGCTCCGTTATCCGAAGATAGAGAAGATGGCCTACTCACTAGTCACAGCGACGAGGAAGCTTCGGCCATACTTCCAGTCCCACTCCATTGTCGTCCCCACCGACCAACCTCTAAAGCAGGTCCTCTACAAGCCCGAGACCTCGGGTCGGTTAATGAAGTGGTCCATAGAGCTGAGTCAGCATGACATCTCTTATCAGCCTCGGATGGCAATTAAGGCGCAGGCCCTCGCCGATTTCATCGTGGAGTCCACTATCCCCGAGGTCGGCCACGTCCCGAAAGGACCCCCCATTTGGACAGTCTTCGTGGACGGATCCTCTTGTAATGAAGGAAGCGGCACTGGAATCATTCTGAACGGCCCTGACGACTTCGTCCTCCAGTACGCGATCCGAATGAGCTTCAAGGCCTCAAACAACGAGGCAAAGTACGAAGCACTCATCGCCGGGCTCGGACTCGCCCGAAGCGCTGGAGCTCGGCGCCTCCGAATCCACAGCGATTCCCAGCTCGTCGTGAACCAAGTCTTGGGCGAGTACGAGGCCCGAGATGAGCGGATGGCGAAGTACCTTGCCAAGGTTCGGGCCCTCATGAGCCGGTTCGAGGAAGCGCTCATCTAGCGCGTCCCCCGAGAAGAGAACTCATAGGCCGATGCCCTCTCCAAATTGGCCTCGTCCTCGCTACAAGGTCTTGAACAGACCATTCTTATCGAAGTCCTCACCAAGCCGAGTATCGAAGACGAGACCCCTAGCTCGGTGGAGACATTGTCGGTCACGCTGCAGGACAATTGGATGAAGCCACTGGTAGAATTCTTAAGGGACGGGGTTCTGCCCCCGGATCCCAAGGAGGCACGCCGAGTGAGGACTCGGGCCGAGCGCTATGTTTTGATCGAGGGTGTCTTATACAAACGCTCTTTCTCACAAATAGACGGCCGACCGTACCTAAGGTGCCTCTCTCCGGATCAGGCTGAATATGCCCTACAGGAGCTCCACGAAGGCATCGGAGGGGCGCACTCGGGATTTAGATCCTTGGCCCGAAAAGCTTTGACTTATGGGTACTTCTGGCCGACCCTTCTTCAAGACGCCGAGCGACACGTTCGGCAATGTAGCTCCTGCCAGAGACACTCTAGCATCCGACGCCTCCCTCAGGCCAACCTCGCCTCCATATCAAGTCCCATCCCCTTCGCAATGTGGGGCATGGACTTACTAGGGCCCTTCCCTCCGGCTCCGGGTCAGTTCAGGTTCTTGGTCGTGGCCGTTGACTACTTTTCGAAGTGGGTCGAGGCCAAGCCCCTCGCCACTATTACCGAGAACAAGGTGGTACAGTTCTTCTGGAAGAGCATCATATGCAGGTTCGGCATCCCCCGTGTCCTCGTAACGGACAACGGGACTCAGTTCACAGGCGCAGCGTTCCGAGCTCTATGCGACGACCTGGCCATTCAGCAGCGCTTCTCGTCCGTCTCCCACCCTCAGTCGAACGGACAGGCCGAAAATGCTAACCGGCAGATCCTCGTAGGCATCAAGAAAAGGCTCGACAAATGTTCGAAAGGTCAGTGGGTCGACCAACTCCCTAATGTATTGTGGAACTACCGCACAAGCAAGCGGACCCCCACCGGAGAGTCCCCTTTCAATCTTACTTATGGGGCCGAGGCCGTGATTCCTCTCGAGGTCGGAATACCTTCCCCTCGGCTCACAGCCTTTGACGAAGCTCAGAACGCCAGGGACCTCAGAGGAAACTTGGACCTGATAGACGAACTGAGGGAAAGGGCATCGATTTGGCAGCAGAATTACCGAAGAAGGGTCGAGCTGACATACAACAAGAAGGTCTGACCCGCCGACCTTAAGCAGGGAGATTTGGTCTTGAGAAAGCTAGCTATATCCCTCCCCAGTCAGAAGAGCAAGCTAGCCCCGAACTGGGAAGGCCGTACAGGATCACGAAAGTTGTTCGGCCAGGAACATATCGCCTCGAAGACCTGGAGGGCAGAGAGCTTCCGAGGACTTGGAATGCCGACCACCTCCTGAAATACCAAGAAAGCGCTCCGGCGCCGCTCTGAGTAACATGGAGTATCGAGCCATTCCAGTCCTCCGACTCGTAACCCATTTTTTACTTGTAACCCATGTAAAACGGTTCGCCGTCAAATATCAATAAAAAAAAGCTCTATTATGTTTGTGAATCCGCATGTTTTTCTCCCCTCTTATCACCTGCCTTTTATATTGTGATTTCAACCAATGGTTCGGAGTCCACGTTCGGCTCGGCCTCATTCCCTCGGTTCGTCTCCGGACGGACCAGAGGTAGACCGCCGTTCCGAACTGCTCCTACAGCCGTTGAACTATATCGATGGTTCGGAGTCCAACACTCGGCTCGACTTTACCTCCTCGGCTCGTCTCCGGACGAATCAGGGGTAGATCGCCGTTCGGAATTGCTCCCACAGCCGTTGAACTATACCGATGGTTCGGAGTCCAACACTCGGCTCGACTTTACCTCCTCGGCTCGTCTCCGGACGAATCAGGGGTAGATCGCCGTTCGGAATTGCTCCCGCAGCCATTGAACTATACCGATGGTTCGGAGTCCAACACTCGGCTCGACTTTACCTCCTCGACTCGTCTCCGGACGAATCAGGGGTAGATCGCCGTTCGGAATTGCTCCCACAACCGTTGAACTATACCGAAGGTCCGGAACACATATCCGAACTCTCCTAACTGTTAGCCGAAGCTCGAAGACCCACACCTTCGGTCGGCTACCGAGCAAGTGCCTTCCCGAGCTCGTAAATGGGGAAAACACACTTTCCCCTCAACTTTCGTGCATAATCTCGATCAGACGGCTCAGATCTCGCCACCTGCGCTAAACGACAAGATAACGTTTTCTTGGGGACTGAGCCGCGTCGAGATTCGCGCCTACGTTCGACGACTCAGATCTCGCCACCTGCTCTAAACGACAGAATAGCACTTTCTTGGGCTAATAGTTGCGCAGGAATCCGTACCATACCGTGTCAGAGCTGCTAAACGACAAAATACCGTACTCATGGGGACCCGTTCGGTTAAACAAACGCGCTCGGTTCAAAGACCTCGGCACGACCGACACGGTTACAAGCAAAGACAAATATGCAAAGCAATGAAAGGCAATTTTATTAATGGTCGGCGCATAATACAAAACATTCCATTACAAAGTGTTGGCAAACAAAACACACAACGCCCGACCCACTACACTTGTCTCTCATATAGAAACATCCTCACTAGACTGTTCGTCCTCCTCGGCTGGTAGCTCCTCTGCGTCCCCCCGGAGCTTCGCCATCACAGCCTGCAAATGCCGAATCTCCGAAAGCAAGTCATCCCGCTCGGCAATAATCTTCGACTGGTTGTGTCGAATGCATTTGACCCGGAGAGCATTGCTGAATGCGGTTTGCGAGTCTTCATCCCCTCCTGCGGGGCTCAGCTCGAGGATCCTATTCTCCAAGCGTTGGATCTCGGCTTCCCGGAGATCGAGGACGGACGAAAGATGGGCCCGTTCGCTCTCAGCCCGGCGTAACTTCAGATCGGCGCTCCTAGGGCTCAAAACCACCGTCCCGAAAGTGGCCCCGGATTCGGAGTCATCATTCGAACGTTCGGAGTCCAAGCCATGGATCGTCACCACAAGCTGAAAGAAAGGGAAAACGAATAACACAACTTCAATACACTGCCGATGTCTAACACTTGAAAATTTCCCAAAAAGATTCGCATTCAGACATAATAGTGTTACAGACAGCCGAACCGACCCCATAATTAGGTTTTTACAACAACCAATAAAAATGAAAAACGACATGATCAGGGCCTCTTCGGAAGGGGAATGCTTCGGTTTAGGGAAACGCGAGGACGACGAGGCCTGCCCTCCGAGCTCGACCCTAAACCAACGAAGCGCGATCCCCCTTCACTGCTGGTCCTAACAGCAACGCCAACCGAGGCACCGCTCGACGAGACAGCCGCGCTACTCTGAGCATCGGCCGGACTCCGTTTGGTCAGAGGCGAGCGCGTCGCAAGTTCGTAAAACGTGATCCCCCTCTCGCTCTCCTCGCGAGTGCACGACGTGCTGCGGACATTAGCTCTCTCCGGCACGAGCTTGAGCGACGCAATCTTCTCCTCCAGTTCGATAATTCTATCCCTCAAGACGTCGTCCTTCGCCAACTTCTTCGGTCGAGGGGCCCTCAACGAGCCCGAGGCATTGGCACTATCAGTCGCAAGCCGTCGGTAATGGGTGACCTCAATCCCCCTATCTATTGTGATCCTTCTGAGCCTGTCGACCTCGGCCGATAGCCTCTTGCGCTCGGTTGACGCTTTCTCCAGTTCGGAAGTCAGCTTCTCTCCCTCCGCCGAACGTTCTTTCTCCGCTAACTCCAAGTATTGGACCTCAGCCAAGAGATCGTCGTTCTTCTGCTCGGCGGCAGCAAGCTCTCTACTGAGACTCTCGACTATGCCTTCAGGACAAGGAGTCGGGAGGCGCTTCCGTAGTTGCCACAGCTCGCGACCATACCTCCGCAGAGCTGCCTTCGTATCCTCCAGCCTGCCGAGTAGGAGAAATCGATTATACCGGCTCTAAAAGAGCTCGTCCTTCGTCTTCGCCAGCTCTTTCCGAAGGTATACAACCTCCGTGATCGGACCGAATCTCACCTTAAAAGCAGAGATAAATCCAAGGCCAAACACTTGAAGAAATTTATGCCAAATCATACACTAAATCCGAGACAAATCCGAGACTCAACACTTGGACAAATTTTGGCCAAACAAAACATTTGTTCATTCAAGATTCAAAGAGAAAGTTCTACAACAGCGGTGGCCAGTCCGCAGTTAGGCTTACAAAAAAAGACAAAAAAGAAAAAAGACAACCGAGTCAGGGGTCGACCTTTTTGTCGTTCGGGTCCGTCGACCCCCCCGGCCTTGTCCTCGCCATCGCCCCCGCCTCCGCCTTCGCTCCTGCTCTCCTCCTCGGAGTCGTCCTCCTCTTCCTCCTCGACCTCGGCCTTCCATGGGTCCTCGACGGGTTCCGTCTCACCCTCGGGGTCGAGCAACCCCTCGGGGACACCTTCCTCCCCTTCCACGAGGTCGTAAAAGTTGTAGGAGGACGTGTCGAAGCCCGGGTTCTTGGTGACCACATGTTGCAGGGCTCGGCCGTAGGCATCCACCATGTTCTGGAGCATGTGCAGCGCGGCCTCCTCCTGCACGACCTTCTTCACCCTCTTCACCTTCCTGAGGTGTTTGGCCTTGACCTTCTCGGCCCTCTTCCGAGCATCCTCCGCTTCCGACCGAGCCTTGGCCAGCTCCTCCTTCAGCTCGGCCGCCTCCTTCACCGACGCCTCGAGCTTGGCCGTCGTATCCTTCAGCTCGGCCACCTCCTTCTCCGAGGCCTCAAGCTTGGCCGCCGTGTCTTTTGACAGCTGAACGGCGTCGGCAAGCTGCTTCTCCAACCCTCCTACTTCGGCAGCCCTCTTCGACGAGAGAAGCAGCTCGTCATCAAGCTGCTTCGCGACCTTGACGCGCTCCGCCCTCTCCTGCTCCTTCTCCTGCTCCTTGTTCGCCAACTCCTCGACCAAGAAATTGAAGTGGCAGAGGGTCTGAAAGAGAACAACACGTTAAAATCCGAATCCAAGAACTTGGGGAAATTCTAAGGAAGAAAATTGGGTAAGGAAGAGCTCGGCCTACTTACCGACATGGTATTCCGAGCAATCTGCATCACGGCGTCCCCTGCCATCCCCGCCTTCAGGGTCGCTCGATCCTTCGGGGTCGGCAGGTGCCTCACCGCCTCCATGCAGATGTTCCCATCGCCCAACAAGCCGTCGGCGTTCATCACCTGCCAGTCGGGGACGAAGATCTGCTTATGACGCTCGGTCAAGATCTTCTCCGCATCGGCGGTCAGGGGCGGAACTGGGAGGAACAGCGCATCCTTCACCCCGAACACGCTGCTCGACGATCCGGGAGCATCCGCCTTCGGGGTCGGAGCAGGCGCATCCGAGGCGGGGGGATCGGAGACCACGACTCCTCCCTGCTCGGGGACCACGACCTTCATCGGAGAGACAAGGACCTCGATCTCCCCCTCCTTGAGGACCGCGACCTTCGGTTGGTCGGCAGCCTTCACAACCGACTGCTTCTTCGAAGCTCGGCTGTCCTGAGGCGCTGCCGACGGCCTCTTCTTCTTCTCCTGCTTTGCCCTGCCCTTCGCCACCAGAGCCTTGTAGTCAAGCTTCATCGTCTCTGCAAAAGCCGAATGAAAAAACTTAGAAAAATTTTCGTGAACTTTAGACAAAAGAGTATAAATACCAGAAGCATACGAGGGTCGATCGGACTGAGACCCCCACGGAACAGATGCTCCTCCGTAATATCTTTCCAGCTTAGCGCTGGCAGGGCGAGGAGCTTCTTCTGGACCTCCACGTCCTCATCACTCAGCGGCACCTCTCTCCTGGTCCGCTTGGGCAGACCTTCCTTCGCCCAAACCGTCGGTATCACCCATGGCGTCAGATTTCGGACGAGGAAGTACTTCTCCTTCTAATGTTTGATCGAGTCCGAGTTCTCGATCAACTTAACTCCCGTCCGAGGAAAAAGGAAAAACCTCTGCTCGTCCCGCTTCGGCTGGCAGGGTCGGAAGAGACTCCGAAAGAGGAACATAGTCGGCTTGGCGCCGATCTCTTGGCATCGGAGGACGAACGCCACGACGTGCCTCCATGTATTCGGCATCAGTTGAGCAGGACTCAAACCGTACCAGACCAGGACCTCAACCACGAACGGGTGGAGGGGAAAGCGGAGTCCGACAATGAGAGAGTCGACCGGAAAGACACATATGTCCGACGAGGACTTTGTGTTGGCTCGGAATCCCGGCCCAGGAAGGAGCAGTACATACTCAAGTGGGATCCGGAAGCCCTCTCGGATCAAACGAAGATCGGTCTCGGTAAGAGTCGAGATCCTATGGTCCACCTCGGACAGCTCCCTAGGCTCGTTCTCCTCCACCAGCTTAGCCGTACCTTGAGTAACTCTCTCCAAGGTATCCTCGGCGTAATCCCGGACGCCTCCCACGCTCGACACTGCGATGGGCTGCCGACCAAATGCCCCCGCTCTCTTCGGTGTTTCCACTATCGTGATCACGGCTTTACCCTTTCGGGACTCCGCCACGACTTCCTCCGGCACTTCAGCCACTTCACCCTCTTTATCCGGACGAACGACGTCTTGCTCGCTCGGCTCCACTACTCCCTTCTTTTTATCCCCTCGGCCAACAGCTTGCTCCGAGGCAGGGGTCTCAGCCGAAATCTTAACCATTTTTCCTAAAAGAGAGGGAAAGGAGACTGACCTTGAAGTGACAGGTACGGTCGGAAAGTTCGCCGGAAACAAGGAACGCTACCGCGACAGCTAGCAACGCCACCAGAGAGCTAAAAACTTCGAAGCGAAGTAAAAACTGAAGAGAGAGAGAGTAAAAGTGAAAAGTGAGACTTAGTCTAAGAGGGGGTGAAGATTTATAGTAAAATTGGGACGTCCCTTGGACTTCCAATCGAAAGTTTGCGACTTTTGGGCCGCTCTCGAAACGTCGCGAAGGCCCATCACCACTATCTCCGTTACCAAGTCAACTAACTCGGCTCCAGGGAATCTGAACCCGAGCTACAAGCAACCCGAACATGCCGGCAATAAGCTCCGGTCGGAATCCGAACAAGTGCCTTCCCGAGCGTGTAAACGAGGAAAACTCACTTTCCCCTCAACTTTCGCGCCTGATCTCGATCAGACGGCCCAGATCTCGCCGAAAACACTAAACGACAAGATAGTGTTTTCTTGGGAACTGCGCCCGTCTCGAGATGCGCGCCATCATCCAACGGCTCAGGGTGCGCCACGTCGCTCGGACGATTGAACCCTCGGACGCTCCACATTTGTGTAGAGGAACCAGGAAAAATTTTGATTCAAAGATTGAAGGCACCGCCCTCGGCGAGTGCCCCCCAGGTCCCGTGTCTCGGTCGGTATCCCGCCGACCCACGGGCCCCGGTCAAAAACAGATCGGCACTCCTCCCATCTCTAACTCCTCCGGGCTGACATCCATCAGAAGCCATCAGCCCGGAAGGAAGACAGAGATGGGAGGGGGCCCATCAACACTCAGAGATCGGGAAAAGCGTACCATTCCGAGCTAGTTGGTTGCAACTGGAAGGCTCGGCTTGTCAGAGAACCCTGGCAACAGCGCCTTCACAGTTGCAAACAACGAGCTCGGATGGTCCGGAACAAGGATTCGGACATGGATCATCACCTCTTCCACCAGGATCTCCGCCCACCTTGACACCCACTTCGGAGCAACCAAAGAAGGCCGAAGATCTTGGTGGAAGAACGACCACCCGTCCTTCCGAAGTAACTCGCCCCTCGGGTCCGGTCTACGGTCGTCACCACTACTGCCACGTTCCCCCCCCCCCCCCCCCGTTCCTGACATCCACTTTGGGGCCGTCAGGAACAAAGGGAAAACCAAGCAGAAGAGCAACCACCCCTCCGGACCTCAAGAGAGAAGCTACCCAAGGCAGATACCTCCGAGGTCTGAAACCCTATGATGATTGCGACTAAAATGACAAAGGGAGTGGAGTACTTATAGCCTGCCTCCAAGAACCAGCCATTATGACCCTCAGAAGCTGAAACGTCGCGTATTAATTAAGGAAGTTATCATTAATGACATTGGGAAGCCGGAACGCCGCACAAACCCCAAAGCACCATTGATGCCCTTGGAAACAGCATCGTTTCGGCTCAGACTGCGCCACGACACTCGTCCGGCCAAAACCCCCACTCTTCGGTCGGAAGCCGAGCAAGTGCCTTCCCGAGCGTGTAAACGGGGAAAACTCACTTTCCCCTCAACTTTCGCGCCTGATCTCGATCAGACGGCCCAGATCTCGCCGAGAGCACTAGACGACAAGATAGTGTTTTCTTGGGAGCTGCGCCCGTCTCGAGACGCGTGCCAACATCCAACAGCTCAGATAGCGCCACGTCGCCCGGCCTGCCGAACCCCCCTACCTCCGGTCGGCAGCCGAGCAAGCGCCTTCCCGAGCGTGTAAATGGGGAAAACTCACTTTCCCCTCAACTTTCGCGCCTGATCTCGATCAGACGGCCCAGATCTCGCCGAGAGCACTAGACGACAAGATAGTGTTTTCTTGGGAGCTACGCCCGTCTCGAGACGCGTGCCAACATCCAACAGCTCAGATAGCGCCACGTCGCTCGGACGACCGAAGCCATGCTTCCTCGGTTGGCTTCCGAGCAAGTGCCTTCCCGAGCTGGTAAATGGAGAAAAAAGACACCGAGCTACTTAAACCGTCGGATCTCTCAGAAATTCGCGCTCCCAATGATGAACGGCCCAGATTGCGCCACGTGCGCTAAAAGACAAGATAGCGTTTTCTTGGGAACCGCGCCCGTCTCGAGATGATCACCGGCATCCGACAGCTCAGATAGCGCCACGTCGCCCGGCCTGCTGAACCCCCTACCTCCGGTCGGCAGCCGAGCAAGCGCCTTTCCGAGCTCGTAAACGGAGAAAAACGCTGCCGAGCGGTAACAGCCATCAGATCTTTCCGGAATTCGCACTGGTCCCTGATCAACGGCTCAGATCCAGCCACGCCATCAATCGGTATTTAAATCGTTTTTTATTTATTTAAATCGTTTTATTTATTTAAAAGTTGCGAAAAAATTGCTAAAAATTCGGGAAAATTAACTAAAAATTCTGGAAAATAATTGGAAATTTGGGGGCACATTTTCGAACCCCTAAGCGAACAATTATTACCTAGAATGTACCGTTAAAGGCCTCCGAACAATTAGTGAACACGTCGCAAAATTAAATAAATAGTCCAAAAAAATAGATAAAAACCCTTAAATACCCGATGCGACCAGAGAACAGCCAGCGGCGTCGAAAGTTACCTCACTACCCCCTTTTCTAGATTCAAAATCCCACATTTGGACTCCGATACAACTCCACCGGCCACTAAAACAGCTAGACTACTCCTCAAAGTCTGATCATACTCAGTCTTTAGGAGTGGGGGGCTCGTGATATGGCTAAAAATGGGGCTAAATCGAGACCGTCCAGATCGAGCACGAATCTTGAAGCACGGGGGTAAAAAGGTAATTTCACATACAGATGGATCCAAAACGGGTATTGGGCCCCCTTCTCACAAAACCAACCACCCGCGAATAGATCCACTTCAACTGGGCACGGGTCCCGACCCGATACAGGCCCGGTCCACCATGAGGAGAATCAAGGCCACTGATTTGACTAAATCAAATCAATAAGCCTGATTGGCTCTCACCAGGGAATCAGGGCCTAATTTCCCAAAACAGAATAGGAGGATTTTCTTCCTGGCTGTTAGGCAGGAAATCAGGATCCTAACCGTTCCAAAGACGACTATAAATACAACCCCTCTACCACCAAGACCAGGTTAATCACTTTTTCATCACTTAAGCTCTTTCTTAATCTTTGGCTGATTACTGACAAGAGCGTCGGAGGGTGCGTCGCCGGAATCAACCCCGGTGTCTCGCACTTCCTTGCAGGTTGCGGCAGGAGCAAGAAGACCGAGTCAACTGTTCAGGTTTTTCTCGGACTCACAAATTCTATCTGTTTACCCCCACACCGAAATCAGCGGTAACAGAAAACATATTAGGTTTGTATGAAGATATAATAGATTTGATGAGTAGATGAGTTAAAAGTTGAATCTTTTCTTGAAACTATACTATTGATGACCAAAACCCTATTTTGATTAATTGTGATTGCTAAAGAACCTAATAAAAATCATGAGTAGGTTGTTTTCCCTCACATACTTGCTGTTTTGACTTGTTGAGAAGTGTTGTATGATGATATTGCATAAAATGGATAAAAAGATTCCTTTACTTGTGTATAAATGCATGAGCTCTATTTGTGGGTTTTTCGTTGAGTAGAAACTTGATTAATAATTGTTATAATTTCTCATATGCATGGATAAATTATTGTGAATGATTTTGGATGAGTTTAATGGCTATTGAATCTAAGAATCAAGTCTTGGAGTTTTGAGAATGGGGTTTAGAATTGGATCTATTCATTATGACCAATTTGGGGATTTCGTGATTTTGTGAAGTTTTGAGAAGTTTTCAATTGGATATGATTGATTTTAGTACTGAGATTAAATCTAAACATTTCACATTTTCTAATTGATGAGTTTTGAATTTTTGTTGGTGCACAAACATGTGTACATATATCTTATTCATTGTTTTCAAAGAAATTGGGATTTCATGTGTTTTGATGGAATTTTAATTGGATTTTAATTATTTTGGTTTCGAGATAGTTCTAAACATCCCACTACTCTTATTGATGAATTTTTGAAGCCTAAACTGGTGCTAAAATTCGTATTTGAATATATATGTATATAAGATATTGTTTTAAAAGATTTTTGTGGAAAACTCCTATTTCGAGATCTTGATATGTTTTGACGTGTTCTAATAACTCTTATATGTTATACAAGTTACAATTAATCATCTCAGGAAATTAGTTCTTCAAATTTGTGATTTTACAAAGTGGAATTATGTATCGGTTTAAAACATGCACAAACCGTCTGTAGGTGTGACAGTCGACTGGTAAGTTTCGACAGTTGACCGTCGCGAACCTAGATGTAGTGTTTTCTTGGAGTTTTGGATTTTCGTGCGGGACAGTCGACTGACCCCTTTTTACACTCAACTGCCACTGCTCTGATTTATGTTTTCTTAAAGCTTTGGATTTTACGCGGGACAGTCGTCCAACTACAGTATGCAGTCGACTGTCACTGTTCTGATTGATGGATTTCTTGAGTTTGGATTTCACGCGGGACAGTTGACTGACCACCCTATGAAGTCGACTGCTACTGCTCTAACTGATGTTTTCTCGAATTTTCTGATGCTTCTTTTGAATGATTGTTCCTTCAATATTATATTGTTTTAAAAGATGTTTTGCTACAGATTAAAAATGTTTTACAGAGATTTATATTAGAGCTTTAAATGTATTCTTTTGGACCTTATTTGAGTTATACGTATTTTCAAAGGAATTGATGTTTTGTGATATTCTACAACTTAAAAATATGATTTTCAATTATTTAATAGATTTAATATTTATTTGGATTCTGGAATTTTATATAAGATTTGGATTTTTGTTGATTTAAGAAGTTTCCTCATATAATCATTTTAACGATAAATTTGTGAGTTTTATTGAAAATTTTGGTCTTGATGGATGAGTTGTGATTTCTCTAGGAGTTGAGTGGAAGTCCTGTGAACCGGCAAATGAGATTTGTGGATTTAGACCTGTGGGGTCATGGGTTTGTTTTGTGGAATTAAGTCCGGGAGGATACACTAACTCTAGAGAGAGAATTTGTGTTTTTAATAATAATCAACTTAAGGACAGACACTAGTGGAGATGTGATGGAATTTGGGAAACGTAAGTATATGCTCTGGTCTTGTTAGGCCAACGGATGCGTTCTAGGACTGTGTTGTTCTGCCTCGAGAGGACATTTGTATGTTCGCGTGTCGAGGATCTCCATGTCTATTCACGGAGCATACAGGGTGCATTCACGTGTCAAGGGTCGACAGGCTTATTCACGGAATGTACCGGTGTATCTGCACGTCGAGGGCCTTGCAAGCCTATTCGTGGGGTACACGGTTGGGAGGTGATTCTCCAGTTGTTGAGCTATTCTTACATGATGCTTGCGCGTCGATGACTGTGGTGCCTATTCGCGGAGTATTCTGGATCTTGTTTCCCATCACCGTAGTAGGATTAGTTGCATAACGAGGGATATAACCCTGTAAAGTGGAGAACGTTAAGGGCTTGCATCGGACCTATGTATTGTGAGATGCATAGAATCCGACAAGTATGCATTAGAGAATTAGCATATAGCATTGATATTTTCTTGACTTGGTTTTATGCATGTTGTTTCCTGTTTTCCTACACTTGACACTTAGTCTAGTTTCACTTGATGTTTTTATGTCTTACTTTTTACTATTTCATATTCCTTGATGTTTTCATGTCTTATTTATTGTTATTTCCTACTTCATTTATTCTTGCTGTTAACACATGTTGCTTATGACTCTATGCCTTATGATTTATTTATGTTGTTTTCTTTTGATATCACTCATACCGTTATGGCTGACCCCTGTAGTTTTGGGGGTTAGGGTTATCTCTAGCCTCATGTTTTATAGGTAGGTGCTTATAGCTTGGAATTTGGATGCTTATGCTATATTGATGTTATGTCTTATGTAAATTGTAAAAGAAAGTGTTGTAAAGAAAGATTGTAATTCAAGGTGTTTTGTATTCCGTTGTGTTTTGTAAACAAGTGATGTAATAAAAGTTTGTAATAAAAATTATCTGTGTTTTGGCTATGTTTACTATTGCAATTGAAGTTGATGCTGGGAATTGTGCTACGTATTTCTGAGATATCATATTGAAAATTCGGGGCGCTACAGTATATTTGTATACATTATAAAAAGGCTACAATGGAAAAAAAAAAAAAAAAAAAAAAAAAAAAAAAAAAAAAAAAAAACTTAACTAAAGTTTAAGACAAATTCATTTAACTACCCTCCACATTCTGGCAAAAATCTTCCCTAAAATTTCCTTGGGCATTGAGCATTGATGTTTAAGTGCATTTTGTGATCAAATGTGCATGTTCTTAATTGCCTGCATAAACTTAAAGGTAGTTTTTGGTGGATTTTTTTTAGGGTAGTTTTTTGACTTTGCAAAAACTTTAGGGTAGTTTCTTTTTTCTTTTTCTTTTTTTTCTCTTTTTGCACCTTTGGCCTTGAAAAAAATACCAATTTGGAGAAAAATTTACTTAACACTGATATTTATGCAGGATGCCGATGTTCGGCTTGAATATTTTGAGTCTAAAGAACTAGAGCAACAAAAAATTGTACCCAATGGAATCCCAAAGGCTGAGGTCATCTCAGGTAAGGAAATTACTATGCTCATTTTGATCATTAAGTTATAAAAATGTCTTTTTTTAAAAGTCAATCATTTATATTTTTCTAGCGTATCAGACCTTCTTGGCTTTATAAATCCAGATCAGGACACCAAAGAAAGAGATCCCCAGAGAAAACAAAAGCGTGCAAAGGTAATTCTTTTTAAACTCATCTCGTATTCTCTGCTTGCTGATCTAATTTTGTGATCCTTCCTTCCTTTTATTTATGTACGCCATCAATCAACAATAGAACCTATGATAGACCCAAATACCATATGACTGAAAGGATATTCTGAAAATGGATACTGACAAAGCCCTTCTCATTTCTTGGTAAGTTGCCAATTGCCGGTATCATACAACATAAGAAGTAATTAGAAAACATTTTAACACTTATGATAGTCCACATATATACTATCAGGACATGTTTCCAATGCCCAATAGGCATATGAAGCCTTTGTAAAACTGATATCCTTCACAAGAAAATTTCAAAAGTTAAATAGCTCCGGGAAAATTTTACTCAAAACTGATTTGGAATCATTGAGTTTAGAAGAGAGTGTTCTCTCATGAAATTTCTAATTTCTGTATAAGGCTAAATTTGAAAACCCCCCTTGAACTATGGCCTTTATGCAGAAAACCCCCCTGATCTTTTTTTAATGCAGAAAATCCCCTGAAGTATGGTTGTTGCAAAAAACCCTCCTGAAGTATTTCCAAAAATCACATCTAACTTTTCTACTTGTATCAGATAACCCCATTCATCTTTACAAGTTGTTTCAAAAAACATCATACATCTTTCTCATTATTGTCAAAAACCTCCCTCAACTTTAGCAGAAGTCTTACGCTAGCGAGGTGGGTTTTTTGCAACAATACTTAAGGGGGGTTTTCTGCATTAAAAAAGAGGGTTTTCTGCATAAAAGCCACAGTTCAAGGGTTTTTTTTTCTTCCCAAATTTAGCCTTTTGTATATATTTCATTTAACAAATTACCTATGTTTCTTTTTGTTACTATTTGAATTTGTGATAGAAATTTCGAAACATAAGAGTATGGATGCAAGTGATGCAATTACTGCATATATCCATTCTTAATTTGACATGTATGGAGTTGGGGGCGGATTATGCATGCAAAATCCTAACTCCAACCCTCCAGACAGATAATATCTATCTTATAGGGCATCTGCAAAAACAATGATAAACTTCACATAGTTTGATTGGAAATTATCGTGATAAACTTCACATAGTTTGTTCGAATATATACACTTGAATTTTATTTGATTTCATTTTACACAAAAACAGACACGCACATTCCAGATGTTTCTTTTACATTTATGTTCATTTTTAGACACTACAAATGTTTCTTCCACGTATTCATGTTTCATTTTCACATTAAAGTATCTGAATCCGCATTCTACGTATTAACATTTAAAATGTATCTTTCAATCTGAATGATCCTTCAAAATACTTATAAATCTGTCATTTTTCGTATCACCATTGATAGAATTAAAACTTACAAATGTTTGTAGAGTACTGACTGAAACTGAGACGTACACCACTACAAAAGTTTCTTATATATATTTATGTTGTTTATTTGCACATTAGAATACTATCTGCTTAATACTTTCATGATCAGCACACACACATGCCGATTGAATGTTTCTTTTACATATTTTTGTTATATATTTGCACATTAATATATCTGATTTTATCAATGGATTTGAGACTTCCTACAACCTATCCCCATCCCCTTTTATAGAAACACATAGGCACCACCTTTCCCTCCACAACGGTTGCAAGCATACTCCCAAGCATAAAGTTAGAAACTTTCACGTCAGTTGCATGTCCCTAAGATAATCACCTTCTTCAGATTGTTAGTTGCCTTTAGTGATAAGAAATAGGTGTGCTACAGTTTCACAATTTTCAATCCCCAAGCTCAAGGGTCTAGTCTCCTTTAATGACCTATAAAACTGTTGCTTGAGCTTGCAAATTTAGTCAGTACTTTGTAGTTTCGATGTAATCTGACCGGAGATCCAGTATTTAGTTATAATTATACCACTGGGCATTGGTCCACTTATTCTCTATTCACTTCTTTCTTTTTTCCCACAATTTTTCCTATGTTTATTTTGCTTCATATTATTGCATATCGACTTACATATTTTTTATATTTCCTAATCTTTTGATTCTGACACTTCAATGCAGAACATCAGTAGAGTGAGTCAAGAAAAATCTGTCGCAGTTGCAGATAATTTTGAGCAAGTGATAATCTCCCCATCCATGTATGCTCAACTTCAAGAATCAATGAACTGAAACGCCTAAAGAAGTCTACTCATAAGTTTCAAGAGACAAACAAGATAACGCATCTCGAGGTTACAGGAGCAAATGATGTATCTACTGAAGAATCATCAGATAAGGTTGGCTATAGGCTAACTCTTCTCTAGAGTTTTTCCTACAACTAGCTTGCTCCTTTCATTATAAACTGAATTAGTAGCTTATTCAATCACCAATTTGTTCGTCCACACAAATCTTTTGTAACTTCATTTTGTGAAAGAGTGGTCAATTCCCAACTTTTATTCTTACCTATAGATTCTGTTTAATCCAAAGTTTTAAATATCCTTGATTATCCAGTTCCGAGAGTAAATGGACATGGTATATTCTAAAATTTTGTTTATATCTTTTTGGGGGAATTTTTTTTTCGGAAAAGAAATTCGATTTTTTTTTGTTTAGGAATCTGCTGACGACGAGCGACATTCGGCAGCGGTGGTCAGATCGGGAGTAGAGAGAAGTGGGGTTTGGGTTTGGTGTTTTGGGTTTGGGGTTCGGGTTTAGCATTAGGATTGGGTTGGGATCAGTTTAGGATCAGGTCGGATTCGTAACACCCTAGTTTTCATTTATGAGATTTTGTGATTTTACGTGTTGTGCACGTATGATTTCATTTGTATAATTCCTTTTATAAAATATTCTTTATATAGTATTTGTTCTATTTATTTTCCAAAAATTATTCTCTTTTAAGCCCATTCTATTAATTAATTAATTTAATTATTTTAAAGCCCAGGGTTAGTTTGGCCCATTAGTGAGCCCATTTACTTTAATTCTCTTTTGAAATGGTCTAACTTGTAGTGTAGACTCATTTCATGGACATTTAATTTTTAGTCACATGAACACATTTGTAAACGGAGGATATTAGGTGGCATGTGCATGCAATGGAGTGTGCATTGCACACCTTTCACCATGGCCGGATAGGTTTGGAGTTGAGTGGGAGAGATGGAAGTGGTGGAGAGGTAGTTGCTCATCATGGGTAGTTTCTATAACTCCCCAATACATCTTGGCCCTTAATCTCTAACCATTTGATCTAATCTTGACCCTCCATTCACCCTAGAAAATTGTATAAATACCCCCTCACACACTCTTCATTCTCACACTTGGAAAAAAATTGAAAAATAAAGAATAGAAAGAGAGAAAAGAATACAAGTAGTAAGGCAAAAGATTAAGGAGTTGTGAGTTGAAAAGAGTGAGTGTTGTGTGTGTTCTTCAACCCAAGGAGAAGGAGGCCGGATTGCATAGGGGAGGCTCGGGTTCAAGTTGCAACAAGGAGAAGGCAATTTTCGTGGCTTGATCTAGGAGGAGAAGGCTTCACTCATTCGTCGTAGAAGATCTCTAGGAGTCTAATTGATTGTTTCTCTTCATTTAAGGTGGGTGTTTCTCTTAAACTTCTAATTAGACATCATGTTAGGATGGGTTGACAAATTAAGGAGAAACTCTAACCAATATAGCCATGCATTATGAAAATGAGACAAATTGCTATTAGTTTGTATGTTAAAAGGGTGTTAAATTGATTGCCGAATTATGATTTGTTAAATGATTACCATGTTACCATGCTCAATTTTGTTGTGATGTGCTAGATAAACAAATACATGCTTGCATGTTGAACAATTGAATACAGAACCATGGAAGTAGGTGATTTTGATTAATGTGTTGTTAAATGACATGAAAAATGAATTTTATTACTGAGATAATTGTACAATGTTAATAAAAATATTATAAGTGATATAGGAAAATTTTAAGTATAATTTTTAAGGAGATTATGCTTATTTTCCCCTAAATTCGAAATTGAAGAATAAAATGAAGTAGAGAGCAAATTATGTTGTTTTGTATCAAAAAACAAAATTTTATTTTACTGAAATGTTGTAATAAGATGAAAAATAAAATCTGGAATTTTTGAATGAATTTGGAGAAGAAAAAGAACCAAAAACATTTTGGGAATTTGGAAAACCCAGTAGAACAGTCGACCGATTATATTGAAACAGTCGGCCGTCCTGATTATTTGTTTTCGAGTTCAAATCTTTTACGAAACAGTCGACCGACCATAGCTTGACAGTCGACTGCTCTGATTATTTATTTTTGAGCTTTAGAACATCGCGGAACAGCCGACTGGCCATGCTTAACAGTCGATTGCCCTGAGAAAAATGAAATTATATTGTTTATGCATGGGATTGTGTATGAAATTGAAATTGAATGACTTGATGAATTATGAAAGAACATGAATATACAAATGTCATGAAAATGAAGTGGAAATTAATGTTAATCATGAAAAGAGAACTTATGAGTATGAAAGACTCAAGTTTGTGATTATGAATTGAAATTGAGAACTAGAGTGTAGTTAAGCCTCATACTGGCATTGAAAAGAAATGTGTTGAAATGAAATTTGAGATGAAAAGACCAAGATTTGGGTCATGTTGAATAAGTGGTTAAGACCGGTATAGTGGAAGGACTAACTCTAGAAAATTGATTTTGTTCATGACTCAAATAACTAAGGACTAGATACATAGTGAAGACGTGATGAAAATAAGAGAAAAACACGAGTATGAGGGCCTCGGAGCTACGGTGTGAGAATATTCACAGGCTGTCTTCACGATGCATCGTGACATGATGTGGATATGTCTCCAGGAGTCCGTACCGCAGGCGATGCTCGTGGGGTGTTTGGTGACTGCGGGCGGTGTCATGTCCCATGACGGAGGCTGAATTGTCAATAGGTTCTTCACGATGCGTCGTGACATGACGTGGGATTTCCCTCCAGGCTGTCTGGACATGAGCTCGTAACTCATAGAACAT
Source organism: Hemerocallis citrina (assembly GCA_017893485.1). Classification (NCBI taxonomy): domain Eukaryota; kingdom Viridiplantae; phylum Streptophyta; class Magnoliopsida; order Asparagales; family Asphodelaceae; genus Hemerocallis; species Hemerocallis citrina. The sequence continues at coordinate 193,037,164 of CM030358.1, forward strand.
CTAGGATACTTATCATAGTTACAGGAGTAGTTTAAGTCATGACGAGGGATTGAACCCTACAAGATGAAGAACGGTTAAGGGCTTGCCCTCAGACCTATGTAGTATGGGATGCATAGAATTATCATGTCACGACAAGATGAAAAAGTGATAAACATTAAGCATGAATTCATAAACAACATATAATAAACAAGAATACATAAATTATGACGTAGCAAGGAAACATGAAACCTCAAGTGAAGCTAAACTAAGTGTCAAGTGTAGAAAACAGGAAGCACATGCGTAAAACCAAGTCAAGAAAACACAATTCTATATGCTGACTCTCTAATGCGTACTTGTCGGAGTCTATGCATCCCACTCTACATAGGTCCGGTGCAAGCCCTTAACGTCTCCACATTATAGGGTTCAATCCCCCGCTATGCAACTAATCCAATCCCGATGACTACTACGAGATAAAGATAAACTGTGAGTATTAGCCCATGCCCCGATAATTCCGGAGGTCAATCTCTATCCACAGATAATTTCGGAGACTATTTCACTCACACCTGGGAATCTTTGAGAATACCCCACACCGCAAGCAATGACACCTCATCACACGAATACCACATGTGCGTCGCCTCGACCCCGATAATTCCGGAGATCAATCCCACACCACAAGTAATTCCAGAGACCATTTCACTCACACCTGGATAATTCCGAGGATTATCTCATACCGCAAGCCATACTGAGGTCCATAACCCATGTTCTCGTTCATCATATCACCACTAGTGCATGTCCTTATCACTTTTTAGGTTATTTAATTACTTAACGAATCTCCTAGAGTTGGTGCACCCTACTGGACTTAACTCAACAACTGATCAACTAAAATGCCTCAACGGACCAAACATAAATAACTCAACTGCCGGTATATTAGGGTCACACACACCCTCTAGAGACTCACACTCAAATGTCCAAACCAACTTTCCAACATAAATTGCTCAACTTAACATCTAGAAAACATATGTTCAATAGAAGATAAGGTATAAAATAATAAGTTATAGATTAAAGCATTTGGAGAATAAATCATTTGAAAGAACATTCAAAAATATAAAGGTACATCAGTATCAGTCGACTAATAACAAGCGTAAGTCGACTGTCCAGAAAGAGAATTTCATGGTTTTAAGAAAAATAAACTAAGTGTTATAAGTCGACTTGTAAAGGTCATAGGTCGACTGTCCAGAGAGAAAATCCAATAATCTTTAAAAAAATATTCTAAGTATAGCAGTCGACTAAAAATGGTCATAGGTCGACTGTCCAGAGAGAAAATTTACAATAACTTTGAAAAATAATTCTAAGTGTACCAGTCGACTGTAAAAGGTATAGGTCGACTGTCCAGAAGGAAAATTTCAAGAAAACTAAAGAACGTAGCAGCCGGGTCGTATCAGTCGACTGAAAATTTATACCAGTCGACTGTCGACCTACAGACTGTATACTTTTGATTGTGCACAATTCAACCGATACATAGTTTTACATTATGAAAACGATTTTTTCAAAAGCATATTGCTTATATGTTCAAATATAACTGGTAGGACATATAATAGTCCACAAAACTAAATCAAACTACTTGGATTTATAAAAATAGAGATTTTGTTGATTTCCTTCCAATTAAACATGAAATTGTGCATATCATCAAAATAGAGTTTTTTCTGAAAATCAATTACTCATTGAAATTTCTTCGTATTCAGATCCAAAACATATAATATCAAAATCTCAAAAGAATCCCCAATTTGGGTATATTCCTCAACTTAACTAAATTCTCAAATTTTGATTCTCAATATATGATCTCTTGATTCATAACTTTCCATTCAAATTCCTCAAAACTGAATTACTACTACAACTCACAACCATAATTAATTGATAACATCACCATGTCCAATTTGTATTCAACCAAATACTCAAAATCATTAAAAAAAGTCTCACCTTTATTAGATTCATGCATAAAATTCACTATATTCATTCAATCCAACATTTACCCAAAAGAGAACGACTACCCACATACAATCCTATTTACAAACAACTAGGGTTTCACAAGATCCAATTTTTCATCCAATTCATAATGTGCATATTCATATTCAAACCCTAAACATGTTTTCTAGTAATAAGATTCAACATCCAATATCCATTAAACATTCATAGATCGAACAATCAAATTGTACCAAATCACATACATAAACAAATCAACAAAACAATTACATGCAAAATACACAAAGCAAACAAACATGTCACTCACATACATAAAGCAAACAACAAATAATTTACATCACTCACCTTGAATGAAGAAACCTTGATAAGAAACCTTTCCTTCGCGAGATCCAAAATCTTCTCCCAAATCCTCCAAAAATAAGAAAACTTAATGTTGTGCAGCGAATGACGGCTGCGTTTCTTTTAAATAGGCCGGAAATAGAGGATTTACGGTTTTTAGACACATTTGCAAAATAACCCATCGAAAATATAACTTTACATAAATAGACCCCTATATTTGGAAACTCGATAAAATTATTTAAATTGAGATTTAAAAGAAAAATAAACTCCTTAACTCTAGCCGGCACTATTTTAAAAGTCCAGAAAATAGTTTTGTACTTTCACCCCCCAAAATGACAATTTTGCAAAAAGATCATTCTTTTCTTAATATTTGCAAATAGATCCAATAAATATCAGAAAAATCTAGAAAAATTATAAATAAATCCCAAATAATAAATAATGATTTTCCATAAAATAATTTTAGCTTTTGAACTTTCAAGAAACATTTGAACGTGTTTCGCACGTGTAAAAAGATAAATTTTCTGAAAATATTTATTAAATCCCTAAAAATCATTTTAATTCATTTATAAACCTTTAAAAATAATATTTAAAAATACGGGGTACTATATCACTCCCTCCTTAGAAGAGTTCTGTCCTCAGAACTTTCGCTAATGAGGTCCAAACAAGAATGAACAAAGAATTTGAAATTTCATAAACGAACCATAATTTCAAAACATTCACATAGAAGGACATATCAAACAAGAGAAATACCTTTCAATCCAATAGTACAATCATCCAAAGAAATACCATCACATAAAAGAAAGTACATTCATACAAAAAGCTCAGGGAAATCCTTCTGCATGCGATCCTCTGGCTCCCAAGTAGCCTCTTCGAACTGCTGATTCCTCCACAACACCTTGACCATAGGTATCACTTTGCTCCTAAGAACTTTCTCCCTACGGTCAACGATCTCAACAGGTTGTTCTCTGTAACTCAGGTTCACCTGTCGACCTTCAGAAATCTCTACCAATTGATAATTCTGATCTGGCACATACTTCCTCAACAATGACACATAGAATACATCATGCACCTGTGCCAACTCCTCTGGAAGCTTCAACCTATATGCTGTCTTGCCAATCTGCTCCACGATCCTGTATGGCCCAATATACCTTGACGCCAACTTACCTCACTTACCAAACCTGATCACTCCTTTGGTCGGAGACACCTTGAGGAAAACTGCATCCCCAACCTCAAATTCCAAGTCCTTTCGTCGAGTATCAGCATAACTCTTCTGCCGACTCTGAGCCTCGACCAACCTCTTGCGAATCAGCTCAATCTGCTCTGACGTCTGCTGCACGATCTCAGGACCAAACATCTGCCTCTCGCCAACCTCGTACCAACAAACAGGTGTCCTGCACCTCCGCCCGTACAAAGCCTCATACGGCGCCATCCCGATACTCGTATGGTAACTGTTGTTATAAGCAAACTCAACCAATGCCAAGTATCTCTCCCAGCTATCACCGAAATCCATAACACATGCCCTCAACATATCTTCCAGTACTCGATTCACCCTCTCCGTCTGACCATCGATCTGTGGATGAAATACGGTAGTGAAATCAGTTCTGGTGCCTAAAACTGCTTGTAGGCTCTTCCAAAACCTTGAAGTGAACCTTGCATCTCTGTCGGAAACAATCGACACAGGAACTCCATGAAGTCTCACAATTTCACCAATGTACAACTCAGCCAATTTTTCCAATGACCAAGTAATCTTCATGGCTAGAAAGTGAGCCGACTTAGTCAAACAGTCTACAATAACCCAAATCGAGTCATTGCCCTTCGAACTTCTCGGCAAACCTGTAATGAAATCCATACTGATATTCTCCCATTTCCACTCCGGAATAGGCAACGACTGCAACAAACCTCCAGGTCTCTGATTTTCTGCTTTGATCTGCTGACAAGTCAGACATCTTGCCACGAAATCTACTACATCCCTCTTCATACCAGACCACCAAAAATGCTGTTTGATGTCCCTGTACATCTTCGTGCCTCTAGGATGTACTGACAACAAGATACTGTGTGCTTCCTACAAGATACTCTCTCTCAAATCTGCATTATCCGAAACACACAACCTCTCACCCATCCAAAGAACTCCACCTTGGACACGAAACTCTGATAGCTTGCCTTCTGAAACCTGTTGCAACATCTTCTGAATCTCTGAATCTGATCTCTGACCTTCCACAATCCTCTCTCTCAAGGAAGACTGCAGCCTCAACTGAGCCAAAGATGCCCCTAAACCCTGCAGCACCACCTCGATACCTGCCTGATCAATCTCTGCTGCCAACTCGCTTCGAGTAGTGATCAAACTTGATAAACTACTCTTCCTACTAAGTCCATCAGCTACCACATTTGCCTTACCCGGATGATACTTGATCTCAGGACGAATGTCTTCCAATACTTCCAACCACCTTCTCTGCCGAAGATTTAGATCCTTCTGTTGATAAATGTACTTCAGGCTCTTGTGGTCAGTGTACATATTGACCTTCTCACCATAAACATAATGCCTCCACTTCTTCAAGGCAAAGGTAATAGCTGCTAGCTCCAAATCATGCGTCGGATAATTCTTCTCATGCGGACGCAATTGCCTCGAACCATAAGCAATAACCTTGCCTTCTTGCATCAAGACACAGCCTAAACCTCTGAGAGACGCATCACTGAAGATATCATAATCATTCCCAACTTGTGGCAAAGCTAAGATAGGTGCAGTAGTCAATCTCTCCTTTAACTCAAGGAAACTCGCCTCACACTTATCGGTCCATGAAAATGCCACATTCTTCCGGGTCAAACCTATCAAAGGAACTGCAATCTGAGAATAACCCTGGATGAATCTCCAGTAGTAACCAGCCAAACCCAAGAAACTTCTGACTTCCTTCACAGACGTTGGCCTGGGCCAATCCTTCACTGCTTCAACTTTCTGAGGATCAGTGATCACTCCCTCCTTAGAAAGGATATGACCAAGGAAAGCTACCTCAAACTTCCAAAACTCACACTTCGACAACTTGGCATACAAGCTATGCTCCTGCAATTTTTGTAATACCGCTGTCAAGTGCATAGAATGCTCCTCCTCCGACTTAGAATACACCAAAATATCGTCGATGAAAACCACCACGAAGGAGTCAATAAATGGCCCCAAAACCCGATTCATCATATCCATGAACACTGCTGGCGCATTCGTCAATCCGAATGGCATCACCAAAAACTCATAGAGTCCATGACGAGTCCTGAAAGCTGTCTTACTCATATCTTTCTCCTTGACTAGAACCTGATGATACCCTGATCTCAAATCAATCTTCGAAAACACAGCTGCTCCTTGAAGCCTGTCGAACAAATCATCAATCCGCGAAAGTGGATACTTGTTCTGAATAGTCACCCTATTCAACTCCCGGTAGTCAATGCACATCCTCATTGACCCATCCTTCTCCTTGACTAACAACACTGGCGCACCCCATGGCGAGGAACTCGGCCTAATAAGCCCCTTGCTCAACAGCTCCTCAATCTGCTTCTTCACTTCGTCCTGCTCTACAGGTGCCATCCTGTACGGAACCTTAGAAATCGGAGCACTCCCCGGCTGAACATTAATGCAAAACTCCACATCTCTCTGCAACGGTAATCCTGGAAAATCTTCCAAGAACACCTTAGGAAAATTTCTGACAACCGGAATGCCCTTGACTTCATCTGGAATCGCCATCTTGGATACCATTGCAGCCACCTTTGGAATCTTCTTCTTCCCTTGGAAAGTTACTGCGGGACCACCTGGTGCTTTCACTAACACCTCTTTTTGCGTGCATTCAATTGTGGCATCATATATTGCCATCCAATCAATGCCTACGATCAAATCCACTCCTAGGACTTGCAGCTCGATCAGATCAGTGCCAAACAATCTCCCGCCAATCTCGATATCACAGCCCTCGTAATATCGATCAGCGATCAATTCTTCACCTGACGGTGTTGCCACCGACAAAACCTTGCCTGGAAACAACTTAGGCTCCACACCTAAGACCTTTGCAAAATTTGGTGACACAAAAGTATGTGAAGAACCAGTATCAAATAAAATCTTTGTCTTTATTCCATTAATCAAAACAATCCCTGTCACATGAAGAGTGATACTCAATCTCCAATTATTCTCAAATAAAGGTTTTATTTATTACATTGATTAAAATAAAATCAAAACTCTTGCATACCCTGGATTACATCTTCCGAGTTACCCGCATCCTCCTCGTTTAATGCAAACACTCACCCTTGCCTCTGGAATTTACTTCCAACTAGACCATCCTTCCTCAACTGCGGACAATGAGACTTAGAATGTCCCGCTTACCCACACTGGAAATAAGTCTGCTTTGCCAACTTAGGACACGCTGACCTGTAATGACCTGCCTCCTTGCAGTAATAACAAGTCACTTCCTAAGTTGCAGGTGCCTTCTGCACTGGACCACTGAACTTGACTTGTTTTGCCGGGAATCCCCTCCCACTTTGACCTGATACTGGCCTCTTGTTCCTGTTTCATGTTTCTTGCTTCTTCTGGAACTGGTCCATGTCTTCCTCTGTCATAGCTACTCTCCTGATCAGCTTGTCGAACCTCCTTATGCCCAACGGAATCATTCTCGACCTCAAGTTTGGCCTCAAGCCCTGCTCAAACTTCTTGGCCTTCTTTGCCTCGTCAACTATCAGCTCCGGTGCATACCTCGATAGCTGAGCAAACTTGGTCTCATACTCTCGCACGGTCATGCTGCCCTGCTGTAGATTCAAGAATTCTGTCGCCTTCTTCTCCTGAATATCTAGGGGAAAGAAGCGATCCCTGAATTCTTCCAGAAAAGCCTCCCAAGTCATTTGCTGGTCTCCCAAAGTCCTCTTCACCGTTTGCCACCAAACACCAGCATCCTTTTCCAATTGCATAGTGGCCAACTTCACCTTATTGGCTGCCGGAGTTTCCGAGACCTCAAAGATTGTTTCCATCCGTCTAATCCAATCATCAGCTTCGTTTGGATCAGATTGCCCCTCAAAAACTGGCGGCCTCATCCTCTTGAAGGACTCGATCTGCTTGATAGGATCAGCGTTAACCAATCCTGGTCCAGTTCCATGATTCTGATGCTGGTTCTGATTCTGAGCCAAATTAGATGCCATCAGTGCCTCCAAAGTCTGATACACCCTGACAAATTCGGCCTCGAGATCAATTCCAGTTCCATGGGAACTTCCAACTCCATCAATATTGTTACCATTTCTGGTTCTGGGTCCTGTCATTCTGAATACTACAAAATGAGGAAAAAGTTAGAGCACCACAACACAACTCACTTTCACATCAATACCCTTTGGCTAATCCTCAACTGTACCCCAAACCAAACATCATGTTTCAGTTCTATGTGATACTCACGCTCTAATGTTCACATCTAGGTACTCACGCTCTAGTGTCCGCACCTAGGTTATTTTTATGCCATGTTTATTATTACTATTGAAGCATGCTTTGATACCAATCTCTGTAGCGCCCCGAATTTCTAATATAATATCTTAGAAAATACGTGGCACAATTCCCAGCATCAACTTCAATGTAATATTAAACACAACCAAACACCAATAAAAATTTTCAACTTTCATTACAATAATTGTTTACATAGCACAGCAGAATACAATACACTTAAATCACAACTCTCTTTTCTTTACAATAATTTACAATTACATAAGTCACTATATAAATGGAACTCAAGCATCCAAATCTGAGCCTTAAGAAATCACCTGTAAAATATGAGGCTAGAGATAACCCTAACTCCCAAAACTAAAGGGGTCAGCCATAAAGGTATGAGTGACATAAAAAAAAAAAAGATAAACAACATAAATAAACATTTAGCATGGATTCATAAACAACATATAATAAACAAGAATACATAAATTATGACGTAGTAAGGAAACATGAAACCTCAAGTGAAGCTAAACTAAGTGTCAAGTGTAGAAAACAGGAAGCACATGCGTAAAACCAAGTCAAGAAAACACAATTCTATATGCTGACTCTCTAATGCGTACTTGTCGGAGTCTATGCATCCCACTCTACATAGGTCCGGTGCAAGCCCTTAACATCTCCACATTATAGGGTTCAATCTCCCGCTATGCAACTAATCCTATCCCGATGACTACTACGAGATAAAGATAAATTGTGAATATTAGCCCATGCCCCGATAATTCCGGAGATCAATCTCTATCCACAGATAATTCCGGAGACTATTTCACTCACACCTGGGAATCTTCGAGAATACCCCACACCGTAAGCAATGGCACCTCATCACACGAATACCACATGTGCATTGCCTCGACCCCGATAATTCCGGAGATCAATCCCACACCACAGGTAATTCCGGAGACTATTTCACTCACACCTGGATAATTCTGGGGATTATCTCATACTGCAAGCCATACTGAGGTCCATAACCCATGTTCTCGTTCATCATATCACCACTAGCGCCTGTCCTTATCACTTTTTAGGTTATTTAATTACTTAACGAATCTCCTAGAGTTGGTGCACCCTACTGGACTTAACTCAACAACTGATCAACTAAAATACCTCAACAGACCAAACATAAATAACTCAACTGCCGGTATACTAGGGTCACACACACCCTCTAGAGACTCACACTCAAATGTCCAAACCAACTTTCCAACATAAATTGCTCAACTTAACATCTTGAAAACATATGTTCAATAGAAGATAAGGAATAAAATAATAAGTTATAGATTAAAGCATTTGGAGAATAAATCATTTGAAAGAACATTCAAAAAAATAAAGGTACATCAGTATCAGTCGACTAATAACAAGCGTAAGTCGACTGTCCAGAAAGAGAATTTCATGGTTTTAAGAAGAATAAACTAAGTGTTATAAGTCGACTTGTAAAGGTCATAGGTCGACTGTCCAGAGAGAAAATCCAATAATATTTAAGAAAATATTCTAAGTATAGCAGTCGACTGAAAATGGTCATAGGTCGACTGTCCAGAGAGAAAAAATTACAATAACTTTGAAAAATTATACTAAGTGTACCAGTCGACTGTCCAGAAGGAAAATTTCAAGAAAACTTTACAAATTTTCTGAAAATATTTATTAAATCCCCAAAAATCATTTTAATTCATTTATAAACCTTTAAAAATAATATTTTAAAATATGGGATACTACAGGATGTGTATAAGTTGTGCTGCATGTAAAACAACATGTCCCCAGGCCCAAACGGGAAGATTTGATTTCATAATCATTGGTCTAGCAATCCATTGGATCTATTTTATAAATGATTCTGCCAAACCATTTTGAGTGTGAACATAGGCTACTGGATGTTCCACTTTTATCCCAATTGACATACAATAATTCAGAAAAGATTGGGATGTAAATTCACCAGCATTATCAAGACGAATTGTCTTTATTGGAAAATCAGGAAAATGTGCCCGCAACCGAATTATTTATGCAAGTAATCTTGCAAAAGCCAAATTACGAGATGATAATAAATACACATGTGACCATCGAGTTGATGCATCAATTAGAACCATAAAATACCGAAACGGTCCACACGGGAGATGAATCGGACCACATATATCACCATGAATTCGTTCTAAAAATGATAGTGATTCGTTCCTTATTTTGGCTGGTGAGGGCCTTGTAATTAACTTTCCTTTGGAACAAGCAACATAAGAAAATTCATGGGATTGAAAAATCTTCTGATTTTCCAATGAATGACCACATGATTTCTCGATAATTTTCCGCACCATCATTGAACCGGGATGACCTAACCGATCATGCCAAACCTTAAATATATCTGTAAACTTCTGGTTTACAGTATCAGTAAACTTCATATTTACTGTATTATATGATTCAACCATTCTTATAATTGTATAATACAATCCAGATGAGAAAGCTGGTAATTTTTCTAACACACTTTTTGCCCATCATAGTTGAGGTAATACAAAGATATTCAATACCTCTTTCATTTATAGTCTCAATATGATATCCATTTAGACGAATATCTTAAAAACTTAATAAGTTTCTTTGAGACTTAGGCGAAAATAATACACTTTCAATTATGAATTTTGTGCCTTCTGGCATTATAAAATTTGCTCTTCCGGAGCCTTCAATTATCTTTGCACAGCCTGATATGGTATTGACATGTGCTTGATCATTTCTCAGATTAGAAAAATATTTCTTATCTTTAAGAATGGTGTGTGTAGTAGCACTATTTGCAAGACATATATTCCTAACTTAGATCTTGGATTGATACATATTCATAATCTAGATAAAGAGAAAAAAAAATGCGAATAAATAAACTTGAAAGCAATATAAAACATATAATAATAATGAAGAATGACATTAATTTGAAATAAAATTAAGCTAAAGAAAAACTTTAACGAAACTGAAACAAACTGAAATAAAACATAGTTCATAGCAAACTTAAACATAGAAACAAAATAACAAGCAGAAAGAAACTTCAAATATCATAAGCATCTTGATCACTTCTGGTCACTTCCATCTTCAGGATGGATAAGGAAATCAGCTGCATCCAGGTGCATTAGATCATCGAGGCCTTCGGGGAAATCATTAGAGTCGGCAGCAATGAAATTTGCTTCAACATTCTTTCCTTTGTTCTTCAACGACTCTTGATAAAGATCAACAAAATGCTTGGGAGTACGACAAGTACGCGACCAATGGCCTTGCATCTCGCATCGGTGGTAGATGCTTTCCTTCATCTTCTTATTCATGCCACCATCATTGTTTCCTCGTGATTCATCCCTAACATTGTGGTTACTTCGACCATCGGGGAAATAACCATTTCCTCTTTCTCGTCCACGTCCACGTCCACGTCCGCGGCCTCGGCCACGACCACGACCACGATTATTATTAAATGCTATCACATTCACTTCAGGAAATAGAGCAGAGCCAGTAGGACGAGACTCATGATTTTTCATCAATAACTCATTATTTTGCTCAGCAACAAGAAGACAGGATATCAAATCCCCGTATTTTGTAAAACCCTTTTCACGGTATTGTTGTTGCAAGAGCACATTATATACATGAAACGTGGATAACGTTTTTTCCATCATATCAGAATCAGTAACAGTTTCACCACATAATTTTATTTGTGAACTGATTCGAAAAATATCCGAGTTATACTCACTAACAGATTTAAAATCTTGAAAACGAAGATTCATCCATTCGTAACGTGCTTTCGGAAGAATCACAGTTTTCTGATGATCACACCTCTCTTTCAGTGATTTCCAAAGATTTGACCGTGAGGTATTCAACTTTCAACCCCTCATGAAGGTGATGGCGAAGAAATATCATTGCCTTCGCCTTATCTTGGTTGGATGTTTCTTTTGATTCATTAATTGTCTCCTTGAGACCTTTAGCATCCAAATGGATCTCCGCATCCAACACCTACGACAAGTAATTCTTGTCAGTAATATCAAGAGCTTAAAATTCACGCTTGACAAGGTTCGACATGATGAAACTATATATATATATATATATATAATGTGCAATTAGAAAAATAAATAAATATTAGATCAAATTATAACTTTTCTGATACACAAGATCCAAATGAATTGCAAGCGTAGAGCATACTTAGTTATAGTGACCTTAATATTATAATATGAGTATAAAAAAAATGTAATTCAAATAATTATGAACAAAAAATACCTCGAATAGTTGAAGTAGAGCCTCGTGCTGATAACGTAATGTAAAAATAATAGAGGCGATGTTGTAAAAATAATAAAGACGATGCTGGAAAGTATAAGAGACAAGAGAATAGAGGATAATTTGTCTTCCCATTTTTCTTCAAGTCTGTACAAGCCTATTTATAGACTTACAAAAGAAGTTGAAAGGACAAACATGAAGTAAATAGTGAGTGGAGAATATGGAGATCATAGGGTTAGTGAAAAAAATAGAATAATGGAGAGACATTCACATTAACTGATTTTTAACAAAAACAAAATTGGAGGAAAAGAATCCAACGCCAGTTCGGATTCGAGTTTAATTTAAACCCGACCCGAACGTGACAATAAAGTTCAAATATCAGTCTCCTCGTCTCCACCAACCACAGCTTGGACTCGCAGTAAAAATAAGAAAACCGTACATCTACCGTCTCCCAAATTTCAAAACCCTACCCTCACATCCTCCGATCTCGAATTCCAATGGGAATATTCCGACGACTCGGCAACTTCCTAGGGTTTCTAAAGGAAGATCCCCACGCCGCCGATGATGACGACGACGATCGGACTGCCGATCACCTCCCACGTCACCCCACCTCCACCAGAGGCTTCAGCGTCAAAGTCCCCGTTCCCGCCGGCGGCAAGCCCGCCGTCGGCCCCATCCTCATCCCCTGCAATCTTGGGGAAGGCGGCGTTCAGGTATAATTAACAAGATTAACATCTCCCTTATTTTATTTTTATTTCAAAAAACTTGGGGTATGAAAGAGCTAGAATTAGGGTTATTGATTTAATCTAATTTGTGTGAATGAAATATGAGGGTTCAACTTTGAAACGAGTTTGGTTGGTTCTATTTAGCTGAAATAGAATCTGGCTCAATTTTCTGAACAGGATACTGGTCAGATTATTTTATAGTCAGTTATTCTGCTTACTGTAATGGCATTGTACTTTTCAATTTAATATTGATTCGGGTTAGGTTCACTGACCGTCCGGATGAATCTCATGTGTCGTCTCTACTCCTAAAAGAGTTGTATTTCTTTCATTTCCTTTTAAACTTACCTGAGTAAGATAGAGATAGTTGTTTTTTTTAAAATTTTTTTTTAAGGCCATTAACAGTCATGTACCCAGCTTATAGCAATTAAATAAGCTCTCAAATGAGAACTCGGAGTGAAAATATAGGAGATATTTCTCTAAATTAGCTTTAAATTTCAGACAAATTTCGTGCAACTTCAAATGTTCCACCCATTAGTGAACAATTCATATTAAGTTTAAGATTACACAAGTGAATCTTGAATATAAGATAACTTGGAAACATTAGTGACAACATGTAGAAATAGTTGGGAATGATTTCAAGCTCAACCTGTATTTAACTACTCTGTATTAAGCTAGGTGTTCCACAAGTAGATTCTTTAAGGAGGTTATGGGTAAAAAACCTGAAGTCACTTCAACTCGTATGAGGCATATCCTAGGTTAACAATCACTTAAAACATTAGGGTAAACCTCTCCATCTAGAGGAGAATAAATTAAGTTGCACGTTCCGGGACTTGGTTTCTTTCTCTGATTTGTTAAAGAAATGATTCTCAAACGCCTGACTGTGGTTCTAATTTTATACTACATATATATTTTTATTCTATTCATTGAAGAGAGTGGAGAAAAGATCATTTCTAAAGCTTAATTCTGGATCAAAATTTTAGATTGAAATGATTTAGATTAATCGAGTGAGAATAAAAATATAAAATACATACAAATGCAACTTAAGTAGAATCATGTGAAGACATCTGAGTATCATTCATTTTGTTGGTGAAAATAACCTAAAAGTGATTATTATTATTGTTGAGCTTATTTAGGACAAAGATGGAGATAAATGTTGTTTAGGGAGTTGGGACAGGATGGAGAAAGATTTTCCTTTATAGTTCCATATGATGCCGAAGAAGTAGCTAAGACTGATTATTTAGTTAATCATCATAAGAAATTGGAGGAGGTTTTTGGAACTAAATCAAGGATGGATTGATGGATTGTTCAAGTCTGATGCGGTTTATTTTTGGGAGGCGTGTGGATGCACCAGGTGTGAATTCTTACTCGATTTGTATTGAAGGAGGAAGCTCCTATGCAGACGGCCTTTGGCTGGCCGAACGGTACGGAAGTGGGCTGAAGTAGGGTGGAGGCTGGATGCTCGGCTCGGATCGGGGGGCTCAGACCCAAGGTCTCGTGTACCTGCAGACGGTCTAGGAACACCGGGGTTGATCCCGGTGGCAGATCCTCCGACGATCTAGTCAGGCTACTGAGAGAAAGTAACAGTAACTAGGATTTGAGTGGGCAGAGATTGATTACCTGAATCCAGGGGTAGGGGTCTGGTATTTATAGGAGAAGCCAACCGGGTCTGGGGGTAGGAGTGATTCTTCGCCTCTGTAGGAAGAGCAGGGTGGAAGGTGCGGTGAAAGTAGGATTTTCTACTTCCAGAAGAGGCCAGGGGGTAGGAGGAAGGGATCCCTTATTGGAGTTTGCGCGGGATGCTAAGCGTAGAAGAGTCGGAGTGACGCTCGCCGAGCCTCGGGGTCGGCAGACGAGTCTCGGAGGTCGGTGGACGACCCTCTCGCTAGTTGGAAGAGCGGGGGGACGTCGCGGTCCGTCAGATTGAAGCTCTGTTTGCCGAAGGTCTCGGGTCGGTAAGCGAGTTCCGAAGGTCGGCAGACGATCCTCTCGCTAGTTGGAAGAGCGAGGGGACGTCGAGGTCGATCTCGTCATAGCTCGGCTTGCCGAGCATCTGGGGTTGATCGAGGAGCTCAGAGGGTCGGTGGACGGCCCTCTTGCTAGTTGGAAGAGCGAGGGGTCGTCGAGGTCGATTTTTGCTGGAGCTCGGTTCGCCGAGCGCTAGGGGTCAGCAGCCGAGCCCGTGTCTGGGACAAAAGGAGGGATTTGGAGCTCGAGATTTCATTCGAGCTCCGAGCCTCCTGTGACAAGAGGAAGGCTTATGGGGCTCGCGATGCGATCCGAGCGTCGACCCTCCCGCTGATTAGGAGGGGAATTTGCGACTCGGAATGCTGTCCGAGCTCCGAGCTTATCGTCGAGCAGAGAAGGAGAAGTGGCTCGGGATGTCATCCGAACTCCGAGCTCCCTTGACGATCAGAGGAGGTGCGGCTGGGGATTTCATCCGAGTGTCGACCCTTTTGTGAAATAGAAAGGGAATTTATGGCTCGGGATTTTATCCGAGCTCCGAGCCCCCATGTCAACAGAGAGAACGTGGTGTGGCTCGGGATTCTATCCGAGCGTCGACCCTTCTGCGAGATAGAAAAGGAATTATTGGCTCGGGATTTCATCCGAGCTCCGAGCTCCCTGGTCAACAAAGAGAAAGTGGGTTGGCTCGGGATTCTATCCGAGCGTCGACCTTCTGTGAATAGAAAAGAAATTATTGGCTCGGGATTTCATCCGAGCTCCGAACCCCCTTGAACAACAGCGAAAGGGGTGCGGCCCGGGATGCTATCCGAGCATCGACTCTTCTGTAAAATAGAAGAGTAATTATTGGCTCGCGAATCCATCCGTGCTCCGAGCTCCCTTGAACAACAGAGAAAGAGGTGCGGCTTGCGATGCTATCCGAGCGTCGACCCTTCTGTGAAATAGAAGAGGAATTACTGGCTCGCGATTTCATCCGGGCTCCGAGCTCCCTTGAACCAACAGGGGAAGAGGTGCGACTCGGGATGCTATCCGAGCGTCGACCCTTCTGTGAAATAGAAGAGGAATTATTGGCTCGCAATTTTATCCGAGCTCCGAGCTCCCTGACTTGTCGAAAATTCTGTATGAGGAAAAAGGGACTGGGGGTAGTGGGTATAATTTCACGCCCATTGCTGATGTCATGAGCGCAAAGATCAAAGCGTCTCCAGATCTTAGCGGCCGTTAGATCTTGATGATTAAGATCCAACGGCCAGATCTTAATTGCGGAAATCGAGGAGTCGCCTTCTTCTTATAAATCCCCCTTCCCCCTCCCCATTTTTTCTTCTTCACTTCTTTACTCTCACTTTCCACATTTCACTAGGACAGGGTTTTAACTGCCGTCAGCGACTTTTTTTTCCGGTGATCGCACGGTTCACGCTTCAGGTTAGTATTTCTGTTTCAGTAATGTCGCGCAATCAGTCCGGATCCGAGGCTAGCTCGTCGGGCCGCTCCGTGAAGGAATCCGAGTCAGAGACGTCCTCGTATTTTAGCAAATATAAGGTTAAGGAGGAGGTCCTGACAGACGCTGGGTCGGATGGTAGTGACGACGTAGTCTTTGTGGTGTCGCCGCTGAGGTCCAGGAGGCCGGAAAAGGAGCCTGTGGACGAGGGCGAAGAGGAGGGGGAGGAAGAGGAAAAGGGGGAAGGCGAGGACGAGGTGGATTAGGAGGACCAGGAGGGGGGCGACGAGGATCAGGAAGATCCGGATACCGAGGGTGAGGAGGAAGACGAGGAGGATCAGGATCCCGAGGGCCAGGACGTTGTTGATGAGGGGGATGATAGCGACGAACGGGAAGCCGCTCGAGATGGCGCTGGCCAGGGCACAGCGGGAAGGTCGGTAGGGGTCAGTGATGACCTTTCGCCCCTTCCACCTTTGTCGATGCCGTATCCCGAGAAGAAGCCTCGTTTCCGTCGGAAGGTGTTAAGTATTCCTGACAGCCCCCTCCACAGGATGAGTATGTGCCCCGACCGGGGCAGTTTCCTTCTGTCTCTTTCAAAAATTCGCGATCGATTCGGATGTACCCCGATGATATTAAGGACATTGGACCTATCCCTCCGGTGCCGGGCGAAGAAGGTCGGGTGAAGATTCGGATGGATAGCGTCCCGTGTATTTTAAAGGCGGACTACCTCCACATTCTGAGGGCCGCCTACTTCAGTCCGAGGGAGTTCGAAGTCTTCATTCCGAGCCTCGGCATTCGGCCCACATCGGTTCTCGCGCCGGGCTACTGCATGTTTCCCGAGGACGCCTTCCTCTCGGGCCTGCGGCTGCCACTGCATCCCTTCGTTAAGAGGGTTCTGAATTGGGCGAAGCTATGCCCCATGCAGTACGGGCCGAACTCTTTGAAGCACATAGTCTGCTTTATCCTAAGGTGCCAAGAGAAGGGGGTGAAGCCGAGGTTGACGTACTTCCGGACCATCCTAGGAATTAGCTCGCTCGGAGATCAGGAGGGGATTTTTTATTTCTTGCCGAGGCTGCATAAGAAAATTATGCACGGCCATCCGGATTCCATCAAAGGGTGGAAAAAGAAATATTTCGTGGTTCGGAATGAGAGGTCATGGGGGATACCCACCAGGTGGAATTTCTTTAAACCGAACCACAGGCCTCCGAAGCGAAGCGACTTGACAGCCAAAGAGTGGAAGAAGGTGGAGAAAATAGTTTGGGGGCACAGTATAGCGTTGCCTCGAGTGACCGAGGTACACCTTGCCCGGGCCGGACTGAGCCCTGCCGACCCTAGTATGTTTCTTTCCAAATTTTTGCATTTTTTTGCCTTCGTGTTAACGTTAGCCCTTCTTCTTTCATTTTTGCAGGGATGACTTCTCAACAGGTGGACGATAGGCGGGCGTTGTTGGCCGTCGCCGAGAAGGCGAGGGCGAAGAAAAGGAAGAAGGCCGAGCAGGAGAGGCTGGCGGCCGAGAAGGCAAAGATGGCGGCCACGGTCGGGGGGTCCGCCAAGGTGCCGGCCCCGGTAGCCGAGGTGCCTTCTCCGGCAAAGTAGGACAAGAGGCATCACCCCCACACGTCGAGGGCAGCTCGGGACGCTGGGGGTAGCTCGGGCAAGACCGTTGTAGTCATGGAAAAAAGGCTTCCACCACCACGGCCTACCGCCAAGGAGATGGTGAGTCAGCAGGGGCTGCGACCCTTTGTTCCCGACTGGTCGATCGTGCGGGGGGATAGTCTGCTCGATGGACCTGTGGCGATTGAATTCGTCACAAAGGTCGCCACCGAGCGCGATCTGATGCCGCTGGCGCCGCAGAATGCGGACCAGGCTTTCATGCGGTGGTCCCAGACGCACATTTCGGTAAAAAAATTTGGCGTTACTTTTCTTTTCTGGTTGTGAACTTGTGGAATTTTTCTAATCTTTTTTCCCTCGGACAGGCGATGCTCCATGGCCAGCATTTCCAAAAGTGCCTGGAGAAGGTGATCTACATCGAGAGGAGGAACGCGGAGAATTACCTCCGCTAGCTGAATAAGGCCACTGACGAGCTGAAAGATGCTAGGACTATGGTGACCGTTCACGAGGCACAGATAGCCTCGCTCTACGACATCCACAAGGCTGATACGGATCGCCTCAAGGAGAGGATCGAAGAGGCGGAGGAGAGGGGTCGGAAGGCCCTGAAGAAGATGGAGGCGGCCTTGGCGGAAGCCCTGATCATGGCGCAGGACGAGGCGTATGATCAGGCCAAGGCGCACTTCAAGCAGATCTACCCCGAGCAGAGCGTGGACCACCTCTACTATGGTTGGCAGGCGAACCTTCCGCCGACCCCGGGCGGCGAAGAGACGGGGGGCGTCCAGGCCGAAGATGAGGTGCCACCCCCTCCTCAAGAATAGATTAGTTGTTTTTCCTTCTTATTTTTGATGTAAATGCCTCGAGCGGACTGGCCACCGCGGCTTTTGTATCAATTTTTTGAAAGAAATGAAATATACTTTTTTGGGCCGAGGCTTCAAGATTTGTGTTTTTTCTCGCTCTCCTTGTGATGGTTTGTTTCCTCTTGTCTTTTGGTAGACGCACGAGACCTTGGCAGCCGACCCTGTTTCTGCCGACGTGTCCCTGGTTCGGGCAGGGGTGGAGGCTAGGGAAGCGGCCCTGGGTCGCCAGCGAAAACAGGCTCTGGACCGAGCCGCCGCAGTAAACTATTTCATGAACAAGTCTAGAGAGCTCGGTCTGGAGGTGGCTCGTCTCAAGAAAGCCGTAGCCGACCGAGACTGGTGGGTAGTTGAGACGGACTGGTCCATCTTGGATGCCTCAGCGAGCGGTCGGCTTCGGAGTCTTTTCTTCGCGAGGCTGTTGTAGAGAAAGAGCTGGAGATCCGTAGGCTGAAGCTGGTGTTGGGCGCGGGTTTGATTGAGGAGGCGAGCAACTCGACCCCAGGGCGGTCCCCGACATTTTTATTGGATGCGGCCCAGCCTGACGATGCGGGAAGCTCGGTGGCAGGGGTCTCTTCCCTGGTAGGTCCGGCCGAGCCTGATAGGAGCCCCGAAGGGAGCGCTGAGTTTAAGTTCCAGGCTGAGTGCGAGTGAGTTGTAAGCTGTGGTTTGCACTTGTACCGGCGTTCATTGAGTTGTAAGCAATGAGTAATAATAATAGCATTCGTTTTCTTGAACCTTGATTGTCTCGGTTGCCAAAGGTGGCTGCTGTGTTTGCTGCGAAGGGGTCGCCGCCGAGGCGACTGGGCACAACGGGCAAGCATGCAGTGGCGTATCGCCCTTCGATAAGTCATAAATGGCGACGTTTCGCCTTCCCATGAGCATTAATGGCGACGTTTTGCCTTTCGCCGTTTCGCATTCCCAGACATAATAACTGCCCCCCTCAGGGGGTTATATAATCCCCACTTCTCCCCAGCTGATTGTTAAGAAGTGAAAGTCACTTGACTTGGGTGCCTGCCGAAGGCGGGCGCCCAGAAACAAAATATTCTCCGAACGCTCCGGATCGGGGGCACACCAATCACCCTCGGACTATTCGGGGTTCGGGCCTGGAGAGCCGTGAGATCCCGGGTTGTCCATTGGTGAGTGGTGGGCCGGCCGATTGGTTTGGGGGTTCGGGGAAAGCCGAGGCTTGGTGGCTCTCCTGCCGTCCTCGAACAATTCGGGGTTTCGGGCTCGCAAGAGCAGGAAATCCCGGGTTGTTCGTGGGCGAGAGGAGGGTCGATTGAAAGCAGAGGGTCAGTCCGGGACGGAGAGAGCAGAGGATCGGTGGCTCCCCTGCTGTCCTCGAACAATTCGGGGTTTGGGCTTGCGAAAGCCATAAACCCCAGTTGTTCGCGGGCGAGAGGGTGGTCAACCAAACGACTCGAAGCTCGGGGCGTCTGCCGAAGGTGGACGCTCTAAACCTTAATATACAATTTTGCTAAATCGTGGCACTAGGCCGTAGCCGAGCGTATTGGTCGAGCGGTTTCGAAGAAAGCCGCGGCCTTGCTCTGGATTGACGACGAGCCGCTATCTCTTGGGAATGGCGGTGTGGGCGGTTGTCGCCTCGTGCATAGGTTGATGGGCTTGAAGAAACCCAGACCGAGCGAGGGACGAATGCCGAACCCCCACACCGGGAAGAAAGCCAGTTGCTGGCATAGCAGAGGGTCGCCGCCGAGCGTCAAGGCCGAGGAGCTTTGCAGAAAGCCCCTGCCTTGTTCGAGGTCGACGCCGAGCTCCCGCACTTGTTCTCAGGAAAGACGGTGCGGGCATGGCTGGCGGTTGTCGCCTCGTGCATCGGTTGATGGGCTTGAAGAAGCCCAAACCGAGCGAGGGACGGGTGCCGAGCCCCGGTGTGGGAGAAAGCCAGTTGCAGGCGTAGCAGAGGGTCGCCGCCGAGCGTCAAGGCCGAGGAGCTTTGCAGAAAGCCCCTGCCTTGCTCGAGGTAGACGCCGAGCTCCCGCACTTGTTCTCAGGAAAGACGGTGCGGGCGTGGCTGGCGGTTGTCGCCTCGTGCATCGGTTGATGGGCTTGAAGAAGCCCAAACTGAGCGAGGGACGGGTGCCGAGCCCCCACACCGGAGAGAAAGCCAGTTGCAGGCGTAGCAGAGGGTCGCCGCCGAGCGTCAAGGCCGAGGAGCTTTGAAGGAAGCCCCTACCTTGCTCGAGGTCGACGCCGAGCTCCCGCACTTGTTCTCAGGAAAGACGGTGCGGGCGTGGCTGGCGGTTGTCGCCTCGTGCATCGGTTGATGGGTTTGAAGAAGCCCAAACCGAGGGAGAGACGGGTGTCGAGCCCCCACACCGGGGAGAAAGTCCCAAGCTTGCAAGGGAAGCTTTTCTGGCTCGCGATGCCATCCGAGGGCCGAGCCTCAAACTTGTAAGGGAAGCTTTTCTGGCTCGCGATGTCATCCGAATACCGAGCCCCAAGCTTGTATGGGGAGCTTTTGTGGCTCGTAATGCCATCCGAGTACCGAGCCCCAAGCTTGTAAGGGAAGCTTTTGTGGCTGGCGATGCCATCCGAGTACCGAGCCCCAAGCTTGTAAGGGAAGCTTTTCTGGCCCGCGATGCCATCCGAGTACCGAGCCCGAGACATGTTCTTTATTTGTAACGAAATACGAAGCCACAAGCTTGTTTTAAGAAAGCTGGTATATTTACAACACTTGAATTTTACAAAAGACAAGGCACGACGTGCCGATTACAATCTTGATAATTTACATAAAGGTTACTCTCCCCCTAAGAACTTGATGAGGTGTTCAGCGTTCCAGGGCCTCTTGATGGCCTGGCCCTCCGGGTTGGTCAGGCGGTACGTCCCTGGGCGCACGCCCTTCGATACTTTGTAAGGGCCCTCCCAGTTCGGGGCCAATTTTCTTTTCTAACCGGGATTGGATACCGCCAGTTTTCGGAGAACGAGGTCTCCGAGTTTGATGTCGGTGGGCTGCACCTTCTTGTTGTAGAACTTCTCAATTCTTTGTTGGTAGATGCTTCTTCTAATGGCGGACTTCTCCCTGACCTCGTCTATGAAGTCCAGGTCGGCACGCAGCTGTTTGGAGTTAGCTGCTTCGTCGAAAGCCATGATTCGGGGTGAAGGGATCCCGATCTCCAAGGGAATGACAGCCTCCGCGCCGTATGTCAGATTGAAAGGGATTCTCCCGTGGGGATTCTCTTTGTTGTCCGGTGGGCCCAGAGAACGCTTGACGACTCGTCAACCCATAATCCCTTAGAAGAGTTATCGAGTCGTTTCTTGAGGCCGTCGAGGATTTGGCGGTTCGCGTTCTCGGCCTGACCGTTGGACTGGGGGTGGCATACTGCGAAGCGCTGCTGGATTCCGAGATCTTTGCAGAACTTGCAGAAATGCTTACCCGCAAATTGAGTCCCATTGTCTGTAATGAGCACCTGCGAATCCCGAACCGACGGACGATGTGTTTCCAGAAAAACTGTTGTCTATCGCTCGGTGATCGTTGCTAATGGCTCAGCCTCGATCCACTTAGTGAAGTAGTCGATCGCCACAATGAGAAACTTTCGTTGGCCCGTGGCTTTTGGAAATAGGCCCACCAGATCCATCCCCCACATTGCAAAGGGGGTCGGACTGGCCATTGACCGGAGGTTTGCCTGAGGAGCCCTTTTCACGGGGGAGAACTGCTGGCAGAGGCTGCACCTTTTGACAAGGGCGAGGGCGTCTTGCAGCATAGTGGGCCAGTAGTACCCGTGATTTAATGCCTTCCACGCTAGCGATTGGCTTCCCATGTGGCATCCGCCGATCCCCTCGTGCAGCTCCTTGAGGGCGTACTTGGCTTCGTCTGGTGTAAGGCACCGGAGGTAGGGTCTGCCATCCGTTGTCGTATAGAACCTTTTGAAGAGGGTGACATTGATGACCGCGAATCTTTCAGATCGGACCTTGATCCGCCTCGCTTCAGCCCGATCTTCGGGGAGCTCTCCCTCGACTAAAAATTTCTTGATGAGAGTGGTCCAGTCGTTGGGAGGTGCTCCGTCTTCAACACACAGAACCTCCGGAAAGTCTGTACTTGGCTGCAACAAGACTTCAATCAGGATCGTGCGGTCAAGGCCTTCAAAGGATGAGGAAGCCAACTTGGACAGGGCGTCGGCCTGGGCGTTCAGCTCCCGGGGATCCTCAAGACAGCTGATTCGTCGAAGGACGTTAATAGGCGTTGGACCACGGCCAGGTACCTGATCATCCTATCGTCACGGGCCTCGTACTCCCCGGTGATCTGGTTGACCACCAGCTGAGAGTCGCTAAAGGCCCTGATCTGTCTGGCACCGGCTTGACGAGCCAAGTTGAGCCCGGCGATCATGGCCTCGTATTCAGCCTCGTTGTTAGAGGCCGGAAAGTTGAGGCGGAGGCAATATTGAAGGAGGAAACCATCCGAACCCCAAAGAATGATGCCCGCACCACTCTCCGCTTCGCAAGAGTCGTCGACGTAAACTTCCCACGTTTGGTCGGCTTCCTTGCTCGCGGGTTGCTCGGAGATGGTGCATTCTGTGATGAATTCGGCGAGGGCCTACCCTTTGATGGCCGTTCTTTGTTGATAGCCGATGTCGTACTGATTGAGCTCGATCGACCATTTGACTAGTCGACCAGAGCTCTCGGGCTTATAGAGCACGGCCTTCAGGAGTTGATCCGTGAGTACCTGGACCGAATGCACCTGAAAGTAAGGACGGAGCTTTCGCGCGACCATGACCAAGGCGTATGCTACTTTCTCCATCCTGGAATATCTGGTCTCGGCATCGAGCAGGACCTTGCTTACATAGTACAGGGACTTTTGGACCCCTTCCTCTTCTCGAACAAGGACGGCGCTTAGCACGTTCTCCGATGCCGAGAGGTAGAGCCAGAGTGGCTCGCCTGGTTCGGGCTTGCTGAGGAGAGGAGGGTTGGCGAGGTACTCCTTTAACTGGGCGAAGGCCTTTTGCTGCTGAGTACCCTACTTGAACCCTCCGGTGCCTCGTAGCACCTTGAAGAACGGAAGGGACTTCTCACCAGACTTGGAGAGGAAACGGCCGATGGCCACCAGTCTCCCCGTTAGCCTATAGATTTCTTTGACGTTCCTGGGAGGGGCCATGTCTATTATGGCCTAGATCTTTTCGGGGTTAGTCTCGATGCCGCGTTGGCTGACGATGAACCCTAAGAACTTTTCCGAGGAGACGCCGAAGGCACACTTCGCCGGGTTGAGCCTCATGTTGTGGGTTCGAAGGACCCCAAAGGCCTCTTCCAGGTCGGCAACGTGGTCATGTCCTTGCTGACTTTTGACGAGCATGTCGTCGACGTATACTTCCATGTTACGTCCGATTTGATCTTTGAAGACTCGGTTGACAAGCCTCTGGTAGGTGGCACCGGCGTTCTTCAGCCCGAAGGGCATAACCCGGTAGCAGTACAGTCTCCGGTCTGTGACGAAGGACGTCTTGGCGATGTCGGGAGGAAACATCCGGATCTGGTTATAGTCCGAGAAGGCATCCATGAAGGATAAGAGCTCGTGATCCGAGGTGGCATCGATCAGGGCATCAATGCTAGGGAGAGGGAACGGATCCTTGGGGCATGCCTTGTTGAGGTCGGTGAAATCTATGCAAATCCTCCAACTCCCACTCGCCTTCTTGACCATGACGATGTTCGCCAGCCACTCAGGGTAGCTGACCTCTTGTACGAAACGCGCGGACAAGAGCTTGTCCACTTCCGCGTTTACTGCCTGCTGTCGCTCCGGAGCGAACTTGTGCTGCTTTTGGACAACGGGTTTCGACCCGGGAATCACGTTGAGTTTGTGCATGATGAGATCCTCAGAGATCCCAGGCATGTCAGAGGGCTTCCAGGCGAAGAGGTCGACATTGCGGCGAATGCAGCCGATCAGGGCCTTCTTGAGGTCGGGCACGAGGGAGTAGCTTACTCGGAAGTGCTTCGACGCATCCCATGTCTCGAACGAGATATCTTCTAGCTCGTCCGCTGGCTCTAGTTCTGGCTGGGTTATTTCGGGCTCCAGCTCGACGGCATCGAGGGGAAATACACCGCTCCCGATCGCCGTCATGTAGCACGAACGGGCTTCCTCTTGATTTCCTCGGGCAACTCCGACACCAGCGTTGGTGGGGAACTTCATTTTCTGGTGGTAGGCCGAGGGAACCGTCTGGAGGGAGCAGAGCCTCGGACGGCCGAGTATGGCGTTGTAGGCTGCCTTAACATTCACAACCATGAAGTCCATGGACTCGGTTCTTCTGTTCGGGGTCGTGCCTGCCGTGACGTCTAGGGTGACGATCCCCTCCATTGTCACTGGGACGCCGGAGAATCCGTGTAAGGTGTATCCGGCCGGCTTTAGCTTCTCACGGGAGAGCTTCAAGTTCTCGAATGCTCCCAGGAATAGAATGTTGATCGAGCTCCCGTTGTCTACGAGGATTCGCCGGACTTCAAAGTTTGCCATGCTGAGCTGATGACAAGTGCGTCACAGTGAGGGAGCCAGACTCCCTCCAGGTCTTCCTCCGAAAAAGAAATAGGGAGTTGCTGGACTTGGGGGGAGAGAGGGCCCTAGACAGTATTGACATCCCGGATGAATGCCTTGCAGGAAGTGTTGGATTCCCCTCCCATGGGCCCTCCGTGGACGCAATGTAAGATTGCCTGGCCTTCGGGCTCCTCGGGCTCCGGCTCTCGCTCGGGTCGCTGCCGGGGTGCTCGAGGAGGAGGGGAATCCCTCCTGTGTCTGGTATCCCTCTGTTCCCGGAGGCCTTCTCTTTTGAATTCTTAGAGGTACTCTCGTTGAATGAGGGCCTCAATTTCGTCTTTCACGGCACGACAATGATCTGTGTCGTGCCCGTTGTCCCGGTGGAAGCGGCAGTAGAATTGCTGATTCCTCTTCTTGCTGGTGTTGTTGGAAGGTCGAGGGGGGTACTGCA
Source organism: Hemerocallis citrina (assembly GCA_017893485.1). Classification (NCBI taxonomy): domain Eukaryota; kingdom Viridiplantae; phylum Streptophyta; class Magnoliopsida; order Asparagales; family Asphodelaceae; genus Hemerocallis; species Hemerocallis citrina. The sequence goes on from CM030358.1 coordinate 193,062,657, forward strand.
CGAGGTCGCTGTCTTCAATCGCTAAGAGGATCGTCGACACGTTTTGCGTCAGTGGAGTGTACCTCTCGAAGCGGGGGACCGGCGGAACCTTCTTCGCGGCGCCCCCGTCTCTCGGAGCTTTCTTCGCCGGCTCGACCTCGTCGGCTTTGGTCCTCTAGATTCAGGGCCTCTTCGGCTCGGATGTACTTTTCGACCCGGTTGAGGAGGTCAGGAAAGTCTATCGGGGGCTTCTTTGCCAGGGAGGCCTTCAGCTGTCCGTGTCGGACGTTGTGCCGGAAGGCTGCCGAGGCAACCCCAGGGTCGAGGGAGGAGACCGACCTCGCCTCGGCAGTGAACCTTCGGACGAACACCCGAAGCGACTCCCCTTCCTTCTGCCGGAGGCCGAGTAGGGACGCACTTGTTCTTTCGGCCTTTCGGCTGGTTATGAAGTGTGCGAGGAAGCTGCCCTCTAGCTGGTCAAAAGAATAGATGGAGCCAGGGGTGAGTTTGGAGAACCATTCCCGAGCCGGACCCCGGAGGGTGGCGGGAAAGGCTCGGCACAGAAGGGGATCCTATGCGCTGTGAATCATCATGAGGGTTTTGAAGCCCTCCATGTGATCAGCAGGATCGCCCTCGCCATCATAGGTCTTGAATTAAGGTGGGCAGAAATTTCGTGGTATCTCTGCCTGCAGGATGAGGGCGGAGAAAGGAGGTCGGACAGGCCTGTACCCCTGCGCCGTCCTCGGGCCGCCGTCGCCGAAGTGGTCGAGGCGATCCTCCATTTCTTGGAGGCGCTTCAAAATGTCGTCGTCATACTCCAGTGGGATTGTTGCGGGGCGAGACACGCTGGCCTCGATATCCGACCGTGTGTGAGAGCGGCGGACGTCCTCATCAATGGGGATCCCCCAGATGGTCCCCATGATCTCCTTCCGGAAGTCCTGGAACTCCTGGTGAGTGTCCGGGGCTCGCTCGGCCCGGTTTGGTTGAGCCGGAGGTTGCCGTCTGACACGGCTGAGCGCCGGCCCCCCTTGGGACGGAGGCTTTGGATGGTTCGGGGCCGAGTTGGAAGCGGCCCTTCCCCTGCTGCGGCTGACCTGTCGGTTTAAGATTACCCCCCGGAGATCGGGTTGGATCGGACGGGAAGCACCTGGTTGGAGTCTGTTACTGACCGCCGGGTTGTTGGATGCTTGAGCGTCGGTGCCGACGCCGACGCCCTGTGGAGGCACGTCCTGTCGACGCGCTGAGGTAACAACTTTCGTGGCTTTGGGTGCTATGTGAGCTCGGGTTGACTTCCGAACAGTTGGTGGCTGAGCTCGGACCGGTATCCGCAATAGAGAGTTTCCCACAGACGGCGCCAACCTGATGCGGTTTGTTTTTGGAAGGCGTGTGGATGCACCAGGTGTGAGTTCTTACTCGATTTGTATTGAAGGAGGAAGCTCCTATGCAGACGGCCTTCGGCTGGCCGAACGGTACGGAAGTGGGCTGGAGTAGGGTGGAGGCTGGATGCTCGGCTCGGATCAGGGGGCTCGGACCCGAGGTCTCGTGTACCTGCAGACGGTTTAGGAACACCGGGTTGGTCCCGGTGGCAGACCCTCCGACGATCTAGTCAGGCTACTGAGAGAAAGTAACAGTAACTAGGGTTTGAGTGGGCAGAGATTGATTACCTGAATCCAGGGGTAGGGGTCTGGTATTTATAGGAGAAGCCAATCGGGTCTGGACCCGTTTGGGGCTGGGTCTGGACCCGGTTGCCTGTGGGGCTGAAGCGGTGGAAACCCGGGCAGTATAGGACTGACGTGGTAGACGCCCGGGCGGTTTCCGGGCTGATGTGGTAGCGGCCCGGGCGGTTTTCCGATGCTGACGTGGCGGATCCGGAGGATCAGGAGGTGCGCGCATCCTCAGGGGATCCCGTGGCCCAAGATGGGCCACGTCATTTCTAACCCATATCACAAGCCCCACACTCCTGTAGGGCTGGGTGAAACCGCCGTGTAGGAGTGATTCTTCGCCTCTGTAGGAAGAGCAGGGTGGAAGGTGCAGTGAAAGTAGGATTTGCTACTTCCAGAAGAGGCCGGGGGTAGGAGGAAGGGATCCCTTATTAGAGTTTGCGCGGGATGCTAAGCGTAGAAGAGTCGGGGAGAGAGATAGGAAGAGAGAGAAAGAGATAAATATGAAAAAGTGAAGAGAGGAGAGAGAGTAATAAAGTAATGAGTTTTTTAGTTTTTTTTTTTTGGGGGGGGGAGGGGAGAATTTGGTTTTGGGGTTTGAAATTTTGGGGGGAAAATGTGTTTTGGGAAGTTAGATCTGGGCCTTTAATTTTGGGGGATTGAAGGTGAGCCACTTGATTGCTTTCTTTGTGTTTTATTATATAGATAACATCCTAAATAAGTCCAAACTCCAAACATCATTCTATAATATATTCTAAAACTATTCCAAACACTTGATCTGTCATTATCTTTATATTATGAATTTAAAAGAATTGAAGATATACTTAAACTCTATATCCCTAGCGAGGGACTGTTGCGTGACCATGTTTATAGCGTCGTACGCAAGTACTTTTTGTAATTCGTGGAAGACGGGAAAGATTTTTTTTTGTTTAACCTTTTGTTCTATATGAAGTATTTTCTTGTAGATTAGGATGTCCTTAAAACAGGATCTGTTTTCAGTTATGTACAAAGGCATGTTGAAAAGATAGTTTGAACCAAGCAGTGGGATGGGAAAATAAAAGCTTAGAATGGATTTGAATAATTGAATCCCAATCCAATATAGTACTAAGCAACAATAAACTGCAAGTGGTCATATTATGAGTAAACCTTTATTATTCTGTTGATTTACTTAACATTCATATACTAGGCCCATGTAACTTTTGAGCTCTGGAATTCAAAGTCAAAATGTAACCAGTCAAAATTCCATGAGGATGCATCAAATATAATCACGAGTAATACAAAGCATAATTAAATTTGATAAATGTATAAATGATAATGGTGATGGGAGGAATAAATGTAATAAATGATAAAAACAAGCAACGGCGATGGCGATGGGAGATGACATTGTCAGCACAATAACAACGACAACTGACTGCAAGGAATGACTTGTCCTTCTCAATAGTGATTGTTAGAGCATCCACAGTCGTGTTTCTCATATGTTAAAAAATGGCAGCTACAGTAGTAGCAAATAGCGATGTTTGCTGTAGTGGTCGTTTGCTATATGTTTCTCATTTTTTAGAAAATATTGCGCGGGACGGTAGAACATTTCCCGTCTCATTTGAAATAAGCGAGCGACGGTATATGTTATACCGTCTCATCGTTTAAAAATAAATAAAAAAAAGTTAATTACTTATTAACTATTAAACTATATTAATTAAATAAATTAAATAATATAATAATAACTAAACCTAATTAAAAACTAACTAAACCTATTTAACTACACCTAACCTACCCACTAAACCTATTAAACTATATCAACTACAAAATGGGTCAGCCGGTATAACATATACCGGGCGGTATATTTCATACCGTCCCACTTTTTTTTTTTTTTTTAAGACAAAATCTGACCGTTGGATTGGAAAAAAAAAATGGGACGGTATAACATATACCGGACGGTATATGTTATACCGTCCGACCCACTTTTGAAAAAAGATAAAATAAATGGGACGGTATATGTTGTACCGTCTTGCAAAATTTGAGAATCGCTATTCTGTTTCTCATATATGAGAAACGAATATAGCATATTTGCTAAAAAATGGCAAAATAGAAAACCACTGCAGCGATCTATTTGCTATAAAATGGCAATTTGCCAAATATAAGAAACCACTGTGGATGCTCTTAGAGTGTATTGATAACAGTGACATGGTGCTGATGATATTTACTTGCCGTATTAGACTTGTACAATGCTGGTGATGGATGTGTAAATCTGAGCCAAAATAGAGAGACTAATAATAATGATGAGTAAAAGACTAATAGAATATCATATTTGATTGGAAATTTGATGGGCATCATCTCCTTTTTTCTGTATCTCTTTTACTGGCCATGCTCCGACAACACTCATGTTCCCTTGTCACATCTACCATTGTATTCCATTCTTCCCAATTTCAAGCTCTTGCATTCGTTAGTGCCTGCGCCTCATCTGATGGTAACTAGTACTATCTAAATGATCTCAAATTGGTTAGATTTTTATGCTGACTTGCTTTGGTTACAGCTTCCCTTGCCCGTTAGAGTTCCTGTTGAGGATTATTCAGTTTTGATGTGAATGAATACGTAAGAAACTTTACAATCATTTGATACATAATTTGGAAAATCCAAATATATGAATCTAGTTTCCTATATGTTTCAAGGCATGTTGTTGATGATAAACAGCATGGATAATTCACTTGGTAGCGGACAAGGATTTTGACTTCTTACTGGATGTCACCTTGTACTGTTCCCCATACAAAACCTTATGTAAAATTGTATATACTTGGAGCATCCACAATGGTTTGCTATTTTGTCATTTTTTTGCAAAATGAGAGCTGCAATGGTTTTTCATTTTGCCAAATTCTGAGAAAGTGTGAACAGTTCCTTGTCAAATATGAGAAACAATTTGTGGATTCTCAAAATATAGGGCCCCTAAATTTTTTAAAAATTCAATCAGACGGTTAAAGAAGTGTTGCCAAGGATTTTTTTAATATTTTTTTTAAAAAAATATCAGACGGAACATGTTCCATCCAAAAAAAGGGCATCGGACAGCCCGACACCAAAATCAACTTGGATCCAACTCGTTGTAGTATAAATCATTGTTTAAGTATTAAATTAATGGTTTAGTGTTAATTTAATCATGGTTTAATGTTAATTTAATCACTAATTAAAATCACTAATACCATTTAATACCTAATATCATTTTAATTTTCCTAAAAATTACCAAAAAAAACCTCTCGGACGGAACAACATGTTCCATGTGTTAAACTTTTTTTCCTCATATTTTGGCAAATGACCACTGCAAAGAAACTCTCATATTGTCATTTCTCATTTTGCCATTTTGCCAAATTTGACAAAAATCATTGTGGATGCTCTTAGCACCTAAATACAAGCTAATATGCTGTTGCCTTGCCGTACCAGATAACTGTGTTGAACTAGTATAATACTCTAAGATTTTGCTTTCTGTTCAATGCTGACCTAGTGTATTGTACACCAATCTGGAGTTTACTATGTTCAAAACAGTAACTGCTATTTGAACTTGCATAACAAAAAAAAGGTGATATCTGAACTTCATAGCTATTTCTGGATAATCATGTTTGAAAAAAAATTAGTGTACACTAACTTCCCCTGATCTCTATGAGGATTTAGTTTACGTTGTCATTTTTTTCACGTAATACGATTTACTGGTTGTCCATTTAGAATACGAGTGGTTGATTCATACTTACTCTTTGTCACCGAAGATGTATAAAAGGACCTAAGGATGCTTACTCTTATGATGATGATTTTACGTTCATGATGATGCAATGTGATTGGCTTTACATTCTTGAGAGCATCTGTAGTCGTTGGCTCTATAGCCAAAAATTTGGAAAAAATAGAAAAGAGTGAGCTGTAGTTGTTGGCTATAGACCCAAAATTTGGGTTTTGGGTGAACAATACGTTGCTATATTTGGAAGCCGATATGGGTATTTTCCAATAGCTGACGAAAGATGATTTTTCGTCCGTTCAATCAGACGAAAGATCATCTATCGTCGCTGCAAATTTTTTTAAAATATATCGAACAGGAAATAATTTCCCGTCTGATCCATTTTTTAAAAAAAAACGGTCGATTTTTATTTTTATTTTTTAAAAGAAAGAGCACGGACGGGACGGTAGATGATGTAGATCATCTACCGTCCCATGCCAAAATTTCCAATATATAGCCAAAAAGTCCTAGAGACTAGCCTTTAAACTTTTCTCTGTGTATAGATTAGGTTTTAATTGAAATTTAATTAAGAATTAAGATTTAATAAGATTTAATTAGGATTAAATTAAAAGTTAATTATGAATTAATTAGGAGTTATTTTTAAAAAAATCCCAGACGGGAAATGATTCCCTGTCCGTTGGTTTTTTATTTTTAAAAAAAATTAAAAAAATTAATGGACAGGAAATCATTCCTCGTCCGTCGATTTTAAATTATGAAAACCCAAAATTTGGGTTAAAACGATTGCATCACAAACCCAAAATTTTCTTTTCTATATGCCAAATACCCAAAATTTGGGATTGAACAACTACAGATGAGGTATAAAAGGACATGGACAGAAGGACCTTGTTGCACCTAGAACCACCATTATATTTGAATATTTTCTGTCTTCATGTGTTTATGGTGCCCTGTCCTCTTGGAGTGATTCGAGTGAAACAGTGTGAAATATTCACGTGGAAAATCATTCCTGGATATGTGATGCGCATCTTCTTGGTACAATGGAACCTTTTTCTTCATTATCGCTAACTAAGAAAGTTTTGGCCTCTGGAATTTATTCAAAACAAGTAGGTGCAATGAGTTTGCTGGGTGGTTTTAAGTACATGACTTACAATTTACAAACAACAAAGCCTTTACCCAAATCTTTAAGGTTGGGCACATTAATATTTCTCCTCCATTTAGCTCTGTTAAGGTACAAATTCCCTATGTCATTAATGCCCACCGTGTTCTTTTTAAGCACCACAACCCAAGTCCTTTAAGCTTTCACTTGGAGACAGTTGTTCAGTTGTCTTTGATTTCACCTTTTGCCTTAAGACTTATTTGTTCCAGTAGATCTCAGTTAATTCCCATTTGTTAACTGGCTTCTTATAATACACCGCAGAGATCATTTTATTTATTTATTTGTTTTTTTTTTGTTGCAAATTCAGCATCACCTTAGAAGAAATTATTGTTTATGTCCCTAAGGAGAGTTCATTTAGATGTGAGAACTGAGTAGACATGACAAAAGAAGTTTAACCTAATTTAATCTCTCATCAACGGTCATAGGGATTCAGGTGGTATGGAAGGCGACTCCGAATTGATGAGGATGGAGACGTGGCTGATGAGTTCTTAGATGAAGTGTTACCGGTAGATGGAGGAGCAAGATCACAGGAACAAAGACAACTCCCGAGGTTTGAGGTCAAATATACAACCAGACCTGCTCCAGTTAGGGAACAGGCCGTGGCCGTTAATGGGAATGTTCATCCAAGCATGAAGTACCAAGGTACCTTACGTTGGGTTTGAGTTTGAACCTAGAACACGAAACACTGATCAGATTCAGGGTCCTATCGGGGTGCTCTTTACTGTACATATAACATATATGCAGAACGAACTAAGGTGTTTATATTTATTATCTTGTAATCTGGATTTTTGTTGTAGAGATGGGTACATTCTGTTTCTCTTAAACCTTCCTTAAAGCTGTTTGATTGATGGTCCAGGTTATTTTGATTCTAATATCTGTGGAACTGGTCATTTTGTTTAGTCATGTTTAATTATTTAATATTAAGGTCATTTTCCTTAATCGATTGCTTGGGTTTAAGGTTGGTTTTTTTTTTTTGTGTGCAACTTCTCCTTGGATGTAAAGCAGAAATTTCATGATGATCATGGATATGGGAGAAGTTTGGGAAAAGGTTCAGACGATACTGACCTTTACCTTGCTTTTACAATGGCTGTACATCACCAAGTGATTTTGTTGCCACAGTAGTGTTAGCGCTGAGTTAAGCACTTAGGTTCTGATAAAAATGACATACATGTTATTGGGTATGAGCCAAGTTGTTGCTACCAATTTTCAAAGAGACTCGGTCACTATATAATTTATGAGCTGGACATTCAAAGTTGATGTGTTCTTTGTTTTTTTTGAGGTTAAAGGTGGGATAATGCCACCTTGTTTCATTAATAAAAGGTTAATAAAACACCCCGGAGTACCGGGAGAGGTACAGAAGTACAGTGCAGGAAATAAAACATAATCCTCCAACAAACCCTGGGGGGTAGATTTAATCATCCATACATCAAACTACCAAAAGTACAGTAGGTCGATACAAAAAACACAAAATAGTAGAGCTAGTGGCTAATGAGAGTCTTGATGCGTATGGAGGGTGCCACCCCTCAGTCCAATGTCGGCCCAAACTCTACCTCCTCATCATCAAATTCTTCCACCTGGAAGACTCAGATAATCCTCCCTCTCGCTCCTGTGGCAGCAGCTGTAGCCCAAAAAGAAATAAGATGCATGATATGAGTAAGGTTACCAGAAATACTACTACATGAAGCACGAAAGTAAAAGTTGTTTCTGTCTAGCCATGACACCCATGTAGTTGCCGCGATTGTAATGTACCACGCATCCTTCATTTCGTGGCGAATTGAGGCAAATTTGGGGCCAATCCACAAATCCTCATATTCGCTAGGATAGTCACCTGTTCCTACGACTCATAATACCTCTACCATAGTTGCCTTACTCCTTGGACAATGAATAAAAAGGTGATTCAAGTTTTCCGTATGCCTATTGCAGAAACCGCAGATGGTTGCAATCTGGGGTTGTCTTTTGGCAAGGTTCTCTCTGGTGAGGATTGCATTATTGAGCACTAGCTAGAGGAAGACTCTGACTTTAAGGGGGGCTTTTGCCTTCCATAACACCTGTGCCCAGCTGGGTCTGCATCCTCGATAGTGAATTCGATGATACAGAGACCTGACCGTGAAAGCTCCCTTGGTTTCGAGTCCCCAGCGCATCTGATATGGGCCTTGAGCGCACATCACACCAGTCCGTGTTATGTGTTCTGCTGTAACTCTGGGGTAAGAGTTCCTCAGAACGACAGCCTCCAATTCCCCCTCTTCCACGTTTCGGCCACAGAAATATTTGGTCGATTCGTTTTCTCATACAGATAAGGGAAGGTTTCCTTAACGGTATGGGCCCCACACCATTTGTCCCACCAAAATCTAGTTGACCGTCCATTACCGATTGTCGACGTAACTGCTGAGTTGAACGGTCCGCTTGCTTTGGTAATTCCTTTCCAGAAGCGCGAAACTTTAGACCCTACTCGGAAGCCTAAACTTCTCGTACCTTTTTCCCGAAGGTAAGGTTGAATGAAATCCTGTCATCCTTCTCAGCTTTGGTGAAATACCTTCCACCACCATTTCCCCAAAAGGGCAAGATTCATATCTCTAAGGTCAGTGATGCCTAGCCTTCCATGCTTCTTCTTCATGCAAGCGATACTCCATTTAATTAGGTGGTAGCCTCCCCTAATTGAATCTGCCCATTTCCACAGGAATCTTTTTCGGATTCAGTCAATCCTTTGGATAACCCATTTAGGAAGCTCAAAAAATGACATGTAGTAAATGGGTAGATTAGACAGCACTGAGTTGATGAGTACTACTCTGCCCCAGAGTGAGAGCATTTTTTCTTTCCAGCCAGACAGTCTGTCTCCACCCTGTCTATAATAGGCAGCCAGTCCGACTTTGTGAGCTTCCCTGGTCTGAGCGGGAGCCCTAAGTATTTGATCGGGAATTCCTCCGTCATGCAGTTTAATATGGTGGCGTGTTCTCGTGTATCGGCATCGGTTAGAGTAATTGGGATCAGGGCGCTCTTGTGAAAATTTATCCTGAGGCCTGACCAGGCTTCAAAACAGTAGAGTGCCCCTTTAAAGCAGACTATTTTTGACCTAGTTCCATTGCCAAAAAGTAGGGTGTCATCAGCGTACTGTAGAATCGTGCACCCTTGATTAGACCTGTTACTGGCTACTGGCGTTATCCAGCCTTTTCTTCGACAGTTTTCTAGCATACCCCTCAGCACATCCGCTACGATAGTGAATAGAAGTGGTGATAGCGGATCCCCTTACCGGAGTCCTTTCTTGCACGGGAACGGCAGCCTCGGCCACCCATTCACCGAGATTGCCGTTTTGCTAGTGTGCAAACACTGCCTGATCCATCTTATCCATTTATTCCCGAATCCCCTTCCTCTGAGAGCTTCCAGCAGGCATTCCCAATCGACGGAATCGTAAGCTTTTTCAAAGTCCAGTTTTAAGAGGAAGTTCTTAGAGTTTCTCGTATGGCAGTAGTGGATAGCTTGCTCCGCGGTGGCCACACAGTCTAGAATACATCTGCCCTTGATAAAACCCGTCTGACCTTTGCTGACTAGGCTGTCCATTATGCTTCCTAGGCGGATGGCTAGGACCTTAGTGATAATCTTAGCCGAGCAATTAATCAGGCTGATCGGTCGAAAGTCCCCTACTCTCATAGCCTCCTCCCGTTTAGGTATGAGGACGACTTCCGCAAAATTGAACATGCCCAATCTGAGATTGTTGTTAAAAAAATCATCCATCAGCGCCATAATGTCCCCTTTGATTTCTTCCCAGAACACTTGGAAGAACATCATTGGGAAGCCGTGTGGCCCAGGCGACTTGTCTGCTCCCATTTGATCAATGGCTTTTTTAACCTCCTCTTCCGTGAAAGGAGCTTCCAAGGTTGATAAATTTTGTGTTGAGTTGTTCTGGTAGGCCTGCCAGTACTCATCTCTAAGTGGGATTCTGAAGTCATTTTTCTTCCCAAAGAGCTCCTTATAGTAAGCTTGAAAGGTTGTGGAAATCACATTTTCGTCTTGCCAAGTCCCCGTGTCCGACTGTATTGACAAAATTAGGTTAGACCTGCGTCTTGCGCTTGCCACTCGGTGGAAGAAGGCCGTATTCGCGCCTCCCTCTTTGAGCCACGAAATCCTTGACCTTTGTTGCCATTTGATTTCTTCCAATATATAAAGATTGGCAGTATTCTCTCGGAGTTCTAGGAGCCTGTTTCTTTCATCGTGTGACAGGACTCTCGTTTCTTCCAACCTTTCTAGTTCGTCAATTCCTTCCAGAAAGGCGTCCTTAGCACGCCAGATGGTCGAAAATCTAGACCGATTCCATCTACGCAGCTGCTTCCTTAATCTGCGGATTTTTTCACACCAGCGAGCTGCAGCATTCGTACTAGTAGTTAGGAGAGCCCAGTTTTCCATCACCATGTGGTGGAACCCCTGAATTTCTAACCAGGCCTTCTCAAATCTGAATTTCCTGGGTCTTTGAGCTCCCCGTACCCCTATATCCAGAAGGATCGAAGTATGATCTGACGTTGGTCTGGGGATCGATCTGGCAGTTGCTAATGGGAACTTAGCCTCCCAATCCATCGATACTAGGATCCTTTCCAATTTGGCCATGATCGGAGCAGCCTGCATGTTAGACCATGTGAATAGTCTATCATTAATGGGGATATCAATGAGCTCTAGTTCCATGATCACCCTATTGAACTCTTCTTTGTGCCTGTCACTGAACCCTCTTCCCTTGTGTTCGAAAGCAAATCTGGTAATATTGAAGTCCCCCCAACGATCCAGGCTCCCGACCATCGTTGTCGAATATCGACAAGCTCCTGCCAGAAGGCATCACGATCTGTAGCCACATTCGGTCCATAAACGACAGTGACTGTCTACACCCAGTTATCAGAACGCCGTTTTAGTCGGATAGTTAGGGAGAACGTTCTACTGTAAACCTCGGTACAGGTCAGAGTATCCGGGTTGAATCCAATAGCAATTCCCCCCGATGCTCCTACGGACGGGCATAGCACCCATTCCTTGATTCTATTCCCGCCAACCCTTTTGAGTTTGGCCCCGTGCGCAAGTTTGGTCTCCTATAACCCTACCACTTCCGCTTTGGACTTGTTAATGACGTCCCTAACCATATCTCGTTTCCCTCTATCCCCTAGCCCCCTGACATTCCAGAAGAGTGTATTCATTAGGAAACCGTGTCTTGGTAGACCGTGGGTGTGGGTGTGGGACCGATATCAAATTCAGATACCTCTATCAACCCAGAGCTAGATCCTAGTTCTTTCTGGTAACTAGACTCAGCCCTTTCTGTTTCCCAACCCCTAATTTTATTGAGAAGTAACGCATTGCGTTCTGTGTCATACACTTCCAAACCACAGGTTTTAGTTAGGAAAAAAACTTCAGCATATGACATAAAATTTAATACAGTAGCCAAGAAAATTTTCGTATCTCCGTCGTCGAATTTGGAAGCTTTGGCTATCGCTGCTACCTCCAAATAGTCATCCAGGGACTCCACATGAGCCCTCTTAGGCGACCGCTGTACTCTGAACCCAACCGTCCTGCGAGACGAACCAGTGCTGACTCCTGGTGCTGATTCTGGAAGTGTGGATAAGACCATCTCTGGTGAGATCTTCCCTTGTGTGTCAGCAATATACTCTAATTCCTCTGACTCCTCGTCTGTAAATGAGAATTCTTCGTCCAGGTTTAAGCGCCCTTCCCGATCCTCATCACTTTCTGCCTGTTTATTTTCCAGCCGTTGAGTAGATTCTCTCATTGTGGACTCCTCATTGAGCCCACAATTTACCGAAGCCTCTTCAAGAATAGTGGTGCCTCCTGTGGTGGACCCCTCGATGGGCCCAGTACCCGTCTGATTGTTCAAAGAAATAGAGTTGCTTGTTGCAGGGGATAAAATAAGTGTTTTGGGCCCCTCTATAGGCCTATTAATGCCTATATAAAGCCCACCCAAATACGTCGGTACCACTTCACTTCTCTTTTCATTTTCGTGGTACATCATACCGCAGCTCTCGAGTTTCGTACCCACTCCCCTGTCAACCTTGGCGGTATTCTCACCCCCCTCCCACCTGGCACCATATGGTTGGTGGGCACGTTGGTCGCTGCAGACTTCATGGGCTTCGATACTTTGGGCGGAGTGACCAAAGCTGTGAGCGCTAAATCCAAATCTCCTTTCTCTTTAAGCTTCATAGCAGAGGGAGCTCTTCCTTCTTCGTTGGCTTCTTTACCATTCTTGGGTGTCTTCAAATCTCGAGCGCCAGGGGTCCCTATCTTCTCAGTATCCTTTGGGTTTTCTTCTCTGTGAGCGTCCAGCACTTTGCTCGTCGCTTTCCCCAAAAAAGGCTCTGAATCCTGGTGCTCTTGATCCAAAGACGCCACCTTTTGCTTTTCTGGTGCTTTCCAAACCCTTTCTACCCACTCCCTGGTGGATGGAGCTCTCTGGCTTGGCTTCTTCCCCACGCTGGCACTGTCCCTCACCAACTCTTGTCCCAAAGCATTACGGGGTTGGTTCTTGCCATTTTTAGGGCATGCAAGCTCTGTCTCCCCTCTCTGCTCCACAGTAAGTCCCCCCTTGCCTGCACGCAGTGCTTGACCACTTTGCAGCAACTGATTTCTGTTTTGAGCTATCTGCCGCTTCCCCTTTTCTGATTCACCCTTGAAAATGGGAGGTTAACCAAATCTGGGCTTGGGTCATCTTGGCCGTTGGATCCCTTGGTCTGGCTTCGAAGTCGATCACCGGTGTCCCTCCCTGATCCAACCCTTTCTGATCCCTTCGCTGTAGCCTCCCTTGAGTATCCATCTCTCTGGCCACCTTGATCACCTCTCGATGGGCTCGCTCGACTTCGTGGGTCCCGTCGATAGTGAGCTCCCATGTTGGCGACGCTACTTGCTTGTAGCTACGGCCGTCTCTGAGGGAGGATGTATGCGATGGGTGTGAGACCCCGTATTTTTAGAGAGTATATATATATATATATACTAGTATATAGTATAGTATATATACTAGTATACATACTAAGTAGAAAAGAAAGAAAGAATAGAAAGGATGGATAGTGATGTGGAAGGAAAGAAGGAAAAATAATGGAAAGTGGAGAAAGGTATTAAATGGTGGCCTATAGATGATCCTATGGGATGTGATGACATGATGGACCTAGATGATTTCCTATGGGCTTCGGAAATGATTAAATGAATGAAAGATGAAGGAATGTGTGTGTGTTTGTGGTGTTGACCGGTTGACCCAGGGGGAAAAATACTCCCATATCGGCCATAAGAAGGAAGAGAAAGAAAGATATATAGGATTAGCCAATGAGAAAGGTTACCCAACGTCCGGACACCCTTTTGAGGCAGCCTATGGTGGGCGTGGCTAGAATTTAGTTAATTGTGTGCGTACGAGCTAAGTGCGGGGCGTTACAGATGGTATCAGAGCCAACTTTCGACATCGAATGTAGGACTTGTATATAGGAAGTGCGTGGGACGCAATATATGTATGAGATGCGTAAGACCCTGGGAGGGCAGCGATTAGGAGACAAGTTTACATTCGACTAGAAAGAAGATCCTGTGCTAGATTGCACGTCCCGTATTCAGCGAGGATGCTGAATTCTTAAGAGGGGGTGAATGTGAGACCCCGATTTCTAGAGAGTATATATATATATATACTTGAAAGGTATTAAATGGTGGCCTATAGATGATCCTATGGGATGTGATGACATGATGGACCTAGATGATTTCCTATGGGCTTCGGAAATGATTAAATGAATGAAAGATGAAGGAATGTGTGTGTGTTTGTGGTGTTGACCGGTTGACCCAGGGGGAAAAATACTCCCATATCGGCCATAAGAAGGAAGAGAAAGAAAGATATATAGGATTAGCCAATGAGAAAGGTTACCCAACGTCCAGACACCCTTTTGAGGCAGCCTGTGGTGGGCGTGGCTAGAATTTAGTTAATTGTGTGCGTACGAGTTGTGTACGGGGCGTTACAATGGGGACGTGATGGAGGTTGCTTCTGCCTCTCTCTCTGCGCATTTGTCGAGGATAAAGCATATGAGATAGGAATCCTCATAGGAGAACACTTTTGCGAATCTCGGCATTAAAACGATGTCCCTACTTCTGATCAGTATCCTTGCCGATACTATTTCCGATTGACGAACGGTCTTCTCGTCAATTTCTTCTACTGTGCCGAAGTCGGAGACCATCTCTTGCAAAGCCTCCTTCTTCCAAAAATGCAATGGTACGTTGTGAATCCACACCTAGTATCTATCCCCCTGAGGTCTTTCAGCACCGAAGCTTGGTGACCAAGCTTTAAAATCCATCTTGAAATGTCCAAAATCTACTGTTGCTATTCCGGTGATCTCTATCATCTTTTGTGGTGAAGGGAAAGAGACCAAAAACTGAAGGGGACACATTCTCTTGACAACCCAGTCACGGTGGGCCTTCATTGGCTATCTCGCGTTCAAAGCTTCGAGAACATGGGCCTCCGATGGTCTTCCTACAGTCACTCGTGCCACCACGCACCACTGACTAAGCCATTTTCCCTTGGTTTTTTATAGTAGCGAGACTGTTTGCAAGCTTGATCGTCGCTGGGTTGTCAGGTGACCTACCCCTGTACACTCGCCTCTCTTCATCATCGTTGGAAGTGAGGACATTTGTGCAGTCGTAGAACATATGACCCCACATCATACATCTCAGACATCGCACTTCTTTGGTGCACTCCGACCGATAGTGTCCCAACTCTCCGCAGTTGAAGCACGTTACCGGTTTGCGCTTTCCCTTTCTCTGTTGCTTTCTGTATTCCTTTGGTGCTGGCGGTGGAGATTTGGAATTTCTTTTTCTTTTGTGAATAACTTCCTGCCAATTCTCTGCCTCTACCCCAATCAGTGGTAGTCCCTTACCCTCCTTAGCTCCATCATTTGGACCCCTTCTTTGGGCCCATACAACGCTGGACCTTGGAGGGCTAAGGGCCAGCTTTCTTGGCGGTAGTTGGTGGGGGTTGCCGCGGGGGGGGGGGGGGGGGGGGGGGGAAGCAAGAGGTTGGAGTTGGTGTTGCTTGATGGGATCCAATAGGGGTGTGGTAGCATTTGGAGGTGGGTGGTGGTGCATTGTCGCTGTTGGTTTTGGCGGGGTGATTGAACGTACTTGCTCTCTGTGATTGTAGAGGTGCTGGTTAGACTCGCTGTGATGTGTTCTTGGTTCCCTGTGATGATGAGGTTTATGAGTTGTATCTCTGTAGTTTCTTTCTTTATCTCTTGCAAAAGTGTCCCTGTGGTTGTCCCTGTGATGCACTTCTTTGCTGTAATGTTGTTGATGTTGTTGAGCGTGACACCGACCCACTGTGGGGGTTCTCTTACGCCGATACTGGCCAGTAGGAAGACCCACTCTTTGGGCCCGTCCTCTCAGCTGCAGCTCTTCCGTCGGGCAATGATGATTGGGGCCTCTCCCCTCATGCCTAGGCTGTGCATTTCGATGTGCCCGCTGAGGGGAGATAGCGCCTCTGAGCCCCGAGGGTTCACCCTCCCTGTGGTAAGACTGTAGGGTAGTTTTTGGGTTTGGGCTTGGGACCAGTGTTGGAGGTGAGAATGTCGTCGGTTCAGGTTTGTGAGGGGGTGGAAGATGAGTATCGGAAGTTTGGGGGGGGGGGGGGGGGGAGGGGATTGTTGTGGTTGCGGGAGTGTGGCGGACCCTCTCGTTGGGTCCGCACCCACTGAGCTCCAACTCCGACAGTATATGAAAATGAAGTCAGAGGTCCGAGATTAGAAGGAAGGGTAGCAGCCAGTCGAAACAGTAGTCGGCAATGAAGAAGACGATTCTTGAAGATGGGTTAAAAGTTAAAAGTTAAAGAAGAGCGGATTCTTGACAATGGGTTCAAAGGTAAAGGAGAAGATGAGGGGTTGAAAAGGAAGAGGAGGATGATTATATTTTCTTGGATTCAAAGTCATGGCACTCCGAACCTTCAATAACTCAGTGCAATAGTTTTTTCCCCTCCAACATTTAACTCTTTGTAGTATGGAACCATGCATTGATTTTACTCACTATCATTTAATTTCTCTTAGTACTATTGTTTGAAATATGTAAAATGCCAATTGTTATCATGTCAATTTGCTCAAGCAAGCTCCGGGGTTTGGCTTGGACTGAATATGAAATAGCTTACAAAACTAACCGCAAAAGGCAAGGGAAGGGAACTCATTCTTGTAAATCATCAAAGAATAATCAATTAATTGAAATCAAGGGACACCAACAGTTGGGGTCAACTAACGATCTATGTCTGGTTCACATCTTGGATTTGAGATCAAACTCCACCATATGTAATATAATGTATGTGGCCCACTATATACCAACTAGTAATTTATACGTGCAACGCACGTTTTAATTAATATATATTTTAAAAGTAAAAAACTTCAAGGTAGACTGGCCTCGTGAGGCATCCTTTATATTAGTTATGCACGGTTGATATGTTTGATATATATGTATATTCTCACTATATAAATAATATTATGTGCAATATTATTCTATGGATAACACGTGTGTTACACGTACTAATTGTATAGATATCGGACCGCAGATTGAGTGGGTTGAGAACTAGTACCCAAATCAGTATTTATCCTATAAATACTGGCTTGTAATAGTAATCTAGGTATTTATTCCAATCTTGATACCTAGGGTGAATATCTCAAGCACTTTAGCCTATGATATTAACCATAATTTCTCTTCTTATTTTCTCTCATAATCTTCAACACGATGCACGACTTTATTTGTCTACAATTGACAACCCCAACTCTTCCATTATAATATTACTAGTAATCTGCACGTGCGATGTACATTCTAATCAATTTTTTTTATAGAGTAAATAATAAGACCTAATCTGACCTCAAACATGAGACCTTTCTTTATTCATACATACTCTTTACAAATTACCCCTACTGGCACACTTTTATTTTATATGAGTGACACTTTCGTAAATAATTATGTCGTAAATAAATTTGAACTTTGAGGGTATAATGGGTACCTAACAACATTTGAGTAAATGAATGGTTAATATAACTCTCACTTAAAAATGAATGGTTGAGATTAGATGGTGGATTGTCTACAAATTACATGTTGTCTACAAATGACAACCCCAACTCTCCCATTATAGTATTGTTATTATAGATTATAGAAATATGCACTTGTAATGCATGTTCTAATATATATATATAGCAATGCTCCATTGAAAATGCAAATATTGTGAAAACTCGTGAAAACCACCTAGGCCGTTGTTGTCGTTCGCCCATCACATTATTTCCAATTCCATAAATTGGATTTTCCATATTCCTATTTACGGCGACGAAGAATAAAACTATCACTACATTTTTTCCTTTTCCTACTTCTTCTTCCAAGCGCAGGATAACCCCAAGGGGATGTGGGTTGTTTTCTACCAATTGGGGCTCTCCCTTCACCGCCCCCATGGGGATGGTCTACAGGGTTCATAACTACTCCTCTTACTACAGGATGCTTATCTAGCGTTATCGTTTCTCGCATGTCTCGCGAAAGTCAGAGTAGGCACGAATTCTCCCAATTTGTGACCTACCATACGATCCGTTATATAAATAGGTAAATGTTCTTTTCCATTATGAATAGCGATTGTATGGCCAATCATTGCGAGTATAATGGTAGATGCCCAAGAGCAAGTTACTATTATTTCTTTCTCCTCCCTCATGTTGAGTTTGTCAATTTTTCCTGCTAAATGATTAGCTACAAAAAGATTTTTTTTAGTGAACGTGTCACAGCTGATTACTCCTTTTTTTTTTTACATTTTATTTTCAAGATTGGCATTTTATTTTCAAGATGGGAACAACGGCCAAGGTTATAATGCATTATAACCAACATTTTCAATGCCACAGTAGCGTTTTCAATGGAGCATTATATATATATATATATATATATATATATATATATATATATATATATATATATATATATATACTACGACGTAGTTTGGTCTCGAACCTGAGACATCTCTTTACCCATCTTAAACCCTTACCATACTTTTTTTTACAAATTACCCTTAGTGGTACCAAGTTTTATTTTATATGAGTGTCACTTTTGTAAATAATTATGTTGTAAATAAATTTGAACTTTGAGAGTAATATGATAACTGACAACATTTGTATAACTGGATGGTTAATATACCCCCACTTAAAATGAGTCGATGAGATTAGATAGTTGGTTGTTTACAAATTATAGTTTGTTTATAAATTACACAATTTCAACTTTCGTATTATAGTATTAGAAATGATATACCAGCAATCTTTGAACTGGAAGTTCTTCCGCGCACCCACACACACACCCAAAACTAGCTGGCTAGATAGGTTTCTCATAGGTCAAAGCATAGGCTTCTTGGTCATGGACAACAGAAAAACTAATTTCTATATCTACCGATAAGGCTAAACGGTGTACGATACATATACAGCTACACTACTCTTCGCCACACACGCTGGAAATGATAGCCACACTACTCTTTGCCACACACTGGAAATGATTTATAAATTAAATAGCCGGAACTAGTGTTACCTGTGCAAATTGCACAGACTAAAATACTTTAACAGACTCATAAAATTATATGGAACTTAAACAGTACAATGATGATATGCACTGTGTATGCTTTTTCAGATTATCTTATTTAATAATATGTGCTACTCTTGTATGGAAAACCCAAATAATAATATTTTTATTTATTTCGGTCTTATTCTTTGAAACCACCAAGGAAGATTTCATTAGTTCATATTATTTTATTATCATGTATATGCACAGTAACTTTATATCTTAAACAAAAACTTAAAAGTCATTGAAGGACGAAGATGATCTTATTCAACACCGACACAACACTAAGACATAATTAAACCCTAGATCCCTAAATTCAGAGATGCCTCTTAACTATTTCAATCACAATATAATTAAAAGACGATAAATCTACAAATTAACAAATTCACATTTTCAAATCAACCAACATCATTATATATTTCTAAAGCAAAGAGAGAAAAAATTGAATAATTACCGAAGTTGAGCTTACAATGCAGTAATTGGTGGGGATGTGACTCTTCTTGGACTCTGTAGCGCCCCGTTTTCCGAATACCGGGAAACCGTGACACGAGCCAAGACCTTTTCTTCAATTAGTCACAATACACAGAAAAACAGGAGAATTTAAAACTTTTTATTCAATACTCAATATGTTACAAGTCTGAATACTGTACAACTGTAATATCTTACAATAGAGTTACAATATTGCCTTTACACTTCTAAGTATTACAACCTTCACATCTTACATCAGAGTACTTCTCAACTAATCCAGAATCAATACATATTTTGCAGCGGAACTAAACTTAATACTGACTCCTTGCTTTCCTTGCCTTGAGTCCTCTTGAATCTCGCCTTTGTACTTTGGCGATCCAGTACCTATGGAAGTGGGGACGTCAGTATTCACTGACGCTTAAAGGCTGATCATATAGCAGCGAATCTTCCAAACAATATACAAAATATAATAATGGTATTGGTGTAGTTTAAGTGTTCGTGAGTGCTATGACTAGACACTAATGCGATACTTAAAATAGAACTAATTAGACACAACCCGTTCCTGACAATACTCCATGACTCTGTGAGGTTGCAGAAGGAGTCAAGTCCCCCTATGCAGTCTGCTTATGGTGTCTCCGTTTTCCACTACTACCCGGCATGCCAGACCTCACTCAAACAAGGTTGCAGGTGCGGTCTAGTTCCGCCACTGCAGTCATATAGTGGTGTCCATGTTTGCCATTATTGCCCAGTGTATCGGGCCTTAATCCAAAATCCAAATCATAGGATTTCGCAAGCGCAGGGCAGCGCGAAGCCTACCCTGTGGCACCCTCTGGGGTATCGCAAGCGCAGGACTGCACAATGCATCCTGTGGCACCCCAGCCACGGCATTTCAGGAATTAACAGAGCGAGATACGTAACCCGTGTCCTCAACCTGTGAGATGGCACCGTACGTATCCCTTTGACGGGATGCTTCCTATTCTAATGTCAGCAAGTCTCCGAAAGTAACATGCAGCCCATAAATACATGCGACTCCATCTCAAGCCGTTTCTCCATATATAGGGATTGAACCCGCGTTATGAATTCTAATTGTACACAACCTGTTCCTGACACCTACACGTGACTCGCGAGGCTGCAGATGTGGTCATGTGCCACTGTTGCATTTCGCCCGTGGTGTCTATGTTCCCACCGCGACCCGGCTAACCGGACCTCACTCAAATTAGACGATCCCAACGTATCGGGCGTCATTCCAAAAATCACACTATAGAGTTTCGCAAGCGCAGGGCAGCGCGAAGCCTACCCTGTGGCACTCTCTGGGGTATCGCAAGCGCAGGACTGCACAATGCATCCTGTGGCACCCCTAGCCACGGTACTCCAGGAATTAACAGAGCGAGATACGTAACCCGTGTCCTCAACTTGTGAGACGGCACCGTACGTATCCCTTTGACAGGAAGGCACAACCCTGTACACCACCTATGATCTGCCTCAAGGGATGAGTTAGTGTAAGGGGCCCCCTACAACTGACCCCTCTCTCCCGGCAAAAGGGTTTAAGTAAACCGATCCTTATAAGTCACTATCCTAGTGATGTCCCTGACTCGAACGATCCTAGGAATGACAACATTATAATACAACTTGCTAGGCCTTGAATTAGGCTTCGCAAGACAACTCTACTAGGCCGCTCAACCTAGACTTACCAGAATCCCTCAGGATCTGGTTCATGGCTCATCGATCCAAGACTTTGGCCGTGCGAATGCACGCCGCTTCCCTAGACTTGGATTCCGTCTATACTCCGGTCCTCGACTAACCTACCCTGGTTAAGATTCGACGGTACACAAGGAGTGACTCCTCCACAGTTTCTTAGGGTAAGAACATATGTCTTGATGGTCGATAGCCCTTAGGGTGGTAACATCACCCTAGACGAGCACAACTAACTGTGTACTAGCTAACAAGCTATACACAAGTAATAATCACATACGAGCCAACTAAGCTACGCATGAAACAACAACTACCTACGAGCCAGGCGGGCCTCGTAGGAGACAACCACGTACATACCGGCCAAATAAGCCGCGTATGAGACCAACAGCTTCGTACGGGCCGGTCGGGCCGCGTACGGGACAACTACCTACATACGAGCCGACTAAGCTACGTATGAGACCCACAGCTACATACGGGCCAGTCGAGCCACGTACGAGCACAACCGTGTGCAAACAACCATACAGGTAATCAATCCTAGAAGCAACCAAACGTGCTTACTAACAAACTTAATCTTCTATTATTAGAAGCAACAAACGAATCTACTAGTAGTCTATGATGGGTATTGTACTAGGGAAGAACCGAAGGCGATAAGATGGCCTTTATCGGATTAACTATCCCTAGTGGTCTTCCCAATCCTTCCTACTTCAACCTATTGCGCCTTAAGTATGGCATACAATTTCAAGCAGCTTCCTACGACAATCAATCATATAGCACAACCACCATGATATTCCTATGTATGGATATGATTAATGCTTATGCTTACATTGAGCTCAAGCATGAAAATTACTAACGGCCTTAAACATAAAATCCTCTATAGTCAATCGTAGGTTACAAATTGAGCATGGAAGCCTACTACTTATCATAACCAACCACCACCCAACTAAGCAATATTCCAAGATATAGTAGGTAGTCCTAACACTACTCCTACAACATTCTAAGCAAGTATTACTCTAGCATGGTATAGAACCCCACATAAATCACTACAACTAGCTATGGGTAGTTTCTTTACTTTAAGCATGAACATCATAGTATGGGTATCCTTAACTTAACATGATTAATAATTAGCATGATACCTACTTACTTAGCATAAGTCATGATCATCCACTACATAACATACACTTCTCTACCATTTATCTAGCATGGTATATGAGTTTATCATGGATCCTACAACACTCTAGGCACAATAAAATTTATCCAAACATGGTAGGAAACTCTTGGATTGATTCCTACAACATTCTAAGCATAATTAATTAATCCAAGCATGGTAGGAAACTCTTAGAATTTGTCCTACATCATTCTAACATCATTAAGCATGCTAGATATTTTTAGAATAAATCCTACCATTAACTAAGCATGAAACATGATAGGATATTTTTAGAATACATCCTACAACATTTTAAGTGTAAAAACATGGTAGGATATTTTTATAAACAATCCTACAACATGTTGAACATCAAGCATGATAGCATATCTTTAGAAGTAGCCCTATAATTAATTAAGCATAAAACCATGGTAGGAAAAAGTCCTACAACCTCCTAAACATAAAGCATGATGGGGTGATTTTAATAGACATCCTACAACTAATTTAGCATAGAATCATGGTAGAAAAAGTCCTACCACATAAAGCACGATATGGCTTCTAAATATTTTTAGAAGAAATCCTACAACACTTGAGGCATAAATATGGCTTCTAAATATTTTTAGAAGAAATCCTACAATACTTGATGCATAAATATGGCTTCTAATTATTTTTAGAAACAAAGCTACAACTAACTAAGTATGGATATGGCTTCTAATTATTTCTAGAAGTAAAGCTACCACTAACTAAGCATGGTAAACATGGTAGGATATTTTTAGAAGCAATCCTACAACTAACTAAGCATGGATATGGCTTCTAATTATTTTTAGAAACAAAGCTACAACTAACTAAGCATAGATATGGCTTCTAATTATTTCTAGAAGCAAAGCTATCACTAACTAAGCATGGATATGGCTTCTAATTATTTTTAGAAGCAATCCTACAACTAACTAAGCATGGATATGGCTTCTAATTATTTTTAGAAGAAATCCTACAATACTTGAAGCATAAACATGGCTTCTAAATATTTTTAGAAGCAATCCTACAATATTATTAGCATGAATATGGCTTCTAATTATTTTTAGAAGAAATCCTACAATACTTGAAGCATAAACATGGCTTCTAAATATTTTTAGAAGCAATCCTACAATATTATTAGCATGAATATGGCTTCTAAATATTTTTAGAAGCACTCCTACAACATTATACTACTACTACTACTCCTATTTTAATCAAAACATAACTATCTACTACTACTACTACAACATACAACTTTACTACTATCACAACATACAACTTGCTACTATTACTACTACTTCATTCTCATAAAAAGAATCACAACATACAACTTACTACTATTACTACTACTTTATTAATCAACATACATGCTATTACTACTTCATTTATTACCTACTACTACTTATTATTTTAGCTTACTACTACTTAGTTACTTACTAATCTAGTGATAAAGAAGAGATCATTTTTATTTTATTTTACTTTACTTTACAAAAGAAAGATCTCTTTAATTAACTACAACTAGTGATTAAAAATGAAAGAAGATCTTTTTAATTAATTACCACTAGTGATTAAAAATAAAAGAAAGATCTTTTTAGTTAATTACAACTAGTGATCAAAATAAAAGAAGGTCTTTTTTATTAAGTTACAACTAGTGATTAAACAAAAAGAAGATCTTTTTATTAAGCTATAACTAGTGATTAAACAAAAAGAAGATCTTTTTATTAAGCTACAACTAGTGATTAAAATAAAAAGAAAGATCTTTTTATTAAGCTACAACTAGTGATTAAATAAAAAGAAGATCTTTTTATTAAGCTACAACTAGTGATTAAAATAAAAAGAAAGATCTTTTTATTAAGCTACAACTAGTGATTAAATAAAAAGAAAGATCTTTTTATTAAGTTACAACTAGTGATTAAACAAAAAGAAGATCTTTTTAATTATTTCTACCACTAGTGTTTAGTAAAGAAAGGAAAGATCTTTTTGATTATTACATTAGTTCAATCAAGTCCTACAACCAACAATGGTTGTATTGTTCAACAATATGCAATATGTATGGTTCCATATCAAGTCCTACAACCTTACATGGTTGTATGCAAAAGTTATGTGTATGTATCTTTTTAGTCCAAGTAGTTAACAACATTCAAATGAGAAAACTCATACAACCACACCACTACAAAGTAACCATACCAAAAGAAAAATAAACAAGGGGGTAAGCAGAAGAAGAACATCAAAACCATCATTCAAATAAACAAACAAACAAACAAACATACAAACAAAGAAAGCATGAAGAAACCCCCACCTTGTTTCTTTCTTTGATGGAAGAACTAGCTAGCTACCTTCTCCTTCCCCTAGCTTTTTAGAACTCCTAAGAACCCTACAATAAAACTCTCTTTTGTTAGTATGAAACCTCTCTTTCTTTTCCTTTCTTTCTTTCTTTCTTTCTTTCTTTCTTTCTTTTGTTTTCTAAAATGAGAGAAGGAGGAGAATGAAGGGCTATTTATAGAAGGAGATGGGAGGTGGTAAGTGCACCACATGGCACAAAATAACCCCAAAAGGGGGAGGTGGCAATTGGTGGAGGTAGGATGTGGTGGAGGTGTGGTGTGGTGGAGAATTAGTTCTAGAAGAATTTCTCCTAATTCTCTCATGCACAATTAGTCTAAGTTAAATGCTTATAAAACCCTAACAATCTAATAGGTTTGTCACAACAAACAAGTGTTGTCCAAAAATACACAACACACAATTTGTATGATGCACTAATCGACATACTACTCGTACGTGCGCGTATATGTCTGTATACCGAAAATCTTCGCATAATCCGTATAAAATAATTT
The DNA here is from genome assembly GCA_017893485.1 of Hemerocallis citrina. Lineage (NCBI taxonomy): Eukaryota > Viridiplantae > Streptophyta > Magnoliopsida > Asparagales > Asphodelaceae > Hemerocallis > Hemerocallis citrina. Next base: position 193,087,867 of record CM030358.1, read on the forward strand.
AATCTCGGAAATAATAATAAAATAATATTTATTATTAGTTCGGAAGGTCACGGTATCAATTTGATACAATACGGATGTATACTGACTGATATCTGGATACAGACAACGTCTAGGAGCAAACCGGGTAAAAATCACCAAAATGTTCTAATTTTGGAATTAAAACAAAATAATAATAAAATAATAATAAAATATCAATTTATATACGGTAATCTCCGTCCGGGATATTACAGACTCCTCCTTGAGTACTCTGCTATCTCCTTCTCCATAGTGCGCTTTCTCAACTGCCTTCCCTCTCGAATCAAGGCTTCCATCTTAATTCTTTCCCTCTCAAATGAAACATAATCAACATCAGAAGGTGAGTGGTTGTTTTTATTTTTATTTTATTTTATTTTATTTTATCTTATTTTGTAAATTGACTGCACGTGTTAGTACATGTTCGTTTCTTCTTTTTTTTCTCTTTCATGTGTTAGCACGTGCTTGTTTTCTACTTTTCGTCTCCGTGCTCTATTTTAATAGAGGAAGGACTCTCTCTCCTAATAGTATAATATATATAATAGTATGCATAATTTTAAAAAATAATTAATTTTAACAATATTTGATCGGACGATTATATATATCTTTATAGTTATCAAGTAAGAATCCAATACAGTAATTATACCATAGATCAATGTTGAGTAGAAAAATTATTGAGATTGAAGTAAAAGAAAGCAACTTTAATCGAAATTGAAGTAAAACAATAAAATAACTTTAATCAAGATATAGGTTTCCTTTTCGGAAACACCCTCAATAAACTTTGGTAAGGTGCTAATGCTAGTCAGAAAAAGTATAAACATATGTATTGTTTTAAGCTTAAGGGACTTACATCAATCATTTTTAATACAATGCGCATGATGAAACAACCACTTTCTGCACACGTACATAATGGCAACAGATGCTTGCCATAAAACTGGAGCATAAATCAAAAGATATAGTATAGGACAAAGTTCATCAGCACTGAGAAACCACTACAGAGAAAACCATCGAACACGAAAAACGTAATTCCTAAGTAGTAAACTTTCACTACAAGACTAACAGTCTTTACCGGCATTTTTTTGCACATTTACCGGCGTTTATAAACCCCGCTGTAGATACCACCGGTGTTTTATAAATCGTCGGTGCAAGTGTCGCTGAATCGTGCGTCGCTGTAGCTTAGGGACATTCACCGGTGTTTTTTACGACCGCCGGTGTAGGTTAAAACTACACCGGCGGTCGTAAAAACACCGGGGAATATGTGGTTTCGTTTGGAAGCACTGTTTTCGGCCATCACCTACACCGGCGTTTTTAAAACGCCGGTATATATCGCCAGTTTTTTGCTGAAAGCTACACCGGCGCTTGTAAAAACGCCGGTGTAGCTATATTTTTAAATATTTTTTTTAAAATTATATTTAAAAAAAAACCTTCAACACTCTTTACTAATCAAAACCAATTGCAAAAGCATAAATTAGAGAAGCATAATCAGTGAGTGCCAATCACTGACTCATAAATTAGTCAGTATATCAAAAGTAGTCCTACTGAGTGCATTTTGAAGTTGCATATGGAACTATATTGGGTTGGATCTATATTTATCATGCTTGAGTAATTTATGTCATAGTATTTGTGAGAACAAGTAAATATAAGATGAAGTCAGTGACTCAGTGCCATAGTATTTCAGTTCATACATCTCAAAATTTTCATCTTTGTTCTCCAAATTTCTCATATTATCCAAATTAGTCAGTATATAAGATGAAGTCAGTGAGTGCCACTCACTGATTCAAAATTCACTAGATTGTTCATAAATTTTGCAAAATGCACTCTAAAAAATCCCAAAATGTCAGGTAAAGATTAATCATTAAATGCTCAGATAGGATTTAATCATCACTAGTTACTCCTATAATTCATTTATTCAATGAATCATGAAACATAGTGTGCAACTTCAGAAGCATAATCCATCTCATCATCACTCATTCACTCGAAAATAATGAGAAGAAACTCTATTTGTTCACTATTTTTACTCAAGCATATTTAGTTGTTCTCACAAATACTATGGCATAAATTACTCAAGCGTGATAAATATAGATCCAAATCAATATAGATCCATATGCAAAATGCACTCAGTAGGATTGTTCATAAAATAGAGAAGCACAATCAGTGAGTGCCACTTACTGACTCAAAATTAGTCAGGTAAAGAGGTAAAGATTAATCAGTGAGTGCCACTCAGTATATCAAAAGTAGATTGCCAATCACTGACTCATAAATTAGTCAGTATATCAAAAGTAGTCCTACTGAGTGCATTTTGAAGTTGCATATGGAACTATATTGGGTTGGATCTATATTTATCATGCTTGAGTAATTTATGTCATAGTATTTGTGAGAACAAGTAAATATAAGATGAAGTCAGTGACTCAGTGCCATAGTATTTCAGTTCATACATCTCAAAATTTTCATCTTTGTTCTCCAAATTTCTCACAAATAAGAAGACAATACTCTTGATCCCAAACCAACAATACTAGTGAAACTAACAGTCCTCCAGTGTTCAATTCTGTTTTATTAACCATGATTAGCTTACAGATTTGAACAATCAAGAAACTGAGGACAAAGAAATATATATGCTTTGAAGCAAAGAACCCAAATATATATGCTTTGAAGATTACCTTCGACGCTATGGCAGCGGGGGGGAGCGGCTAAGAGAGCTGTCGCTTCAGCGAGAACGGGAAGATGAGCCAGAACCGCCGGCCTCGACCGGTTTCCCCCATGGCGAGAGAAGAAACCCTAACTCTACAACGAAGGAGAAGGTAAAACCCTATAAGTGGCAACAGCGGAGGATGAGGCGGCGATGGGGGGAAGGGGCGACAGCGGAGGACGGGGCGGCGATGGGGGAAGGGTCGACGGCGGGGTAGGGGGGGCGGCGATGGGATGGGGGTTTTCGATTGGGGAGGAGGGAGATGGAGAGAGAGCGAGAAAAATTGGGGGAAGGGGAGGGGAAATAAAGGAGAATGAGATCGATAGTTGTTCTCTTGTCCTTCACATTCACCGGCATTTTAACTCTAAAATGCCGGTGTATATGTACATACACCGGCATTTTTTATATACGCCGGTGTAGCGCTGTAATTTTTCCCCCTACCAGATTACCTGTTCTCTACAGCGACGTTTCTACCAAAACGCTGAAGTAGAAACGCCGGTGTAGAACTGTTTTCTTGTAGTGTTTTACTATCTATATCCACATTCGTTAACCATCCAAAACTCGTTGGCAAGACAACACCTGAAAGAAGGTAATTTGAATGACTAAATTGAATCAAAATAATGTCAAATAATTATAAAGGTCTTTTGAGCATTTTCACAAACACCTCGTATACACCATAAATGAGAAAATAATTGTAATCAAGATAATCCTGAACCCAAATTTGAACCTTCCCACATCTATATGCATCTTACTGAACCCTATATTTTGAAGATTGGTGTATGAATCCCTAATCAATTTCAAAATTAAAACCCATCCACTTGAGTTCCATATGCCCCCACCACACAGCAGACTCCTACAACTAACATATTTCAGTTCATTCATGCATTTTATCAAACATGATGAGCACATATAGTAAATAGAGATAAGAATAAATAATTTAACATGGGAAGACGAAGCCGCACATAATAAACCAAAGGATCTTTAGGCATTACTCTTAGATTCATCAAATATTTTCATCTCTTTAGAAAATAATTATACTATATATACAATCCAAAATAACAGAGGATGTTACAAATTGATTAATACTTTAATCTCATATTCTCAATATTCTATAAAATAATAAATATATAATCCAAAATAAGAGAGGATCTTACAACTTCCTGAATACCTTAATCTCGGCGAGGATTTGGGGTATGGCGTACGACTACTGCTTGGATTTGGGCGGACTGGCGAATGGCGAACGATTATGGTTGAGTTTTGGGCTAGGGACGACGACAAGGATAAGCGGACGGGGACAACTTGTATTTGGGTGGACTAGTGGGCGGCGAACGGCGACAGTTTGGATTGGGGCGGATTTGCGAACGGCGAACGGTGACGGGTGGGTTTTGTTGGGTTTATGTCTTGCATACTATGTTGGATAAGAAGACGATGAGACGATGGAGGAATCGAGACAATCGGAGATGGAGTGGAAGCAAAGGGAACAGTCAGTAACTGTAGTAGCAGATGGAGTTGCGATTGACCGTACTTGGGGTGCAGTCGACCGCCCAACTTTGCAGAAGTTTCCGAGAGGGGGACGGTCGACCGATCTTGAGGTGCGGTCGACCGAACGCAGCGCTGATGGATTTTTTGGGTCGGGTCTTGGTGATTCGTGAGAAGCCTAACTTGCTCTTCAAGTCAGATCTAACGGCTCTTATCGTAGGGTTATCTCTTTAGTAATATTCAAAGACTATTGTATCAAGATATCAAACTAGGAATTCTCTAGATCTCTATATATTATTATTATTTGCCTCCATTGAGAGCCAAGAGAGAGAGAGTACTTCATTGAAGGCGAAGCTTGAGAGTTTCTCTAATTGTAAATAACTAATACTTGCTGGTGAGGCTTGAGAGAGGATCGTGGTGAGAATTATAATATTCTTGTATCTTCTCTAGTTGAATAACATCTTGGATTTCTTCTCTCCCGGATTAAGGCGAAAGCCCCAACCAGGACAAACTTGTGTGTGCTTTGGTGTGTTTGGCATGATCTCATGTATACTTGGTAGTTTATGTTGATTGCATCGAATAACTCAACAAGATCCTAAGGAGAGTTTTCGGTAGAAATTCCTAACAATTGGTATCAGAGCTTCGGGTTCAAGGATTTGTTCGCGTTCCTTGGAGAAGATGGCAGATCAGATTACGAAGATCAAGCGGTTCAAAGGCAAGATAAACTTTGATCTTTTGAAGGTAGACGTGCATGAAGCATCGGTTCAAAAGGATTTGGATCTAGTCCTAGAAGGAGATAAAGAGAGACCAATCGGCACAAAGCAGGAGAAATGGGAGGAGATTTATTCAGAAGCTTTGGATTTAATCCTGTTGTCATCGACGAACGAAGTCAGGTATAAGAGAAGCACGGCGAGCCTTTGGGCAAGATTCAGAACTGACTACTCGGGATCGTCATTACAGGGTCGGATGTACCAGCGAAGAAAGTTGTGGGATTTCTCAATGAAGGAAAGTACCGCTCTTCTAGATCATGAAGTGGAGTTCAATATGGAGTTATCTAAACTGAGGGTGTTCAACGCAGATATATTCATCACTAAATCCATCCAACATGATAACCGTGCTAGATGAGAAATCTACCAAGGAGAAGTTTGTCATAGCAGGTATGATCAAGGGGTTGGAGGAGGATGCACTTAGGAAGGAGAGTCAGAAACCGGCGTTAACTTCTGTGAGTTGCTTGGAGGTGGATTGTACTTTGATTGGAAGGGAATGTGTATGTAGGGGTAAGGTCCGTGGCCACTAGTGCAAAGGGATTGAGCATTACATGAGAGACTGTTGCAAGCGGTTGAGTCAAAGGGGTGCCAAATCAAGTACCGCTGAATCAGGTGATGGCTTAAACAGTTCTTTTGTTTCAAGTCCTTTAGATGTGATTTCCGGTTGTTCTTTTGATTCGGTTAGTTCTTTTCCAGTTTGCTCCGAGATGGAGATGGTTTCTATTTGTAAATTTGCATCAAGTGGGAACGAAGGTTGATAAGATTTGTGAAGTAATGGTTTCTACTTACAAGTTTGCCTCATGTCATTGTGTGAAAACGAAGATTGACAAAACTTGTGAAGTAAGGGGTGAGAAAACAAATGAGTTGAAGATGACAGATGGAAGGGGATACACACTAGAGGAGGACATGTATATTCCTTTGATGAAGCAGAGCCTTATTTCCATGAGAACTCTAGAAACTCAGGACTGCAGGTACACAGATCCAAGTGGAGTTCATTCAGTTTGGAAAAGTTATCGTGATCTGATGAAGGGTGAGAGGGGGATTGAGCAGGGTCAGCACAACCTCTACAAGCTTTGGAGAAACAGAAAAACTTGCGCAAGTGTTTCGAAGCCCATTGTTCCTAAGCACCATCTAGCATGCCGTCACTAGAATCATCCGAGCGAGACTACGACGTTCGAATATCGTCGGAAGGTGGAGAGAGCCTTGAGGTATGTGGAGTTCGTGTGGATGGTGGCACCTCCATGATTACATCTACTGGAGTATGCCCTTGAGGGGGCGGGAGAAAAACAGGTGGAGATAGATTCAACTAGTAGAGGAAGCCATTGAATCGAGTTGTTTGCAAGAAGAGAAGGAAAATGGTCTAGAAGGTTTTAAATCACACAGGTGTGGATTCATAAGTATGCAATCCAAGGTGGAGATTGTTGGGTTTATGTCGTGCTTGGTAGTTTGTGTTGATTACATCGAATAACTCAACAAGATCCTAAGGGAGTTTTCGGTAGAAATTCCTAACAGGTTTTGGGCGAGGATGGGTTGGGGGATTTGGGGAGAGGAAGAGTTTTTTGTGTTTTGTATATTTTTCAATTTTGTTTTTATAAGTTAAAGGTGTGTTATGCACGTGGTAAGATAAGTTTGAACTCCTTTCTCTATTTCAAAATAGAGAAATGAGGGAGGGGGTAGTCCTATTAGCTTAAGATATAATTTAATTCCTAATAAGGGATTAAGGGTAAATTTCACTAAACCATACCCAGCTTTTTTTATTAATTTGTAGATAATTCTACTTTCTTTTTTTACGGATCCCTTTACTATAGGCCAAAAGTTGTTGTGATTCACTATAATTCTAGGTGACACCGTTAATTTAGAGTAAAATGACAATTTTATTCTTGTAAAGTTCAATAGAGTTTTCTGCAATATACACACCCATTTTTGAAAAATTTTGCGTTTCAAATTTAATGGGCTTATTTAAAAATATTCTCTCTCTCTCTCCCTACCTTTTTTTCTTATTTTTTTAATTATACATTTAAGTTCCTAATATCTAATCAACCAATTAGGGGGTTTTAGGTTAAATTTTTTTTTAAAAAATCCTCCCAAAAGATTAATTTGTAGAAATTTTAGACGGAGTAGGGTGAACCGTAACAACTTTTGGCCTGTCATCGGGTGATCCAGAAAAAAGAAGGGTAAGATTATATGCAAATTGGTGAAAACATGGTAGAGTTTAGTAAAATTTACCCTTCCTAATAAATAAATAATTAACTAGACACACACATATCCATATATACTGACAAAGCTATACGGTGTACAACATATAGAAATTTTTACCTTACAAACCCACTTTTCGAAACAGTTTCCCCAAGTAACGCACTTCCCAAACTAATTTCATAGGTGAGTCACTTTTAGACACGTCAACATAGACCGCAATTGAGCACTACGGCATGTTCGATTGCGAGGCCACAGTGCTCGACTTCAACCGCTTCACAATTTTTTTTGAGGCCGCTATTCCCATCTGCGACTTCAGTTCATTTCATATTTGAGTTAGAGAGACTTCGGAACTTAGAAAAAAGATGCTAAGTTAAAATGTATTTAACTTAAGCCACAGTAGTCATCTGCGACCTCGATATAAAAGAGGCCGCAATCCTCCACTGCAACCTCTCTTATACTGAGGCTGCAAATGTGTATAGCGGCCTATGATTGGGTCCATTAAAAACCTAGTTAAGATCTGGGCATCCTCTCTCTCCTCTTCACTTCATATCTCCCAACTCTCTTTCCTCTAATTATGAAACCCGAAACCCATCTCTCAAAGCTCTAGACCCCAATTCACTCTCCTCCAACTCTATCAAATCTCTTCTACATCTCTCTCTCTCCACTTCACTGCATCTTGCAGCCTACTCAAATCCCTAAACCCTAATTCTCAAATTCCTCCAAATTCTCCAACTCTCACCATCAGAATTCAATTCGGAAAAAACCTCGACAAGACCTCCGTCATCTACTCTGCCAAATCTATATGTAGTTGCCAACTTAAGCTCCTTCTCTCAAAATCCCCAAAGCCCTAAGTTGGAGATTTTCCCTCTCCGCCATCAAATTGAACAACACCTCCGATATTGTCTCAGACATCATGTCCGACAACACCCAGAGTTTAAGGTATATTTTGTTTGGTTTGCACTTATTGGATGTTGAGAATTGGGTGTTTATTGATATGTTGATGTGCTAGCATGCTTATATAAAACAATTGAGGGTTGATGATTATGGTTTCTAGGTTTGGTAGGATGTATCTTTCCTCTTTTGTATATGAGTTTAATTGTGACATAGTTGCATTTATTTCCTTATGGTGAAATGTGATTCTTTATGGAATAGTAACTCAATGAGATTGAATTTGGAGCTTTGTTTCCTTTGTACTCCAAGGCAAAATATTCACGTCTTTGTTTAGGTCACTTAGTTTGATTTGACATAAAAGTTGGTGTTTATACCCTGAATATTGGTATTAGTTCTGTTTAGAAACTTGAAAGAGGTTGTTTTATGCAATTGATATAGTCATATAGTGGAATGAGAGACCATTCAAATCATTCCTTTTTTATAGTATCAATAGTGGATGGATAAAGAGGTCACAGTAGAAAAAATAGGAACTTGATAAAGTTGCCATAAAGTTTAATGTAGTAAAGTAAATTTATAGTGTGATATGTGGAATATATGGCAAAGATGGATGAAGTGGAGTAAGTATGTCGACCGGTCTCTCAAAATCAAAATCCGAATATGAAAATTCCATGAGCATTTGTTAGTTGTAAATGAGAGTAGTGATTCAATCTTTATATGTCTTATACCATCTTATTTGTCTTTTCATTAATTGACTAATATTTTTTATACAACTTTGTAGTGTCATCATCGCACTAATGGTATGAATGCACAGTAATGTAGGACCCTATAGTAGTACTAGCGAGCCACGGGTAGTAGTATATTTTTGGGTGTTAAAATATATATTATTTTTCATGCATTTAACAAAAATATTTATTTATGCATGACTATACGATTGAAGGAATAGGTACAACTGACACGAAGTCTGGGGCCACAAACTAGCTGTGGATAACCCCCGAGTAGCGGAGGTCGTGAAGCCGCACCTATATACGAATAATTGATGTATTTTTTAGTTTTGATTTTGTACATAATAATGTTGTAGCTAAAAATATATTTTTATCATGTTGGTGTAGGTTGTAGATAATCCATCTCCCCGTTTACTGACGCTAGCCTATATTCTTTGTCTTCCATTGTATATGGAGGTCTGGGTCTTGTAGACCCAACACTACTGATAATGCAAGATCAACACCGATCACAATCGTGTGGAACGATGCATCCAAGGAGTGCACTTTCCGTACGCATGCTACGTTGCCCATGGACGCATGTACATACGGGTTGTTGGCTGCAGCTGGGTTCTACGGAATACGCATGCTAAGTTGCCCATATATGCACGTATATACGGGTTGTTGGCCGCAGTTGGGCTCTACGGAATATGGTTGATGGGGTCTATCAAGCTCCACCGTGCTTTGGTTATAGATCTTCTTGAGATATGATGACCAGAGATGCATTCTTTCCATCTACCCGTAGGAGAGATGACTGTTACACTTTAGGATATTGTGGTCACTCAGGTCTTCATGTTGATGGGTTGGATGTAAGAGTATGGGCTTCGATAGGGAGCAACTAGTCAGAGAATACCTTGGTGTTGAGCCAGGTGATGAAACTTTTGTTGGTCAATCCATTAGGCTCTCTGGGTTAAAGAAAATGTTCGACGACTTCCTGAACGAGGATTCATTGAAGTTCCACGTTGAGTGCTACACTATGGCCTACAAAATGAAATGGTTTGGAGGTGTTATCTTTTCAAACTCGTCTGGTGATACTGTGCTACAAATGTACCTTTTGTTGATCGTAGACATTATGAAAGCTGGCCAGTATAGTTGGGTTAGTGCGACATTAGCTGCATTGTATAGGAGTTTGTGCAGTGGGGCCTTGAATGTAGTTTAGATGACGAGGCCGATGTTAATACTACAGGTGTGGTGCTAAAATTGTCGATCAACCCCGTATAAGCAAGCAATCACAAGGGTGGATTGAAGTCGTAGAGGATCAAGCCATGTTGGCTCCCATTGGTGTATACTAGGTTGGGGCACACACATGGAAGGGTAACCCATGTGGTGTGTTGACATATTACAGAGACGAGCTTAATCAATTGCTAGAGGAGTTCGTAAAATGGGAGCCTTATACGGCCAAGAGATTGCAGAGACTGCCACCTTCCTGCATGGCAACCAAAGAGCTATGGTTGACGAAATCACCACTCATAAACTTTGGTGTTGTAAAGTTCTGTATAGCGGATCAAGTGCTCCGACAGTTCGGACTTCATCAGAGCATCTCGTTCGGACGATCGTATGATACCGCCCTGCATGATGTCAAGGGAATGGGTCAGTTGCCATGATTGGGCAAAATATCACCAAGTCCATGTCGATACCTGGAATGAGCACCGGTTCGAGCAGGTGGTACCGGGTATTCCTCTATATGATCCATTGTTACACCGTGCGTGTATGACTTGGTATCGGAGGATGACACAGTTGTATATTGTTTTTTCCCACACTATACTAATATGGGTCCAACTATCGGTTCTGAGAAGAGAGATGAAATTAGCTCCCAGATATTCCTCTTTACATCCCATGTATCAACCGAGGATGTAGACATGCCAATCCATCGTACAAAATAATATTTGGCTCTTCATTTTTATGTCTATCTTTAATTTTTTTAATCATTTGAATCAAAATTATTATATCATACTGAAGTATAAGATACATTATAATTTGATGCAGGTTGAAGAAGCATGAGATACTGCAAGGAAATGCGCTCGTGTCTTGTCGAGTAATGTGACTGATGCAGCAAAGGGTTTTGCACGAGAGATTTTTAAACCGTGCAGATCGCAGATTTGAACAAGTTGGTGAGGGAGCCAAACTAGATGCTCTGTTGACCCCTTCGGCGCATTAAATAGGCAGACACAAAAATGTTAAGAAATCCCCTAGGTCGCGGGTACATGCAAAGGAGTAACGGCCACCGAAAGAGAAGCTAGAAGAAGAACCAGAAGAGGAGTCAGAAGAAGAAGAAGAGCAACATCAACAAGAACATGAGCAAGTCCATGACGAGCATGTATCCATCTCCCAGTTAACAAAAATATCTTTATCAAGACCGCATTGAAAAAGGAAGAAGACGAAGTTATATACCCCAGGATGATTTTATTTGACTTTTTAAATGTATTTTGTGTGATATCTTGTTTAATTTTTGCTTTGTGTAACAGACTGAAAAACATGGTGCATTTCGTTCTTACTTACGGTTGATGTTTAGTTGGTGTAGGCCCTATTTAGAGTAGTTGATGTTTGAGTAGCTAGAGTAGTTTGATGTGTTACAGTAGTTTATGTTTGGTTGTGGTTTATATATTTGATTGAAGATGCATGATATATTATGTTTGAGTTGTTTTTTGGGTTGAAAATGTCACATTTGTATGTGTGAGCTAGCGGACTTGTGTATGTGTTATGTAAATGTTTGAGCTCGCTACCGCTTTTTTTTTTGTAAACAAGGAAACATTGAGAATTGGAATATGAAATGTCAATTTTGACATTGAAGCCGCAATTGGAACCCGCGACCTAGGTAAAATCTAGGCCGCACTCTTTTAACATTTTTCTTGCTCAACTCTTTGCTCTTTCTCACTCTATGTCATGACGATTTCATTCACAGTTGCTATTGGATACTGCAGCCTAGGCTACATCTAGGCTGCAGTGTGAGATAGCGGCTCCAGTTAAAAAAAATAAAATTACAGTGATGGACGATGTTGGGAACAATGACATGTGTATAACTAAGGCCGCATTCGAGGACTGCGACCTCTTTTATTATTTTTCTTGCTCAACTCTTTTCTCTCTATCACTCTCTATCTCGAAGATTTCATTCACAGTCGATATTGGATACTGTGGCCTAAGCTACATCTAGGCCACAATGTGAGATAGCGGCCCCAGTTAAAAAAAAAGTTACAATGAAGACTGTTGTTGGGAACAATGGCTTGTGTATAACTAAGGCCGCAGTCCAGGACTACGACCTCTGTTGAAACAGCAGTATCTTCTATATCAGACATCACTACTTTTCTGTTTACAACTCAGAACTTGCCCAAGCTCTACAATTAATAGCCTCAACATGCACTAACACATTCAAATGCGCATAAATGAACTTAAAATTAAAAAAAAAGTCCAATATATCACAAGTTCAACCACATTTAAGTTACAAGTTGATAAAAATTTTAAAAAGAAATGCACAAATTTAACTCAATGTAAAAAATATGGTCTTCTTCCTCTGTCAAACGGGCTTTGGCAGATTAGCACATCTCGTGACAACTTTGAGATGGGCATATGTCGTTGCCTTGGCAACGACGCTTGTTGTGTTCTCTTAGACAACGTGTAATACCCCGTATTTCTTGGAGGTATATATATATATATATATATATATATATATATATATATATATATATAAGGAAAGGCTCCGTTGCACACTGGGCTAGTGTGCAAGCACTTGCGCACTGGTTGTGGACCGTCCGATCAAAGGATGAGATCTTGATCAAAATCCAACGGTTGATGCGAAATCCGGATCTCTGCCTAATAAGGGGGGGGGGGGTATAATCGTAATTTCCCTCCCCCCCACTCTCTATCTCACTCTGGCCCTCTCTCTCCCGCTCATCTCTTCACCGAGTTTCGAAAAAGAAAAAACCCTAACCCTAGCCCCCTTTCTCCGATCGATCGCTCATCTGCTCCAACTCCAGCCTTCGTTTCTCAGCCGTCGATCGCTCATCTCCTCTCTCTCCCGCTCATCTCAAACCCTAGCTGCGAAACCCTAAAGAAAAAACCCTAGCCCCCTTTTCCCCGATCGCTCATCTGCTCTCCCCATTTGTGTTTCGTTCCCGTTCTTTGAGGCTCATTTCTTACTCGAATCGAAGGAACCCAATCTTCACTGAAGGTAACCTTTTTTTTTATTTTTTTTTTTGGTTTTTTTTTGTTGGTTAATTTTTTTGTTGGTTATTTTTTTTTAAGAATAACTCAAATATCATACCAAATTTTTTTTGCACAAATTTCTACTTTCGATCTTGCTGCTTTCGATCTTGTTGCTACTGTCGAATTTGCTAATGTCAATTTTTTTGAGTTAATTGCTACTGTCGAAATAAATTGCTAATGAGATTGAATAACATTTCAATTTTGGTACAGGTATGGACTTAGGTGAAGGAAGCTCACAATTGGGTGACAATTTTTTACATGTTGAAGAAGGTGAATTTACCCCCACGGTTGAAGAACATCTAATCCCTAAGATTGGTATGATATTTGAGACCCTTGAGCTAGTAGAAAAATTTTATGATAGCTATGCAAAATGTTCGGGTTTTCAAATGCGTAAAGGAGGTAATAAATTGAAGGATGGTCTGGTAGTGGAAAAAACTTTTTTATGTAATAAAGCGGGGGTGACGAAAAGCAAGACTAATGAAATTAGAATTGGTACTACATCTAGGACATCTTGCACTGCATTGGTTAGAGTTAGATTAAACAAAGAAACAAATTCATGGTCTGTTTATTCTTTCCATGAGGTGCACAATCATGCATTCACCACACCCGGTCGAAGGCATTTGTTGCCGCGTAATCGTGTTGTGTTAAGTTCAGATAAAATCATAATGGAGCAACTTGCGGGTGCAAATATTCCCACATGCAAACAAATGCTTTTTTTTGAAGGTTCAAGTGGGGGATACGATAGGGTTGGATTTACTCTAAAAGATGCTAGGAACCATGAAAGAGATTTGAGGGAGTCATTAAAAGGTCACGACGGTCAGATGTTGGTAGACTTTTTTAAATGGCAAAAGGAAAAAGATCTTTCTTTCTTTTATGCATTCGAGCAAGATGAGTCTGGTAGACTGTCTCATTGTTTTTGGGTTGATGGGATTGCTCGTTTGAACTATGAGATTTTTGGTGATGTAGTGTCTTTTGATGCTACACATAGTACAAACCGTTATGGTATGCTATTTGTTCCATTTGTTGGGGTCAACCATCATTGGCAGTCTATTTTTCTTGGTTGTGGGTTCATCCCGAATAAGACGGCTGCATCTTTTGTGTGGTTATTCTAAACTTGGGTAGGAGTCATGAAAAAAGCTCCCGTTGGCATTGTAACGGACCAAGACCGGGGTATTGGTGCTGCAATTCAACAAGTTTTTCCTCATATTCGCCATAGATATTGCATATGGCATATTTTAGATAAAATCCCTTCCGAGGTGCCTCAATTGGTACAAAATCCCAAGTTCATGGAAGCTTTTAAAGCTAATGTTTGGAATTCTTATGATTGTGTCTCTTTTGAAGAACAGTGGAAGGCTTTGGTTGTCGAATTTGGGGCTCAAAACAACAAATGGTTGAGTGATATTTTTAATATTCGTGAAAAATGGGCCCCCGTATACCATAGGTCTCATTTTTGGGCGGGTATGTCTAGTAGTCAAAGAAGCGAGGGAATGAATTCCTTTTTAAAGAAACACACCCAAAAGAAGTATTCACTTCATGAATTTGCCTTGATTTTTGAAAGAGTTATTTGTAGGCAAAGAGAAGAAGAAGTAAAAGAGACAAATGGCTCAAGTCTACACTTGATAGGAAACCCAAATTGAAGATCGGGTGGTATATGGAGGAACAAATGGCTCAAGTCTATACTTTATCAATGTTTTTAAAGTTTCAGAAAGAACTCAAGGAAAGCCTACTGTTTAATGTGAATTTATTGGAAGATGACGTGAATACTGTCAATACTTACTACACAGTGACATTCATTGGTAGGTCGGAAAAAGAGACCATCATTACTTACTCCAAAGAGACTCAATATGGGTGTTGTTCATATTGTATGTTTGAATTTGTTGGCCTTCCTTGTAGGCATCTCTTGGCATTCCTTAAATATTCAAATTGTAATGAACTTCCCAAACAATATATGATGAGAAGATGGAACCGTGAAGCTACACCCCCATTAATTTCGGTCAAGCCGATGGCAATAATAGCGAGAATTTTGCTTCTCGCTATTGTGAGTTAAATAATTTGTCCAAGCAACAAGTTGAGATTGGACTTTCTTGCGATCAAGGGTATGAGTTCATGCGTGAAGCTATGATCAAGTCACTTGAAGGCTTCAATATGATAGCGCCCGAAGGGTGTAGTGGTGGGGCTAAAGGTAGTGGAACTTCACTTCATGGGAAGCAATTGGTCTTGTCTCAAGTATCGGTGGAAGAACCGCGCCAATGTAATACGAAGGGAAGACCAAGTGAGAAAAGATTGAAACCAATGCAGGAGAAATTAAGAAAGCAACCTAGGAAGTGCAATTGTTGCGGGTTACGTGGACAAGGCCATGATGCGTGAACTTGCCCAAAGAAAAAAGAAAGGTATCTAATGTTATTTATGTAAAAAAGAAAATGGTCAATTAATCTGCACTTATTTATATTTTATTTTCTAGTTCTGCTGTTTAATGACTTTTACGTGTTTTGTTTTTTGTGCAGTGACATTCGTGCATTCGACGAAGATGATGTGAATTCATCTACTGAGGGAAGTTCCGAGGAATCTCACGATAGTAGCAACTGAGGGAAGTATTTCATTCCTAGTCATTTTTGGTAACTATTGATACCCTACTTTTATTTTTGAGTACGGGATGAATTGATAGGCAGTGATGAATTTATTACCATATTTACCAACTATAACTATATATCGGGTTATATTTGCTGTCCGTAAACATCTTTGTGTGCAAACTACTTATGAATGGAATTTGGAAGAAACTTGGCTTTGGCTTTGGCTGATATGAAAATACTAGTTGAGATGCTACTGATCTTTAGGCAGTAATCTCAGTATTTTTGTTATCTGGTTACCTGGTTTTGGACTGATGTTGAGATGCTGATGCTGCTGATGCTGAGATATATCTGCAGTAATCTCATTATTTTTACCTACTATATATATATCTGCAGTAATCTCATTATTTTTACCGCACGGGCTTGCACACTAGCCCAGTGTGCAACGGATCCTTTCCCTTTGCATATATATATCTGCAGTTTAGATTTCCCTTATGCAAACTACATATGGTTGTCTTATTTTGAACTTGTACCTGCTCATTTCAACATTTGTAGTGACCAAATTTTTATTTTGTTTTGGTTTCACTGGTTGAAATTTGGCTAACATGAATTACGGATGCATTTAATTGCAATTGTGGTACCACATGATTGAGATTGTGATTGTTAGGCGTCAATTTTGGCGTGGCAGTGCAACTGCAGCCGAATGTGACTACAACATCACAGTCTCATGAATTGAAGTTATTTCTGAGCCTACTTAAATTCATTTCATGAACACAATCATCCTGTACTGTACAATTACTCTATGGTATCTAATAAATCTTTATAATTACTCTTCTTGAATGCTGATGCCACTGATGCTGCAGATGCTGCTAATGCCACTGCTGCTGTAGATGCTGATGAAGCTGCTGCTGGAACAACTTCTTGTGGCCTTTTAAGCTGAAAGCTCCTTTGGGTGTTTTGAAGAAGAAGAGGAACCACTATGTGGAAGGTGGTGATGCTGGGAACAGAGAGGACTACATCAACGAACTCATCAGAAGGATGAGTTAGGTTCAGGCCATGATGTTATGACCATATTTTGTCAGGAAACAGCTTAATTTCAGAATGCTTTATGTTTCTTTTGCAGTTTTGACTATTATTTTGAACCAGAAGCTAGACATTTGTCGTGCTATTTTAGTATCTTGTTTTTTTAAAGTTGAAATTGATATGCTGTAGTAGCTTGGTTCGTTATTTGTTTATGTGAATGTTTAATTGGTTTACATTTCTCTGCATTTGTTCTTGTTATGCAATGTAATTTGGAAACTGGTTAAGATGTTATATATCCTCAAACTTCGTACACTACAAATGCATATATGAATTTAGAGGAAATTAGCAAAATTGCTGATAGACAATGCAATGCAATGCATATAGCCTAATGTAGAGCTGTTCTACTGCTGGCTTTTAAGAAATGCATCTGGACCAGCAAAAGAGTTAGGAGGCCAGTTATACAGTGAATTTGTTGCTTGGTTTTTGTTGTATAGTGATTCATGATGAATCTGTGAATTGAATCTACCATGACCATACTTTCTTCCAGACTTCAACCGATTTTGATATTTTTTAATGATACATGTTTATTTTGTATATTGTTGGTTCAACCTATTGAAATTGAATCCTGTACTCCAGGTTACATAGTTTTGATGATGAACTTGATTGCCATAGTAGCCACTGTATTGGGTTGGTTGATTTTGCTAGTTAACATTTCTTCCATTGTCTAGTAAAGTACCAACAATGGCTTGGTGTCTTAACCGTTGTAGGTTGGTTTTTGTAACTTATGAGACCCGTTGTTCTCCCACAAAAAGTGAATCCCATCTTATGTGGACCACATTGTTCGTGCATTTGTTCGCAATTTTTTCTTTTCATTACGCTGGGAAAGGAACTCATCCCCCACATAAAAGCAAGGCAAACAGGTTCTGCAAAGAGCAACTCGCATTGCAAAAAAAAAAATAGCATGCCAACAACAAAACATCCAAACTTTACACCTCAACAAAAACCAAAAGACCGAAGAAAGAAGTACTGGTCCCAAAAGGAACGAGATGAGAGTGATTGCTACTTATACTCACTCTATCAGGCAATTTGGATAATAGCAAGCAGTCCTCGCTAGCAGATAGCGCCTCCTAACACATGTTATTTCATAAGGATGGCATTGTTAATTAATAATGTTAAAAATGCGTTCAAAATTGCGCGCAAATGTGAGAACACATTCATTCATTCCCCCCTCATTAGCATTTGGAATTTGTAATGAGATGAGTAATTTCTAAGACCAGTATCACACTGCAATGCAGCTGTTGTGATCTATATAGCATGTATGAATATACCCAACAGCATAAAGGAAGTGTCAGTAATAATACCAAGGAATTTACTATTTTCCTTGAAGGCCACAAGAAGTTGTTGGCATACTACAACAGTCGAGGTTATAAAACCATCAGCCATTCATAACATAAACTAAACTTTGAAATCCTGATCACCATTTTACAAGAGATAATAACAATCAAGAGATAATAACAATCAAGTTGTAGCCTAACCAAGAGAATAATAAATTTCCATCAAGTAAACATTGTTCACCAAATTTCCATCATGTCAACATTGTTCACAAAATTTCCATCATGTAAACATTGTACACAAAATTTCCATCATGTTCAACAGAAGATCTAAACTAACAAAATTACATGACATTTTAGGAAGCCAGACAACATTACTCAGAGTTATAATAACTACAAATGTGGCTACAACTCGAAGTTACTTAAGAACATTACATTCCATCATGTTCACTAAATTATAGAAAGCAAAACTATAAATACATTTCTCTCGACAGTTAACAGAACATTACATATCAGTCTTGCTTGAATAAAGCCAAAAACAACAACAAAGCCAACGACAGCCCACCAATCAACCCCATAACTCCATAAACCTGGGAACCTCTCCTGTAACCACAATTGTACGCACCCTCAACATCTATCGACCTTATCAATGACTGGATCGAAAGCTCATACTGAAGCTCCCTGATTTTTGCATCTTTATCCTCCTTTGGCCCGTAATTCTCCACCCAGCAAAAAAACTCACAACCATTTGGAAAATTGGGACAATTGTAATAAGCTTTTCCAGGATTCTTCCCCGAAGAAGAATATTTTACTCTAGTCTGTATCCGGCAGAAATATTCGGACCTACAATTCTCTCACCCGAACTACCTCGGGAGGACCTAGAGCTAGAACTATAATGATTGTGGACTTGGTTGGAGGAATAGTTTGTTGTCATCCTACAAGATGTTGTAATGTTGTAATGTTCGAATATAAAATAAATGACTTCTTGTTCTAACAAATGTTTCCAAAAAAAACATGTAACACATTCTGCTTGCACACGCATAAATTTAACCGTCTTATATTTGTGTTTGTTTTATCAAACTGAATTGAATGCATAATATGAAGATTGTAACCTTGGTGTCATTACACTTCACTTTATATATTGTGCGAAATCAATCTTGTCTATTGCTTTATATGTAAGTTCACTTTATAATTTTTATGCACTATGTCACTAAGAGCATCTGTAGTCGTTTATGGTAAAATTATCCATATATGGATAAATAGAAATAGGAATTTCGATTTCGCTGCACTCGTCGAAAGCTATTTTATAGCAATCAATAGTATAATATTAAGCGACGGCACTTGATGTGCCGTCGGAGGAGAAAAACCGCAAAATTTGGGTCCCATTCGTCAGACGGCACATGAAGTGCCGTCCATTTATAAAAAAATAAAAAAAATAAAAAAAAATGCCCGGCTGTGTGTCTAGGACGGCACATGAAGTGCCGTCCGACACACTCTTAATTGACCCAAAAATTAGCATACTTAAGCACATGAAGCATACTTAAGCACATACTTAAGCACATGAAGCATACTCTGACACTCTGACACACACACTTAATTAGCACACTGACACACTGACACACACTTAAGCACATGAAGGGTTTTTTTTTATTAAAACTCGACGGACGACACTTCATGTGCCGTCCGGGATATGTGGCTTCTGACGATTAAAATATAATTTTTCCAAACGGACGGCACTTCAAGTGCCGTCCGACGATTAAAATATTAATTTTTTTCGTGGGACGGTGCTTCGAACGCCGTCCCTCACTTAACGATAAAAGCTATATCGATTCTCATTTATAGCAATCTACTGTAGCGATTTATCGATAATATCGATATATAGCAAACGATTGCAGCTGTTTTTTTAACCAAATATCGATATTATCGATATATAGCAAACGACTACAGATGCTCTAATGAATCTTGTCTACTGATTTATATATAAGTTCTCAACTTCTAGAAAGTTACTACATCTACTAGAATATGTAAACAGTTCAGTCATATTCAATAGAATTCGGTTAGACATATACCCTTTGAGTAAACTCATGATCCTTCTTCTCTGACTGAGAGATACATACAACTTCTTCACTTGATGCATCCACACAACTAAGTTTTTATTTAATATGTTCTCATAAAAATTTGTGCGAAATCTCGTAAGATATTGTGCGAAATCAATCTCATAAAATTCGTGCTGATTCGAGCTATTCTCAAAAAAAAATTAACCAAAAAAAAAATAATAATACAAAAAATTAAACGATACCTTCACTGAAGATTGGGTTCCTTCGATTCGAGTAAGAAATGAGCCTCAAAGAACGGGATCGAAACACAAATGGGGAGAGCAGATGAGCGATCGGGGAAAAGGGGGCTAGGGTTTTTTCTTTAGGGTTTCGCAGCTAGGGTTTGAGATGAGCGGGAGAGAGAGGAGATGAGCCATCGACGGCTGAGAAACGAAGGCTGGAGTTGGTGCGGATGAGCGATCGATTGGAGAAAGGGGGCTAGGGTTAGGGTTTTTTCTTTTTCGAAACTCGGTGAAGAGATGAGCGGGAGAGAGAGGGCCAGAGTGAGATAGAGAGTGGGGGAGGGAAATTACGATTATACCCCCCCCCCTTATTAGGCAGAGATCCGGATTTCGCATCAACCGTTGGATTTTGATCAAGATCTCATTCTTTGATCGGACGGTCCACAACCAGTGCGCAAGTGCTTGCACACTAGCCCAGTGTGCAACGGATCCTTTCCCTATATATATATATATATATATATATATAATGGCAATATTGTAATAATGTTGAGTGGCAATATGGTAATAATGATGGGATTTAAAATGAGAAGAGGTTGTTGGCTGTTGGCTACATGCGACAGCAGATGGGGCCCTCCCAGGTGTTGTGTGGCTCACGTGGGGGAGGGGGGATTGGCTGTGCAATTAGTCCCATATTGGAAGATTTATGTGATAATTAATAATTAAAATATAATAGCCTATGGTCAAGAGTCACCAAATCGGTTAACCACCTTTTGAGAGGCAAACTGTGTTGGGCAGTTGTACTAATAAATAAATAAATTTTCTGATTTTGGGGCCGGGGTGTTACACAACATTTTTAACAATTTAGTCTCATGCTCGAGCCATCTCTAACATTTATGTCATTGCGAATGCGTATAGTCCTGGGCTGGTCTTTCCTACATCTTCGGATACTCACATCAGCTGTGAGATTCAGACCACTTTGGATTGGCCAATATACTTGGTCTTGCATAGGACGGAAAGTGGGTGCCCAAGTAAGTGTTAAGACATTCATAGAATAAAATGGATTAACATAAGGTCGGTAATCAATAACTTGAGCTGCGCAAGCCGCCAAGACATGAGAACATAGAAGGTGGTAGAGCTGAAATTTCTGACAAGTACAAGATTGGCTCCCAAGTCAACAGTTTGCAATTTTTTCACCTTTTTGTGCCCATCAGATACTATAATACCAATTTTTACTGCAAATACATCAAGATTATGATGAAACATTATAGCCTCGTGCATATTTTCTCTCTTACGCCGTATGTCGATAATTTAATGAACTCTTGCATCCCAAATCTCCAACTTATGGT